>CANTUR010000234.1:0-1360642 GCA_947683625.1 Mallotus nudiflorus
GACCAAGCTCCAACAACCACACTATCAATCATATCACATCTCAATTAATCAATCAAATCAAATTATGTTTCCATAAGTAATTCTCACTCAACTCTACATATATCGTACCGGTACGTACACGGTCCCTAGTGTGCCTATTAGGTAGCACGTTCTATCGATATCCTTCATTTAAATAAAACATTCATACGAGAAAATAAATAATGCAGAAAACATTCATACGAGAAAATAAATAATGCAGAATACATTAATAATAACAAAATAAACCTATATATACCAGCATTATACCTAAAATAAACTAAGTATATTCGAGTATATATATGTCAAATAAATTCAAATCAACCACGAAATATACCAAAAATAAATCAATAATATACTTAAAAATAATTTAAGTATAAATCAATAGTATAATATGCATTTATTTCAAAATATACCTAAAATATACTCAAACATTTAATAAAACAATTATGAATAAATACAAGTCAAACATGAATATATATACTAAAACATGCATCCTAAACGCGACATATATATAAAATAACAACTCATAAGTTTGCGCTCCTCGAGACTAGTTTGACGGGCCTGGTCTAGTAGGCCTTGGTTTCGGCCTAACTAAATAATAAAATAATAATAAAAATCAGAATAAATCTAACCAAAAGTTCTAAGAATTTCTAAAAGAAAACTCTAGCTGAGGATTAGAAACTAAGACAAACATAAAATTTTAGGATCGACCAGATGTCACATTTTACAAGAATTCTATTGAAAATTCGATAGAGCTTCCTCTGTAAAACGGACATCTCTCTATTAAAAAGTAGAGCCGGTCCTACAAGAAAACACAGTTCTAGAAATAGAACACTCAACATCTTCTGTTGGGACCCCGAACTACACAATTCTAACCGAAGTCCACAATTCACCAAAAATCTACATTAAATATATCGAAAATCAATAAATGCCATAAATATCTTCAAAATATCAAAATATAACATATTTAAACATTAAAACACTAAATCTAATTAATTTCACAATAATTATATAAAAATCTCAAAATAATAATATAATATTATTAAAAATCAAATTTCTCGATAATTCAATATAAAATAGAGAAATTCACTTTAAATATTCAGACAACATAATTAGCCTACATATATATTGAAAGTAATTAAAAACCCATTTAATCACCAATTTAGTAAATAATATATTATTTGAAAATAATTTTTGAAAATTAGGATTAATTAGTAAAAAAAATTACAAATAATTTATAAAAATCATTTTATTACCTTAAATAATTCTAAACCAATTAAAGCGTAATATTTAACTATAATTATCATAAAATTACACAATTAACTCAATAAATCAATATATACATAATATAATTAATATTCCTCAAAAATTATGTAAAATCATTAAAATTATTCTATTAACATATAACATACTAATATCATCTAAAATACATAATTAAAAGAATTATTTTCAACAAAAGTACCCATTTAACCTAATATTCCCAATATTCACATTATAAAAAAATATTCTTAAAAATCACATAATATTCTCAAAAATTATTTTCTCAACACTAAAATTAATAACAACCTAATATAACACCAAATCAACAAGTTTTGTAATTTAATAAATTAATTTACAAAAATTAAATAAATAATAAAAAATTCATCAAAATTAAAATAAATTTGAAAAATTCAAACAAAAATATTTCTAGGAAGATTAAGCTACTAGGATCAACATTAGTGAAGGAAATTTCTAAGATTGAACAAGATTCAACTTAAAAAAAAAAATTGGAAACCCTGATAGCCATATATTAAAAAATTCAGCAAAACTCACAAATGAGGAAGATTGAACTTGAACCAAGCTTGGATTCAACCTCCTCAGAGCTCCAGAGTTGAACGACTCGGTTTGGTGGCCGAAAAAGTGATCAACGACGAGAAGCTTCTCCAACTGTTGTTGTCATTTTTGAGCTCCTAGGCGGTAGTCTAGTCGTTCTCATGTGACTTATAGGGAAGAGGGAAGAAGGAGGAGGAGGATGGCAGCGGCTTGGTGGTGGTGAGAGGCAGTTCGACATGAAGAATGGGGAGGCACAATGAATTGAGGGGTACGGGTTGCACGGGGAATAAGGAAATAGGTTTCTGTTTTTTAATTATATATATATATATATATATATATATATATATATATATATATATGTGGTGTGTGTGTGTTTGTGTGTGTGTATAATAACTTTATAATAAAACTTTATAACATAACTTTATATTAAATAAATCTCCACCCACAATAAATAAATATCTCACACACACACATATATATATATACATATATACACATATATATAAACACACACATACAAATTAAACTCACATAAAATAACACTTACATAAAAAATTAACAATAAATAATGATGATAATAATAGCAAATAATGTAATTTAATAAAAATAATAATATTAAAATAATAATCCACTAAATCAATATTATTAAAATAATACTATCCAAAATAATAAATATAAATAATGCAGATTAAATGTCCAAAATAATAAGTTTCAAAATAAAATATTTACTAGAAAATATAATTAAACATAAAATAATAATGATTAATCATAAAGTAGTAAAATAATTAAATATAACTTTTAAATTTATTAACACTGCATATCTCGATTTAGAATAAAATAATTTTAAAATATAGGTTATTACAGTCTCCCCTCCTTATAGGAATTTATTCCTAAATTCAAAGAAAGAATAATTATAAGAATCAACAATTATAAGAATCAACAAGGAAAGAGATACGGGTAAGAAGCTCGCATCTCTGCTTTAGTCTCCCTGGTATGCTCTTCTACGTTGTTGCTTCGCCACAACACCTTGACCATCGGAATCTGCTTCGAACGCAACTATCGAACTTGATAGTCTATGATCGCAACTGGTTCTTCCATGAATGTCGAGTCTTCACTCACTTCCATGCTATCATGCTCCAACATGTGTGAAGGGTCTGAAATATACTTCCTCAGCATCAAGATATGGAGCACTGGATGCACTTGAGACAAACTCAGAGGCAAAGCCAATCGAAATGCAAGAGTGCCTACTCTTTCTAGAATCTCAAACAAGTTAATATACCTCAGTGCTAGCTTACCTTTCTTGCCAAATCTCATCACACCCTTCATTGGAGACACCTTCAGGAACACATAGTCTCCTACTTGGAATTCAACATCTCTGCATTTTGGATCTGCATAGCTCTTCTACCTACTAAATGTAGTCTCTAATATCCTCTTAATCCTAACAACCTTTTATATAGCATCCTGAACCATCTCAGGTCCAGTCAATGCTCTCTCCCTAACCTCATCCCAACTCAGAGGGGATCTACACTTCCTTCCATACAAAGCCTCATATGGTGCCATTCCAATATTGCTATAGTAGCTGTTATTATAAGCAAACTCCATAAGTGGTAAATGATCATCGTAGCTACCCCCCAGATCCAAAAAATACATCCTCAACATATCTTCTAGTGTCTGGATCATCCTCTTAGACTGACCATCTGTTTGAGGATGAAAAACAGTACTGAAATCTAGCTTAGTGCCCGTCGCTTCTTATAACTTCTGCCAAAAATGAGAAGTAAACACTGAACCTCTATCAGACACAATGGACACAGGTACTCCATGAAGGTACACAATATGCTTAACAAATAGCTTCGCCAATCTAGCTACAGAATAAGTGGCTTTCACAGGCAACAAATGTGCAGGCTTGGTCAACCTGTCCACTATCACCCAAATGGAATTGTATCTATCCCTAGAATGAGGTAAACCAACCAAAAAATCCATAGTAATCCTTTCCCACTTCCACTCAGGTATAGGAAGAGGATGAAGGTTCCTAAAAGGCTTCTAATGTTCAGCTTTCACCTGCTGACACGTCAAACACTTAGCAACATAATCAACTACATTCTTCTTCAGTCCATCCTACCAGTACAAGTCTTTAATACTGTGGTACATCTTAGTTGTTAGTATAAGGTATGCCCTAGTGGCATTCTTGTAATTATTTAGACATTGTATATAATCCCTGTGACAATAAAATATTCTTTTAAATAAATATGTTATTTTTTTTAGTATTGTTCCTTTAGTATTATGTTGAATAAATTTATTATCAAAGAGTTAATAATATGAGTTATAAATTTATTTAGTACATTTAATATAAATTATTCATAGTCGATTAATTAATATTTGGATAATATTAATTAGACTATCACCTCTGTCTATTTTCCTTAATTAGTGTGAGAAACTAATAGTGGGAGGCAGTGAATCCCATGCTACTTGATATGAGTGATCAGAATAGATATGTGGATACTCATTTGATAGGTTAATCAAACAGTGACATTAGTATTATGATTGCAAGGATATTCACATATAATCAATAATCACAATCTAGATTATAATGGTGCATATAGTCCTTAGACTTGAGGTGACATAGTCATCCACATTTAGGTGTTTAGAGTTTGTTACCGCTTACATACTTGTGTTAATCATCACATGGGTATATGGCACGTGGTGGCTTTAATTAGTTAAATGTAGGGATGAATGTTTAACCAAGATGGGATTCATTACCTGGTGTGAACCAGGATAGATCCTATGCTATCTAAGTTTATTCTTGATGAATAAATTCCTAGCCAGGTTAAATACAACATAGTTTAAAAAAAGAGTTTCAGTACTAGAAAAGTTATAGTATTTGTTGTATTTTATCAAGAATTAAAACTTGAGATAAAGTCATATAATAAAGCTAATATAGTTTGATATACCTTGACTCTAGGCTATTTTGGGATCTTTAATTAAAGAATTTAATGCACGGTAATTATGATCAGGTTCGTGTGAATCATAATATGCATTCATTTCTAATTGGGTAGTTGTGATATCAATACCAGAGGTCACTCACAACTTATGAGAACTAAATGTGAATAATTAGGATTTTCACATTTAGAATTGAAAAGAGTTTCAAATAATATTAAATGTTAATATTATATTTTCTCATTGCCATTTAGACATGAACCTAGTAAGTCACACATAATAGAGTTTTATTTATTCACTATAGTATTAATCTAATTATTGATTAAAAGAGTTTAATCAATTAATCAAGATTAATAAAATTAGATTTATGTTTTGAACAATGATTCTAGTATATCATGAAATCTAATTCAAATAAGAGTATTATTTATTAATTAATATTGGATATTCATTAATATATATTAAATTAATAAATATATATATGCTGTTATTTATTTATGGACTTTTATTAATGGTCCAAATTGGTTTGGACATAGGCCAAAATTTATTTTGGACCAAAGATTAATTAAAGTCCATATCTATGTATATGTATAATTTAATATGTAAAATAATACATTTGATGTATACTTTACATACAAATTTATACATTAATATGTGTAGGTGGCAAGCTCAATTATTGAATTAAGCAAGGTGGCATATTAATTAAGTGGATATTTCTAAAGTATACCTAAGGTGTCATTTTTAATCATTTAGATGGTTAGGTGTATACCTAAGGTGACATACTTAATAATCACTTATTTAATTAATGCATACTTTTCCTTAGTGGGAAATTACTACACATATATCATTTCATATATCTAAGGCAAGTTAAGTGACTTGGTAAGAGAAGGAAGAGGCAAAATAATGCTTAAGTGGGTTTTTGCTTAAAGAGTTAAGAAAAATCACTAAGTGATTTTGGTTATGATAAAATCATAAACCAAAAATAAACACAATATATACTAAACATATACTCTATACTTATGCTCTTAATTAAATTAGTACAAGTTATTAAGTTTAATTAACAAAAGTAAGTGATAAATAAGGCTTTACATTTAGAGGCCTTATATTTGGAGGGCTAAGCATTTGATTTAAGGAATTGAATAAAAGGAAGGCTAAGTTCTACAATAAGTAAGTTTACAAACTTATAATTAATTAATTATTTGTATGTACATTGCTTAATTTATTTAGTTGTGTATTTCAATGCAATTTGAATCCATGGAAAATGAAATTCTTCATTTTATGAAGGGTTATGATGAGTAAATTTTTAAAATTTACTGTAATATCCCGTGTTTTTAAAATATTTTTACACTGTACCGGGATATGCAGTGTCAATAATTTTGAATATATATGTGATATTTTTACGAGTTAATATGTATTTTAAACCTATTTTGATTACTGTCTATTATTTTCAGTATTTTACGTAAAATTTTCCCGGGACTTTCATTTTCAGGGAAATTTTCACGTAAACAATGCATTATTAATTATTTTAAATGTATTTACGGGTTTGCATGAACTCATACATATTTTTAAATTATTAAATAAAGCCTGTGTGTGTATATTTATTTAATTAGGGTTTATTATTACCCTAATATTTTATTATTTATTTATTATTATTTGATTATTTTATTTATTATTAAATTATTAAAATTTATTATTTTATTATTATTTATTTATTAATATTTAATTATTTTAATTTATTTTATTTTTTTTCTTTTTCTTTTTTTTTTCTTTTCCTTTTTCTTTCTTTTTCTTTTTCTTTCTCTTTCCTTTTTCTTTCTTTTTCTTTTTCTTCTTCTTCTTCTTCTTCTTCCCGCGGGCGCCGACCACCACATTCCTCACCGCCGTTTCTCCCTCCTCCGGCCACCGTTTTCGACACCGCCGGTCTCTATCTTCTCCTTGAGCTCCGGTGAGTGTTATTCTAGCTTTGGTTTGAGCTAAAATGGTCTAGAATTGCTTAGGTTTTGATTTGAAGTTTTCGGCCACTTTTGGTTTTCGATTTTTTTGAGCTTCAATTTGGATGATTCATGGAAACTTCCTTCACAAATGTTGTTCCTGGTAGCTTAATCTTCATGTATGAATTTTTACAGAATTTTTGGAGGTTGTTTGGATTTTTTGGGTATTTTTGAATATTTTAATATTATTTTCTAATTTTCGGAAATTAATTATTTAAATTATGAAATTGGAGTTTATGGTTGAATTGAGTGTTGAAATGAATTATAGGAATTTATTTGGAATTTTTATGAATTTCTAAGTATTTATTTTTAATTATTGAAGTTTATGTGATTTTGTAAAATTAAGTTAATTGTGTTTTAAATTGAATTTAATTGGTTAATTGAGTTTAATTATTGATATTATTGATAAATATGTTGAGAAAATTAATTTTGGATAATTGTATGATTTTTGGTGAATTTTTGAAGTAATTTAGGTATATATATATATATAGGGGTATTTTGGTAATTTTACCCTAAATTGTCTAAAAATGTAATTTAATTGGTTTTAATATTTATTTAAGGTATAAAAATGATTTCTACAAATTATTTAGTATTTTTAACTAATTAAAACTATTTTCCGGGAATTATTTTCAATTATATATATAATATACGGTTTTTCTAATAAAATGAGTTTTAATCGATTTTTATAGTGTTTCAAGATTTATTATGTAATTTCTACGTATGAAATGTATTTTTATGATTTAAGGATATTTTTGGTATATTCGAATATATATTCTGTGTTTGTGGACCCCGGTCGACAGATTGTAGTCTGGAGTCCGACCGAGGGGTTGTGATTGATTGTGGTGTTTATTTTTTGAAGTGTGTTTCTTTGCAAGGTCGGCTCTACTCTTTTGAGTAGAGAGATGTCCGTTTTACATGGGAGGTTCTGCCGGATTTTCGGTAGAATTCTCGTAAAACGTGATATCCAGTCGAACCCTAATTTCCGATTCTGTGTTGAATACTCTAGATTGAATTCTAGGATTTCTGTTAGGGTTATTCTGATGTCGATTAATTATTTCTTGTTTAGTTGCGCCGAGACCGAGGGTTAGTGGACCAGGCCCGTCGGACCTGTCTCGTGGAGCGCATTAGGTGAGTTACTATATTATATATATATGCTTAGGATGCATGATTTAGAAAATGCATGTTTTATTTTGACTAAATATGCATAAATAACATGATTTATATTCAAGTATATTTTTGGTATATAATAAATTATATACATGTTTATTAATAAATATATTTAAAATGTTTTTAAATATATTTTTAGTTTAATTCATGATTTGATTGAATTTATTTGACGTATATATACTCAAAATATACCTGGTTTATGTTTGGTATATTTTCGGTATATATATGGTTTATATTGTTGATTTATTTAAATTCATGCATCATGTATTTGTGAATGAATGTTTTATATTTATTAATGAAGGATATCAATAGAACGTGCTACCTAGTGGGCAGCACTAGGACCGAGTACGTACCGGTACGCCTATAGTTTTAGGCTATATTACTAACTTATTGTGGATATTGATTTGATTATGATTATTGATATGTGTGAGATGTGATTTGGGTGTGATTGCTGGAGCTCGGTTGACTAAGTGTCTCGGGGCCAATCACACTGGCAGTCAGACTGCTGGAGCTCGGTTGACTTAGTGTCTCGGGGCCAGTCTACTGTCCATATGGATTAAGTGGATATATTTGGAATCAGTGAGCCTGTATGGCTAGAGTGTTGTTTAACACTATTTTTCTGAGGTTGCGATATTCTAGGGTTCTATGTGATCCTTCATAAAAGTTGATTTTCAGACAAAATATATAAAATGATTTTTTTCTGCATCTGTATGAACTTGCCTGTATATATACATATTACTCATATACTGTTGACTGTATGCATTATCACTTAGAGTGTATGTATATATACTATAGTAATTCACTCAGTGAGGTCTGACTCCCCTCCGTTGACTATTTTTCAGGAGAGTCAACTTCCTCAGACCTCAGTAGCAGGTCGATACGCCGGATTTCTTCCACCCCGGCTTCTTTATGTAAATTATATACTTGAGTCTTATTTATTTTATCTAGACACTGCAGTAGTTGTGATTTTTAGTAGTTGTGATTTTCAGTAGTTGTGAATTAAAGTATTTGTTTTAAAGAGATGTATTATAGTAAAACTGGATTTGTATAAAGATTATACATTTATGAGATTATATATGCGATGTGATGAGTTTTGAATTATATCCAGTTGTTATGGATGATATTGTAATATTTATGATTTTATTTCCGCTGCATATTATATTTTTATTGTTATTATTGCATATTTATTTTATTTTTAGGCTTGCTACGGGTTCCGGATTCGAAAGAATTCCCGTTCCCTAGCGCCGGTCATGGCCCCTATTTTGGGTCGTGACATTTACTCTATTTAGACTTGTGCTTACTACACATGTATTTATGTCTAAATACCATAATTGATTTCTAACATTAGTAACACTTGGATGTATATTGTAAGCTGTAGAATGTGCTTCCTCAAGGATCTCTTCTCTCAAATTATTCACATCAGGAACACATAATCTACCATTGATCCACAAAACACCTTCATCATCAAGTGTGAAATCAGTGAGCTTCCTTGTTCGAACATTCTTTACAAGCTCTTCCAGAATAGGATCTTGTGTCACGACCCAACCCGAGAGTCATGATCGACACTAGGAAATAAGAATTATTTTGAATCCGGAACCCGTAGTAAAACCTTAAAAAATAAAAACGTGCAATAAATAAATAAAAAGTATGACTGAATTAAAATTTTTTGAATCGATATATAAAAATAGATACTCAATATCCTTTCATAAATAAATTAATGTTCATACAATACTCTGAGTATAAAGTTTCAAAAATAAAACAATACTCTTCTGATACAATAACATTGCTACTATAGTTTCTAGAATAAAAATCAGAGTTTAAATATAAATTTTACACAATCTAGCTAGGGCGGAAGAGCACTGACGAAGAGCTCTACTACTAAGGTCTGACAATATAAGATCTCATGAAAAAAATAATTGAGGTGGGTCAGACCTCACTGAGTGAATTATTATAATATATATATACATGTAATCTAAACCATAATGATCAGACACCTATATATATATATATATACACGCATTTCACACATATGTCAAACTTTGCTTTTATATATATATATAATAAATGTAGAAAATGTTTATTTTATTGAAGGATCAAATAGAACCTTATTTAATCGCAACCTCAATCACAAGCATCACTTTAGCCATACAGGCTCACTTAATTACAAATTAATTCTTTTATTCCATATGGACAGTAGACTGGCCCTGAGACACTAAGTCAATCGGGCTCCAGCAGTCTTACTGTCAGTGTGACTAGCTTGAGACACTAGGCCAACCGAGCTCCAATAACCACACTATCAATCACATCACATTTTAATGAATGAATCAATCAAATCATAATTACCACAATAATTCTCACTCAACCCTAAATCTATCGCACCGGTACGTATATGATTCTAGTGCTGCCTACTAGGTAGCACGTTCTATCGATATCCTTCATTGAAAATAAAATATACATATGGGAAAATAAATAATGCATAATATCATTCATAATAACAAAATAAACCATATATATACCTAAAATAAACTAAGTATATTTCAAGTATATATATGTCAAATAAATTCAAATCAAACATGAAATATACTAAAAATAAACCAATAATATACTTGAAAACAATTTAAATATGAATCAATAGTATAACATGCATTTATTTCAAAATATACCGAAAATATACCAAAACTATACCTAAAATATACTAAACATGCTAAGTCTATAATGATGATAAAACATGCATTTATTTTGAAATATATCAAAAATATACTAAAAATATACTTAATTATATAACATGCATATATCAAAATAAACCCTAAATATACCAAAGACATAGTAAATGTATATTGAAAATATGCAAGCATATATATCAAGATATACTAAAAATAAACAAAAATATACCAACTCATATTATAAATTAAATCTCTTTTTTTTTTTAAAACATATAATGAAAATGAAAAATCCTAAGTCATGCATCCTAAATGCAATGCATATATATATAGTATAATAACTTACTGATTTACGCTCCACGAGACAAACTCGGCATGCCTAGTCTGATAGGCCTCGATCTGAGTGCAACTAGAAAAATAAAATAATAATAACAATCAAAATAAATTTCTAACTTATATTCTAAAGAGACTCGATCAAAGAGTATGATAATTAGACAGAAATACAGAATTCAGGATTGACCTGATGTCACATTTTACGAGAATTTTATCAAAAGTTCGGCAGAGCTTCATTTGTAAAACGGACATCTCTCTACTAAAAAGTAGAGCATATTCTGCAAGAAAATACACTTCTAAAACCAGAATTCACACAACTCTCGATTGGGATCCCGAACTACACAATTTCCCAACTGAGGTTCACAAATCCACTGTAAATACAAATAATATAATAAATATATTAAAAAATCAATAAATTTCACAAATATCCTCAAAATATCAAAATATAGCATATTAAACATTAAAACATTAAATATAATCATTTTCACAATAATTACGTAAAAATTCCAAAATAATAATATAATATTATTAAAAATAAAAATTCTCAATAATTCAATATAAAATAATAAAAATTCACTTTATATATTCAAATAGCTGAAATTGCCTAAATACATATTAAAAGTTATTAAAATCCATTTAATTACCAATTTAGTAAATATATATTATTTGAAAATAGTTTTCAAAAATTAGTATTAATTAGTTAAAAAAATAGTAATTAATTTATGAAAATCATTTTAATGCCTTAAATAATTATAAAACCAATTAAAACATAATATTTAACTATAATTATAATAAAATTACACAATTACCCTAATGATTCAAAATATCCATGATAATACTAATATTACTAAAAAATTCTATAAAAATCATATAAAATCATTAAAATTAATACTAATATAACTAGAACACATTATTAAACAATAATTTCCACAAAAATACATATTTAACCTAATATTTCAATATTTACGTAAACTATAAATATTTCTAGAAATTACACAATATTCTAAAAAATTATTTTCTTTACTCTAAAATTAATATTAACTCATCAAAACACCAGATCACCCAATTTTATAATTAAATAAATTAATTTAAGAAAATTAAATAAATAATAGTAAAATATTAAAAAATTCATCAAAATTAAAATAAATTCCAAAAATTAAAACAAAAATATTTCCATGAAGATCAAGCTATAAGGAACAACATTTGTTAAGGTGGATTTATCGAATCATTGAAGCCAATCTAAAAAAAATTATAAAACCCTAAATCTCAAAACTAACAATTCAAGAAAACTCAAGAAATGGATGATTAGGGCTCAAAGTGAAGTTAGATTCAAGCTCACCGGAGCTCAGGGAGTTGGTGGACACCAAAAACGCAAGAAGAGGTGCCCGAGGGAGGAGGAGGCGATGATGGCTCACTATTGCTGCTGCTGTTGTATTATCGGGCTTCATCGAAGAAAAAGAGGAAGAAGAGAGGCAACGGGGAGTGGTGGTGGTTGCTGGATGTCGGAGAGGCACACCGATGAGAAAAAGATCAGACAATGGCATGAAGGAAGGTGAAGCAAAGTAGGTTGAATGTGTTTTACGTTTTTGGTTTACTGAGTTTGGTTTCTTCACATTTGTATATATATATATATATATATATATATATATATATATATATATATATATATATATATATATATATATATATATATATACACATGTATATATATATATATACATACATATGTATATACATATACACATGTATATATATACATATACACATGTATATATGTATATATATATACATACATATGTATATGTATATACATATGTATATATGTATATATATATACACATGTATATATATATGTATATATATATATATATATACATATACACATGTATATATATATGTATATACATATGTATATATGTATATATATATACATACATATGTATATACATATACACATGTATATATGTATATATATATACATACATATGTATATGTATATACATATGTATATATGTATATATATATACACATGTATATATATATACATATACATATACATATGTATATATATATACATATACATATACATGTGTATATGTATATACATATGTATATATGTATATATATATACACATGTATATATATATATACATATACATATACATATGTATATATATATATATATATATATATACATACATTAATATACTAAATAATATTGATAATATAATTAATGTAATTTATTAAAAATAATAATATTAAAATAATAATGCAATTTGATAAAACAATAATACTCTAAATTAAATATAATTAAAATAATACTATTAAAAAATAGTAAATATAAACAACACAAATTAAATGTTCAAAATAATAAGTTTCAAAATAAAATATTTATGTAGAAAAATATAATTTAACGTAAAATAATAATCATAAATCACAAAATTGTAAAATAATTAATTATGAATCTTAAATTTATTAACATTGTATGTCTCGTTTTATATTAAAATAATTTAAAAACTAGGGTTATTACATCTCAAGTCTGAGCTGCTTTAATCCTATCTCTCAACACAAATTGAACCTTAAACTGAGCTAACAATCCACCAGATCTACTCATCTTCATCATCAGACCTTGATCCACTAATTGATGCAACTCTTGGATCAACAGTCTCCTCTCCACACTAATGTGAGTAAGACTACATGAGGACTTCCTACTCAAGGCATCTGCTACCACATTAGTCTTGCCTGGATGATAAAGAATTTCACAGTCATAGTCTTTTAACAATTCCAACCATCTCCTCTGAACTCTCCACTGAAAAATGTACTTAAGGCTTTTGTGATCAATAAAAATCTCACAAGTCACCTCGTACACATAATGTCTCCAGATCTTAAAAGCAAAGATCACTGCAACCATCTTTGGGTCGTGGATAGGGTCATTCTGTTCATGCATCTTTAATTGCCTTGAAGCATAAGCTATCACCCTACCATTCCGCATCAACACTCAACCTAGGCCAACTCTAAAGGCATCACAATACACTGTGAAGTTATCTACTTCATTAGGCAATGCCAAAACTGGAGCTGTGGTTAATTTCTCCTTCAACAACTGAAAACTGTTCTCACAGGCATCTGACCACTCAAATTTCACATTCTTTTGAGTCAAGCGAGTCATAAGAGCTGTAATTCTGGAAAAATCCTGTACAAACCTCTTATATACCTAGCTAAACCTAAAAAAATTTGAATCTTAGTAACTGTAGTCAGTCTAGGCCACTCAGACACTGCCTCAATCTTTTATGGATCAACCTGGATACCATCTTTAGACACCACATGTCTAAGGAATGCAACACTCTCCAACCAAAAATCACACTTTGAGAATTTAGTATAAAGCTGATGTTCTCTTAGTGTCTATAGTACAGTCTTTAAGTGATATACATGCTCTTTCATACTCTTTGAATACATCAGTATATCATCAATGAAGACTACTATAAATTGATCCATATATGGTCTGAGTACCCTATTCATCAGATCCATGAAAGCAGCTGGTGCATTAGTCAAGCCAAATGACATCACCAGAAACTCATAGTGGCCATATCGAGTGCGGAATGCCGTTTTAGGAATATCGGCTTCACTAATCCATAACTGATGATAACCTAACCTTCAATCAATCTTAGAAAAGAACTGTGCACCCTAAAGCTAATCAAACAAGTCATCTATCCTCGGGAGAGGATACTTGTTCTTCACTATTACCTTATTTAGCTCTTTCTAGTCAATGCACAGTCTTATGGTACCATCCTTCTTCCTCACAAACAGGACTGGTGCACCCCAAGGAGAAACACTGGGTCTGATAAAACCCTTATCCAATAATTCTTACAATTACTCTTTTAATTCTGCAGGAGCCATTCTGTAGGGTGGCATTAAAATAGGGGTAGTACTTAGAACCACATCTATACAAAACTCAATCTCTCTGTGAGGTGGTAAACCTGGAAACTCCTTAGGAAAAATATCAGGAAACTCACGGGCAATAAGAACATCTATGAGTGACAACTTCTCCACTGAAGTATCCCTAACTAATGTCAAATAACCCTGACATCCCTTCCTTAGCATCTTCCTAGCCGTGATAGCAGAGATAAGATTTTGAGGTGTAGAACTCCTATCACCCACAAACTTAAACTCTTTTTTATTAGGAATTCTGAAAATCACCTCTTTACTCTAACAATCCACAATGGTATAATGCTGAGACAACCAATCCATATCGAGGATAACATCAAATTCTATCACATCCAATAACACCAACATTACGGGCAATTCCCTACCTCTGATGAGAACTAGACAACCAAAAAGAACAACGTCAGTGTCTAAAGAATTACTTAGAGGAGTGGCGATAGATAAAGGAAAAGACATCCCTAAAGCTTGCCAATAAGATTTTAAAGTGAACACAGGAGAAACAAAGGAATACGTGGCACCTAGATCAAATAAAACCAAAGCATGTAGGTAACAAATAGAAATAATACCTACCACGACTGTATTAGATGCCTGAGCGTCCTTCTGAGTGAGATGGAAAACTTTGGCCTGACCTCGACCTCCCTGCTGATTGGTAGAAGCCTGGCTAAAACCTTTGGCACCTCCTCTGATACCTCTACCACCTCCCTACTGAGCAACAATTTGAGTCAAATTCAGGTGCTGAGCTGGAGGTAACTGAAAAGGAACTGGTGCTGCACTGACAATCGACTGTTATGGAAATTATCGAATCTACTGTGGCTGATAACTAGAATAGAGACATGATCTGGCATAGTGTCCCATCTGTCTGCATAAAAATAAGTCAATGGTGCCATGTAACATGGTCCCTAATGGACTCTACCACACGTCTGACAAACACTGGTTGCTAACCTAGAATTGTGACCACTAAAGCTAGTCGATGTACCTGATATAAATCTGATCGGCCTACCTTGACCTCTATAGCCATGTCTATTACTCCTGTGCACTTTTTGTTGTTGTCTCTAGCTCTGTTGGACTGGGCCTCGCTGTTGACTACTTGAACTAATATGAAAACTTGAATAAGGAGTAGTATGAAATTTTCTTGACTGAGTGCCCAGCTGGTAATAATTAGGTATAGCTCTTTGCCTAACTAGCCTCAGCTCAATCTCCTTGGCCAACTCTATAACTGACTCTAGAGTAAGCTTGTTGTAGGCATCCTAGCAAAAGTAGAACCCAAATTAGTAATATAAGTGGTGACTGTGAAACACTTATCTCTCATCAGATCTTCTACATATCTGTTGAGTCAGAGAAACTCTCTGGTGTAGTCCTCAATAGGTTTGTCACCCTTAGTAATACTTGTCAGTCTGAGTCTATAGCTCATACGGATTAGCTCTGGGCAAAATCTCCTTATAAATCGCTCTCTGAATTGAGCCTAGATTATGGTAGTCATATACGATTGAATCATCTGTATGAACCAATCTAGGTCTGGTCCCTCTACTGATAACTCAACAATCATAATTCACTGGTACTCAATATGAGCAGCCTGAGTCCTCGTCTCAATAGCATGCAAAAAATCCAACGGGTTTGATGTCCCATCGAAAGCTATTCGACTAACTCTAGTGTAGAAAAATGCTGCCTCAGGGTTAGACATACCCTACTGATAGACAGGCTAAATTGATGATGCAACTAGAGGTATAGGAGCATCCTTATACTCTAGCTCTATAGGTTCCTCATCCTATAGCTCTCATTATCTATGGTGACCTATCGCTCCTCGAGGTCTACCTCTGCCTCGATCTCTGTGCCTTATTGGCGGCTTAGGAGGTAAAACCTCATCCTGAAAGGACTTATCATCCTCTGCCTTAATGACTGATGGAGTGACACTTGCTCATCTCATCATTCTGAAAAGATAAATAGAAAGATTCAGACAAAATAGACAACTAATGGTAATGTAGAAAACTAAATTAAGGAAAACTTATCAAAGACATACTCGAACCTCATTAACTGTAGTAGTTTCAAAGAAACATGACTCTTAAAAACTAGGGCCACAACTCTAACAACCTAGACCCAGATACAAACTTTGCTCTGATACCAACTCTGTCAAGACCTAAATCAGGAGTCATGATTGGCACTAGGGAACGAGAATTCTTTTGAATCCAGAACTCATAACAAGCCTTAAAAGAATAAAAACATGCAATAATTAAAATAAAATATGCACCATATTTAAATCTCAAACCAATATAATAAAAATAACTCTGTCATATCATAAAATAAAATGTATTAATACAATATTCAGAGAAAGACCTCTAAATAACAACCAACATATAGTAAAAACCAAATACAACTCATTACTGTAATTTTTTAGAGTACAAATAAAATTAAATAAGTAGTTTACATAAACACATCGAGGCTGAAGAAATTCGGCGGATAGGCCTACTACTAAGGTTTGAAGAAGTAGAATCTCCTGAAAAATATCAACTGAAGGAAGTTAGACCTCACTGAGTGAATTATTATAATATATATACATGCATTTCCTAATGTCAAATGTAATCAAACATTCATATATAATAAATATATATACAAGCATTTCACACAAAAGTTGAAAACACTTTATATAATAATATTGAAAAACATTTGTATATGAAGGATCAAATAGAAACCTATTTAAATGCAACCTCGATCAACAGTAACTCTCTAACCATACAGGCTCACTTAATTCCAAATAAGTTCACTTATTCCATATGGACAGTAGACTGGCCTCGAGACACTAAGTCAACTGAGCTCCAGTAATCCCACTGTTAATGTGATTAACCCTGAGACACTTGAACTGCTCACACTGAGTACTAGCGGATCATGATTGTTGAGTTGTCTATAGAGGGACCAGCCCTGGATTGGTTCATCTGGGTGATTCAACCATACATGACGATGATGATATGGGCACAGTTCTAAGAGAGATTTATAAAGAGATTTTGTTGAAAGCCACTCCAGTTAAGTTATAAACTTTGACTAACTAGCATCACCAGAGGTGACAGATCTGTCGAGGACTACACCAGAGAGTTTCTCCGACTTGGCAGAAATGCAAAAGATTTGATACGAGTCCAGTATTTTATTATCACGATTTATGTCACTGATTTAGGTTATGCTTTTGTTGGGATGCCTACTGTGGGCCTTACTCTGGAGTCGATGATAAAGTTGGCTAAGGAGGTAGAGCTGAGACTAGTCAGGAAAGGAGCTATGCTTAATTATTATCAGTTGGGTGTTTAGTTAGGAGGATTCCAGACTACTCTATATTCAACTTTTCAGATTGGTTCCAGTAGTCAACAAAGAGGCTTAGTACAACAGAGTTAGAGGTAGCAGTAAAGAGTTCATAGGAGTAGCAGACATGGTCGTGCTAGACCTTGTAGACCTATCAAATTTGGGTCAGGTGCTTCTAGTAGTAGCAGTGGTCAGAGTTTTAGTTTTGGTAGCTTAGGATCAACAGCCAGTGCTTGTCAGACTTGTGGTAGAGTCCATCAGGGACCCTGTTATATGGCGTCACTGACATGTTTTCAATGTGGACAAATAAGGCATTTTGCTAGATCATGCCTATATTCTGGTTTTTAGCCATAATAATTTTTGTAGTTTTCACAGCAGTCGATTGCTAGTGCAGCACCAACACCTTTTCAGTTGCCTCTAGCTTAGTATATGAGTTCGACTCATATTATTGCCCAGCGAGGGCGTGGTAGAGGTACCGGAGGAGGTGCCATAGGTTTTGGCTAGGCTTCCACTAGTCAGCAGAGAGGTCAAGGTTAGGCTAGGGTTTTTCACCTCACTTAGCAGGATGCTCAGGCATCTAATGTCTTTGTTACAAGTATTATTCTAGTTTGTTGTTTGGATGCTTGGATTTTTTTGATCCGGGTGCCATACATTCTTTCATATCCCCTATTTTTGCTTCGAAGTCATGTTATCAAGCTTTGAGGATGGCTTTTCCTTTATTTGTTACCACTCCTCTAAGTGATTTGTTGAACACCGACATTGTTCTTTCTGGTTGTTAAGTGTTTATTGGAGGCAGAGAACTGTCAGCGGAATTGGTGTTGTTAAATGTGATGGAATTCGATATGATTTTGGGTATGGATTGGTTGTCTTAGCACTATGCCATTATGGATTATCAGAGTTAAGAGGTGATTTTTAAAATTCTAGATGAAGAAGAGTTTAAGTTTATGGGTGATAAGAGTTCTGCACCTCAGAATCTTATCTCCACTATCATGGTTAGGAAGATGCTGAGGAAGGGTTGTCAGGGATATTTGGCGTTAGTCAGGGATACTTTTGTGGAGAAATTATCACTCATAGATGTCCCTATTGCTTGTGAGTTTCCTGATATTTTTCCTGATGAGTTCCAGGTTTACCACCTCATAGAGAGATTGGGTTTTGTATAGATGTGGTTCCAGGCACCACTCCTATTTCGATGTTACCTTACAAAATGGCTCTTGTAGAATTGAAAGAGTTAAAGGAGCAGTTGCAAGATTTGTTAGATAAGGGTTTCATTAGACCTAGTGTTTCTCCTTAGGGTGCACTAGTCCTATTTGTGAGGAAGAAGGATGGTACCTTAAAACTGTGCATTGATTACATAGAGTTGAATAAGGTAATAGTGAAGAACAAGTATCCTCTCTCGAGGATAAATGATCTGTTTGATCAACTTCAGGGTGCATAGTTCTTTTCTAAGATTGACTTGAGGACGGGTTATCATCAGTTGTGAATTAGTGAGGCTGATGTTCTTAAAATGGCATTTCGCACTCGATATGGCCACTATAAGTTTCTAGTGAAGTCATTTGGGTTGACTAATATACCAACTGCTTTTATGGATATGATGAATAGGGTATTTAGACCTTTTATGGATCAATTTATAGTAGTCTTCATTGATGATATACTAGTATATTTGAAGAGTATGGAGGAGCACGTATATCATTTGAGGACTGTACTACAGACACTGAGAGAACATCAACTTTATGCTAAATTCTTGAAGTGTGATTTCTAGTTAGAGAGTGTTGCATTCCTTGGACATATAGTGTCTAACGATGGTATTTAGGTTGATCCATAGAAGATAGAAGCAGTGTTTGAGTGGCCCAAATCGATGACAGTCATAGAGATTCAGAGTTTTTTAGGTTTAGTTGGGTATTATAGGAGATCTGTGTAGGATTTTTCTAGAATTGTAGCTCCTATGACTCGTTTGACTCAGAAGAATGTGAAGTTTAAGTGGTCAGATGCTTGTGAGAACACTTTCCAATTGCTAAAGGAGAAGTTAACTACAACTCTAGTTTTGGCTTTGCCTAATGGAGTGGATAAATTTACTGTGTATTGTGATGCCTCTAGAGTCAGCCTAGGTTGTGTGTTAATGCATAATGGTAGAGTGATAGCTTATGCTTCGAGGCAGTTGAAGAAGCTTGAATAGAATTATCCTACTCACAACCTATAAATGGCTATAGTGATCTTTGCTCTTAAGATTTGGAGACATTATCTGTACGGGGTGACTTATGAGATTTTCACAGGTCATAAGAGCTTAAAGTACATTTTTTAGCAAAGAGATATGAATCTGAGGCAGAGGAGATGGTTAAAGCTCCTGAAGGACTATGATTATGAGATTCTTTATCATCCATGCAAGGCTAATATGGTAGCAGATGCCTTAAGTAGGAAGTCCTCAGGTAGTCTTGCTCATATTAGTATGGAGAGGAGACCATTGATCCAAGAGTTTCATCGGTTAGTGGGTTAAGGTCTAATGATGAAGATTAGCAGATCAGGAGGACTGTTAGCTCATTTTAGAGTTCGATCGGTATTGAGAGATATGATTAAGGTAGCTCAGGATCGAGATTCTATTCTAGCAGAGCTTGTAGAGAATATTCTTGTTGGGAAGTTCACTGATTTCACTCTTGATGATGAGGGTGTTTTATGGATCAGTGGTAGGTTGTGCGTTCCTAATTTGGATAATTTAAGAGAAGAGATCTTTGAGGAAGCACATTCTACAACCTACAACTTACATCTAAGTGTCACTAAGATGTACCACAATATCATAGACTTGTATTGATGGGAGGGACTGAAGAAGGATGTAGCTGATTTTGTTTCTAGGTGCTTGACTTACCAACAGGTGAAAGCTGAACATCAAAAGCCTTCTAGGAAGCTTCAACCACTTCCTATTCTTGAGTGGAAATGGGAGAGAATTGCTATAGATTTTATGGTTGGGTTACCTCATTCTAAGGATAGACACGATTCCATCTAGGTGATTATGGACAGGTTGACCAAGTCTACTTATTTCTTTCCTATTAAAGCCACTTATTATATAGCTAAGTTGGCGAAGCTGTATGTTAAGCATATTTTGTGGCTTCACGGAGTGCCTGTGTCCATTGTTTCTGATAGAGGTTTAGTGTTTACCTCTCAATTTTGGCAGAAGTTGCAGGAAGCAATGGGCACCAGGCTTGATTTCAGTACTGCTTTTCATATGACCATTGGAATCTTGGGAGAGAGAAGCTGAGATGCGAGTTACCTATCCCTACCTCTTTCCTCGATAAATTCTTATTTGTGTTCTTTTATTTGAATTCGAGGATGAATTCTTATAAGGAGGGAAGATTGTAATGACCTTGTATTTTAAATAATATAAATATATTTTGGAATATGCAATGTTAATAAAATTTTAAATTTTATTTATATATCATTATTAATTGTGTATATTCTTCATTTATTTTATTTTTCAAAAGTTTATTTACGTAAAATAATTTATTTGAGAATTTTATTATTTAAGAATATTAAAGATATTAATAATACTATTATCATTATTATTATTATCATCATCATTATTATTATTATTATTATTATTATTATTAATTGATATTATTTTATCATTAATGCATGTGTTGTGTGTGATATGTGTGTGTGTGTATATATATATATATGTATATATACACATGTGAATGTGTACTTGATAAGTAGTATATATATATATATATATACGGGTCAACAACTCTTTCTTCCCCAACTCTTTTTTTTTTCTTTTCCTTGTATTTTTTTCTGTCTTCTTCATTGTGCAAACCAACTTCCAGTGCCTCCCACCACCACATCGGACGCTAGTAGCCACCACCATAAACTCCTCTCTTCCTCCTCTACCTTCCCGTCACTTGAGGACTGCTGGGAGCCACTGGAATCATGCGAAGTTGAGATAGCACCAGTGAGCTTCCATTGTTGCCAGTGGTGCTTTCGACCACGGGAGCTCGTGTTATTAGGCTTTTCGAAATCCTTGAGCTACGGTGAGTCCATTTCTAAGCTCCATTTAAGCTCAATCTTCCTTGATTTTGAGTTCTAGCAAGTTTTTAATTTATGTGTTTTAGGGTTTCAAATTTTTATTTTATTTTTGGATTTGATCTATGGTTTTTCTCTTTGGTAATGTTGTTTAGAATATCTCAAGCTTCTCAAAAATAATTTTTGTGTATTTTTTGAATTAATTTTAATCATGGGTATTTTTGAATATTTTAATAATTTATATTGAATTTTTGATAATTATGTTAATTAATTATTTTTTATGGAGGAGTTAGTTAGTGTTATTAATTTGAGTTAATAATTTTAGAATTTATAAAATAATTTTTATCGATTTTATATAATTTTTGATAAATTATTAATATTATGTGAATATTGGAAATTATAGATTAATTGTGTAGTTTTATTGAAATTATAGTTAAATAATATGTTTTAAATGATTTTAGAATTTTATAGGGTATTAAAATAATTTTTATAAATTATTTACTTTTTTAACTAATTAATACTAATTTTTGAAAATTATATTCAAATAATATATTATTTACTATTTTGGTGATTAAATGGATTTTTAATTACTTTTATTATATATTTAAGTTATTAGTATATAAAAGTGAATTTAACTATTATATGTTGAATTATTGAAAAATTGGATTTTTATTTATATTATATTATTATTTAAGATTTTTATTTAATTATTGTGAAAATAATGATATTTAGTGTTTATGTTTAAATAAATTATATTGTGACATTTTAATTATTTATGTGGATTTTTAAGGACTTTAATATATTATTATTTAATATTTATTTTGTTGCAAATTGTGAACCTCGGTTGGGAATTTTGTTGTTTGGGGTCCCAACCCGAGATGTTGAGCTATTGTATTGTTAGAAGTTTATTTTTTCTTGTAGGATCCACTCTACTTTTGTAGAGAGATGGCCATTTTACAGAGGAGGTTCTGCCAATTTTTTGGTAGAATTCTCGTAAAACATGATATCAGGTTGATAATGAATTTCTGTGTTTGACCGAGTTTTTAATCCTTAGATCAAGTCTTCTTTAGAATTCTTAGAAGTAAAAGTTAAAAATTTATTCTAATTTTATTATTATTTATTTTTTTAGCTGCGCCGAGACTGAGGCCTATCGGACCACGCTCGTCGAGTCAGTCTTGAGTAGCGCAAACTTGTGAATTATTATTCTATATAAACATTGGATATAGAATACATGCTTTTGAGAATCCATGTTTTTATTATGTTTTGATATGAATTATTTCATTAAATGAATAAGTATATGCTTGTTATACTTTCAATATACATTTAGTATATTTTTAGTATATTTATGGTTGATTTTGAATTATATGGAGTTTATACTTGAAATATATTTAGTATATTTTTTGTATATTTCTGGTATATAAATGACATATTTTTATGTTATGAATGTCATTTATGTTTAATTATGCATTTATTTATTTTCCATAAATATACAATTTTATTCGAAGGATATCAATAAAACGTGCTACCTAGTGGGCTGCACTAGAATTGTGTACGTACTGGTGCGATAGATTTTAGGGTTGAGTTTATGAGATCATTTGAGGTGAAATTTGATTGATCAATTTTTGAGAATTTCAATGATTGAGTAGTGTAATTGTGGGAGCTCGGTTGACCTAGTGTCTTGGGGCCAATCACACTGACAATGAGACTGATGTAGCTCGATTGACTTAGTGTCTCGGGGCCAGTCTATTGTCTAAATTGGAATAAGAGAATTTATTTGGAATTAAGTAAGCCTGCATGGCTAGTGAGATATTTGTTTGAGGTTACGATGGGGTTCTATTTGATCCTTCGCCTAAATAAATGATTTCTGCATTTATATATATAAAAGTGGATTTTAGCATCTATATGAAATGTCTATATATATATATATATATATATATATATATATATATATACTGATGCTTGATTGTATATGACATTAGGAGGTGCGTGTATATATATATTATAATAATTCACTCAGTGAGGTCTGACCCCCTCTTAACGATTTTTTTTTCATGAGAGTTTTCTTCGTTAGACCGTACTAGTAGTGCTTTACGCTAGTCTTCTTCCGCCTCAACTATTTTATGTAAATTTCATCTTTGAACTCTATTGTATTCTAGAAAATAGCAGTAGTAGTGTTATTGTATCAGTAGTGTGTTATTTTGATTTTGGGCTTTGTATTAAACTATTGTATGAATAATTTTATTTATGAAATGTTATTTGAGTATTTATTTTTCTATTGATTAAATTTTTAATTTTGTTATATTTTTTTCAATTATTGCATGCACTTTTTTTTAAGGCTTGCTATGGGTTCCAGATTCGAAAGAATTCTCGTTCTCTAGCGCCAGTCATGACTCCCTGGTTTGGGTCATGACATCTATCTCTACATCAGTGTAATAACCCTGGTTTTTAAATGGTGTGATGAGACTTGGTAAGGTTGCATATTAGTTGGCTTTGCCTCTGAATCTATTTCAAGTGCATCCAATATTCAAAATCTCGATGATGAGAAAGTGTATTTTGGACACTTCACATGTGTTACAACCGAATAATGTAGAAGTGAACGAAGATCTGAAGTTCAAGAAGGAATCAGTTGCAATTGTAGATTATCAAGTTTGACAATTATGTTCGAAGCAGTTTCCGATGATTAAGTGTTGTGACGAAGCAACAATGTGGAAGAGCTTACTTGGGAGATTAAAGTTGAGATATGAGCTTCTTACCTGTATCTCTTTCCTCCTTGATCCTTGCATTATCTTTTTCTTTGAATTCGAGGACGAATTCTTATAAGGAGAGGAAACTGTAATAACCCTGATTTTTAAATTATTTTATTACATTATGAGATATGTAGTGTTAATAAAAATTTAAAAGTTAAATTTAATTATTTTACTATTTTGTGATTAATTATTATTATTTTATTTTTAATTGAATTTTCTATGTAAATATATTATTTTGAAACTTATTATTTTGGACATTTGAATTCCATTGTCTATATTTATTATTTTCTAATACTATTATTTTAATAATATTAATTTGGTGCATGGTTATTTTAAGATTATTTTTAAATATTAACATTATTTTATTAATTGAGGTGATTTGAGTATTATTAATATTTTTTTAAAGTATTCCACTACCATTATTAATGTTATTATTTTCATTGTTATTTTATGTGGATTATTATTATAATTATCGTGCAATATTATTATCATAATATTATTTTAATGTTAACATTTTAGGTACATTATTATTATTATTATTTTATTCCTATTGATTGACATTATTTCATTATTAAATTATTTCATGAATCTTGTCTATATTATTGTTATTTGCAAATGTGTTTTACGTTATTATTATGTGAGTTATTGTTGTTGTTGTTGTTATTATTATTATTATTATTATTATTAAATATACATTATTTGTATATTAATTATTTAATAATTACGGTTATTATTATTGTTACTTTAAAATGAATTTTATGTGTTTATTTTTATGTGTGTGTGATTATAAGTGTGTGAGATTATAAGTGTGTGTATATATGAGTATTATTTGTAGTAGAGATGAAATTAAACTAAAGTTTATTATATTATATTATAAAGTTATAGTAGAATATATATATATATATATATATATATATATATATATACACACACACACACACAAAACAAATGTGCAGAAACCATTTTCTTCTTTCCCTCCCATAAAATCTCGTTCACATACTGTCACTGTGCCTCTTTCCACAGCTCACCGGACCGCCTCTCACCGCCACCATCTTCTTCCCTTTTCTTCCCCATTATCTTCATCACTATCAGCTCATCGGTGTGTTGCTGGAGCAGACAGAAACGACAGCAATAGTGAGTAGCTGCTTCTTACCGTCAATCATTTTTCGGCCATCATTTTTCATGTTCTCAGTGTCTATAGATTCCTTGAGCACCGGTGAGCATGAATCTAACATCTATTTTAGCTCAAATCCATCCATTTTGTGTTTTCTTGAATTTTTATTTTTGAGCTTTTAGGGTTTTTAATTTTTTAAGGTTGATTTTTATTAATTCAAGCAAACTTCCTTTGCAAATGATGATCCCTATAGCTTCAGCTTCATGAATATATATTTTTTTTTAATTTTTTAAATTTATTTTAATTTTGGTGAATTTTTGATTATTTTAATATTATTTAATGAATTTTCATAAATAAATAAATTAAATTTTAAATTTGGTTAAATTACTGTTATTATATATTTTTATTAATTTTGGTGTTGAGAAATTAATTTTTGAGAATATTGTGTATTTTTTAGAAATATTTATATTTTATGTAAAGTTTGGATATTGAGTTAAATGTGTATTTTTGGTTGAAATTAGAGTTTAATTGTGTGTTTTAGTTGATATTAGAATGTTATTTGTTGATAAAATAATTTTTATGAATTTATATAATTTTTGAGGAAATTATTTAATATATTGGATATTTTGTATAATAGGGTTAAATATGTAATTTTGTGTTAATTATAGTTATATATTATGTTTTAGTTGGTTTTATAATTATTTAAGGTAATAAAATGATTTTTACAAATTAATTACTATTTTTAACTAATTAATTCTATTTTTTC
The DNA here is from genome assembly GCA_947683625.1 of Mallotus nudiflorus. Taxonomy (NCBI): domain Eukaryota; kingdom Viridiplantae; phylum Streptophyta; class Magnoliopsida; order Malpighiales; family Euphorbiaceae; genus Mallotus; species Mallotus nudiflorus. Next base: position 26,769 of record CANTUR010000234.1, read on the forward strand.
AAAAAAAAATTTCAAATAATATATTAAATATTATTTCGGAAATAAATTGGGTTTTAAACTAATTTTATTATATAATTAAACTATTTATGCAATTAAATGTGAATTTTATTAAGTTATGTTGAATAATTATAAAAGTTGAATTTTTATTAATATTATATAATATTTAAGATTTTATTAGTTAATTGTGATAATTTTAGAATATTATGTAAATAATTAGTGTATTTATTATTTTGGGGCTAAATGTGTATTTTATTATTTTTGTGATGTTAAATTGTAATTTTTAGTATTATTTACAATTTATGTTAATTTAATTGTGAAATGGGAATTTTATTCCATTTATGAATTTTTATTGTCAAATATTATTTAAATTTGACTTTTATATTTTAGTTGAAAAATAAAGGTTTTTAAATATTTTATTTGATTTTTGATGATTTTATTATTTTACTGTTAATATTGTTGATTTGTGAATTATGAACCTCAGTTGAGGATTTGTGGAGTTTGGAGTCCCAACCGGAGGTGTTGAGTATTTGGTGATTTTAGAAGTGTGTTTTCTATGCAAGATTGACCCTACTTTTGTAGGGAGATGTGCGTTTTACAAAGAAGACTCTGTCAAAATTTCAGTAGATTTCTCGTAAAACATGACAATCGATCTGAGTCTAGTTTTGAATTTTTGATTGAGTGTTTCTATAGTAATCCTAGAAGCGTAGAGTTAGAAATTTATTATGATTGTTGTTGTTATTTTATTTTTTAGTTGCACTGAAACCGAGGCCTAATGGACCATGCCAGTCGAGTTTGTCTCGTGGAGTGCTAATCAGTGAGTTATTATACTGTATATATATGCATTGCATATAGGATGAATGACTTGGATTTTTCATTTTCATTATATGCTTTTAAATGTGATTTAAATTATAATATGATTTGGTATAATTTTAGTTTATTTTTAGTATATTTTGATGTATATGTTTGCATATTTTCTATATACATTTGCGATATCTTTGGTATATTTAGGTTTTATTTTTTTTATATATGCATGCTAGGTAATTAGATTTATTTTTAGTATATTTTAGTATATATATATATATACATGTTTTACATGTATATGTATTCATAATTATTTCATTAAATGATTAGTATATCTTAGGTATAATTTTAGTATATTCCTAAATAAATGCATGTCATATTATTGATTTATACTTAAATTATTTTTAAGTATATTTTTGATATACTCCCAAATAAATGTATGTTTTATTATTGATTTAAACCTAACATGTTTTTAATATATTATGGATTTATTTTAGTATATTTCATGATTGATTGGAATTTATTTTACACACATATATATATACATACTTGAAATATACTTAGTTTATTTTAAGTATATTTTTGGTATATATAGTTTATTTTGTTAGTATGAATATTTATTTTTTGGATGTATGATTTATTATAAATGAAGGATATTAATAGAACGTGCTACCTGGTGGGTAGTACTAGGACCGTGTACGGACCGATGTGATAGATTTAGGTTTGAGTGACAAATTAATTGTGGTGATTACGATTTAGTTGATTATGATTTGATTGAGATGTGATGTGATTGAGAGTGTGATTGCGGGAGCTCGGTTGACTAAGTGTCTCGGGGCTAATCACACTGACAGTCAGACTGTCGGAGCTTGGTTGACTTAGTGTCTCGGGACCAGTCTATTGTCCAAAATGGAATAAGTGATTTACTTGGATTTAAGTGAGCCTGTATGGCTAGAGGGATGATATGATCGATTGAGGTTGCGATTAATAGGGTTCTATTTGTTCATTCATGTATTAAAATAATAGTTTTCTGCATTTATTATATTTATAAAAGTATAGTTTGACATTTGTGAAATGCGTGTATATGCATATATATATATATATATAAAAGAATGCTTGACTGGATATAGTCAGATTGCATGTATATATAGTATAATAATTCACTCAATGAGGTCTGACCTCCTTTAATTATTTTTTTCAGGAGATCCTATATCGTCAAACCTTAGTAGTAGAGTTCTTCCCCGGTGTTCTTTCGTCCCGACTATTTTATGTAAATGTATATTTTGAACTTTGATTTGTATTCTAGAAACTGCAGTAGTAGTGTTATTGTATCAGAAGAGTATATTGTTTTGTCTAATACTTTATACTCTGAGAATTATATTTGAACACTATATGAATATATATTTATTTATGAAAAGATATTGAGTATTTATTTTTATATATTGATTCAAAATTTTTTAATTCAGTCGTGCTTTTACTTATGTAATGCATGTTTTTATTTTTCTAAGGCTTGCTACGGGTTTCGGATTTGAAAGAATTCCTGTTCCCTAGCGCCAATTATGACTCCTAGTTTTGGGTCGTGACAATCGGCCTTTACGCCTTGTTAGCAGTTCAGGAGGTAAAACCTCATCCTGAAAGGACTCATCATCCTCGGCCTCAACAACCGGTGGAGTGACAAGCGTTTGTCTCCTCATTCAGAAAAGACAAAGGCAACAAAATTCAAATAATGGACAACAAATAGCTAACCTAATGATTGCATAGAAAACTAAATCAAGGAAAACTTTTTGAAGACATAATTGAACCTAATTCACTGCAATAGTTTCAAAAAAAACAAGACTTTGAAAACATAGGTCCATAACTCTAATAAAATAGGACTTTGATACCAACTTTATCATAACCCAAGATCGGGGGTCGTGATTGCTACTAGGGAATGAGAATTATTTTGAATCTAGAACTCGTAGCAAGCCTTAAAAATAAAAAATACAATAAATAATATAAAAATACAATAGAATTAAAGCTTAAATTGATAAAAAAATAAATACTCAAATATCATTTCATAAATAAAAATATTAATAAAATATTTTAATACATAGTATCAAACTTGTACAACCCACACAGGAACAAAAACACTACTACTGCAGTTTTCTAGAATACAATAAAAGCTTAAATATGAAGTTTACATAAAATAGTCGGGGCGGAAGAAGACCGGCCTAATGCATTATTGGTATGGTCTGACGAAGAAGACTCTCTTGAAAAAAATGGTTGAGAGAGGGTCAGACCTCACTAAGTGAATTATTATAATATATATACACACACCTCCTAATGTCATATGCAATCAAGCATTAGTATATATATATATATATAGGCATTTCACACAGATGCTGAAATCACTTTTATATATAATAAATGCAGAAAACATTTATTTAAAGAAGGATCAAATAGAACCCTAGATATCCACAACCTCAAACAAAGTATTTCATTAGCCATCAGGCTAACTTACTTCCAAAATAATTCTTTTATTCCATTTTAGACAATAGACTAGCCCCAAGACACTAACTCAATCAAGCTCCCGTAATCTCATTGTCAGTGAGATTGGCCTCAAGGCAATAGGTCAACTGAGCTTCCGCAATCACACTACTTAATCACATCAATTCTCAATAATCGATCAATCAAATGTCACCTTAAGTGATTTTATAACTTAACCCTAAAATCTATCGCACCAGTATGTACACCGTTCTAGTGCAGCCCACTAAGTAGTACATTCTATTGATATCCTTTGAATAAAATCGTATATTTATAGAAAATAAATAAATGCATAATTAAACACAAATGACATTCATAACATAAAAATATATTATTAATATACTAAAAATATACCGAAAATATACTAAATATATTTCAAGTATATATGCTACATATAATCCCAAATCAACCATAAATATACCATAGATATACTTATTCATTTAATAAAATCATTCATATCAAAGCATAATTACTTATAATCATGCTCTATGTGAATGTATATATAAAATAATAACTCACAAGTTTGTGCTCCTTGAGACTAACACGACGGGCCTGATCCAATAGACCTCAGTTTCGTTGCAACTAAAAAAATAAATAATAATGAAATCAGAATAAATTCTAACTTATACTTTTAAGAATTCTAAAGGAAGACTCGATCTAAGAATTCAAAACTCAGTCTAAACACAAAGACTCAAGATCGACCCGACGTCATGTTTTACGAGAATTCTATTGAAAAATTAACAGAACCTCCTCTATAAAACGGACATCTCTCTACTAAAAGCAGAGCCGATCTTGTAAGAAAACACACTTCTAAATCACAGTAGCTCAACACCTTGGGTTGGAACCCCAAACTACACAAATCCTCAATTGAAGTTCACAATTCACCACAAATCAATATAAAATAATAAATGTAATAAAAATCATTAAAATCTATAAATATCCATAAATAATCACAATATAATATATTTAAACATCAAAACACTAAATATAATTATTTTCACAATAATAAAATAAAAATCTCAAATAATTATATAATATTAATAAAAATCCAAATTTTCAATTATTAAGCATGAAATAGTAAAATTCACAATTAATTCCTCAAATAGGTTATATATATAATAAAAATAGTTAAAAAAAAAACCCCATTTAATCACAAAAATAGTAAATATTTTATTATTTGAATATAATTTTTGAAAATTAGTATTAATTAATTAAAAATAGTAAATAATTTATAAAAATTATTATAATACCATTTATTATTGAAAAATTATTTAAATCATATTATGTAACTACAATTTCAATAAAAACACATAATTTACCTATAAATCCAAAAATCACATAATACGTAAATATTTACTAAAAATTATTTTAATACTAATTATTTTCTAAAATTACTTAAAACATACTAATTGACAATAACATAAACCAAAATACAAAATTCACCAATTTATATTAATTTTTCCAAAAATTTATTTTTTACATAAACCTTTAAAAACTCATAGAAAATAATCGGGATAGAATTTTAATAAACTTTTTTCACAAACTATATTCTAAAAAATCCATACTATTTATTAAAAATATAAAAGTTTTTCTGCAGGGATCATCAGAACTATGACTCGCCGGATAATCAAAACCAAAATAATTCAAAAAAATTCTAAAAATCAAACAAAAATATATTTAAGTAGCTCAAGCTTCCCACATCAATATTTACAAAGACACTAAGCATGGTTCATACAAATTCAAGCTTAAAAAATTTGAAAAAACAAAATAGATTTAAACTTAAAAATGGATAAAACTCACAATCGAAAGGAGTTAATCTTAAACCAAGCTTGGAAACGGCTTTTACACTGGTTAACGATTCCAGTAAGATCAAGAGTGTGAGCTATGGTGACCGAAAATGGTACCGATGTTCATGGAAGCTTCTTGGCACAGTCTCTGTCTTCGACGGTTCCAGCGACTTTTGACGCTCAGATAGGTGATATAGAGGAAAGAGAAGAAGAGGGGAGTTGATGATAGCAAGTGGTGGTGGTTGGTGGTGCTTCGATGAGGTGAAAGGTGGCAGTTCGAGTTGCGTAGTAAGGGGAAGAAAAATGCAGAGAAGAAAAGAAAATAGTAAAGAGGGAGCAGAGAATTGCTTGGACCCATTTTTGACTTATCTTTTATTATTATTTTAATATATATATATATATATATATATATATATACACATGCACAATAAAGATATGCACAAATAAATATGATAACAACAATAATATTAATAATAACAACACATGATAACAACAATAATAAAAATAATGCACATGCATGATACACATGCACACTAAAATAATGAAAATAATTATAATAATGATAATAACTTTAATATTTTAAAGAATAAAACTTCCAAAATAAATTTTTTTATGTAAATAAAAATTTTAGAATAAAATAAATGAATAATACTCACAAATAATGAATGTATATAAATAAAATTTAAAATTTTATTAACATTGCATATCTCAAAATAATTTTATATTATTTAAAATATTAGGTCATTACACTGTCACAACTCGAACCGAAAGGTACATGACTTATACTAGGGAATGAGAATATATAAAGTACTAGAAACCCATAGTAAGTCTTAAAAAAGTTTTTGCGAAATAAAAATAATACACTAATAATAAATGCACAATACCAAATATATATAATAACATTCTTCAAATACAACAACATTTCAATTCAGAATACAAATAACACAAGTTTTATAGATAACTACTGTGGTGTCTAGAATTTAATTATAGAATACATATATTAGTCCAACATACATAATGCAGCTGGTGAAGAATGAACCTAGCGCAGATAGGGAACACTAGGAAACTGACTGTGAGGTCTGAAAAAAATAAGTTTAGGGGAATCATACCTCACAACCAACTTCCTAATGTTCCCTATCTGCACTGGGTTCATTCTTCATCGGCTGCATTATGTATGTTGGAATGATATATGTATTGTATAATTAAATTATAGACACCGCAGTAGTTATCTATGAAACTTGTGTCATTTTTATTCTGAATTAAAATGTTATTGCATTTGAAGAATATTATTATATGTATTTGGTATTGTGCATTTATTATCAGTGTATTATTTTTATTTAGTGAAATTTTTTCTAAGACTTACTATGGGTTTCGGGTACTTTATGTATTTTTATTTTCTAGTGTCAGTCACGTACTTTTGGTTTGGGTTATGACAAAGTTGGTATCAGAGTGCATGTTTTATTTCGACTTTAATGATATTTAAGTTATGTTTTTCTTGAACTACTGCGGTAATTAGGTTGATAATGTTGATTTTTTCCTTGTTCCTAGAATTCCATGTCATGTCTTTTCCATGTTATATTTTGAATCCTCATTTTTTTTATTTTTTAAGAATAAGAAGAAGAGCATGGGATGCTCTTGCTACAGCAGTAATGTATGATAAGGATGAGCAGTCCATTCAGGATGAAGTTCCTCCCCCTACTCCTCGGCATGGAGGAAGGGGTAGGGGTAGGGGTAAACCTAGAGTAGAAGCAACTCAGATGCAAGAAAAAAAGTAGCATGCAGGACAAGGAGTTCTAGAGGTTGATCTTATAGCTTTTGCAGCTGGAATGGCAGGCATCAACCAAGGCTTGGCAGCTCTGAATCAAGCCATGCCTTTAGTGTAGTAGATGTTACAGTAGAGAAATCAGGGGATGTCTGATGCAGATGCAACATTACATGCAGCATTACTATATTGCAGAGTTAGGAGAGTTTCTTTTGATGGCACGGGAGGTGCATTGGATTTCCTTAGCACTATTAAGGCCAAGACTCAGATAGGCTACATGGACTATCAGTAGATTATGGTGGTAGAGCTATTTGTTCAAGCTGAAGCTCAGGACTAGTTCATGCAGTCCATTGATATAATGCAAACATGCATAGTTATCTAGGGTAGTTTAGTTGTTATTTTATATGATTTTTTTATGTTTGTGTGTTTATTTAATTATGCAATTTTTATTTTTACTTCCAAGTGTCTTTATTAGTTGCTTGTGTGTTTCATACATGTTTTTAGCCTTGATTGGTACATGAAAAGAGTTTTAGACTTGTTAGAATGAAGAATGAAGCTTTTGAAGCCAAAGGAAGCAGGTTGGAAGCCTTCACGAGTCATCACCACCTTCATGAGTCATCACCGAATCCTTTTGTGATGAGCCGTCAAGCATTCACGAGTCGTCACCATGCATTACTTCTACAAAAGGTTGCAACTTTTTAACTTTGAGTAGTTTTCATATTTCAGTCATAACTTTGTCTACCGATGTCCAACTTTAGTGATTTAAGTTGCTATAGAAAGATAACATAGAGTTCTATAACTTTTATGAAGGAACTTTCCAGAAATAAAGTCATATGGATGGACGAAAATGCTCTTAAAGTTATAGTATCTGCATAGGATGGTGACCTTTAGTGTCAAATGGTGCCTTTCCAAGTTCAATCATATTCTAGACACTTCCTGTAGCTTTTAAAAATGATATATATGTATCAATTCTAAAAAGAAAAAAATAAGAAGAAAAAAAATTAAAAAAAAAAGGAAGAACAACAAAAGAAGAGAAAAATAATTATAGAACATATTAGAACAAAAAGGGAAAAATTGACTAGAAGAAAAAGTGAAGAAGTAAGAAGAGAAGATATTCTACACCAAGCAAGTGTTAGAAGATTGTAAAGGTTTTTATCTATTCACTTTCTTTTCTATCCCTTTTCTAAGTTGTATTTGATTTCATCTCTTTGTTCTTTAAGTATGTATCTTGGCTAAATCTTGTATGAGAATTGAAGTTATGAATTAAATAAGAACTACATTTTCTTATTTTATTTATGATTTAATTTCAATTAGTGCTTAATCATGTTGCGTATGCTTGATCACCATATGTAACTTGTTAATTGAATTACTTACAATGAGAATTGGAGTAATTTGGTGGAAGATAATTGAAATTACTTAAGAATTGAATTTAATTTGGAGACAAAGGAATTCATCTTAAAGGAATAAATTAGTATAATGTGTTGTATAGTTCTCTCTTGTCTTTGCATTGCCATGAGAATGAATGTAAACTCCAAGAGGAAATATCTTTAATAGATAATGAAAGTTACTTTTAAAAAGGAATTGACTTTAATTGACAATGAGAATTACTTTTAAAGATTATATACCAATACCCAATCAATGTGTTATATGATGTAATTTTATAAGTTCTTATTTATATTCTAAATTGTGATTCTTCCATATACTTGTTATAACTTTTGTTTTGTTTTCTTAGAAATAATTAGTGTTTAGATTTTCTTAATTATTGTAATCAATATTCCTATTCTAATTTATTTTTCCCATCCATCTAATTATCTATCCAATTAATACAAAATTTTACCAAATTCCCAGTGTTCGACACCCTACTACTCTATACTAAGTCCTAGAGACTAGAGTATACAATTTGACCTGCATCAAATTTTTGATGTCGTTGCCGGGGAACTTGGTTTAAAATTTTTATTAAATTAGGGTAGAGAAAGGTTGTTTTAGGCCTTATTTTTATTTTTATTTTGTTTTTATATTCTTTACTTATTATTTGTAAATTTTAGTTTGTTTTTATTGTGAGTCTACCTTTTTAGATGCTTACTAGAAGCACTAGTGATAGTAATTTTTATTTTGATCCTAAAATAGAATTAACCCTATGTAATTTACATAAGGAACAAAGGCAAAGAAGAGAGAACTAATTTAATTTGAACAATATGGCTCAACTAGAAAGAAGAACGCTAGGTGATTTTGCCATGCCCGATATCTCGGGTAGTTTTGGAGGGATTGTGGCCCCAACTATTGCTAACAATAACTTTGAAATCAAACCGAGTATCATTCAAATGATGCAAAATAATCAGTTTGGCGGCTTATAAAGAGAAGATCCTTATGCTCATATATTGACTTTTCTTAATATGTGTGCAACTTTCAAGATTAATGGTGTGACGGATGATGCTATAAGGCTAACGCTATTCCCATTTTTAGTTAAGGATAAAGCACAACTTTGGCTTACTAGTTTTCCAAATGAATCAATCACAACATGGGATCAATTGAAGCAAGCATTTCTGTACAAGTATTTTCCACTACATAAGACGACCAAGTTTCGCAATGAGATCACCACTTTCAAGCAAAATGGGAGTAAGACAATCTATTCAGCTTGGGAGAGATTTAAGGAGCTTCAAAGGCAATGTCCACATCATGGCTTGCCGGAATGGATGATTCCTCAAATCTTTTACAATGGGTTAACGAATGAAAATAGAAATATTGTGAATGCAGCAGCTGGTGGAAAGTGGATGGATAAAATGGCTAGAGAAGTCGTTACCCTACTTGAAGAGCTTGCATCTCAAGGGTACATGGGTAATGAAACAACTATGGCAAAAGCAAGAGGAGTTTTGGAGCTTGACACAATTAAATTGCTGAATGCTAAGGTAGATGCTCTTACCAATATGGTTAGTAAAACTCATATTAATTCTATAGAAAGTGTTAATATTGTTTATGAGTCATGTGGAGGACCTCATTCATATTCTCAATGCAATTTAAGTTCAAATGAGGATGTGAACTTTGTGCAAGGGGGTTTTAACCAAAGAATGGGGTTGAATTCCAACACTTATAACCCTCAATAAAGGAACCATCCTGGATTCTTATGGTCAAACCCATCCTCCCAATTAAACCCTCCATATAACCTAAACACCAGACCTCAGAACCCACTTGGATTTTCTATGAAGCAACAAACTTTTAATCCTACCAATCCTAAACCTACTATTGAAAACCTTATGAAGCAATTTGTTAACCAATAAATATCCATAAACAAATAAAATGAGGAGCAATTTAAGTAGCTACAATCTAAACTTGAACAACTTGCTACTTATAACCATATCCTTGAAACCTAAATTGCCCAACAAGCCTCTTCCTATAACACTAAACCTTTGGGAAAGCTTCCTAACCAACCGGAGTATGTATAAAAGGAGTCTTGTCAAGTAATTACCTTGTGAAGCGGTAAGGAGGTTGAAAAAGATCTAAATAAGAAAAAGAGAGTGGTTGATAATGATGATGGGGTTGAGATTGAGGAAGTGGATGTTAGAAGTAAACAACATAATGAAGTGTGTGCTAAGAAAGGTAGTAAGGGAGTTGATATAACACCAATCAAGGAGGATGAACCAAAGGTGGATGTTAAAACTCTTCTTTTTCCTCAAAGATTCATAAGGCGTAACCTAGATAAGTAGTTTGGAAAGTTCCTTAATTATCTCAAGGAAATTATTATCACCATACCATTTTTGGATGCTATTAGAGAAATGCAGCTTGGTGTAAATTTTTGAAGGACATTATTAGCCATAAGAGCAAGCTTAAAGATTATAGTTTAGTATCTCTTATTGAAGAATCTAAAGCTATGTACTCTATGTCCCCACCAAAGCTTAAGGATCCCAGTTCATTTACGGTTCCTTGTGCAATTGGAGGTACACATTTCGATAAAGCTTTATGTGATATAGGTGCTAGTGTTAGCCTTATGCCTTATTCTATTTATAAAAAGCTTGATTTGGATGAACTTAAGCCTACCAATATGTGTCTTTCCTTAGCGGATAAATTTGTAACATATCCACTTAGCATTCTAGAAAATGTGCCAACAAAAGTAGGTAAGTTTATGATACCAGCTGACTTTGTTATGTTGGATATGGAGGAGGATATTGAGATTCTAATTTTATTTGGGAGACCATTTTTACGGACAGCAGGAGCAATTTTAGATATGAAGAATGGAAAGATCACATTGGAAGTGGATAATGAAAGTATGGAATTTGATGTGCTAAATATAATGAAGTCAACACCTATAAAAGTAGCAAGTAGAATTGATTCTATTGATGCTATCGATGGATGCATTGAAGAAGTGATTCATAAGTATTTAAGAAATGATTTTATAGAGCCATACAAGGTGCAAGAAGCAAATGATCAACTTATGGAGGTAGTTCCATATCAACCTTTTCAAAGGACATCAAGATTTGAACCTTTAAGGAGCGAAGATGATCCAAAAGACTCTACACCTAGTGAAGAAGTCAAGATGGAGCTCAAGCCTTTGCCATCAAATCTCAGATATGCATTTCTTGACTCTAATCTTAAATTTCCTTTTATTGTTAATTCATCTTTGCCTAATGATTATGTTGATGCTTTGTGTGATAAGTTGAATAGTCATAAGAATGCCATTGGTTATTCTATTAATGACTTGAAAGGTATTAGTCCTAATATATGTATGTATAGAATTCTCTTGGAAGATAATGCCAAACCTTCAATTGAAGGCCAAAGGCGATTGAATCCCACTCTTAAAGAAGTGGTTAGAAAAGAGGTGACTAAGTTGCTTGATAATGGAATCATATATTCCATTAGTGATAGTAAATGGGTTAGCCCCATTCAAGTTGTTCCAAAGAAGGGAGGCTTAACCGTTGTTAGGAATGAATCTAATGATTTGATACCTACTAGAACTATCATAGGATGGCGTATGTGTATTGACTATAGGAAATTAAATAAAGCAACTAGGAAGGACCATTTCCCATTGCCTTTTATTGACCAAGTTCTTAAGAGATTAGCTAATTTTTCCCATTTTTGTTATTTATATGGCCTTAGTGGATTTTATCAAATCCCTATTCATCCCGAGGATCAATCTAAGACCACTTTTACATGTCCCTATAGCACTTTCACCTTTAGGCATATGCCTTTTGGTTTATGCAATGCACCTGCAACTTTTTAAAGATGCATGTTTTCCATATTTAGTGACCTACTTGATGATTGTGTAGAGGTTTTTATGGATGACTTTAGTGTGTATGGTACTAACTTATTGTCTAGAAAATCTCTCTAAGGTTCTTGACAGGTGTATTGAACATGGATTGGTCTTGATTTGGGAAAAATTTCATTTTATGGTACAAGAGGGAATTGTTCTTGGTCACTCAGTTTCAAAGAGAGGCATTGAAGTTGATAAGGCAAAGATAGAAGTGATTGAAAATTTGCCACCTCCAAAATGTGTTAAAGATATAAGAAGCTTCCTTAGACATATAGGTTTTTATCAAAGATTTATCAAAGACTTCTTTAAGATAGCAAAGTGGTCATGTAAGTTACTTGTTAAGGACGTTGTTTTTAAGTTTGATGAAGCATGCCTTGACGCATTTGACACTTTGAAAAGAGCTCTTATTTCTGCACCTATTTTGCAACCACCTAATTGGGAGCAACCATTTGAAATAATGTGTGATGCTAGCAAAGAAAAGCTCAAATCAATTACACCATAATAGAAAAGGAGTTGCTTATAATTGTTTATGCATTTGACAAGTTTAGAGTATATCTTGTGGGGCAAAAGGTGATTGTTTATTCAGACCATGCTGCTCTTAGGTATCTTCTAAGTAAGAAGGAGGCAAAACCTAAACTCCTACAATGGATTTTGATGCTCCAAGAGTTTGATTGGGAAGTAAGAGATAAAAAGGGAAGTGAGAATCTTATCGTAGATCATCTATCAAGACTTGATCAAGATGGATTGAAGAAGAATGATGATGGTGTGCCAATTAATGATACATTTCATGATGAACATCTATTGAGTGTAATATCAAAGGACCTTCCATGGTATGCAGATATTGCTAATTATCTTGTAAGTGGTGTTCTTCCTTATGAGTTAGATTATCGTCAAAGAGAGAAATTCTTGCATGATGTTAAATTCCATTATTTGGAGGAGCCCTTACTTTATAAAAGATGTGCCGATGGGTTAATTCAGAGATGCATTCCTCAAGATAAAGTTCAAGATGTTTTGAGACATTGTCATGCTTTGGATGTTGATGGACACTTTGATGCATCAAAACATCATCTAAGGTACTACAATCTGGTTTTTGGTGGCCTACTTTGTTTAAAGATGCTAGAGAGTTTGTACTTACATGCGATAGGTGCCAAAGAATGGGTAACATCACTAAGAAGCGTAAGATGCCCCTAAAGGGAATCCTTGAAGTTGAACTTTTTGATGTTTAGGGTATAGACTTTATGGGTCCATTCCTAAGCTCTTTAGGCTACAAGTATATTTTGTTAATGGTAGACTATGTTTCAAAGTGGGTGGAGGCAATACCAACCATTACTAATGATGCTAAGGTTGTTAAGAAGATGCTTCAGAAAATTATTTTTCTTAGGTTTGGTACTCCTAGGGCATTGATTAGTGATGGTGGTTCCCATTTTTGCAATCATGTGATTGAGGCTCTCTTGAAAAAGTATCGAGTAACACACAAAGTTGCTACTCCATATTATCCACAAACGAGTGAGCAAGTTGAGATTAGTAATAGAGAGATTAAGTGAATCTTAGAGAAAATGGTATCTTCTTCAAGGAAGGATTGGGCATTAAAACTTGATAATGCTCTATGGGCGTATAGGACAGCTTTTAAAACCCCAATTAGCCTTACTCCTTATCAATTGGTTTACGGGAAGTCTTGCCATCTACTCATTGAATTGGAACACAAGGCATATTGGGCAACAAGGGCTCTGAATTTTGATTTGACAAAGGCCGGTAAGAAGAGGTTACTTCAACTTAATGAGTTGGATCAGTTACGAATGAATGCTTATGAGAATGCAAAATTATATAAGGATCGCACTAAGATGTGGCATGATAAGCATTTATCTAATAAGGAAATTCACGAGGGTGAGCTTGTTCTTCTCTATAATTCAAGACTCAAATTATTTTCGGGAAAGTTGAGGTTAAGATGGTCGGGTCCGTTTAAAGTTATTAAAGTTTATCCTCATGGTGCAGTGGATCTTGCTAATGCCAAAGGGGAAATCTTTAAAGTAAACAAACATCATCTCAAACCCTACTTGATTGGTGATGCAATAGATCCAAATTATTCTATCTCTCTATTTACACCCTAATGGAATTGAAGTAAGGTACAATTTACACATTTTAATTTTGAGGTACAATTTTTATATTCCTTGTTTTATTTCATCATTATTTTATTTCATTTTAGAATAGCATAATTACTTCATGTTTTTATTTGCAAATATATATTTATAATGTCTTGATTTACACATTCTTTTCTATTTCACATTATTTGTTAATTTAGTACTAAGTTTAGTATACTAATTCGTTCACATTTCTTTTATTACTAGGTTTATTTTTAGTATACAATTCGTTTATGATTAGTTTTCTATTCTAATTTTCACACATTTTCATTATACTATCACATTTTTCTATTTAAACAATACACATCCACAAATTGTCACGACTCGTCAACCATTGACGAGTCGTAACAGTGACATGAGTTGACGAGTCATCACTTATTGATGACTTGTCAAAATGGCCATTAAACATAAAGGTTCAGTCATGACTCGTCAACCATTGACGAGTCATAACAGTGGGCTACGGTGACGAGTCGTCAAGTATTGACGACTCGTAACAGACAAAATTGGTGACGAGTCGTCACACGTTGATGACTTGTTCCTGCATAAAACTTTTCCAAGACATGCCTCATATTTCCCTCAGTCCACTCACATATGCATATTTATGTACATTTTTCTATATTTCTAATAATTACAATTAACTTATTTATATATTTTTTTTTTTACTATCTTTCCAATTACTTCATTTGTCCTATTCTATTTATATTCTAACTAAATTCACCTTTTCAAATGAAAAAGTTGTTTCTTTTCCAAGAATGGACATGTCCTTTCCCATTTAGACACACCTTTTCACCATAACTTACACCCCTATCCCTTACACACCTATTAGACCTATAAATAAACCCTTTTGACTACCCACTCTCCTATATTTCCATTTATTTACTTCCAGAACGAATTTTGCTATCATTTCTTCTCTATTTTAGTTTCTACTCTTACTCTTTCATCTTCTCTATTCTCTATTCCATAACCATTTCAACTTTTCATTTCTCTATATCCTTCTCCCTCACACTCACACCCTAATCGAATCACCCTCATTATATCTTTTTATTTTCTTTGTTTCACTTTTATATTTTCATTTTTGATTCTCTGTTTTACATTCCATTCAAGTAAGCCTATCTCCATGGGTAAGATAAGAGGATCTTCATCCAAGAGACTATAGACGCCCAAGTTCAGGATGACATGTTATGGATACAGCAAAGGACTCCAATAATGAAAATGTCTTCGATGATTAAGCTGTTAAAGGAATAATTTTTCAGGGACTAAATCGTAAAGTTCTTTTTAGGACCTAATTGCAAAATTTAAATTATTTTGCACGTCGGAATTCCATAATTCTGATCGGAATTATGTAATTCCGATCAGAATTACAATAATTCCGATCGGGATTGTACAATTCCGATCGGAATTGCACAATCCCGATTGGAATTGCACAATCTCGGTTGGAAGTAAACTCTTTCCTATTTCTAATTATTCCAATTTATGGTTTAAATTTCCTAATTAATTCAATCCTAAATTGGTTTAAACCTCCTAATTAATTTAATCCTATTTGGTTCAAAATTCCTAAATACACTTTAGGACTAAGAATCATATTAGGATTAGGGTTAGGCTCCTTAGTTCCACTATAAAAGGGGGGCTACGAAGGAGGAAAAAAAAAGAGGGGGAAAAGGCGTAGAAAAGAGAAGAGAAGAGAAAGAAAATTGTGTTTTTTATTTTATTTTTAATCAAAAATTCTTTTGATTCATCAATTAATTCAAATACTTATGAAGGATTTCTTGAAGAAAAGATTCGAAGACCTATAAAAAACGGTGAATCACAAATCTGAGGAGCACCTTAATCATCCATAAGCATATCATATTCTTCTTCTTCTTTTATTTATTTATTTATTTGTTTATTTATTTTTTATTCATTCTTCTATTTATTTTATCATAATTTATTCATTAATTATTATTATTTTTTATGGTGATTCTAGAGGAAAACATATGGTGATCATATGAGGAAGATGAATTGTATTGGAAATCCACATAAGACTATGGATAAAGCCCCGTAGAAACTTAGTTTCTAGGGTTTTATTTTTTATTTTTATTGTCTCTATTTTTATTTTTTATTAATTATTTTATGAACTAATTTAATAGCCCCAATAGTAGGAATAGTAATAAAATTATGTGTGTGATTGTATGATTTTTTATTAAATTGGTTAGTAAAATTAGGTTTTAATTTGGTAATCATTTAAAATCAATGGAGGAAGTAGATTAATTTAGGTTGCATGTTAATAAAAATTAGGATTTTAGTAAGGATTAATTTAGTTATTTATTTGATCTTATTTAATTGTTTTTATGTTTTTTTTATTTATTTGATCTTATTTAATTGTTTTTTTATATTTTTTTATTTATTTTTTAGCTTATTTATTAGTTTTGTGTGTTTTGGTCCTTAAGCCCATTTTAGATTTTGATTTGTTTATTTTAGCCCATATCATTTAATAATTAATTAGGTTTAATTAATTAAAATATATTTTTAGGTCCATAATTAATTAGATTTTAGGTTAGAAATATCTTTAGGCCCATTTAGTTAATTAGACATAGGCCCACTTAATTTAATTTAATTTAATTAGACTTAGCCCACTTAATTAAAGCTTTCTTTCATAATTTGTGAAATTAAGCCCACTAATTTAAATACCTTCATAACATGTAGACTTAGGTCCATTAATCTAAATATTTCATAATTTGTAGATTTAGGCTCATATTTAGAATTAAAATTTGTAGACTTAGGTTCATTTAATTAAAATCAAAAGGAATTAGGTCTTTAGGTTCACTTATAAATTAAAACATGTAGACTTTAGCTCATTTATTTAAAATCCATGTATATTAGACTAACTTAGGGATTATGTGATTTATTGAATGCATTATTTACTTGTATATTTCATGACTAGTTTGCCTTGGAGTTTATTGTTTTGGGTTTATATGAAATTGCATGTAAATAGAGGATAAGATAGTAATTCATAAAGTAATTCTAAGTGAACACAAGGTTGAAAGAAGTTAGTATTCCGTATCCAGAATCTTTTGGTTGTAGTGCTGGCTTTCTTTTAGGGAATTGAGTACCACCTTTCAATTTTGTCCTTGTTATTACCCTGGGTGGCAACTCCTCATCTCCATGCCATGTCTTTGTAATAATGGTTAGTGTGTTCTCTAGAGTCCTGAGCTCAAACAGTGATGTGGTTGCTAAAATATTAGACGCTCGCTAAACCCCGCCATCTACAGAGACCACACATTAAGGAGGAACCACATCAAGAAGAGGAGGAAAATCTTTCAAAAACTTACAAAACCAAGTTCCTAATCCTTACCCATAAAGAAGGTGCTAGGTTGACAACAATACGATTTAGGGAAATCTTGGGTTGTAAGTACATTCCTAACTCTCTTTTGAATGATGTTGGTATGCTTGAATCCTTTAATCAATTATTAACTCAATGTGGACTTATGAAATTTGTTTCTATGCATGAAGACACCATTGTTGATTTGATTACTGAATTTTATACTACTTTGGATGTTAATGCTAAGAATTCACAATTTTAGAATTTCGTATGGAAGGGAAGCCACATCAACTTACGTATTCTTTTATGAATCGAGTTTTTGGTTTTAAAAAAGATGGATTATATGATCCCCCTCCTTCTTATAAGTCTAATGATTTCTGGAAGTTTTTGACTGGTTTGCATACACCATTTGATTCTAGGAAAGGTAAGGCTATGTTTATCAAGGACTTGAAATATTGGTTGTTACATAAGGTGCTTGCCTGTGTCATTTTCCATAAAATTGAATTTAATAGGGTTCAAGAATTATTTTTAATGTGGTGCATTTATAGTAAGAAACAAGTATATTAGACTTATTGGATTTTTAATCAAATGCTAGCTTGTGCCTCACGTAAAGATGCACCTTTAACCCATGGACATGTAGTTACCATTATTGCAAAAGCTTTGAATGTTAACATTGCTAACTATACTCATTTTTCTGAGCATTCTTATTTTACTAAGCAAGCTTTTATATGAGGAGAAGTAGTGGATGCTAATTTCCATGTCATTCTCGCTCGTTCACAATCCTGTTGGCGAGGCATTAGGAGACCTCCACAGGATGAGGATTTTCAAGAAGAGGAAACTGGTTCTGATGAGGAAAGTGACCCTGAGGAAGAATTAGCTCAACCCACACCCTTGGGTGATGTTCCTATGCTTACTTACCCTCTCCAAAGTGCACCAAGTTCGTCAAGTGACTACCCACCCATATGGGATCAAATTTTGAACAACCAAATTGCCATGCAAGGGTAATTGAATACCTTGGATCGTCATTAACAGGAACTTAATCGTTGCCAATGCAAAATGGAGTACAAATTGAACCAGTACTTCATTCAAACTGGACTCTCGATTGAGTCTCCACCAACCACTCCTACTTATGACTAGGGGGGTATTTTTTATCCTTAGCCTTACATTACTTTTCCTTACATTGAGGAAAATGCATGTTTTTAAGCGTGGGGGAAGGGATAATGATATTAGTATTAGTATATTATTGGTATATGTTTGTTTAGTATATTAATGGTATCTTTTTGTTTTATTCTACATCTTTTTGTTTAAGTTTCACATGTTTATGCATTTTCATTCATTTTGCCATTCATTTTGCTTCCATATTTAATAAGTAGCTATCCTTAATAGTTTTTTTTGATTTTGATTGAAGTTGAATTTTTAGTAATTTTCTTTTTTAACTTTCATTGCTCAATTGGTAAAATTTTTTAACGTTTCATGTAGTATGAGTAGTAAGTTTATGTTTTTATCTCTTTTTACTATTTCTAAAATTTTATTAATGTATTAGTCAATTTGCTAATTATGCTTAGGCTAGGTAGTAATGATTTAAGCTTAGGATTTTTTTTAGAGTCTTAAGTGGCTTTAGAGAAATTATAGCCATAATACTAATACAATTGCTTTTCAATAATGGATGAGGACATTTGTGAAAAAAAAAAAAGAAAATAAGTGAATAATGCTTATGATGTGATGCATCTTGAGTAAGTTGTGTGCAATTGAGTATGCTCCTTAGTTGCCTTCATTCGGAAAGACTGTATAATGTCATAAGTAGATGTAACTCGAGTAAGTTGTGTGCATTTGTGTTTGCTCCTCATTTGCATTCATTCGGAAAGAGTACATTTAGCAAAAAGGCTTATGAATATGTCTAAAAATGCAATGAGAAGAGTAAGTTGATGAGTGTGCTTCATATTGTCTCAAAGTTGCTTTTTGCCTCTACAATCCCTAAGTTTGAAGTATGACTATTTTGGCTAAATAGCTTGATTAGAACTTTGACTTTGCATTTTTGATTTTATTCTTAGTAGATTGAGATAAATTGGTGAATTTTTTATAAATAATTAGTGTTTAGATTTTCTTAATTATTGTAATCAATATTCCTATTCTAATTTATTTTGCCTATCCATCTAATTATCTATCCGATTAATACAAAATTTTACCAAATTCCAAGTGTTCGACACCCTACTACTCTATACTAAGTCCTAGAGACTAGGGTATACAATTTGACCCGCATCATCCATCCAACCACGTATGACTTTGATGTCTTGGTTGGAGTTTAAAGAACAATTTATAATGTCACATTTTATGAGAAATCTATCAAAAATTTAGTAAAGTCTTCTCTGTAAAATGGACATCCCTTTACTAAAAGTAGAGTTGTTCCTATACAAAAATACACTTCAAATATTCATACAATCACCCAGTCTCAGGTTGGGCTCCCGAATTGCACTAAATGCCCAGTCAAGAACCACAATCCTCAGAAATAATATAATTTTCTTTAAAATCACCAAAAATCATAAAATCTCATTTAAATATCTCAAATTCATTTATTTTCATAACGAAGCATAAAACATATTTATTTTCCAATAAATAGTAAAATTCTAGTTTATATTTAAATTTTCATCAATAAACATACTTAATTCAAATTTTACAATTAAATTAACATAAATTGCAAATAACTATTTAAATTACTTAAATATACCACAAAATCAACAAATAACTTATTTAAGCTTAAAAATAATAAATAAGTTTATTATTCTTATTATTTCTGAAAATTAATATAAATTAGCTAAAAATAGGGAAAAAATTATAAAAATTATTTTAATACTATTATTACTCAAAATCTGCCTAAAACATCATAATTATCAATAATTTACTTAAATTAATAAAAATTACTAATTTATAATTATTTTTCCAAAAATTCAATTTCAGCATAAACGTTCAAAAATTCATAATAAGAACTCAGTGTATAATTTCAACAAACTTCCTTCATGAAACTTGCTCAAAATAATTAGTAGAATTTATTAAAAATATCAAATATTTTTCGGTCTTGGGACTGTACCAGAATAGTAACTTCTAGCCACGGAATAGTGCTAATTCAAAAAATCATCTCCAAAATTAAATCTAATTACATATTTGAAAAGTTTATAACACCAATTTCAAGAATCCTAAGTCAATTTAACATAAACTAACCGAATTTAAACTCAATTAATAAAAAATATAAACTAAAACTTAGAACAAATTCTTCAAAATTGAAGTGAAAATTAGTAATGATTAGATTAATTACCTTAGGGGAAATGTAGCCTAAGTGGAGAGGAAGAGATCGAGCTATCAAGCTCGGCCTGAAATGATCGAAATCCTCGCCGATGTTAAAAGGAAGATCTCGGACATATGAAGAAACCAGACGGAGAGAGAAGTTGAGCTCACCGAAAATGGAGGGGAGGACCTACAGGTGGTGGCGACGCTGACAATGGTGGTGCAATGTGGTGGTGGCGACTGTGAGGCAATAATGGCGCGGTCTGATAGTAGCAGGAAGGAGGAGAGGAAGAAGAAAAGAAACAAATGTACAAATGAAAAAGTATTTTTTTATTTTTTTATAAAAAATATAAAACATACACCCATTAGGAATATTATAATATAAAACATTCATTCATAAATAAATGATGCATGTAATTGAATAAAATAGCAACATAAACCACTAGAAATATACCAAAAGTAAACCAGGTATATTTCGAGTATATATACGTCAAATAAATCCAATATAGTTACAAAATAAACTGGAAATAAACTATAAATATACTTAAAACAATTTAAGTATAAATTTATAGTTAAACATTCATATAATTTGGAAATATGCCAAAATAAACCTAAGTAATGATTAAACTATATATGCATATTTTATACAATGAAAACATACATTTCTAAAACATGCACCCTAAAACATATATATATAAAATAACAACTCACTGTTATTGCGCTCTTCGAGATGGGTCTGACGGGCCTAGTCCACTAGGCCTCGGTCTCGGCGCAACTAAACAAACCAACGATAATAGAAAATCAGAATAATTCTAGCGAAAATTCTAAAGACTCGATCTAGAATCTTAGACATGGAGTTTGAATATGAAATTTGACCAGACATCATGTTTTACGAGAATTCTATCAAAAATTTGGTAGTACCTCCCCTGTAAAACAGACATCTCTCTACTCAAAGAGTAGAGCCGGTCCTACAAAGAAATACACTTCGAATAAACAAAATTCATAACCCCTCGGTCGGACTCCAAACTACAATTCACCGACCGAGGTTCACAATTCACAGAATAATTATAGAAATATCAAAAATGCCCTTTAATACTCAAAATGTAGCAAATCAGGTATTTAAAACGCTAAAAATATTTATTTTACCGCTAAATACATAAAAACCCTAATTTTAAATAAAATATTATTAAAAATCAATAATTCTCAATAAATTCATAAATATTGACCAAAATACATTTTATAAATCCAAATTACATAGTTAACCTTAAAACTCACTAATAATCAATAAAAATTCATTTATTTAGAAAAATCGTATATTATATATAATTTGAAAATAATTTACGAAAAATAGTTTTAATTAATTAAAAATACTAAATAATTTGTAGAAATAATTTTTATACCTTAAATAACTATTAAAACCAATTTAATTACATTTTTATCCAATTTAGTGTCAAATTACCAAAATACCCCTAGTTTCGTAAATTTCCTAAAATTAATTAAAAATTCACCAAAAATAGTATAATTACTCAAAATTAATTTTATCAACATATAATTCAATAATATCAATAAATATATTCAATTAAATAATTAATTTTAATAAAACACATAATTAACCTAATTTTCTCAAAATTACATAAACTAAATAAATTCTAAATAAATATATAAAATTCAAAAAAATTACAAATAAATTTCTAAAATGCATTTCAACACCTATAATCACCATAAAACACAATTTCATAATTTAATTAATTAATTTTCAAAAATTAGAAAATATTAATAAAATAATAAAAAATTCACAAAAATCAAAATAATTCCCAAAAATTCTACAAAAATTTACAGAGCTAGATTAAGCTACAAGGATCAATTTTTATGAAGGAAGATTGCATGAATCAACCAAATCGAAGCTTAAAAAAATTAAAACCCTAATAGGCCAAAAATGAAAACTAGACAAAAACCTTACCAAATCGAGTTTTAAGCTAAAAGGAAGCTTAGAATCATCTTCTATGTGTCTAGGGAGTTCAACGGCCTAGGAATGATAGGTTTTGGTGGCAAAAAATGTGAGGTACAGTGGAAGGAACAACTTTTGGCCAAATCGGGTTTCTCGGCTTCACCGGCGCCGGAGAGGGAGCTTGAGACGTCAAAAATCGCTGGCAAGGGAGGTGGCTCACCGGATTGCACAATGACGGTGAGGGATCAACGTTGCAGAGGCCGTAAATGGCGAAGGAGGCGATCGGGGAAGAAAAAGGAGAGGGAGTGGCAGTTTCGTAAATAATGTAAACTTTTTGTTTTTGATAATTATTTATGTATATATATGTATACATATAACTATGCTTTATATTATAATAATATATAATATAACACACAAATAAATATGCACCACACACATTTTTTAATAATATATACACACATATACATATATACACTTAATTAATTAACTAATATAAAAACTATATTATATAATTTATTTATAAAATAAACCCTAATTTTAATTTAAATAAATGTACGTATATGCATTTTATTTAACACTTTAAAATTATGCATGAACTCATGCAAATTTATAAAACTATTTCAAATAATTAATGTTAAATTATTTACGTTTTAATTTTCCCGAAAATAAAATTTCCAGGAAAATTTTACGTAAAGAACTTAAAATAATTAAAAATAATTAAAAATGTCTTTAATAAATAACAAACTCATTAAATAATCATGAATATATATAAAAATTATTAACACTAGATATCCCGATGCAGTTTAAAATTATTTAAAAACTCAGGATATTACAATCTTGCTAAGGGAACCTTGACTTTTTCACCAGACTCTAAACACATATAAATGGCTTAGTTACTTCCCTTGGGATTTACCCAAATTGCATGTATGATTTTTTTCCATGAGGTATTTCTATCTATAAAAGCCCAGGCCCATAACTTTTTAAGCCCACTTGGGCCAATAAAGATTGGGCTAGACCTTTATACTTAGAAATGTTGTTTCTATACTAAAGGTATTTCTATCTATAAAAGCTCAGACCCATACTTTTAAAGCCCCTTGGGGTAAAGAAGATTGGGCAAGACCTTTATGCCTGGAAATGCTATTTCTATGCTTTACTGCTTTAAAAGAGATCTGACATGTGTGTCGATCCTTGATATCCCCTGTTGATATTAAGACCAAGACTAAAACCAAAAATCCTAGGACAAGAGACTCGCCATTGAATACGTGTGTGGGAGGAATAAAGTTGGAAGGATGTATGTCGTACACTTGATTACTACTTGCTACTTACTGTATAGCACATACATCACGCATATATGCATTTTATTCATCATACTAACACCTTGTTTTGCTGCCATCATAGATACATCAGGGTCTTCTCGTATTTAGGGATGATAAGGTGGTAGACTAAGAAGAACGAATCAAAGTCCCAAAGCCTTAGTAAAGGAAATCCTGAACAAACTAGATAGACTAGGAAGAAGCCCAATCAACCCCCTTTATTTGGAAGCTGAACTAACTTCACCTAAATTTAAATAAATGGAACAACAACAAGGGAACTAGACCTTAGAAGACATCAAAGGAGCTTTAATGGATGATATGAGGGCTATGATGCAAGATAAGCTGAGACAAGCACTATTTGGACTGATGCAACCTACTACTGTCATACCACCATCAGTAATTAAACAATCACTTATTGTTGTTGTCGTACCACCACCTATAGTTGAACAACCACCACTTGCTGTTGTCTCACTTATTGTAGATGCTCTACCTGTTGTCAATAATGCCGGGGGCAACTTGTTGCTAGAAACCCACCTGCTATCAATGTGAAGCCAGAGGATATCAAGAACTACATAGTAGAGAAGGTGAAGAAAGAATCCCTTGAATTGGTATAAGACTACGAGTCCAAGCAGATGCGAGCATTGACTCAAAAGATGTCCAGGATGGAAGAGCTTATCAGGGGACAAAGCATACGGTATTCATTTGACTTTGATGATATGCTACTAATGAAAGGTAATAAGCTACCTGAGAAGTTCAAAATGCCTTAACTGCAGAATTTTGATGGAACTGGAGATCCTAGGATTCATCTCAATCTATACACAATAATTATGAGCACTACTAAAGCCTTATTAGAAGTTATCACTAGGTTATTTGTACTGTCTTTAGAGGGAATGACTGTAAACTAGTATCATAGGTTGGAAAAATCTATGAGAGCTGACTGAAAAGAACTATGTACTGCCTTTTTAAGACAATATGATTATAACACCTAATTGAAAGTGTCCATCAGAGATCTAGAACTGACAAAGTAGAAACCCAATGAATCCTTCTCTGATTTCCTTTCCAGATTCATGAATAAGGCAAGGCTGATGAAGAATAAGCTAGCTGAGAAGGATCAGGTTAGGATGATAGTTCGGAATGTGTTCCCTAATCTAGTCAAGAGATTGCAGATGATGAACCCTAAAACTTTTATAGACTTATATGATGATGGTTTGCAAGCATAAGAGATTGAGAATGACAAGAAAAAAAGCTCTAGAGGCACTAGAACTCAAAGCTACCCAACCGGGGGCACACAATAATGAAGTACTAACAGAGTTATGGAGGTGTGCGGATCTAAGGTGCAAAGATGTGGAGTTTCAAGTTGGAGACTATGTGTTTCTAAAGGTGTCTCCAATGAAAGGTGTGATGAGGTTTTAAAAGAAAGGAAAATTAGCATCGAAATATATTGGACCATTCAAGATTCTGGAGAGAGTGGACATGATTGCATATCGGTTGGCTTTGCTTTCAAATCCATCTAAAGTGCATCCAGTGTTCCATATCTCGATGCTAAGGAAGTATATTTTAGACCATTTACATGTGTTGCAACCTAAGAGTGTGGAAGTGAACGAAGACTTGACGTATGAGGAGGAGCCAGTCGCGATAGTGGACTATTAAGTTCGACAGTTATGCTTGAAGTAGATCCTGATGGTCAAGGTGTTGTAGCAAAGTAATAATATGGAGGAGTTGACTTAGGAGACTGAAGCCAAGATGCGGGTGGCCTAACCTTATCTCTTTCCTTGATGAATTTCTATTTTTGGTGCTTTTATTTGAATATTCAAGGATGAATTTTTGTAAGGAGGGAAAATTGTGATGATCCGATATTTTAAATTATTAAATTTTTTTTGAAATATGCAGTGCTAATAATATTTTAAATTATTTATTATAATTATTTATTGTGTTTGCATATAATTATTTATTCATTTATTTGGAAGTTGTTATTATTATTTAAAAATATTAATGTTAGTATTATTATTATTATTATTGTTGTTGTTGTTGTTGTTATTGTTATGATTATTATTATTGTCATTGTTATTATCATTATTTTTATTATCATTACTATTATTATTTTATGTTTGTGTTTGTGTAGTGTTATATATATATATATATATATATATATATATATATATATATAAGAAAAGTCAGGATATAATTTTTCGGGTCCATTTCCTTCTTCCTTCTTTTCTTTTTTTTTCCTTTTCTTTCTTTTCTTTCTTTTTCTTTCTTTTCTTCCCTTGTTATTTTATTCTTCTTCCCATTTCCAGCAGACCACCCCAGCCCTGCTGTGCGCTACCACCTACTGCCACCACCCACCACCATCACCTCCTCTCCTTCTTTTCTTCCTTCTGCCACCTTTAGGGTGCCTCTGTTGCCGAAAAACCAACAAAACAACAATAACAGCAACAGTGGTTCAGCTCGTCATTAATGGCAATTTTGACGGCAAGAGCTTGTGATCCCGAGCTCTTTCGAACCCTCTTGATCCGAGCAAGCTAGTTCAAGCTTATATTGTCTCATTTGTGAGTTTTCTTCAATTTTAGTTTAGTTCAACTTTGTGTTTTTTATTTTTTTGACCTTTATTTTCAATGATTTAAGCTAAATGCCTTTAGAAATGTTATTGTTTGTAGCTTAAGCTTTCCAAATATATTTTTGTTGAATTATTTTGAATTATTTTGATTTTTGAGGTTTGAATTTTTCAGTGAGTCATTATTCCGATGACTCTCGCCAGAAAATCTTTTTATTGTTAATAAATTGTATGGATTATTTGAAATATAGTTTGTGAAGGAAGTTTATGGAAATTTTGTCCCGATTATTTATTGTGAATTTTTGAAAGTTTATGTGATAATTTCAATTAAAACACCAAATTCACCAATTTATATTAATTTTTGGAAAAATTAATATAAATTGGTGAATTTGGTGTTTTAATTGAAATTATGGTTAAGTAGCATGTTTTGAATAATTTTGGAATAATAAATAGTATTAAAATATTTTTTACAAATTATTTACTACTTTTAACTAATTAATAATAATTTTCAAAAATATATTCAAATAATAAATTTATTTACTATTCAAATAATAAA
The DNA here is from genome assembly GCA_947683625.1 of Mallotus nudiflorus. Classification (NCBI taxonomy): domain Eukaryota; kingdom Viridiplantae; phylum Streptophyta; class Magnoliopsida; order Malpighiales; family Euphorbiaceae; genus Mallotus; species Mallotus nudiflorus. The sequence continues at coordinate 53,967 of CANTUR010000234.1, forward strand.
ATTATTATTATTATTATTATTATTATTATATTTTTCGGTCACGACCCAAAACAGAGGCCATGACCGGCGCTAGGGAACGGGAATTCTTTCGAATCCGGAACCCGTAGCAAACCTAAAAATAAAATAAAACATGCAATAGTAATAATAACAACACAATTAAGTAAAATACTATGCAGCGGAATAAAAACATAAGTGTCAAAATAATAATCCACCACGGGATTTAAATCAAATTCTCATCTCATATAAATAAACTCTTTTAATACAAATCCAGTTCAAATTCTTAAAATACATAACTCATACAAATATAATATAACAATCTCACAGTCGATCATAACTACTGTAGTGTCTAGATTATAAAATAAAACTTAGATAAGCAGTTTACATAAAGAAGCCGGGGCAGAAGAAATCTGGCATAAAGGCCTGCTACTGAGGTCTGAAGATGATGACTCTCCTGAAAAATAGTCAACGGAGGGGAGTCAGACCTCACTGAGTGAATTACTATAATATATATACATGCGTACTAAATGCCAATGCACACAATCAAAAGTACATATAATATGTATGTATACAAGCAAATACACACAAATGCAATAAAAATCATTTTATATATTTTTATTGAAAATCACAGTTTATGAAGGATCAAATAGAACCCTAGAAAATCGCAACCTCAAACAGCGTTAGACAACACTCTAGCCACACAGGTTCACTTATTCCAAAATATTCACTTATTCCATTTAGACAGTAGACTGGCCTCGAGACACTAAGTCAACCGAGCTCCAGCAGTCTGACTGTCATTATGATCGGCCCCGAGACACTTGGTCAACCGAACTCCAGCAATCACACTCCCAAATCATATCACACATCAGATAAATCAAATCCAATCAATATCCTTAAACAGGTTAGTAATATAGCCTAAATGCTATAAGCGTACCGGTACGTACTCGATCCTAGTGCTGCCCACTAAGTAGCACGTTCTATTGATATCCTTCACTGAAATATAAAACATTCATTCATAAAAATAAATGATGTATGAATTTAAATATAATAGCAACAATAACCATATATATACTAGAAATATACCAAAAATAAACTAGGTATATTTCAAGTATATATACGTTAAATAAATCCAATATAATCGTAAAACAAACTAAATATATATTTAAAAACATGTTAAATATAAACGTTTAATAAAGCATGCATATAATTTAAAATATACCAAAAATAAACCAAAGATAAACCAAAATAAACTAAAAATAAACTTAAATAATAATTGAATTATTTATGCATAATTAATCAAAATAAAACATACCTTTCTAAATCATGCACCCTAAAGCATATATATATATATATAATAGTAACTCACAATTAGTGCGCTCCTCGAGATGGGTCCGATGGGCCTGGTCCACTAGGTCTCGGTCTCGGCGCAACTAAACAAACAGATAATGATAGGAATCAGAATAAATCTAATGAAAACTCCTAAAAACTCGATCTAAATTACTAGACATAGAATTAAATCAGAATCTGACCGGACATCACGTTTTACGAGAATTCTATCAAAAATCCAGCAGAACCTCCCCTGTAAAATGGACATCTCTCTACTCAAAGAGTAGAGCTGGCCCTGTAAAGAAACACACTTCGAAAAATAGACACAGAATCACAATCACAACCCCTCGATCGGACTTCAAGCTACAGTTCACCGACCGAGGTCCACAATTCACAGAGTATTTACAAAATATCAAAAATACCCTTGTATCATAAAAATACATTTTATAAGTAGAAATTACATAATTAACCCTAAAACACAGTAAAAACCAATAAAAACTCATTTTATTAGAAAAATCGTATAATATATATATAATTGAAAATAATTTACGAAAAATAGTTTTAATTAGTTAAAAATACTAAATAATTTGTAGAAATCATTTTTGTATCCTAAATAACTATTAAAACCAATTTAATTACATTTTTAGCCAATTTAGGGTAAAATTACCAAAATACCCCTATATATATAAATATACTAAAATTAATCCAAAAATTCACCAAAAATAATATAATTGATAAAAATCAATTTTCTCAACATATATATCAATAATATCAATAAATAAACTCAATTAACTAATTAATTTCAATTAAACACACAATTAACCCTATTTTTCCAAAATTACATAAACTAAATAAATTCAAAATAAATACATAAAAATTCAAAAACAATTCCAAATAAATTTCTATAATTCATTTAAACACCTATATTTATCATAAAACACAATTTCACAATTTAATTAATTAATTTTCAAAAATTAGAAAATAATAATAAAATATTCAAAAATACCCAAAAATCAAAATAATTTCCAAAAATTCTACAAAAATTCACACTTGAAGATTAAGCTAAGGGGAACAACATTTTTGAAGGAATTTTTTATGAATCAATCAAATTTGAAAACCCTAATAGGCCGAAATTGCAAAATTGAAACCTAGGCAAATCTAGACCATTTTAAGTGAAACAAAGCTTGGAATCACACTCACCGGAGCTCAAGGAGAAGATAGAGACCGTCAGTGTCAAAAATGGTGGCCGGAATCACGTCAATCGACGTTAGCTTCAACTTTTGACTTTCCAGCAAAAAATGAGCTTCCTGACGCCGGAAACAGCTGCAGTAGGCGACGGGGAAGGCTGAGGAAGAAGGTGGCATGCCGAGAGGCACACCGACGACAAGAGAACGGCGTGACAGACGGTGGTTGGGTGATCAGGGAAGAAGGAGGAGGATTCGGGGGCGAAATGGTAATTTGCCAAAAAATTTTGATTTTAACACTATAATATGTATATATATATGTATATGTATTATTACACTATATATTATAATAATATAAATTCCCACACATATTAAATATACACCACACATATAAATTAATATATTTAATAATTTATACACTTAAAAAAATATTTAATTAATATTAAAACTAGATAATACAAATTAGGGTAATTAATTAAACCCTAGTTTAATTTAAATATATACACATATATACACTCTATTTAGCACTTTAAAAATATATATGAGTTCATGCAAATGAGTAAATCTACTTAAAATAATTAATAGTAAATTATTTACGTGAAAATTTCCCCGAAAATAGAATTCTCGGAAATATTTTACGTAAAATACTTAAAATAGCATAAAATAATTAAATAAGCGTTAATTAAATAACAAACTCATAAAATATCAACATTATTATATATAAAATTATTAACACTGCATATCCCGATACAGTATAAAAATGTATAAAAACACGGGATATTACAGTCTCCCCCCTTACAAGAATTTGTCCCCGAATTCCAGAAAACATGATTAAGAAGGAAAGAGATACGGGTAAGAAGCTCGCATCTCAGCTTCAGTCTCCCACATATGCTCTTCAACTCAGTTGCTACACCACAAAACCTTGACCATCGGAATCTGCTTCGACCACAACTGTCGAACTTGATAGTCTACGATCGCCACAGGTTCTTCAATAAACGTCAAATCTTCACTAACTTCTACACTATCTGGCTGCAATACATGTGAAGGGTCTGAGATATACTTCCTCAGCATCGAGATATGAAACACCGGATGCACTTGCGACATACTCGGAGGCAAAGCCAATCGATATGCAACAGTGCCAACTCCCTCCAGAATCTCAAACGGTCTGATATATCTTGGTGCTAACTTACCCTTCCTGCCAAATCTCATCACACCCTTCATCGGAGATACCTTCAGAAAAACAAAGTCTCCGACCATAAATTCCACATCTCTACGCCTACGATCCACATAGCTCTTCTGTCTGCTAACTGCGGTCTCTAATCTGTGCTTAATCACGGTGACTTTCTATGTAGCATCCTAAACCATCTCAGGTCCAATCAAAGCTCTTTCCCCAATCTCATCCCAACTCAGAGGGGATCTACACTTCCTTCCATACAATGCCTCATACGGTGCCATGCCAATACTGCTATGGTAGCTGTTATTATATGCAAACTCTATGAGTGACAAATGATCATCCCAGCTACCTCCCAAATCCAGGACACACATCCTCAACATATCTTCCAGTGTCTGGATCGTCCTCTCAGACTGGTCATCTGTCTGAGGATGAAAAGCAGTACTGAAGTCCAACCTAGTGCCCATCGCTTTGTGCAACTTCTGCCAAAAATGAGAAGTAAACATTGAACCTCTGTCTGACACAATGGACACAGGTACTCCATGAAGGCACATGATATGCTTTACATATAGCTTCGCCAATCTAGCTACAGAATAGGTGGCTTTCACAGGCAAGAAATGTGCAGACTTTGTCAACTTGTCAACTATCACCCAGATGGAATTGTATCCATCCTTAGAACGAGGCAAACCTACCACAAAATCCATAGCTATCCTTTCCCACTTCCACTCGGGAAAATAGAATTCTCAAAAAAATTTTACGTAAAGTACTTAAAATAGTATAAAATAATTAAATAAGCATTAATTAAATAACAAACTCATAAAATATCAACATTATTATATATAAAATTATTAACACTGCATATCCCGATACAGTATAAAAATGTATAAAAACACGGGATATTACATTTTCTATAGTTGCGTTGAGACCAAGACCTATTAGACCAAGCCCATCGAGTCTGTCTAGAAGAGCGCAAAACTGTGAGTTATTATTTCATATATGCATTGCATGTAGAATTCATAAGTATGAGCATCCATGTTTTCATAATGTATTTAAACATGAATTATTTAATTAAATGATTATGTATATGTTGGTATACTTTTTGTATATATGTGACACATATATTTGGTATATTATTAATATAGATTTGGTATATTTTTGGTATATTTTTGGTATACTTATGGTATATTTTGGTATATATGTGACATATATATGTGGAATATTTTTAGTATATATTTGGTATATTTTTGGTATATAATTAGTATATTTATAGTATATGTTTGGTATATGTTTGGTATATAAGTGATATATTCTTTTAAAATGGATGCCATTATGTTTTAATTATGCATTTTATTATTTCTAACATTTATACGATTTAGTTGAAGGATATCAGTAGAATGTGCTACCTAGTGGGCTGCATTAGGACTGTGTACATACCAGTGCATTAGATTTTAGGGTTGAATTATGAAATCATTTGATGTGAAATTTGATTATTCAACTATTGAGAATTATGGTGAGTGAGTAGTGTGATTGTAGGAGCTCAATTGACCTAATGTCTAGGGGCCAATCACACTAATAGTACGACTGCAGGAGCTCGGTTGACTTAATGTCTTGGGGCCAGTCTACTATTCAAAAATGAAAAAGAAAATTATTTTAGAATTAAGTAAGCATGTTGGCTAGTGAGATATTTTGATTGAGGTTGCATATATTTTAGGGTTCTATTTGATCCTTCACTTAAATAAACTTTTTCTACATTTATTATATATAAAAGCGGATTTTAGCATTTATGTGAAATGCGTGTATATGTATATTATCATACTGATGCTTGATTGTATATGACTTTAGGTTGCATTTATATATATTATAATAATTCACTTAGTGAGGTCTGACTCCCCTTAATATATTTTTTTATAGGATCTTCTTCCTTTTTAGACCTCCCCAGTAGTACTTTACACTAGTTTTCTTTAGCCCCGACTAGATTATGTAAATTTTATATCTGAACTCTTATTATATTCTAAAAACTATAGTAGCAATGTTATTGAGATAGAAGTGTGTTGTATTTTGGTTTGAGACTTTATATCTAAATATTATATGAAATATTTTTATTATGTATGATATAAAAATTTTCTTTATATTAAATAAAATTTTAATTTTGGCATATTTTTATATTATTATTGCATGTGTTTTTTTTATTTTTAAGGCTTGCTACGGGCTCCGGATTTGAAAGAATTCTCGTTCCCTAGCACTGGTCATGACTCCCGATTTTGGTTATGACATGGTACCATTGTATTGGTTGCCTGAGCATCCTGAGGAGTTAGAGTGAACACCCTGGCTTGCACACGGCCAGCCTGCTGAGAACTGGAAGGCTGTGTGAATCCTCTACCAATTGGTTTACCGCCATGTCTACCTCTTAAAACTTGGCCCTGTTGGCCCATAAACTGAGTCTGCCTCTGTTAAGGGTACATAGGTGCCTGGTAGGGTTGATGCACTTGCTAAAATGGCTAAGCAACTAAAGACAAAGATCCCTAGGCATAAGAAGACTGATACCCAATGTTAGGATAAACTGTGGAAAGATGTCCAATCTGCCCACACCTAAAGCATTCTCTGGTCAGCAAATGACACGGTCCCTGATGAACACGGCTATAAGTAGGACATGCACTGGGCTCCGAGCCTGAACTAGCATACCTAACGCTCTGACTGTTTCTACCACTGCTAACTCTAGGTTTGAACCTCAGAGGTCTATTACTTCGTTTACTATGTCTACCAGTCCTATGCATCCAGCTACCTCGATGGCCCTACTGTGAAGTACCCATAGTCTACATACTGATACGACCTATATAAAACACAGGCTATTGAATCCCCTGTGTCCTTACTACTCCATTACTGCTACTCGCATACGAGTCAAAGATGGTACCATGCATAATTTGGTGTCTCTCAAGCTATCGAGCCTCCTTAATAACACTGTCCAATCTTGATCCTCAGTCCAGATGTTGATGTAGGCTACACCTAAACTAGTCACAAACAACTCTATTGCTCTCATGTCGTCCTGCATCATATCTAAAGCATGATGACCCAACCTCAGGAATTTATGAGTATACTCTGTAACTAACCAATCTGTGCTTATCCCTTAACGATGTTGGACAAAAGTACCTCAAAAATTGTTCCTTAAACTCCAACCAAGACATCAAAGTTATACGTGGCTAGATGGACTGCATGAACTAGTTTTGAGCTTCGGCATAAACAGATAGCTCTACCACCATAATTCGTTGATAGTCCATATAGCTTGTCCAAGTCCTAGTGTCAATAGTGCTAAGGAAATCCAATGCATCTCCCGTGTCATCAAAAGAAACTCTCCCCACTCTGGAGTACAGTAATGCTACATGTAATGTTGCATCTATATCGGACATCCCTTGATTTCTCTACTGTAACATCTACTGCACTAAAGGCATAACTTGATTCAGAGCTTCCAAGCCTTGGTTGATGCTTGCCATTCCAACTATAAAATTTACAGGATCAACCTTTAGAACTCCTTGTCCTACATGATGCTCTTGTTCTTGCATTTAAGCTACTTCTGCTCTAGGTTTACCCCTACCCCTCCCCCTTCGTCCACGCTGAGGAGTAGGGGGAGGAACTTTATCCTGAATGGACTGCTCATCCTCATTATACAGTGTTGCTGCAGTAGGAGCATCATGTGCTCTCCTTCTTATTTTGAAAGAACAAAAACAAACAAGGATTCAAAACATAACAAAAAAAATACATAACATGGAATTCTAGGAATAAGGACAATAATCGACATTATCAACCTAATTAACACAATAGTTTAAGAAAAACATAACTTAAAGATCATTAGAGCTAAAATAAAACATGCACTCTGATACCCACTTTGTCATGACCTGAACCAAAAGGTATATGATCGGCACTAAGGAATGAAAATTCATAAAGAATCTGAAACCCATAGTAAGTCTTAAAAAAAATTTTTGCTAAATAAAAAAAATACATTGATAATAAATGCACAATACCAAATACATATAATAATATTCTTCAAATGCAATAAAATTTAAATTTAGAATACAAATAACACAAGTTTCATAGATAACTATTGTGGTGTCTAGAATTTAATTATACAATACATACATCAGTCCAATATACATAATGCAGCTGGTGAAGAACGAACCCAATGCAAATAGGGAATACTAGAAAGCTAGCTGTTAGGTCCTGAAAAAATAAGTTGAGATGAATCAGACCTCACCGAGTGAATTAATTCTATAAAATGCATGCTAGTTTATAAAAAAAAAATTTTAAACCTCTTTTTAAAATAAAGGTAAATAAAGTAATCATAATCATTAAAATCATTTACTTTCACAATAATATTTAAATAAAATCTATTTATAATTCTTAAATCAATTTAATATAAAATCCCTGTAAGAAAATAGATGGAATAATTATTTTTATGGAAAACCTAGTAGAACACCTAGACCAATATTCTGATAGCCTTTCGACTCTCTTTAATCCAAGTGATTGTCGTCTCGAGAGCAAGCTCCAACCAAGTTACTCCCTCAGTTATTTTATTTATTCCATACTGATGTTCCGAGAGCAAACTCAACCGAGTTATATCCCTTTTTTTTGGCCCGAGAGCACTACCTCCACCGAGCTCTAACCATTTACTCTTGCCCAAGAGCACAAGCTCCATTGAGCATATTCCACAATTTAAACATATATTGAGATCTTACCCGTGCGCACGTGGTCCTAATGATACTCATTAGGTAGCACGTTCTACCGTTATCTCCAAATCAATTTGAATTATAAATAATTAAATAAATAAAATAAATAAATAAATCATTAAATAATGAATAATTAAATGATTAAATAATAATTAAATAAAACATAATGAAATAAATTTCCTTTAAGCATGCGTTTAATTTCTACTCGCAAATATAGAAGAAATAATCATGTATATGACAATATAAATATATTCATAAATCATTTATATACTATATTTAATTATTTGAAAAATATAATAAAGCACGTGTAACACACATTTCATAAAATTAACTCACAGGTTAAGCATATCAGACGACGTGTTCTCTACTGTCCTGGTGCTACAGCTTATATCCTGGAGTTCTCTAAAATAAATAATATTTATTTAAAATATGCTCATAAAATAAAATAAATAAATTCATTAAAATTCTCAAAATTATGGAAACTATGGAATTGACAAAACTAACTCGACCAAAGACACAAAGTTAATTAAAACTAGAAATTCAACACAGGCTGATATCTTGTTTTAAGAGAAATCTACCAAAAATTCAGTAGAATCTCCTTTGTAAAATAGACATTCCTCTACTAAAATTAGAGTCATTCTTGCATTAAAATACAATTTGGATATTCACATAATCACCCATTCTCATGTTAAGCCCTCAAACTGCACTAAATGCCCAACTAATAACCACAATTCACAGAAATAATAAAATAATATCATTTTCTTTAAAATCGTCAAAAAAAATAATATCTCATCGACAATTTCATGAACATATATACAAATCACATAATCAAAGAATCACAGAAAAAATTGATTCCAAATATGAAACAAAAAATGGAAAAAAAAAAGATCAGAAAAATATTTTACATTATAAATTTCCAACATATTTTATAAATCTTATCATTCCAATTTCCTATATGAAATAAAAATGGGAAAATACTATCAAACAAATCAAATATACATAAACAACTAATATTCTAAAAATATACGAATAATATTTTTTTTTATTTTTTATTATTAATGTCACGACCCGAACCCGAGGGCACGTGACCGGCACTAGGGAATGGGTAGGCATAAGGCCCCCGAAACCAGTAGTAAGCCTAAAGAAAAAGAAAATAAAACCATTCATATTTTAAACTTTAATTAATAACAGAACATACTATCAAACTGATTTTTCTCAAAATACACAAATTCAAATGCTTAATTAAAATGTGCTTCAATGTCTCATATTATAGATCAAATTTAAATCTTTATACATAAGCGTGGTTCATACAAATAAATACACAATATACTTAAAACATACAACTCTTAGTACATATACTACTGCAGCAACCTAGATTAACACACAGTACAGCTTACAATGACCTACATAAAATAGCCGGTGAGGAAGAAACCCGGTGTGGAGGTAGTCTGAGGTCGAACTCCCAAGCTCCTGAAAAAAAATATAAATTGAGGGGAATCAAACCTCACTGAGTAAGTTAATAAAAAGAGCTGTACAGTTTGAAAACCTTTTTGAAAACTATATATATTTGTAGTGAAAATAACTTATAATGTATAAATATAGCTTTTGAAAAATCTCGGTAGAACCCTAAACCCAAAAATCTAAATGGCCAACCAGGCCCACTTATTCCAACTAGACTACCGGTCCCCGAGAGCAAAGGCATCAATCGAGGAACCAAGCCGTAGTCATTCACTTATTCTGAATATATGGATCTGGTGGTCCCCAAGAGCAAAGGCATTAACCGAGGCACCCAACCCAGTCCATTATTAACCTTACAATTACTGGCGATCCTCGACAGCAAAGGCTTCTACCGAGGCACCTGTCCTAGTTTAACATTCACCAATCATATATATTGCGGATCCATCTCTCAATCTCTACCATGTGCACATAGTCCTGATGAAGCCCACCAGGTGGCCCGTTCTACCAAAATTTCTCAAAATCGATTTTAAATAAATAAAATGCATTTAAATCTTAAATAGCAACATTAAATTAAATAAACCATATAATCAATATTAAAATATGAGCGCACGCATTTGTTAATTAAAACACATGCACAGATCATTCTATCGACTTACAAGATGAATGCGAAGGCTGACGACCACGCGTCTGCCTCAGTCTCACAGCTTCTGCTTCGAAATGCTCTAAAACAAAAAATAATAAATCGACATTTAAAACATAACTATGGAATTGAAATCAAAAATCAACAAAATAATGAAATTTCAGGCTGACTCGAGGAAAACGGGCAAGACTCGACATACAGGATAACCTAACTAATAGTATAGATTTTACGAATATCACGTTTTATAAGAAAAATCTACCGAAATTTCGATAGAGTCTCTTATGTAAAACGGACATCTCTCTACCAATGGTAGAGCCAGACCTGCATAAAATGCACTTATAATATCCACACTCAAGTCGGGCTCCTAAATCTACATTTTGCCCCGACCGAGATCACAGCTCAATAAAATATCAAGAATTAATAATATTTATTTCTCAAATATATATTTTATATACACATATACTAAAAATAAAAAAACATATATAAAATCTTAATTATTCAAAAAAAATTAAACAACAAAACTTGCGTTTCATTATCAAGATATAATTAAAGCCTAAGTTAAAATCATTATAATGTATTATATATATATATATATAATATTTGGGATTTCATATTTAAAAATTTACACTACTTAGGTAAAAATACCAATTAATTTATATAAATTCTCTAAACCCCTTAAATATTGATAAAACTAACTAAAATATATAATTAACTATCATTAGCATAAAATTACAATTTTACCCCTAAACACATAATTTACATTTTAGTATTATTAGTACTAAAAAAAATCCTTAAAATTAATTTAATCATCTAAAACTTATTTTCTCAATGTTAAATTCTTAATATAATTAAAAAATATAAATGACTTCTAATTTCCTTCTAAAATATAATTTAACCTAATATTAAATTTTTTGACATAAACTATAAAAATTCCTAAAATTTGAATAATATTCTAAAAAATTATTTTCTTTACTCTAAAATTAATATCAACTCATAATAACACCAAAAATTATTATTTTTTATTATTTTTATAATTAATTTACGAAAATTCCTAAAATAATATTAAAAATTAAAAAATTCACCAAAAATCAAAATAAGTTCCCAAAAATTATACAATGAAATTCATAGAGGTAGATTGAGCTACTAGGAATCACATTTGTAAAGGGAGTTTGCATGAATCAAGCTAGATCGAGCTAAAAAAAATTCCAAAACCCTAGAGCTCAAAACTAACAATCAACCAAAACTGTCACGACCCAAAACAGGGGCCATGACCAGCGCTAGGGAACGGGAATTCTTTCGAATCCGGAACCCGTAGCAAGCCTAAAAATAAAAATAAAACATGCAATAATAATAATAACAATATCAAACTTGCAGCGGAAATAAAAATCGTAAATATGATAATAACATTCTCATCACAGGATTTAAATCAAATCTCATCTTATCGCATATATATATATATAAAATCTTTTAGTACAAATCCAGTTTCAATATAATACATCTCTTTAAATAAAATACATGAAATCCACATTTTAATTCACAACTACTGCAGTGGTCTAGATTATAAAAATAAGAATCAAGTAAATAATTTACACAAAGAAGCTGGGGCGGAAGAAATCCGGCGTATCGACCTGCTACTGAGGTCTGAAGATGTTGACTCTCTTGAAAATAGTCAACGGAGGGGAGTCAGACCTCACTGAGTGAATTACTATAATATATATACATACACACTAAGTGATAATGCATACAGTCAACAATATATATATGTAATATGTAAATATATACATGCAAATTCACATAGATGTAGAAAAATTCATTTTATATGTTTTTATTGAAAATCATTTTTATGAAGGATCGCATAGAACCCTAGAATATCGCAACCTCATAAATAGTGTTAGACAACACTCTAGCCATACAGGCTCACTTAATCCAATATATCCACTTAATCCATTTAGACAGTAGACTGGCCCCGAGACACTAAGTCAACCGAGCTCCAGCAGTCTAACTGCCAGTGTGATTGGCCCCGAGACACTTGGTCAACCGAGCTCCAGCAATCACACCCAAATCACATCTCACATATGTAATAATCATATCCAATCAATATCCACAAATGATTAGTAATATAGCCTAAATGCTATAGGCGTACCGGTACGTACTCGGTCCTAGCGCTGCCCACTAGGTAGCACGTTCTATTAATATCCTTCATCATTAATAATATAAAACATTCATTCACAAAAACAAATGATGCATGAAGTTCAATAAAATATCAACATAAAATATATATATACTAGAAATATACCAAAAATAAATCAAGTATATTTCGAGTATATATACGTCAAATAAATCTAATCAAATTATAAATTAGGCTAGAAATATATTTAAAAACATTTTTTAAATATAGTTTATTAACAAAACATGTATACAATTTATTATATACCAAAAATAAACTAAAAATATACTTAAATACAAATCATATTATTTATGCAAATTAAATCAAAATAAAACATATATTTCTAAATCATGCATCCTAAAGCATATATATATATAGTATAGTAACTCACCCTAGTGCGCTCCACGAGACGGGTCTGACGGGCCTGGTCCACTAGCCCTCGGTCTCGGCTCAACTAAACAAGCAATAAATAATAGACATCAGAATAAACCTAATAGAATTCCTAGAATTCGATCTAGAGTATTAAATACGGAAACAGAATTAGGGTTCGATCGGATATCATATTTTATGAGAATTCTACCGAAAATCCGACAGAACCTCCCCTGTAAAACGGACATCTCTCTACTCAAAAGAGTAGAGCCAACCCTGCAAAGAAACACACTTCAAAAAACTACACAAAGCACAATCAAAATCCCACGGTCGGACTCCAAACTACAGTCCACCGACCGAGGTCCACAAACACGAAACAATTCCAGATATACCAAAAATATCCTTATAGCATATAAATACATTTCATAAATAGAAATTACGTAATTAACCTTTAAACACTATAAAAACCGATAAAAACTCAATAATATTAATAATTAAATAATTAATAATTAATACAATTATCCAAAATTAATTTTCTCAACATAATTATCAATAATATTAATAATTAAACTCAATTACCCAATTAAATTCAAATAAAAACACATTTAACCCTAATTTTCCAAAATTCCATAAACTTCAATAATTCAAAATAAATACTTAGAAATTCATAAAAATTCCAAATAAATTCCTATAATTCATTTCAACACCTAATTTAACCATAAACCCCAATTTCATAGTTTAAATAATTAATTTCCGAAAATTAGAAAATAATATTAAATATTCAAAAATACCCAAAAAACCTCCAAAAATTCTACAAAAATTCATACATGTATATTAAGCTACTAGGAACAACATTTGTGAAGGGAGTTTTCATGAATCAATCAATTCGAAGCTCAAAAAAATCAAAAACCCTAATGTGACCGAATTGAGTTTTAGCTCAAACCTCAAAATCCACTTGATTTCAGGCCGAAAGGAGCTTAGAATTGGAATCACCGGAGCTCAAGGAGTCGATGAAGACCGGCGGTGCACGAAATGGTGGCCGGAATCGTTATCGACGGCGAGAAGCTCAACTTGCTGCCATGGCGGATTCTGGGCGTTCCAGCGGGCTTCTGGCGGCCTGGTCACGTCGGAGAGGAAGAGGAAGGAAGGGGAAGGAGGTTGGCGGCAGCTGGTGTCGGCGAGGGGCGGTCCGGCGTGCTGGAACGGGAGGCGCAGTGAAGGTAGACGATCAGGAGAGAAGAAGGAGAGGGAGGGGCTAAATGGTAATTTGGCAAATCCTTTTGATTTTTAATGTATATATGTATATATATATACTTTGCACTATATATTAAAATAATATTAAATTACACACATTAAATATACACCACACACATAAAATTTAATATTTTAATAATTTATACTAAATAAAAATAATTAAATAACAATAAAACTAATAAATAATTAATAAAATATTAGGGTAATACTAAACCCTAATTAAATAAATATACACACACATAGGCTTTATTTAGTATTTTAAAAATACGTATGAGTTCATGCAAGTCCGAAAATATATTTAAAATAATTAATAATAAATTATTTACGTGAAAATTTCCCCGAAAATACAAGTCCTGGGAAAATTTTACGTAAAGTACTGTAAATAATACACAATAATTAAAATAGGTTTTAAATACATATCAACTCCTGAAAATATCATAATATATATACAAAAATTATTAACACTGCATATCCCGGTACAGTGTAAAAATATTTTAAAAACACGGGATATTACAGTCTTCCCCCCTTACAAGAATTCGTCCCCGAATTCCAGAAAACAAGATCAAGAAGGAAAGAGATACGGGTAAGAAGCTCGCATCTCAGCTTCAGTCTCCCACGTATGTTCCTCAACTCTGTTGCTACGCCACAGAACCTTGACCATCGGAATCTGCTTCGATCGCAACTATCGAACTTGATAATCAACGATCGCCAAAGGTTCTTCCACAAACGTCAAATCTTCACTCACTTCCACACTGTCGGGCTGTAACACGTGAGAAGGGTCTGAGATATACTTCCTCAACATCGAGATATGAAACACTGGATGCACTTGCGACATACTCGGAGGTAAATCCACCCGATATGCAACAGTGCCAACTCTCTCCAGAATCTCAAATGGTCCAATATATCTCAGTGCTAACTTACCCTTCCTGCCAAATCTCATCACACCCTTCATCGGAGATACCTTTAGAAAAATGAAATCTCCAACCTGAGACTCCACATCTCTGTGCCTAGGATCCGCATAACTCTTCTGTCTGCTAACTGCGGTCTCTAATCTGCGCTTGATCATGGTGACTTTCTCTGTAGCATCCTGAACCATCTCAGGTCCAGTCAAAGCTCTCTCACCAATCTCATCCCAACTCAAAAGGGATCTACACTTCCTTTCATACAACGCCTCATATGGTGCCATGCCAATACTGCTATGGTAGCTGTTATTATATGCAAACTCAACGAGTGGCAAATGATCATCCCAGCTACCTCCCAAATCCAGGACACACATTCTCAACATATCTTCCAGTGTCTGGATCATCCTCTTAGACTGGCCATCTATCTGAGGATGGAAAGCAGTACTGAAATCCAACCTAGTGCCCATCGCTTCCTGCAACTTCTTCCAAAAATGAGAAGTAAACACTGAACCTCTATCTGACATAATGGACACAGGTACTCCATGAAGGCACACAATATGCTTCACATACAACTTCGCCAATCTAGCAACTGAATATGTGGCTTTTACAGGCAAGAAATGTGCAGACTTCGTCAACCTATCTACAATCACCCAGATGGAATCGTATCCATCCTTAGAACAAGGTAAACCGACCACAAAATCCATAGCTATCCTTTCCCACTTCCACTTGGGAATAGGAAGAGGCTAAAGCTTCCCAGAAGGCTTCTGATGTTCGGCTTTCACTTGTTGACACATCAAGCACTTAGCAACATAATCAGCGACATCCTTCTTCAATCCATCCCACCAGTATAGATCTCTGATACTGTGGTACATCTTAGTGACACCCGGATGAACGCTATAAGCTGTAGAATGTGCTTCCTCTAGGATCTCTTCTCTCAAATCATCCACATCAGGAACACATAATCTACCACTGATCCACAACACACCGTCACCATCGAGTGTGAAATCAGTGAACTTCCCTGCTCTAACATTCTCTGCAAGCTCTTCTAGAATAGGATCTCGGCTCTGAGCTGCTTTAATCCTATTCCTCAGTACATATCACACTTTAAATTGAGCTAGCAGTCCACCTGATCTACTAATCTTCATCATCAGACCTTGATCCACCATTAGATGCAATTCCTGGATCAATGGTCTCCTCTCAATACTGATGTGAGCAAGACTACCTGAGGACTTCCTACTCAAGGCATCTGCTACAACATTAGCTTTACCTGGATGATATAAGATCTCATAATCATAATCCTTCAACAATTCCAACCATCTTATCTGCCTCAAATTCAGATCTCGCTGCTGAAAAATGTACTTAAGGCTCTTGTGATCAGTAAATATCTCACAAGTCACCCCGTACAAATAATGTCTCCAAATCTTCAAAGCAAATATCACTACAGCCATCTCAAGGTCATGCGTAGGATAGTTCTGCTCATGCTTCTTCAACAGCCTCGAAGCATAGGCTATCACCCTTCCATTCTACATCAACACACAACCAAGACCAATTCTAGAGGCATCACAGTAAACTGTGAACTTATCCACACTATTAGGCAAAGCTAACACTGGCGCTGTGGTCAACTTCTCCTTCAACAACTGAAAACTATTCTCACAAGCTTCTGACCATTAGAATCTAGCATTCTTCTGAGTCAAGCGAGTCATAGGGGCTGCTATTCTGGAAAAATCCTACACAAACCGCCTATAATACCCAGCTAAACCCAGAAAACTTCGAATCTCAATGACAGAAGTAGGTCTAGGCCACTCAGATACTGCCTCAATCTTCTGTGGATCAACCTGAATACCTTCTTTAGACACTACGTGTCCAAGAAAAGAAACACTCTCCATCCAAAAATCACACTTCGAGAATTTAGCATAAAGCTGATGATCTCTCAGTGTCTGTAGTACAATCCTCAAGTGATATACATGCTCTTCCATACTCCTAGAATATACCAGTATATCATCAATGAAGACTACCACAAATTGATCCACATACGGTCTGAATACCCTGTTCATCAAGTCCATAAAAGCTACTGGTGCATTAGTCAAACCAAAAGACATCACCAGAAACTCATAATGGCCATATCTAGTGCGGAATGCTGTCTTAGGAATATCAGATTCACCAATCCGCAACTGATGATAACCCGACCTCAAGTCAATCTTAGAAAAGAACTGTGCACCCTGTAGCTAGTCAAACAAATCATCTATCCTCGAGAGAGGATACTTGTTCTTCACTGTCACTTTATTCAGCTCTCTGTAGTCAATGCACAGTCTTAGGGTACCATCCTTCTTCTTCACAAACAGGACTGGTGCACCCCAAGGAGAAATACTAGGTCTAATGAAACCTTTATCCAATAACTCTTGCAACTGCTCCTTCAACTCTTTCAACTCTGCAGGAGCCATTCTGTAGGGTGGCATAGATATAGGAGTAGTACTTGGTACCATATCTATACAGAACTCAATCTCTCTATGAGGTGGTAAACCTGGCAACTCCTCGGGAAAAACATCAGGAAACTCACAAGCAACAGGAACATCTATGAGTGACAACTTCTCCACTGACATATCCCTGACCAATGCCAAAAACCCCTGACAACCTTTCCTCAATAACTTCCTAGCCGTAATAGCAGAAATAAGATTCTGAGGTGCTGAACTTCTATCACCCACAAACTTAAATTCTACTTCACCAGGAATTCTAAACGTCACCTCCTTATTCCTGTAATCTACCACGGCGAAGTGCTGAGATAACCAATCCATTCCCAGAATAACATCAAACTCCATCACATCCAACAAAATCAAATCAGCGGGTAATTCTCTATCTCCCACGAGAACTGGACAACCAGAAAGAACAATATCGGCGTCCAAGGAATCGCTCAGAGGAGTGGCAACAGACAAAGGAAAAGCCATCCTCGAAGCTTGCCAACAAGATTTAGAAGCAAAAATGGGAGAAACAAACGAATGCGTGGCACCCGGATCAAACAAAACCCATGCATCCAGGTAACAAACAGAAACAATACCTGCCATGACTGCATTAGATGCCTGAGCATCCTGCTGAGTGAGATAAAAAACTCTGGCTTGACCTCGACCTCCCTGCTGACTAGTAGAAGCCTGGCCAATACCTCTGGCACCTCCTCTAGTACCTCTACCACGACTCTGCTGTGGAATAAACTGAGTGGAACTCTGATGCTGGGCTGGTGGTAACTGAAATGGCACGGGTGCAACACTAGCAATCGATTACTATGGGAATCGCGGAATCTGCTGCTGTTGATACTCGGAATAAGGACACGATCTAGCAAAATGTCCTGCCTGCCCGCATCTGAAGCATGTCAGTGGTGTCAGATAATACGGTCCCTGATGGACTCTACCATAAGTCTGACAAACACTGGCCGCTGATCCAGAACTACGACCACTGCTGCTGCTCGAAGCACCTGACCCAAATCTGAATGGTCTACGCTGACCTCCACGGCCATGTCTACTGCTCCGATGCACTCGCTACTGCTGTCTCTGACTCTGCTGAGTCGGACCTCTCTGCTGACTACTCAAACCAATATGAAAACTCGAATACGGTGTAGTCTGTAATCCACTCGACTGAACTCCTAACTAGTAGTAATCAGGCATTGCTCCTTGCCTAACTAGCCTCAGCTCAATCTCCTTGGCTAACTCAATCACAGACTCCAGAGTAAGACTTGCTGTAGGCATACCAGCAAAAGCTGAACCCAAACCAGTAACGTATGTAGTAACTGCGAAATACTGATCTCGCATCAGATCCTCAGTATATCTACCCAGACGAAGAAACTCTCGGGTATACTCCTCTACAGATCGATCTCTACGAGAAATACTGGTCAAACGAAGACGATAGCTCAAATGAAGAGGCTCTGGACAGAATCTCCTCATAAATCACTCTCGAAACTGAGCCCACGTCATCGCCATCATATAGGGCTGGATCATCTGAATAAACCAATCTAGGGCTGGTCCCTCGACAGACAACTCAATGATCATGATCCGCTAGTACTCGGTATGAGTAGTCCGAGTCCTAGTCTCAATCGCATACAGAAAATCTAATGGATCGGAAGTCCCATCGAAAGCAATCCTGCCAACTCGGGCATAGAACAAAGCTGCCTCAGGGTCAGACATACCCTGCTGATAGGCAGGCTGAACAGGCTGAACAACCGGAGGAATAGGAACATCAAACTCAGGCTCAATAGGCTCCTCGTCCTGTAACTCTCTCTCTCTACGGCGACCTGCCGCTCCTCGAGGTCTACCTCTGCCACGACCTTTACGTCTAACTGGCTGCTCAGGAGGTACAACCTCATCCTGAAAAGATTCATCATCCTCGGCCTCAACGACCGGTGGAGCGACACGCGCTCGCCTCCTCATACTGAAAAGACAAACGGAAAGATTCAGACAAAACAAACAATGGAGGAATAACGCTGAAAACTAAGCAAGGAATACTTATCAAGACATACTCGAACCTAATACACTGCAGTAGTTCAACAGAAAACACAACTTTGAAAACTAGGGCCACAACTCACATAACTAAGCCTTGACACAGAACTCCGCTCTGATACCAACTTTGTCACGACCTAAAACAGGGGCCATGACTGGCGCTAGGGAACGGGAATTCTTTCGAATCCGGAACCCGTAGCAAGCCTAAAAATAAAAATAAAACATGCACTAATAATAATAACAATATCAAACTTGCAGCGGAAATAAAAATCGTAAATATGATAATAACATTCTCATCACTGGATTTAAATCAAATCTCATCTTATCGCATATATATATATAAAATCTTTTAGTACAAATCTAGTTTCAATATAATACATCTCTTTAAATAAAATACATGAAATCCCACATTTTAATTCACAACTACTGCAGTGTCTAGATTATAAAAATAAGACTCAAGTAAATAATTTACACAAAGAAGCCGGGGCGGAAGAAATCCGACGTATCGACCTGCTACTGAGGTCTAAAGATGTTGACTCTCCTGAAAAATAGTCAACGGAGGGGAGTCAGACCTCACTGAGTGAATTACTATAATATATATACATACACACTAAGTGATAATGCATACAGTCAACAGTATATATATGTAATATGTAAATATATACATGCAAATTCACACAGATGCAGAAAAATTCATTTTATATGTTTTTATTGAAAATCATCTTTTATGAAGGATCGCATAGAACCCTAGAATATCGCAACCTCAGAAATAGTGTTAGACAACACTCTAGCCATACAGGCTCACTTAATCCAATATATCCACTTAATCCATTTAGACAGTAGACTGGCCCCGAGACACTAAGTCAACCGAGCTCCAGCAGTCTAACTGCCAGTGTGATTGGCCCCGAGACACTTGGTCAACCGAGCTCCAGCAATCACACCCAAATCACATCTCACATATGTAATAATCATATCCAATCAATATCCATAAATGATTAGTAATATAGCCTAAATGCTATAGGCGTACCGGTACGTACTCGGTCCTAGTGCTGCCCACTAGGTAGCACGTTCTATTGATATCCTTCATCATTAATAATATAAAACATTCATTCACAAAAATAAATGATGCATGAAGTTCAATAAAATATCAACATAAACCATATATATACTAGAAATATACCAAAAATAAACCAAGTATATTTCGAGTATATATACGTCAAATAAATCCAATCAAATTATAAATTAGGCTAGAAATATATTTAAAAATATTTTTTAAATATAGTTTATTAATAAAACATGTATACAATTTATTATATACCAAAAATAAACTAAAAATATACTTAAATACAAATCACATTATTTATGCAAATTAAATCAAAATAAAACATATATTTCTAAATCATGCATCCTAAAGCATATATATATATAGTATAGTAACTCACCATAGTGCGCTCCACGAGACGGGTCCGACGGGCCTGGTCCACTAGCCCTCGGTCTTGGCGCAACTAAATAAGCAATAAATAATAGACATCAGAATAAACCTAACAGAATTCCTAGAATTCGATCTAGAGTATTAAATACGGAAACAGAATTAGGGTTCGACCGGATATCACGTTTTATGAGAATTCTACCGAAAATCCAGCAGAACCTCCCCTGTAAAACGGACATCTCTCTACTCAAAAGAGTAGAGCCGACCCTGCAAAGAAACACACTTTGAAAAACTACACAAAGCACAATCAAAATCCCACGGTCGGACTCCAAACTACAGTCCACCGACCGGGGTCCACAAACACGAAACAATTCCAGATATACCAAAAATATCCTTATAGCATAGAAATACATTTCATAAATAGACATTACGTAATTAACCTTTAAACACTATAAAAATCGATAAAAACTCATTTTATTTGAAAAACCGTATATTATATATATAATTGAAAATAATTCACGAAAAATAGTTTTAATTAGTTAAAAATACTACATAATTTGTAGAAATCATTTTTATACTTTAAATAACTATTAAAACCAATTAAATTAAATTTTTAGCCAATTTAGGATAAAATTACCAAAATGCCCCTATATATATAAATATACTAAAATTCATTCAAAAATTCACCAAAAATTATACAATTATCCAAAATTAATTTTCTCAACATAATTATCAATAATATTAATAATTAAACTCAAATACCCAATTAAATTCAAATAAAAACACATTTAACCCTAATTTTCCAAAATTCCATAAACTTCAATAATTCAAAATAAATACTTAGAAATTCATAAAAATTCCAAATAAATTCCTATAATTCATTTCAACACCTAATTTAACCATAAACCCTAATTTCATAATTTAAATAATTAATTTCCGAAAATTAGAAAATAATATTAAATATTCAAAAATACCCAAAAATCCAAAAAATCTCCAAAAATTCTAAAAAAATCATACATGTATATTAAGCTACTAGGAACAACATTTGTGAAGGGAGTTTTCATGAATCAATCAATTCGAAGCTCAAAAAAATCAAAAACCGTAATGTGACCGAATTGAGTTTTAGCTCAAACCTCAAAATCCACTTGATTTCAGGCTGAAAGGAGCTTAGAATTGGAATCACCGGAGCTCAAGGAGTCGATGAAGACCAGCGGTGCACGAAATGGTGGCCGGAATCGTCGTCGATGGTGAGAAGCTCAACTTGCTGCCATGGCGGATTCCGGGCGTTCCAGCGGGCTTCCGGCAGCCTGGTCACGTCAGAGAGGAAGAGGAAGGAAGGGGAAGGAGGTTGGCGGCAGCTGGTGGCGGCGAGGGGTGGTCCGGTGTGCTGGAACGGGAGGCACAGTGAAGGTAGACGATCGGGAGAGAAGAAGGAGAGGGAGGGGCTAAATGGTAATTTGGCAAATCCTTTTGATTTTTAATGTATATATGTATATATATATATACTTTGCACTATATGTTAAAATAATATTAAATTACACACATTAAATATACACCACACACATAAAATTTAATATTTTAATAATTTATACTAAATAAAAATAATTAAATAACAATAAAACTAATAAATAATTAATAAAATATTAGAGTAATACTAAACCCTAATTAAATAAATATACACACACATAGGCTTTATTTAGTATTTTAAAAATACGTATGAGTTCATGCAAGTCCGAAAATATATTTAAAATAATTAATAATAAATTATTTACGTGAAAATTTCCCCGAAAATACAAGTCCCAGGAAAATTTTACGTAAAGTACTGTAAATAATACACAATAATTAAAATAGGTTTTAAATACATATCAACTCCTGAAAATATCGTAATATATATACAAAAATTATTAACACTGCATATCCCGGTACAGTGTAAAAATATTTTAAAAACACGGGATATTACAAAAACTCAACCAATTCATGACCAAAGCTTAAACTAAGCTTGGAATGGGTCTCACCGGTGCAAGAGGAGGGGATGGACACCGGAATGGAGTGAAATGGTGGTTGGACGAAGCTTGGCCGATTCTAGGAGCAACTCTCGACTTCCCCCTGTTTCAGGGATTCCGGCAACTCTGCAGGCGATCGGAGGTGAGGGAGAAGGAGGAAAAGGCAGCAGGTGGTGGTCAGAGATGGGGGAGGCGCAGTGACGGTGGCGATCGGGGATGTCGCGCGATGAGGGAGGGTTGAGGGAGATGGTGCTTCGGTTTGGTCCTTCTCTTCACATATATATATATATATATATATATATATATATATATATATATATATATTATAAACTACTAATATATATATTAATATATTATTGTACATATATGTGTGTCTAGGTAAATATTAGTGTATATATATATATATACATACACTACATGCACTTATATATACAAGTCATTTTAATATACACATCAAAATAATATTTAACCCAATATATATATATATACATGTTTATAGTAGCACATAATTTACCATAAAATTTAATATAGTTTAAAATAGCAATGATAATAATGATAATAATAGACAAATGGAAATTTCTAGACATTAAGAAAAAAAAATATTCACACATATTAATAACCCTAAATAATATTAACATACATATAATATAATGCATAAGTAATTATTAATAATACTATTTAAAAAATCCATTTATTTAAATAAATATATAGGGTATTACAATTAAGTATACAATGTATCAAATATCAAAACTGTAAAATACTTTTGAAGTATACTAAAATAATTAAAGCAAGAAAAGAGTTAGCCAATGACAATTCCTCTTGTCCAAAATATACAATACAAATTATATAAATGAGTTCAAAATATAAAACACAAATTACATAAACAAATAGTAAAAGCAAATCTCCTAAGATAACTTACAAATTACAACTTAGAATGACTACTCAATCTAAAAAAAAGGTGTTGAAAAAATAGAAACTATCATATTATAAAGAATATTACTCATTAGAACAAATAATATAAGGAATTATAGGATACTCCTAGTGAAATTCCAATACTACATAAGATTAAGGGTTATTTATCAATTTATGTTAAATAATAAAAAAATTCTCATTTTAGGGTAAATGTAAAAGTAATTCTCGTTTTATGGTACTTTTTTATTTTTTTATTTAAAAAATCTTAACGCCATTAATAATGACGGTATGATTAAAAGATAGTATTGACAACAGTCAAACTGTCTGTGGCGAGTGGCAGTAAAACCACCTAGTAGTAGCTTTAATTGATGTTGCTTGGCACAGTGGTGGTATCAGTTCATGCCTTTCCAACGAGCTTCACACTAGTGATACCGCCTCTATTAGTGGTGGTATGCCATTGCTGAGCCCATTCCTCACTACATTGCAGAAGGCATGCCTATCTCGTCTTTTTAGGACAAAGATTCTCCCATACTGCCACTATCACAGGCGGTATGGATGAAAACATTTCTTTCCCCCACCACTTTAAAGCTTTCCTGCATTGAACAAAAATTTCTATTTCACTTCACAGACGCTCACTTCCTTCAGCTCCCTCTCAAAACTCTCCTTTCCTCTATTCCTTCTTTCGAGCCAATTTTTTTTTTAACTTCATCATCTTTTCCACAGGTTTCTAAAAAAAAAAAGGTAATTTCTAATTGATGTATTGTTATATTTAATTAATTGATTTTTTGTACAAGTGAAAAAAATGTAAATTTTTTTGGACTAAAATGTATGAAATTTTGTTTAAAAAATATTGATGCATGTACAAAAATTGTTATATTTTTTTATATAATTAGTCAATATTTTATAATTACTAGCTTATATGGTTTAGTTTTTATTTTTTTTATTAGGTGTGTTTGCGGAGGTGAAAATTAATAGCTACAAAAGATATGTATTTTTAATAATTAATATATTGATGCATGTAAAAAAATTGTTATGTTTTTTTTTTATTTAATTGTTGTTATGAATATTTTTAGATATAATTGTTGTTATGAATATAGTTAGATATAATTGTTGTGAAAAAAAAATTTTGTTGATTTTTTATTTATTGGTTAATTAATTAGATACTAAGAATAATTTATATGATTTATTTTTTATATATAAGTTTTGGTTATGTAGTAAATAAAATTTATATTTTGATAGCATGTAGTTAACATTTTTATATATTTTTTTATTTTGTTAATTTTTGTTATGAAAATTATGTATTTTGGTAATTCACTATATTGTAAGAATAATAAAAAAAATATTTAGTTAATATTGTTATTTGTTGTCTTATATATGTTGGAATTACTTAAAAAAATATTTATATTATTAATTTTATAATTATTTTATACAGATTAATGTGTAGGTAATTAGTAAGAAAAAATTATTATTAGTTATAAATTTTTGAAATTTAGTAAAAATATGTAACTAGTTAATCGTAAAAATTAATAAAAAAAATATGTATTTAGGTAGTTAGTAAAAATATGTAATTTTTTTATTTAATTAGATAATAAGTAAAATTTATATCATCTTTTATTTATATAAGTGTTGTGATGTAGTTAATCAATTAATATTCTTATAGCATGTAGTTTTAAAAAAAATATTTATAAAAAAAATATTTTAGTGAATATATTTATTACCTTATAAATTTAGATATTGTCTCATATATTATATGAATGTTATGTTGTGTAAAATACATGCTTTTAATATGTTGATTATTTATGGCATATCTTATTTATATGATGAGAAGTGATTAAGTCAAAAAATTGTTTTTATAATTACATTGTTGTTAAACCTTTTTTGTACTAAAATGTATTTAGTTATTTGTTAAAATACATATTTAGTAAAAATATGTAATTTGTTGCGAAACATTTTAGTAACAAAATTTCATTTTTTTCTTGGCTTTTGTATTATTTTGTTAATATAAATTGTTAGATAAACAAAATGATTAGATACTTAGTTTTGTAAAAATAATGTAATTAGTTAGGGTTTAAAATTTGGAGGTAAAATGGTATTTAATATTTTTGTAATTATTTCCTTAATGTGTTTAAGGAAAATGTCATATGTCGAACAAATGCAACAAATCAATGATTATAGAGAGTTATGCAAAAATATGTCTTATTGTATTAGGGCTCGCATAGTTAGTACTCCTCATGTTCCTAGAACTCAGGAACAATGAGAAATAATTACACAATTAACAAATGAACTCGCTACATATAAAATGAAGCTTGAGCATACATTGTGCGAACATATCTGAATAGTGAACCAAAAGATTGAAGAACTTATTCATAGAGGCAAAAGGATGACTGAAACAAATAAGTGGGTTGCATTATGCTATAAATTGCCTAATGAATATAGTCAACGTTTTACAAAAATTTGGGCTGAAAGCGATGGGACTTTGTCCTACGATGAATATGTATATTTATTATTGGAAAATGACATTTGGCACAATTTAAATAGGACTTCTAAACTTACTAATAGTCCAAACATTTGTCTTGCAAAAGGTCCTACTAGTCAATTTTTTTAGTTGAAAAAAATTACCAAAAGTATTATGGATAGAGAAAAAATTAAAGAGTCAATGCCGAGGGCAATTAGGTTTAGGTGATAGATATAGTAATGTTATCATGTAAAGATTATTTGTATATATTTTTTAAAATGACAATAAAATTCATGGTGTATTATTTAATGTATGATCAAATGAAATATATACATATATGATATGGACACCTATTTAAGCAATATTTTGTTGTTTTTTGTCACATATAATTGGCCAATAAAAATTATATTATTGGTAAAATTGAATTCTCTCATTTGTTCTTAATTATTGAGTTTAAGATTATAATTTATGTAACTAACGACTGCTTAATTATTTTTTAAGTAGTTAAAATAAAATTCACTATTTGTTGATGTTCTAGTTAAACACTTTTTATGTATTTATTTATGGAATATCTCTTATTTGTGTTATTATATATAATTTTATTTTATTTTATTTTATTTTATAGACGGTGATATCAAGGACGTAACTTGTAAAGCTATATAGGTATGTTCAAGTAATTTAAATTTTATGAATATATTCTTTATTGATAAAAATTTGTATATGTTTTTTACATATAATGAATCTGTAAAATAGTAATGGAAATTTAAATATTTTTTGTTTCATATAATTATCATGTTTTGCATTATTTTTTGGTTTATATAATTATGATGTATTCAAATTTGATTTCATATTTTATTTCTATTCCATATCAATTAGAAATATTTGTTGTGATCATTTTTATTTGATTCCATAGATTGAAAAATTTACGTGATATATGGAAAAAAATATTTGCTGCCTAGAAAATTAGTGACTTAGAAAATATTTAATTATTTTTGTAAATAGAAAAAATTATATTCATTACATATAATGAAAAACTTATTCCGATCAGTAATTATATCAGGTTGAAATGTCGAATGCATGAGCTATAATCATTAATTGGGATGGTCAAATTATTGAAACTGAGTACGGTCCAAACGTGGTTAATGCATCTTCAAAAATGGTCAATTTTAGTGATGATTTTGATATGCAAGGTTTATATACTATAGTTACAAATGCATTGGGAATAAGTGATACTTAGATTATTAAGAGAATTTTATTTAGATATCCAGTAATGAGATTTGGTCAAAATATGGTGTTTGATTTTTTGAAATATTTTATGATTTTGATGTAAGGAATATGTTTCAAATGGTTAGGCAGTTCACGGGGTGAGTAATGATTGAACTGTATATCGAATTAAGTGATGATAAAGGTAAAACTACACCATGTCTAGAGGATAATTCCTCAAGATTTAATCATAATGAAGTTCAAGTTGAGGAGGATGATGATGAATGTTTTGATGAGGAGGAGGATGATGAAGTTGAAGTCAACGATGAAGATATTGACGAGGATGATAAGGAGGAGGATGAGGAGCATTTTTTTATGAAGATGATGATCATGATCATGATGATTATAATATGGATAGTGATCATAAAGTTGACAATGATAATTCTTTAGTCGCTTTAGTTGAAAGTTATAGAGAAATTCCTTTACAATTTGATCGTGTTAATCTTGAAGATATGTATGTAAATAAAATTCCCTCTAATGTAGATTATATGTTCTGGGAGCCCTCAAAAGAATTGGCAAAGGATATGTTATTCCAATCTAAAGATGCAATGAAAACAACTGCCAAATTGTATCTATGAAAGTTGGGCAACAATTCCAAAGTGTTGAAACTAGGCATAATACTATAACCTTAGTTTTCAAACTAGGCTACGAATGGAGACCAAGAGCCACTGAGTTGAAGAAGAGTGGGTTTTGGAAAATAACAAGGTACAATAGTCCACATAATTATACTGCTCCTAGACAAAGTCAAGATAATAGGAATTTTAACTCCAATCTGATATAAGTAATGTTATAAGAACAGCTTGGCATTAATGTGTAAGCATTGCTTACTAGGTTAAAAAAATGGTTTAGTACCACACCGAGCTATAAAAAGGTTTGGAAAGGAAAATAGAAGGCAATTGTAAATTTATGGGGAGATTGGGATGAGTCAGACAAAAAGCTTTATCAATTCATGCATGCTACTATGACACTTATTCCTGGTTCTTATTGACATCATGAAGGGGAGGCACATTTGAGAAATCACGTTCTTGTACCTAGAGTTTGACAATTCACATGCATGTTTTGTGCATTTAAGCCATGTATTAATAGGTTAAAACATTGCAAACTTGTCATATATGTTTATGGCATAATTGTATATGGTAAATATAGAAGTGTACTTATAGACAGTGGGGTTTAGCGCGCGTCCAAGATTTTAGCAACCGTGACACTATTTAGGCTCAGGGCCTTAGGGAACACACTACTATGTCACAAAGTCATAGCGTGGAGAAGAGGAGTCACCACCCAGGGTAATAACTGGGACAATTTGATTAGTGGTACTTGATTCTCTAAAAGAAAGTTAGCACCACAACTAGGAGATTCTACAAACGAAATACTAACTTCTCTTAGTCTCGTGTTCATTTAGAATAATTTTATAATGATTATTTCATCATCTAATTACATGTAATTTTATTTAAACCCTATTTGACATCCATCTAACCCTAGGCATCTAGTCAATAAAATTACACATAAAAAATGCACTTAAGATCACATTGTCCCTAAATCTAAACAGTGTTAATTTTATTAAAAAGTTTAGCTAGATTTACATTTTATTTACAAGTGAGAAGGGACTAAAGGTGGCCCTATGTTTTTATTCATTAATGAGCCTAGATCTATTTCTTTTACTTTGTCTAAAAAATGGATTTAAGTCTATTTAAAGGAAAGTTAAATTAATGAGCCTAAGTCTAACTTGATTTTATTTTAAGTGGAATGTGGACCTAAGTCTCTTTATTTTAAAAGAAATGAAATTAAATGGGCTAAGCTAAATCTAAATAAGTTTTAATTAACTAAGTGCGCCTAAAATCTAATTAACCTAATGGGCCTAAATTAATTTTAATTATTTAAAGCCCTAAATCATTTTTAAGCCTATTTATTAAGTGGGTTAGACTTAAACATAAGCTTGGAGCCTAAAAGGGTAAAAACATTAAAAAAAAAAAAAACAAGCCCAAAACAAATAAAACACAAAAAATGGATCAAACAAATATTATAGTGATTTTCTAGAATCCCTAAATTAATTACATGAAAACCCTAAATTTAGCTATTGCCACCATTGATTTTTACCCAATTGAACCTAATTACTAATTGATTTTAAATGCAGAAAATTAAATCTTTCACTATTCCCACTACTAAGGCTATTACAAACTACGTACAAAAATTAAAATTAAACAATTATGCACTCGTGAATTAAAATAACTACACAAAACACATAAATTCAAAATGAAAATTAAAACCCTAATATCTACTGGAAAACAGTACAGGTTATTCCATGGCATTCCATGGATCTTTTGTTTGTCTAAACACAAGCAGTATCCTCCTCAATCCACATTCGCACATCAAAATAAAAACACAAAAACAATCATTTTAGTAGTGAAATTGAATAATCAAAATAATAACAAAATAAAAATCATAAAAAGAAAAGAATAGAAAAGGACACTGATGATTTTAGATATTGTGCAAATGCTTTGAGATAGCTCCTCAGATTGGATTATCATCATTAAAATTGACTCAGTATTGATTTGATTCTGGACTGGGATTTGATTGCATTCGAAGACACTAACAGTATCTGAAATAGGGTTTTAAAAGACAAGGGTGTGTACGAGGTGTTCTTCATGTAACTCTCTTCTCTCTTTCGCAGTCTCTCTATTTTTTTCTCAATCTATGTGTGTGAGTTTTTCTCCATTTATGTGAGTCTCCAACCCCCTTACACACTCAGACTCTTTGCTTTTTAAAGCAAAGTCTGCGTACTGACTTCCTAAGTTTGCAAGAACGTTTATCTCTTTCAAAATAACCTGATAAGAATTTTGATTTTTGAAAGCTATTTATGCATTTTGAACGCGTTGAAATTTTTATCAGATAATAATAATAATAATAAAATTAAATTTTCAACCAATCAAAACACTGAAAAAACTGACAAAAAATAAGAAAAAATACACAAAAAATTGAAAAATGGGACTTTTACACGTCGACATTGTATAATGCCGATCAACATTATAGAATGCCGATCGACATTGTGTAATGTCAATCGGCATTAAATGCCAACTTTAATTACCAAAGGACCCCCTAAAAAATTGACTTCCTTGTAATCAAATCCTAAAAAATGTTTCAATTTAGTCCCTAAAGTCCAGAAAATCAACAACCAAATTCAATTTTTGAATAAATTTCATCATAAGGGCTTATGTCGTAATTATACACAATTGCATCCCGAAATTGGGTGCTTATAGTATTATTGACTACTAACGCAATTAATAGGAATAACGATATATTACCATTAGTGTTTGCTTTAGTTAAAAAAGAGTCTAAAGACAACTGGGAGTACTTCATACAAAGGTTACAATTTTGTTTCTATGATAGGAGAGATGATATTTATATCATTTTGGATCGGTATATTGGAATTAAGAATGCGATGAGGCAAGAACTGTGGTATGCTAATGCACATCAATAATATTTGCATCATATGCTTTGCAACTACAACACAAAGTTTAAAAATGATGCCACAAAGAACTTACTTGATAAAAAAAGCAGAGAGTTCTAGAAAAGAAAGTTTAAGAGATGGATGGACAAAGTTGAGCTTTGTCACGACCCAAACTGGGGCCATGACTGGCGCTAGGGAACGGGAATTCTTTCAAATCCAGAACCCGTAGCAAGCCTTAGAAAAACAAAAACATACATTACATAAATAAAAGCATGATTGAATAAAAAAAAATTTGAATCAAAATATAAAAATAAATACTCATTCATCTTTTCATAAATAAATATATATTCATACAGTATTCAAATACAATACTCAAAGTATAAAGTATCAGATAAGACAATACTCTGTTGATACAATAACATTATTACTACAGTTTCTAAAATACAAATTAGAGTTCAAAATATACATTTACATAAAATAGCCAGGACGAAGGAACACCAACGAAGAACTCTATTACTAAGGTCTAATGATATAGGATCTCCTGAAAAAAATAATTGAGGGGGGTCAAACCTCACTGAGTGAATTATTATACTATATTTACATGCAGTCTAACCATATATAGTCAAGCATTCTTATATATATATGCATATACACGCATGCCAACTCTGCTTAAATAATTATAATAATTACATAAAACATTTATTTTAATATATGAAAGATCAAATAGAACCCTATTAATCGCAACCTCAATCAACCAAATCATCCCTCTAGCCATACAAGCTCACTTAAATCGAAGTAAATCACTTATTCCATTTTGGACAGTAGATTGGCCTCGAGACACTAAGTCAACCAAGCTCCAATAATCTGACTGTCAATGTGATTGGTCAGAGACACTTGGCCAACCGAGCTCCCGTAATCACACTCTCAATCACAATCATATCACATCTCAATCAAATCAATCAAATCATAATCAATCAAATCGTAATCACCATAATTAATTCCTCACTCAAACCTAAATCTATCACACTGGTATGTACACGGTCCTAGTGTTGCCCACTAGGTAGCACGTTCTATCGATATCCTTCATTTAAAATAAAAACATTCATATGGACAAATAAATAATGCAAAATAATAATCATAATAATAAAATAAACCATATATATACTAGAAATATACCTAAAATAAACTAAGTATATTTTGAGTATATATATGTCAAATAAAGTCAAATCAAATATGAAATATATCAAAGATAAACCAATGATATACTTAAAAACAATTAAGTATGAATTGATAATATAACATGCATTTATTTGGAAGTATATCAAAAATATACCACAAATATATTTAAAAATAATTTAAGTATAAATCAATAATATGACATGCAATTATTTAGGAATATATCTAAAATATACTAAAAATATACCAAAAGTATACTAATCGTTTAATAAAACAATCATGATTAAAAACACATTTAAAACATGTATTTAATTTTGACATATATCCAAAATATACTAAAAATAAACCTAAATATCTAATATGCATATATCAAAAATAAACCCTAAATGTATATAGAAATTATGCACACGTATACATCAAGATATACTAAAAATAAACTACTATTATACCAAATCATATTATAATTTAAATCACTTTTAAAAGCATATAATGAAAATGAAAAGCCCTAAGTCATGCACCCTATATGCAATACACATATATATACAGTAGAATAATTCACTAATTAGAGCTCCATGAGACAGACTCGATGGGCCTGGTCCGTTAGGCCTCGACCTCGACGCAGTTAGAAAAATAAAATAAAATAAGGATAATCATCATAATAAACTTCTAAATCTACGCTTCTAAGATTACTATAGAAAGACTCAGTCAAAATTCAAAATTAGACTCGAATCAGTTGTCACATTTTACGAGAAATCTATCAAAATTTCGACAGAGTCTCCTCTATAAAACAGACATCTCCCTACAAAAGTAGGGTCGATCTTGCATAGAAAACACACTTCTAAAATCTCAAAGCACAACACCTCGGGTTGGGACCCCAAACTCCACAAATCCCCAACCGAGATTCACAATTTACAAAACAACAATATTAAACAATAAAATAATAAAAATCATCAAAAACCCATAAAAATATTTAAAAACCTTTATTTTCCAATTAAAACATAAAAGTCTAATTTAAATAATATTTGATAATAAAAATTCATAAATGGAATAAAATTCCCATTTTACAATTAAATTTACATAAATTGTAAATAATATTTAAAAGTCACAATTTAACATCACAAAAATAATAAATTAAACATTTAATTGCTTAAATAGCTTAATTATATAATAAAATTGGTTTAAAACCCATTTTATTTCTAAAATAATATATACAATATATTATTTGAAAATAATTTTTGAAAAATAGTATTAATTAGTTAAAAATAGTAATTAATTTGTAAAAAATAATTTTATTACCTTAAATAATTATAAAATCAACTAAAACCTAATATTTAACTATAATTAACACAAAATTACACATTTACCCGTTTAATATAAAATATCCAATATACTAAATAATTTCCTCAAAATTTATAGAAGTTCATTAAAATCATTTAATCAACATATAATATACTAATATCAACCAAAACACATATTTAACCAATAATTTCAACATAAATACTTATTTAACTTAATAATTCACAATACACATGAATTATATAAAATTCCATAAAAATTATATAAATTCATAAAAATTATTTATCATCAAATAACATTTTAATATCAACTAAAACACACAATTAAATTTTAAATTCAATCAAATTACTCATTTTACTCAATTATCCAATATTTACATAAACTAAAAAATATCCATAAAAATTATATAAAATTCGTAAAAATTAATTTCTCAACATTATAATTACTAACAATATATAACAACAATAATTTAACCAAATTCATAATTAAAATAATTAATTAACAAAAATTAATTAAATAATAATAAAATAATCAAAATTATCCATAAATTAAACTAATTCAAAAAAAATTAACAAAAATTATTTTTATCAAGCTTGAGCTACCAAGAAAAAATTTTCTAAAACAAAAATCAATAAATCAACAATTTTTAACTAAAAAAATAAAACTCAAATAACCATAATCCAAAAACCAAGCAAAAATCTTACAAAAAACCGAGTTTGAGCTTGATCCGAGCCTAGAATCGGCTTCACCACAACTCTGGGAGTCACCAGGAGGTTGAGCTGTGGCAGCCAAAGGACGGAGCGACGGTGAGGAATGACTTGCGGGATGCTGCTGCTGCTGCTGTCTTCCGGCATCGCGAGGAAGAAGGTGAACAGAGGAGGAGGTGACGGTGAAGGGACGACATAGAGAAGATGGCTAGGTGGCATCCGGCATCGAAAGGGAGAGAAGCACACCAACGATGCGGGAACGAAACAAAACAGAGAGGGAGGAGGTGGTTCTGCATTTTCTAAATGTATATATATATACACACACACACACACACACACACTTATATTAATATAGGCACACACATATACTAACAAATATACATAAAAAATATATTAATATATATACATAAAATAACACTTAAAAATAAGTATCAATAATATAAAAAATACTCATTAAATAATGAAATAATAATGCAAATAATGTAATTTGACAAATAATAATATTAATAATACTAGTAAAATAATTTAATAATAAAATAATGCTCACAATAATATCAAACAACAAAAATTATAATAATAAGGTACTTAAAAATAATAATATTAAAAATAACATCAATAATATTAACCCTAATATTTAAATAATAAACTTCTAAAAATAAATATTTACGTAAGAAATTCTCTTAAAATAAAATACGTAATTAACAATAGTAATTAATGACAATAATAATAATACATGGTTAAACTTTAAAATTATTAATACTGCATATCCCGGAATATATTTTTATAATTTAAAAACAAGGGTCATTACAAGCTCCTATATCCAAATTCAAAAAAATGGAATGATAAAATACCAAAGGAAAAATGGACTTTATCGTATGATGGTGGTCATTGGTAAGGTGTAATGACTACAAACTATGTTGAATCAATGAACACCATATTTAAAATAATTAGATTGATGCCTGTGACTATATTGATGCATCAAATTTTTTTAAAGTCGGTCGATATGTTCAATTAGCATCAAATTGAATACATCACATTGTTGAATGATGGCTTTTTATAGACACCAAAATGTGTGGAAATACTAAAGCATTAGGTTGATAAGGCAAACAAAAATGTCATGCAATGATATGATTAAAATAATATGATTTTTCAAATTATGACTGCTTTTAACAATGCCTACAGAAAAGGAGATCACAAATAAGTTATCTACATGAAACAACAACTTTGCACATATAGTGAGTTCCAACAAAGCAAAATTCCCTGTTCTTATGTCATTGTTGGTTGTTTGACATATGGCCTTAATTATAGAGAATTTATTGCTTCATTCCACTGTGTTAGTGAAAATTTAAAATGTTGGTCAACTTGTTTTGTTCCTTTAGGTAATCCTGAATATTAGCCTAAGATACATGAATTGTCATTCGTTCTAAATCTAGCATGGAGAATGAAAAAAAGAAGACCAAGATCAACACGCATTAGAAATGAAATGGATGAATAAAATTCTTCTACTGCAATAAACTTCTACATGAAATATGGTTTGCCCAGGCACAACACTAGGACTTATGCATGAAATTAATCTAACGTTGTCTTGTATGATTTTTAATGTATATTTCTTTAAACTTATTTACTTTTTTATGGTCCTTGTAATCCTTATTAACTTTTTTTTATATAAAATATGTCATACATTTGATGTTTATCAAGAATGAATAAAAGGGAAAAAAAGTTGGCTCGTCTTCTTCTTCAAGTAGAGCATGTGATAAAATGGAAATCAAAATTGTTGATAAATATGAAAACCTAAATGGTGTCATTTGGTATGGAACTAAAAGGTCATTCAAAAATCATCCAACTTATTCATGTCTTGCACGAGGATGAGCAAATCATATATTTGGTAGGTATCATACCATAAATATAAATGATTTTGGATAGTCATCTAATGTTATAGTTAGACTATATCCAAAACGGGGTCATTTGTAGGAAATAAAATGTGAATTGGAAGCTTATTATGGGCACTATGAGTTACCAACACCAAAACCAATTTCATCAGTACTATCAGGACACAACAATAAAGAAGTAGATAATATAGTTAAGCAATTAGAAAAGGAGATTGTTATGATGAATACGGTTTTGGAGAAATATCATGCATGAAATGACACATTCAAACAACAGTCTTTGATGGAACTAGAAAGTACTTTAGGTGATATATATACTAAGGGCGTAGAATATTATACTGATATTGATAATGACTTTATAAAATACCTTCCATCATATTTACCAAAATATTGTTAAACTATTATAAATTGTTGTTAAGTTGTAATAATAAGTTTGAAATGTAGACATATTAATATATTTTGTAGGTACAATGTCTAGAGTTTATTCTCTAGGAGATATTTTCAAGGCCGCAAAACATCATTCAGCTCTAGATGATGATTTTTCATATACAATGGACCTAAGGAAACATAATAGCCATGTTGTTATGATGAAAATGATTGAAGAATGGTAATATCGACTATGACAATCTGAAACACTTCATGAAAAAGCTATTGAATTTAATATACATGTACTTAAAACATGGGCAATTCGAATGACATAATGTAATATGGATGAAATATGAAATGTTTTGTATCGTATTAAAGAGTAGAATAATTGTATTAAAATATGTTTGGATAAAGAATTCTATAAATGACGTATACAAGAGTTATTAAAAGATGGAGATATAGAACAAACTAGACTGTATAATTCAATAATGCACTTAATTGAATGTTCATCTAATATTGAAATATTATATGAAGAAACATAATATAAGAAATAAAATTAATAAATTATTCGTCATTAGACATTTTATAGTCAGAAATGTATACTATATTATTAAAAACATGGTTAACCTCTGTCTCAAAAAGTGTCCTGCCCATTGCAGTAGCTTGATTGTTAGCAAGCTTTAATAGATTTATTATCTTGATCTTCTTACAAACATTCAATTGTTCTCCTCTCAAATTATTTTAACAGCAATATTCTAATTTGTTTCTTCATTGCATTGATAAAGACAAATGCCTGAAAAAAGGTGCTCTCAATTCACGTAGTTGCTTAACTACAAGCTCAGCTTCAGGAACTTGAAATGCCTAGTCCCGTCGTAATCCTGCATAATATTCTTTCAGATATGATACTCTTAAATTATGATACCCATCATTTAATTCTGGTAGTAGTCATATTCTGCCTTTACAACCATATGAAGAACCACCTATCATCTAAAAATAAGCAATAATGTGTATGTGTATGTGTATGTAAATGTGGTGTTATTATGTAGAAAAATTGCATATGTTTTTATAATACTAAACTATGAAATGGATGATAGTAAATAAAGTTGGTGACTCATTCAATTGGGTCACATTTATTACCACATGTGATTGAATGCAGACGTTTGGCACACATATTGTAAATCAATATAATTTACTAGTAAACACATGACAAGGGGTCCCATAATTGATCATGTCTAGTTGTATCACATGTGATTAGGTTGTGGTTATAGTAGTAATTTTTAAATCAATTTATTTAATTGACACTCATTTTGTCCATTCAAAATACGTTATGCTTCCATGCCATGTGGTAGAGTAATTGTTTCTGTCATTTTTTATCATATGTCATTAGATTATGATTTTATTATTAATTATCAAATTAATTCATAGATTTATCAATGTCAACTAACTTATGTGAATGAATAGAAATGGATGAATAAATATATATACATTTCATTAGAGCTCCTATTAAAAGTTAAACATTATGACGTGATATTATTTTTCATTTATTTTTCTTAGTTATGGAGCAAAATTTTATGCCACGTGATTACATACAGCTTGGACCTTACGATGCATCATTACTATACATACAAAATGAGCATAGATCACAGGCTATATGGAATAGCAAGGTAATTAAGAATATTTATTCGTCAATATATAATATAAATATTTATATATCTTTAATATTAACTATAATTATTAGGAATAATGCATATATACACCAAATTTAGGGATATGTATTTTCAAGAATGTTAAAGGGATTAGATTATTAATGAAAGTTAAATGGATTATATTGTTATAAAAATAGAATGTTGTTATTAATTTATAAACATGACATATTCAGTTGGAAGAACCCGTCCAAAGATGTTGACAGATGGTTCAGACGAATGACTTATATGCAAAAATGACTCCTGAAATGGATGTGTTATTAAGAGACGTGGGCTTTCTCGAAGTTGCATGCCTCCGCCAGTGTCATTATGATTAGCACCTAATTTCTACGCTTATGGAGCTTTGGAGACCTAAGACACATACTTTCTTTACCAGATGGAGAGTGCACAATCACGCTCCAAAATGTTGCTATTTTGACAGGAATGCCAATTGATGGGCGTCCTATTAGTAGTTAAGTTCGACGTGATTACCTACATTTATGCCAATCACTTATTGGGAGTTCACCTAAACCAAAGGACATTCACTATTCATTAATTCACAGTTTTTTGTTTACCAAACATTTCTCAGAATTGCCTGAACAAGTTAACCAGATGACAGTGCACAAGCATACACGTGCCTATATATTGTAACTTTGTTCATCGGTATTGTTCCCTAAATATGATATTGGCAAAGTTAGCTTGTTGTTCCTTTAATATTTGGATAATATTGACGTAATAGGTCAGTACTGTTGGGGATCTTCATGTTTGGCTACCTTATATAGGGAGTTGTGTCATGCATCAAGGCTTCCGGTAGTGTCCCAGATGGCCATCCCGCTCTTTCTCCTTTAACTATGGGCTTAGAAGTGATTTCCTTTTCTTGCCCCTACACTATGTGACTAGTCGATTCTGTCACATGCACCTTTGAGTCACAGGTACAATAATTATTTTATTCTAAATTTAAGTTTTATTTTTTTTATTTTAGCGACATATTTTATGTTACTCACAAACAATTATATCAGATGGAGCCGACCACATGGGATTACAACTATTCCCACACATGTCATTACTAACATCTAGTTAAAACTAGAAAATACACGTCACGATGAGGTAAAACATAAAAAAATATTTCTTTAATTATTCAAAATTTCACAAATTTAGTTATAATAATCATCATCATATATATATATACTTTAATTATCAATATTTATAATGCTATAATTATGTTTAATAATAATAATAATAATAATAATAATAATAATAATAATAATAATAATAATAATAACAATAATAATAATAATAATAATAATATTATTATTATTATTATTATTATTATTATTATTATTATTATTATTATTATTATTATTATTATTATTATTATTATTATTATTATTATTATTATTTTAATGTAAATTATCTGGAAGCCATACACCGAGGATGTCATTCAACAGTTACCAACTTATTGTTTATAAGGGCACAACATATGGTAGTCGATAGTACCCCTCATATGCATACATATTGTAGAATGGCATTACCCTAATAAGGTACTTCGGCAATTTGGATGTGTACAACCTCTTCCTCATCCTCCATTCTGCTTTGATGCATTGCATTATAATAATTTGTGGGATTATGACATAGATTGGGCGGAAAGACATGCCCAAAGGGTCTAGCTTTGGGGCCGTCATGCTCATAATATTACCATTGGAGAACCTTTAAATGGATCCATACATTACCATTCACAATATTTAGAATGGTACCGTTATGTGACACATCGATGGATCTCACCTGATAGTACTCACCTGGGAGTAGTTGTATGTAATTAATTTTATTTTGTCATTTAAAATCTTATCAAATTATTTTTAAAATTTTTGATAAATTTATTTCATTACAATGTATAGGCAGATGCATTGGAGCATATTACATTGAATAAAGATTTATCACTAGCTAATCATATTGCTAAAAATTGCAAAATTGCAATTAATGAGCATAGACGATAAGTTACTGATGATATGCCACACCCTAATCCTACACAACAACCTACACCACTCCCATAATAGTTAAGTAATGTTGGGCCTATTATGAGGTCATATTGAGACATCATCAGTGTTGTGCACGCCAAGGAGCTGCTACTCCACCATCTCCACCTACTAGTGCTGCATGTACTCCCATTCCTTAGCTATACTCTGTTCATTTTGAGTTCCATACAGGGCCTTCAACCCAGGGCGTTAGCATCACCTCATTGACATTATTTTCAGAAGCTGGTCCTTCTAACACTGCATTCATTCCTCCCCCTTATTTTTCTTTTACTTTTTCATCTGGTCCATTCTTATATGTTTCAGCTCTCACTCCTTCGACCAAATTACCTTTTTCTTCTCCATCTATTCACTCTTCATCACACCACACTCCATATCTCTCTATCCCCTCATAATTCACAGACTTCCATCTCACTCAACTTCTTTTTACTTCTGTTCCTCAGCAAACGGCACCGACTTTGCAAACTCCTCCTCATTTTCCATCATTTCCTTCTTCAACCCAAAATTTTCTATTTGCATTTACCACCCCTCAACCTCATGAAGTGCTTACTCCATCACATCATACACTTCCTCCTTATCTAAATATGTATGTTCCTTGTGACAGTAATGTTAATGATGATGATGTTAAAGATGATGATGATGATCAAGACGATGATAATGATGATGATTCTAATAGTGGTGGATCTCAATTCATTGACATAAGCTCTACACGTGTTCATCACCGTCAAAATATGGGATTACACTCTAGAGTTCGCAGGCATAAACCCTGTGACACCTAATTTTTTTCTTTTTTCTTTTGAAAAATTACACTTTTTTATTTTCATTTGTTGTTTTCTTTAATTATTTTGTATTTGTTCTAAGACTAACTATTACATATTAATTATTATTATTTTCTTTTAACCATTTTACCCTCTCTTTTAATACCAACAAGACATATATTAGAATGATTTAACATCATCATCATCAACAACAACAACAATGCATATACTATAAATAAAATTTTTAATCTAAATAAACAAAAAAATTTCGCTAATTCGAGAAATAAATTTTTAATATTGACTAAATAATTTATTCTTCACTAATTAAATACAACATATATATCTACTAAAACATATACATTAAAATATTTACTATTAAAAATATCCATAAATATATTACTAAAAAATTATCTAATAAAATTTAGCAATTTTTATCAATATGCAACATATTGAATCATTTTATTTTTAAAATAAAATATAACAAATTTTACCAAATTTCAACATATTAAATCACTTTATTTTTAAACGACATACCTTTTCATGTTACAAGTCACCTCTTTAAGATTAACTTTTTATTTACTCTTTTAAATTACTAATAAAAATTTTTGTACTTTTTTAATTACAATTCCTTCAATATTATGCACTCTTATTATTATTCACAAATATTATATAATAACATTTATTATTATTTCAATTACCTATTTTATATTAAATATTTCACTTACATAATCTACTAAATTTATTAATAATTATAATTATTTTTAATAAAATCATTACATAATTATTAGTAACTAACTAAGTATTTCACTTACATAACTTTTATAATTATTTTTAATAACAATCATTGTATAATTATTAATAACTAACTAAGTATTAAAAATATCATAATCATAACCAAATCGTTACTTACATAATTACAATATTACAGTGATTGTAATCCGTTGAAAACTTAAAAAAAAAAATTCGTCATACCGCCACTGCTACCGGCACTATGATCATAAAACACTAGCAGTGGCAATATGAAAAAAAAAATTCTCTCCCTTGCACCTCAACAAAAAGTACCCTAAATTGAAAATTTATTTCATAATATACGATAAAAAGGGGGGAAAAATTTGTGACTTGTCATAAAATGGGAGATTTTTTTAATTTTTACCACAATTTAATAAATAACCCCAAGATTAATTACGTGATCTATCAGCTCCTCTGTTCTTACCTCTTGTGCCAGTATCTCTTCCAATTGCTCAGGGCTTATCACCAGCTTCACTTTCCAAAACCCACTAGTGTTGTACCTCGGGAACACCTCTACCTTAGTTAATTGCTTAACTAATCTTTGATTATCAAACGACAGGCGATAAGGCACCAGTTTTGACTACATGATATTTTTATTGAATTTTTTATGTGGTCAGCTTGGAATTGTCTTACTAGCTGTAGGGACTTATTATAGAGGTTGAGATAATTTTCGTCAACATTCCTACCCACACAAGCCTGTAAGGTTGCCTGAAACAAATATAATAGTATTTTATTTGATAATGAATTGGAAGAAGAACAAAAAGACTAGTAAATCGAACTCTTACTTTATTATCATGTTGAATGAGGAGTTTATTAATGAAATGGTAGACATAACCGATTCGAAAGATAAGGTCCATCAAGTGTTGAGTTTATCTATCCAACAAAAGCGTTAGGCATTAGGCATTAGGCATCAGCAGCAGCAAAGCAAATGCAAAGAACAAAACAAAACCAAAAGCGCAAACTCCACTGCTAGTTATGCTGATTTGTAAAGTGAAAAAGCAAAAAGAAATTGAATTCAATTCCTAACTTCAAAATTCTTTTATTGCAATCAGAGAAACCATCCACTTTGCCCCACTCTGAAGCCAAATTTATAGATCAGAAACAAAGAAGAATCAGAACCACAGAGTAGACATCATGTTAAACCAATAAGTATAACTAACAATTGATGGCATAAGGAAGAGGTTTTGGGTGATGAAACTAGAGATCACTATGAATAAAAAAAACAAGGAAGAAAAAACACAATTAACAAAGAAGATGCTAAACGGGAAAATGACTTGTGTAATTTTTTATAAACATACATGTGTAATATTTAAAAAAAAAAAGGATATTTAATATTATTGGCACATTTTTTTTGAACATTTTTGTGAAAAAAAAAATCCTAAAAAAAAGACCTTTTTTATATGAATCTGATCAACATACGGGCGAGGTTTCCACCGAAACGAGACTGGCCTGACGGACAAAAAATCATTAGACATCTCCTGGTGCAAAACGTCCAATATTTGAGAACATATCGTTGGTGTTTGATGTATTTTTATTGTTTGGAAAATAAATAAATAAATATATATATATATATATATATATATATATATATCAGATGCTTTGAAGAAAATGGGTTGACTTTGCATTTTTTTTTAACTAATTATTAAATTACATTCATCAAAAAATTGCAGATTAGATAAATAATAAACTGCACGACATTTTTTTCTAGAAAAAAAAATCATACCTCAATAAAAACATCTACTTCACAAATGTACTGAAAAAGTTAAAACCGAACAAATTTAATTGTACTTTTTAAGTTTCCACCGCAACATAAGCTCCATCTGTTAATGTACTACTGCAATAAATTGATCAACCATAAAAAATAATGAATAAGAAAATTACACCAAAATATCAATTTAATAAGAAAAGAAATAAACCACAAAAAATTGAGATTTATACTCAAAATCTAAAATATTTATATATAAAAATACAAAAAGCAAAATATTTAGATAATTTTTGAGAAAAATAATGAAAACAATGAGACCTTTATTAACTTCCTAATTATTTTTCTTTGTTTACATTAAAGATGATATAATTTATATTTTAAAAAAGTAATTAAGTGATAATTGTTGTGAAATAAAGATTGAATTACTTATTTTGTTATAGAACTAAACTTGAATTTAGTAGTATTTAACTAGAAGAAAAATATTTTATAGTAGAATGATTTTGAGAGAATTTAGAAAGAGTTTGGAGAGAATTTAGAGAACTATAATATTGAAAGAATTTGGAGAGTAATCTATCTTTTCTTCTTCTTAATCTTCTCATTAATGAATTTCAATCCCTTTATAGAG
Source organism: Mallotus nudiflorus (assembly GCA_947683625.1). Lineage (NCBI taxonomy): Eukaryota > Viridiplantae > Streptophyta > Magnoliopsida > Malpighiales > Euphorbiaceae > Mallotus > Mallotus nudiflorus. Next base: position 98,161 of record CANTUR010000234.1, read on the forward strand.
ATTTTATTTTCACTATTTGAGTACTATTCTCTCACAAGCAATATATTGTTCATTCACAAGCAATATATTGTTCATTCACATTCATAATACTCCCCCTTGAATAACAATATTTTGCAACTGCCTCGTTAAAACCTTGCTAAATAAAACCCAGTGGGAAAAACTTTAGCTTAAGGAAAAAGAGTACAGTGCATGATATTCTCCCCCTCAAGTTGATATGTATAATCTTCCTTCACATAGTATGTAGATGTCGCATTCCAATATCGTGAACGTGCTTTTTAAAGATTGCAGTTGGAAGTGCCTTTGTGAAAAGATCAGCTGAATTCTGGCTAGACTGAATATACTTGATATCTATATAATTGTCTTTTATTAGCTCTTGAGTGTATGAAAAGAATCTTGGAGGTATATGTTTGGTTCTATCACTTTTGATATATCCTTCCCTTAACTGTGCAATGCATGCTGCATTATCTTCATATAAAATTGTTGGACTTTTGTTGACTGGAAAACCACAAGATTCTTCAATATGATGTGTCATTGATCTAAGCCACACACACTCTCTACTTGCTTCATGTAGTGCAATAATTTCAGAATGATTTGAGGAAGTAGTGACAAGCGTTTGTTTCTGGGAACGCCAAGAAATTGCAGTTCCATTATTTGTGAACACATAGCCTGTTTGAGATTTCGCTTTATGAGGATCAGATAAATGTCCTGCATCTGCATAACCAATCAATTCTTGTTTTGAATTGTTAGAATAAAATAAACCCAAATCAACATTTCCTCGAAGGTATCGAAGTATATGTTTGACCCCTTTCCAATGCCTTTTTGTTGGAGCTGAACTGAACCTCGCTAATAAATTAACTGCAAAAGAAATGTCAGGTCTAGTAAAATTAGCAAGATACATTAGAGCTCCAATGGCACTGAGATATGGAAATTCAGGACCAAGAATTTCTTCATTTTCTTCACAGGGTCGAAATGGATCAGTTTCAATATTGAGTGATCTAACGACCATTGGAGTACTTAAAGGATTTGCTTTATCCATATTAAAGCGTTTCAAGATCTTTTCTGTGTAATTTGATTGATGCACAAATATCCCATTGTGCATTTGCTCAATTTGTAAACCAAGGCAATACTTGGTTTTTCCAAGATCTTTCATTTCAAATTCTTCCTTTAAGTATACTGTTGCTTCATGGATCTCATTTTCTGTTCCAATGATATTCAAATCATCAACATATACAGCTATAATCACAAATCCGGATATTGTTTTCTTAATAAAAATGCATGGGCAAATAATATTACTCACATATCCTTTATTAATCAAATAATCGCTTAAACGATTATACCACATGCGCCCAGACTGTTTTAACCCATATAAAGATCTCTGGAGCTTGATCGAATACATTTCTTTGGGTTTTGTGCTTAATGCTTCAGGCATTTTAAATCCTTCAGGGATTTTCATATAAATGTCACTATCAAGTGATCCATACAAATAAGCAGTCACAACATCCATAAGACGCATTTCTAATTTCTTAGAAACTACTAGGCTAATCAGATACCTGAACGTAATTGCATCCATAACAGGAGAATACGTTTCATCATAATCAATTCCTGGCCTTTGTGAAAAACCTTGAGCTACAAGTCTAGCTTTGTACCTTATTATTTCATTTTTCTCATTTCTCTTTCGTACAAAGACCCACTTGTATCCTACAGGTTTCACATTTTTAGGCATAGGAATAATTGGCCCAAAAACATTTCGTTTGTTTAGTGAGTCCAATTCAGCCTGCATAGCATCTTTCCATTTTATCCAATCATGCCTATTTTGACATTCCATGACTGATTTTGGTTCAGGATCATCTTTGTCATTTATGATTTCACATGCAACAGTATATGACAATGTTTCATGACTTTCTTTATTTTCTATTTCTTCAGGGATATTTTCCTCGCTATCAATATGATTATCTACTCCCTTTCTCTTTCGAGGATTTTTATCCTTAGAACCAATTGGTCTTCCACGCTTCTGGCGTGTTTTAGACTCATGAGTGTCTTTATTCTCAGATTTTATTTCTGAAATTTCAATACGAGCAGGAGCATTGGCTGCTGGTATATATGATTTAGTCACTCTTTTTGTATCAGTAAATGCATCTGGCAATTGATTTGTAATTGCTTGTAAGTGCACAATCTTTTGCACTTCTAATTCACATTGTTTTGTGTGAGGATCCAGATGCAATAATGATGGTTCATTCCATGAAATATCCCTTTTCACTTCTTTCTCCCCTTTTCCTAATGTTGGGAAAACAACCTCATTAAATTGGCAATCAGCAAAACGTGCTGTAAAAACATCACCAGTTAGAGGTTCAAGATATCTAATAATCGAGGGTGTTTCAAACCCAACATAAATTCCCAATCTTCGTTGAGGACCCATTTTTGTGCGCTGAGGTGGCGCAATGGGTACATATACTGCACAACCAAAAATTTTGAGATGGGAAATATTTGGCTCTTGACCAAATGCCAATTGTAGTGGGGAGTATTTATGATATGCACTAGGTCTGATGCGAATTAATGAAGCAGCATGTAGGATTGCATGACCCCAAATTGAAATGGGAAGCTTTGTTCTCATTATTAATGGTCTAGCAATAAACTGAAGTCGTTTAATCAATGATTCAGCTAAACCATTTTGAGTATGTACATGGGCAACGGGATGCTCAACAATGATCCCAGTAGACATACAATAATCATTGAATGCTTGAGATGTAAATTCACCAGCATTATCAAGTCTTACCCTCTTGATTGTATAATCAGGGAATTGTGCTCGTAATTTAATAATTTCAGCAAGCAACCTTGCAAATGCAACATTACGAGTTGACAATAGACAAGCATGTGACCATCTACTAGATGCATCAATTAATACCATAAAATATCTGAATGGTCCACATGGTGGGTGAATTGGCCCACATATATCACCTTGAATTCTTTCAAGAAACATAGGTGATTCATTTTGAATTTTAGATGGTGAAGGTCTCAAGATTAATTTTCCAAGAGAACAAGCTGTACATGGCATTTCATTTGATTGAGGAATTCTTTGCCCCTTCAAGGGATGCCCATGTGAATTCTCAATTATCCTTCGCATCATTACTGATCCAGGATGACCTAATCTGTCATGCCATAAATTTATTATTGAAGGATCATAAGATTTTTCTTTTACTGCCATATTTGATTCAATTACATGTATATGCATGTAATGCAATCCAGTAGGGAGTTTTGGCAGTCTTTCCAATACTTGCATTTTTCCTGATTCATAGGAAACTATATTTAAATATTTGTTACCATTTATAGTAATAGATTGGGTATCACACCCATTTCGATATATGTCATCAAAACTCAACAAATTTCTTGTTGATTTTGGTGAAAACAAAGCTTCATCAATTATAAACTTTGTTCCATTTGGTAACATAAATTTAGCTTTGCCAATTCCTTCAATCAGATCTACAGGACCTGATATTGTTTTTACAACTGCCTTTGTGGGCTTTATTTCAGAGAAATAATCTCTATTTTTCAAGATAGTATGTGTAGTACCACTATCTGGTATGCAGAGATCTCCAATATTGTCTTTATGTTGAGTACAATCCATATTAAACTTCAAAATAGATAAACACAAAATTAATCAATTAAGGTAAAAACATAAAATAATTATAAAGTAGGACATTTTATTTAATTTAAAAATAACATACATAACAATAACATATTCTTCAGAATCAAATAAGTAATAACAATATACTTAAAATTATAGATGTCTCAATTTCCATTGTCAGTAAAATCATCAGTAAAATCAGAAACATCTAAATGAGTTGTATCATTAACATGAGTATGATGCTCATTGAAGTTTATTTCCTTTTCTTTGCCTTTCAATGATGCCTTATAAAGTTGGCAAAGATGTGGTGGTGTTCGACAAATTCGTGACCAGTGTCCTTTACTACCACATCTGAAACACACAGTTTCAGACTTATATTGAGGCCTTTCTTGAACACCACTGATGACTGATTTTAACTTCTTTTGAGGTTGAGTCTGAGTTTGTTGTGGAGTATTACTATATTTATTTCCATGACCATGGCCAAAGAATTGACCTCTTCCACGTCCACGACCTCTACCTCTCCCACGTCCACGGCTATTATAATTTTTATATCTGGAATAATTTGTAGCATTTGCTTCTGGAAATGCTATTGAGCCAGTGGGACGGGACTGATGATTTTTCATCAAGAGTTCATTATTTTTCTCAGCTACCAGTAGGCATGAAATTAGTTCAGAATATTTTTTAAATCTCTGCATCCTGTATTGTTGTTGCAGTGTAACATTTGATGCATGAAATGTGGAGTAAGTTTTCTCCAGCATATCCTCATTTGTGACTGTTTGTCCACAGAATTTTAATTGTGATACTATTCTGAACATTGCAGAATTATAGTCACTCACTTTTTTGAAATCTTGAAAGCGTAAAGCTCTCCATTCATCAGTGACTACTGGTAGTATTACATCTCTTTGATGATCATATCTGTCTTTTAGATCCTTCCAAAGAACACTTGGATCTTTGACAGTCAAATATTCACATTTTAATCCTTCATCAAGATGACGACGGAGAAAAATTATAGACTTGGCCTTATCTTGCAATGAGGTGTTATTATTTTCTTTTATGGTATCAATTAACCCCATTGATTGAAGATGCATTTCTACATCTAGAATCCAAGACATATAATTTTTTCCCGTGATGTCAAGAGCAACGAACTCAAGCTTTGCTAGATTTGTCATTATGATAACTAATAAAAAAAATATAACTCAATTAGAATTCATAAATTTGATGACTACTAAAAAAAATCAAACATGATCAGAATTTACTAATTAATTATATCATGAATGAATATTGCAAGAAATAATAGTGGTACAAAAAATGATACAATAATACTTGAAATTATATCAAATAGAAAATCATCTTCCATATTAATTATTCCTAAAACAATTATAATAGTCATGATCAAAACACAAATATAAATATACCAAATCATGTTTACAATTTAGAGTAAAGAGAGAAAGAGAAAATGTATGAATTTGTGTGAATGAATAACATTTATAGCTCATCTATTTATAATGAAAAATATAGCCGTTTATTACCGTTATATTACCGTTGGTAATAAAAATATAGCCGTTAGAAATTTTTTTTTTTTTTTTTTAATATAATATATTGAGAAATAAATTGTATAAAGTAAAATCAATAAATAATGTTGATATGATTATTTATAGCAAGTGAATTAACATAACGATATGTATAAATATGGGGCAAAACCGTCCATTAATATAAAATGGGGTATAGCCTTCCATTAACATAAATAATAAAAAAAATAAATGTGCATAAATATAAATTGGTAGGAGGCATAGCCATCCATAAGGTTAGAACCATTTCTAGCAATATTTGCATCAATGGTGTAGTTAGTAAAACAAAATAAAAATAACAATTAATATAAAGTTAGATTGAAGAAATAAATATAAATATATAAATTAGTAGGAGGCATAGCCATCCATGATAATATATAATCAACTAATATATTCATAAATATTAAATATTAAGAAATATGTACCTTATTATTTTGATCGAGAGCTCCTCGTGCTGATAACGTGTTGTGAAATAAAGATTGAATTACTTATTTTGTTATAGAACTAAACTTGAATTTAGTAGTATTTAACTAGAAGAAAAATATTTTATAGTAGAATGATTTTGAGAGAATTTAGAAAGAGTTTGGAGAGAATTTAGAGAACTATAATATTGAAAGAATTTGGAGAGTAATCTATCTTTTCTTCTTCTTAATCTTCTCATTAATGAATTTCAATCCCTTTATAGAGATTTTATTTTCACTATTTGAGTACTATTCTCTCACAAGCAATATATTGTTCATTCACAAGCAATATATTGTTCATTCACATTCATAATAATAATTTTTTTATAAGAGTATTTTAAGTTGTAATTTTAAATTTTATCTTTAAGTAGATATTTTTTTTTAAATATTTTAATATATAAGATTTAAATTCTGTTGTCTTTGTCAATTTAGTTAGATGGTATAATTAAAATTGATTTTTGACTGTATCCTTTTGAAGAAATGAATATCTGCCAGGCTAATAGTAACCTCAAACCCATAAACACATACCAAAACCACGTCACCTCAGTTTGAAAACCCCACTTCCCACCTAATTCTGTATACTTTGTTGGACATATCATTTTTAACTATCAATGGTGATGAACATTATTAATTATTTGAAAGTTCTATTTTTATAATCTAATAATTTCAGTGATAGATATAATAAAATAAAAATCACGGTTAAAAAAAGTATTGATTATTGGACTGACCATGGCGGGCTAAACTCAACTTAGAAGCAATTAGTTCTAAATTTAGCTCATTTTGTTTTATGCCCAATTAATTTCTTTTTTCACCATGAAGGATTGGTTAAAAAATCACATGAAAAAAGCTAGGATTCTAAGTTATATTATTTTCTACTGAATCACTTATTTTCAAAATTTGAAACGTTTTCTAATTTTTTTTTTTTTACAAAAAAATTTGTGCAAATATATTTTTTCATTTTTAATATATCAAACAGAATAAGATATATTGACTTTATATCATGCCCGAACCTAAAATGAAATTTTATCATATTGATTTACAATAAAATTAAGTAATAAATGCAACGATTTTGTTAAAAAAATGCCATGGTTATTTTATTGAAAAAAGTAACACATAAAATACTTCCTTAATTTTCAATAAAAAATAAAATAAAATAAGAGAAGTTTTAATTTTCATCTAAATTATCAGTATTCAAAATTTATTTTAATTAATTCGATTTGATTTGAATACAACTATATAAACAGTAAAAATTTTATAATAACTAATTTAATATTATTATATACATTAAAATTTGAATTTAAAATTTCATTTAAATGAAAACAGCTTCATATTGCTTGAATTTTTTCATTCACCATATCCATATTAGTTGAATTTATCTTTTTTTTTTTCTTTTTTCAATTCAGTGATTATAGTTTAGTCTAGTGTTGTATAGATCATTACCGACCTGGTTAAACCTATTAAATATGCTGCTAATTATGGTATTGGTTACTGGTTAGTAGCCTTTATGGCAAAAATTAATCAACAAAGCAACAACCACATGTTGATTAGTCAAATCACTACCCGCTTGACATAGAATTACTTGTGCCTCATAATAATCAACCATAATATTAATTTAAAAAGTTGTCATTCGACAAAAACAAGAATTTAAATAATTCAAAGTTTATTATTTTAATTGAATTATTAATTTATGAAAGCCTATCTAAATATTGTTGAAATAATTTTTGCTTTTTAGATAAATGATAGTACATGTGAATACACCATATTGTAGGCTTAGGGCTGAATGCAATGTAGTTGACTTTTTACACAACCAGAGACAAAGAATGTAGACAATCCCAAAATTAAATAGTTCCTTTTTCAATAATTCATACTATATCTATTCCAAAAAATTATGTAAATATATAAATTTGTCACAAACTAAAAGTGATATATTAAACAATTATTATCATATATAATGAAAAATTTTTACGATCTTAACAATTTTATTCAAATTAAACTGAATTAGTAACATTTCATAATTTAAAAAAAATTTCTGACTTTTTATATACAAATATTTTGGTAAGGTTTGAAGTATATATCAAGTTTTTTAGCTGCATGCACATAAATATGTAAACAAAATATAATTTTGAGAATATTCTTTTCGGAAAATAATTTTCTTGGAATATTATTATTATTTTATATATATTTTTTCTAATGGGTATATAATAATTATTTATGAAGAAAAGGAAGATTTTAAAGAGTAAAGTACTAGTATATCGACAATTGTCAAGAAAACCACCATCAAAGAAGAAATGATTTTTTTTTTTTTTAACAAAAAGAAGAAATGAGTTAATGTGTGAAAATGGTAGCGCTATAAATCTCATTCAAATGCATTAATTGTTCTCACTCGCCACCTAAATGGCTACATCTACCTGTCTCAGAAGCCCACTCATTCACTCTTTCTTTCCCATATCTTTTACCATACTTTTTTTATGGTCTCTCCATTCATGGTTTTTAATGCTCTGGTTGTTTGTTGATTGTTCTTTGATTTGATTTAAACCCCATCTTAGTCACGACCAAATTTGTTCAAAGATTTCTTGTTGGTATTGTTATATTTGCATGCTCCTTCCCGTTGCTCATCACTTTTCTATGTAAAGTACTGCTTCTACTTCTTCTTCTTCTTATCGTTATTATTGTCAGAACTTGTAGTTTCGAGAAATGGAGATAGAGGTGGCCAGCAGTAGTTACAGTACTAAAAGTGATAATAGTCTGGGTACTAATGGTGGTGGTGAAAGCAGTACCAATAGCACTAGCACATATCAAGCTAATGGTGCAGTCCCTGGTGGAGAAGAAAGAGGGACTTGGTTGGTCTGGGAAAATCTAACGGTTGTGCTGCCAAATTTTGGTCATCGACCAACTAAGAGGTTGCTTCAGGGGCTTAATGGGTATGCTGAGCCTGGAAGAATCATGGCTATTATGGGTCCTTCTGGCTCTGGAAAATCCACACTTCTTGATTCATTGGCAGGTACATATGGCTTTTTATTTTATTTTCGTATGTTTTTTGTGCACAAAATAAAGGCTTTTCCTTTATGTGCTAAAGATCTTGTCTTTTTTGTTTTTGAAAGGATTGATTGTTCTCTTTATCTTTTTTTGTTCATTTTTGTGGTTTAAAAGTTCAAAATTTAAGATTTTCCTTGCATTAGGAAATGTCGAAGTTAATGGATCTTTGTCACTTGGTTGGTGCAATACCAATTTAGTACAGTAGTCATTTATGGCATATTTCACATCCTCAAATCTATCGAGTGTTTTATGTGGGTGTTCTTTAGCCTAATTGATCAAGTTAATTAATTTTGTCCCAGTAAAATATTGTAATTCAATCCCATTCGCTCCTGAAATGTGGAAACGTTATCCCAAATGGCAGCATACAGAGTGATACCATATCTAATCAGCCTTTATGTAGCTTGTTGTATCTTCTTTTTCCTGGCAGTTGATTGTCTGGCGGATTTGAACTTTGAGCTACCTCTCTGAAGGAGAGACATGGCCACATGGCTAATAGCAGTTTATATTTAAGAGTGATATCTGATCTTATTACCAGTAGATGATTGTTAGATGAAAGAAATCAAGTCCATATTCGTTTTCTCAAATGGCCCACTAAATTTATGAATTATGATACAACTTTTCTGGGTTTAGCTCTTTTTTTTTTTTTTTTTAACAATTCTGGACTTATTAGCAACTTGACACTGACAAGAAAAGCAATATTAATTAGGTGTTAGATGATTGAATTAATGCTATGGACCCCGGGCATCTGGTTTACTTTCATCCTCTCAGCATGTCTACTTGATAAAAATTATAATAATAAAATTACTTACCGACCTAGGATTAAAACATACTAGAGTTGTCAGCATCCTCTTAAATGCCATCTCCCTTCCCTTAATTCTCTTATTTGCATTGAACAGGTTTGGTGATGCCTTTTCTAAATTCATGCAATTTATTTATTTATTTATTTGTTTTTTGGTTACATATGTGATTCTTAAATGAATGAACTAGAGGCTGACTTTTGAACACAATTTTGTACCAACTGATAAGGTCAATTTTGGATGTCTTGCTAAATGTACCTTCAAATGCCCTTATTTTTCGTTGCATGAGAGTGTATCGTGACTGAGTTGGTTTTCCAGTAGGCACCATTCATTCTGATGGGAGAAGTTACAGAATGATCCTGGCTCACCAACTAACTCAATTGTTAGAAGGTTAAACCAATTATATGACAACATTAACACTTTTTATGTTTTTCCTGTGTCTAAATGTTAATGGGTTTGAAGTGATTTTTCTCCAACATTATGAGTTAGCTAGTAATAATTTTGATACTGACAATGAAATATATGATCCTATTTTGGTTTGAGTATTTGCATGTTTACTCTAAATGTTAAAAGAATTTCATTAATTGTATTCTTTATCTTGCCACAGGTAGACTCTCAAGAAATGTGATAATGACTGGACATGTTCTTTTTAATGGAAAGAAGAGGAGGATGGACTCTGGTGTTGTAAGTATTGCAAATTCATCATAATAAAAAAAATTCTGTTCATATGATTTTATGCACGTTACAATCTCTCAGGTGTTGCATTTATATTCAAATGAATTTATGCACATTACATTCATATGTTTTCTTGTGTTAAATGTCAGGCTTATGTCACACAAGAGGACATATTGTTAGGAACTCTTACAGTCAGAGAAACCATAACTTATTCAGCGCATTTGAGGTTTCCGACTTCAATGTCCAAAGAAGAGATTGCAGAAATTGTAGAAGGAAAACTCATGGAAATGGGTCTCCAAGAATGTGCTGATCGGCTGATTGGAAATTGGCATTTAAGAGGCATAAGCGGAGGTGAAAGGAAGAGACTAAGCATTGCACTAGAAATCCTTACAAGGCCACGTCTATTGTTTCTTGATGAGCCTACAAGTGGCCTTGACAGTGCATCAGCATTCTTTGTAATTCAAACTCTTAGAAATATAGCTCGTGATGGAAGGACGATTATCTCTTCCATTCACCAGCCAAGTAGTGAAGTTTTTGCACTCTTTGATGATCTTTTCTTACTGTCTGGGGGTGAAACTGTTTACTTCGGAGAAGCAAAGAGAGCTGTAGAGGTATGAAACAGATCACGAATCTCACAATGCCTCATTTTAGCGTCAAATGTTGTATCTTGTTTACAAAAGGCAGAGATTCTTGACATGCTTAAACTGATACAAATTTGTTGTGTAGGATTTGATATGCAAGTAAATCATGCTCAAAATGTTTTGTTACAATCTAATTTTTGTTATGATCTTTTCAGTTCTTTGCTGAAGCTGGTTTTCCATGTCCAAGCAGAAGGAGTCCATCTGATCACTTCCTACGTTGTGTAAATTCAGATTTTGATGCTGTAACAGCCACACTGAAAGGATCTCAGAGAATTCAAGTATGTATCAATACCAAGTGAAATTCTTTAGCTTATATTTGAGTAGCAATTCTTTTCTTTAGTTAATAATAATTGTAAAAAGAACTGGTGCAGTGTCTCTTGATGTCCCATCTTCGTAAAAAATATTTTCAGCAAACAGATTTAGATATTTCTGATTCAAAATAGGAGCACTTCCTGATGAGTACCTGATACTCATGGCTTGTACTCATGACAGTGCTGTGCTCTTAAGCTTGTACTCGTGTACAGACATGATCAAGTCTATGAACGCCGTTACTTTCTAGCTTCAGCCACTGATTTTCTTTTTTCTTTTTGTTTTACTGTATTTCTGAATTGTAATTTTCCTGTCTTAACCATAGGAGGTTCCAGCATCATCAGATCCATTGATGAATATGGCAACAGCAGAGATCAAATCAAGGCTTGTTGAAACATATAGACGTTCAAACAATGCAAAAAACGCAAAAGATAGAATTAAAGAAATATCAGCCATGGTATTTAACTGAATTTGAGACTCTTGAAGTTTTAATATGTCATGTGACAGTTGAGTTGTATCCTCAGTGCTATATAATACTGCTGTTTTCTGCTACTGTTTTCATACTTTGTTTTTAACAAAAACTGCCCAACTTTTAGCCAGTACTGTATTGCACAGTTAAAATTTTGAGAAACATCGTCTTCAAAATAGTTTGGCAACAACCTTCTTTATCTTTGTCCCATTAGTTGTAGATGAGAAAAGATCTTCGGCAGCTTTCATTGTCTTGACAGCTGCTGCCTTTTTGAAATAACATTTGTTCATAATATCATGCAGGAAGGACTTGAAATTGAAATAAGAAGTGGGAGTGAGGCAAGTAGGTGGAAGCAACTTCAAACATTGACCAAAAGATCGTTTTTGAACATGTCCAGAGATGTGGGATATTACTGGGCAAGGATAGGTATCTACATTATTGTTTCTATTTGTGTTGGTACTATCTATCATGATGTGGGATATGGCTATACTGCAATCTTGGCTAGGGTAGCCTGTGGTGGATTTATAACAGGCTTCATGACATTTATGTCCATTGGAGGTTTCCCATCCTTCATAGAGGAAATGAAGGTAATAATTGAATCATTTATCTGATTTGTAACACAAAATAGAAACTTGTCTCAGCAAAGAGATGGCAAGCCTTTTGTTCTCAGATGTTGATACCTTGTTTCTTTTCTATAAACAGGTGTTTTATAGAGAAAAGCTTAATGGGTATTATGGAGTTACAGTGTTTATCCTGTCCAACTACTTCTCTTCTTTCCCATTCTTGGTTTCAATCGCACTTCTCAGTGGGACTATATGCTTTTACTTGGTGAAATTCCGATCAGGATTTAGTCATTATGCATTCTTCTGTCTCAATATTTTTGCCTGCATTTCTGTTATAGAGAGCCTGATGATGGTTGTAGCATCAGTAGTTCCCAATTTCTTAATGGGTCTGATTATCGGAGCCGGAATCATTGTAAGCTCTCAATTTTGTTATAAAGCTTTTTCCTCTTTTTCATTCCGAGTTTATCTGATTTTTGTCCTGACCAAAGTCTTGCCCTTGTATCATTCTTGCAGGGAATCATGATGATGACATCTGGCTTCTTCCGTTTGCTGCCTGATCTTCCCAAGCCATTCTGGCGCTACCCCGTCTCATATATCAATTATGGAGCATGGGGACTTCAGGTAATTCTGAGTTATCATCTATATGGAGTTGTTGAAATCATATGCTTTCTAGACCTATAATTGTTAACTAAAACAGAAGAAAAATGCATAATTATACTATTTATAGCTGTGATGTAGCTTGAAGATATCCACCGACACTCTATAAGCACAGGACTACGATTTTATGGAAGATTTTGAATTCATTGCTTTGGTGTTGTTATGAACATGCAGGGTGCATACAAGAACGATTTCTTGGGCCTTGAGTTTGATCCCATGATACCTGGTGATCCTAAACTTTCCGGGGAGTTTATTATCACAAATGTGTTTGGAGTTCCATTAGATCATTCAAAGTGGTGGGACTTATCTGTTATATTTCTGATTCTTATATGCTATCGAATTCTATTCTTTATTGTTCTCAAGTTCAAGGAGAGAGCTTCGCCAATCGTCAAGAATCTTTATTCAAAGAGAACTTTACAGAAGCTTGAAAGGAGGCCTTCTTTCAGGATGATGCCATCTTTTTCTTCCAAGAGGCATCAACCTTTGTATTCACTGTCTTCCCAAGAGGGTCTCAACTCTCCGCTCCACTAGAAGCATATAAAAAGTTCAAGCTATGGTGGTGGTTGTTACTTGTTGCAATACGATTTCTGTAATTTACTGGTGTTCTTGCTTACACATTAAAACCAAAAAAAAAGGAAGAGAGCCGCTGTGTTGAAGCTTGTTATACAGTACAGGGTTTACAAAATTATTCATTCCATAATCGAATAGTAGCAATACGTGGGAAAATGCACCCATTTTGTACTTGATAACATTAGCCCCTTTCTTTGCTCTGCCTTCAATTGATTACTCAAAATATACAAATTCAGTAGATTTTCAAAAATTCAATTGATCACTTTCAACAAATTCAGTAGATTTTCAAAAATTCAATGGACTGGTCTGCGAGGATTCTGCTGCTATTGCTATAAACTACAAAAAGAAAAAAAAAATTATCTATATTCTTAGGATTAAGATTTGTGTCGTGGCCTGCATTGCTATAGTACATCACAAGCTGCACGACACAATGATATTTTTATCCTTTCATTAGATTATTAAAAAAAAATTATAAGCTACAGTTATTTAAATTTTTATATGATTGGTTCATTCATATATAACTTAGATGAGTAATAAGTAATTGTCGCTATCCTTAACATCACTGCTCATGTTTGTATCACTACCCATATTCTTAATGCAAAATGAAAGCAAACTTGTTCAATTGCAATCTCATGTTATATAGACCAGATTACCAGAAGCAAGAGACTGTTCGATCAAAACAGTTGGAAAAGAAACGTTGCAGTGAAGCCCACTTAAATGGCAAACATGCAAAATAATATTTCTGTGAAAATGTCACTAGGAGAGGCCAAACCAGAAAGGTCCAAGTGGAAAAGAAGCCTTGAAATTTGCTGTTCAGTCCAGACTTGCTCTCTGTCAGAACAGAACATTGTTAGGCGGTTTGATCAGATTTAATTTAGAACTTAGTGCATTGCCAAGAATTAACCCCCAAAAAACAAAAAAAGAAAAGAAAAGTGCTTGTCAAGTAAATGAAGATGGGGGCAGGGAAGCAGGGTCATGATTGCGATTCATTAAGAATAAGAAATGAGGACTCCGAGTTTCGAAAGTGAAACTATTTAGCAAACAGAACAGAATAGGGCAGGCGTCACATCTTCAAAGAAAAGTCACGGAAATTTGCAGGAGAAACGAATGATATGTGCATGGCAGAAATAAAGCTTGTCATCAATCCAGACAACTACCAGCATCGAGAGAAAACTTAGTTTCAGAATCTTTAGATACAGTGTACTTAATATTTGTTATCTTCCATTGTTTAGTTCAAGATTGTCATCTTCCATATCGCCTGATGACGGCTCTATGCCCCATATATAATGTGCACTTCAATACAAGTTTCATTTGTACCAGAAGGTCATATATGATGTCAATACAAATGTCTTTTGAATCCAACCAGTGTATGTGTTCAATTTTGTGCATTTGGAGTGAAATCATAAGAATGGCAAATTTTTTTAAAATATTATTTAAATAAAAATAATTTCTACTAGCTGATTTCAACAGTTCTAATGATATAGATTAATAAAAAATATCATAAAATTCAGTAAATAATTAGGGGAGAAGTATTGTAGGCGGTAGGGCTAGGCGTGCGTCCAAATATTGACGACCACGATACTGTGTGAATTTAGGATTCATTAAGAAATATAAAATGGGTTTGGGGCTCAAAATAGAGATATAGTCATCACCCAAATAAAAGTCGGGACATACTATACAACAATTGGATTCCACGGAAGTTTTCAGAAACCGTCATTAGAAATTGAGTTCGAAAACTGGATATGAGCTTTTGGAATGCTCACCCAACCTTGCGGTTGGCTTTCGTATATATTTTTTATTTTATTATCTTCATTTATTAAATTATTTTCTTGTTTTAACATTGATTGCAATCGTTTCCAATTTTATTTTTTTAGTTCAAGTTTGCATATTAGTCTCATTTCCTGCTTATAGCCCAATACATATTATAAATAATAAAAATTTACAATCATATATTCCAAATAAATAGGGGAAATAGATTAAGAATTATAACATTTTGTACAAAGAAAAAGTAAAATAAACAAAAAATAAACCATACATAAACCAAAAATAAACCAAAAGCAAAATAATTAATTATACAAATAAAACCTCTCAAGAACTAATTAATGGAATAATTATTTGATAATTAAATATTACCAAATAATTCTTACAACAAATACAAGTTAATCTCATCTCACAAGACAACAACATTATTTACAAAATAATTAACAAATAATATTCATAGAAAACAACAATACAAACACAAAATAACTTCATAAATAACACAATAATCATCATTCAATAACAATATTAAATGACATTGTAACCATGCATAAACTCAATATGTATAATAAGACAAACACAAAAATATGCAAAAATACATCAAATAAGTATTAAAAATCAAAGCAGAAAGGTGCAGGATTCTAACAAAGTTGAAGAGACATCGCCTCCTGACTAGGAGGCGATCTCAAATCGTCGTAACACAAAGGGGCGATGCCTCTTTCTTTTTAACAGAGATAGAGACGGACTACATTTCTTAAATGTTAAGAACTCAAATGTTCAAGCAAATAAACGAGAACATATACAAATATACTAAGACCAACAATCAATACTTAGTATTTCAGGCAATCATGCTTTACATATGACCCTATATAAGCAATATAACTCAAAGGAGCAATTAAAGAAAGCAATAAAATAAATTTTTGATGAAATAAGAACTTGGAAGTTAAAGATAAGTAGCCTCACTAATTTGGATGAAACTTGATGCACCTAACTAAGCCCTCAGAGCTTGATTGATCAACTTTGAATGCTTGGAATGAAAAGAAGCCTCTTTTCTTCTTAAGAAATGAGATCTTTTGGTTTAAAAATTCCTTTCTTTTTTCCTCTTCTTCCTCTCTTTTCTTTTCTTTTCTTTTCTTTTCTTTTTTCTCTTTATGTTTTCCTCTTTGTTAGAAGCCTTCCTTTTTCAGTCTCTTTCCCGTCCAAAAAATTCCAAAAGTCCTTTCTTTCTCTTTCCTCTTTTCTTTTTAAGACTCTTCCCTTTTTTTCCTTTCCCAATTCCCCACCAAAACCACTCTCACCTTCTCCTCTTTATTCCTCATGCTCCCTCTCAGTTGTTCTTTCCTTTTTTTTCCTTTAATGTCCAAAAATGCCTCAAGTCAGGGGCAGGTCAGCCACAACTGCTGCCATTAATGGCATTTAATGCATAGTTAGTGGGCGTGAAGAGGCGCTGCCTCTTCGATGAGGCGTTGCCTCACTAATGCCTAGGGTAAAGAGGTGACACCTCTTCATTAAGGTGATCGCCTCTTCACCTAAGTCAAGTATGGGCCTAGTGGGCTCAGAGGCAATGGGTTGTGGGCTTTGGTTTATTTTTTTACCTTAAATTTAGTGTTTTGGGCTTGGATTTGGGCTTTTAGGCTTAGAGGCTTAGTGTTTTGGGCTTCCGAGTCTACTTCTAAGAGATTTTAGGCTTCCGTTGCATACCAAACTCATACTTTCTCATCATTGGGCTTTCATTGTAGGTCGATCAAACTGAAGATGTCCATAATTTGCCCCCTTAGTTTTTCAAAAAATTGAATTTTTTGAAAATAATTTTTCAAAAAAGCAACATGCACATAAAATAAAAAATAAGAACGACGTACTTGACCTTTGAGTTTCACTTAGGTCGTAAGTCTTGGGAATTCAAACCTAAGAGGTCAAACTTTAATTCTAAAATGTAATCGTGATCCTCGAGTTTTCCTAGCCCAAATAGCCACTCATTATAGATTTATCATGAATCTCAAGCATGGCCCAATCTTCACTTAGTAGAAAAAGATGAAACGTAACTGTGTTCTTCAAGTATGGCCTGATCAATTACTCAACATAGTTTTTTCGTGAATCTTGAGCATGACCCAATCTTCACTCGGAAGAAAAAGAAAAAATGTAACCGTGTTCCTCGAGCATGGCCTGATTAGTTACTCATTATAATTTTGTTATGAATCCCGAGCATGGCCCAATCTTTACTTAATAAAAAAAGATAAAATGTAACTATGTTTCTTAAGCATAGCCTAATCAGTTACTCATTATAATTTTATTGTGAATCCCAAGCATGTCCCAATCAGTTACTCATTATAATTTTATCGTAAATTGTGAGCATGGCCCAATCTTCACTCAGTACATGAGAATGCACTTTAGGGATTCAAATCTAACTAGACACCTCCTGAGATGTGCACTTTAAGGATTCAAATTCGACTAGATGCTTTTTTTTTTTTTTGCATACTTTGGGGATTTAAATCTGACCAGACGCTTGTTTTTTCATGTACTTTGGGATTTAAACCCGAGAAGTGAAGCAAAAAATATTTGTCATTATTATTATTTTTTTTTGCAAAATACTCTTGGTGGGCCGTGGGCCAACTTATGTCTTTGTTATCAAATGGGCTTCACCTTTTCTTTTCCTCCAGTCTTCTCTTCTCCTCAACATATAAATTCTTCTTTTCTCTTTCAAAGGTCACTTTCACTTTTTCTTTTACAATATGTTTTTCAAATTCTCTTTTCTTCTCTTTTATTCTTTCCATCTTTTATCATCATGGATGTTGCATGGACTCTGGATTTATCGGCATAGGACCCAGTAGTACCTGCGGTGCACCCTTCATGGAGTTTCAGACTCAATATCAAAAATGAGATTCCCCTTCTTGCAGACGTGTGATCCCACGTTTATGGATTAGCCACAGCAGAGGTTAGTACCATATTTCTTTAACTTTTCTCCTGCAAATAATGACAAATAGTATCGGGTTATTGTTCATGAGTGTATATTTTTCATTTTAATCGAAGAAATTAAATTTTATTGAATGAAAATAAAAAATTTTGATTTTTTCTGTCAGATCCCCGACACAAAGAGGTGTCGCCTCTGTTATAACCCGAGTTTTAAATTATTTTATTGTATAATAGGATATGTAGTGTTAATAATTTTAAAATAATAATTGATTATTTCATTATCTTGAAAAGTTATTATCGTTATTATTTTACGTTTAATTAATATATTTTACGTAAATACATGTCTTTAAATTATTATTTCGAGAAATAGTATTTTATTAATCTTTAATTTAGTGCATTAATACTTTAATATTATTATTTTAATGAATTACATTATTGACTTTTATTTTATGAGTTAATATATATATATATATATATATATATATATATATATATATATATATATATATACATGCATATATTATTAGGGTTTAATATTAATATTATGTGTAAATATTATACTTTTATTATGTGTACTATATATATGTGTATATATATATTTATGCATGTGTATATTAAATATGTGGTGTGTGTGTTTAGTTGAATAATATATTATAAAGTTTAACATATTTTATTATTATAAAGTTTTATTAATATATATATATACAAAATATCAAACCCCCCCCCTCACTTTCTCTCTCCCTGATCACCCTCTTCCCCAACCCTCACTATCTGTAACTTCGATCACCAGCCGTTAGTGTGCCTCTGTGACCTCCGCCTCTTCCTCTAGCTAGCTCAGCCATCGCCAGCCATTATCTCCGGTGTCGTTTGGTCCCTGGAAGCCAAGAAACCCAAAATCCTCTCCTCCTCCATTCAAGGCAATTCTGGCCACCTCTTTCGACACCGCTGGTCTCTTTCCCCTCCCTGAGCACCGGTGAGTGTGTTTCTAAGCTCTGTTTCACTTGGTTTGGCTTAGATTTTGGTGGTGATCGATTTTAAGTTTTGGCCATTTTAGGGTTTTTGATTTTTTTTTATAATTCTTGTTTGATTTAAGCTTGATTCCTTCACAAAAGTTTATCCCTCTAGCTCAATCTACATTGCATAATTTTTTGTAATTTTTGGGAATTATTTTGATTTTTGTAAATTTTTTATTATTTTATTATTTTCGTAAATTAATTATATAAATTATGAAATTGTGATTTTTTGTGTTATTGGTGGTTAATATTAATTTTATAATTTAATTTTTAGTTTTTGTTATTTTTGTGTAATTTTTATAATTATATTTAGTTTATGCCAATTTTGAAAAAATAGGTTAAATATATATTTAATTAGAAATAATTGTTTAATTAAGTGTATTTGTGGATTTTAGTTAATAATATGTTGATAAAATAATTTTTGAGTAACTATATAATTTTTTTTGAATTTTGAATATTATTAGTATTTTATGTGTATTTTTGTATATTAGGGGTATTTTGGTAATTTGATGATGATTTTGGTTAAATATTAAATTTAATTGGTTTTAATAATTATTTGAGGTATAAAAATGATTTTTATGAATTAATTACTAATTTTAACTAATTGATACTATTTTTCAAATTATATATAATTTATTATTTTTGTAAATAAATGGATTTTTAGTAATTTTTAATAGGTTTCTGGACTAATTAAGTAATTTGAATTTATAAAATGAATTTTTATTAATATTTGTGAAATTATCGAGAAATACCGATTTTAATAATATTATATTAATATTAGGGTTTTTAAGTAATTATCGGTGAAATAATTACTTTTAGTGTTTGAATGTTTAAATTGCTATATTTTGGTACTTGAAGGGCATTTTTGGTATTTATTGAATTTTAATATATTTTATTGTATTTTTTTGTAAATTGTGGACCTCAGTCGGGGGAATTTGTAGTTTGGGGTCTCAACCGAGGAGTTGTGAGAAATTTATTCGAAGTGTATTTTTCTTACAGGACCAGCTCTACTTTTTAAGTAGAGAGATGTCCATTTTACAGAGGAGGTTCTGCTAAATTTTCGATAGAATTCTCGTAAAACATGACATCGGGTCTAATTCCTATTTTTTGTCTGTATTAGTAATCCTAGATAGAGTCTCTAGAAGTTAAGTTAGAATTATTCTAATTTTCGTGTTATTATATTATTGTTAGTTGCGCTGAGACCGAGTGTCACGGGCTCAGAGTTTTAGCACAGGGACATTCTCCCGTGCGACACCCCAGGCCTCCCGCATACTCGAGGTTAAGCCTTTTCCATCTTTGATGCTCACTGGTTTCGCCCTCTTATAGGCTCATCAGGGGAGCTGTCCTCGGGTATGCGGGAGGCCCGGGGTGCCGTACGGGAGAATGTCCCTGTGCTAAAACTCTGAGCCCGTGACAAAGTTGGTATTATAGCAGATTTTTATGTCAGGGCCTTGGTTGTGTGAGCTGTGGCCCTAGTTTTTAATGTTATGTTTTCCTTTGAAACTACTGCAGTGAATTAGGTTCAAGTATGTCTTGATGAGTATTCCTTGATTTAGTTTTCTATGTTATCCTCCATTTTCTATCTTATTTGAATCCTTCTATTTGTCTTTTTAGAATGAGGAGGCGAGCGCGTGTCGCTCCACCAATCGTTGAGGCCGAGGATGATAAGTCCTTCAAGGATGAGGTTTTACCTCATGAGCTGCCAGTTAGACACAGAGGTCGTGGCAAAGGTAGACCTCGAGGAGCAACAGGTCATCGTAGGCAAAGAGAGTTACAGGATGAGGAGCCAATAGAGCCTGAGTACGAGGATGTTCCTGTACCTCAAGTAGTTTTGCGTGTTCAGCCTACCTATCAGCAGGGTATGTCTGACCCTAAGGCAACTTTGTTCTATGCCAGAGTTGGCAGGATCACTTTTAATGAGACGTCTGATCCTTTAGATTTTTTGCATGCGATCAAGACTAGGACTCGGACTGCTCACACCGAGTACCAGCGGATCATAGTCATCGAGCTTTCTGTTAAGGGACCAGCCCTGGACTGGTTCATTCAGATGATCCAGCCTTACATGATGACAATGGCCTGGGCTCAGTTTAGAGAGCGATTCATGAGGAGATTCTGCCCAGAGCCGCTTCGTATGAGCTATCGACTCCGATTAACCAGTATTTCTTACAGTGACAGATCTGTTGAGGAGTATACCTGAGAGTTCCTCCAACTTGGTAGATATGTAGAGGATCTCATACGAGACCAGTATTTTACAGTCACCACCTACGTTACCGGATTGGGTTCTGTATTTGCTGGTATGCCTACAGCGGGCCTTACTCTGGAGTCGGTGATTGAGTTGGCCAAGGAGATTGAGCTTGGGCTAGTCAGGCATGGAGTTATGCCTGATTATTACTAGTTGGGTGTTCAGTCAGGTGGATTCCAGACTACTATGTACTCGAGTTTTCAGATTGGTTCGAGTAGTCAACAAAGAGGTCCAGCTCAGCAGAGTCAGAGACAGCAGCAACGGGTACATCGGAGCAGTAGACATGGCCATGGAGGTCAGCGTAGACCATTTAAACTCGGGTCAAGTGCTTCGAGCAGCAACAATGGTCATAGCTCTGTATTAGCTGCCAGTGTATGTCAGACGTGTGGCAGAGTCCATCAGGGACCATGTTATATGACACCATTGACATGTTTCAGATGCGAGTAGACAAGAAATTATGCTATATCGTGTCCTTATTCCGGGTATCAGCAGTCGCACATTTTACGATTTCCACAGCAGTCGATTGCTAGTGCTGCACCTATTCCATTTCAATTGCCTCCAGCCCAACATCAGAGTTTTACTCAGCTTGTTCCTCAGCAGGGTCATGGTAGAGGTACTAGAGGAGGTGCCAGAGGTGTTGTTCAGGCTTCTACTAGCCAGTAGGGAGGTCGAGGATAGGCCAGAGTCTTCCATCTTACTCAGCAGGATGCTCAGGCATCTAATGCAGTTGTGGCAGGTATTATTTCTATCTGTTACCTGGATGCATGGGTTCTGTTTGATCAGGGTGCCACGCATTTGTTCGTTTCTCCTATTTTTGCTTCCAAGTCTTATTGGCAAGCTTTGAGGATGGCTTTTCCTTTGTCTATCGCCACTCCTCTAAGTGATTCTTTGGACACCGATGTTGTTCTTTCTGGTTGTCCAATTCTCGTGGGAGGTAGAGAATTATCTACTGATTTGATTCTGTTGAATGTGATAGAGTTTGATGTTATTTTGGGTATGGATTGGTTATCTCAGCACTATGCCATTATGGATTGTCGGAGTAAAGAGGCGACTTTCAGAATTCTTGGTGATGAAGAATTTAAGTTTGTGGGTGATAAGAGTTCAGCACCTCAGAATCTCATTTCTGCTATTACGGCTAGGAAGTTGCTAAGGAAAGGTTGAAAGGGATATTTGGCATTAGTCAGGGATACTTCAGTGGAGAATTTGTCACTCACATATGTTCTTGTTGCTTGTGAGTTTCCTGATGTTTTTCCTGAGGAGTTGCCAGGTTTACCACCTCACAGAGAGATTGAGTTCTATATATATGTGGTTTCAAGTACTACTCTTATATTTATGCCACCCTATAGAATGGCTCCTGCAGAGTTGAAAGAGTTGAAGGAGTAGTTACAAGAGTTATTAGATAAGGGTTTCATTAGACCCAGTGTTTCTCCTTGGGGTGCACCAGTCCTGTTTGTGAAGAAGAAGGATGGTACCTTGAGACTATGCATTGACTATAAAGAGCTGAACAAGGTGACAGTGAAGAACAAGTATCCTCTCCCGAGGATAGATGACTTGTTTGATTAGCTACAGGGTGCACAGTTCTTTTCTAAGATTGATATGAGGTTGGGTTATCATCAGCTGTGGATTAGGAAGTCGATGTTCCTAAAATGGCATTCTGCACTAGATATGGCCATTATGAGTTTCTAGTCATGTCTTTTGGCTTGACTAATGCACCAACAACTTTCATGGACCTGATGAACAGGGTATTCAAACCATATGTAGATCAGTTTATACTAGTCTTCATCGATGATATACTGATGTATTCGAGAAGTATGGAGGAGCATGTATATCACTTGAGGACTGTACTACAGACACTGAGAGAACATCAGCTTTATGCTAAATTCTCAAAGTATGATTTCTGGATGAGAGTGTTTCTTTTCTTGGGCATATGGTGTCTATAGAAGGTATCTAAATTGATCAACAAAAAATTGAGGCAGTGTTTGAGTGGCCTAGACAGACTTCTATTATGGAGATTCAGAGTTTTCTAGATTTAGCCGAGTACTATAAGAGGTTTGTACAGGATTTTTCCAGAATTTTAGCTCCTATGACTCGCTTGACTCAGAAGAATGTAAGATTTAAGTGGTAAGAAGCTTGTGAGAATAATTTCCAATTGTTGAAGGAGAAGTTGACCACAGCCCCAATGTTAGCTTTGCCTAATGGTGTGGATAAATTCACAGTTTATTGTGATGCCTCTAGAGTTGGCCTTGGTTGTGTGTTGATGCAGAATGGTAGGGTGATAGCCTATGCTTCAAGGCAATTGAAGAAGCATGAGCAGAACTATCCTACACATGACCTTGAGATGGCTGCAGTGATCTTTGATCTCAAGATCTGGAGACATTATCTGTACGAGGTGACTTGTGAGATTTTTACTGATCACAAGAGCCTTAAGTACATTTTATAGTAGAGAGATCTGAATCTGAAGCAGAGGAGATGGTTGGAATTATTGAAAGATTATGACTGTGAGATTTTATATCATTTGGGCAAGGCTAATGTGGTAGCAGATGCCTTGAGTAGGAAGTCCTCAGGCAGTCTTGTTCATATCAGTGTGGAGAGGAGACCGTTGATCCAAGAGTTACATCTGTTGGTGGATCAAGGTCTGATGATGAAGCTTAGTAGGTCAGGTGGACTGCTAGCTCAGTTTAAGGTGCGATCTGTACTAAGAGATAGGATTAAGGCAGCTCAGAGCAGAGATCCTATTCTAGAAGAGCTTGCAAAGAATGTTTAAGTAGGGAAGTTCATTGATTTCACACTCGATGATGATGGTGTTTTGTGGATCAGTGGTAGATTATGTGTTCCTGATATGGATAATTTGAGAGAAGAGATCATAGAGGAAGCACATTCTATAGCCTATAGCGTACATCCGGGTGTCACTAAGATTTACCACAGTATTAAAGACTTGTAGTGGTGGGACGGACTGAAGAAGGATGTCGCTGATTACGTTACTAAATGCTTGACGTGTCAATAAGTGAAAGTTGAGCATCAGAAGCCTTCTGGGAAGCTTCAGCCTCTTCCTATTCCTAAGTGGAAGTGGGAAAGGATAGCTATGGATTTTATGGTTGGTTTACCTCATTCTAAGGATGGATACGATTCCATCTGGGTGATTGTAGACAGGTTAACCAAGTCTACACATTTCTTGCTTGTGAAAGCCACTTATTTTGTAGCTAGATTGGCGAAGCTGTATGTGAAGCATATTGTGTGCCTTTATGGAGTACCTGTGTCCATTATGTCAGACAGAGGTTCAGTGTTTACCTCTCATTTTTGGCAGAAGTTGCAAGAAGCGATGGGCAGTAGGTTAGACTTCAGTGCTGCTTTTCATCCTCAGACAGATGGTCAGTCTGAGAGGATGATCCAGACATTGGAAGATATATTGAGGATGTGTGTTTTGGATTTGGGAGGTAGCTGGAATGATCATTTGTCACCCGTAGAGTTTGCATATAATAACAGCTACCATAGCAGTATTGGAATGGCACCATATGAAGCTTTATATGGAAGGAAGTGTAGATCTCCTCTGAGTTGGGATGAGATTAGTGAGAGAGCTTTGACTGGACCTAAGATGGTTCAGGATACTGCAGAGAAGGTCGATGTGATTAAGGGTAGATTAGAGACCACAGTTAGCAGGCAAAAGAGCTATGTGGATCCTAGGCGCAGAAATGTGGAGTTTCAAGTTGGAGACTTTATTTTTCTAAAGGTGTCTCCGATGAAGGGTGTTATGAGATTTAGCAGGAAGGGTAAGTTAGCACCGAGATATATCGAACCGTTTGAGATTCTGGAGAGAGTTGGCACTGTTGCATATCGGTTGGCTTTGCCTCCAAGTATGTCTCAAGTGCATCCAGTATTTCATATCTTGATGCTAAGGAAGTATGTCTCAAACCCTTCACACGTGTTGTAGCCCGACAGCGTAGAAGTGAATGAATATCTTACGTTCATGGAAGAACCTATGGCGATCGTTGATTATCAAGTTCGACAATTGCATTCGAAATAGATTCTGATGGTCAAGGTTCTGTGGCGCAGCAATAGGGTAGGGGAGCATACGTGGGAGACTGAAGCTGAGATGCGAGCTTCTTACCCATATCTCTTTCCTTCTTGACTTGTATTTCTTCTTTTTTCTAGAATTCGGGAACGAATTCTTATAAGGGGAGAAGACTGTAATATCCCGAGTTTTTAAATAATTTTAAACTATATCGGGATATGCAATGTTAATAATTTTAATATATATTTCTAGTTATTTAATTAGTTTATTATTTATTAAAGTTATTTTTAATTATTTTAAGTTTCTTACGTAAAATTTTCCTAAGAATCTTATTTTTGAGAAAATTAAAACCTAAATAAATAATTATTAATTATATTGGTCGATTTTATGAATTTGCACGAGTCCATCCACGATTTTAATTATTGTATTAATATACATACATATACATGCACATATATACACATATTTAATATTTTAGGGTTTATTTTTAATTAAACATATATTATATAATTTTATTAAATTAATATGTATTATATATATATATATATATATATATATATATAATATTGGTTTGATATTTGTGACATGTGGTGTATAATTATTTTAAATATAATAATAATATATTATAATAATTAAAGTTATATATATATATATATATATACATACAAAAAAATGTAGTTTGATTTATTTACGATTTTTGCCACCACCCTCTTCATCAAGCTCCCGACGCCATCCCCCCCATCTCCGGCCACTGCCAAGCTCCACCATCACTGTCGGAGTGCCTCCCAGCCAACCACCACCCTCTCCAGTCCATTCCGCCACCTTCTCCTCCTTTTTCCGACGAGTTTTGGCCGGTTTTCTTCCAAGAAACCTAAACTCAAGCCAACGTCGATCAAGCCTTTTCCGGCCACCATTTTGAATGCCACTGATCTCTATCTTTTCCTTGAGCTCCAGTGAGTTCATTTCCAAGCTTAGTTTCATGTGATTTGGTCTAGACTTCCCTTAGTTCTCAATTTTCATTTTCGACCTTTATAAGTTCTTGATTTTTTTTATCTTCAATTCTAATGATTCAAGCTTATTTCCTTCACAAATATTAATCCTAGTAGCTCAATATACATCTTGTAATTTTTGTGGAATTTTTGGGAATTATTTTGATTTTTGTCAATTTTTTATTATTTTATTAATATTTTTTAATTTTCGTAAATTAATTAAATAGATTATGAAATTATGATTTATGGTGTTTTTAGGTGTTAAAATGAATTTTAGAAATTTCTTTGTAATTTTTATGATTTTTGTATAATTATTATGAATTTATTTAATTTAGGTGATTTTTAGAAAATTAGGTTAATTAAGTATGTTGAAATTAATTGGTTAATTGAGTATAATTATTGAATTTATTGAATTATATAATTTTTGAGTAATTGTATAATTTTTAGTGAATTTTTGTATAATTATAGTGATTTATGTGAAATTATATATAACTAGGGGTATTTTGGTAATTTGGTACTAAATTGTTTAAAAATTAAATTAAACTGATTTTAATAATTATTTGAGGTATAAAAATGATTTTTACAAATTATTTAATATTTTTAACTAATTAAAACTATTTTTCGTAAATTATTTTCAAATTATATATAATATACTATTTTTGTAAATAAATGAGTTTTTATTGATTTTTAATATGTTTTAGGGCTAATTATGTAATTTGGAGTTATAAAATGTATTTTGGTCAATATTTATCAATTTATCGAGAATTATCGATTTTTAATAATATTTTATTAAAATTAGGGTTTTATTGTAATTATCGGTTAAATAATTATTTTCAGTGTTTTAAATATCTAATTTGCTATATTTTGATTATTGTCATGCATCATTTATTTCATGAATTGGGTTTTTTGGTATTTTTGGCATTTTCATGTGTTCTGTGATACCTCGTGAATTGTGAACCTCGGTTGGTGGAATTGTAGTTTGGGAGTCCGACCGAGGGGTTGTGTGACTGTTTATTTTCGAAGTGTGTTTTCTTACAAGACCGACTCTACTTTCTGAGTAGAGAGATGTCCGTTTTACAGGGGAGGTTCTAGTGAATTTTTGGTAGAATTCTCATAAAATGTGACATCCAGTCGAATCCCTATTCCTAAAATGTGTCTAGTGTTTTAGATCGAGTTTCTAGAATTCCGTTAGACTTATTTTAATTTCATGTTGTCGTTTGTTTGTTTAGTTATGCCAAAACCGAGGCCTAGTGGATTAGGCCCGTTGGACCCGTCTCGTGGAGCGCACAACTGTGAGTTGTTATTCTATATATACTTGTATTAGAATTGCATGTTTTAGAAATGTATGTTTAAATTTTATGAAATATGCATAAATGGTTTAATAATTGCTTAGGTATATTGTAGGTATATTTTGGTATATCTTTGGTATATTTTAAATTAAATGCATGTTTTATTATTGAATTATACCTAAAATGTTTTTAAGTATATATATAGTTTATTTCTGGTTGATTTTGTAATTAAATTGAATTTGTTTGACATATATATACTGGAAATATACTTGGTTTATTTTTGGTATATTTCTAGTATATATATGGTTTATACTATTATTTTAATTAATGTCATGCATCATTTATTTCATGAATGTATGGATTTATTTTTAAATAAAGGATATCAATAGAACGTGCTATCTAGTGGGCAACACTAGGACCGAGTACGTACCGGTACGACGATAGAATTTAAGTTAAATTACTAACCTATTTGTGGATATTGATTGGATTGATTTGATTTGATGTGTGATGTGATTTGAGAGTGTGATTACTGGAGCTCGATTGACCAAGTATCTCGGGGCCAATCACACTGACAGTCAGACTGCTGGAGCTCGGTTGACTTAGTGTCTTGGGGTCAGTCTACTGTCCAAATAGAATAAGTGAATTTATTTGGAATAAGTGAGCCTGTATGGCTAGAGTATTGTCTAACACTATTTGAAGTT
This sequence comes from Mallotus nudiflorus, assembly GCA_947683625.1. Classification (NCBI taxonomy): domain Eukaryota; kingdom Viridiplantae; phylum Streptophyta; class Magnoliopsida; order Malpighiales; family Euphorbiaceae; genus Mallotus; species Mallotus nudiflorus. The sequence goes on from CANTUR010000234.1 coordinate 126,440, forward strand.
ATGACCATTTAGGGTTCTATTTGATCCTTCATAATCGGAAATGATTTTCAGTATTTATATAAAATGATTTTACTGCATCTATGTGTTTTTGCCTGTATATATCTTTATTATATATATACTATTGACTGTGTGCATTTGTCATTTAGTTATGCATGTATATATATTATAACAATTCACTCAGTGAGGTCTGACTCTCCTCTGTTGACTATTTTTTAGGAGAGTCTTCGTCGTTAGACCTCAGTAGCAGACCCTTACGCCAGATTTCTTCTGCCCCGGCTTTACTATATAAACTGCTTACTTGATTTTATTTTATATTCTAGACACTGCAATAGTTAAGTTGTGAGATGTATGTATTATATATGTATAAGATTTATATTTTAAAGATTTGAACCGAAAATTTGTATTAAAAGATTATATATATATGAGATAAGTTTGTTTTACCAAACAAGTTGGTGGATTATTATTATTACATATGAGATTTTAATTTCCGCTACAAGATATTTTATTTATATTATTATTATTGCATGCTTTTATTTTATTTTAAAGGCTTGCTATGGGTTCCGGATTCAAAAGAATTCCCATTCCCTATCACCGGTCATGGCCCCCTATTTTGGGTCGTAACACCGAGGCCTAGTGGACCAGACCCGTCGAACCCGTCTCGAGAAGCGCACAATTATGAGTTGTTATTTTATATATGCGTACATTTAGGTTGCATGTTTTAGACATATATGTTTTAATTGTATATTTTATGCATAAATGACTTAATAAATGCTTAAGTATATTCTAGGTATATTTTCAGTATATTATGAAATAAATGCATGTTTTCCTTTTTAATTAAATTTAGATTTCTTTGAAATATATTATTGATTTAATTTGATATATTCCATGATTTATTTGAATTGATTGTACATATATATACTTGAAATATACTTAGTTTATTTTAGGTATATTTCTAGTATATATATATGGTTTATAATGCTTATTTATAATGATATCATGCATCATTTTTTTTCCCGAATGGAATGAGTTATTTTAATGAAGGATATCAATAGAACGTGCTTCCTAGTGGGCAACACTAGGACCGAGTATGTACCGGTATGACGATAGATTATAGGTTAAATTACTAACCTATTTATGGAAATTATGACTTGATTAATTTGTTTGAGATGTGACGTGGTTAATGGTGTGATTGTTGGAGCTTGGTTGACCAAGTGTTTCAGGGCCAATCACACTGACAGTCAGACTGTTGAAGCTCGGTTGACTTAATGTCTCGGGGCCAGTCTACTGTCCAGTTGGACTACGTGAATTCATTTGGAATTAAGTGAGCCAGTATGGCTAGGGTGTTTTTATGTGATATTGAGGTTGCGATAACCTAGGGTTCTATTTGATCCTTCATAAATAAGATGATTTTCAGTATTAAGTATAAAAATGATTTTTCTTGCATCTGTGTGTACTTGCCTGTATATATATATATATGTATTTATTATTTATACTTTTGAGTGTCTGCATTTGACATATAGTAATGCGTGTATATATATTATAACAATTCACTCAGTGAGGTCTGACTCCCCTTCGTAATGTTTTTACAGGAGAGTCTTCATCTTCTGACCTCAGCAGTAGACTTGTCCGTCAAATTTCTTCCGCTCTGACTTTATTATGTAAATCACTTACTTAAGTTTTATTTTGTACTCTAGACACTGCAGTAGTGATTGTATTTAAATCTGTTATGAGTTGTATTTATATTTATACATGTATGAGAATTTTAATTTATAGTGTTTCTCTGAAGATTTGTATTAAAAGATTTTATTTTATGATATGAGATGTGATAATATTTTATTAAAGAATAATGAGGAGCTTATTTTTATTAATTGAGATTTAATTTCTGCTACATAAATATTTTATTTATTTTATTTTATTGCATGCTTTTCTTTTAAGGCTACTACGAGTTCGGAATTCGAAAGAATTCCCGTTCCCTAGCGCTAGTCATGGCTCCCTGTTTTGGGTCGTGACAGCCTCTTTGATGAGGCAATCGCCTCTTACCAAAGAGGCGATGCCTCTATAATGAGGTGATTGCCTTTATCCTAGGGGCGTTCACCTCTTTGACAAAGCTTTGGGAAAAAGTGTATTTATTTACAAAGAACAATAATTTCACTCCCTATTTCTTCGTATAGCTTGATGCCTACACCCTTAAGGGTGCTGGAAACTTCAATGGCACACATATCTGGTATGACGAGTTCACTAACGTGGTGAGGACTCAAATTCACAATACAAGGTTTTCCAACTTTATCCTAGCACTCCCTGCGTAGTAGGGGCACACGAACTACTAGCCTTTACATGTCTTGATGGAGGGGTGGTCCAACACTACCCACACATTTCACCTTCCATTTAAGGAGTTTACACTTGACCCGGTGGCTTTTGTTGCAGTCACTGGCATAGTCTATGTAGGGGATTTAGTCCCTTTCAATGTTAGCCTCCATAAACTATCTTTAAACCGCCTCACTTTCATCAAGTGTCTACTTGGCATGGTCCTAGACATGAAGGGGATCCACACAGTAAAGCTCGATTCCATCAGGAGCTTCTATACCCATACCAGAGTTGAGGCTATTGTCACACCTTAATAAATCGATAAATTAGTGCAAACATTTCTAATTTACTTGCTAGGCACCACACTCTTTGTAAACACTGCAAGCTCCATAGACTTGAGTTTCTTGATGCCTTTGAGAGACTTGGATTTAGTGGCCACATAAAATTAGGGTAGCTACGCTCTAGCCTATTTATACAGGAGTATGGATGAGTCTGTGCACGGAGCCAAAAGGCTTTGTGGCTTCTGGCATGCCATTTTGGTACTCCCTTTTTCTTTTTAGTTTTAGGTTTCTCTCCAACTGTCATTATCAGAATCCACTAACACTTCTTCTTCTCTTTTATTGGAGCTGATAGTGGGGATTATTCGCGTTATCGACACCCTTTTTCCTACCATGGAAAGATGGGGCCTTAATATGGCTTGGAGGAGGCCAATTACATGTGTACACATTCATTGTGAGTGATTAAACACGTTCATACATGAGGAGGTAAGTACCTGCAAACATAATTATAGTTAGCAATCCATTTGTTAATAAAATCCATTTACTTATCTATTTGTTCTTGCAGTTGTGCCCAAATTTATGGGACCCCCAGGCTGGATGGTCTCAAGCTATAATCTGCTCAATCTCACTGTCTTGAAAGAGGGTACTACTCCAGGGGCTTAACTGTAAGGTCTGGAATCTTGGTGAGAGAGTCCACCAGTGGCGGATGGGTGCCTGAGTGAGACAACCACCCTTTGCTCCTCCCCGACACATTTTTTGTGCACACAAGTTAAAGAGAGACAAGCTTGACTAGGCCTTGGCAGGAGAGGATGCTACTGATTATTATGAGAGGCAAAAGTCTCACTACATTGATTTCTCTCTAGGTTATCTCATATAAAGTGTGCCTCTGCCTATAGCTACACTTCAGGTAAACATACAATCTAATTAAACACATATTATACACTCATGCTTGTGGATATCATTATGTTGACCATTTGCATAATCAAACTCCTAATTTTGGACTTTGATAAATAATTTTTATACTAATAATTTTAATTAAGTGTGTAGGAAATTATATACCAAACATATACTAAGCATATACACTTCTGGATGAATTGTGACTTTTCGAGCTGATTAAACCTTTGAGATTCAAGAAGGCTTTTGACATCTTTAGAGCTCTTAAATAAGAAAATGATCTTTTTTCACTTTTTAAGTAGACATATTAAGCTTTCCAAATTGAGCTTTCTCATTAAAATCCAAGTTCATTTGGGTACGCAAATCTTTAGTCGAAGTCAGCATATGCAGCTTGCATTTCTATTTGCATAGCTCTTGGTATTTTAGCAATATCTTGAGCTAAAGATGTCCAATTGAGGTGATTCAAATTTTTATGGAAATATAAGACAATTATCTACAACTTTTATGAATAACTTTTTAGCTAAATATATCATCTTTAATTTTTTCACGAGCATCTTTTGAGGTGGTCACGAGTTGTCTTTGGATGGAACCTGTTGAGCACTTTTTTGCCAAAAACTAGCAGTACCCCTCATGAGCATGAGTGCTCATGAGCACACCTCTGATAGCATCCAATGGGAATTTTTGAATGCAATAGATATATTCTTTCTCCTCATGAGCACTATTCACTCATGAGCCGCCCATGAGCATCCCTTGAGCTGCCAAAAGTCCAAGAATTGATTCAAATCAATTATAAATGTTGGAGACATGATTGATACATCCAAAAACTATATTTTTAAGTGTTTTTCTATGTAAAAACAACTTAGAATTCAATTGAAAGGTTAAGGAAACTTGTTTATCATTCATTATTTTCTTAAACATTCAATTGAGCTCTTAAACTTTCCTTTAAACAATTCTTTATGTATAACTCTTGTGAGAGTTAGTGAGTGATTAGAATACACATTCTTATTTTTCAATTTTTTGGGTTTAGAAAATGGCAAGTAAGATTCTATTATAAAGGAATTGGTTTAAGTGTTTAGCCATTAAAACACTTAGGAATTTGGTTTTTGAGTGAGCCTTAAAAACTCAACTTGTAAGGTTGTAAGTGTCACGACCCAGACTAAAAGTCATGACCGGCGCTAGGGAAACGGAAATTCTTTCGAATCCGAAACCCGTAGCAAGCCTTAGAAAATAAAATAAATGCAATAATTAGATAAAAGTACAATCGAATTAAAATTTTTCTGAATCAATATATAAAATAAATACTCCAAATCCTTTTATAAATGAATACATATTCGTACAATGTTCAAATACAAATTCTCAGAGTATTTAATATCCAAAAAAAATAATACACTCCCAATATAATAACACTACTACTGCAGTTTCTAGAATACAATTCAAAGTTCAGAATATACATTTGCATAAAATAGCCGGGATTGAAGAACACCGACGAGGAACTCTATAACTAAGGTCTGACGATATGGGATCTCCTGAAAAAAAATAATGGAGGGGGGTCAGACCTCACTGAGTGAATTATTATACTATATATACATGCAAACTAAACCATAACAATCAGGCATTCTTATATATATATGTATATACACGCATTTCACACAAATTTCAAATTCTATTTTTTATAAATATAATAGATGCAGAAAACATTTATTTTAATACATGAAGGATCAAATAGAACCCTATTAATTGCAACCTCAATCAATCATATCATCACTCTAGTCATATAGGCTTACTTAAATCCAAATAGATCACTTATTCCATTCTGGACAGTAGACTGGCCCCGAGACACTAAGTCAACTGAGCTCCAGCAGTCTGACTGTCAGTGTGATTGGCCCCGAGACACTTAGTCAACCGAGCTCCAGCAATCACACTCTCAATCACATCATATCTCAATCAAATCATAATCACCACAATTAATTCCTCACTCATACCTAAATCTATCGCACCGGTACGTACACGGTCCTAGTGCTGCCCACTAGGAAGCACGTTCTATTGATATCCTTCATTTAAAATAAATCATTCATATGGATAAATAAATAATACAGAATAATAATCATAATAATAAAATAAACCATATATATACTAGAAATATACCTAAAATAAACTAAGTATATTTCAAATATATATATGTAAACTAAATCTAAATAAAACATGAAATATACTAAAAAAAAATAAACCAATAGTATATTATAAACATGCTAAGTTTAAATCAACAATTAAACATGCATTTATTTAAGAATATATCTAAAATATACTAAAAATATACCTAAAGTATACTAATCATTTAAATAAACAATTGTAAATAAACTTACATTTAAAACATGTATATGTACTAAAATATACTAAAAATAAACCTAATTATACCAAATCATATTATAATTTAAATAACTGTTAAAAGCATATGATGAAAATGAAAAAAAATCCTAAATCATGCATTCTATATGCAATGCATATATATACAGTATAATAACTCATTGATTCACGCTCCACGAGACAGACTCGGCGAGCCTGGTCCATTAGGCTTCGGTCTCAGTGCAACTAGAAAAATAAAATAACATAAACAATTAGAATAAACTTCTAATTCTACGCTTCTAGGATTACTATAGAAAGACTCAATCAAAAATTCAAAACTAGATTCGAACCGATTGTCACGTTTTACGAGAAATCTACCAAAATTTAGGCAAAGTCTCCTCTGTAAAACGGACATCTCCCTACAAAAGTAGGGCCGATCCTGCATAAAAAAACACACTTCTAAAATCACAAAACACAATACCTCAGGTTGAGACCCCAAAACTCCACAAATTCCCAACCGAGGTTCGTAATACACAAACAAACAATATGTAATATCCCGTGTTTTTAAAAATATTTTTACACTGTACCGGGATATGCAGTGTTAATAATTTCTATATTTTATATGATATTTTTACGAGTTAATATGTATTTAAAACCTATTTTAATTACGGTGTATTATTTTCAGTGAATTATGTAAAATTTTCCCGGGACTTACATTTTCGGGGAAATTTTCACGTAAACAATGTATTATTAATTATTTTAAATGTATTTACGGACTTGCATGAACTCATACATATTTTTAAATTATTAAATAAAGCATGTGTGTGTATAATTATTTAATTAGGGTTTATTATTACCCTAATATTTTATTAAGTATTTATTTGTTTTATTGTTATTTAATTAATTTTATTTAGTATAAAGTATTAAAATATTAATATTTTATGTGTGTGGTGTATATTTGATGTGTGTAATTTAATATTATTTTAATATATAGTATAAAGTATATATATACATATATTTGTCAAAAATCAAAAAGTTTGGAAAATTACCATTTTGCCCCCGATCATCCCTTTCTTCCCCGATTCTTCCCTTCTCCATTTCCGGTCGCTGTCGTGCCGTTTCTTCACTGTGGGTGTGCCGTCCGGTGTGCCACCGTCTTCCCCGACCAATTTCGCCGCCTGAGGAGGCCGTTTCCGGCATCTGGAGATCGATTTTGGCCGAAGAAGCCGAAAATCGATCCACCGTCGATTCCGGCCACCATTTTCGACACCGCCGGTCTCTTTCTTCTCCTTGAGCTCCGGTGAGTGTGATTCTAGCTTTGGTTTGAGCTAAAATGGTCTAGAATTGCTTAGGTTTCGATTTTGTCAATTTCGGCCTATTAGGGTTTTTGATTTTTTTGAGCTTCTAATTGATTGATTCATGAAAACTTCCTTCACAAATACTGTTCCTAGTATCTTAATATACACGTATGAATTTTTGTAGAATTTTTGGAGATTTTTTGGATTTTTGGGTATTTTTGAATATTTTAATATTATTTTCTAATTTTCGGAAATTAATTATTCAAATTATGAAATTGGAGTTTATGGTTGAATTAGGTGTTGAAATGAATTATAGGAATTTATTTGGAATTTTTATGAATTTCTAAGTATTTATTTTGAATTATTGAAGTTTATGTGATTTTGAGAAATTAGGGTTAATTATGTTTTTATTTGAATTTAATTGGTTAATTGAGTTTAATTATTGATATTATTGATAAATATGTTGAGAAAATTAATTTTGGATAATTGTATGATTTTTGGTGAATTTTTGAAGTAATTTAAGTATATTTATATATATAGGGGTATTTTGGTAATTTTACCCTAAATTGTCTAAAAATGTAATTTAATTGGTTTTATTAGTTATTTAAGGTATAAAAATGATTTCTACAAAATATTTAGTATTTTTAACTAATTAAAACTATTTTTCGTGAATTATTTTCAATTATATATAATATACGATTTTTCTAATAAAATGAGTTTTAATCGGTTTTTATAGTGTTTCAAGGTTAATTATGTAATTTTTACCTATGAGATGTATTACTATGTTGTGAGGATATTTTTAGTCTATCTGGAATTATTCTGTGTTTGTGGACCCCGGTCGACAGATTGTAGTCTGGAGTCCGACCGAGGGGTTGTGGATTTTTGTTGAGCTTGTATTTTGAAGTGTGTTTCTTTGCAAGGTCGGCTCTACTCTTTTTGAGTAGAGAGATGTCCATTTACAGGGGAGGTTCTGCCGGATTTTCGATAGAATTCTCGTAAAACGTGATATCCAGTCGAACCCTAATTCTGTTTCCGTATTTTAATACTCTAGATTGAATTCTAGGATTTCTATTAGGGTTATTCTGATATCGGTTATTTATTTCTTGTTTAGTTGCACCGAGACCGAGGGCTAGTGGACCAGGCCCGTCGGACCTGTCTCGTGGAGCGCATTAGGTGAGTTACTATATTATATATATATGCTTAGGATGCATGATTTAGAAATGCATGTTTTATGTTGATTAAATATGCATAAATAATTTGATTATTTCTTAAGTTTACATTAAGTATATTTTTGGTATATAATAAATTATATACATGTTTTATTAATAAAATATATTTAAAATGTTTTTAAATATATTTTTAGTTTAATTTATGATTTTGATTGGATTTATTTGATATATATATACTCGAAATATACCTGGTTTATGTTTGGTATATTTCCGGTATATATATGGTTTATATTGTTGTTTTATTTAAATTTATGCATCATTTAATTGTGAATGAATGTTTTATATTTAATAATGAAGGATATCAATAGAACGTGCTACCTAGTGGGCAGCACTAGGACCGAGTACGTACCGGTACGCCTATAGTATTTAGGCTATATTACTAACTTATTTGTGGATATTGATTGATTATGATTATTGATATGTGAGATATGGTTTGGAGGTGTGATTGCTGGAGCTCGGTTGACTAAGTGTCTCGGGGCCAATCACACTGGCAGTCAGACTGCTGGAGCTCGGTTGACTTAGTGTCTCGGGACCAGTCTACTGTCCAAATGGATTAAGTGGATATATTTGGATTAAGTGAGCCTGTATGGCTTGAGTGTTGTTTAACACTATTTTCTGAGGTTGCGATATTCTAGGGTTCTATGTGATCCTTCATAAACTGGGATTTTTCAGTAAAATATATAAAAATGATTTTTCTGCATCTGTATGAATTTGCCTGTATATATACATATTATGTATATACTGTTGACTGTATGCATTATCACTTAGTGTGTATGTATATATATTATAGTAATTCACTCAGTGAGGTCTGACTCCCCTCCGTTGACTATTTTTCAGGAGAGTCAACTTCTTCAGACCTCAGTAGCAGGTCGATACGCCGGATTTCTTCCGCCCCGGCTTCTTTATGTAAATTGTCTACTTGAGTCTTATTTATTTTATCTAGACACTGCAGTAGTTGTGAATTAAAGTATTGGATTTCATGTACTTTATTTTAAAGAGATGTACTACATTGAAACTGGATTTGTATTAAAGATTATATATATGTGATGAGATGAGTTTTGAATTAAATCCAGTTGATATGGATGATATTATGATATTATGATTTTTATTTTCCACTGCATATTATACTGTTACTGTTATTATGGCATGCTTTATTTTATTTTTAGGCTTGCTACGGGTTCCGGATTCGAAAGAATTCCCGTTCCCTAGCGCCGGTCATGACCCCTGTTTTGGGTCGTGACACAATATTAAATAGTAAAATAATAAAAATTATCAAGAACCCATAAAAATATTTAAAAACCTTTATTTTCCAATTAAAACATAAAAGTTAAATTGAAATAATGTTTGATAATAAAAATTCATAAATGGTTAAAAACTCCCATTTCATAATTAAATTAACATAAATTGCAACTAACATTTAAAATCACAATTTATCATCACAAAAAAAATAATAAAACACACATTTAATCTCAAAATAACAAATACACTTATTATTTATATAATATTCTCAAAATTATCACAATTTAACTAATAAGATCTCAAATATTATAACAAAGTTCACGTTTAATTGCTTAAATAGTTTAATTATATAATAAAATTAGTTTAAAACCCATTTTATTTCCAAAATAATATATAATATATTATTTGAAAACAATTTTTGAAAAATAGTATTAATTAGTTAAAATAGTAATAAATTTGTAAAAATCATTTTAATACCTTAAATAATTATAAAATCAACTAAACATAATATTTAACTATAATTAACATAAAATTACACATTTATCCCTATAATATAAAATATTCAATATACTAAATAATTTCCTCAAAAATTATATAAAATCATTAAAATTATTTAATCATCATATAATATACTAATATCAACCAAAATACTTATTTAGCCAATAATTTTTATAAAAATACATATTTAATCTAAAAATTCCAAAATACACATAAATTGTATAAAATTCCATAAAAATTATATAAATTCATAAAAATTATTTTATCAATAAATAACATTTTAATATCAACTCAAGCACACAATTAAACTTTAAATTCAACCAAAATACTCATTTAACTCAATTATCCAATATTTACATAAACTAAAAATATTTGTAAAAATTATATAATAATCCCAAAAATTAATTTCTCAACACCAAAATTAATAAAAATATATAATAACAATAATTTAACCAAATTCATAATTTATTTAATTTATTTTCGAAAATTCACTAAATAATAATAAAATATTCAAAATAATTTAGAAAAATAAACAAAAAATATATATGAGTAGATTGAGATGCATACTTCAACATTTCCAAAAGAAATAATCAATAAACAATCAAACTCAACCTTAAAAAAAATAAAAACCAAAATAGACATAAACTATAATTGAAGAAAACTCACAATCCAGACGTCGTGAGCTTGAACCGACTTGAGAATCGAGACGTACATGCCATGAGGAGTCTAACGAGCCCAAGAACTCGATCAAAAATCACCAAAAAAATTCTGGTGCTACAGTAACTACCCACGGTTTCTTGCAAAAATTTGACGATTGGAGCTCTCTAGAGGCGACGAGAAGGAAGAGGAGGAAAGTGGGGAGCTTGGTGGTGGTCCGTGGTGGTTGACGGCGGGCTGGTGAAGCTTTGGGAGTCGGCAATGGCGGAAGGCAAGAAAAGAAGAAGAAGAAGAAGAAGAAGAAGAAGAAGAAGAAGAAAAGAAAAAAAAAAAAAAAGAAAAAAAATAAGGTGGGAAAGGAAAAGAAAATTGTTGACCCATATAATGCTTTGACTCTTTATATATATATATAAAATAACCACTTATCACAATCACACACACACACATATATATATACTACACATGGACCAAATACACACATACACATGTTATTAATACAATATAATAATAATAATAATAATAATAATAATAATAATAATAATAATAATAATAATAATATCACATGCATAATAGTAATAAAATGATAATAATAATAACAATAATAATAATAACAACAATAAAAATAATACTAATAATACCAATAAAATAATAACACTAATACTATTAAAAATTAATAGAAATAAAATAATAATATTATTAAAAATAATAGTAATGAAAATGAGTTTGAGTATTTTAAATAATAAAACTCACAAATTAATTATTTCAAGTAAATAAAATATTTAGAATAAAATAAACGAATAATGTAAACAATTAACGATAATATATAGTTAAAATTTAAATTTTATTAACACTATATATCCCAAAATAATATTATTATAATAATTTAAAATATTGGGTCATTACAGTAAGAGTGAGCCATAAAACTTTTGTGTATTCTCAATCTTGTGAATAAGATTGTGGGTGATTAAAAATCCTAACTTGGGGATAAGTTAGATGGAGACGTTGGATTATTATTGAATCTAAACTCCTTAAATATTTGTGTTCTTCATTCTTCCTTCTCAACTCTTACTCAATTCTTGTAAAGAATTCCTTTAATTTCCTATTTTTATTTGATAGTCCTATTCACCCCCCCCCCTCTAGGACTCTTTCATTTGGTATCAGAGCTAGTTGTCCCTTACCGTTAATTAGCAGAGCACCAATGAGAACTCTCACTTGTGAACTATGTCACTGAAGCAGGGCTCTCCGCTCATTGGTGTGGGTGTATCGGGGGAGACAATGGTTGGCTAGTTTAATAGGTACCACTGAAAGGTGATATAGGTTGGGTATGACCTATAAATGTTTTCATTTGGTATCAAAGCTTGAATTCTAGGTACTTCATTGCTAGAATACAAGATCATGGGGAGTGAATCACAAAACATCTCTTCTTTTAGACCATTCTTCGATGGTAGTGACAATCCATATTGGAAATTCAAAATGAAATTATATCTTGATTGTGATTCCATCATACTTTGGGATATTATCCTAAAAGGTTGGAAACCACCTACAACCTTCATTGATGGTATGATAACTACTTTTGCAAGAAGCCAATAGAGTGTTGATCAAAAGGAAGAAAATCACAAAAATAAAAAGGTTATGATTACTCTAGTCTCCTCCATGATAAGAGAAGAAGGAGGCAAACTTCAATATTTCATTTCGACCAAGGAGATGTGGGAGACCTTGGAGAATTACTATGAAGGCAACATTCAAGTAAGAAGTAAGAAGGTTCAACTTCATATGTATGAATATGAACTCTTCAAAATGAAGCCTCAAGAATCAATCACGGAAATGACAAATTGTCTCAATGCTCTCTTCACAACCCTCAAGAAACTTGGAAAACATTTCTCCAAGGAAGAGGTAAATAAAAAGATTTTAAGAATCCTACCTAACAAGGATTGGGAATCTTATGTCACCTCAATTGAGGAAGCTCAAGACCTCTCTACTCTATCAATCGATGTGCTCATTGGTAAGCTCTTAACATATGAGCTCACCATCAAGCAAAGAGGTGAAGAACAAAAAGAAAAAGAAGAAAAGAAAAAGAGCATTGCTTTAAAAGCTCTTCAAAAAGATAGTGAAGAGGAAAGCATTAAAGATTCTAGTGATAAAGATGGTAACATTGCCATGTTCACTAAGAACTTCAAGAAGTTCTTAAGAAAGAAAAATTTCTCAAGAACAAGGGACTTCAATAAGAAGTTTGAAGGATATGGGAGGAAGAAAACAAAAGAAGTTACTTGCTATGAATGCAAGAAATTGAGACACATTAGAAGTGCATGTCCCAAACTCAAATTTATGAGTAAGGGAGCAAAAGATAAGAAGAAGGCCTTCAAAGCTACTTAGGATGATTCCTCTAAATCCAAAGAGGAAGACGAACAACAAGAATTTACCAATATTTGCTTCATGGCCATTGAAAATGAAAATGAGGTACCATCCACTTCTTATTCTTCTTTTGATAATTGTGATGAATATTGTGATGATGATGATGAGAGCTCTATTGTGAGCAAATTACTTGTTAAATGCAAAAGTTTATTATCTAAGAAGAAAAAATATAAACATAAGTTAGCTAGCTTAAATAAGGATTTGAATGTTTAAAAATTGATTTTGCTAAACTTGTTGCATCAAATGAAAAACTAATTAGTAATGCTAAATCTTCTAATTCTTTGAAAGATCAACTTAAGAAAGCAAATGATGAAAATCATAAGCTTTCTAAGGAAGTCTTAAAATTAAAAAATTCCATTGCTAAATTTAAGAGAGGAAAAGAAACTTTAGATAGTCTTCTTTACTTTCAAAAATTTCATGGAGATACTCATGGAATTGGATATAAAAATGGAATGTCTTCATCATCTTCATCACATATTACTTTTGTTAAAGCTTCAAATGATTCTACTCCTTCAACCTCAAATAAGATTCAAGCTTTCAAAGCTAAAAAAATCTCATGTGTTAAATAGCAAGACAAAGTCTTATAAGCTTAACCCTTTATTAACACAAAGAGGCAAGGCTCAAACTAGAGCACCTCAACCTAAGCATGCTTATATGTACACTAGACATAATTATAATAGGCATGCTACACAACACAATGCACATAAACACATTGTACAAACTTATTAAAATATTCATCACCATTGCCAATTGTATGTCTCACTCAATGTCACAAAACAATAAGAGATACACACAACACCAAAGGCATGTTGTATATACTAGGAAAGCATATCATCCTAGGAGAAATAAATTTAAAAATATTTTATGCTCATATTGCATGATCAAAGGACATACCAATAATGTGTGCTTCTATAGAAAACTACACATGAATTTGCTTCCTTTGGAATATCTTGAAACTAACCAACCTAAACCAAGAAAGGTTTGGGTTCAAAAGAACACTTAAAATGTTTTATATAGGTGTGCTTGAAATCCACAAGAACAAAAAGCAAGTGGTATCTCGATAATGGATGTTCAAGGCACATGACGGGAGATAAAGAGCAATTCAATAAACTTGATGCTAAGGATGGAGGACATGTTACTTTCAGTGATAATGCAAAAGGAAAAATTATTGGCATTGGAGAAATAGGTAATCCTCAATCCTTATCTATACATCATATGTTGTTTATTGATGGTCTTAAACATAATCTGCTAAGTATAAGTCAATTATGTGATATAGGAAATAAGGTGACTTTCTATCCTGGAAATTGCTTTATTAGTAGTCTTGATGAAGATAAAGTAATTTTTAGTGGTGAAAGAGTAGATAACGTTTATGTTATTGATTTGAATAAAATTGATAACAAAGACATAAAATGCTTAATGTCAATTTCCCATGACACATGGACATGACATAGAAGGTTAGGACATGTAAATTTTAAGCTTTTAAATGATCTTTGTAAACATGAACTTGTGATTGGTTTACCTAAGCTTGAATTCATTAAGAAGAAACCTTGTGATGCTTGTCAAAAGGAAAAATAAGTTAAGTCTTCATTTAAGCTAAAAAATGTAGTGTCCACTTCTAGACCACTTGAATGTATACATATGGATTTGTTTGGACCAACTAGAGTTGCTAGTCTCGATGGAATGAACTATGCTTATGTATTGGTTGATGACTACTTTAGATACACTTGGGTGTGTTTTCTTGCTCATAAGAATGATGCATTTAAAGCTTTTGAAAATTTTTCAAAAAGAGTTCAAAAAGAAGAAGGATTTTGTATTTTATCCATTAAAAGTGATTATAGAATCGAATTTCAAAATGAATTTTTCAAAAACTATTGTAATGAAAATGATATTTCTCATACATTTTCATCTCTTAGAGCTTCTCAACAAAATGGGGTAGTTGAAAGGAAAAATAGAAGTCTTGTGGAAATGGCTAAAATAATGTTTTATGAGTATAATTTGTCTCTACACTTTTGGGCGAAAGCCATTAACACATCGTATTATATTTCAAACTAAGTTTTTAAAAGACCAATTTTAAATAAAACATCTTATGAGCTATGGAACAATAGAAAACCCAAAATCTAATATCTAAGAGTATTTCGATGCAAGTGCAGATATTGAACAACAAGGATAATCTTAGGAAATTTGATTCAAAAGTCTATGAAGGAATTTTCCTAGGCTAATCCATCTCTAGCAAAGTATATAGGGTCTTTAATAAGAGAACTCTAATAGTTAAAGAGTCAATGCATGTGGTATTTAATGAATCAAACTCACTTGATCCTGGAAAGGATGTTTGTAGTATTGATGATCTTGTAGATGACAATGAGATTATGGAATCATAAGAAGAAAATGCTAGTAAGCCTTTGGAACTTGAAGATCCAAGCAAGAAGAAAAATGAGGAGACACCTCAACCTACTTTGAAGGATGAACTTCCAAAGGATTAGTAATTCAAGAAAGCTCACCCTCAAGACCTCATTATAAGTGACATTACAAAAGGGGTAACCACTAAATCTAAACTCAAGTCCATTATTAATTTAGCTTTCATTTCTCAAATTGAACCCAAAAATGTTGATGATGCTTTAAGTGATGAATTTTGGGTCCTTGCTATGCAAGAAGAGTTAAATCAATTTTAGAGAAATAAGGTTTAGACTTTAGTTCCTAGACCTAAACATCATCCTATTATTGGCACTAAATGGGTGTTTAGAAATAAGATGAATGAACACAGTGTCATAACTAGGAACAAAGCTAGACTAGTAGCTAAAGGTTATAATTAAGAGGAAGGAATTGATTATGATGAAACCTTTGCCCCCGTTGCAAGGTTAAAAGCTATTAGGATGTTACTTGCATTTGCATCATACATGGATTTTAAACTTTATCAAATGGATGTTAAAAGTGCATTTTTAAATGGTTTTATTGAAGAGGAGGTATATGTTGAACAACCTTTTGGTTTTGAAAATTTTGTCTCTCAAATCATGTTTTTAAATTGTCAAAAGCATTGTATAGATTGAAACAAGTTCCAAGAGCTTGGTATGAAAGATTGAGTAACTTTTTACTAGAGAAAGGTTTCTCTAAAGGAAAGGTTGACATAACTCTTTTCATAAAGAAATCCAAGCATGATTTATTAATTGTTCAAATTTATGTTGATGATATTATTTTTAGTGCTACTAACCATTGCTTGTGTGAGGAATTTTCTAAGCAAATGCAAGGAGAATTTGAGATGACTATGATGGGAGAACTCAAGTTCTTTCTTGGACTTCAAATTAAGCAATGTAAATATGGGATTTTCATCAATCAAACCAAATTGCAAGGGACATTCTCAAGAATTTTGGAATGGATGGAGCTAAATCAAGCAAAACTCCAATGAGCACCACAACCAAACTCAACAAGGATGAGAATGGCAAACCGGTTGATGAAAAGCAATTTTGAGGTATGATCGGATCCCTTCTTTATTTAATCGCTAGTAGACCTGATATTATGTTTGCTACTTGCTTGTATGTTAGATTTCAATCAAGTCCTAGAGAGTCTCATTTGAATGCTATTAAAAGAATTTTCAAATATCTTTGTGGTACAATGCATTTAGGACTTTGGTATCCTAGGAGTTCTTCCTTTGACTTGATTAGTTATTCTGATGTTGACTTTGTCGGTAGCTTACTAGATAGAAAAAGCACTTCCAGAACTTGTCAAATTTTAGGAAATTGCTTAGTTTCTTGGTTTAGTAAGAAACAAGTTTCGGTTTCCTTGTCCACCGTTGAAGCATAATATATAGCAACTAATTGTTGTTGCACCCAAGTTCTATGGTAAAAACAACAACTTTTGGACTATGGCATTGATATTAATCACATTCCAATTAAGTGTGATAATACAAGTGCTATAAACCTTAACAAGAATCTCATTAAACATTCTAGAACTAAGCATATTGATATTAGACATCATTTCTTGTGTGATCATGTGCAAAATGGTGATATTTTTCTTGATTTTGTTAATACTAATCATCAATCAGCAAACATCTTTACCAAGCCTCTTTATGAGGAAAGATTAAATTTTATTAAGCATGAGCTTGGTATGATTGATGGCTCAAGTTTGTCTTGTTCACTTATTAAATTGATGAATTAATGTTTGGATTCTTATGTGATCATGTTCTTTAGAAAAATTATTTTCAGCATCATGTATATATTTTCGTTTAAAAGTATTTGCTTTAGCAAATTTACTTCATATACATGATATATTGTATTTCCCATTTGTATGATCTTTGTATTAATTTTATTTGATTTGAATTTATGTGGATTCATTCAATTTTTTTTCAAAAGCCCTCATCTTTTTCAAATTAATAATTAATTATTGAGCTAAATTCAATTAATTATTTCTCCTCCTTAACAAGATTTTTTTTAATTCATTTTATGCCTATTTCTCTTTGGTTTATTTTTAGTATACTTTATGTATCTAAGTTTTGAGTTGTTAGTGTATTTTTTAATTTATTTTATGTCCGTTTACGCCCATTTTATTTTCTAGATATTTTCTAGATATAAGCCATGAGCCGTTTGTTTATTTTATAATTATTTTATGACAGTTTACGCTCATTTTATTTTTTGGATATAAGACATGAGTTGTTAGTTTTATGTCTTGTCTATAATTGGTATCTTAATATCATTGTAGCTCTCTCCTTTTAATGCAATTTTATTTGCATTTTGACAAGGGGGGAGAAATATTTGAGTTTGTTTAATTTTTTTTTACTGTGTTCACGCATGAATATTTTTTTATTACGTTTATACATGCATAATTAATACTTAATCTATTCATGTATCAATTCTACTTAGGAATTGTTTTGATCTTTGATATGACATGAATATTTTTTAAAGATTTGGTCTATCTTTGCTTTTGTCAAAGGAGGCAAAAATAATTGAGTTTGTATGTGTACTTAGTTAGTTTCTTTTAAGGAAGAGAAATTTTTTTACAAAGATGTGTTTATGTTAGTGACATAACTATATAATAGTGTGTTCTTAATATCAATTTTTTTAATTCATTAAAATGGGGGGAGAAAATTGTTTGAATTTATTTCACAGAAATTTTTTTTATGCATGTATAGTAACAATGTAAGTGTGGCTAGTTTTGTCCTTGTGATAAAAAGTCTTGTTTTGCTTACTTTGTTTATATATGACATGAATTTTTATTTATGCATGACTATTAATTGTGCTTATTCATGCAAAATTCATATTCATGCATAAATTCTTCTTGGGCATGGTTTTTATCTTTGAAAATGACATGAATTTTATAAAGATTTTGAGTATCTTTGCTTTCATTGTTTTAGTTCTTGATCTTTTATTTACTATAATATTTTTGGCTCCCTTAGGTCTATTTCCCCTTATATCTCAATATTTTCCTTTTGTCTTTGAAAAAGAGGGAGAAGAAGCTATGTGCTTAGGGGATAAATAATTGTGTTTAAGATATGCTAAGTACCACATAATTATGTATGATTGATTGACTAGCTAAACTATGTGATGTTTGAATATAGCATATATACTATTTTGTGATGCATTATAGTAGCACTATATGCATATATGTTTGAAATTATTTTCTTCATGTTGTCTAACATTTTTTAATAATCATGTTATCATCATTTGTTATGTTAGGCCATGTTCTTGATAACTTTTTTATGATCATTTGTTATGTTAGGTCATGTTCTTGATAACTTTATTATTTTGTCTTCATTTTTAATAAGAAGGATAATAAAATTTATTTATATTTCTTATCATGTCCAAAAAGGAGGAGAAATAAAGAAATATATTTGTTAAAGGAATATATTTGTTAAACATGCTACATTAACCCTCATACATGCTATGATAATTCATTTATTTATGTGCTCTGATACATGATAAATATTGAATTTATGCACATGTTAAGGGGAATCAAAATATTTTCTCATTTTGAATCTATTTAATTTGAAAGGGGGAGCTATTTTAATTTACCATGCTTATACATATTATTTATTTTTTACACACACACATATTATTTATCATCTTTTCAAATTGGTTATCAAAGCCAAAAAGGGGGAGATTGTTGACCATTTGCATGATCAAACTTCTAATTTTAGAATTTTACAAACAATTTTTATACTAATAATTTCAATTAAGTGTGTAGGGAATTATATACCAAACATATACCAAGCATATACACTTTTGGATGAATAGTGACTTTTTGGGCTGTTTGAACCTCTAAGATTCAAGAAGGCTTTTGACATCTTTAGAGCTCTTAAATAAGAAAATTATATTCTTAACTTTTGAATTAGACATCTTAAGCTTTCCAAATTGAGCTTTCTTGTCAAAATCCAAGTTCATTTAGGTATGCAAATCTTTAATCGAAGTCAACATATGCAGCTTGCATTTCTGTTTGCACAGCTCTTGGTATTTCAGCAATATCTTGAACTACAGATGTACAAATAAGGTGATTCAAATTTTTATGGAAATTTAAGACAATTATATATAACTTTTATGAAGAACATTTTGGCTAAATTGATCTTCTTCAGTTGAATTCACGAGAATCATTCGAGGTGGTCACAAGTTGTCCTTGAATGGAGCCTGTTGAGCACATTTTTGCCAAAAACTAGCAGTAACCCTCATGAGCATGAGTGCTCATGAGCACATTTCTGAAAGAATCCAATGGGAATTTTTGAATGCAACGGATATATTCTTGCTCCTCACGAGCTCTATTCACTCGTGAGCCGCCCGTGAGCATCCCTTGAGCTGCCAAAAGTCCAAGAATTGATTCAAAATCAATTATAAATGTTGGAGACATGATTGATACATCCAAAAACTATATTTTTAAGTTTTTTTATATATAAACAAAACTTAGAATTCAATTAAAAGGTTAAGGAAATTTTTTTATCATTCATTATTTTCTTAAACATTCAATTGAGCTCTTAAACTTTCCTTTAAACAATTCTTTGTGTATAACTCTTGTGAGAGTTGGTGAGTGATTCGAATACACATTCTTATTCTTAAATTTTCTAATTTTAGAAAATGGGAAGTGAGATTCTATTCTAAAAGAATTGGTTTAAGTGTTTAGCCATTAAAACACTTAGGAATTTGGTTTTTGAGTGAGCTTGAAAACTCAAGTTGTAAGGTTGTAAGAGTGAGCCATAAAAATCTTGTGTATTCTTAGTCTTGTGAATAAGATTATAGGTGATTAAAAATCCTAACTTGGGGATAAGTTAGGTGGAGACGTAGGATTATTATTGAATCCGAACTCCTTAAATATTTGTGCTCTTCATTCTTCCTTCTCAATTCTTGCAAAGAATTCCTTTAATTTCCTATTTTTGTTTAATAGTCCTATTCACCCCCCCCCCCCCTCTAGGACTCTTTCACATTGCATAATTTAATTTCCATCCTTAAGCGCTAGCTAGGGCATCAGCTCCTCGTCCTAGGCCTACCGCCTAAAAGAGGCCTCATCAGCATCCTTGGATCATATATAGTGGTAATGGTTCTTCTTCTAGTGTACCATCTATTATGGACCCTTTCAGTTCTTGATCTCAGATAGTAGCTAGCAGGCTTGCCTCTACACCTGACTTATTGACTCGTTGCTAGGCGCATTCAAGTGAGCTCTTTCATTGGTTTTTGACATTATACATGACCTTGGAGCCAACATTCCCCCCAAAGACTGCTGCACATGTTAGTTCCTTTCTCTTGAGGTCCTATTCTAAAGTTTAACTTAGCACATGGTTAGTTCTAATAAGTATATTAATTATATGGATTCCTCGAGATCAGGGAGAGTATATGTATCGGGTTATCAAGGCCCATTAGGACAATCTGATGTAGATGACATAGTAGTGGAAGAAAAAATAAAATACACTTTATTTCTACATGTATGCATGCTTTCATGATTCTTACCTCTTATTTCATCTTAATAAGACCGAGATGAGGCTAATTAGGCTAGGATCACTACCTTTGAGCATTAGCTTGCTGCTCTCCAAGTTAAGGGTGATAAGGAGAATGAGGTGGCTGATGAACAGGCTAAGGATAGTAGTGATGAGGATGGAGCTGATCCTACAAATGCTTCCACAGATGACCCTATTGATGAGGGAGCTGATGAGTCTAGGGATGATGAGTAGAGGGGATGCCCGAGATGATGTGTTAACATAGGATTATTCTGACTGGAGATATATTTGATGTTTGGCACTGTTGCTTTACTACTGTCTAAACTAATTCTTTACTTCTAGCATTTTCATTTTTTGTACTGAATGACTAGATGCAATATCTAAATCCAAGTTTTGGTAGAATTTTGAATCAATCATCATATTTTATTACTGACAGCATTTCTTCTGATTTTTATATGTACACTTCAACCATTTTATAGCAGTATAAAGATCACTCCTTCTATTTAAGAGGCGTCACCTCTTGAAGCAGAGGTGTCACCAGATCTTAAAAGTGAATGCCTCCGCAGGTTCAATCTATAGCTATAAAAATCCCTAAATCTTCTCCAAAATCCCTAATTCCCATTCACATGAATTCCCCTCATTCTCTTTGTCTTGGCAGCATTCTACCCTCCAATATGACTAAAGAAGCTTAAAACAACTACAACCAATTCTGAAAAGCCTAGATGGTAGCTCATTCTGTTTAGTTTTGGGATTTTTAAAAGCATGTCCTTTCAGTTCAATATAGTGGAACTCTACTCTCTACCAAGGGAATTTGAAGCTATCGTGGGCTCTTAAATGGATTATGCTTATCATATTGCAATTCCTTCAGTTGAAACTCTAGATTTGCATATTATCCAATACTAAATGGCTAGGTTGTTTAACATGTCTCCACAATATTCTCTTTGCCATGTGTTCGATAATGAAATCCTTATAAGCCTTTTTCTCAAAACTGTTATGACTGTAGATAGCAATAAGGTTTACTAGCCTCGGATGATTGCCTTTTGTCTATATGCTCAGTTCCTACTAGTTTCCCCTTCCGACAACTGTGACCCGAAGATTCTTCATATTATGGACTAAGTGGAAGCTAGCCTGAATCCTTTCCCTCTCATTCTAGTGGAAACCATCATCAATCTTGATAATTTCTCTGAGACCCAATGATTCACTAGGAGTCCCTTTCTGCTGGAGGTGAGCTCTTTCTCTTTTATCTTTTTCTGCCTTTTTGTCATTTTTTTACCCACTCATCATCCCTATAGGCTTTGTTGCAAGAAAAATTTAGATTGTTTGAACCTTCCAGAGACATCATGCACTATAGGGCCAAGTATTATCATACAAAGAGCCTTCATCTGATCCCAAAAGACATTTAGAGTTGGTTTTCTACATTCCTTGACACTCTAGTTCAGTGGATGTGTTGCATCATGTGAACATTCAGTCCTACACCTATTGTGTCCCTCTGGCCGATCTCCATTTTTGCCACCTTTGACAATTGAGCTCGACTTTGCAAGCAATATGGGCAGAAATAATAGATCATGGATATAGTACATGAATTTGAGCTAAGGATCCTTTCTTAGAGTTTTTTAGACAACCTGGTTGGTACTTAGCCTCGTAGAATCATTCAGAGGTCCATTGACTATGATGGAGATCAGTCTATTGATGATCAGTACAAGGCATGGATTCAGTTACAACATACGGAGAAGGATGAATTTATAAGGAACAAAAGGATAAGGGCATTACAGGCATCGAGTGCCCAGGGTATTCAGAAGAGAAGTAGACAAAACTAGTTCATGAAACTTAGTTTTTTATTTTCTTTTTTATTGGATGAAATTTCCTTTCTAGTTAAACAGTGTGTAATAAGCATTTAATGCAATGTTCAACAATAATAAAGGCAATCCATTCCATTTAATTTAAGCATAAAGTGACTATACATTTTGCTTCTTACATATCTTTTATTGTTAATTTGCTTGCTCTTATAAGTTTCCTAACTAACTATATTTTCCCTCTCTCTCTTTTTTTACATGTCCTTTACCTTTTCCTAAATCACCCTTTCGAGTTTTCAATCTAGCAGGACTTTTTTATTTTTTATTTTCATTTTATTGTCTCTAACTTTTGCCTAAGCAGCCTCTTTTGAGGTTTTCTCCCTAGTGAGACTTTATAGAAAGTATTTCTTAAGCTTATCCAGGTTGATAGGCTCTCTGAACTCATTCCCTTCTAGATCAGACAGAATAGCAGCACCCTTGAAAAATAGTTTCTTTACTTGATATGGACCTTCCCAATTTTTCTTGAACTTTCCCAGTGGATTAGTCATAATTGGCCTAATGAGTTTCAAGACCAAGTCACCCTCTTTGATATTTCTTGGTTTAATCTTCTTATTATAACCTTAGACTATCCTTTTCTGGTATAATTAAGAGTGATACATGCCTCTCATTCTCTTTTCCTATAGCAGCATTAGCTACTCTAATAAGCTTTTAACCCAATGATACTCAAGGGTTTTAGTTTCCAGGAGAACCCTTAATGACCAAATCTCAATCTCATCAGGTAGCACAACTTCATATCCATACACTAGAGAATACGGAGTAGCTCCTGTTAACATTTTAGTAGTGGTCCTATAACCCCATCATGCGAATTGTAGGTAGTTTGCCCAATCTTTGTAGTTCTCCAGTATCTTGGCTAGGATTCTCTTCACATTCTTATTTGCCATTTATATTGCCCTATTTGCTTGTAATCTGTAAGGAGATGATATGTGATTTTCAATCTTGTATTCTTCCAATAAATTGGTCTTTTTTCTCTAAATTGAATACCATTATCAGTAATGATGTTATGATGCAAGTCGTATCTGCATATTATATTCTTTTCTACGAGCCTTGCCATTTATTTTCCTCAATAGTCATAAATGATTTTGCTTTAACCCACTTAGAAAAGTAGTCAATTGCTACTATAATATAGCGATGATCGTTGGATGCTTTTGGCTTTATCTCCCCAATGATATCAATTCCCTAGACGATGAAGGGCCATGGAGAAGTCAATCACTGAAGTTCTATAGAGGGCAAATGGCTCACATCATTATACACTTGGCAGTTATGGCACTTTTTCACATACTTCACTCAATTTGCTTCCATGGTTAGCCAAAAGGAGTTATCTTCTTGGTGAGGACTGTTCCATTCATATGGGGCCCACACATACCCTCGTGAATTGCTTCTATGATTTTTCATGCCTCTTTCTTATCAACACATCTCAAGTGCACTCCATTTAGCATTCTCTTATATAGCATCCCGTTATGACTGATGAACTGCCAAGATAGCATCCTTAGCAATATCCCTTCTTTTTTTTCTACATCATTTAGGAATCGCCCTGTCTTAAGTTATTGCTATAGATCATAAAACCAGGGTTTTTTTATGGGGCTAATTGACATTATTCTGATTTATTCATAACAAGGAGTTTGGGACTTTATCAAAATAAGAGGCTTCATTTTTTCCTATTTTCTTCCTCCTCATGTCAAAGCTAAAGTAGCCAAGGCATTTTCCATCTGATTTTCTTCTCGTGACAAGTGCATGAATCTACATCGGCTAAAGGATAACAAAATTATGGTCGAATAATCCCAATACAATCTCAGCTTATCCTCTCTTACTTCTCATTCTCTGGAGATCTATTTCATTACCAGCATCGAATCTCCGTACACTGTAATCTCTTCTGCCCCCTATATTCCTGAGTGCTTCCAAACCGAAGATGCAGGTTTCATATTTAGCTTGATTATTGGTGACTTCAAATTCTAATCTCATTGCCATCGAAATCATTTCTCCTTTTGGCGAAACTAAAATCACACCAATGTCAGCTCCTCTACTATTAACTGCTTCATTAAAGTACATCTTACATGCCTGAATCTCTATTGCCCCCAAGTGCTCATCCGTGAATTCCAACTCCCATTCCTATCCATTGTCTACCAGATTCTGAGCTAGAAAGTCAGTCACGACTCTTCCCTTTACCACCTTCTTCACCACATAGTCTTTTTTAAATTTGGTAAACATGACTATCCATCTGGTTAACTTCCCTGTAAGTGACAAAGTCTGCTCAAGGTTTCTGAGAGGATCGTGCTTAGAGATTGCCTAGATTCTGTAAGACTAAAAGTAATATCAAAGCTTCTTCATCACCTAAATTATAGCCAAGAAAGTTCTTTCTACTAGACTTTATTTGCCTTCATATGGTAGAAGCTTCTTACTCAGATAATACATAACATGCTCAACTTTTCCTTTTCATTCCTAAGCTAACATTGCACTAATTGCTTCCTTCTCTATCGCTAAGTAAAGAATTAGGGGCTTACCCGACCTTGGCAGCTTCAAGACTGAGGGATTTATTAGATATTGCTTAATAGCTTCAAAGCCTTACTGACATTTATCATCCTAGATGATCAGTTGATTCTTCTTTAAAAGCTTGAAGATCGACTCACAAATGGTTGTTAGCTTGGCTATGAACCTATTGATGTATTGTAACCGTCCAATGAACCAACTGACTTCTTTATTATTTTTTGGTGTAAGCATATCTCTGATAGCTCTAACTTTGTCCATATCCACCTCTATGCCTTTCTGACTAACAATATGCCTTAGCAACTTTTCAAAGGTTACCCCAAAATCACAGATTCAGCCTGAGGTTATACTTTTCAGCTCTTATAAGGAATTTATCTAAAGCCACAAAATGCCCTTCTTTAATAGTAGACTACCATCATATCATCCATGTGCACCTCTATCTCCTTATGAATCATATCATGCAACAAGGTGGTGGCCATCCCCTGATAAGTAGCTCTTGCATTTTTAGCTCGAACGACATGACTATATAGTAATAAATGCAAAGTCTTCTGCTTGTCAATCACAGCCATCATAATCTGCTTATATCCCGAGAAACCATCCATGAAAGAGTGCATGGCGCTTGAAGCTATACTGTCTACTAAGGTGTCAATATATGGTAAAGGAAAGTTATATTTTGGACAAGCCTTGTTCAAATCCCTATAGTCCACACACATCTTAACTCTCCCATCCTTCTTAGGAACCCAGATGATGTTGGCCAGCCATTAAGTGTCATCTATTACTTCTAATAATTTCACTTTCAGTTGCTTTTCTACTTCTTCTTTAACTTAGAGAGCCTATTCTGGCCTTAACTTTATCTTCTTCTATTTTATTGTTGCAACATGAGAATAAGTGGGGTTCTTATGTTCTACGATCTCTCTATCAATCCTAGTCATATCCTTATAGTCCTAAGCAAATGCTTTTTGTCTTCTTTTCAAAGTTTCTTTCATTTTTTCTCTCTTATCGAGAGTTAGTCGAAAGCAATAAGTATATCCTTAGGGTTATCATATGTGCCTAGATTAAATAATTTAGTTTGTATTAAATTAATGTCAAACATATGCATAAAATGATCATCACACATAAAATAACCTTTAGGAAAAAATCACATAAGTAAGCATAATCAGACCTTATTATATTAAATTTGGAAATAAAAATGTCATCAGTTTCAAACAAACTAGAAAGAGGAACATTAATGTCATCATAGAAAACATCCATAATATAATTAAGAATAAAAGATTCGAAGTTGAATTCCTCTTCCTGGTCAACAGCATCTTATTGCTCCACCGCAGGAATGTCCTCCTTTGATTTTGGAGTTAACACCAATTCTTCCATTATTAACTCTTTTATAACAGATTCTTTGATCTCATTCACATGTTCAATGAAGATTTCAGACCTAGGGACCAACTTTTCAGCAATTAGTAAAGGTTCAAGAGCTCCTTGATAGGGGTAGTTAGCACCTTCCTCCATAAAGGTTTCCCAAAGTGCCTTCTTCTTTAGCTTCGCTCTCACTCTGTTCTTCCCTGGCTTCTTCTTAGCTTTACTTTCTTTCTCACACTCATACTCCGTGGGATATTCTACCCCATACTTTAGAATTGACACTTTAGGTTCAATGAAATTAGGTGGGCCTTGCTAATTCTTCCTCAACCCCATACCAGACATAAATTGGATGCTCTTCATTATGCTCACAATTCTTGAATTCAGCTCATCCTCATAGATCACACAAACCTCAAAACTCATACTATCTGGGATTTCGGTAGGAGTTAACTTAAAAGCAGTAGCAGTAGCTTTAGTTTCTGCCATTATAGTGGCCACTCTTCCCTTATGTGGAAACTTAATCTTTTGATGAATAGTAGGAGGCACACCCCTTAGAGGATCAAACCATGGTCTCCTTAGAAGAATGGCGAAGGTGACTAGAATATCAATGATATGCAGGTTAACCTAAATTTTGATAGGTCCCATTTTGACCAGAGCCCTGAAAGTTCCATCAACTAGTCTTTTCATATCATCATAAGCCTTAATCACCACATTACATAGTTTTAAATTGGCTACTATCAATCCCAATTTTGGTAGGATCTTCAGAGAGCACATGTTAATGGCAAATCCATTATTAACCATAACACAGCAAGTTAATTTCCCTTTTACTTCAACCTTAATGAATAAGGCTTTATTTTGGTCACTTCCTTCGAAGGGCAAGTCATCATCAATAAATATAAGGGCCCCCTAAGGGCTCTCTATCAGTAAATCCACCATTTGCTCAGGAGTATGCGTTGAAGGAATTTTCTTATGGTTAAGAGTAATAACCAGTGCTTCTTGATGGGCTCTCATAAGCAGCTTCCAAATACTAGCAAGAGTTTCATCATCTCTTTTAGCCTCAGTGGCTTCTTCAATTTCTTCACATTTCTCTTATTCTTTTTTTAGATCAACCTTCTCTTTTTCTGACTTAGCATCTTTCATTTCTCCCTTTCCCGTCTCTAACTTCTCAACTGACTGAGTTATCTTCCCTTCACTATTCTTCCACAAATCAACTACTAACTATTTTTCATTATTGGAACTCCGAATATCAAGTACATTCACATGGGATTATGTATGTCACGACCTAAACCGAGGAGTCATGATCGACGCTAGGGAACAGGAATTCTTTCGAATTTAGAACCCGTAGCAAGCCTTAAAAATAAAAATGCATGCAATAAATAAATAAAAATACACTAGAATTAAAACTTAAGTCAATATAAAAAAAAATAAATACTTAAATGTCATATCATAAAATAAAAATATGTTCATACAATATTTAGAGAAAGGTCTTTTACTAAAATTAACATTTTACGAATACAAAGCACTACTACTGCAGTTTTCTATAATATAACAAAGTTCAGATAAATAATTTACATTATCTAGCCAGGGCTAAAGAAGTCCTGTGTAAAGGTCTACTCCTGAGGTCTGACGACGATGAATTTCCTAAAAAAAATATTGAGGGGAGTCAGACCTCACTGAGTGAATTATTATAATATATATATATGCAATCTAAAACACATTCAAGCAAACATCAGTATATATATATACATATACACGCATTTCACACAGATGCAAAACTCTGCTTTTATATATATATATATATATATATATATATATATATATATATATATATATATATATATATATATATATAACAAATGCAGAAAATATTATTTAAATGAAGGATCAAATATAACCCTAAAAATAATCGCAACCTCAAACAAATATCTCACTAGCCATGCAGTCTTACTTAATTCCAAATAAATTCTCTTATTCCATTTCGGACAGTAGACTGGCCCCGAGACACTAAGTCAACTGAGCTTCAGTAGTCTCATTGTCAATGTGATTGGTCCTAAGACACTAGGTCAACCGAGCTCCAGCAACCACACTATTCACTCACTGAATACTCATATTCACAATATTCAATTCACCTCAAATAATTCTCACAATATTGACCCTAAAGTCTAACGAACTGGTACATACACAATCCTAGTGCAGCCCACTAGGTAGCACGTTCTATTGATATCCTTCGAATAAAATTGTATATTTATGAAAAATAAATAAATGCATAATTAAACATAAATGGCATTCATAATAGAAAATATACCGAAAATATACTAAATATATTTCAAGTATATTTATGCTACAAATAACCAAAATCAACCATAAATATACTAAAATATACTTGAATGCATATTATCAAAATATATCATCGCATAAATGTTGAAATATACCAAAATATACTAAAAGTATACCAAAAATATACTAAACCATTTAATGAAATAATTCATATCAAAATATAATTATTTATAATCATGCACTATATGCAATGTATATATAAAATACTAATTCACAAGTTTACGCTCCTCAAGACTAACTAGACGGGCCTAGTCTGATAAGTCTCGGTCTCAGCACAGCTAAAAAATAAATAATAATAATAGTAAGAATAATTTCTAACTTATACTTATAATAATTCTAAAGGAGACTTGATCTAAGAATTCAAAACTCAAACAAACACATAAATTTAGGATCGACCCGACGTCACGTTTTACAAAAATTCTATAAAAAATTCAGGAAAACCTCCTCTGTAAAATGGATATCTCTCTACTAAAAAGTAAAGTCAATCCTGTAAGGAAAACACACTTCTAAATTCCGCAAAAACTCAACACCTCAGGTTGTGATTTCAAACTATACAAATTCCTAACCAAGATTCACAATTCACCAAAAAATCAATATAAAATAATAAATATATTAAAAATCATTAAATTCCATAAATATCCATAAAATACCAAAATATAATATATTTAAACATTAAATCACTAAATATGATTATTTTCACAATAATTAAATAAAAATTTCAAATAATAATATAATATTAATAAAAATCAAAATTTTCAATAATTCCACATAAAATGGTAAAATTCACTTTTAATTACTCAAATAACTTAATTATATATAAAAGTATTTAAAAATCAATTTAATCACTAAAATAGTAAATAATATATTATTTAAATATAATTTTCAAAAATTAATATTAATTAATTAAAAATAGTAAATAATTTATAAAAAATTATTTTAATACCCTATATAATTCTAAAATTATTTAAAACATATTATTTAACTATAATTTCAAAAAAATACACAATTAACCTATATATACAAAATTCACATAATACTAATATATTCTCAAAAATTATATAAAATTACCAAAAATTATTTTATAAATTATAAAATTATTAAATCAAATTAATAACACTAATTTAATTAAATTTCCATTAAAAATCATTAATTAACATAATTATAAAAAATTTAATATTTTAATATTAAAATAAATTGCCCATAATTCAAATTAATTCAAAAAAATAAAAAAAAATTGAGAAGCTAAAGTTGCCATGAACAACATTTCTAAAGTAAGAACCCATAAATCAAACAATATCAAGTTTACAAAAAAAACCTAAAATAAACATAAACTAAAATCTAACTAAAACTCACAAACGAGAGGATTAAAGCTCAAACGGAGCTTGGAAATGAACTCACCGATCTAAAAGGAGTTGATCAATACCAGAAAGAGGAGCTGAGGTGGCCGGAAATGGAGTCACCGGCGAAGAGCTCTCCTTACTATTGTTGTTATTTCTGGCGGTTCCGACAATTTCGGCAACTTCTAACATGACCTAGAGCGACAGAAGGGAAGGAGGAGGTGAGGGGAGTCAATGGTGGTTAGTGGCTGTAGTCACTCTGGCAGAGCTGGGTTGCATAGGGGAGGTTTCAGGAAGTAGAGGGATGACAAAGGGAAGAGGAAGAAAAAAGAGAAAAAGAAGGAGGGGGGACTGACTTTCTTTGACCCGAAATTTTTTTATTTTTAATGTTTATTATTATTATTATTATTATTATTATTATTATTATTATTATTATTATTATTATTATTATTTTATACACACACAAATAACACTTGTATATACATACATACATACATACATACATACATACACACACACACACACACACATATATATATACAACACAACTCGTGCACACTATGCACAAAAATGAAAATAATAATAATAATAATAAATAACAATAATAATATTAACAATGAAATAATAATAATGATACTATTTAAAATAATAGTAATGATAATAACTTCAATGTATTTAAATAATATAACTCCTAAATAAATTATTTTATGTAAACAAAAATTTTAGAATAAAATCAATAAATAATATTCACAAATAATAACAATAATACATAAATAAAATTTAAAATTTTATTAACACTGCATATCTTATAATAATTTTATATTATTTAAAATATAGGGTCATTACACTGTAGTTTGATGGTTCAGGTTTAGGTCTTTTGATTGTGAGTTTAGTGGTGTGGGCATGGCATTAACAAAGAAATTAAGGACTTGTTCCTCTATTAAGCTCATGTTGATCATCAGAATTCTTGGATTGGGTGGCGGGACATTTCGGTAGTTGGATAGAGGTTTGTTTTGGGCATTTGGTTTTCTAGTTTCAGGGTCAGTTTT
This sequence comes from Mallotus nudiflorus, assembly GCA_947683625.1. Taxonomy (NCBI): domain Eukaryota; kingdom Viridiplantae; phylum Streptophyta; class Magnoliopsida; order Malpighiales; family Euphorbiaceae; genus Mallotus; species Mallotus nudiflorus. The sequence continues at coordinate 157,902 of CANTUR010000234.1, forward strand.
TTTGCCTAAATTAATCAGATCTTGAACCTCATGTTTCAGGTGGGTGCAACCATTGGTGTTATGTCTAATGTTTTGGTGGTATTTACAGTATAATTTTGGGTCAGCATTTGAGAAAGGAGGTCTTTTGGGCAAGGGTTGTAACAGGTTATTTTCCATCAACTTCTCTAAGACTTTAAAGAGGGATCTTCCCAAGTTAGAAACCTTCGGGATTGTCTAACATTATTGATCTATACATTACTACTCATCCTGACTCCACTATTAGATCCCATCCCTTCTCTGTTTATAGATCTCCCACTGAAGAACCTTTTCTCTTGTGCCAGATCATATTCTTTTTGCATCCCAAACTTATACAGCTCCTCAAAATTTTGAATTCCCAAATTCTTCATCTTTTTGGAGAGTAGGAGTACTCACCCTTCTATTGCTATTACCAACTAATCAGATTCTGCGGGTCAGTGCTTCATTTGTGCTAGCTTTTCTCTCCACTTGATCAAATAATCTATGAAGGGTTCATTGAATTTTTGTTTCACATTTTATAGGTCTCTCAAGGATGCCTCCATCTGGATGTTAAGATTGTACTGCTTAATAAATGTAGCATATAATCCTTCCTAGTCAGTTTGGATACAAGATTCCCAAGCATAGTACCAATTGATGAGTGCTCCTTCCAAAGATAGAGGGAATTGCTTTACAATTTGTGCCTTTGTCAGTTTGGTTATCTTCATATGGGTCACATACTGCTTCAAATGTAGATAAGGGTCCTCTATGCTAGTAAACTTCTTCATATCGGGGAATTTAAACTTCTAAGGGAGGGGCTTGTCATCCTTATCCAGATTCATATCAGAGTAGCTTAGTGGAGCATCTATCCCTTTTTCTTTCATCATCAGCTGCATTTGAGCTATAGTCTTAGTTAGACTCTTGGCCTAATTAGGTTTTTCTAATTTCTTAGCAGTGTTTGCATTCATATTCTATCTAGCTATAGGCTCTGCTATCATGGTTTTTTTTATCATCCTCCCTTTTCCATCTTTCAGAATCTTCAACATCTAAATCAAATGGTTACAGTTGAGGCGTTGGCGGTTGAGATGCTAATGGTTCTTGTATAACTGATCCCCTCATGTCAACCATCATTTCTCTCATAATTTCTAAGGTTTAATTAGCTAGCTCTACTTTCAACTTATCCCCAAAAGCCTCAGCATTAAACTTTGTCATCTTAATTTCTCTAGAAATCCTAACTAAACGATCGGTGTTAAATCATTTCCAACTAGAAGAATGTTATGGATCTATATCTGAAATCATTGAGGATCAGAAAGATGCATAGCATGAATGCATGAGATGTAGGTTTACTAAAAATTAAAAGAAACAAATTAACATATATACATGAATCAGAAAAAAAAGGCTCTTAAATGATATCTCCACCCTTATGTCTCCCACACAAGTGTTCATTGGTGAATTCCTTATCCTAGGATTGTTGTTCTAGGTTTTAATTATCAATAGAGGATAATAAAACTAACGGATGAAAGATAGCTCTCAAGACAGTACAAACAAGTGGTTAATTCTTTAAATAATTCCAAAGTCCATTTTAATAAGCCAAGAATAATATTAATGGCCCACCTTGTCAAAATCCATTTAAAATGGGCTAAGCATATGCATGAGAGGCCTATCTTGGCAAGGTTTGTTAATAATGGGCTCGGGCCTTATAAAAAGAAACACCATATGGCATGAAACACATACATTTAGGAAAAACCTAACGTAAATTGCTAAGTCATTACATGAGCTAGGTTTTGGGTAATAAGCTTCAGCTCCCATAACTATATACCTCAATTACGTCTCCCCACTCAAGGGTCTGTGTGACATGGATAAGCACATGCTATGAGTGACAATAATCAAATACTTTACTATCAGGTTTAAGTGGAACACAAACAGTAAAGCAAAGACCATTATCAGTTTATTTGGGACTTGGAGTGCACATTATATGGAAACATGTAGTGAATGCAAAATTTTGCAATCGGAATAAAGAAATAATCAAAGATGATAAATTACAAAATACTTGGAATCAGTTTCTCTATCCCAATGAAGTCGCCAATGTAGGCGACCGGCTAGATATGCGCCCAAGTGTTGGTGACCACGGTATTGTGTGAGTTCAAGGCTCACTAAGAAATAAAAAATAGGCTTAGGGCCCAAACTGGAGATGGAGTTACCACCCGGATAAAAGCAGGGACATACTGTATAACAATTGGATTCTATGGAGGTTCCCAAAAGCCGTCATCAGAGATCGGGTTCGGAAACTGGATATGGGCTTTTGGAATGCCCACCTAACCTTACAGTTGGCCTCCGTGTGTGTTTCATATTTTATTGCCTTTTATTATTAACTTATTTCCTTGTTTTAACGTGGATTGCAATCATTTCCAATTTTATTTTTTTAGTTTAAGTTTACACATTAGTCTCATTTCATACTTATAACCCAACATATATTATAAATAAAAATAATAATAAAATTTACAATCATACATTCCAAATAAATAGAGGAAAGAAATTAAAGATTATAACATTTTGTACAAAGAAAATGTAAAATAAACGAAAAAAACCATACATAAACCAAATTAAACCGAAAGCAAAATAATTAATTATACAAATAAAACCTCTCAAGAACTAATTAATGGAATAATTATTTGATAATTAAACATTACCAAATAATCCCTGCAACAAATACAAGTTAATCTCACCTCGCAAGACAACATTATTTATAAAATAATTAATAAATAATATTCATAGAAAATAGGAATACAAGCACAAAATAACATCATAAATAACATAATAATCATCATTCAATAACAGTATTAAATGACATTGTAACCATGCATAAACTCAACATGTATAACAAAACAAACACAAAAATTTAAAATACATCAAATAAGCATTAAAAATCAAAGCAGAAAGGTGCAGGATTCTGACAAAGCGACGACGCCTCTTCAACAAGGCGTCGCCTCCTGACCAGGAGGAGATCTTAAATCACCTCAACAAGAAGGGGCAACGCCTCTTTAACAGATATAGAGATGGACTACATTTTTTAAACGCTAAGAAACTTAAATGTTCAAGCAAATAAACATGAACAGATACAAATATACTAAGACCAACAATCAATACTTAGTATTTTAGGCAATCATGCTTCACATATGACCCTATATAAGCAATATAAGAATAAAACAAAGTTTTGATGAAATAAATAACTTGGAAGTTAAAGATAAGGAGCCTCACTGATTTGGACAAAACTTGATACAACTAACTAAGCCCTCAGAGCTTGATTAATCAACTTTGAGTGCTTGGAATGCAAAGAAGCCTCCCTTCTTCTCAAAAAATGAGATCTTTTAGATCCAGAATTCTCTTCTTTTTTCCTCTTTTTCCTCTCTTTTCTTTTCTTTTTTCTCTCTGTGTTTTCCTCTCTATTTTTAGCTCCAGAAGCTTTTCTTTTTCAGTCTCTTTCCCGTCCAAAAAATCTTAAAAGTCCAAAAGTCCTCTCCTTCTCTTTCCTCTTTTCCTTTTAAGCCTCTTCCCTTTTTTTTCCTTTCCCAATTTCTTACCAAAACCACTCTCACCTTCTCCTCTTCATTCCCTATGCTTTTTTTCTTTTTTTTCTTTCCTTTGGCGTTTAAAAATGCCTCAAGTCAGGGGCAGGTCAACCCCAACTACTGTCATTAATGATATTTAATGCAACAACTGGCAGGCATGATGAGGCATTGCCTCACCAATACTCAGGGTGAAGAGGCGATCGCCTCTTCACCCAATCAAGCATGGGCCTAGTGGGCTAAAAGATAATGGGTCATGGGCTTTGGCTTGTTGGGCTTAAATTTAGTGTTTTGAGCTTGGATTTAGGCTTAAAGGCTTAGTGTTTTGGGCTTTTTAAGTCTACTTCTGAGAGATTTTGAGCTTCCGTTATATTTCAAATTTGTATTTTCTCATCATTGGACTTTTGTTGCGAGCTGATCAACTGAAGATGTCCACAAATATTTAAAAAAAAGTACATGCAATTGGACATTTTATTTAAAGACTTAAAAGTTTTTTTTATATATATTTAGAGGTATGTGATTTTATTTTCCAACATTTTAATACTCTATCAACTAACATCTTCTTTATTGTATAATAAAATTTTAATATAACACTCTATTTCAATAATAAAAATATTTTACATGTAATTTACTATTAATATAATTAATTAGATACTTTTAAAAATGTTACAAATTTATTTTAAAATTAATTTTTTTATTCCTAATAAAATTAAAATTACATCTTATTTTTATTTATTATAAATAATATCATTGAGTTGAACACTAAAATATAAATAGAACTAAACTATATACCTTTAAATATTATGAAAAAATACCACTACTTCTTAAGTGAAAAAAAAAATACTTATCATAGAGTATTTTATTATACTTTTTTCTACAATTAGAGACTAAAACTTTGTGTTGCATTCTAGATTTTTTTTTTTTTTTTTTGGAATTTTGAAGAATTGTGTTGCATTCTAGTTCACAACAAGCACATAAGTCGGGGAAAAAAAATAAAGAGTTTGGTTTGAGTAATTAATATGTTTGAATAAAAAAAATACACCGTACGCAGAATTCACAGCAAATATGTGTACACGTCTTTATTGTAGTTGTACCACAACCTGTTGCTGCTGTTATATTCCAAAATTAAAGTAGGTGATTAATGCTAGAAAAGTATAAGTCGTTAAAGTAATAATTTTTAAAAAAATATATTTTTAAATGTATAGTTTGAATTATATTGTTGTTGATTTAAAAGAAAGGATTATTTTTTATTGTACAATTTATCGATATGGAAATTATATGATCTTTTAATTTATCAAAAAAAAATAGATGATTAATATTAGGTGTAATACATATATGACTTTTATATTTGTAATTTTTATTAGTTTGACACATTAACTTATAGTTCTGCCTTTTTAATATTTAAATTTGATTAAAATATAATTTTAAAACTTTATCAACATTCGTGATATAAAATAATAAATTAACATATGTCATATTATAAGAATTTAACTGATTAAAAATTACAAATAGAGGTATTAAATTAATAAAAAATGATAAATACAAAAATAATAAATACATTATATCATCATCTTAATAAAAATTAATATATTTTAATCAAATTGAAGTGTTAAAATAATAAAATTATAAATTAAAATTTTAAACCGATAAAAAATAATAAATATATGAAATAATATATGTATTATATCTGAATATTATTTTAAATATTTAATATGGAAACATTAGATGATTAATATTAATGAGGTATGTTTTATTAAATAATTAATTTGTTGTGATCAAGGAAGTACGATGTACGAAAGTCATCCAACAATAGACATAGATCGCTCTCAAAGTTGCCACATGGCTACGACGTCCAGTCCTCCGCCACGTGAATGCATTTATGGGGGACAATATGCTTTGCAATGTTGCTGCCTCTCTTCGAATTTCATTGGCCATCATTTCAAACGGTGACATTTCCATCTGCTTAATTTTGTTGATCGATTTTATTTTCACTTCCTCAATGTTGATTTATGAACTAATCTCATAAAGTAGCATAAGTATAATTTGACCGATCTACCAAAGTTTTTATTAGATTTTTATAGGGATATCATCGAGCTGAATCAAATTTTAATTAACTTTGATTTATTTTATTTTATAATCGAATTAAATTTGAATCAAGTTTATTATTTCATTTGATATTCATATACTGTTTATAAATTTAAATAAAATTTAAAAAAATTAAAATTATATATTAAAAATAAAAATAAATTATTTATTAAATAATATATTTAATAAAAAATATATTTTTTAAAATATTTTTTACAACATATATATATATATATATATATATAAATAATTAAATTATTAAATATTAAAATTATAAATTAATTTATAAATTTTAATTCAAACTTACTCGGGAACATCACGAATTAATTTTTATATAGTTTGAACTGATTCATTTATTAAACAAATTCAAACAATTTTTTATTTAACCAAATACTAAACAGGTTGCAAGTGGCGCGATTTTTTTACACCCCAGATTTTAACATGCGTTGTCTATTCAATATTCCTATAGATTGAATTGGGTATAAAATCTTACACCGACAGTGCCTTGTCTGCCCTTGCCACAAGATTGTAAAACTAATTCATTTACAACTTTTAGCTATTTTATTGCAGTGCGGTATATATTCTACCATTAAATTTATAATAAATAATTTAAATATTTTATTTTTAAATAAAATATATTTTTATGTTAATTTATTCGTAAAATGTAACATAATTAAAAATATATAGTATTTTTTATCATCATGAAATGTCTTTATATTTTATTGAATATATAATTAATTTTTAATATAAAATTTATTGGGATGAATAGAAAAGAATTTTTATATCATTCTAATTGGTTAGCGGTCATATTTATGGATTTACATTACTTTTTTAAGTATTGGATAATGAATTAAAACTTGAGGCATTTTAATTCTTAGTTATTGTAAAATATATAATTAAGTAAAACTAACTCATGCCCAATGTTGGGTTAATTCTAGTAAAAATTAATTATAGAGAAGAGACCATGCATGCTCGTACTTGCAACTGTACAAAAAAATGCTCTTCACTCCTTTTATATATATATATAACTAAGATATATCCAGCAAGTCACAACATTACAATTCACTTCAAAAGATTTTACTTTTGATATGTATGTATGGAATTCAATATTGTTTCTATTAATATGTGGTTGCGTATGGATATATACTACTACATCACATAGGTATAGATTATTGAACAAAAAAGAAAAAGAAAGAAAAAGGAGATGCCTGTTTGTTTTTACTAGATATGATTTCTTGGGTCTTTTTACAGCCCAGCATCAGCTAAATTTATGAAGCATTGATGGTCGCTTAATTAATTGGTTTGGTTGTTTAGCTTCTGCATTACTGCTTCAGCTTCTATTTCTACTCATATTCACCTTCTATCTTTCCTTTTTCTTTGCTAGCCTGCTCAGCGTCACTTGTAACTATAAATAATTAGTACAGTGAGCATATAAAAGATTCTTGTATACTTTGAGTGTAACACGTTTAACATTAGTTCCGTGACATGTATTTTAAACATTTTATATTAAATATACATGTCTATTTATTATAAATTTGACCGTCACATATATTGCATCCGCATTAGACAAAAAAGTTTCTTGTATATATATGTATATACATTGACCAAATATACTTCGAAAGGAGCTAGCCCATGCCGTGTATATATCTATAGAGAGAGAGAGAGTTAATTTCCTCTTCTAAGGTTGCTGTTCTTGCTTATAATATGGAGATAGAACAGGTTTGTAGCTATGATGAGGGTTGTAGTGGAGGCAGCTGCGAGGATTTAGAGGCATGTGTAACACAAGGAGTAGGAGGAGGAGGAGGAGCAGATTCTATGTACTTGGTGTGGGAAGATCTAACAGTGGTGTTGCCAAATTTTAGTGAAGGGCCAACAAAAAGATTGCTTAAAGAGCTTAATGGGTACGCTGAGCCTGGCAAGATCATGGCTATTATGGGTCCTTCTGGTTCTGGCAAATCCACTCTTCTTGATGCATTAGCAGGTTTTTCTCTTGCCTTCTCCCTCTTTTTCTTAAAAAATTGCTCTCAGAAGTAATGTGTGCAAGCATGCATATGTTATTTTAATTGTTCACAAATAATTCTTGATTCTTGTACATATAATATAGTACATTATTAAATTTTATTTATGTTCCAGTCTAAGAAAAGAAGGAACATTAACTCATTTAAAGTTCTATTTGCACAGAAATGATTTTTTTAATTTCTTTATTAGTATTAATTAACTCTAATTGTGCATGTTAATTTGTTAGTACCACATTTCTGAAATTTTTTTTTTTTTTTCTATTTATGATCTTTCCTGGGTTTGATCATGAACTGACCATTGTAATTCTGACTCTCTAAGAATATCTCCTACTCCATAGCCAATACCAATTGTTCACTGGTTGTGTTGCAACTTACAAACTTTACTGTAATAGCCCTTGAGTTCAAAATTTGAGAGTAGACAGGGTTGTAGTTAATTGGGGCCAGGATTTAATGCACTTGGTGAACTACTACAATAACTCAGACAAAACCCTGATAGATAGACATTTCAATTTTTGGGTGGATTAATGGTCACAAGTGACGACCCACTTCAATCTCATCTGCCCTTCTTCCTGATAAGATGTTCTGGTGCATGGTTTTGTTATTTTTCCAGGTTTTTTATAATTACTTCATGCATTAACATGTTGATGTCCTTTCTTTTTCTGAGGAAAAAGATAAGAAAAGAGCTCTTTTCTTTATTTTGTATGGTTCATTTCTAGAATTATTGTGTGAACTCAATTTATTAAGTAAAATATTATGTAACTATATTATTTGTTAAATATCATTTATATTGAATGATTTCAATTATATTTTTTTTTACTGTATTACATTGGAAAGAAGATGGGATGAGATTCAATTCCAAGTATTTTTAAGTGTTTTGTGTTGTTGCATGATCCAAAGGCTGATATAAATATTTAATTATCGTAAATGATCATCAATCATTAATATTTACTTTTTAATAAAAGATATTAACACATATTACTACGTACACAATTTAATAATTGATTTATAATCGAAAATGGTAAATTGGGTTGCTTAAAAATTTTCAGGGAAAGTGGATAGAGGTGCAATTGCAACCCGGACCCATTCTTCCAGCCGCTTTAAAAAGCACTAAATGTCACTAGGTCCTTTTGGAACCTTGAGGGTTTCGATATGTTGCATGGGTCGCTATACCATTAATTTTGTTTGTTGTGATTTCTTTTTCTTAATCAAACAGTCAAAAGACGTTAATAACCAATGAACTATCATGATAATGATTGCTATCAACCTGTTACTGTTTTAATTAATAAAATTAAAAGTAAAAGAGTGATTTAATAGTTATTTTTTAAAAAAGATATTATAAAATTTATTATTGTTATTTAATTTAAAAAGGAGAAATAATTATTATCAAGGAATGCTATATGAATAGTACCATTAAAAATTTTTCTACACCTATAAAGGTGAGAAAAAAAAGTAAAAATTTTTGTCCATTGAGAAAAAAAATAAAAGCTAACATATATTATTCTAGAAAATGATATATATCGCGGGTTGCGAGTTACAATTCATAAATTTCTAAAAAATTACCAATTAAGTTTATATAAAAATAAAAAAAAATCATTTTCATTATCTATTTGATAGGCTCCACAATCTTATTGTTAGCTATTACATGTTGCAATATATAACATTTTTCTATTATTATCCATTCAAAAAGGAGAGCTATCTCAATTATGTAATAAAAAAAATTAAATTTTAATTTTTTATAATTTATCGTACAGAAAAAGAATATTAGTGATTAAAAAAACTTAAATTTTCATTTTTTTCAGTTTTTATTACAGATATATAAGGGTGAGAAAATCAATTCGGCCAAGCATAAATAATTATTTACCTATGCTATTAGTATTATTATTGTTAAGAGCATTTACGCATGATTTATTTGGTGCCCTAAATACGGGTACCTGGGGAGGGGGATTAATGATTATTAATATTATTTATTTCAGAATCCGCAACATTAATAATTATTCTTTTAAAATATAACCTAATAAATAAATAAATGGAAGTCAGAAAGCTATAAAGTTGTTGAATGAACTTCCTCGAAATGGTGCAGGCAGACTCTCAGGAAATGTTCTAATGACTGGAAATGTTCTAGTTAATGGGAAGAAGAGGAACCTTGGCTATGGTGGTGTTGTAAGTAACTCTAATTTTTCTCCTAACTAACCCAAGAACAAATACAAGAATTTCCCTCAAAAAAGAAAAATTAAAATTATTTTGATAGTTAATTTCATCTAATAATACAGTAACTTGGTGTCTTAATTAACTCAGGCTTATGTAACACAAGAAGACACATTGATGGGGACTCTTACTGTAAGAGAAACCTTAACATACTCTGCTCATTTAAGGCTTCCCAGCAGCATGACTAGAGAAGAGATTGGAGACATTGTAGAGGGAACAATCATGGAAATGGGTCTCCATGATTGCGCCGATCGTCTCATCGGAAATTGGCATTTGAGAGGAATAAGCGGTGGAGAGAAGAAAAGATTAAGCATTGCACTTGAAATATTGGTTAGGCCCCATCTTCTGTTTCTTGATGAACCCACAACTGGACTAGACAGTGCCTCAGCTTTTTTAGTTGTTCAAGCTCTTAGAAATATAGCTAGAGATGGCAGGACAGTTCTGTCTTCAATTCACCAGCCAAGTAGTGAAGTTTTTGCACTATTTGATGATCTTTGCCTGTTATCTGGTGGTGAAGTAGTTTATTTTGGAGAAGCAACAATGGCAGTACAGGTGGTGGAACAGTTTTATCTCTATACATATTGCGTTAGCTCCATTGTTGTATATATTTGTCTAGCCTGAGGACTAGCTGTTTTGCAGTTTTATGCTGAAGCTGGATTCCCATGTCCGAGTAGAAGAAATCCTTCTGATCATTTCCTACGTTGTATTAATTCAGGCTTTGATCTTGTCGCTGAAACGCTGATGGGAGCTCGCAGAGTATGTGCGATTCTGCTAAGGACTTCTGAGTGTATTGCATTTTCGTTCTTTTGTGTAAAATTTTGCGTATTTGAATAATGATTTCCTTTCAGGAAATTGAGAATTCATTGGATTCTTTGGCAAATTTACCAACAGCAGAAATCAAGGCAGTGCTGGTGAAGAAATACAGGTCCTCTAACTATGCAGCAAGAACAAAAGCTAGGATCAGAGAAATCTTGGCCACTGTAAGCCTCTTGATACATACAAGACTTGATGCATCTTTCACATTTCATAAACTGAACATGAGCTTGAAAATCTTGAACAGCAGAAAGGGCAAGAGATAAAAAGAAAAAGGGAGGGGCAGGTGAACTGGTGGAAACAACTTTCAGTATTGACTAGAAGGTCGTTCATAAACATGTGGAGAGATTTGGGTTATTACAGGGTAAGAATAGGTATCTACATTGTGTTGTCTGTTTGTGTTGGAAGCATCTTTCAAAATGTTGGGACAGGCTATACTGCCATCTTAGCTCGTGGAGCTTGTGCCGGATTCATATCAGGATTTATGACATTCATGTCCATTGGAGGATTCCCTTCCTTCATTGAAGAACTGAAGGTAGAAATTAATCTACACCTGATGCAACCACTGATATATTATTGGACTCTAATTGAGAACTTTTGGTCATCGAGCAGGTTTTCTATAAAGAAAGGCTAAATGGGCATTATGGGGTTGGAGTATATACTCTGTCAAACTTCCTCTCTTCGTTTCCGTACTTGGCTGTGATGTCAACTTGTACTTCGAGCATTATCTTCTACATGGTGAAATTTAGAACTGAATTCCCACACTTCCTCTATGGCTGTTTTGACCTTTTAAGCTGCATAGCAGCCGTGGAGAGCTGCATGATGACCATTGCTTCGCTTGTTCCTAACTTCATGATGGGGGTTATTGTTGGAGCTGGTTATGTCGTAAGCAAAACTATAATGATTTTCGTTTTATGCTATGCTTTTTTACTAGTTCATTTTATCCAATTTTCTTATACAATTTTGCTTTCCAGGGAATCCTCCTGATGACCTCTGGGTTCTTTCGTTTAAAACCTGATCTTCCCAAGGTTTTTTGGCGTTACCCAGTTTCTTATATCAATTATGGAGCATGGGGATTGCAGGTGAGTTCAACTAAAATGAAGAATTCCAAGTCCGGACATAGATAACATCTTATTTAATCAAAATCCTAAAACTCATTATTCTCGAGGCCAGTAATTTCCCGTCGTATAAAATGAGACTTAGAATCGTATACATGATGAATAGAAAAGACCAGCCTCTCTGACAAAAACTTTCCAACAAACAACAGAGAAATCGGAGCGATTTGAGAACTTCAAAAATAAAACTCTTTCAAGCCCTGAAATCCAATGCACGATTTAAAAATATCATAAATGCAGAAGCACAAACCTGTGCAACTAATCGTTCTTGGTGCACAATTAGCGTTCATGGAAGAATGTCGAGAATCCAATTCATAACTTTCTGCACTATGATACAAACACTCAAGATGTGACTATCATGCAAATAGGCAATATTTTGCATACCGACAAATCGTAGGAAAAAACTAGCACCCAGTTTCCTACCTCTTATAGACACACTGAACAATTGAGCATCTCTTAAGAAGTTATGCTCAGCTAGCGCACAACACAACCTCAACAAACATTCAGTGCAGAATATAAACAGCAACAGAACTCGTGTATGATTTATCATTATCAATCTAGTATCTTAACCACTGTTATTATTGAATTTGCAGGGAGAATACAAAAACAGCATGATGGGGATGGAGTTCGATCCTTTAGTACCAGGTGGCCCAAAACTGAAAGGCGAAGTTGTTCTCAAAACCATGCTTGGCATGGATGTAGGTCATTCAAAATGGTGGGACTTAGCCGCTGTTGTGGCCATTCTCACAGCTTTCAGAATTCTCTTCTTTGTGATTCTCAAGTTCAAGGAGAGAACTTTGCCTGCATTTCGTGAACTCTATGCCAAGAGAACAATAAAGCATATGAAGAAGAGGCCATCTTTCAGAAAAAATTCACCCTTCCCTTCTAAGAGGCACCAACCCCTTCATCCGTTGTCTTCTCAAGAGGGTCTCAACTCTCCAATTCATTAGCAGTAGTACCAAACTTAACATCCTACAATTGTCTCAAGCTCTATCAGGATCTTGGAATACATGGCAAGGAGGAAAACTCAAACAAACGCTTTACAATTTTCTTTCCTTCTCTGTTCTCATTCTCGGCAATAGCTTAAGTTTCAACAATTCCATATTGATTTTCACTACTCCAGTCGCCATCATTATAGAAGTTTACAATATTTTTACCATCATTATTGCTGAAAATCTCCTCCATTCAGCCCATAAGCTACAAGTACCTTTTCCTACTTCTTCAGACTCCAACTATGACTAAAACAAAAATAACTATTTTCAACAGAATCCATATCTAAAAGGCAGAGTTTGTTCCAGCAGAAGCAGGATATGTACCAATGTGAAATTAGCTTCTTCAGAAAAATATCTTCTACTGAAAGTGAAATTATAGCCCTCACTCTCATAGAAGCCAAACCTGCCTTTTTGCGTTAATCAATTGATCGCTTCATCTTCTATTCTCCCGAAAATTTCAGGAAAGTGGTCACTCATTACCTATCAACAGAAAGAAGGTTTGTTAGACAATATATTAGCCACAGAGGGAAACCATCCTGCTTCTCAAAAGAGAGAATAAACAAAACACAAGCTGAAAAATTTGTGAAGAATCAATTCCAAGGTGGAAGTGGTGACTGCTGTCTTCTTAAGAAAAAAACACACCTACATATGATTCTTCTGCCTTGAAAACAAAAATGAAGACAAACCTGCATTGGCCATTCCTGAGAAGAGGCAAAGACAACATGCTCTTCATCTTATAACAAAGACAAAAGACATGTAGTAATATTGGAATACCAAAAGTTGGATGAAATAAATCATAATTTCCAAAACATGCAATCAATAAAAACCAGAGATATCAAGAAACTGTTTCAAGCTATCATCAGGAACATGCAACAGCATTACATTACACAATAAAAATAAACTTTTTGTTTCATCTTTTAAAGAAAATTCAAGTTTATAAATCAGATTAGTTTTTTCTGTCAATCCTAATTTTAACAATAACTAAAACTATAAATAAAATCCTAATCTAGTAACCTCTAAATTCCATATGTAGTAGAGTGGCTAATGCTTATTCTCACTGGACACGCCATTTTCAGCACGATTGTCGAATCCATGATAAGGAACTTCAAACATGGGCCTAGGAATTGGACGCCCACCAAAATCCTCTGGAAAGAATTCAAAATTAGGGCCAAAGTTAAACTTGACAACACAATTTGGTTGATTTGGAAGGGTGTACATTGAAGCAGCTGGGTAATAACGACCACCATATAAATCCTTGAAAGCAACACCTTGGCATACCCCATTTTTGAAGAAAGATATCTCACTTCCTGCATGAAAAAAAAAAAAAAAAAAAAAGATTTTCTTCAAAGTAAACAATGGTATCCAAAAATGAAGTACAAATTACATAGCATCTCCCCAAATTTATAGAAAATATGTATCAATTATGCCCACTCAAAAAAATTACAAAAACCAATTTCCAAAAAAAAAAATTACAACAACCATGAAACTTAAGCGCAAAATCAAAATAGCACATTGACAAAGGCTGCAACTTTGTATTCCAACATGATAAAGCAAAATAAAGTTAAAATGGATATATGCCTTCTATCGCCACCAAAATAAAGAAAAATAATTCATGCAAACCCTCCAAAACTTTGCTGTGGAATCACTCAAATCACATAACAGCAACAGACTTTACTGTCATGAGTACCTCTGAATTTCACCTAAACAAAGAGGATGCCTGAGCCGAGGTACCAAAAAGCTAAAAGAAGCTCTAGGTAAAATCAAGCCAAATCCGCACATGCCCCAACTATTTGTTTATCCTGAGATGTCAAGGATGCATTGCAAGGAAAACCATGCCCAATTAGAGAAATCTACCGAGGTGAGCTTCAAAGATTCTTACAGAAATTTGGCTTTTATTTCCAAACACTAAACATTTCCAAGGCTATTATCTTATCCCATGAGAAATAAAAATATGAGGCATGAATCTCTCTACCAAGCACTAACACTGTCATCAGCTTACAACTGTTTTGCTACAGGAATCCATCTTCCTCTCTGGAAAAACTATTGGAACTTTTTTCAATTACTTTCATCTTCTTTGGAATTAAATAATGAGTAGCCCAACCATTTTGTCTATAGTAATTCTCCATGACTGAAATTCAGCAAAAGAAGAAAAAGTAATAGAGTACGTCACTTAATCCCTAGATGCTCTTATTCAATTGCAAAGAAATACACCACCATCGACCAACTAAAAACCTCAATGAAACCATCCACAATAGCATAATTAAGGAATAAATAATGACTTGAGAAAATGAAAATGCAGTCAATAAACACAAGCTTACAATGAAAACACATGCTCCACGGGTCATAGAAGAGCATACATACCAAAGAACAATCAAAGAAATCCAAAGACATTTTTAACTCACCAGGTATGATCTTAGGAGGATCCTCCTTAGAATCTGGAGCACAAACATACCTCTGCCCTTTATACCAAACTAAATGAGGTGGTTTAGGAGCATATAACAAACCATCAGGTAAATTAATATAAAATCCAATAACATCACCTTCCTTGTACCCTTCCTCACCATACTTTTCTCTCAAAGCCTTATGCACTTTACTCCCATCAATATCTCTGTACCCAAAACTATTCCCATCATATCCAACCGGAGCCTGCAAGTCCCCCTTCTCCGTAGACCAGCCAAGACGAGTATGTCCAGTCTCTCCCAAGTTGACAACTTTAATTTCAAAATACCAAGCCCCTTCAGAAACACCTCGTGTAGCTCTCACCATTCTATACCCTTTTGAACTTGCAGCACTTAGCCTATCTTCACTTATCTCGACTTTCTCAGCTTTATACACTTTAGACAAGCACATACTCATATCAGGGGAATCATCACTTTTATCTTGTAATCTGGGCACCGGAGTAATTAGTACAGTATCTTCAGCAGGAGTATTCTGGGGATTGGGTTTAGTTTTTTTCTTACCTTTACGGGTAGATCTTGTAACCCACACATTATTGTTGCTCTTTTTCTTCGATTTCTTTTTTGTAGGACCTTGCGTTGTTGTTGTCGTTGTCGTTGGAGTCTTGGTCGCATTGGAGATATTATTGTTGTCAATTGTTGCCGGTTCTTGTTGCTGCTGTTGTTTCGGTAGTTGGGTTAGAGAAGAAAGCTGTTTTTGTTTTTTAGGAGGTGGGTCTTCTTCATCGTCATCGTCTTCCTCATCATCTTCTTCTACTTCCTCATCATTGTCTTTAGGGGATTTCGGAGTTGGCTTTTCAGTGTCGTTTGAGGTTGTCGGGTCTGATTCGGATACGAATGGATCTTGCTGTTTAACAGAGTCGCCATTTTGAGATGTGTCCGTGTCGTTTAGCTGCTGTTCCGTGCCGTTTTGGTGCTCGGGAAGCTCAACTGTAGGATCGTTGTTGATTTTGGCAGCTGGATCAGGGTCGGAAGGTGGAGGGTCATTGTGCGAGCTTGTGGGCTCTTCGTCGTCATCTTCTCCTCTGTAAGTGTCTTGAAGCGAGTCCATATCCTTATAAACAAAACAACAACCACAATAAGGTGTTATTATTTTCCAATTAAGGGTTTCAAATTGGGGATTTAAAATGAGTTTCGGATTTGGATAAAGAGAGCGAGAGGGAAGAGATCAAAATCTCGCTCTGCAAAATCGCAGCGGGAAGAAGAAAGTGAAGTGAAGATGTGAGAGGGTTCTGTTTGTGATATGGGCTTGGGCTATGAAAATATCATAATCGGCTTTTTATTGTTTGATTTTGGGCCATCTCCAGTCTTCTTGAATTGGGTTTTTTTTTTTTTTTTTCCATGTTCCATGTATAGGTCATGGATGATGGAATCAAAGCATTGACCAACAACCACTAACAACCAGCACCACCAAGTCCAAAAACAACCACAATGTCAACACCCATTGCAAGAGTGGTGCGCCAAAAGTCAATATTTCAAAACGTGTTATACTTACTTTGCCTTTTCTTCTCACTTCTATCCTTCTCATTATTTTCTGTGCTATGCAGGTGGATCAATTTTTTTACTAAATTTGTATCATTTTTATATTTGATCTGTTTATATTTGTATTAATTGAATCATGTTCATATCGTAAGTTAAATAAAATTTTAAATTTAAATTTTATATATAAAAAAAACATATATTTTAAAAAAATTTTATCCATTTGTGAGTTCATTAGCTCAAATTCTAAATTAATTAAAACTTATATAATTACCGTTTAAATAAATATAAAATTTATTTAACTTTATCTGAAATTTGAACCAGTTATGAATTTTTTTGAGTTTGAATACTTTGATACATTAATATTAATTTATTTCAGTTTTATTAATCTTGATTATTAAATTTTATTGATTTTATCCCTTATAAATAATTTAAATAAAAAAAAATATAAATATTCAAATAAAAAAAAAATTTAGACTCTCGCCGTGTATTCTCCTCTTTAGTAAGAAATTTATTACATCAACTACCTACAAAAAATTCCGACAATTTTTCACTAATTATGACTGGCAGGGTCATTGACTTGACTGACATTCCATAGAACCATACTTCCCATTAGTGGAAGATTTTTGAAGTTACACGAGCCGTTCATTTTGAAAATAAATAATAATTCTTTGTTATTAATTTATACAAAAACTTAAATTAAAATTTTAATATTCACGTTTGATATTTTTAAATCTAAATGAAAAAATTACCATTTTTTTATAAAATAATTATAATTAATTTTTTTTATTACAATTTACTTCAATGGAATTTTAATTACTTGAGCAATGAATGTTAAAAACAATAATATATATTTTATTAGTTAGATGTAGAATTAAGAACAAACAAGATAATTATACAATTAAATATTTTTGTTCTAAATTATGTTTGTTAATACTTCATTTTCATCTACGACCCACTTTTAGGTCTTCCACAAAACTTTTCTTTTTCTTTTTTTCAATATTTTTTGTGGTCAATAAAAAAAAACCCCAAAATTATGGGAGATGTTGAAAATTTTCCACAACATAAACAGTTTGCGTTTTTAAGTGATTAAGATGTTGATGTAATTTTTAAGTGCACAAAAAATGTAATATTATAGTCATTCATTATCACGAGATAAATCATCAAAAGTCAATATTGGGAATATTACAAGATATTCAAAAGAGAAAATATGTGATATTTTCTATACTCTTTAAGTAAATTACAACTTTTCCAATAATGATTTATGTATGCAAACCCACTTTAGAATGGATGGTTTGTTATTCACCCGTAGAACTTATCATTATGTAGAGGTGGACAGATCAAATCCGCACTCCTCCGCTCATATTTATATGAAAAAAAGTATGAAAAAAAGAAAGTTGGTAAAAAAAAATAATGATTTAGATATTATAGTCGAAATAAGCTTAAAGTTCGTTTCCGATTTCTCCTCCAAGTACTATGCATATTGCATATTTTTAAAGTGATTTTCATCGTTTTTTATTTAAGTAATTTTTATTATGAATATGAATGAATAATATATTGTTTGTGAATGAATAATATATTGTTTGTGAGAGAATAATATTCAAATAGTGAAAAGAAAATCTCTATATAAAGGGATTGAAATTCATTAATGAGAATGTTAAGAAAAAGAAAAAGAAAAGATAGATTACTCTCTAAATTTTTTCAATATTATAGTTCTCTAAATTCTTTCAAAACTCTCTCTAAATTCTCTCAAAATCATTCTACTATAAAATATTTTTCTTCTAGTTAAATACTACTAAATTCAAGTTTAGTTCTATAACAAAATAAGTAATTCAATCTTTATTTCACAACACGTTATCAGCACGAGGAGCTCTCGATCAAAATAATAAGGTACATATTTCTTAATATTTAATATTTATGAATATATTAGTTGATTATATATTATCATGGATGGCTATGTCTCCTACTAATTTATATATTTATATTTATTTCTTCAATCTAACTTTATGTTAATTGTTATTTTTATTTTGTTTTACTAACTACACCATTGATGCAAATATTTCTAGAAATGGTTCTAACCTTATGAATGGTTATGCCTCCTACCAATTTATACTTATGCACATTTATTTTTTTTTATTATTTATGTTAATGGAAGGCTATATCCCATTTAATATTAATGGACGGTTTGGCCCCATATTTATACATATCGTTATGTTAACTCACTTACTATAAATAATCATATCAACATTATTTATTGATTTTACTTTATATAATTTATTTCTCAATATATTATATTAAAAAAAAATTTCTAACAGCTATATTTTTATTACCAACGGTAATATAACGGTAATAAACGGCTATATTTTTCATTATAAATAGATGAGCTATAAATTTTATTTATTCACACAAATTCATACATTTTCTCTTTCTCTCTTTACTCTAAATTGTAAACATGATTTGGTATATTTATATTTGTGTTTTGACCATGACTATTATAATAGTTTTAGGAATAATTAATATGGAAGATGATTTTCTATTTGATATAATTTTAAGTATTATTGTATCATTTTTTGTACCACTATTATTTCTTGCAATATTCATTCATGATATAATTAATTAGTAAATTCTGATCATGTTTGATTTTTTTTAGTAGTCATCAAATTTATAAATTCTAATTGAGTTATATTTTTTTTATTAGTTATCATAATGACAAATCTAGCAAAGCTTGAGTTCGTTGCTCTTGACATCACGGGAAAAAATTATATGTCTTGGATTCTAGATGTAGAGATGCATCTTCAATCAATGGGGTTAATTGATACCATAAAAGAAAATAATAACACCTCATTGCAAGATAAGGCCAAGTCTATAATTTTTCTCCGTCGTCATCTTGATGAAGGATTAAAATATGAATATTTGACTATCAAAGATTCAAGTGTTCTTTGGAAGGATCTAAAAGACAGATATGATCATCAAAGAGATGTAATACTACCAGTAGTCACTGATGAATGGAGAGCTTTACGCTTTCAATATTTCAAAAAAGTGAGTGACTATAATTCTGTAATGTTCATAATAGTATCACAATTAAAATTCTGTGGACAAAAAGTCACAGACGAGGATATGATGGAGAAAACTTACTCCACATTTCATGCATCAAATGTTACACTGCAACAATAATACAAGATGCAGAGATTTAAAAAATATTCTGAACTAATTTCATGTCTACTGGTAGCTGAGAAAAATAATGAACTCTTGATGAAAAATCATCAGTCCCGTCCCACTGGCTCAATAGCATTTCCAGAAGCAAATGCTATAAATTATTCCAGATATAAAAATTACAATAGCCATGGACGTGGGAGAGGTAGAGGTCGTGGACGTGGAAGAGGTCAATTCTTTGGCCGTGGTCGTGGAAATAAATATAATAATACTCCACAACAAACTCAGACTCAACCTCAAAAGAAGTTAAAATCAGTCATCAGTGGTGTTCAAGAAAGGTCTCAACATAAGTCTGAAACTGTGCGTTTCAGATGTGGTAGTAAAGGACACTAGTCACGAATTTGTCGAATACCACCACATCTTTGCCAACTTTATAAGGCATCATTGAAAGGCAAAGAAAAAGAAATAAACTTCAATGAGCATCATACTCATGTTAATGATATAACTCATCTAGATGTTTCTAATTTTACTGATGATTTTACTGACAATGGAAATTAAGACATCTAAAGTTTTAAGTATGTTGTTTTATTCTGAAGAATATGTTATTGTTATGTATGTTATTTTCAAATTAAATAAAATGTCCTACTTTACAATTATTTTAATTGATTAATTTTTTTTGTTTATCTATTTTGAAGTTTAATATGGATTGTACTCAACATAAAGACAGTATTGGAGATCTCTGCATACCAGATAGTGGTACTACACATACTATCTTGAAAAATAGAGATTATTTCTCTGAAATAAAGCCCACAAAGGCAGTTGTAAAAATAATATCAGGTCCTATAGATCTGATTGAAGGAATTGGCAAAGCTAAATTTATGTTATCAAATGGAACAAAGTTTATAATTGATGAAGCTTTGTTTTCACCAAAATCAACAAGAAATTTGTTGAGTTTTGATGACATATATCGAAATGGGTGTGATACCTAATCCATTACTATAAATGGTAACAAATATTTAAATATAGTTTTCTATGAATCAGAAAAAATACAAGTATTGGAAAGACTACCAAAACTCCCTACTGGATTGCATTACATGCATATACATATATTTGAATCAAATATGGCAGTAAAAGAAAATTCTTATGATCCTTCAATAATAAATTTATGGCATGACAGATTAGGTCATCCTGGATCAGTAATGATGCGAAGGATAATTGAGAATTCACATGGGCATCCCTTGAAGGGGCAAAGAATTCCTCAATCAAATGAAATGCCATGTACAGCTTGTTCTCTTGGAAAATTAATCTTGAGACCTTCACCATCTAAAATTCAAAATGAATCACCTATATTTCTTGAAAGAATTCAAGGTGATATATGTGGGCCAATTCACCCACCATGTGGACCATTCAGATATTTTATAGTATTAATTGATGCATCTAGTAGATGGTCACATGTTTGTCTATTGTCAACTCGTAATGTTGCATTTGCAAGGTTGCTTGCTGAAATTATTAAATTATGAGCATAATTCCCTGATTATACAATCAAGAGGGTAAGACTTGATAATGTTGGTGAATTTACATCTCAAGCATTCAATGATTATTGTATGTCTACTGGGATCATTGTTGAGCATCTTATTGCCCATGTACATACTCAAAATGGTTTAGCTGAATCATTGATTAAACGCCTTCAGCTTATTGCTAGACCATTAATAATGAGAATAAAGCTTCCCATTTCAGTTTGGGGTCATGCAATCCTACATGCTGCTTCATTAATTCGCATCAGACCTAGTGCATATCATAAATACTCCCCACTATAATTGGCATTTGGTCAAGAGCCAAATATTTCCCATCTCAAAATTTTTGGTTGTGCAGTATATGTACCCATTGCGCCACCTCAGCGCACAAAAATGGGTCCTCAATGAAGATTGGGAATTTATGTTGGGTTTGAAACACCCTCGATTATTAGATATCTTGAACCTTTAACTGGTGATGTTTTTACAGCACGTTTTGCTGATTGCCAATTTAATGAGGTTGTTTTCCCAACATTAGGAAAAGGGGAGAAAGAAGGAAAAAGGGATATTTCATGGAATGAACCATCATTATTGCATCTGGATCCTCACACAAAACAATGTGAATTAGAAGTGCAAAAGATTGTGCACTTATAAGCAATTGCAAATCAATTGCCAGATGCATTTACTGATATAAAAAGAGTGACTAAATCATACATACCAGCAGCCAATGCTGCTGCTCGTATTGAAATTTCAGAAATAAAACCTGAGAATAAAGACACTCATGAGTCTAAAACACACTAGAAACGTGGAAGACCAATTGGTTCTAAGGATAAAAATCCTCGAAAGAGAAAGGGAGTAGATAATCATATTGATAGTGAGGAAAATATCCCTGAAGAAATAGAAAATAAAGAAAGTCATGAAACATTGTCATATACTGTTGCATGTGAAATCATAAATGACAAAGATGATCCTGAACCAAAATCAGTCATGGAACGTCAAAATAGGCATGATTGGATAAAATGAAAAGATGCTATGCAGGCTGAATTGGACTCACTAAACAAACGAAATGTTTTTGGGCCAATTATTCCTATGCCTAAAACTGTGAAACCTGTAGGATACAAGTGGGTCTTTGTATGAAAGAGAAATGAGAAAAATGAAATAATAAGGTACAAAGCTAGACTTGTAGCTCAAGGTTTTTCACAAAGGCTGGGAATTGATTATGATGAAACGTATTCTCCTATTATGGATGCAATTATATTCAGGTATTTGATTAGCCTAGTAGTTTTTAAGAAATTAGAAATGCATCTTATGGATGTTGTGACTGCTTATTTGTACGGATCACTTGATAGTGACATTTATATGAAAATCCCTGAAGGATTTAAAATGCTTGAAGCATTAAGTACAAAACCCAAAGAAATGTATTCAATCAAGCTCCAGAGATCTTTATATGGGTTAAAACAGTCTGGGCGCATGTGGTATAATCGTTTAAGCGATTATTTGATTAATAAAGGATATGTGAGTAATATTATCTGTCCACGTGTTTTTATTAAGAAAATAATATCCGAATTTGTGATTATAGTTGTATATGTTGATGATTTGAATATCACTGGAACAGAAAATGAGATCCATAAAGCAACAGTATACTTAAAGGAAGAATTTAAAATGAAAGATCTTGGAAAAACCAAGTATTGCCTTGGTTTATAAATTGAGCAAATGCACAATGGGATATTTATGCATCAATCAAATTACACAGAAAAGATCTTGAAACGCTTTAATATGGATAAAGCAAATCCTTTAAGGATTCCAATGGTCGTTAGATCACTCAATATTGAGACTGATCCATTTCGACCCTGTGAAGAAAATGAAGAAATTCTTGGTCCTGAATTTCCATATCTCAGTGTCATTGGAGCTCTAATGTATCTTGCTAATTGTACTAGACCTGACATTTCTTTTGCAGTCAATTTATTAGCAAGGTTCAGTTCAGCTCCAACAAAAAGACATTGGAAAGGGGTCAAACATATACTTCGATACCTTCGAGGAAATGTTGATTTGGGTTTATTTTATTCTAACAATTCAAAATAAGAATTGATTGGTTATGCAGATGCAGGGAATTTATTTAATCCTCATAAAGCGAAATCTCAAACAGGCTATGTGTTCACAAATAATGGAACTGTAATTTTTTGGCATTCCCAGAAACAAACACTTGTCACTACTTCCTCAAATCATTGTGAAATTATTACACTACATGAAGCAAGTAGAGAGTGTGTGTGGCTTAGATCAATGACACATCATATTGAATAATCTTATGGTTTTCCAGTCAACAAAAGTCCAACAATTTTATATGAAGATAATGCAACATGCATTGCACAATTAAGGGAAGGATATATCAAAAGTGATAGAACCAAACATATACCTCCAAGATTCTTTTCATACACTCAAGAGCTAATAAAAGACAATCATATAGATATCAAGTATATTCAGTCTAGCCAGAATCCAGCTGATCTTTTCACAAAGGCACTTCCAACTACAATCTTTAGAAAGCACGTTCACGATATTGGAATGCGACGTCTGCATACTATGTGAAGGAAGATTAGACATATCAACTTGAGGGGGAGAAAATCATGCACTGTACTCTTTTTCCTTAAGCTAAAGTTTTTCCCACTGGGTTTTATTTAGTAAGGTTTTAATGAGGCAGTTGCAAAATATTGTTATTCAAGGGGGAGTATTATGAATATGAATGAACAATATATTGCTTGTGAATGAATAATATATTGCTTGTGAGAGAATAGTACTCAAATAGTGAAAAGAAAATCTCTATATAAAGGGATTGAAATTCATTAATGAGAATATTAAGAAAAAGAAGAAGAAAAGATAGATTACTCTCCAAATTCTTTCAATATTATAGTTCTCTAAATTCTCTCTAAACTCTCTCTAAATTCTCTCCAAATCATTCTACTATAAAATATTTTTCTTCTAGTTAAATACTACTAAATTCAAGTTTAGTTCTATAACAAAATAAGTA
The DNA here is from genome assembly GCA_947683625.1 of Mallotus nudiflorus. Classification (NCBI taxonomy): domain Eukaryota; kingdom Viridiplantae; phylum Streptophyta; class Magnoliopsida; order Malpighiales; family Euphorbiaceae; genus Mallotus; species Mallotus nudiflorus. Next base: position 182,308 of record CANTUR010000234.1, read on the forward strand.
ATTCAATCTTTATTTCACAACAATTTTCAATTTATCTTAGGGAGAAAATTACAAAAAATAAAATTTCTTTTGGACTATTACAGCCAACATATGACAGCAAAAACTAGCATAAAAACAAAGAAAGGTGAGGGTGGATGGAAGCCTCCATGCATGAAAACTTCAATTAGTTAATATATATATAGATATTTTATATTTATATTTTCATTTCTTTGTATCTGGGTTATTTAGTTATTTATTTTAAGAAATAAATATTTTAATTAGAAATTGATTTTTCTATATATGTACCTCATTTTCCGTGTTTCATATATGTATTTGTGCAATTTAGACCTCCAATTTTTTTAAAAAAAAAATTAAAATGGAGAATTTAAATTTTATGGAATTACAATAAAAAAAATTATACTTACATCAAAGTGTATGTATCATTCAAATTTAAACGTTTGAAATAAAAATTGAAAAGTAATTATCAAGTATAGTTAATAATTCTGCAAACAAAATTTGAAAAGTAGCTAATTTAAATATATTAACAACCATAAATAATTTTATTAAACATTAATAAAATTGCAACTATTTTGTAGCAACTACTAATATTAATAATTATTATCAACTAAGAGCATATTTAATCTACTATTTATTTAACTTAAACTTTTTATTATAAAAAGTAACAGTAAAAAATTGTCACAACCCAAAACAAGGATCATGACCGGCGCTAGGAAACGAGAATTCTTTCAAATTTGGAACCCATAGCAAGCTTAAAAATAAAATAAAACATGCAATAATAATAATAATATAATTAAAATACTCTGCAATGGAAATAAAATCATAAATATTAAAATAATAATCCACCAATGTAATTAAATCGAACATCCTCATCTCATATATATAAATATTTCTTTAATACAAATCCAGATCAAATATTTTAAGTACATAACTCACACAACATATATAATATATAAACCCCACAATTGTTTACAACTATTACAGTGTCTAGATTATAAAATAAGGCTCAGATAAGCAGTTTACATAGTGAAGTCGGGGTGCAAGAAATCCGGCATAAGGGTCTGCTACTGAGGTATGAAAACGATAACTCTCCTGAAAAATAGTCAACGAAGGGGAGTCAGACCTCAATGAGTGAATTGTTATGATATATATACATGCATACTAAATGACAATGCACACAGTCAATAGTATATATATAGTAAATATATAGATACAGACAATTACACACATATGCAACAAAATCATTTTATATATTTTATGAAAATCACTGTCCCTAGAAAATTGTAACCTCAAAACAGTGTTAGACAACACTCTAGCCATACTAGCTCACTTATTCCAAATAAGTTCACTTATTCCAAATAAGTTCACTTATTCCATTTGGATAGTAGACTGGCCCTGAGACACTTGGTCAACTGAGCTCTAGCAATCACACTCCCAAATCATATCTCACATATCAATTAATCAAATCCAATCCATATCCACAAATAAGTAAGTAATATAGCCTAAATGCTATCAGCGTACCGATACGTACTCGGTCCTAGTGCTGCCCACTAGGTAGCACGTTCTATTGATATCCTTCATTAATATATAAAACATACATTCATAAATAAATGATGCATAAATTTAAATTGAATAGTAACATAAACCATATATATACTAGAAATATACTAAAAATAAATCAGATATATTTTGAGTATATATACTTTAAGTAAATTCAATTTAATTACAAAATAAACTAGAAATAAACTATAAATATACCTAAAAATATTTTAAGAATAATTTATTAATAAAACACGCATATAGTTTAAAATATATCAATAATATACCGAAAATATACTAAAAATAAACCTAAGTAATAATTAAATCATTTATGCATATTTTATCAAAATAAACCATACATTTCTAAAACATGCACCCTAAGACATATATACATAAAATAACAACTCACTGTTTATTGTGCTCCACGAGATGGGTCCGATGGGCCTGATCCACTAGGTCTCGGTCTCGGTGCAACTAAACAAACCAACGACAACAAAAATCAAAATAAATCTAATGGAAATTCCTAGAAACTCAATCTAGAATACCAGACACATAATCGAAATAGGAATTCGACCGGACATCACATTTTACGAGAATTCTACCAAAAATCTAATAGAACCTCCCCTGTAAAACGAACATCTCTCTACTCAAAGAGTAGAGCCGGTCCTGCAAAGAAACACACTTCAAAAATAAACACAGAATTCACAACCACAATCCCTCAGTTGGACTCCAAATTACACTTCACCGATCGAGGTTCACAATTCACAGAATATTTACAAAAATATCGAAAATGCTCTTATATAATAAAAATATATTTTATCAATCCAAATTATTTAATTACCCCTAAAACACATTAAAAATCGATAAAAACTCATTAGTTAGAAAAATCGTATATTATATATATAATTTGAAAATAATTCACGAAAAATAGTTTTAATTAATTAAAAATACTAAATAATTCATAGAAATCATTTTGATACCTTAAATAACTAGTAAAACCAATTCAATTATATTTTTAGCCAATTTAGTGTCAAATTATCAAAATACCCCTATATATATAAATATACTAAAATTAGTCAAAAATTCACCAAAAATAATATAATTACTCAAAATTAATTTTATCAACATATATTTCAATAATATCAATAAATATGCTCAATTAATCAATTAATTTCAATTAAACACATAATTAACCCTATTTTTTAAAATTACATAAACTTAATAAATTCCAAAATAAATACAAAAAATACACAAAAATTACACATAAATTTCTAAAATTCATTTTAACACCTATAATTACCATAAAACACAAAATTTAATTAATTAATTTTTGAAAATTAGAAAATATTAATAAAATAGTCAAAAATACCCAAAAATCAAAATAAATTCCAAAAATTCTACAAAAATTACCACATGTAGATTAAGCTACAAGGATCAAAGTTTGTGAAGAGAGTTTTCATGAATCAACCAAATTAAAGCTAAAAAAATTCAGAAACCCTAATAGGCCGAAATTGAGAAATTGAAACCTAGAAAAATCTAGACCATTTTAAGTGAAAAAAAGCTTGGAATCATACTCACCAGAGCTCAAGGAGAAGATAGAGACTGGTGACGTCGAGTTTGGTGGCCAGAATCACGATGATCGGAGTTGAGAGGGAGTTTTGGCAATTCTTAAAAAATCCGGTCAAAACACGCTGGAAATGGATGCTTCAGGCATCGGGAAAGGCTGGAGGTGGAGGAGGAAGGATGAGAGGCACACCGACGGCAAAAAAACCAACTTGGAACGGCTGAAAATGGTGGAATGGAGATTGGGAAGAAGGAAGGTGACCGAGTCACATAATCGTAAATAATGCAAACTTTTTTATTTTGATTAAAAAATTAAGAATATATGTATATATATATATATCCACACTATATATTATAATAATATATAATCTCACACACATTTAATACTCACCACACATATATTTTAATAATTTATACACTTATAATTAATTAATTAATTAATATTAAAACTAAATAATAAAAATTAAGTTAATTAATTAAACCTTAATTTAATTTAAATAAATACACATATATACATTTTATCTAGAACTTAAAAATTATGTATGAGTTCATGCAAATTCGTAAAACTAGTCAAAATAATTAATATTAAATTATTTACGTGTCAATTTCTCCGAAAATAACATTCCCGAAAATTTTTTATATAAATATCTTAAAATAATTAAAAATAATTAAAATTAGTTTTAATAAATATCAAACTCATAAAAATATCATAAATATATATAAAATTTATTAACACTGCATATCTCGATACAGTTTAAAATTATTTAAAAACTCGGGATATTACAAAAACAACACTCTAGTCTATTTTCTAAATTTAAGTTGTAGATTAGAAAGTGAGTTTGACTTTCTATATATAAAAAGGTAAAATTTACTTTTTATACAAAATGTTAATTAGTACGTCTTTATTTTCTATACATATAACTATTTTTTCTTGGTTTTTTTTATTATCTAAAATTTTTTTCTTTTTCTTTCTCCATTATTCAAAAATAAATATTAAATACTTATAGGATAAAATAAAACAAAAAAATATAAAAATTTTATTGGACTTAAATTAAATTAATTAATTTTTATATTAAAAAATTTATAAAAATATTATTTATTATCTAAAATATGTTCTTTATCTTAAAGCGTGATGTTGAAAATGCTCATCATAAATAAATCTTTAACTAAAATGTAAGTGGAATTACTTAGTTGAAAATAAATGAATTAGCAAATTCCTTGAAATACTTAAAAATAAAATTTCTTAAAAATAAAGTAACCGCTATAAAGTGGTAAGCACCTAATTAATTTATCCAGTTACAGATTAACAAGCAGCGTTCCGACCCGCCACGCGTAATATGGGACTCATTCAATTTTTTTTTTATTAAAAAACATATATATATATATGTAGAGGAGGAATATGATCCCGAACCGAACCCAACCAAACCCGATCCAAAGGAGAGGAGAAGGGAAGTACATGACTGCATGAATGAGTTACACATCCAACAACTCTCTTTACATTCTCATGTGCGCCATCTGTAACGGCTTCTTCTTCTGCCTCTGACTGCATCATAATCTTCTTCTTCTTCATCATCTTCTGTTGCTGCTGCTGCATCTGCTTCCTCTCTTTCTCCGTCTCATGGCTCCTAGCAAGTTCAATTCAACTGTAAATTATTCAACACCTGAGCAGCCCAATTTTGCGCTTTCTGTTGACTTTTCACTGTGATTCATCATTTGATCACCACTTTTCGATCTGTTTTTTTCATTTCCTATTTTCTTGTTAATGCTTTTACTGCCGCTGTCAGTGCTCTGTCACTCGCACTTTTATGGAATTCCTTTGATTTTATGATTTTCTTATTTTATTTGTTAAAATTCTGATTGCTTTGTGTTTGCATGAGTTGTTATTTTCAAGTTCTACTTTTTGTTTCTTCTTCTTAATGGATTAAAATTCTGTTAGGATGGTGGTGATGTGAGGAAGATGGAAATATATAGATATATTTTGACTGATTTGTGTGTTTAATTGTTTTGAAACATATTAAGTGTGTTTAAGACGTGCTTGTTTCTTTGCTATTCGAAAATGATTAGGAAATTATTGTGTTGTTCTTGTTTTCATTCAAGTTGCACATATGATTGAAAAGTCAAATCGGTTGCCTTTTCAAGCTTCACCTTCTGAATTTTGACATATCTTTGAAGTTTCAACTTTGGATTGTTGTCTATTTGTTTGGAAAAATATATTTGATGCGATGATGTTTGTTGACTGAAAATAACTTAATGAATCTGTACATGATCCAATGTAATTAGTAATATGATCTGCTACTCTGCTTCCTCTGCCTGCTGATGGGGTATTGCATCTCATTGGTTGGAGACCTGGTGTATTGTGATTAATTTTCTTTCTTTCTAATAGGATTCTTGCGCAAATGGAGGCGCGAGTTTCTCTTGCTCGCAACCAGATAATGGGCTCAGTGATTCCCTATCTCTCTTCCATTCAGAGAAGGCAGTGCAGGAACTTCTTCAACAGACTCCAATTCAAGGAACTGACGACCATCTTATAGAGTTCTCAGAGGCTCTAAGAAGTATGCTCATGTTTAATTCTTTAGTTTAGATGTTTTTGATTATGAATCTACATTTCTGACATGCAATGTCATACGTCAGCTGTTGCAAAGGCACTAAGACGAGCTGCTGAAGGAAAAGCTTCTGCTCAAGCTGAGGCTGCTGAATGGAAGCGTAGATATGAACTAGAAAGAGAAAGAAGTCAGCGGTTGCAGCATAAAGGTTTCTAATTTCAAAAAACATACACAATTATTGGCATAAGTTTCATGCAGTAGCTCTTCCATAAGTGAATGCATTAGTGAAATTTAAAATTTCAAGCTTTAATGTTAAAGAAAGAAATATTTTGTCTTTATCCAATTTGCTAGAGTTCCTCGCATAAAAGTGCTTTCTTATACTAAGCTATTTTCATTATTGTCTTATAATTTGTTTTTATTATTGTCTTTTAATACCATTACAGCACATAATTTTTGTCTACTTTCTGTTAATATTAACCGACGATTCCATGTTGCTACAAGTGGTAGATTTTTATCACAAGTGGTCTATAGATCATAATTTGTTTGATTTAGTTCTCAATGCGATAGTTACTTGTCGTATCTTCTTTTGCTGTCCGTTATGTTGGATGCTTTCATTCTATTGGCACCGTTGGGAATGCGGTTGAAATTTTCTGAATTATGCTTCCTTAAGGATGCCCACTTTTAAGGTAGCTGAGGAATGGATAAAACTGTGGCATTCACAAGAATTAGCAGAAAGTGGGCATCTTCTTGTCATTAGTAGTGGGGAGAAACCCATGAGAGTGGGAAATCCTTATGACCTCTTTATGAAGGCCTTTGTTTCCATCATAGTTATTTCAATTCTTCAATTCTTCCTGCACCTCCCTTTGCTGGATAAGCATAACTCAGCATGAGTTCAGCGCTGACACTTCTGATCTATGGGAAATTTCATGGATCCAGTAATGTACTACAGGCATTACTTTATTCAATGAACATAACCTAAGTCTAAGTATCTGACATTCCCTTAGTCAAGAAAAAGAAAAAAAGAGGAGGGGGGGGGGGCTGTGTGGAACTATGGATTATAAAAATTGTTTGTGGTTATTGAGCCTCATTTTACTACATCTTTAGCTGTGGAAGCCAAAACTTATATTTGATGATTTATTTTCAATATTTGGTTTGCATTGTGACCTATGGTAATGACTTTGGAGATTTATAATTTTATATCTGTGTATTATTTGACTTCTTCATGTACCTAAGACTCTTTTATTCTTCCCCACTTTTTAAGTAGGAATTTAATGGTTTGTACTGCAGAACAGTCAGCCAGATGTAATGTAAATTTTGTTGAAGGGAGGACACAGAATTCAGACAACCAATCTGTGCCAAGTAATAAGGCAAATGGACAATCTGAAATTTGCTGTACCAATGGGATTTGCTCTCATGAAATTCTTCAAGATAGAGAGATTGATTCTGATTCCAGCCTGGTTCAGCATAGGATGATGAGAAAGGTAATTTCTCATGTTTGCCTCTTAGTCAACGAGGTCTTGTTTGCGTATGCAATGCTTGTTGTTTAATTGCATGTATCTACATTTTATAGGTGCACAACACTACTTGTTTGGATGGTAACCTACTAGTCTTGGTAATTAACATTTCTTGAGGTTCCTTTAGAACCTAGAGCACATAATTTTAGGAAGCTTTTCTTTGCTGCTGATGATACCATTTATATTGCTATTATTTGAAATATTTTTTTAATCAATATATTGAATTCCTACAAATTGAATGCAATAACATTCGGCGACATTTTTCCATTGTGGGTTGTAGTAGCGAATCGAGAATTTGAGATGACGTCCATGTTGTGAAGAATTAATGCTTCAAAATGCCTAATTAGATTCAATTTTTTATCGTGAGACAGGCATCTTTTAAACTTGCATGGTGTTGCAAAGGTGAAGACAGTGATCAGCACAAACATGATGTTGTCTCTTTTGAAAGAGGAAATATAACAACTGCAGAGCGCAGCAGTAAACAGGTGTTTAGACAAAAAATGATTTTGTTTGCATTCAGCTCTTCAATTTTTTTTACCTTTATGATATCTTCTTACACATGAATAACAGATTTGTTTGCTGTTGCAAACTCTTATACTTATTAGGATGTGTTCATATGCAATGATGGCATGTGCTTATCAAATGCTCCCTTTTTTTTTTTTTTTTTGTGACAGATTTCTCTGAAGTGGGAATCTGACCCACAAACTGTGCTCATAATGACCAAACCAAATTCAACTTCTGTTCGAATTTTATGTGGAGATATGGTCAAGTATGGATATTACTATAGTTATCTTGATTTTGATTATGTTTCTGCAGTTACTTTATCCTTTCAGCTGCTTTAATTGCCATGCCAGATTTAGGCTCTGTGACATTTTTTAGTATATAAACATTGTATTATTTTTGTTTATCTTTCCATAAATGTTATCTAGATATTATTGGAGCTTGTTGTTATTTATTAATATTTGAACTATAAATGCTTGCATGCCTTTTGGAGAATTTTGCCATACACTTAAATTGTTCAATTTCCTTTATTAGATGGTTGAAAGAGCATAAAAAGTTGAAAATTTATGTGGAACCGCGTGTGAGGGGTGAACTTCTAACAGAATCCTCTTACTTTAACTTTGTGGAAACCTGGAAAGATGGTAAGCTATCATATTCTATCTTTCGAAAAGTTCACCAAGCGTAGTTTGTGCAATTGATACTGTGTTCATATTATTTTAACTTCGTCTATCAGTTCTCTTTTAGTTATGCATTGCCCATCCCTTATTATGAAAGTTCAAACTGTTATATTATTTTCCACTCTCATTTTCACTTCACTCAGAATATCTGCATTGTGTTGGTTTATTTTCTTCATCAAGTTTCTTTTAAACTCTGGTGGTTCAAATTTTTTTGCAATGGAAGACTTCCTTTTAGAGAGAAGAAAAGAATGTCTGAGGTTTTTTTTTAATTATCAATATCATCATTAGAATTTTTTGGTGCATTAAATTATGAGACTGAGTAGGGGAAAGAAAAGGAAAGGAAAACAATGTTTATGCATAACTTATCCCCGTTTTGCTATAATATTTCTTTGCAGACAAGGAAATATCACAGCTGCATGCAAAAGTTGACCTTGTAGTAACTCTTGGAGGGGATGGTACTGTTCTTTGGGTATGTGCTTTAATTTTATTCAGATTAGCATTATTTATTTGGCTGGTTTCACCTGCTTTCATGATTTTATAGAAATTACCGTCTATCCTCCTTTTCTACAGGCAGCATCAATGTTCAAAGGGCCAGTTCCTCCCATTGTTCCCTTTTCATTAGGTTCTCTTGGCTTTATGACACCATTTCGTATCCTTTATGTTTTCTAATGAAGTTTGCCTCCTTAAAGAAAGGAAATTGCTTGAGGCTAATGTTGACTACTGTTTCACAGAAGATTAGTTAATTCAAGTGCTTATTACCTTTCCCATGTCTTACTCAAAAGTATTCTTTAACATTTCTAGATAGTGAACATTATAGAGATTGCATGGACTCTGTTCTTAGAGGTCCAATTAGTATTACACTGCGACACAGGTTGCAATGCCATGTTATTAGAGATGCAGCCAAAAATGAGGTTGAAACCGAGGAGCCCATACTTGTTCTGAATGAGGTTACAATTGACCGTGGAATAACATCTTTCCTCACAAATTTGGAATGCTATTGTGACAACTCCTTTGTTACATGCGTTCAAGGTGATGGGTTGATTTTGTCAACAACTTCTGGGAGCACTGCATACTCTTTGGCAGCTGGAGGTTCGATGGTTCATCCTCAGGTATGTTATGGCGCCCATCCATTCTATATTCCATGTTCTGTTCCTTGTCATGCAGTGAAAAAAATTTCTTTCCTTAGAAATTTGATGTACTCCAGTGTAGATTTTGTTAGTAATGTAGAATGCTACGCTACATACTGAAGAAACATGAAGGTAAAGTCACAGTTTTTACATGAGGTATTGAGATGTTTGAGCGGCAATAAAAGAAATACGTCAATTTTTATACGATTGTTAACAAGACTTGGAAAATGGCCAACTAATGGAAATTAGATTCATAATTTTCTATCTACAGTGTGCATTGAAGAGTGAACTCTCTATCTTGATGTGGACAACCTTATAATATTAACGTTGGACGGTACAATTAGACAATTATTTTTCTGCAAACAGTTCATCAAATGTTTTGCAATTCTCCCTTTGCCTGATGAAAATTGTTGAAATGAAAGGATTGAGTTATTTTAGTAGTTACTGATTGTCTTTATATTAGAAGTTACTTCTCCCCACCATATTATTCTATGACAATACTGAAATCAAAATCTATAGCCACATGAAGCTTTCAAGTAGTAAATACTTATTTATTTTCTTTGATGTTAGTATCAATACCATACCCTTGTTGCGGTTATCAAATATTGCATATTTCAAGGCATGTTCTGTAATTGCAGGTTCCTGGCATTCTATTCACACCAATCTGTCCACATTCTTTGTCCTTTCGGCCTCTGATATTACCTGAACATGTAACCGTACGAGTGCAAGTTCCTTTCAACAGCAGAAGTTCTGCCTGGGCATCATTTGATGGCAAGGACAGGAAACTTTTAGAACCTGGTGATGCACTTGTCTGTAGCATGGCACCTTGGCCAGTGCCTACAGCATGCCAAGTCGATTCAACCAATGACTTTCTGCGCAGCATCCATGAGGGCCTTCACTGGAATCTAAGGAAGACCCAATCTTTTGATGGCCCTCAGGAGCAATAATGTTTTAGTTTTGGCTCCTTTTTTCACATATGAAATTGAAAGCAAGCGAATCGAAGTATGTAAAGTTGGGAATGAAGCAGACTCGTCAATTAATATCCAGAAGATGATCACAAAAAATTATAGGCAATGGAAATATATGTTATAACTTATAATATACCAAAAATGCTTTTGAAATTTGTAGAATTGGCATAACCAATAAATGAGTAGATAGAAAAGAAAGAGCACTCGTTGAATGAGTAGATAGATGAAAGAGTCGCTGAATGTGCAGGGTATACGTGTCCTCTTTCTTGTGTAATGAGTAGGTAACGGGAAGCGTTTGTTTGTAGGATGCGCATCATTCGAACTGTGTCCAATCCTTCAAGGCATAAAACTGAAAATTTTTTATATCATGGTAATAAAACGTAATACCACGAGCTATTTTACCATTCAATCATCGGCAATTGTGCATTATTTCATGACAAAATTGCCTAAACTTGGTAGGGCGAGTGGATATTGAACTTCTTTTTTGTTTTTTTTTGGTCTCTTTCTTCCTTTTGGAAGATCAGACATTTTTCAGAAGCGAGAACTCTGTTGTTTGTTTGGAAGTATATGCACAGACAACAGAGTCAACATAGTACGTTTGTAAAGAAAAAAACAAAAGGTATCGTGCACTTTACGGGTCAAGAAAACCTTTAATCCCATGCAAAGCAACGGCTTTGCTTGCTTCTGCAAATATGAAATTAAACATCTTGTGGGGAGGCTTTATTACACCACCATTATTACCATATGCCAACATTTTGTCATTTTCTTTTTAATTATTTTTATATATTTTTTAATAAAATCTGCGATATCTTGATTAATGCATGCAGTGGGTTTTTTTACATACGTGGAGGATAAGAATCAGATAGCAAATCCATGCCAATTTGATTCATGCATGCAGTTGATTATCATTATAATTAATATATATAACTAAACTTACATTCGAAAAGATTAGCGCTTAAGTTATGGAAGAATTGTTTCAAAAAAAAAAAGTTATGGAAGCATTGTTTGAAATACTGAAACAATAGAGCTAGTTGGTAATTGTATATCAAGTCTTCTCACAAAAATCTATGCTTGATCACCTATTTCTAGCTATAGAATTGAAATGAAAAGTCAGTTAGATCACATGAATTAGGAAGCCTCAACATGAAACATTGCTAATTAGCATATTCTATTACCCAACTAAAACCTTTGATGCAAATAGTCCTCTCATTGTTTGTTTCATATTATGATATTAAATTAACATTCATATTTTATAATTTGAGTTTCTGATAATTTGACTTAATAACTATTTTTGGTAATTATATCTTTTAGAATCTAGTTGATTTGTGGTAGATTTGCAAATATATAATAAATATAGAAACTATTTGATTTTCACAATTTGTTTGATTTGCTAAAAATAAGAAAATTAACCTTTTTTTTAGAAATATTCATAAACTTACTTTATGTTGATTTTTAAATGATTCATATTTTATATTATTTTACTCAATTATTTAATTTAATAATTTTATTTTCTTTCATTCAGTATCTTGATTTTCTTATTTAGGCTAGGGACAATGAAGTTTGTTTCCTATTATACAATTTAAAATGAATAAATATTCTTTTTTTTTTTATTTCTTATTGATTTATTTGGAAATAAAAATTATAATTAAACAATTCTTATGGGTCCATCTGACTTAAATTTAAAATAGTTAGATTCTTTATAATTTTTGAAATCCGATCGAGAGCATCAAATATGAAAAAAAAAAAAAAGTTACCAACTATGCTTACCAATATGTTTTTTAATTCTATATTGAAATCCAACGCATTTATAAAAACTTTCTTAATTATTGTGTAGGTGGTAGGTTTCATCTCTAAAACCAATCACTCTACACATTTGCAATTCCTTCTAGCCGTATAGGTATCTTTAACAAATATGTCTGCAATTAAATTGAGCCAAGTCCAAAGCTTACCTCTTGGACTATTGTGGAAATCAATAGCTATTGCATGCTTAATCCTCTTCTCATTCAATACATTCTTGGTTAACCATCCTAATAGCCAATCTTCAGATTTAATTCTACCCTTTGAACTTAAATGCCCACCAACTTTATCTGATGCTACCATGGATTCTCAGACTTGTACCAATCTTAGCCACATTGGTTTTATAGTTGTAAGTTCAATGGGTACATGGAAGCGTAGAAACCCATACACAACCTCATGGTGGAGGCCTAACGTAAGTAGAGGAAATGTGTTTTTAGATAAAGAACCAACACAAGAATTTCTACCATGGCCTTCAACTTATCCTCCTTACAAAATTAATGAAGACATAACCAAATTAAGACTCTAGCCAAAGCTTGTAAACCCTGTTGAAGTTCGAATAGTAAGGTCAATTCTAGACATGTATAGAATTGGATACGAAGGTTTGAGATGGTTCATAATGTGTGATGATGGTACCCTTTTCTTTGTTGATAATTTAGTGGAGGTTTTGAGGAAGTATGATCATACTAAATTCCATTACACTGGAAGCAATTCAGAATCTATTAAGTCCAATGCTGATCATTCTTTTCTGTCTCGTGGGGCTATTCTGCTCATATATATGAAAGCATAATCCCTCGAAGTATTCTGCAAAAGCCTAGAGACATTTTGGGCTTGGAGTAAGGATGCTGTGCCACCATTCTACATGTTCAACACTCGCAATCTCACCAACAATCCAGGTGAGGCTCCTCATGTATTTTTTTCGAGTCTGTAGAGTACACTGCTTCAGGGAGTCACATACTTACGACCTATGCTCGATCATCAACCCATAACTTGGTGGCTTGTTCAGCTTCCGGAAATTATTCTGCTGATCCTATCAGCAAAATTCAGGTGCTTTCTTCAGCAACAATCCGAAAGACAGTTAAATTCTTTCATCCGTACATTCCAACTGCTATAGTTCGTTTACTTTCTTGAATGAGGCCATTGATTTTTGTTGATATTGTAACCGATGGTGGTGCACATATATAATTCCAGGCTGGTGTCATAGAATGCTGTGATGTTAAGTACAAGGCTGAGACGAATGCAACAGAAATCAAGACAAGGTCATGTGTGAAGGATGAAGTCATTGCCTAGCGAATAAAGTAAGTAGAATACTTGTCACTGTTCTTATTGTTGTTGCTGTTGATTCCATCCCCAGTTCGCCGCCAACCCAGACCCACTATTAGTAATCTTGAATTGTTGTTTGAAGGGGGCTAAAGAGGAACATAAGAAAGAAAAGATAAGGAAGAGAAAAGGAAACCCACACCATTCATCGCTTTCTTTCACGAAACAAAACCCCTTCTGAAAGATGCTGACTTTTCCAACTGTGGAAGGGTTGAAACGAGGCCTAGTGCAATTTGTATTTGAGCACGCTTTATAACGTAATTTACTGCGATTTGCCTTTGTCTTGCATTCTTTTTTTTTAAAAAATGCCATCTACAACATTTATTCACAGTTACGTCGGCCTATTTGGTTCCTTCCCTAAATCATGTGCATGCATGGGCTCTATGGGAGCAGAGTAAAGAATCTGCCTTCCGAGGACATGTTCCATGAAGAAAATAACATTCAGGAGAAAAAGAAAGCAGGATATACATACTTTTTTGACTTCCTGAATTACATTCACTTTTTCCAACCTCAAATTTATCACCAATCTCATCTAAATCTGGCCACATTGGCGAGAATTTAACGAAATGCATTTTGGAATGACAAGTAAAACGCACTGTAAAACGTCAGCTTTTTTGACTAATTCTGACCTATTAATTTTCCAAAAAGAATGGCATTCCATTTCCATTGATATGCCTACTTCGTGCTACTGTAACAAGCAAACCAATATTTCCCAGATCCATTCTAAATCAAGCCAGCTCCTTCTGTTCATCTTGAGCCTTTTGAATTCCTATTAACCGTGCATAGTCCACCCACCTGTAGAAGCCAGTTGTGAAAATGAGATGCTACGCAGAGAAAATATTCAAGTTTAAGAACTTCCAAAGTATGAAATCTTACAATAATGAACCCAGGTATGTATTGCCCGTTCGAACAGCAAAACAAATTGCACTCAGCATGAGCTTGTGCTGATGTAACAAAGGTTCCAATATCCGCTGTTCAATAACACCAGCCAGTATTTGATACCTGTTCAGCACAGATAATCCTCAGTAATGTAATCCAATGCCCAGTAACCGACAGCAAAGGAGCCATTGCACATATCAGAATTTCACATGCATTTTTATTGTTTGTGCATGTGGTAGAAAATTATGTCAGCATTGCTTCATTGTTATTTTCAAACTATTAGGCTACATAACATGAAACAAGAAGCAAAAAGTCAATTACTTGCAAAAAGTCAATAACTTGTGTCAGAGCAATCTCCAATTGGAAAATAATTTAGTAAGTGTAATAAAGCAGGTTACTCCCCTATGCGGTCTTGACTCAGAAAAGAAATGAACAGGCTGTCAATGTCATGTAAATACCAGCTCTCGACAGCCTCAAAAGAGGAGCAAGAGCAAGAGAAACAGAACGAATCAGCTATCCAAGAAGGAATAGGACCTGATATTTTTCACAGAAAAGACTGAATTTTGAAAGCATTGTGTACAAACAATAGCAGGCTCAAAATTGTACCTGAGGTTGCTAGAAACTGCCATATAGCCACCGTAAGCAACACTGGTGGATAATATAGGCACATTTTCAACTTCACCAGCTGAAGACTTATCAACGGCTTTCCGAGCATTGATCAAAGCATTTGTCACAGCTGTACCAACCTAACACCAGAAAAAATTGCATGAAATGCTTGCAGGCTCAAAATTAATGACCTTTACTCGAACAGAAAAAAACTAAAGAAAAAGGTCTAATTTCACAACAAATGCAAGAATGTCAGCATATATGAAATTATAACTGAGAAAAAAACAAAAAAACAATGCAAAGCATAAACACATGCACCGCAATGGTTCATACTGATACCTGAAAGAAACATGAAATGAGAAAGTCCCACAAGATCATAGTAAGATATTAAAATGTTGATAATGCAAAATATTCTTTCACTGACCAAAAAAAAAAAAAAATTATTCAAGTATAAAAGCCTCTGTTGCAGAACAGCTACTTCATGCATAATGGTCTAATATAAAAGCTATACACATAAGAGGTGCACATATTTCGATGCGTCTGCAACAATTGGTCATAGCAGTGCCAATGAAAGCATAAGGCAAGGTAATGGGTTAACCAAGAAGGAAAACTACATCTTTCTGAATATATTTAATCATACTGGCAGAGAAAAAGGAGTGTAAACCCTGAGGAAAGGATAGGAAAAATGTAATGGCAAACATGTTAACTCCTCTTGGCTTTATGGTTCTAGAAGATACTTTATTCAAAGAATAGTTTGTGCACCTAAAATCAGGTTCTGGATCTGGAAAAGATCTCTCACTTGCAAGCTCTCTTACATGAGAAGTTCCAATTTAGCAGTCACAAAATACAACTCTTGACATTCAATTAACTAACTAATAGCTTTAAACAAATATTTCGGCTTTTTGAGGATTATTCCTTACCTACCACCGGCAAGTTTTACAACTATTTGGAAACAACGCAACCAAAAGTGTTCGAAACCATTTAGCATTTAATGTGTTTCCTTGTTGTTGTCAAAATTGAGTCGCATTCTTTCACATTAATCTTGAAGGCATTCTCAAACTGAAGGTCACAAAAGGAAAGAGATGCATGCACGCACATATTGACACAAATTGCTCACATTTAATCAAGCCACTCCATTAGCAAAAAAAACTTACCAGTGATGACGTGGTGCCAACAGCAAAAAGTTTTGCCCCATTACGCTGCATGACAGATAAAAAAGAAAGTTATTCTTGACATGCAATATGCACCACGAAGAATTCACAATAATCATACATAGGGAAAAGAAAAAGATCCATTACCACTATTGCACCTATTCTTTGTAACAATGAATAGGAAGTTCCAGCAAGAGCAACCTACACAACAGGATTTGAAAAACAGAGATCATAAACAATTGCTGTTAAACATGCAACCTAATACACATTATAGACAAAAATAAAAACCTGGAATGCATTATCAGGGCAACTGTAGAAGAATTTTGCAATTGGTCCTGCAGTGCCTGTAAGAGGCCGTCGGAGGGACACAGTTGGAGCAGGAAGATAAACAAGCATAAAATCTGCAATTATGGCCATCACCTATAGATAGGGGGAAGGGGGAAAAAATCAAACTGAGAATGGAAATAGTACATTCAAAAAGAAATGCTCAAAAACATGAAAGCTGCCCACTTTCCTAAGACCATCATTGTAATCAAACAGATATGAGAAAACACAAATCTTGGTGATAATAAACATACCACATCTGCAAAAACAATCTCCAACTCCTTGAAAAAATTCTCTCTGCGGCGTTCATATTCTGCAGCAGTCTATAATCAAGAAAGAAACAACCTTTACAGATCAAAAAGAAAAAAGGAAAGAGTAAAAGGAGAATCAATCCATCGAACGAAAAAGTTTCCAAATTTGGAAGATTCCATTTGCAAAAGAAGGTTTTTTGTTTTTGTATTACCTTAGTGAAGATACCAACGCCGCACTCGATCCCAACTTTAGCAAGAAACAGATCATCAGCTAACAGCCTCTCCTTAAATCCACCAAATTGAAGCAACCACCTTAACAAACCTGATTTTTCCAAGTCTAAAAACCTCGAAACCACAGCACCTGGAATTCTACCAGCCTGTATCGCAGCAGCCAAATCTTTAGGTATGCTTTCTAACGACCGTTTGGCCTCTGCTAACACCATCATTGCCTCCTTTCTGTTCTTATCACCTGCATTATCACCATCACCGTCACCACCACCGTTGTTATTATTATGATTGTCATTGTTACCTCCGCCGCCGCCATAAGGGGTTTGGTTGTTGATACCGCCGCCGCTGCCATCTCCGAAACTAGCTGAAGGAACAAAGAGAGGGAGAAGGGGATTATTGTGGTGGCGGAGAGAGGGAGGTGAGGGGGAAGGGAGGGAGAGACGTAGGCTAATGGGTGTAGGTGAGGAGAGAAATGGACGGTGGAGATTGAGTTTGGGGTTGGAGGTTGGGAGGGAGGAAGTGAAGAAACGGGCGGAGATTGCCATGTTAGTGGCGGCGGGGTGGTGGCGGTGGTGGGGCGGTGGTGTTTTTGGGTGTTTAATGTGAACAAGTTTCTGCGCTCTTTTTATGTGTTTGGAATGTGTATTGTTTGTGCCGCTGTTTTTAATTGTAAGCCTTAGCTGTGAAAGTGTTGAGGGAAAATTCAAAGAACCACTTACTTTTCTGGCATTTAGCTCCCACGCTCTTTCCTAAATCCGTTTTCTCAATTCCACCAAACTAGGTTTTTATTTTCATTTTTATTTTTTAAAAATATATATTTTTTCTCTAAATTTTAACCTTTTTTTAGGAGCCTATATCACTCTCATTGCTAAGCATCTTCAGCTGATAGATCCGGATTCTGTTTACCCTTTTATTGTCACCATTCACCCAATTTACACATTGAATTTGGATTCTTGGGCTCATATATTCGCCATTAGAAAATTCGCCGGGCACTGTTCACTAGCGAGAAGTGGATAAGAAGGAAAAACAGTTTACCGAGACTTTGATTCACTGAAATTTCGAAGACTAACTAAAGGTGAAGCACCATCGAAGCGAACTAGAGTTTAGGTCCAGGCAAAGGATGAAGAAGTTGAGCCCACTACCTCCTTTTAATCCATGCTAAATCAACTCAAGGTTCACTTGAATGGTCAATTTGGTGCTGTTCAGACCTTTATAATTGCTTTGGAAGCTCGACTTGGAGTCATGGATATCAAACTGGACACCATTGCTAATGATGTAGCCCTCTTGAAAGCCAACATCTCTGCACCTCATGCACATCACTTATTTGCATCATCTGCACTGTTTTTCATAAACTTCTTTTTGGTTTTATTTTGCTTTTCAAGTATGTCACAGAACTTGCTATGGGTGAAGCCTGTCACTACCCTGGGATACATTTAGTTTTTATTTTTCTTTTGTTTGTTGATGCTATAACTACCTATATTTTTAAATTATTTTATTTTAAAATAGAATATACAGTGTTAATAAAATTTAAAGTCAAATTTAATTATTTTATTTTTATTTTACTGTTTTACGATTAATTATTATTGTTTAAATAAATTTCCTACGTAAATATAATATTTTTGGTCATTTGATTTGCATGATTATTTTAACATTTTTATTCTATTATTTTTTTATTAAATTTTCTAATTATTTTATTGATAAATTACTTTATTAATTGTATTATTATTTTATGTGTGTGTAATATATATATTATTGTGTGTATAATGCATGTGTGGTGTAGATTTGAAGTTACCTATTATTATATTATAAAATAAAGCTTTATTTAATTATTATATAAAGTATTATACATATAATATTATATAAACATATACACATATATACATGCGTTAAACTCTAACACTGCAAAAGAATAGAAACGTGGACCAAAATATTGAAGCAAGAAACAAAACAAAGAAACCTACCAAAATAACGTCCCCTACTATTCATCATCTTCATCCCTCTGCTGCCATCCAGTTCCATGACCGTCAAAGTGTCTTCACCTCCTCCGACCAGTCACCACCTTCCTCTCCGACCTTCCCACCATCACCTGCACGTCGAAAGCTCACCAGCCTGTTTTTGAAGGAAGTTGATTCTCCATTGTTTCCGGCCACCCTCCATTTCTGATTGCCGTTCTTCTCACCACCGGTCTCTTTTTCTTCCTTGGACATCGATGAGTGTAAATCCAAGTTTCTTTTCGATTGATATCGCGTTTTGTAGGGTGGTGTGTGATTTTTAAATTATAGGCGTTAGGGTTTTGAATTTTTTTTAGGGTGTTAATGGTTGATTCATGAAAAATTTCTTTACAAATGTTGATTATACTAGCTTAATCTACCTCTATGAATTTTTGTGTGATTTTTGGAATTTATTTTGATTTTTGTGAATTTTTTAATATTTTATTAATTTTTCGTAAATTAATTATTAAAATTATAAATTTGTGATTTTTGGTGTTATTATTAATTTTTATTAATTTTAGTGTTGAGAAATTAATTTTTGAGAATATTATATAATTTTTATGAATTTTTATAATTTATATCAATTTTAAAAAATTAGGTTAAATATATATTTTGGTAGAAATTATTGGTTAATTATATGTTTTTGTTGATATTAATGATATATGTGTTGAGAAAATAATTTTTATGTATTTATAGAATATTTATAGAATTTTTTAGCAATATTTGTATATAACATGTATTTTTGTATATTAAGGTTAATTGTGTAATTTTGTGATAATTTTAGTTCAATATTATGTTTAATTGACTTTAATATTAATTGACTTATTAAAATGATTTTTACAAATTATTTACTATTTTTAACTAATTAAAAGTAATTTTTGAAAATTATTTTCAAATAATATATTATAAACTATTTTGGTAATAAAATGGATTTGTAGTAATTTTTAATATGTATTTAGACTAATTAAGTTATTTGGATTTGTAAAATGAATTTTTATTAATATTTTTGTAATTATTGGAAAAATGGATTTTTAATAATATTATATTATTATTTAGGGTTTTTAAGTAATTATTGGAAAAATAATTATTTTTGGTGTTTTAATGTTAAATATGCTATATTTTGAGATTTTGAGGGTATTTATGGTATTCATTGATTTTTAATATATTTTATTATATTATTTGAATTTTGGTGAATTGTGGATCTCGGTTGGGGAATCTTGTAGTTCGGGAACCCAACCGAGGGTTGTGTGAATTTCTATATTCGAAGTGTATTTTTCTTGCAGGACTAGCTCTACTTTTTAATAGATTTAATAGAGAGATGTCCATTTTACAGAGGAAGTTCTGCTGAATTTTTTGGTAGAATTCTCATAAAATGTGACAACGGGTCAAATCTAAATTCTCTGTCAATCTGTGTTTGCAATCCTAGATCAAGTTTTTAGAAGTTTAAGTTAGAAATTTATTCTGATTTCTGTATTATTCTTACTGTTTAGTTGCACTGAGATCGAAGCCTAGTGGACCAGGCCCGTCGGACCAGTCTCATGGAGCGCATACCTGTGAGTTGTTATTCTATATATACATTGCATTTAAATTGTATGTTTTAGAAATTCATGTTTTAATTGAATTTATTCATAAATTGCTTTAATAAATGATTAGTATACTTTAGGTATATTTTTAGTATACTTTTAATATATTTCTAAATAAATGCATGTTTTATCTTCAATAAATATATCTAGCATGTTTTAGTATATTAATGGTTTATTTTTGGTATATATTATAATTGATTTGAATTTATCTGACATATATACTCGAAATATACTTAGTTTATTTTAGGTATATTTCTAGTATATATATGGTTTATATTGTCATTTGAATTGATATCATGCATCATTTATTTTTCGAATGAACGATTTATTTTAATGAAGGATACCGATAGAACATGCTACCTAATGGGTAGCACTAGGAACGAGTATGTACCGGTGCGATAGATTGTAGGGTTGAATTACTAAATTATTTGTGGATATTATGATTTGATTTAGATGTGATGTGATTAATGGTGTGATTGTAGGAGCTAGGTCGACTTAATGTCTCGAGGCTAGTCTACTGTCTCGATGGATTAAGTGAATTTATTTGGAATTAAGTGAGCCTATATGGCTAGAAAGTTATTGTTTATTGAGGTTACAATCATTTAGGGTTCTATTTGATCCTTCATAAACTAATATTTTTTTTAGTATTATATATAAAGTGATTTTTAACATCTATGTGAATTGCTTGCATATATATATATATATATATATATATATATATATATATATATATATATATGATTGATTGCATTTGTCATATAGGAGATGCGTGTATATATATTATAACAATTCACTTAGTGAGGTCTGACTGCCCTCAGTTGATATTTTTATAGGAGAGTCTTCTTCTTCAAACCTCAGCAGTAGACCTATCCACCAGATTTCTTCCGCCCCGGCTTTACTATGTAAATTTTCTACTTAATTATTTTATATTGTACTTTAGAAAACTGCAGTAGTCATAATTTGTATTAATTATAGGATGTATTTATATTGCTGATTGTGATTTTAATTTAGAGGCTTTTCTCTGAAAATTTGTTTTAAAATATTTTAGTTTATGATATGAGAAATTTATTTTATCATATGGATTTGAGATTTAAATTCTCCTGCATATTTATTTTATTTATTGCATGTTTTTTTTTTGGCTTTCTACGGGTTCTAGATTCAAAAGAACTCCTCGTTCCCTAGCACCGGTTATGACCCCTAGTTTGGATTTTGACAGATGCAATGGATAGTAGCTTTTCCCCCCTTGTTTAGCTCTTTTTGACAGTAATGAGGGGGCAAAAAATAGTAAATTAGGCTCAGTTGATTAGTTGATATTTTGATATCAATTAGGGTATCTCAGTTGATATTTTGATATTAGGTGATTTTTTGCTTTTGTTCATGATATTTAAGTAGTCCTTGATTTTATTGCAGATATTATATTTTGGAATTCTCAGTTGATTATCAAGTTGTGAATCCTTGACTTGGAAATGCTATTCATGTGAACTATATTTGACCTTGTTGGATATTCAACTATATTTGCTTGTGGTTATGGCATATGGATGTTGAATTTCTGTTTGGTTGAATTATTACAAATTATTAATTCTTGACTTTATTGGATATTATGTTTTAGTTGTGTGATTTGTTAGTCATTGAGTAAATAATGAAATTGTGAATTTTTTTTAATAAGTTGGGAATATTAATTGGAAAATTCTTCTCTGCTTGTTCTGTCTTTTATTGGTGCATCGTATGCTTACCAAGTCATCGTTATGATCATGACTAGATTATTATAAGTACCTTTACTCTCTCATAAGTTTTTTTTTTTCATGATCATGATTGTAGAACCATGACCTATATCTGTTTTTTTTTTAAATCTTTTGATATATTTATCTCAAGTGATTTTTTTTCTAAATTGTCACAAGTTAAGACTAAAATTGTTTGATCATGATAGTTCTCTGTTTATATCTTTCAACTATTGATGTCTTTGTTAATCAAATATACAATATGATCTTACAATTTGATTTTTGCAAAATTTTAAACTTAAGCTTATTTTAGGGGAGAGTTATTCCTTCCTATTTGTAGCCTAATTTTATATAATTATTTGTTACTATCAAAAAGGGGGAGATTGTTGAACCTTAAAGGTTAAAAAAATCATTTTTTATGGTTTCAAGTAATTAAGTAAAATTACATTTAATTTGTGTGTTTAAGTGTTTATATTCAGATTAATTACATTTGTAATAATCAGATATAGCATAAGTAGTAACAAAAGCAATATGGTCATAACTACACAAATCAACCTTTGAAAAGTCAACACTTTGACTTTATTAAGTCTATTGTCCTGTCATGAGTTATGATAGACTCATCATGATCATGAAAAACTGGTAAAATGAAATATCGAATTTTTATCAAGATCTAAAGTCAAAATTGATCAAATTCGATGAGAACCTTCATTATATATACGATCACAAGCAAGTTCTAATCATTAGAAAAAAAATTTCAAGCAAAAAGTACGAAGACTTAAATAAAAAATTTAAAAAATAGAATAATATTGTCATGACCATTATCACCACCAGTGTTATGATCATGACGAGCAAAATTATGATCATGATGATTTTATCATGATCATAATAACCAAATCCAAAAATTGGCAGAAATGTATCATGATCATTATCACCGCCATAGTTGTGATCATGAAAGCGTGAAAATTCAAATTTCTTTTTAGCACCTCAAGAATTATAATCATGATGATTTTATCATGATCATGATAACGTGTAGACTTGCACTTTCTTGGGTATTTTACACGACTCTATTTGCATTAAATGCTCGTCCAACAACTATTTTTCTTTATAAGGATATAAATATAAGTCTGATTTCAGTTGGAGATGGTTAATGAAAAACATATTTAGACCAATCTTGAGCAATTAATCTTGAATTCATTTCTACAACCACCTAAGTTTTCACATTTAATTGTTGTAATCTTTTCTATCTCAAGAGTGTTCTTGAGTGTGGATTGGTGAGTGTTTAATTCCTTCATTCAATATCTCAATTGTGGGTTAAAGTGAGTTGTGCTAGGGTTTTAAATACTTGTAAGCTAAGAGGTTTATTCTTAACATTTGGGTTAGTGTGTGAGTCTTGATAAAACACTTAGGTTGAATGTGATCCTTGGTAAAACACTTGGATAGTTTGATTTAAACTTGTAAGGGTTTAATGTTCACATTAAAATAGATTGATAGTGGATTAAAACTCTCAACAAGTGGTTGAGGAGAATAGTAAACTTTGAGAGCCGACCCTCTATAAATCCTTGGAGTTCTTATTACTCTTCTTCTTCATCGTATACAGTTCTTTCTCTGTTTTTTGTTGCTCTTTGGGTATAAATCAAAAATTACCCTTATTTCTTAAAAAGTCAATTCACCTCCCTTGGCACTTGTGGAATTACAATATATATATATTAGTTAAATAAAAATTAAAAATATAACATAGGCAGATAATTTTTTATATATTAAAAGCTATAAATATAAATATATTTATTTTAACTGAACTAACACTTAGAAATTTCAATATTAAGCATTTTATTAAAAGTATATCATTAGCAAAGACTACAAATGTTATATTATTTATATACTTATTTTTATTTAACTAATTTAAAATGAAGCATTCAAACAAACATACGTATGCACTTCAATTTGAAATTTTAATTTGAAATTTAATTATTGTAGATTACACTTCTAATTTAATCTAAAAAGAATGATAGTTAAATTAAATATTTTTCTTAAAAGTTATATTATTAGTTTAAATTAAGGACAATTTTATCTATTAAAATTTAAAACTTGAAAAATTTTGATACAAAAACAATTTCAAAACAATTTCAAGGACTAGTTTATAATTTTTCTAGATGTCTAATATTTGAAAATGGTCTAAATGACTGGATTGAATAATGTCAGGTGTCTATTTGAGCTAAAAAATAAATTAGGGGTAAAATTGGACCTTTTCCACATATATATATATATATATATATATATATATATATATATATACTCACACATACGAAGGGGAGATATACAAAATTACGAACAGTCTCACTTATTATTATATAAAAATTGAATAATTTAGTCATTTACTAATAAAAATTAAATTAACTAAATATAATTCTAATTTAATTAAAAGTATGTTTCCTATTTTAATTATTTTAACTTATATTTTATCTCTAACAAAAATTTAATTTAATTGAAAGTATATTTTTTTATTCTAAGTAGGTTAACTTCTATTTTAAATCTAATAAAAATTAATTTAATTAAAATATAATTGTAATATAATTGAAAGTATGTATCCTATTTTATCTGTAACAAAATTAAATTAAATTAATATGTAATTCTAATTTAATTGAAAGTGTATTTTTATAGTCCAATTAGGTTAACTTCTATTTTATCTCTAATAAACATGAAATTAATTAACACATAATTCTAATTTAATTGAAAGTATGGTTCTTATTTTAATTATATAATTTTTTTGAAAGTATATTGTCTATAATAAAAGTAGTATAATTATCATTTTTAGATATTTTTATAAAATTTAACAAAAAATAGTTAAAATTAAATTAATTAATATTTATCAATTAATTATTAGAAAAAAGCAATATGATCATAACTGCACAAATCAACCTTTGAAAAGTTAGCACTTTGACTTTATTAAGTCTATAGCCCTATCATGAGTTATGACGGACTCATCATGATCATGAAAAACTGGTAAAATGAAATATTGAATTTTTATCAAGATTTGAAATCAAAATTGATCAAATTCGATGAGAATCTTCATTATATATATGATCACAAGCAAGTTCTAATCATCAGAAAAAAATCCAAGCAAAAGTACAAAGATTCAAATAAAAAATTTTAAAAATGGCAAAATGTTGTTATGACCATTGTCACCACCAGTGTTATGATCATGACGAGCAAAATTATGATCATGATAATTTTATCATGATCATAACGACCAAATCCAAAAATTGGCAGAAATATGTTATGACCATCATTACCACCATAGTTATGATTATGAAAGCGTGAAAATTCAAAATTCTTTTTAGCACCTCCAAAATTCAAATTATGATGATTTTGTCATGATCATGATGACGTGTAGACTTGTACTTTCTTGAATATTTTATACGTCTCTATTTGCATTAAATGCTCGTTCAACAACTATTTTTCTCTATGAGGATATAAATACAAGTCTGATTTCAAGTGGAGATGGTTAATGAAGTTGAGAAAACATATTTAGAGCAATCTTGAGTAATTAATATTGAATTCATTTATACAACCACCCAAGTTCTTCACATTTAATTATTGTAATCTTTTCTATCTCAAAAGTGTTCTTGAGTATGAGTTAGAAAGTGTTTAATTCTTTCATTCAATATCTCAATTATGGGTTAGAATGAGTTAGGTTAGGGTTTTAAATACTTATAAGGTAAGAGGTTTTTTCTTAGCATTTAGGTTAGCGTGTGAGCCTTAATAAAACACTTAGATTGAATGTGATTCTTGGGAAAACACTTGGATAGTTTGGTTTGAACTTGTAAGGGTTTAATCTACATATTAAAATAGATTGACAATGGATTAAAACTCTTAACAAGTGGTTGATGAGAGGTATAGACTTTGAGAGCCGACCCTCTATAAATCCTTAAAGTTCTTATTGCTCCTCTTCTTCATCGTATACAACTCTTACTTTGTTTTTGGTTGCTCTTGGGTATAAATAAAAAATTACCCATATTTCTTAAAAAGCCAATTCACCCCCTCTTTACACTTGTGGAATTACAACACACACACACACACACACACACACATATATATATATATAAATGTACGAAGGGGGGACATGCAAAATTACGAAACAGTCTCACTCATTATTATATAAAAATTGGATAATTTATTCATTTACTAATAAAAATTAAATTAAATTAAATTAATTAAAATATAATTTTAATGTGATTAAAAGTCTATTTTTTTATTTTAATTAATTTAACTTCTATTTTATCTCTAATAAAAATTAAATTAACTAAATATAATTCTAATTTAATTGAAAGTATGTTTCCTATTTTAATTATGTTAACTTCTATCTTATCTCTAATAAAAATTCTAATTTAATTAAAAGTATATTTTTATTTTAATTAGATTAACTTCTATTTTATATCTAATAAAAATTAATTTAATCAAAATATAATTATAATTTAATTGAAAGTATGTATTCTATTTTATTTGTAACAAAATTAAATTAATATGTAATTCTAATTTAATTGAAAGTGTATTTTCATAGTTTAATTAGGTTAATTTCTATTTTATATCTAATAAACATGAAATTAATTAACACATAATTCTAATTTAATTGAAAGTATGATGCTTATTTTAATTATATAATTTTTTTGAAAGTATATTGTCTGGAATAAAAGTAGTATAACTATCATTTTTAGATATTTTTATAAAATTTAACAAAAAAAAGTTAAAATTAAATTAATTAATATTTATCAATTAATTATTAGTTGAATTTAAAAAATTACATTAAATAAAATTATAAATATTAAAAATATTAAAGAAATAAAAAAATTGTAATAAATGATAACCATATTAAGTTAATATTAAATTACTAAATAAATATCATTGTTATAATTTTTAAAATCTTATTTAATAATAATAATATATTTAATAATTTATTTATTAGTAAGTATATATATATATATATATAAATTTTTAAATTGGCGGCAAAAATTGAAATACACACTTCATAAGTCATGATGCCTTGAAAAAAATTACAGACCAACTTTTTTTATTATATTTGATTTGTGTATGGGTGAGATTGGAATTTTTGGGAGCGTGTAAACACGTACATTAAACAACGCGTGAAGAAAGAAGGCTTTTTTCTTTTTCTTTTAGAACGACAAAAGGTCTATTTTTTCTTGGTTAGTAAAAAGCGCATAGCAGCACTAATACAACTAACATGGCTGGAAAAACACACACAATAAACGATGAGCTATACCGCACGAGCGCGTGAACTCAATTCCCTTGTCAGCATTTTATTACTTTATTTTTAACAAAATAAATTTCACTTTATTAATAATTATCAAGACTCTCATTTTATAATAATAAATAAATAAATAAAATATTTTTTTGAACCTCCTATTTTATGACTAATTGTTGACTAATTGTGACGATGATATTAGTTGATAAATATTAATAAAAAGTAATTGCTGTAGTTTAATTTAAATTTTAAAAATTTGCAAATGATTTTAAAAATAATAAGTGAAAATGATTTTTTTTTTCAAAATTTGATTTAAAAATAAAAAATTAAATTAAATTAAATTACTAGTTAGTATATTTTTATCATTTTTAAATAACATAAAGTTCTTATTGATTAAAGCAAGATAAGACTTATTAGATAAATAAAGAAGACATTTTTTTGATCAAATCTGTATTTCAATTACACTTTTATTTATTTTTTATCTAAATAGAATTAAATTGATCATAGTTTAATAAATCTTGAGTAACAATAATTTAAACTGAAAAAAATGATTAATAGACGTAGGTTTGAATAAATTAACCAAACAACATAATAATGGGATAATTACAATCATTTTTCATTATTTTCATCCATTGAAATAATATAATTATATTTTAGCACTTCCCCAAGGAAATTATAATGCAACATTCAAATTAAAAAAAAAACATTAATCAGGTATAGGGAAGCCGACCAACCAATAGAATAATGACATGTTTGGTACGACTTCCAAGACGTTGGGAAGTCAGAGTCAACATCTGATACGACGATAGTTTTGTTTGTAGAACAGATCGTTAGTTTTGGACTGGTTGCCTTTGCAGGCGACACGACTCAATCTATCAGTCTGACCGAGATTTTAAAATATAATATCTCAATGAAAACAAAATCCCATTAAAATTAAAATTAAGTACAATAGCTAGTCTATTCTCTTCTCTTCTTGTATAATACTAAATATCAAATAAGACGTATGATATATACAGGTTGAGAACGGAGGTTCAAATTTTATCTCTCCATATTTCCTCTTAATATAACACGGGAATATCCATTAGATTAAACAAAAATAGCTATAGCTAATCTATGCTAAAATGTTAATATATACAGTTAATAATTTAAAAATAAAAGAAAGAAATTAAATAAAATTTTTTCTTTATATTTAATATATATATTATTAATATTATATATTATTTTATATTTTAATATTGGATTATTGATGTTATATAATTTATAAATTATATTAATTATTTAATGATATATATATATATATATATATATATATATATATGTGTGTGTGAAAATTTATATTATTTATTTGGAGGCAAAGCAAAAATTTTGTAAATTAGGATACTGACATCAGGCCGAGCAATGGGGGGCGCCAGGTCGAGTGTCGAAGGGCCCACTGAAAATTCATTTGCTACAACCACAACCAGACACAATCAGTTCAATTCTTGGGCTTCCGTAGTCTAATAAAAAGGCCCATTTCCTGTAATAACAAATTAAATAGCTTTTTTTTTTTTCTTTTTTGAAACATAGAATACTTCATTAAAAATGAAAATGGTTACATCAGATCATTGACAACACGGGGTTGCAAAAATGAGGGAGTCTCTTGCTCAAGAGACTGACAAGAAAAAGAACGAGCTGCCTTAGCTAATGCGTGAGCAACTGCATTGCTCTAATGTTAAGATTCTCTATATATAAACTGTAATATCTCAAATTTTTAAATATTTTTATACTGCATCGAGATATGCAGTGTTAATAATTTTTGTATATATATTTATGATATTTTATGAGTTTGTTGTTTGTTTAAAGCTAATTTTAATTATTTTATATTATTTTAAGTACTTTACGTAAAATTTTTCCGGAAATTATATTTTCGAGAAAATTGACACGTAAATAAATTAATACTATTTATTTTGACTAGTTTTATGAATTTGTATGAACTCATATATAATTTAAAGTGCTAAAATAAAATGTATATATGTGTATTTATTTAAATTAATTAGAGCTTAATTAATTTCCTTAATTTTATTATTTAATTTTTGTATTAATTAATTTTAAGTTTATAAATTATTAAACATATTAAAATCTATGTGTGGTGTATATTTAATGTGTGTGAAATTTTATATTATTATAATATATAGTGTAAATATATATATATATACATATATACATAAATTTTTATCAAAAAAACCAAAACTTCCATTATTTACACTTTTGCCCCTCCTTCATCTTCTTCCTCCCAAAACGTTTTCTTCCATTTCCAGCCACTTTCAAGCTGGTTTTCTTCCTGTTACTATGCCTCTCAGCCTTCCTCTTCCACCTCCAACCATTTCCACCACCTAAAACACTCCTTTCCGGTGAGTTTTGGCCGGATTTTCTTCAAATAGCCAAAAATCAACTTAACTCCGACCAAGCACTTTCCGGCCACCAAATTTGATGCTTTGGGTCTCTATCTTCTCCTTGAGCTCTGGTGAGTGTTATTCCAAGCTTTGTTTCACTTGATTTGGTCTAGAATTGCTTAGGTTTCAATTTCTTCAAATCAGCCATTTTGGGTTTCGAATTTTTTTTAGCTTCAATTTGATTGATTCATGAAAACTTCCTTCACAAACTTTGTTCCTGGAAGCTTAATATACATGCTGTAATTTTTTTAGAATTTTTGGAATTTATTTTAATTTTTGTGAATTTTTGATTATTTTATTATTATTTTCTAATTTTCGAAAATTTATTAATTAAATTATGAAATTGTGTTTTATGGTGATTATAGGAGTTGAAATGAATTATAGAAATTTATTTGTAATTTTTGTGAATTTTTATGTATTTATTTGGAATTTATTAAGTTTAGGTAATTTTGAAAAATAGGGTTAATTATGTGTTTAATTGAAATAAATTGGTAAATTGAGTATATTTATTGATATTATTGAATTATATGATGAGAAATTAATTTTTGAGTAATTATATAATTTTTGGTGAATTTTTGAACATTTATAGTGAATATATATATATAGGGGTATTTTGGTAATTTTACACTAAATTGGTTAAAAATGTAATTAAATTGGTTTTAATAGTTATTTAGGGTATAAAAATGATTTCTGAAAATTTTTAGTATTTTTAACTAATTAAAACTATTTTTTGTAAATTATTTTTAAATTATATATAATATACTATTTTTCTAAATAAATGGGTTTTTATTGATTTTTAGTATGTTTTAGGGTTAATTACGTAATTTGGATTTATAAAATGTATTTTTATTATATAAGGGCATTTTCGGTATTTTATAAATATTCTGTGAATTGTGAACCTCGGTCGGTGAATTGTAGTTTGGAGTCCGACCGAGGGATTTTGATTGTAATCCTGTGTTTATTCCGAAGTGTATTTCTTTGCAGGACCGGCTCTACTCTTTGAGTAGAGAGATGTCCGTTTTACAGGGGAGGTTCTGCCGGATTTTCGGTAGAATTCTCGTAAAACGTGATGTCCGGTCAAATTCCTATTCTAAAGCTGTGTCTAAAATTCTAGATCGAGTCTTTAGAATTTTTGTTAAATTTATTCTGATTTCATGTTGTCATTTGTTTGTCTAGCTGCGCCGAGACCGAGGCCTAACGGATCAGGCCCGCCGAGTTTGTCTCGTGGAGCGCTAACATGTGAGTTATTATACTGTATATATATGCACTGCATATAGGGTGCATTATTTAGACTTTTTCATTTTCATTGTATGTTTTAAAAATGATTTAAATTATAATATTTTTGGTATATATAGGGTTGCATTCTTATATATATGCATATTAAATAATTATGCATGTTAGTTTGATATATGCACATTAAACAATTAGGTTTAGGTTTAATACATTTGAGTAATATACACATGTTTTAAAATGTACACTTAGACATAATTATTTTATTAAATGATTAGTATACTTTAGGTATAGTTTCAGTAGATTTTAGGTTTATTCTTAAATAATTGCATGTTAAATTATAAACCTACACTTAAAGTATTTTTAAGTTTATTTTTGGTATATTTTTTATTTATTTCCGAATAAATAAATGTTTTATTATTAAATTAAACCTAACACATTAGTGGTATATTTAGGGTTTATTTTTGATATATGCATGCTAGATAATTAGGTTTATTTTTTAGTATATTTGTGAATATATGTTAAACACAAACACGTATTTAAATGAATATTTATACATAAATGGTTTATTAAATGATTTGAGTACTTAGGGTATATCTTTTGCATATTTAAGTATATTTTTAAGATAATGCATGTTATATTATTGTTACTCATTTAAATTGTTTTTAACTATATTAATGATTTATCTTTAGTTTATTTCATATTTTATTTGACTATATATATATATATATACCTGAAATATACTGGGTATATTTTAGGTATATTTTTGGTATATATATATATGGTTGGTTTTACTATTATGAATATGGTTCTACATTAATTATTTTTCGAATGAATGATTTATTCGAAGTGAAGGATATCAATAGAACGTGCTTCCTAGTGGGCAGCACTAGGACTGTGTACGTACCGGTACGGTAGATAAGGATTGAGTGAGAGTTAAAATTGGTTGATTATAATTGATTTAATTGATTTGACTAAGATTAATGGTATGTTAGATAGTGTGATTGCTGGAGCTCGGTTGACTAAGTGTCTCGGGGCCAATCACACTGACAGTCAGACTGCTGGAGCTCGGTTGACTTAGTGTCTCGGGGCCAGTCTACTGTCCATAAGTGAATTGAATGATCTATTGGGTTGATTGAGATGTGAGGTGATGGATAGTGTGATTGCTGGAGCTCGGTTGACCAAGTGTCTCGGGGCCAATCACACTGACAGCCAGACTGCTGGAGCTCGGTCGACTTAGTGTCTCGGGGCCAGTCTGCTGTCCAAATTGGAATAAGTGTTCTATTTGGAATCAAGTGAGCCTGTATGGCTAGAGTGATGATGGGATTGTTTGAGGTTGTAATTATTTAGGGTTCTATGGATCCTTCATGAATTAAAACAAACGTTTTCTACATTTAATATATTTATAAAAGCAAAGTTTGACATTTGTGTGAAATGTGTGTATATACATATATATATAAGAATGTCTGATTGTTATGGTTTAGTTTGCATGTATATATAGTATAATAATTCACTCAGTGAGGTCTGACCCCCCTCAATTATTTTTTTTCAGGAGATTCCATATCGTCAGACCTTAGTTATAGAGTGCCTCGCCGGTGTTCTTCAGTCCCGGCTGTTTTATACAAATGTATATTCTAAACTTTGAATTGTATTCTAGAAACTGCAGTAGTAGTGTCATTATATTGGAAGTGTATTATTTTGTTTGGATATTTAATTACTCTGAGAATTTGTATTTGAACATTGTACGAATATGTATTCATTTATAAAAGGATTTGGAGTATTTATTTTATATATTGATTCAGAAAAATTTTAATTTGGTCGTACTTTTATATAATTATTGTATGATTTTATTTTCTTAGGCTTGCTACGGGTTCCGGATTCGAAAGAATTCCCGTTCCCTAGCGCCGGTCATGACTCCTAGTTTGGGTCGTGACATAAACACTTGGTATTTTTAAATGATTGCAAAAAATACATTTTTTTTTATTTTTTTTATTAATTTAAGTATCATATATTTTGAAATATGCTTAAAATTTTATAATTTATTCTTTTATACATATATCGATAAACAAGTTGGTCAAATGACTATAGTATTAATGAACTTTACAGGAAAAGACAGTTTTTACCTTTTCAATCAATAATAGTAAAATTTAAATTTTTCACTTATTCAATAAAGAGGAGTTATATATATATATATATATATATATAGGTAAATTAGTAAAACCTCTTTGAAATTTGCTTAAATATATTAGTTGATTCCTGCTGTTTTGATAATATATTATGATATTCTTAAATTTTGTTTACATTATACTAATTTATTCTTCCACTAGTTTTGTTGTTAAATTATGAATTAAAGTGTAATTTTTTAATAGAAAAATATTTCCTTTTGATACTTGAAGTTTTATACATTTTGCACACAAATGGATATTTTTGGGTTGAATATAAAGAAAGACGTGGGTATGCAACTTTCACTAGATGCTTTTTATAAGAGGAAAATGGTCAAATGCAGCCATGGTCACCAAACTTTCAGTTTGTTTCATTTTGGATACCAAACTTCAATTAGTATCTTTTTTATACTCGAACTTTAATTTAAATCTCAACCACTAGTCACTTGATGGTTGTATGCTAACGTGGTCATGGCTGGTGTCTGTCAGTGTCTAACTCATCCGCCACCTCATTTCAAATGCCACATCATATTGCACATTCACATATGGGACCCATAAAAAAACTTAACCCTTTTTCTTAACCATTTGCAATTCACCATTGACTAATTACTCACATTTTACTCCTCATCTTCACTCTATTTTCACTCTCTATCGATTCATTCTTTATTCTCCATCGGTTCCTTCTAAATTCTGGATCTATGGGATCTATAATTTGATCATCTTCCCTTTTGTTATATTAAAATTTCAACTTTTTTTTTTTTATCAAATCTCATAAGTTCAACATTTTCTGAGTTTGCTCTTTTCTTCTTTTTGGGTTTGGAAACAAAGCTTTTCATAGGAGACAAACATGTGTGATTAGAGAAGAAGGTTACCAGGGAAACGACCTAAATATTGTAAGTTATAATGAGTTTGTATGTATTTAGAATTTTGGATTTAGGTAATATTGAAATAAAATAAATAAAATTAGGGATTTTGCTAAAAAAAAAAAATATTAAGGTTCTTGGCTTATGTGATAATGACATTTGGGATTTTAACATTATTTGGCATATGACTTCTTTGTATTGACTTGTTCAAACACGCACTTCCATTTTATTTGTTATTTATTTACTTACATTATCGCTCCATTCTTACTCAATTATATACCTCTATTTCTTTGCTTTGGTTTTGCTTTCGCCACGTGAAATTTCATGTTTTTAGGCACATGATAAAGAGAGGAATCTGAGAGCTATACAGGGAATCTAGTGTTGATAATAATTTTTTTTTGTACAATCATTTCAACTTAGTAGTTAACTCTTTGAACAATTAAGATCCACCTGTCAATTGTTTTTATGGTTTTTATTAAATGTATCTTCTTTTAAATATTTACAGTTAATGTATCTAAGTATTTTAGCATTCACATGCATCATGTTAGGGGTAAATCTGAAGGAGGATATTATCACCGTATAACGGGTATATTGGTTTTTGTAGTTCAGATAAAATATCCATGTTGAAAATTAAGTCTATGGCAAAAGAAGTGGGAATAAATATACAACATATGTCACTTTTTTGGTTAAATCCAAAAAAAAGTGCATAACAATGGATTAAGACATTTAGATAATGACAACGATGCTATTGAGATGTTAATGTTTATGGATGAGTCAAGGGTAATTCATGTTTATTGCAGAGATGATAATGTTAATGGTGTTAAAGAGTCTGATGCTAATATGGAACAAATTGGGAATGATGTTATACAATTTGATTTAGAAGTTGGGAAGGAATATGATAATAGGGAGGAAGAAGAAGATTCTGAATTTTTTGATTTTGATTATGATTTACTAGAAGATGGGGACAATAAGATGTTTGAAAGGTACATTAACATGGGGTTTGAGAGGGATATGCTTAAAGTTGAAACTTATATGGATGGTGTGACTAATGAATTGGATGCATCCACTTATGCCCCATCAGATGTTTTAGAATCAACCTTTGAAATTGATGAAGAGGATAGTCATGCAAACAACCCTGTGTTTCCTGAGTTTGTAGAAAAAATAATGATGAGGGACCCAAAATTTCATATTGGAATGAAGTTCAGAGATTTCAAGTAATTTATGATGGCAGTCAGGAATTTCAGCATTAAGAACAAGTTTAAGGTGATGTTTAAGCCCAATAATAGAAAGAGATGTAAAGCTTTTTGCAGAAAAGGTTGTCAATTTTATATTTGGGCATCTTTAATGAGTCAAGATAAGTGTCATGATCCAAACCGGGAGTTATGACCCGCGTTAGGGAATAAGAATTTTTTCGAATCCATAACCTGTAGCAAGTCTTAAAAATAAAAAGCATGCAATAAATAAATAAAAATACACCAAAATTTAAATTTAAATTGATATAAAAATACATACTTAACTGTTATATCATAAAATAAAAATATGTTTATACAATATTCAGAGGAAGCTCTTACAAAAATAACATTCTACAAATACAAAACACTACTACTGTAGTTTTCTAAAATACAACAAAGTTTAGATAAATAATTTATATAATCTAGCTGGGGCTGAAGAAGTCCAACATAGGGGTTTACTATTGAGGTATGAAGATGAGGAATCTCTAGAAAAAAATATTGAGGGGAGTCAGACCTCACTGAGTAAATTATTATAATATATATACATGTAATCTAAGTCATATACAGTTAGACATCAATATATATATATATACACAGATACTAAAATCCTCTTTTATATATATTGGAATGCAAAAAATATTTATTTAGGTGAAGGATCAAATAGAACCCTAAAATAATCGTAACCTCAAACAAATATCTCACTAGCCACGCAGTCTTACTTAATTCCAAATAAATTCTCTTATTCCAGTTTGGACAATAGACTGGCCCCGAGACACTAAGTCAACTGAGCTCCAACAATCTCACTATCAGTGTGATTGGCCCTAAGACGTTAGGTTAACCGAGCTCCAGTAACCACACTAATCACTCATAACAAATCTCAAATAATCAATCAATCAAATTCTCCTGAAATAATTCTCACAATATATACCCTAAAGTTTAACGAACCGATACGTACACAGTCCTAGTGCAGCCCACTAGGTAGCACGTTCTATTGATATCCTTCGAATAAAATTGTATATTTATAGAAAATAAATAAATGCATGATTAAACATAAATGACAATCATAACAAAGAAATATACCATATATATACTAGAAATATACCGAACATATACTAAATATATTTCAAGTATATATATGTTACATATAACCAAAATCAACCATAAATATATCAAATATATATGACACATATATACCAAATGTATGTATACCAAATATATACTAAAAACAAATTAAGCATATATGTCACATATATATCAAATATACTAAAAATATGTCAAAAGTATGCCAAAAATATACTTATTCATTTAATAAAATAATTAATGTTTGAACTCATATTAAAATATGAAAACTTATAATCATGCAATGTATATATAAAATAATAACTCACAAGTTTGCGCTCCTCGAGATTGGCTCGACGGGTCTGGTCCGATAGACCTCGGCCTCGGCGCAACTAAAAAATAAATAATAATAACAAATCAGACTAAATTTTTAACTTATAATTTTAAAAGATACTCGATCTAGGAATACAAAACTCAGACAAACACAAAAATTCAAGATCGACTCGATGTCACGTTTTATGAAAATTCTACCAAAAATTTGGTAGAACCTCCTCTGTAAAACAAACATCTCTCTACTAAAAAATAGAGCCGATCCTGCAAGAAAAAATACACTTCTAAAACACAAGGCTCAACACCTCGGGTTGGAATCCCGAATTACACAATTTTCCAACTGAAGTTCACAATTCACTAAAAATCAATATAATATAATAAATTAATTAAAAATCATTAAATTTCATAAATATCCATAAAATACCAATATATAATATATTTAAACATTAAAACACTAAATACCATTATTTTCACAATAATTAAATAAAATTCTCAAATAATAATATAATATTAATAAAAATTAAGTTTTTTTAGTAATTCCACATAAAATAGTAAAAATTCACTTTTATACATTCAAATAGCTTAAATATATATTAAAAGTAATTAAAAATCCATTTAATCACCAAAATAGTAAATAATATATTATTTGAATATAATTTTTAAAAATTAGTATTAATTAGTTAAAAATAGTAAATAATTTATAAAAATGATTTTCATACCCTATATAATTCTAAAATAATTTAAAACACATTATTTAACTATAATTTCCACAAAATTACACAATTAACTCATAAATACAAAATTCACATAATATAAAAATATTCCTAAAAATTATATAAATTCACCAAGAATTATTTTAACAATTCTAAAATTATTAACTCAAATTACTAACACTAATTTAACTAAATTTACATTAAAAATAATTAATTAACATAATTATCAAAAATTCAATA
Source organism: Mallotus nudiflorus (assembly GCA_947683625.1). Lineage (NCBI taxonomy): Eukaryota > Viridiplantae > Streptophyta > Magnoliopsida > Malpighiales > Euphorbiaceae > Mallotus > Mallotus nudiflorus. The sequence goes on from CANTUR010000234.1 coordinate 220,100, forward strand.
TTTAATATTAAAATAATAAAAAATTACCCATAAATCAAATTAATTCAAAAAAATAAACAAATATTATTTTTAGGAAGATTAAGTTACCATAAACAACATTTCTTATGCAAGAATTCATGAATTAATCAATATCAAGTTCACAAAAAATGAAAACCTTAAAACACATAAACTAAAAATCGAAAGGATTTGAGCTCAAACGGAGTTTAGAAATGAACTCACCGGAGCTTGGTGGTCCAAACGAGACTGGTGTGTCATCAAACGGTGGCCGAAATCTCACTGAAAAAAATGGAAGCTCACTCTCGGCATGCTTCAATTTAGGTAGTTACTGGCGTGCTCTGGCGGTAGATGATAGCTGGAAGCGGTTGGAAGTGGTGGTGGTTGGTGGCTGAGGCTGTGGTGGCTCCGGTGGCACAGGGATGGGTTCGGGCGGAAGAAGAAGAAGAAGAAGAAAAAAGAAAAAGAGAGGAGAGAGAAAAGATTTTGACTCATTTCTTACTTTCCTTTTTTTTTTAATTTAATTATGTAATGACTAAAATGCCCTTCAATCTAAATTAATAATAATAATAATAATAATAATAATAATAATAATAACAACTATGATATTAACAATAACAACAACAACAACAACAACAACAATAATAATAATAATAATAATAACAATAATAACTTTAATACATTTAAGTAATAAAACCCTTAAAATAAATCATTTTACATAAACAAATTTCTTAGAATAAAATAAATAAATAATATTCACAAATAAAAATAATAATATATAAATAAAATTTTAAATTTATTAACATTACATATCTCAAAATAGTTTTATATTATTTAAAATATAGGGTCATTACAAAAATAGTTCATATTAAGTTTGGCAATTTAAAGCATGATTATGGGAAGGAACACTCAATCAAACATGTCAATCCCGGTTGGATTGCTGAGACTTATTTGGAGAATTTCAAAGCTAATCCTACATGGTCCCTAAAAGGTATAATGAAAGCTGTGAAGAGCAACTAAGAAGTTAATATTAGCAGGGCTACATATTTTAGAGCTAAATTAATTGCTCTCATATTGATTTATGGTGATGAGAAAGAGCAAATATCAAAGTTACATAATTATAGACTAGAGTTGCTTCAATCAAATCCGGGTTTAATGGTGAAGTTTCAATTGGATAATGGGGTGTTTTCTAGAATGTATTTATGCTTGGGAGCTCTCAAGGCTGGTTTTAAGGATGGTTATAGACCTCTTATCTTTGTTGATGGTTACTTCTTGAAGGGCATGTATGGAGGGTAACTATTAGCTGCTATTAGTATTGATGCAAATGATAGCATCTACCTAATAGCATGGGCTGTTGTGGCTGTAAAAAATAAAGAAAATTAGTTATGGTTCCTTGAGCAACTCACACAAGATTTTGAGATCAATAACTCATATCACTAGTCATTCATGAGTGACAGACAAAAGTTAAAATCTAGTGGATTATTTATTGATTTTTTAATAATGTCACATGTATGAAATTTTAACTTGTACTTGTTTTCTTGATTTTAAGGGTTTGATTCCTGCAATTCAGCAGCTCTTCCCTAATTATGAGCATAGATTTTATGTGTGACACATTCTAACAAATTTTAGGAAAAGATTTCAGGGGAAAATTATTAAATATTTGTTATGGTATGCTTCTAGGGCTAATTACGTGCAAGTTTTTCCAACTACATGAATAAATTGGCTAAGATAAATGAGGATGCACATGAATAACTTAATAGGATACTCCCCATCATTGGACTAAGTCTCTTTTTCAATAAAACCCCAAGAGTGATATGTTACTAAATAACTTTTGCGAATCCTTTAATAGTGTTCTTGATGCTAGGTCTAAAGGAATAAGCATAATGAATAAAATGATTAGGACTAAGCTCATGAAAAGAATACAAAAAAATAGAAATGCAACGTGAAAATGCAATAGTTTTTATTGTCCTAAGATTTTGAAGAAATTGGAAAAGGCTAAACAAATTAGTAGATGTACTATATAGATTGGTCTGGTAGGAAAAAGTAGGTCATGATAGGCAGTTTGTAGTTGATATTAAAGATAGGAGTTATAGTTGTTGGAGGTGGTAATTGACAGGATTACCATACTGCTATATGATATCTGCCCTTCAATATAATAATGAGGACCCAGAGAACTATATTGATGATTGTTATAGGGTGTCTACATTCTTAAAAACATACAAACATATCATACTACCAACTAAAAGGAAAGATATGTGGCCTCAAAGTAATTTGCCTCTTATTACTCCACCTGAGCCTCAACAACGCAAGAAAGGGTGGAGAACTGTCATGCGAAGGAAAGAGGCTGACGAGGTTAAAAATAGCTTGAAGAATGGAAAAGTGAGTAAGATAAGTGTTGTCATGACATTTAGTATATGTAGGACTAAAGGTTATAATAGAAGGTTTTATGGCAATATACAAATTGAATCACAGAATAACAGACCTGCAACCTTATGAGTAATGTTATTTTAATTTTCAATTTGCTGTTTCATTATTTATTTTTGATTTTTATTTCACTTTTGGTTTAATTATTGATTTTTTATATAATAGGTGAGCAATTTTAATGAGATGGGTTCAATAAGTACTAAAACAACAATTGCTCCTCAGATTGTACAACGGATGCTTGATGTAAGATAAATTTAAATTGATTTTATAATTTTTCATTTTACCTCATCTAACTTTTCATGTTATGTTTTTTCTTAGCGTAGTAGTAGAACACTTACTTTACAGAAAATAGAATTTTCAATTCCACCAATTGTGCTTCACAATAATGATCAATTTAATGACCTATATGATATTACAGTTGAAGAAGTAATATCCTAAGTATGTTTTTTTTTTTGAATTGGGAATGCTCAATAGTGATTTTTTTAATTTCTTTTAAATATATATTATTTGTTTGTGTTAATGCAGGTCATTAATCTCACACTAGAACCCCAACATCATAATAGTGTAATAGTAATGGATGACTTACAAGAACATATGTGGCAAGATGTGAGCTTAACTGTAGATGGTGAAACTGAATTTGGTAATTATTTCACCACTCAAAACTCTTTGAACCAAGCAGTAGCAATTGAAGGCGCTTCATCTGCAACTGTACCGAGATCAACAACTATGTCAATAGTTCAAGCTAAAATTGAAGGAGCTAGATTTATAAGGTTAAAATAAGTTGCTAAAAAAATGATAAATCCGCCAACTAGGCCTGTAACTCCAAATGCAAAAGGTAAAGGAAAAGCAAAGCTTTAAGGAAACAATACTATTTCTACAACTTCAAAGCCACCAGTTAGTCATAGACAGTTAATGATTGGAGGTTCCCCAACAAAGACAATTTCTGCATTTAGGGGAAAGGGAAAAGGAAAGATTCAAAGTGATAGCACTAAAGGAAAATAAAATACTCAACCTTTTACTAAAAAATGAAGGTTTGGGTGATCCCACAAGCTTCTCAATGGGCAACTTGGTAGGATTTTGACAAGATAGCAAAATTGTTTTGTTTTTTAGGCATCTATTTGTTGTTTTTATTAATCCTTATCTAGTTGGAGATGAGAGTTTATTGGAATTCACCTGTATTTTTTTAGGCCACTACTCTGTATAGTCCATGCTTAGGCAAAGGATTAATGGTGAAAAGTTAACAGTGTTCACCACTTTTTGTAGAACAATTCTTTTCAATTAGGGAATCATTTGTTGCATGACCAAATTTATTTTATTATAGACTTTTGTCTTTTTTTTTTAACTCATTGACTTTTGTCTTCTTTTACTGCACCTATGTGCCTTAGAGATTATTAATTCATAATGCTATGTATTTATCCCAATATTTATCCATATTTTTAATAATTTATTCAGTAGCCTACTACAATACTCAATTAAGATTTAATTAAATCAGCAAGTGTTTCATTTAACTCCAAATGCAGCTCTAAAAAAACTCATAATAGATTTTTAATCAACTCCTTTAATATATATCTTACAATGAAACATTACATTGCATATCCATTAGCTAGCACCAGAAAACCTAATTCTAATAGTTAAATTTGAACTACTACTATTTAACTTCGTCAAAAAAAAATACTGCTATTCAATTGAAAAATAGCACAGCACTGTAAGTGGTATTCAACTCCATCTTAACAAAACACTGCTCATTGGTGCTATGCTATTTTATATTGCTCCTACCATACATTTTAGTCACTCAACTACGAACCCTTCCAAGTAAATAGCCAACCAACAAAATGAAAATTATTTTCAACCATTTTTTTGACCTTTAGCTGCAACCTTCCATGTTCCAATTCATTTCTCCTCCCAATCCTCTGTAGTAAGCCAAGTATTACAATTCGTGCCCTATTCGGCATAGGTGCATCATACCATTAGAAGAAATTGTAGCTTCTATTTATCTGCACAACACCAAAAAAAAAAAAAATTATGTCACTCTTTGATTTGCAAACCAATCAATTTTTTTGATAGCCACTGAACTCTTCTTCATGGAATTGTACATTCAAATCAAAGCAAAATCAACTCCAAAAGAACTTATGAAAATTATTAACTCACCCCATATCTTTGACAACCAAAAAAACGTCTTCCAAGATTTTAATCCGTCTAAGAAGTTCGAAGTATAGCAGCATCTTGGCATCCACAAATAGGCACAACTATTTGCTTCATAATTTTACTATATAAGTTAGAATGATGACAATATTGAATAGTAATAATGATTCATAAATTGAAATTAAGACTAGATGTTAGATAGAGATAGAGAGGAATGAGATTTTAGAAGTTAAGGTTAGAGATTGTGATAGAGATGGTGAGAAAATTGGAAGGAATCAATAGAGGATGAAGATGGTGAGAAAAATGTGAGTAATTAGTCAACAGTAAATTGTAAATGCTTAGGGTTAAGTTTTTTTTGTGCGTCCCACATGTGAATGTACAATATGATATGACATTTTAAATGAAGTGGCAGATGAGTTGAACGTTAACAGCTACCAACTGTGACCACGTTAGTATATAACCACTAGGTAACTGGTGGTTAAGATTTAAATTAAAATTTGGGTATAAAAAAATACAAATTAAAGTTTGATATCAAAAATAAAACAATTGAAAGTTTGGTGACCATGACTGCATTTGACCTGGAAACACGAGTAATGATTCATGAGAAGTAAGCTCACATGTCAACAAGCATTATTTTAGTTTTTGTCCATCTCCACACACTTGAATGCCATATTAAAAAAAAATGAAAATAAATAAAAGGCTTCATTCATTTATATAAAATGCTATTCATTTTTATACTGAATATTCTATACATGAAAAAAAATCTCTTGTTAGTATATAATTCACAACTAAATCTTAAATTAATAATTAGTTATTCTAAAATTGATTAAAAAGTGATGATCATGACATAATTTGTGTGCAAATTTTAATCTAATCCTATGAGGGAGTTATAATCTAATAGCTATTCAATGGCTTATTTCTTTTTTTTTTTTTTTTACATACATCAAACGCGAGGAGGAAACATCAATGAGAGATAAATTTTCAAATATGAGATCTCACAATACCCATGATAAACTTTAAATGTATGAATATGTCTAATAGAAAATATAAAAATTTGAATTTTGCTAGGTAAACTAAAATTCCTTTTATCATGTATTAAAATTAACCAGTACAAATAAAAGTATCAATCCAATATAATAATAAAAAATATTAACAATAAAAAATCTTCCCCAAAAGCTGGTGAGATATTAACAATTAAAAATTATATTAATAGAATGCGAATTCAATTTTCATTATTATTAATTTGTAAATTTAATTTACAGTCAATTTAAAAAGAAAAAATAATTCACCGATGTGAATAACTTTGCTATTAATTAAATAAAAGCCACCTTTCAGGAAAACCATGCAATGTCTGAATCTAATTAGTTCTTTGCTGCTGTGGACTGGAACCATCACACACCTTAGTTCTACTGTCGCGTCACTTGGTCCCATAATATCTCTCATCACTACAAAAAGTAAGCTGACAGCTAATATTGTGTGGCTAATTCCAATTACCAACAAAATAGCCCGTTCCTAATAAACTTATTTATTGTTGTTTTTTAGTGCATCTTATTTTTATCGAATAATTTATATATATATATATATTTTTAAAAAGCCATCAAATAATAGTAGGGGGGGTGGTGGGGGAAGGAACGCCACTGAAAACAGTGGGCGAATGGTCCTTCTAACTTAAAATTTACAACTCCTGGCAGTCAAATATGGGTATTTCAATTAGTAATATTTATATGTATTTTTATTTTTATTTTTTCTGTATTTATATTATTTAAATATTTTAATTTACAAATCATACATTTTAATTAAAAGTTATTTTTTTATATTTATATCTTGATTTTTTATATTCTCATATTTATATTGTTACAATAAATATATATATATATATATATATATATATATATATATATATATATATATATATATATATATATATGTGTGTGTGTGTGATGTACATAATTTGATTATTAATCTACAAAAAGTGGATTCTATAATTGACCCAAAAAAAAAGCACAAAGTCGGCAGCTACTTTAATCAAATTCCATATGCTGGTCGACAGCTACTTTAATCAAATTCCATATGCTGGTAGCTCCAAATGAAATCAATGCAAGTACATATATGCATCAAAATGTCACATTAATAGATTAATAATTTTCATTGGATACTATAACATATAGTTTTGTTCTACATGTTTTGTCAATAGGCATTTCATTTAATTTAACAAATTGAAAGTTTCGTCAACTTTCGTCAATAGTATTATCACGTATTGGATTGGAAATGTGCAACTCTTATGTCAGACTCATTTGGACAAGTCATATAAATTACAAATTAAAAACAAAAACAAAAAAACCTGTGGTGTTTAAGCTGTCTGTCTTTTTTTTCTTAATGCTATCTATATGGATTAGTTCATGCACTTTCTTTTTCTCACGACTAATTAACTTCAGTTTTGGTCTGGAAAAATGTACAGCTTGCAGAGTTGGAAACTCGGTCGTTGGCTGGTCGCTAGCTCATGAATGGTTGTTGGTATTAGGTGTTCATAGCCATATCTTGAGTTCATTTTTGTTTATATTAAGTGTTTTATACTCTCCTATCATATTGATATAGCAAAAATCTAGAGCAAAAAGGATAAACATTGCAAGCTATTGAATTGCCTACGATTGACTGTCTAATAACCTTTTATAACCTGTTGATTTGCCCACAAATATCAAGAAATAATCATTTAAGAATTTGTTAATTCACAAAAATATAAAATTTGAAAAAATAATAATTATGAATAATCAATTCAATAAAAACTCCCTCAAATAATCCTAAATCTTACATATTTATAGATTGACACAAACCTACAAACTGTAACCCTAATTTTGATTTAGAATATAAAATAAAAACAATTCTAATTAAGGTAGGAAATTAAATCCCTAACAATATAGGAAAGTCAAATAAAAATCAAATAATAATAATAAATTATATATGTTGTCCATTGTTCTACAAACTCATTCAAATGTTTGTTGCTCCGTATTTTCCCTCTAGGGTAGAGAAAATTCGTTCTCAAATTTCGTCCAAATATTGTGAAACAAATTTGCTCACAAATGCATAGAACATCATAGATCCACCATCACCAACAACTTGTAATTCATTCAAAACAGAAATTATAGGAACACAAAATTAAAGAATTTCGTCAATGCCAATAAAATCAATATATTCAACACGCTCGACTAACTTTAGCATATTATATTCGCCACCTTTAACTAAGTCAATTGTTGTAACACCACCTTCTAACAATTCATTAAATTTTTCATCATCCTTCTCCTCTTTATCAAATATTAGCTCATCTCCAATAATTGCATCTTTATCCTCACCATCATCAGTATCATAAAATAAGGTATCTTCATAATACTCTTCTTTTTTTTCTTCATCACTAACCTCTCAATCAGAATTACCCATAAAATTATTGTTGTTTCGTGGGCTTGAATTGTTTTTATTCTGATTGGCCAAAAGAACAACCATCCTTTCAGTCAATTGTTCCATCATCTACTCAAATCGTTGCTCGACTCGTTGATCCATCATATGCTTATAAACTTCTTTAACACACTGTTGTCTCCTACATGCTATCTTTCTTTTTTTTTTTTTTTATATAACCCTTGGAGTGAACGTTGATCTGATACCAGCTGACGTAGTGGAAGGTGATAAAATAAGAATTAATGACCATTGAATCGCATACGACTGTCAATCACTAATCGTCTATAGCTTGCAAATCTCAAATTCAGGGTATAGACATCAAAATTCAAAGAATTTTAGGATATTGATAAGGATTCAAATTCTATTATTCATAACAAAGTCCAAAGACTAGAAACAAAAGCTTTAAATAGAAAACCCTAAAAAATAATCCCAAATGAATTAGAAAAAATGAATCCTAAATTAACTAAAATATAAAATTGCCTTTTGAAGGCCTAAACGATAGAATTTGCCTGAAAAATAATGGAGCTCACAAGCAAAGCTTGTGCCTTTTGATTATTAGATTGTTTTCAATTAAATTATGCTCATGATTCATAAAAATCCAAAATTCTAAAGTTTTAGATAATTATGAACTGCCATTACTTCATATTTTTCCAGAAATCGAATTGCTTACTCTTCGACGCCTGCATCATTCTCCCTAAGGTGGACAAAATTTGCCCACGAATTTGAGTTATCTGAAGAATCACTTATATATGGAATCAAATGCTTAACATTAAAAACATTCGCAGTGTAAATATGGCTAGGCAACTTCAAACGGTAGACATTAGGATTGATCTTCTCGATGACTTCCACTAGTTCAATCTTTTTGGCAAATAGCTCATTATATTCACCTGCAGGAAATCTCTCCTTGGTAAGAACAACCCACATATAATCCCCCACATCGAACTCGACATGTTGCCTTTTCTTGTCAACAACCTTTTTATCTTTGGAGGCAGCTTGGACTAAATTATCATGGATAGCCTTATGAACTTCCTATAATCCACTAACAAAATTCTCTGCCTTGATATTAACTCTCATATTATCTAGAAGAGGAATCAAATCCAATGGTCCTTTTAGCACAACATAATACACCATAACAAAAGGGCTAAATCCAGTACTCTGATTAACTGCATGATTATGAGTGAACTCTGCTTGATATAAATTTTGATCCTAGCTCTTCATATGCTCACCCGCTAAGCATTTTAACAATGACCTAAAGATTAATTCACCACCTTAGTTTGCCCATCTGTTTATGGGTGATAGGCACTACTAAAATTAAGTTGTGTGTTTACCATTTTCTATAAACTTTGCCAAAAATGACTAATGAACCTAGTATCTCGATCAAACATAATAGATATAGGCAACCTATGCAATCTATACATCTCTTTAAAGAATAATTGAGCAATATGAATAACATCCGTGGTTTTCTTACATGGAATAAAATGCACCATTTTTAAAAATCAATCAACTATCACAAATATAGAATCATTACCTCGTTGTGTGCATGGTAATCCTAGCACAAAATCCATGTTGAGCTCTACCTAAGGCTGCGAAGAAACTGGCAATGGCATATACAAACCCACGTTAAATGTTGTTCTTTTAAAAACCTGATAAATCCGACATCTTTACACCAGTTTTTCAACTACAAATTTTAGGACAAAAATAATGAGCCTACACTAATTACACAGTCCTATCTTGTCCCACATGCCCTTCACCATATACTTCTTTAATAATTTTTAAATGCAAACTACAATCTGGGACACATAGCTGATTACCCTTAAAAAAAATCCATAATGCAACAAGAAATCTATTCTCTCACCTATTTTAACCTTAGCCATAATAGCAGAAAAATATGTATCAATCTCAAATAATTCTACAAAAGAATAAAAACCAGGTACCTCAATGGACATTTGAGTCAACAGACTCTTTTGTCTGCTTAACGTATTAGCCACTTTGTTAGTAACACCTGACTTATGCTTCATCATAAAAGTAAATCTCTGAAGATAAGTAACCCAATTCACATGTCTAATAGAAATTTTATCTTGCCGTTGTAAATGCTTCAATGCCTCATGATCTATATACAAGATAAATTCCCACTGAAATAAATAATGATGCCAATGCTTAATAGCCTGTATCGCAACATAGAATTCGACATCATATATGCTATAACACAATCTGGGCCCTAATAACTTCTCACTGAAATACGCTACTGGTTTGCTGTTTTGACTCAAAACAACCCTAATTCCCACGTTAGAAGCATCTAAATACAACTCAAAAGGTTGATGAAAATCTAAAAACATTAAAATAGAAGCTGTAGTAAAATCATAATTTAATCAGCTTAAACACCTTTTCTGCCTTATCTATCCATACAAACTTTCCCACCTGCCTCATGCAATCATTAATAGGCGATATAATGCTGCTAAAATTAGGAATAAAATGCCTATAAAATGAAGCCAACCCATGTAAACTCCTCATCTCAGAAATGGTAGTAGGTTTTGGCTAATATTTCACAACCTTTACCTTGGATTCATCTACATGCAGTCCCTTACCCAACACAACATAGCCAAGAAATAACACACTGGCAGTAAAAAAATGCACACTTCTTAATGGCAGCATAGAACTTCTCCCTATGCAGCACAGTAAGAACATCTCGCAACTGACTAAGGTACTCATCCAGGTTAGCACTATAAATCAAATATCATTAAAGTACACAATAATGTACTTACTAATGAAAGGTCTCAAAATCTTATTCATAACATGCATAAAGTGCTTGGTATGTTCGATAACCCAAATGACATGACTAGCCACTCATTCAACCCCTCCTTTGTCTTGAAGGATTTTTTCCATTCATCTCCAGTCCGAATCTGAATTTAATGATAACTAATTTTCAAATCCAATTTAGTAAAAATCATGGCCCCAATAAGCTGATAAAGTAAGTCATCCAATCTAGGAATAAGAAAATGATACTTGACAACTATTTTATTAATGACTCGTCTATCAATGCACATCCACCAAGAACCAACCTTCTTTGATGTCAGAAGGGTTGGTATAGCACAAGGACTCAAGCCTTCTTGAATATATCCTCTAGCCAGTAACTTTTCCATTTGCCTTCTAAGCTCTTCGTGCTCACTAGGACTCATCTTATAGTGTGGACAATTTGGCAAAGCTGCACCTGGTTCAAGGTCAATTTGATGTTGGATATCTCGCATGGGAGGTAACCTTTCAGGCAATTCTTCTGGAAACAAATCGCCGAACTCTTCCAGAAGTGGTAAAACTTCATTAAGAACCACTACCTCTTTATTCACCATCTTTCTAAATAGGACATAAACAACTTTAGATTTCTGTACTACCCTGTCAAATTGCGCCAGAGTTAATAAACTAACAAAGCCCTTGTTTTTTTCTCGTACCTATTCAAATTGATCATGATCCTTATTAAGTACTAACACAATTTTCACTCCCTCGAACATGAAATTATAGGTGTTAGTCTTCCCATTATGAGTAAATTCTCGATCAAACTGCCATGGCCGTCCTAACAACAAATGACATGCAACCATGACTATCACATCACACTAAATGTCATTTTTATATTTTACCCCGATAGAAAAGGAAACCAAGGCACACTTTGACACTGTTATCTCACGCCCTTTTTTCAACCATGCCAACTTGTAAGGCCTAAGATGCTTTACATTTGGAATTCCCAATTTTTTGACTGCCTCTGCTGCCATTATATTCTCATAACTACCTCCATCGATCACAAATCTGCATACTTTGCTCTTAATAGTGCAGGTAGACTAAAAAATATTGTTTCATAGCCAATCATCATTAGCAGCTCTAGGTGTTAGGCAGGATTATATTCTAGGCTTATTGTGATTATATTCTCATTAATCAGGCTCTGATACCAACTGACGTAGCAAAAGTCTAGAGTAAAAGGGATCGTTGCAAGTCGTTGAATTATGCACGATTGAATGTCTAGTAACTTTCTACAACCTATTAATTTGCGCACAAATACCAGGAAATAGGCAACCAAGAATTCAATAATTTACAAGAATACCGAATTTGAAAAAATAATAATTCTAAATAATCAAATTAACAAAAACTCCCTCACATAGCCCTAAGGCTTACATATTTGTAGGATAATACAAATCTACCAACCCTAACTCTAATTTTAATTAGTAAATAAAATAAAAACAATTCTAACTAAGATAGGAAATCAAATCCCTAATAATATAGGAAAGTCAAATAAAAATCAAATAATAATAATAATAACAATAATAATAATAATAATGAATTATATATGTTGTCAATTGTTATGTAAACTTATTTAAAGGTTTGTTGCTCCACATCATATATTTATTTACATTTAATCAATAAAAATAAATATAATTTAGATAAAAAATTTTCCTAAAGATAATTAAAAGGGATAATATATTATTTCATTTAATAAAAAAAATATGACCACAACCAACAACTATCAACATCAACTAATAGGAACCTATCGCTTAAGTAAAATTTTGAGTTCAAATTTTAATGTACGTAATTGTATTAAATTAATTTTTAAAATTTTTTTATATAGTTCTATTTAAATTGAATTAGATTAGGGGCAGTTCAAACCAAAAAATATAATATCACAACATTACTTTTGTGATAAAATTGTTAATATCTTACCTCATTAAATACATGTCATTTTCAAAAGATTATGCAATCTTAATTTGTATTTTTCTAAAAAAAATAATAGTGTCAAAATTTGAGTAACTTAATTATAAGAAACTCATTTTAATATATTAACAAATTAAATTTATACCTTCAATCCACTTTTCTCATATTAGAAAAAGGTACACCTCTAGCCACAGAAATGAAAGTTCTAAAATGTTATGTTATTTAAAATTATCGATCTACTTTATATTATTTAATAATTATTTGTGTTATAAATTTAGAATTTTTTTTATATTCTGAGTGTATTTCACTCAATTTTGAAATTCATAATATGTGTTTTATTTTTATTAATGAAATATAAATATTTAAAGTACATTATCATAAATATTTAATTGTTAGGTGCCATGTATCTGAAATAAACGGAATTTCTTCATAAATGCATTTATAATTATAAGAAGGTCATTAAAAGTTACAAGCCTAATCCTTTGAATTTAAAACCATTTTGGTCCATTAAAATTTACAATGAAAATTAATTAAATAAATTTAATATAATACATACAGCATAAACAAGAATTTCAATTAAAGTTGAATTAAGTTTGGGTCTTCTTTTGCTAAATTAAGTATGAGGTTTTCTAAATTGGGGTGATGTTGTTAAATATACACATCAAATGGCACTTGAGGAGGATTTCTTCCACACGAGTTAAATATTAAAATTATCTTGTACAAATTAAATCTCATAAATAACTGAGAAATGTCCTCTACAAACGAAAAATAACATCACACGCATGTGCCTGCTGTAACTCTGTGATTGTGCAAGAACGACATAGCATTTCCCACCATTGTCACTTTCATATGGATGAATGAGTGCCACTGCCACTGCACTGCCACTCCCACGCCCCCGCATGCCGTCTCTGAATTGGAGAGTACTTTTGGTATCTGAATTGGAGAGTACTTTTGGTATCTATGTTCAATATTCAACCACAAATAATGATTGTATGTGCTTTTCTCTCTCTTTGTTAGCTGTTCCGATCCTTTTAAAGCCACTCTTAATGTCACTTTTATTAAAGGACATGACTTTTAGCCATTTTCATGGCTAAATATCTCCGCATTCTTCTTTCTTTCCTTGTTTCATAAAAATAAGTTTTCTTTAGAATTTTTAGTTGTTCTTTATTTTATGTTATGTTGGTATTTTATTTCCTCTAAATCCTAGATCTAATTAACATTTAGTGATAATATTGGTTTTGTAGTGTTGTAATGTTGATATAGCTTCAAGGGAAAATCCTTTGTTGTTGGTCCTTCTCACATTGGAAGATTTTTTTATGGTCTAATCGCAATCACTTTGGTAAAAACTGATTATGTGTATAATCTCATGTTCAATTTAGGATAATGTCTCTTGTCGCAATTATGTAGCAGGAGGTGAAAACTTTAAAAGTACTCATATTCTAATTGATGAGCCCATGCATTGAAGACCAAAAATGAATGTTAATTATTTTTTTTAATTTTTATAGAGACTAAATGAATTATTTTTTTAAGATTTAAAGTAATAATTATTGTGGACTGTGTGATATTGCGAACCGCAATATATATTATTTGACAAATTATTAATCCTAAAGATTAGCAGCGTAGCTGATTTTGATCGACAATGACTGTTTGTACGGCAGTCCCTTTTATGATGAGGTTATAATTTTCTAACTTGTTAATTTGTTTCTTGTAATCTTTCAATCTTTACGCTGTCTTGTGTTTAAGTTGAAAATTTTTTCTTTTTCTCTCTGTTTCAGTGATGAAATGAAACAATGTAAAAAAGAAAAAAAAAAATCAAAAACATAATTTGGAGTGAAAACAATTACAGTTTTTGTATTTCTCTGTGTCAGTCATGAAATGAAACAATATAAAAAAAAACTAGACACATGATTTGATTTGAAAACAATTACAAACATTAATATATGTGTGCGCACTCTTTTGAGTCTTATCGAGAAAAAAAGTAGAAAAAGAATGACATGATGCATAAATCCCTTTTTAATTATCATCGTCGTTGTTGAGTTTGGTATAAAAAAGAATGCATGATGCATAAGTTCCTTTTTAATTATTACTCTAAATGTTAAGAAAAGGTTAATTTGTTGATCAAATACGAGAATATAAAGGAAGAAGGAAAAAAAAAAAAGTAGTGAAGTGTTTTTTTTTATAAATTTTTTAAATTGAAAAAAAAAAAAAGTTTTGATTAGGAGTATTTTTGTTGCACTTGTAAAATTTTCTTTTTAATAAAGATTGAAAATTAGTTGAAAAGTACTTATATTTTTCTTTTTTTGACTAGTTCCTTTATCCCCAACTAGAAAATTACAACTATATATTATCAATATATTTATCATATTATATTAATTATATTATTATTATACAGTGTGATAATAAAATATTTTAATCTTAACATGTACTGTTAAAATTTGAACTTATAACCTTCAAATCCTACTATTTCATTTAGATCTCTTATGACTTTTACCTATATAATTTATGCTAATAAATATCTAAATTTTTTAGTTTCATATTGAAATTAAATACAATAAAGATAAGTGATATAGCTTTCTTTAAAATATTAATAGGTTAAAAGGATGGATCTTACCTCCCTCTTTCTAATTTTTTTTTTAAATTATTAAAATATCTAAAATAAAAAATTTGTACAATTTGAAATTTTGATGAGACAATAAAAATCGTCGCTAAAAATTTCAATTTATTGGATGAAGAAGGCGTCAGCCTATCCATTGGTATTGATACCGTGAAACGTTAATTTATCGTCGTCAATTTTTCCCGACAGTAAATTTAAAAACGCTAGTTAGCTTTAGAACTATCAGCGAATATGACATTATTAGCGATGAGTCTTTTGTTCGCTAATAAAATTTCATCGCCAATAATCATTTTATAATTGCCTTCATACATGTATAAAAAAAATAACACTCAAATATTTAATTTAATTTTATAATTACTTCTGACATTTTATAATCACAAATGCACAATTAATACAGATCAAGTATATTATCAATGAGTTAGCCTAAAAAATAAAAACAAAAAGGGAAATTATTACACTAGCTGACAAAGGAGGTAATATTTTCATTGCCATTAGTTTTGATTTTTAATGAGTTAAAAAATTAATTTAATAAAAATTTAGTATTTAATTAAAGTGGTAAAAATTAAAATCTAATAGTATATAGATGAACCTTTCAAGTCATCAAATGTTAAATTATTATAAAATTTCTCATAAAAGAAATTTTTTAAAGGAAATATAAGGAAAGAAAAATAAATTCTATAAATTTTATTTGATAATTTAACAATAATTAATAAATAAAAAAAAGAGAAATGTTTAAAAAATAAAAATTTTAATTATAACTTATTATTTTAGAAATTGAAATTTTTTACACCCAATTTGAAATGTAATGATATTTATATTACAAAAGGGGAATGAGAGAACTATTCCTTTGCAATTTCCTTCCCCATCTAAAAATTTTTATTAGCCAAATAAGATAAAAATTTATTCTATCTTCTACTATCTTCCGATCCCCTTACTTTCCCCTAATCATGCATAGTTTAAGTTTCTCTCAAAAAAAGAAAAATTCTTTACCATGTCCAATTACGGTTACCAGAAACTAAATCAAGCTTACAGCACAATTTGGATGCAGATATACGACAACAACAATAAGATAAAAAGTCACCCAAAATTTATTTATGCATACAGTCGTTACTGCCTTACTGGTTGCCAGAACCTGCTGACTTGGTAGGTACTAGCTACTCCTAACTATATTATTCTTTAGTACTTGTTCAAGGTGGTGCGCCGTGTCTGCCGGATGTGCTTCCAATCTTGGTCTCTCCGGCACCACCCACCTCCCTTCACTATTCCTCACCATTCCTTTATTTTCATCTTGCCGCCAGTGCGTTGGCACACCATATTCACTTCTCAAGAAGTCACAGCTTTTGTTGACAAGGGCAATATCCCTCTTGGCTGCTAGAAAGAATCGCCTTCCCTTGCCATGGTATCCGTCCACTAAATGTAAAAGGACTTCCAGGTTATGTGCACAACTAAGATCATTAGTTGGCTTTAGAAATGGACTGTGAGTGTGATCCAACGCAAGTTCCACTCCAACATGTGCATAGCTCCAAGGAAATGACATCTTGTCCTCTATGTATTTTTGAAACTGGAAATTCTCATTAGTAAAAATTCCTGGCACTGTTGGTACCTTGTCATGAACATTAGTGACTCTTAGAACTTTAAGTCCAAGCTCATCGCATCTTTCTTTGAACTTGAGGTTTCCTACTCTAGGGCCTGAGAAAGAGAAGGCTGTGATAGGAATTTTAGTTCCATCATCCGTGTAATTCAGCTTCATCTCTGCAATATCATAAGCACTTAATATAGCCAAAGCTGCCCCTAGACTATGACCAGTGATCGTAATACTGATCTCTTCACCTCTGTAATAATCAAGAAGCCTCCTAATCTCAGCTAAAACTTGCTCACGAGCTGAAAATGTGCAAAACTTGCAAGAATTTTCTTTCTTGGTGTACAAGTCGTAAAATCCTGATTCGATCTTGATAGATGGATCGTTAGTGAAATTGGCTGAGCAGAGGATATCTTTAAGATCATATATCCATTCAAGATAAGTAACTGTGCCTCTCCATGCTATTACTATATCGCGGCGGCCTAGACGTTTGATCTCCTCTTCATCGGTGGTGACAGCAACGTACCCCATCCAATTCGCATGCATACTCCAGATACTGGTTAGCTTAGATTTTTGGAAGAAATTTGGAAGGTTGATATTTGAAGTCGCGTACAAATACCTGCTTATTTGATAACCACGGCTGTGCATATCCAACTTGTCAAAAAATGTAGCTCCTTGATACTTGCATGTGCCGCAATACTTCGAGTGAGGATCAAAATCGAAAGAATCGTAGCAGGCTTGAGCGAATTCTCCATAGCGAATGATTTCTGTACGAAGATGAGAGTTCATGGGGTCTAATAGTCCGTCCCAGTCATTGCAGCCATGGATTTCCTTCCAAATTTCACTCAAAGGCCTCTCATCTTCTTGGTGAACCTGGGTTTCATCAACTTTTGGAGTAGTTAAACTCGAAACGCATTTGACACCAGTTCGAGAGTTTGGTGAGAAGGGTTTGCTTGAAATGAGAAAAGATTTAGAGTTTTTGAGGGTGTATCCCTGTAAGAAACCTTCAGAGACAGCAGCAGCAGGTCCAGGTGGTAAAATGTTTCTGGGTGTATTGAATAGCAACAGAAGAGAAGCCATGAACCAGAGCTTGAAACAGAGAGCTGTGGGGTGAGAGGTTAAAGTTGTCAACAGTGCCAACTGTACGCACCGTATCGAAACGAAGATATCAGAGAGAAAGTGATGATCTTATCTAGGGAGTGGAGTGAAGTGAAGTGATGGGTCATAATATCTCAACTACATCTTAATGAGGTCCAGTACTGAAGATTATTATAATTTGTTGAAACCTTGAAGAATATATATATAGATATAAACAGTATTATGGATAATAGCGACACTTATTTCTTTATCTTTCGTATTTTTTTCAATTTTATTTTTATAAAAATTAATTTTTTTAAATTTAAAATCTAAATTATACTATGAATTTAAACACTTATAATTTTTTTTATAATAATAAATGAAAATATAATAAACTAAAGGCAAGACTGTAATTGTATTGGGCCTGGTGAGAAGCTTAAATTGATGAAAATAATTTATACATATATGTGAATCACAAGTGTATGAACGAATGCTTTCAAACGGAAAGTTGGAATGAGTGAGCCATACATATACATTGTTTGAAAAATGTGGGAATGGGAGTTTTATGTGGTTGCAAAACCCTAAATAGCGGACAGATGTTTTCGTTAGTGCTCCAACTAATTATAATTTTGTTGCCCACTTTTCCACTTAAACTAAAAGCAAAATTCAAGTGCTTAAAAATTTTATCGCATGTGTACAATATTCTCCACATGAAAATAATGTGAGGTGATACCATTTAACGTATCAAAGTAGCATAGAGTAAAAATTTTTAAAATAAAATTTTAGGTTCATGTTTAGTGTATGAAAATATAAAAAAAAGAGATATTTTTTTACTCAGAATTGTAATAATTTTATCTCTTTATAAATTCATCAATTTAAATATTGAAATAATTAATATTTTTATAATTACTAAATATCAAATAAAGAAATTATATTCATCAATCTACAAAATTTTTAAAATTAGTCTAGTGAAAGAATATATATATATATATATGAATTTAAACGATTGGTGTTATAATCATTCACATCAACAATGTATCACTGGTTACATCATTTTATAAAAATGTTTACGATTTGTTTTATAATTACAATAACAATCAATAAATTAGTTACAAACTATATATATATATATATATAAAAGTGTTTAAATTATAGTATGATGAATTTATTTAATTTTTTTAGATTTTTAAAATTCATTATTTTAATTAATTGTTCAAAAAAATTTCAAAAACAATAAAAGATAAAAGAGCTATGGGATAATATATATATATATATATATATATATATATAAATATCTCTTTGATAGCGGTGATTGCTAGTAGTGAAAGGATTATTAAGGGTATGGTTGATATCAATTAAGTAGCGCGCGCAAAGTTTGGCCTTGCACCTCCATGAATTCCTTATGCATAAAAAAAAAAAAAATCTTATATATTCGAATAATCACATAAATTCTGACAAACTATTTTAATGGTCATTAATTGGCCAGAATAGCTCAAAATTGTAACCAACACTAGATCAAAAGCAGATGCCTGAAATCGCTATTGCTACCTGCCTGAAGTTTGGTTTTTAACTCGGAAACACCAAGTCTGCAGGGGCATCCAACCCAAAAGAATAAAAAGAAACCATATTTGTATAATCGTATAGCTCTCGAATTATCACGTCTATAATCTGCCAACATTATATGTGTGTTATAATCAATGTACGGTAAAAAGTTTAAATTCTTTTAAATAATATTTTAAATTTAAATCTTATACAAAAAAACATATATTAAGAGAGTCGTACTCTTTTTACATATTACTCAACTTGAATTCTGAATTAGTTTAAGTTGTTATCACAATTAAACGTTATATGACAAAATCTATGAGTTTTAAACGGTAAAAAAAAATAAATAAAATGAGGAATCTACCATATAAAAAGTAATATTCTAATTCAATGGAGACTATAATAAATTGTGAACTACATGACAAGTAGCTATATTTTTAAGTATAACCCATAATTAAGTCCCTAAACTATGATACTTTATTTTTATTTTAGTTTGATTAAGGACAAATTTGACATAAGTCATTATCTATGTTGCACAAACACTTTTATAAAGATTTGTGTCTCATGTTAGATACGTTTCTTGAAAGGAATTAGTTATACTATTTAGATATTAGGAACATGTGTGTTTAACACAAATCTAAGTAGAGCAAATTTTAAAAATTTTACTTAACATAACTCTTCATTACATGAAGAATTCCAATCCCAAGGATCCAATTTGCATTTAAACACATAGCTAAATATCAAAACAACATATAAACAACAACCTAGGAATTTTAAGTTTGAGAATACCTACAAATAGGGGTATGCAACGGTCGAGTCAATTAGTTCGGGTGGAATTAGAATTGAAACCAATAAGTTTTAATGAGGGAAAAATCAAGGCCGAACCGAACTGAACCGATTTGAAAGACAAAACCAAAATTTCGAAAGCCAAAATTGGTCAAGTTTGGTCGGATTAGAAATTAGTTTGGGCTCGGTTGGGTTAGACTCTTTTTTGGGCTCAAATACAAAAATAAATACACTAAATATTCATTTCATTAATCATTTTGGGCCAAGCCCAATTGTACAAAATATATTTGTAATTCTATAACTAACTTGGATACAAAAATAATAATAACCTATAATTCTATAACTAACTTAGATACAAAAAATAATAACTTATACTTAATACAAAAAATAATATGCAAGCAAATGCACTGTTATTCTGCATATAAAAAATTAAGTAGAAAAATTTACAGGCTCATGATTCCACCCTATAACTAGACATGTACAAAAAGCAAAATCTATGAAAAAACCCCTAAAAAATTACTGCAGAAGTCCCAAAAAATGCAATTGCATCAAGTTCATAAAAAAGAGTTGTTATTCACTTGTAGATTGAAAGGAGCAACACCACAAAAAATCAATTAGAACAAAATCAATGTTCTAATATAGAACAAGGGTACTTCATAAAAAAAAGCTGGTAGAGGTGGCTCAGGATTCTTATTTGCAAAAAGCATTTAGAATACAACCACATTGCTGGCAGCAAGGAAATAACCACTTAGTCAAATAAGGCAAGTACTCTAACATATTTAAAAAATGAAGGGTGGAAGCATCATCACTACAAAAAAAAAAAAAACACAAAACAAAAGGCTCAGAATTGAGCATTTACACTTCACATAAAAAATGTAGCCATATTTCTGATAGCTAAATAAAAACAAATGTCGCCAAAGAAACTTAAGCATGCATTCATTGAATATAATATAATCCTAGGGGTGGAAGCATCATCATTGCCTTTGTTCTATGCATACACATACAATTACTGGAATAGCAATATAGGCACATGCAACTCAACCATTAAAAAAAGACACTTCAAGTCAGGTTGGTCCCAGATAGTACACACACAAAGCTTCCACTATTTTAAAAAAGAAGCAAACAGGTTGGCACCTTTAGCAATTAAAATAGGACATTAGTAAGAGAATAATAGAGTAATTATCATCAGTGAGCAATTTAACTGAGCCATTGCCAATGGGATCAAGATCTGTCAAGAAAAGATAAAAAGAGAATTAGAATTTAATTAAATGTTACATAAATATTATAAACAAATGCAAGTAATTGAAGAATTAAATTAAAAACATGACATTTTTCAAAAGCCTCCAAATCCTCTAGAGTTTTTTTGTAATGACTCAATATTTTTAAATTATTAAAACATATTTTGAGATATGCAGTGTTAATAACATTTTAAATTTTTAAATATTATTATTGGTGAATATTAATTATTTATGTTATTTTAAATATTTTGTACTTAGAGGATTTTATTTAAAAGTTATTATTATTTAAAGATATTAATGTTAATACTATTATTATTATTATTATTATTATTATTATTATTATTATTTGTTATTGTTATTGTTAGTATTATTATTATTATTATTATTATTATTATTATTATTATTATTATTATTATTTATTTTTATTATCAATATTATTGTTATTATTATTAATATTATTATTTTATGCATGTCTTAATAATAATAATATTATTATTATTATTATTGTTATTACTATGCATGTGCATGTGTGTGTATTGTGCATATGTAAATATATGTATATATATATAATAAAAAAAGGGAGACAGCAGGTCAAAGAAAAATGGGCCAACTCCCCTTTCTCCCCCACTTTCTTTTTTTTTTTCCTTCTTCTTCATTTTTTTTCTTCCGCCATTTTTGCCTCTGCAAGCTCCACCAACGCTGCCAACCGAGCACCAGTCACCACTAGATCACCCTCGGAGCTCGCCTCTTCTTCCTCTCACCTTCCCAACGTCGTCTAAAGCACTGGAGTCGCTGAAAATCACGTGGGACCGAGAAAAGTTATTGTAGCTCTGACAAAATTTCCAGTCGATTTAGCTCAAGTTTTTAGGCTCGTTAGACTCCTCTCAATGTGTACTTCCCAATTCTTAAGTCGTTTCGACTTTACAACATCTAGATTGTGAGTTTTCTTCAATTTTAGTTTATATCTATTTTAGGTTTTTATTTTTTTAGCTTAATTGTGTTTGATTCTTGATAAATCCTTTTGAAAATATTGTTATATGGAACTTAAGCTTCTCAAATATATTTTTAGTTTATTTTTTTGAATTTATTTGAATTATGGGTAATTATTGAATTTTAATAATTAAAAATGAATTTTTATTAATTATTTGTTTTATGTGTTATTATGAAAAATTATGAAAAATTGTATAGTTAATTTAAATTATTAGCTTTGAAAATGAGAAAATAAATTTTCACTAATTTTTAGTAAATTTTGATTAATTTTTGGAAAATATTAGGTATTATGTAATTTTTGAATTTATAGGTAAATTATGTGTTTTTATTGAAATTATAGTTAAATAATATGTTTTAAATAATTTTGGAATAATAAATGGTGTTAAAATAATTTTTACAAATTATTTACTATTTTTAACTAATTAATACTAATTTTTAAAAATATATTCAAATAATAATTTTATATACTATTCTTGTGATTAAATAAGGTTTTAAATATTTTTATTATATATTTAAACTATTTGAATAATTAATTGTAAATTTTACTATTTTATGTCGAATATTCAAAAAATCAAATTTTTATTAATATTATTTAATTAATGTGAAAATAATTATATTTAATGTTTTTGATGTTTAAATATGTTATATTGTGGCTATTTATTGATGATTATGGATTTTTAATGATTTGTTTATATTATTATTAATTATTGATTTTATGGTGAATTGTGAATCTCGGTTAGGAATTTGTGTAGTTTGGGGTGGTGTTGAGCTTAGTGAATATATAGGTGTGTTTTCTTGCAGGATTGACTTTACTTTTCAGTAGAGAGATGTTCATTTTATAAAGGAGACTCTGCCAAATTTTTGGTAGAATTCTCGTAAAACGTGACGTTAGGTCTATCATGAGTTTTTGTATTTTAACTAAGTTTTGATTCTTAGGTTGAGTTTTCCTTTAGAATTCATAGAAGTATGAGTTAGGAATATAGTTTGATATTTGTTATTATTATTTATTTTTTCTAGCTACGCCGAGATCGAGGCCTATCGGACCAGGTTTGTTGAGTTTATCTCGAGGAGCGCAAACTTGTGAGTTATTATTTTATATATGCATTGCATATAGGATGCATGAAAGTGAGCTTGCATATTTTCATTATATGTTTAAACATGAATTATTTCATTAAATGATTTAGTATATGTTAGGTAAACTTTCAATATATTTTTGGTATATTTTGATATATATGCAACATATATGCTTGTTATATTTTCAATATACACTTAGTATATTTTTGGTAAATGTGTGGTATATATATTTAGTATATTTTCAGTATACCTTTGATATATTTCTGGTATATTCTTCTATAATGGATGCCATTATATTTTAATTGTGAATTTTATTATGTTCCATAATTATACGATTTTATTTGAAGGATATCAATAGAATGTGCTACTTAGTGGGTTGCGCTAGGATTGTGTACGTATCAGTGCGATAGATTTTAGGGCTGAGTTTATGAAATCATTTGAGGTGATATTTGATTAATTAATTATTAAGAACTTTAGTGATTAAGTAGTGTGATTACGGGAGTTCGGTTGAAATAGTATCTCGGGACCAATCACACTGACAGTGAGACTGTAGAAGATTGGTTGACTTAATGTCTCGAGGCCAATCTACTATCCAAAATTAGAATAAGAGAATTTCTTTGGAATTAAGTAAGCCTGCATTAGCTAGTGAGATATTTGTTTGAGGTTGCGAATACTTTTAGAGTTCTATTTGATCCTTCATTTAAATAAATGTTTTCTGCATTTATTATATATAAAGGTGGATTTAGCATTTATGTGAAGTGCTTGTATATATTTATATATATAATGATGATTGATTGTATATGAACTTAGGAGGTGCGTGTATATATATTATAATAATTCACTCAGTGAGGTCTGACTCCCCGCAATATTTTTTTTATTGCATATGACATTAGGAGGTGCGTGTATATATATTATAATAATTCACTCAGTGAGGTCTGACCCCCTTCTCAACTATTTTTTTTCAGGAGAGTCTTTTTCGTTAAACCGTACTAGTAGTACTTTATGTCGATTTTCTTTAGCCCTGGTTAGATTATGTAATTTATTTATTTGAACTTTTATTGTACTCTAGAAAATTACAGTACTAACGTTGTTGTATCAGTAGTGTGATGTTTTGGATTTTGGAATTTATGTATTAGATTATTATATGAATATTTTATTATGTATGATATTTAGTATATATTTTTATATCGATTTAAAATTTTTAATTATGACATATTTTTATATTATTATTGGTTGTATTTTTATTTCTAAGGCTTGATACGGGTTTCGGATTCAAAAGAATTCCCGTTTCCTAGCGCCGGTCATGACTCCCCAGTTTGGGTCATAACAAAGTAGGTATTAGAGCCTAGGTTATTAGTGTTGTGGACCTCGGAGTCGTGTTTTCTTTGAAACTGTTGTAGTAAATTAGGTTCAATTATGTCTTTGATAAGTTTTCCACATAATCATTAGGTTATCTATTTTGTCTATATCTTGTTGGTTTTTGTCTTTTCAAAATGAGGAGGTGAGCCCATGTCGCTCCACCGATCATTGCGGTCGAGGATGATGAGTCCTTTCAGGTTGAGGTTTTACCTCATGAGCTGCCAACCAGGCATAGAGGTAGAGGTAGAGGTAGAGGTAAGCCTTGAGGAGTAGTAGGTCATCATAGACAACAAGATCTACAGGACGAGGAACCTGTAGAGCTAGAGTACAAAGAAGCTGTGATACCTCTTGTTGCACCACAGATGCAGCTTGTCTATCAGTAAGGTATGTTTGACCTTGAGGTAGCGTTGTTCTATGCCAAAGTGGCCATATAACTTTTGATGGGACTTCAGATCTTTTGGATTTTCTGTATGCCATTAAGACGAGGACTCAGACTGTTCACAATGAGTATAGAGGATTATGATTGTCGAGTTGTTAGTAGAGGGACCAGCCTTGGATTGATTCATTCAGATCATCCAGTCTGTTACTTGGATGCTAAAGTTTTGATTGATACATCGTGTCCCATATTTTTGCTTCAAAGTCGTGTTAGCAAGCTTTAAGGATGGCTTTTCCTTTGTCTTTTACCACTCCTCTAAGAGATTTGTTAGACACCAATGTTGTTCTTTTTGGATGTTTGGTGTTAATGGGAGGTAGAGAATTACCTGTGGAATTGGTGTTGTTAGATGTGATCCTTCATATGGATTGGTTATCTCAGCATAATGGTGTTGTCGTTTGTCAGAGTAAAGAGGTGATTTTCAGAATTCAGAATGAATAAGAGTTTAAGTTTATGAGTGATAAGAGTTCTGCACCTTATAATCTCATCTCTGGAAGATGCTGAGGAAGGATTGTTAGGGATACTTGGCACTTATTAGAGATAATTTTATAGAGAAGTTATCACTCGCTGATGTTCCTATTGCATGTGAGTTTCTTAAGGAGTTGCTAGGTTTACCACCTCACAGAGAGATTGAGCTCTATATAGATGTGGTTTTAGGCACCACTCCTATTTCGATGCCGCCTTATAAAATGGCTCTTGTAGAGTTAAAAGAATTAAAGGAGTAGTTACAGGATATGTTAGATAAGGGTTTCATTAGACCTAGTGTTTTGCCTTGGGGTGTACCAGTACTATTTGTGAAGAAGAAGGATGGTACATTGAGACTGTGCATTGATTATAGAGAGCTGAATAAGGTGACAATGAAGAACACGTATCCTTTTTCGAGGATAAATGATCTGTTTGGTTAACTTTAGGGTGCACAGTTCTTTTCCCAGATTGACTTGAGGTCAGGTTATCATCAGTTGTAGATCAGTAAAGCTGATATTCCTAAAATGGCATTCTGCACTCGATATGGCCACTATGAATTTCTAGTGATGTCATTTGGGTTGACTAATGCACTAGCTGCATTTATGGATTTGATGAATAGGGTATTTATACTGTTTGTGGTAGTCTTTATTGATAATATACTGGTGTATTCAAAGAGTATAGAGGAGCACGTATATCACTTAAGGATAATACTACAGACACTGAGAGAATATCATATTTATGCTAAATTCTCAAATTGTGATTTCTGGTTAGAGAGTATTGCATTCCTTGGACACGTAGTGTTTAAAAATGACATTTAAGTTGATCCACAAAAGATAGAGGCAGTGTCTGAGTGGCCCAGATCAATGATAGTCACAGAGATTTATAGTTTTTTGGGTTTGGCTGGGTATTATAGGAGGTTTGTACAAGATTTGTCTAGAATTACAGCTCCTATGACTCACTTAACTAAGAAGAATGTGAAGTTTGTGTAGTCAAATGCTTGTGAGAACACTTTTTCAGTTGTTGAAGGAGAACTTGACCACAGCTCTAGTTTTGGATTTACCTAATGGAGTAGATAAGTTTACTGTGTATTATGATGCCTCTAGAGTCAACCTAGGTGTAATATCTCGAGTTTTTAAATAATTTTAAACTGCATCGGGATATGTAATGTTAATAATTTTTATACATGTTTATGATATTTTTATGAGTTTGTTATTTATTGAAGCTAATTTTAATTATTTTATATTATTTTAAGAGATTTATGTAAAATTTTCCCAGAAATTTTATTTTCGGGGAAATTAAAATGTAAATAATTTAATATTAATTATTTTAAATAGTTTTACGAATTTGAATGAACTCATATATAATTTTAAAGTGCTAAATAAAATGTATATATGTACATTTATTTAAAGTAAATTAGGGTTTAATTAATTAAATTAATTTTTATTATTTAGTTTTAATATTAATTAATTAACTATATATGTGTATATATTATTAAAATATGTGTGTGGTGTATATTTAATGTGTGTGAGATTATATATTATTATAATATATAGTATAGATATATATATATATATATATATATATATATATACATATTTACATAATTTATTATCAAAAATCAAAAGTTAGCAGTATTTACAGAATTGCCACCCAATCATCTCCTCCGATCATCCCTCACCCATTTCTGGCTGTTGCAACCTGATTTTCTTGCCATTGGTGTGCCTCTCAGCCTTCCTCCTCCACCTGCAGCCATTCCCGCCGCCCCACGCCACCATTTTCAACGTGTTTTGGCCGAAAAATCTAAGAGAGGCCGAAATTCATCTCATCGCCGTTCAAGCCGTTTCCAACCACCAAACTCAATGCCACCAGTCTTTATCTTCTCCTTGAGCTCCGGTGAGTGTGATTCCAAGCTTTGTTTCACTTAAAATGGTCTAGATTTTCCTAGGTTTTGATTTTCCATTTTCGACCTATTAGGGTTTTGAGTTTCTTTGAGCTTCAATTTGATTGATTCAAGAAAACTCCCTTCACAAACATTGATCCTAGTAGCTTAATCTATACTTTGGAATTTTTGGAATTTATTTTGATTTTTGTGAATTTTTGATTATTTTATTAATATTTTCTAATTTTTGTAAATTAATTAATTAAATTATAAAATTGTGATTTATCGTGTTTATAGGTGTTAAAATGAATTTTAGAAATTTATTTGTAATTTTTGTGGTTTTTGTATAATTATTATGAATTTATTTAGTTTAGGTGATTTTTGAAAAATTAGGTTAATTAAGTATTTTATTAAAATTAATTGGTTAATTGAGTATAATTATTGATTTGATTGAATTATATGTTGAGAAATTAATTTTTAAGTAATTATATTAATTTTAGTGAATTTTTGTATAATTATAATGAATTATGTGAAATTATATATAGTTAGGGGTATTTTGGTAATTTGGTACTAAATTGGCTAAAAATATAATTGAATTGGTTTTAATAGTTATTTGAGGTATAAAAATGGTTTTTATAAATTATTTAGTAATTTTTAACTAATTAAAACTATTTTTCATAAATTATTTTCAAATTATATATAATATACTATTTTCGTAAATAAATTGGTTTTTATTGATTTTTAATACGTTTTAGGGCTAATTGTGTAATTTGGAGATATAAAATATATTTTGGTTAATGTTTATGAATTTATCGAGAATTATGGATTTTTAATAATATTTTATTAAAATTAGGGTTTTATGGTAATTATCGGTTAAATAATTATTTTTAGTGTTTAAATATCTAATTTGCTATATTTTGGTATATTAAGGGTCTTTTTGGTATTTCTGGCATTTTCATGTATTTTGTGTTTGTTTTGTGAATTGTAAACCTCAGTCGGTAGAATTATAGTTTGGGAGTCTGACCGAGGGGTTGTGTGGCTATGTATTCCCGAAGTGTGTTTTCTTGCAGGACCGGCTCTACTTTTTGAGTAGAGAGATGTCCATTTTACAAGGGAGGTTCTGCCGAATTTTTAGTAGAATTCTCATAAAACGTGACATCCGGTCGAATCCCTATCCGTATCCCTATTCTATGTCCAATATTCTAGATTGAGTCTCTAGAATTTTGTTAGACTTATGCTAATTTCCTATTGTTGTTTATTTTTTTAGTTGCACCGAGACCGAGGCCTTATGGACTAGGCCCGTTGGACACATCTCGTGGAGCGCAATAACAATGAGTTGTTATTTATTTATATATATATATATATATATATATATATATATATATATATATGTTTTAGGGTGCATGTTTTAGAAATGTATAATTTATTTTAGTAAAGTATGCATAAACGATTTATTTATTACTTAGGTTTACTTTTGGTATATTTTCGGTATAGTTTCAACTATATGCATGTTTTATTAATAAATTGTTCTTAAAATGTTTTTATGTATATTCATGGTATATTTTTAGTTTATTTTGTAATTTAATTGGATTTATTTGACGTATATATACTCGAAATATACCTGGTTTATTTTTGGTATATTTCTAGTATATATATGGTTTATGTTGCTATTTATTTCAAATTCATGCATCATTTATTTATGAATGTATGTTTTATATATTAATAAAGGATATCAATAGAACGTGCTACCTAGTGGGCAACACTAGGACTGAGTACGTACCGGTACGCCGATAACATTTAGGCTATATTACTAACCTATTTGTGGATATTGATTGGATTGATTTATTTGATGTGACATGTGATTTGGGAGTGTGATTGCTAGAGCTCAGTTGACTAAGTGTCTCGGGGCCAATCACACTGATAGTTAGACTACTGGAGCTCGGTTGACTTATTGTCTCGGGGCCAGTCTACTGCCCAAATGTAATAAGTGAATATATTTGGAATAAGTGGGCCTGTATGGCTAGAGTGTTGTCTAACACTGTTTGAGGTTGCGATTTTCTAGGGTTCTATTTGATTCTTCATAAATAGTGATTTTCAGTAAATATATAAAAATGATTTTGCTGCACCTGTGTGTATTTGCCTGTATATATATTTATTATATATACTATTGACTATGTGCATTGCCATTTAGTTATGCATGTATATATATTATAACAATTCACTCAGTGAGGCTTGACTCCCCTTCGTTGACTATTTTTCAGGAGAGTCATCGTCTTCAGACTTCAGTAGCAGACCCATACGTTGAATTTCTTCTGCCCTAGCTTTACTATGTAAACTACTTACTTGAGTTTTATTTTATAATCTAGACACTGCAGTAGTAGAAAATAGTTGTGGGATTTGTGTATTATATTTGTGTGAGTTATGTATTTCAAATATTTGGACTGGAATTTGTATTAAAAGTTTATTTATATATGAGATGAGTTGTTCGATTTAATTTCATTTGGTGGATTATTATTTTAATATTTATGATTTTATTTCCACTGCAGAATACTTTATTTATGTTATTATTATTATTATTGCATGTTTTATTTATTTTAAGGCTTGCTACGGGTTCCGGATTTGAAAGAATTCCTGTTCCCTAGCGCTGGTCATGGCCCCTGTTTTGGGTCATGACACTAGGATATGTGTTGATGCAGAATGGTAAGGTGATAGCTTATGCCTTGAGGTAGTTAAAGAAGTATGAACAAAATTATCCTACACATGACCTAGAGATAGTTGTAGTGATCTTTGCTCTTAAGATTTAGAGACATTATTTGTATGGGGTGACTTGTGAGATTTTCACAGATCACAAGAGCTTTAAATGCATTTTCCAGCAGAGAGATATGAACTTGAGATAGAGGAGATGGTTAGAAATCCTAAAGGATTATGACTATGAGATTCTTTATCATCCAAGCAAGGCTAATGTGGTAGCAGATGCTTTGAGTAGGAAGTCCTTAGGTAGTCTTGCTCATATTAGTATGGAGAGGAGACTTTTGATCTAAGAGTTGGACTAATTGGTGGATCAAGGACTTATGATGAAGATTAGCAGATCAGGTGGACTATTAGCTTAGTTCAGAGTTAGATCAGTGTTAAGAGATAGGATTAAGGCAGCTCAGGGTTGAGATCCTATTTTAGCTGAACTTGAGGAGAATGTTCATATAGGGAAGTTCACTAATTTCACACTTGATGATGAAGGTGTTTTGTGGATCAATGGTAGATTGTACGTTCTTGATGTGGATAATTTGAGAGAGAAGATCCTTAAAGAAGCACATTCTATAGCCTACATCATACATCCAGGTATTACTAAGATGTACCATAGCATTAGAGATTTGTACTGGTGGGATGGACTGAAAAAGGATGTAGTAGATTATGTTTCTAAGTGCTTGACATGTCAGCAGGTGAAAGTTAAACATTGAAAGCCTTTTGGGAAGCTTCAGCCACTTCTGATTTATAAGTGGAAATGGGAGAGAATTACTATGGATTTTATGGTTGGGTTACCTCGTTCTAAGGGTGGATACGATTCCATCTGGTGATTATGGACAAGTTAACCAAGTTTGCTCATTTTTTGCCTGTTAAAGCCACTTATTCTGTAGCTAAGTTGGCGAAGCTATATGTTAAGCATATTGTGTGCCTTCATGGAGTACTTGTGTCCATTGTATCTGATAGAGGTTCAGTGTTTACCTTATAATTTTGGCAGAAGCTATAAGAAGCAATGGGCACCAGGCTTGATTTCAGTACTGCTTTTCACCCTCATATAGATGGTCATTCTAAGAGGATGATCCAGACACTTGAGGATATGTTAAGGATATGTGTATTGGATCTTGGAGGTAGTTGGGATGATCATTTGCCTCTTGTTGAGTTTGCATATAATAATAGCTACCATAGCAGTATTGGGATGACACCGTATGAGGTTTGTACGAAAGGAAGTGTGGATCCCCTCTGAGTTAGGATGAGATTAGAGAGAGAGCATTGACTAGACCTGAGATGGTTCAGGATGTTGCTAAGAAAGTTATTATGATCAAAAGGAGATTAGAGAATGCAGTTAGTAGACAGAAGAGCTATGCAGATCTGAGACACAAAGATGTGGAGTTTCAGGTTGGCGACTATATATTTTTGAAGGTGTCTCTAATGAAGGGTGTGATGAGATTTGGTTAGAAAGAGAAATTAGCATCGAAATATATTGGATCACTTGAGATTCTGGAGAGAGTGGGCATGATTGCATATCAGTTGGTTTTGCCTCCAAATTTATCTCAAGTGCATCCAATGTTCCATATCTCGATGCTGAGGAAGTATATTTCAGACCCTTCGCATGTGTTGTAGCCTAATAGTGTGAAAGTGAATGAAGACCTGACATACGAGGAGGAGCCAGTCGCAATTATAGATTATCAAGTTTGTTAGTTGCGTTTAAAGCAGATTCTGATGGTTTAGGTATTGTGACGAAGCAACAATGTGGAGAAGGACACTTGGGAGACTAAACTGAGATGTGAGTTGCCTATCCTTACCTCTTTTCTCGATGATTTCTTGTTTCTGTTCTTTTATTTGAATTTGATAAATTCTTGTAAGGAGGAAAGATTATAATGACCCTATTAAAATATATTTTGAGATATGTAGTGTTAATAATATTTTAAATTTTTAAATATTATTATTGGTGAATATTAATTATTTATGTTATTTTAAATATTTTGTACGTAGAGGATTTTATTTAAAAGTTTGTTAGTATTATTATTATTTGTTTTTATTATCATTATTATTGTTATTATTATTAATAGTATTATTTTATACATGTCTTAGTATTATTATTATTATTATTACTATGCATGTGCATGTGTGGGTATTGTGCATGTGTAAATATATGTATATATATAGATAATAGTAATAAAAAAGAGACAGTAGGTTAAAGAAAAATGGGCCAACTAACCTTTCTCCCCCATTTTCTTTTTTTTTTTCTTCTTTCGCCATTTTTGCCTTTGCAAGCTCCACCAACGCCGCCACCCGAGCACCAGTCACCACCAAATCACCTCCGGAGCTCACCACTTCTTCCTCTCACCTTCCTAACGACATCTGAAGCCCTGGAGTAGCCGAAAATCTCATGGGACTGGGAAGAGCTACTGTAGCTCCAACAAAATTTTATGTCAATTTAGCTAGAGTTTTTGGGCTTGTTAGACTCCTCTTAACGTGTACTTCTCGATTCTCAAGTCGTTTCGACTTTACGACGTTCAGATTGTGAGTTTTTTTCAATTTTAGTTTATGTCTATTTTAGGTTTTTGTTTTTTTAGCTTAATTGTGTTTGATTCTTGATAAATCCTTTTAGAAATGTTGTTATATGGAACTTAAGCTTCTCAAATATGTTTTTAGTTTATTTTTTTTGATTTTTTTTGAATTATGGGTAATTATTGAATTTTAATAATTAAAAATGAATTTTTATTAATTATGTGTTTTATGTGTTATTAATAAAAATTAGGATAAATTTTATAGTTAATTTAAATTATTAGCTTTGAAAATGAGAAAATAAATTTTCACTAATTTTTAGTATAATTTTGATTAATTTTTGGAAAATATTAGGTGTTATGTAGTTTTTGAATTTATAGGTAAATTATGTGTTTTTATTGAAATTATAGTTAAATAATATGTTTTAAATAATTTTGGAATAATAAATGGTGTTAAAATAATTTTTACAAATTATTTACTATTTTTAACTAATTAATACTAATTTTTGAAAATATATTCAAATAATAATTTTATATACTATTTTTGTGATTAAATAAGTTTTTAACTATTTTTATTATATATTTAAACTATTTGAATAATTAATTGTAAATTTTACTATTTTATGTCGAATATTCAAAAAATTAAATTTTTATTAATATTCTATATTTTATTTGAGATTATTTTTAATTAATGTGAAAATAATTATATTTAATGTTTTTGATGTTTAAATATGTTATATTGTGGTTATTTATTGATGATTATCGATTTTTAATTATTTGCTTATATTATTGTTAAATATTGATTTTATGGTGAATTGTGAATCTTGGTTGGGAATTTGTGTAGTTTGGAGTCCCAACCTGAGGTGTTGGGCTTTGTGAATATGGAAGTGTGTTTCTTTATAGGATTGACTCTACTTTTTAGTAGAGAGATGTACGTTTTATAGAGGAGACTCTACTGAATTTTTGATAAAATTCTCGTAAAACGTGATGTTGGTCGATCTTGAGTTTTTGTATTTTAGTTGAGTTTTGATTCTTAAATAGAGTTTTCCTTTAGAATTATTAGAAGTATGAGTTAGGAATATATTTTGATATTTGTTATTATTATTTATTTTTTTAGCTGCTCTGAGACCGAGGCTTATCGGACTAGGCCCATTGAGTTTGTCTCAAGGAGCGCAAATTTGTGAGTTATTATTTTATATATGCATTGCATATAGGATGCATGAAAGTGAGCTTGCATATTTTCATTATATGTTTAAACATGAATTATTTCATTAAATGATTTAATATATATTAGGTATACTTTTAATATATTTCAATGTATATGTAACATATGTGCTTGTTATATTTTCAATATTCACTTAGTATATTTTTGGTATGTGTGTGGTATATATATATGGTATATTTTCAGTATACCTTTGGTGTATTTATGGTATATTCTTCTATAATGGTTGACATTATATTTTAATTGTGCATTTTATTATTTTCCATAATTATACGGTTTTATTTAAAGGATATCGATAGAATATGCCACCTAATGGGTTGCACTAGGATTGTGTACGTACCAGTACGATAGATTTTAGGTTGAGTTTATGAAATCATTTGTGGTGACATTTGATTAATTAATTATTAAGAACTTTAGTGATTGAGTACTGTGATTGTAGGAACTCGGTTAACCTAGTGTCTCGGGGCCAATCACACTGATAGAGAGACTGTAGGAGCTCGGTTGACTTAATGTCTTGGGGCCAGTTTACTATCCAAAATTGGAATAAGAGAATTTCTTTAGAATTAAGTAAGCTTGCATTGGCTAGTGAGATATTGGTTTGAGGTTGCGGTTACTTTTAGGGTTCTATTTGATCCGTCATTTAAATAAATGTTTTATGCATTTATTATATATAAAAGTGGATTTTAGCATTTGTGTGAAGTGCTTGTATATACTTATATATATAATGTTTATTGATTGCATATGACATTAGGAGGTGCGTGTATATATATTATAATAATTCACTCAATGAGGTCTGAACCCCTCTCAACCATTTTTTTTAGGAGAGTCTTCTTCATCAGTCTGTACTAGTAGTACTTTATGCCGATTTTCTTCAGTCATGGCTAGATTATATAATTTATTTATCTGAACTTTTATTGTACTCTAGAAAACTGCAGTAGTAACATTGTTGTATCAACAGTGTGATGTTTTAGATTTTGGAATTCATGTATTAGATTATTGTATGAATATTTTATTATGTATGATATTAAGTATTTATTTTTATATTGATTTAAAGTTTTTAATTATGGCATATTTTTATATTATTATTGCTTGTATTTTTATTTTTAAGGCTTGCTACGAGTTTTGGATCTAAAAGAATTCTTGTTCCCTAGTGCCAGTCATGACTCTCTGGTTTGGGTCGTGACATTCTTCCACCTCAACAGTCTAGTTTGGCATTCTAAGCCAATCTTGTGAACATATAAAAGGTTCCATTATTTTTGGAGTCAATAAGCTCTGGAAAGCATCAATAACTTTGCCTCTAGTATTGAATGCATACTCATAAGCCACAATAGAAACAGGAACAACTAGAACATCTTTAGCCATACAAGACAGAATTTGGAACCTCTCAGAATTCAACTTCCACCATCTGAGGATATCAAAAGTTCCTCGTCTTCTAGAACAGCCTCATTAAGATAAATTTCAAGTTTAGATCTTTTACTTCCACCTAAACTAGAATCAAACTTATGCTTTTTGAATTTTTCTTTCATTAAAGATATAGTGTTTCCAAAAAGAGGCAATTGAGGTTCAGAAGTTGTCTAGCTAGACTGAGTACCAACAATAAACTCAGAGGTATAAGAGGTGCCATAAGTTAACAAATAATCATCAAATAACATATGGAGATTAGACTTTATGTTTAAATATAGGGTGCTTCCCAACAGTGGACCATACATTTGATGTATAGAAAATTCAACAAATTCAAGTTTATATCGAGGATCAAGGATTATAGCAAAAAAATAAAAAATAAAAAATAACATAGTTCATTTTTTTGGAATCTCCCCAATATTTATTAAATTTCTGCTTCATGTTGTTGCCCATGTTCTTAATAGATATATTAGAAGATGATTGCATATCAACAAGCATGCAATTCAAATCAAAAATTTTAGAAAATAAGCTATTTGCAGTGACATAATTTGAACAAGAAATTCTTAGTGTGATATTAAAAAAATGCTTCAACATGTCCACCATTCGATTTACACACTGCCAGTCAAGAAATCTAGGATATCATCCCTTAAATCATGTTTGAAAGAAGATTTAGTTTCTTCATATTTTTCAAATGATCTCTCAAATAAATAGGCAGTTTTAATCATTATGTAAGTAGAGTTCCACCTAGTAAGGACATAGAGTGACAATGAGCATTTGGACTTGATACCTAGCAGATCAGACAACTCTCTAAATTTCCTCAACCTAGCAGGTGAGTTTCTGATGTATCTAATAGACTCCTTTAATAGAAGAATTAACTTCTTTCAATCCATCATTCACAATGAGGTTCAAGATGTGAGCTACAAATCTCATATGGGGAAATTTTAGTCTAACAATAGAGGCACCTAACTTAAAATTTTCTTTCTAAAATACCCTACAGCAGTGTCATTAGAGGATGCATTTGTCATGGCACGAACTGAACTAAAAGGTACATTATCGACACTAGGGAATGAGAATACATAAAGTATCCAAAACCCATAGTAAGCCTTAAAAATTTTTTACGAAATAAAAACAATACACTTAACAATAAAATCATAATAAATGCATAATACCAAATATATTAAATAATATTCTTAAAATACAATGACATCTCAAGTTAGATAAAATCAGAATATGAATAATATAAGTTCTTTAATTACTCACTGTAGTATCTAGAATTTAGTTATACAATACATATTACAATTCAACATAGATAGTGCAATTGGTGAAGAAGAAACCTAGCACAGATGGTGAACACTAGAAAGCTGACTGTAAGGTCCTGAAAAAAAACAAGTTGAGGGGAATCATATCTCACTGAATGAATCAATTTTTATAAAATGCATGCTGGTTTTAAAACCATTTGTTAAAGCCCTTTTTGAAATAAAATAGAATAAAGCAATTATAATTATTAAAATCATTTACTTTTCTTCATAATATTTATATAAAATCTCTTTATAACCCTTGAATCAATTTAATATGAAATCCTCACATTAAAATATATATAAAAAATAATTATTATAGCAAAAAACCTGGTATAATACAAACTGTTATTCTAATAGTCTTTCGGCTCTCTTTAATCCAAGTAATTGTTATCCCGAGGGCAAGCTCAACCGAGTTACTGCCATAGTCATTTTACTTATCCCATATTGATGTCCCGAGAGCAAGCTCAGCCGAGTTATGTCCTTTTTTTGGCCCGAGAGCACTAGCCCTACCGAGCTTTAATCATTCACTCTTGCTTGAGAGCACACTCTCCACCGAGCCCATTTCACATTTTGCCCATGCACATATGGTTTTAGTGACACCCACTAGGTAGCACATTCTATCATTATCTCTAAATCAATTTGAATTATAAATAATAAAATAAAATAAATAAATAATTAAGTAATGAATAATTAAACGATTAAATGTAATTAAATAAAACATAATGAAATAATTTTCTTTTAAGCATGCTTTCAATTACTATTCATAAATGTAGAAAAAACTATCATACATGTGACAATATAAATATATTCATAAATCAATCATAAAATCATTTCTTTATTATTTTTAATTTCTTGAAAATATAATGAAAACATGTGCAACATACATTTCATAAAATTAACTCACAGG
The DNA here is from genome assembly GCA_947683625.1 of Mallotus nudiflorus. Taxonomy (NCBI): domain Eukaryota; kingdom Viridiplantae; phylum Streptophyta; class Magnoliopsida; order Malpighiales; family Euphorbiaceae; genus Mallotus; species Mallotus nudiflorus. Next base: position 257,909 of record CANTUR010000234.1, read on the forward strand.
TTGAGCGTGCTGGACGACGCGTTCTTTGCTGCCCTGGTGCTACAGCTTGAGTCTCGGAGTTCTCTAAAATACATAATATTTATTAAAAATATGCTTGTAAAATAAAATAAATAAATTCCTGAAAATTCTTGGAATTATGAAAAGTATAGGATTAACAAAACTGACTTGACCAAGGACACAACTCAACTAAAACTAGAAATTCAACACAAGCCGATGTAATATTTTACGAGAAATCTATCGAAATTTTAACAGAGTTTCCTATGTAAAATGGACATCTCTCTACTAAAAGTAGAGTCATTTTTACACACAAACACACTTCAAAAATTCACAGCACTCAAAATCTTGGGTTGTGCCCCAGAATTACAATATTGCCCAACTGGGAACTAATTCATCAACAAAATCCAAAGTAATATAAATCTCAATAATTCACCAAAAATCATAAAATCTATATAAAAATATAATCATTTCTCAAATCATCAAAATATCTCATAAAAATATTTAAACCCTTTATTTTCCAAATAAATAATAAAATTTTAGTCTTTAAATAATATTTGCCAATAAAATCCATAAATGGAATAAAATTCTCATTTTGCAATTAAATTAGCATAAATTGCAAATAATTATTAAAATCACTTATTACCATCATAAAAATAATAAAATGCCCATTTAAACTCAAAAATAATAAATAAATTTATTATTCATATATATTTCAAAATTATCATAAATTAAGTAATAATTGAAAATAATAATAAAAATTATTTTTCATACCTTTGTTAATCTAAAAATAATATAAAACAGAAAAACTAACAACAATTTCAATTAAAATCATATAATTTACTAAATTTCAATAATTTTCAAAAATGCACATTTAGACATAAACTACAAAAATTTAATTAAATACCACAATTCAATTTATTTACATAATAAAAGCATAAAGGACGTTTATTTCCAAAATAAATAATAAAATTTGAATTTATAATAAAATTTCATTATTAAAAAATATATTATGCCAATTTTTGAAATTAAATAGCATTAATTACAATTAATTATTTAAGTTGCTCAAATATATATTAAAAATAACTAAAAACTCATTTAAGCTTAAAAATAATAAATAAAATCATTATTCATATATTTTTTTTGAAAATTACTAATAATTAGCTAAGAATAGGAAATAAATTATAAATAATATTTTAATGCTATTTATTACTCAAATTCTCTCAAAACATAATAATTAATAATAATTTTAACACAAATATAAAAATTAATAATTTATAGTAATTTTTTCAAAAATTTATTTTTCACATAAACTGTAATAACCTGAATTTAAATTATTTTATTTTAAAATAAGATATGCAGTGTTAATAATTTTAAAAAAATATTTTATTATTTTATTATCTTGTAAATTATTGTCATTATTATTTTTACGTTTAACTAACGTTTTCTACGTAAATGTATGACTTTAAGTTTATTATTTCGGGAAATACTATTTTACTAATATTTAATTTGGTGTATTAGTATTTTAAATATTAATATTTTAATAAATTACATTATTTAAATGTAATTTAATGAGTTGATATATATATATATATATATATTAGAATTAATATATGTGTATATTGTTATTTTATTGTGAGTAATATATGTATATGTGTGTGTATATATATATGTGTGTGTGTATTTAAATTTGTGGTGTGTGAATTTTGTAGAATATAATAATGTATATTATATTATATAGTTTCTTAATTTTTTTTATATTATATAGTTTCTTAATTTTTATTATAAAGTATTATGAATATATATATATATATATATACAAAATAACCAAAAACACCCTCCTCCCTCGCTCTCTCTCCCTGATCACCATTTCCCTTACCCTCACCATCCGTTTCTTCTCCGTTAAGAGCGCCTCCCTACCGTTCACCGCCTGCCAGCTAGCTCCACCACCTCCCCCTCTCTTCTCTGGCATCGTTTGAAGTAGCAGAAGCTAGGAAGCTCGAAATCAAGCCCTTCGCCGTTCGTTCCGTTTTCGGCCACCTTCGTCTATACCGTTGATCTCATCCTCTTCCCTGAGCACCGGTGAGTGTGTTTCTAAGCTTCATTTTGTCCGATTTGGTCTAGATTTTGATGGTGAGCAATTTTAAGTTTCAGTCATCTAGGGTTTTCTCTGTGATTCATGCTTGATGCCTTAACAAATGTTGTTCCCCTTAGATTAATCTACATCCAAGAATTTTTGTATGATTTTTGGGAATTATTTTTATTTTTGTGCATTTTTTATTATTTTATTATTTTCATAAATTAATTAAATAAATTATGAAATTGTGATTTTTGGTGTTTTTGGTGGTTAATATTAATTTTGGGATTTAATTTATAATTTTTGTGAATTTTTTGTAATTTTTATAAGTATTTTTAGTTTATATTAGTTTTGGAAATATAGGTTAAATATATATTAGTTATAAATAATTGGTTAATTAAATGTATTTGTTGATTTTAATGAATAAAATGTTGAGAAAATAATTTTTGTGTAATTATATAATTTTTATTGAATTTTTGAATATTTTTAGTATTATATATATATATTTTTAGTATTACTTGAGTTTTATTTTGTACTCTATATGTTGCAGTAGTAGTTGTATTTGATTTTATGCATGTATGAGATTTTAATTCAGAGTGTTTCTCTGAAGATTTATATTAAGAAATTTTATTTATGATATGAGTTGAGATATTATTTTTATTAAAGGAAGTTGAGGAATTTATTTTATTATTTGAGATTTAATTTCTGCTAAATAAATATTTTATTTATTTTATTTTATTACGTACTTTTCTTTTAAGGTTTGCTATGGGTTTCGGATTGGAAAAAATTCCTGTTTCCTAGTGTCGGTCATGGTCCCCAGTTTGGGTCATGACATAAACATTCAAAAATTTATAGTAAAAATTCTACACATAATTTCAATAAACTTCATTAACAAAACTTGCTCAAAATAATTAGTAAAATTTATTAAAAATATAAAACTTTCTGGGTCGGAACAGTTCATGAAGAATAACCCAAACCTAAAAAATTTAAAAAAATCATAAAAATTATTAAAAATCACCATTAGCTAGATTTCAACCTCAATTACAATTTATCTCAAATAAAATATATCTAATTAAATCAAATTCAAACTCAATTTCATAAATTAAAAAAAATAGCCTAAACACAATTTCACAAAATTGAGAGGCTTACTAGAGTTGAAACCCAAAATTGATTGAGTGGAAATGAAGCTCACTCTGAGATGAAGAGAACTAGCTATCAAGCTCGGCTTAAGGTGATCAAAAACATCACCGGTAAGGGGAAGAAGATTCGATTACCTAAAGAGGAAGAGAGGAAGAAGGGGAGGGTGGTGGCGCTACTGTCAACATCGGTGAGCTGGTGGCTATCTGACATCCAGTGGTGGCCTAAGGGGGGCTGATGGTGGTGGCAAGCGGTGAGATTAGGGAAGAAAAAAAGGAAAGTAGAAAGAAAAGAAAAAAAAAAGAATAAGGAGAAGAAGAAGTGGAAGTGGCATACTACCACTTTCACTTTTTTTTTAATCAAGTGAAAAATACAAAGTACAAGTTTAATAATTTTAAAATAAAAATAGCTCTTCTCTCTTTTACACATATACATACTTAAATATACACATATAACACTAATTAAATAAAATTAAAATTAAAATCCAATAATAATCTCATGAATAATTAAATAATAATTAACACTAATAAATCTCAAAAAATGTAATTTAACACTAATTAACTAAAATAATAATTAAAACTCAATAATTCTTCCTAAATATTTATACACACACTCACTTAAATAATTACTTAACAATAAATTCAATAGAAATAGTATTTAATTTAATAATCAAAATACGAGTTATAACAACATTATCCATTGTCATAGAGAATACATTTCTAATCCCTCACTCAATTAAAGAATTCTCTAATGACTTAGAGATGTATTCCCCCTTAAAAGAGGTAACAAGGACAAAACATATTATTTGTTTGTGCAAATTCCAATCATCATCTGTATAGTGAGTAGTCATACACATATAATTGACTCTTTAAATTGATGTCCAAGAATCAGTAGTGATACTGATTCTTTGACATTGTGATTGGAAACTTTTAAGCTTCACTCTCTTATGAGCAAAAATTGAAAAATAGTCCCTATTTATAGTCCACCTAGATGGTATCTTAAAGCAAGGACATGCAACAGACATGAACTTCTTAAACCTCCCTTCTACAAATTTCAATGGCAATTCATTAGTAATTACCATTTGTGCAAGTGAATTTCTAATAGTTTCTTGCTTAAATTTCTAAGTCCTTAAGACAACAAACTTAGTATTTTCATGTGCTCCTATCCCAGCAGGTTGCAAAGTTAATAATGACTGCTCAACATTCGTAGAATGTGAAAATTTCAAACAATTCAAGACATGGTTTTTTTAATGATAAAGTGCCAGGTTTTTTTTTTATAGTGAATAAGTTGTAGAGCAATAGATATATTACCCTTGATGACAACAACTTTATCATCTTTAATGCTTTTAAAGTACTGCCAAAATTTGGATTTTGATTCAGTCTCCTTTCACTTTTTAGCAACAACTTAAGGCTGAGGCTCAGTCTGTGTCTGCTTAGTAGTAGGAACAATTGGGGCTTCCACCTCAAGGTTCAAACTAGGGGCATTCTTATTGCCACTGTTATTGGCCATCTCCATTATTGACATAAAACAGATAGAATAAAAAAAATCAGTGAAGTGATTGCTTAATCCTTTATATTACTGCTAAGGCAATATTGAGAATTTGAGATCGTATTGAGTTAGTGATTGCTTGCACCCATTTTATTTTGAAAGTTATAAAGTTATAACTTCATGTAAAAAATTATGCTTCAACCCCTTTATTTTTGTTATAACTTTAAGCTTCCACCACTAGGAACTTTAGAACTTTAGATACATACAACGCAGGACAAAGCAACAAAAATAAAAAAAATTATTTACACGTTATTAGCACAAATAAATATTAACACAAACTCTTAAATAAATAAATATGAACAAAAATAATAGACATAATTTGTGAACAAAAATAGCAAACATAATTTGTGAACAAACTCCAATAATCTTTTCAAAAAATAACACATTTAATCTAAAAAATATTTACAATGCATAGATAAAAAATGATAAAAAAATAAAATATTTTTTTATTAAATTAAATAAAATATTTTTACAACTAAAAATTAAAACCATTATAAATTTATAAACAGATACCTTTTTTGTATACATGCATGTTAAACCGAAGAAAAAACATGATAAAAAATTAATGTTGACCATTTGCATGATCAAACTCTTAATTTTGGACTTTGACAAAAAATTTTGATACTAATGATTTCAACTAAGTGTGTAGGAGATTATATACCAAAGATATACATTTTTGGATATACAATGTTCTTTTGGGCTAATTCGATCTCTAAGCTTTAAGGAGGCTTTTTGACATCTTTAGAGCTCTATAATGAGAAAATGATCTTCTTCACTTTTGAAGTAGACATCTTAAGCTTTCTGAATTGAGCTTGCTTATTAAAATCTGAGCTCATTAGGGTAGGCAAATATTGAGTTGAAGTCAGCATATGCGGCTTTCATTCTAGGTTGCACAACCTTTAGTATTTCAGCAATATCTTAAGTTATAGAGGTTAAATTAAGGTGATTACAAGTGATATGAAAAAAAGACAATTATTTACAAATTTTATGAAGAAAGTTTAGGTTGATTCAATCATATTTAGTCCCGCTTATGAGCATCTCATGAGCCAGTCATGAGCTGACCTTATATAGTGCCTCAGGAGCTCATTTTTAGCAAAATGGTCAATGTTTCCCATGAGTTATCCTTATGATCTTGAAGAGCATAGATAAGCTCATGAGGACACCACTGACAGCATTCAACAGACATTTTTAAATGCAATGATCCTCAAACTGACACTTATGAGCCAAAACTTCTTCTTCACGATCGTGAGCATCATTTTAGCTGCAAAAGTCCAAGATTATTTCAAAAATAAATTATAGATGTTGGAGACATGTTTGATACATCCAATAACCATATAATAGATATTATAGGTTTAAGAAACTTATTTATTATTCATTCTCTCTTAAGCATTCAATTGAGATCTTAAATTCTCTCTTAAATAATAACTCTTGTAAGAGTTGGTGAGTGTTAGAATAAACATTCTTGTTCTTTTATTTTCTAGGATTAAGAAAATGGGAAGTGAGATTCTATTCTAAAAGGAATTAGTTTAAGTGTTGTCCATTGAAATACTTAGGATTTGGTTTTTAAGTGAGACTTGAAAACTCAAGTAGAAAGGTTGTAAGAGTGAGCCATAAAAATCTTGTGTAATCTCAATCTTATGAATAAGATTGTAGGTGATTGAAAATCCTAACTTGGGGATAAGTTAGGTGGAGATGTAGGATTATTGTTGAATCCGAACTTTTTAAATCATTGTGTTCTTTATTCTTCTTTCTCAATATTCATTCAATTCTTGTTTAATTGTTTAAAATCATTTTTATTTTACTAAAACCTTTATTAGCCTTATTCACCCCCCTTTAAGGCTCTTTTAATTAGTATTAGAGCTTGAATTCTAGTTGAATTCTAAGAACTTCATTGCTAGAAGACAAGATTATGGGTGAATCACAAAACATTTCTTCACTTAGACCATTCTTCGATTATAGTGACTATCTCATTAGAAGTTCAAAATGGAGCTATACCTTGATTGTGATTCTATCAAACTTTGGGATATTGTTTTAAAAGGTTAAGAACCACCTATAATTACCATTGATAGTATGGTAACTACTTTTACAAGAAGCCAATGGAATAATGAACAAAAGGAGAAAAATTATAAAAAAAGGCTATAATCACTATAGTCTCTTCTATAATAAGAGAAGAAGGAGGTAAGCTTCAACATTGCATGTTAGCCAAGGAAATGTGGGAGAATTCAGCATTTGCAGCTTTCATTATAGGTTGCATAGTTTCAGTAATATTTTGAGCTATAAGAGTTCAATTAAGGTGATTTAAAGTGACATGGAAAGATAAGACAATTATCTACAATTTTGTAAGAAAGTTTAGGCTGATTTGATCATCTTCAGTCTCGTTTATGAGCATCTCACGAGTCGATCACGAGCTGACTTTGTATAGTGCGTTCGGAGCTCATTTTTAGCAAAATGGTCAGTGCTCCTCATGAGCTATCCTCATGATCATGAGGAGCAGAGATTAGCTCATGAGGACATCCTTGGTAGCATTCAATGCACATTTTTAAATGCAACGGTCCTTAAACTGATGCTCACGAACCATAACTTCTTCCTCATGATCGTGAGCATCATTTCAGCTACAAAAGTCCAAGATGAATTCAAAAATCAATTATAGATGTTAAAGACATGTTTGTTACATCCAAAAACCTCATTTTTTAGTGTTTATCTATATAAACACTCCTTAGAGTTTTATTGAAGGTTTAAGAAACTTGTGTATCATTTATTCTCTCTTAAGCATTAAATTAAGCTCTCTATTTCTCTCTTATTTTTTTATTTGTGTTACTCTTGCAGATTTGGTGAGTGCTAGAATAGACATTCTTATTCTTTTATTTTCTAGGATTAAAAAAATGGGAAGTGAGATTCTATTCTAAAAGGAATTGGTTTAAGTGTTGTCCATTAAAACACTTGGGATTTGGTTTTTGAGTGAGCCTTAAAAACTCAAGTAGTAAGGTTGTAAGAGTGAGCCATACAACTCTTGTGTAATCTCAATCTTGTGAATAAGATTGTGGGTGATTAAAAATCCTAACTTGGGGATAAGTTAGGTGGAGATGTAAGATTGTTGTTGAATCTGAACTCCTTAAATCATTATGTTCTTCATTCTTCATTCTTAACATTCATTTAATTATTGTTTAATTCTTTAAAATCATTTTTATTTTTCAAAACCCTCATTAGCCTTATTCACCCCCCTCTAAGGCTTTTTCAGTTAATAATTTTTTCTAAATAATTACAAAAATTATTATCTAGCATAAATCTATATAATATAACATATATAACAAAATTTTTTTTACACAAATCAAACAAAATTACAAAAAGTAAAAATTTATCACAAAGAAATACAAAAAAATAATCATTAAGCATAGATCTAAACATATATATATCAAAAAAAATTTACACTTCAAAAAAATTTCAAAAAATAAAAATTTATCATAAATAAATACAAAAAAATATGAGAAAACATAGATCTTAACATTATATGTCATAGATCTAAACATTATAACATATATAAAACAAAAACTTTTACTTAGATAAAAAAAAATTCAAAATTTTTTTTCTAAAAAATAAAAAAAATTTATCATCGATGATAAATCTACAAATATAACATAAATCAAAGGATGTATTTTAGCTAGAGTAATATAACTATACTCATATACTATATTTTTTAAAAATAAAATACATTTGTATAAAAAAATAATTTTTTATACAAATAACCACAAAAAATTGTAAAAATATCAAAAACCCAACACAGGAAGGAGCAGATCTTTAATGTACTACTTATAAATAGATAATGAATGGAGATGGCGATTTGTTAAAAAAAAATCACTACAATTTCAAAAACATGAAAGGAGACTGAAATTAAGATTAAGAGAATAGAGGAGAGAGAGATGAAGATAAAGAGTTGCTAAGGTTTCTAAGGTTCAGAATAGACAGAAGGGTTAGAAGAGTAGAAGAGATGCTAGGTGAGGAAGAGAGGACAAAGAAAGACATAAGGCTCTAAAATAAAGAATGATGAGAGAGAAAAAGAGGAGAGGAGAAGTGGAAAATGAAGGAAATAGGGTTTTACATGTATATATATACACACACACACACACACACACACACACACACACACACTAACCCTAGTTCTGAACGACATTGTTTATAACTAAGGTCAATATAAAAGATTCGAGCAAGTTGGGGAACAAAATACCTCCCCCGACCCATTAATCGAAATCTAAAAATCCATTCACTACTCACCTGAATCGAATAACCTTTCCACTCGACAGCCGAACTAGACAAAATTTTTAGGTCGGGTCAGTTCAAAAAATTAGGTCTGAGTGGGTTTTTCTTACCCCTACTTACAACCTCCTTAGCTTTAGATGTCTTTGTTTCAACTCCTAAATCAAATGCTTAGCCTCCTAAGTGTTAGACCTCTAGCTTGAAACACCAAAGCTTTACCAACTACCTTTTTGCCTTGATTAAGCTTAGTAGCAAGTACCCTCTCCAACTGACCCTTGTAAACTTGCACTAACTTAGTTCACTTGTAAGAACTTAGAGTTTATTTTGTGTATATGTTATTTTTCCTTTTAGTATATTTTCTTACCAAAATCTCTACACACTTTCTCAAAGCAACAACCTACTATAATTTCTTAATGCAATTGCTTATTCAGATGTATCTCTCTATCTTAGAAGTCTTCTAAGGATATGTATATAAAGAAAGTGAGTTGATATAGACATGCACTAATTAAACATCACTTATACCACATCATTAGTATAACACTTTGCATGCCACCTTGCATACACCTTTGACATGGTTAGTGAACAAATTGTGCAAGTAACTTACTATATCATTAGCTTGACCTTGACATTAAAACACCATTAGCTTGCCACCTTGACATAATAATGTATAAAGAAATGTGTAGAAAATACATCTCATGTATTATATCTACATCCATCCTTATACTTATTCAAAGTCAACAATTTACACATAATTATTAATAATTTAATATCTCATATTAAATCTAATAATTTAATTAATAACATATATTATTATTAATAATTTAATATCTCATATTAAATTTAATAATTTAATTAATAACATATATTATTATTAATTTACTATTTTAATTAATATCTCATATTAATTAAATATAAATTAATAATAAAACTCTTATTGGAATTAGATTCCATGATATCCTAGAATCATTACTTAAAACATTAATCCAATTCCATTAATCTTAATTAATTGATTAAACTCTTTAGTCAATACTTAGATTAATATAAATGGTGATTTGGAAAAACTATTTTAGGTGTGATTTACTAGAATCACGTCTAATTGGTAATGAGAATATAATATCAACACTTAATATTTTTTGAAAGTCTTTCAACTTTAAATGTAAAAATCCCAATTATGCACATTTAGTTCTCATAAGTTGTGAGTGATCCTTAGCATCAATATCACAACTACCTAATTAAATATAAATGCATATATTGATTCACACGAACCTTATGGTCATAATTACCATGCATTAAAATAATTTCATTAGAAGATCCCGATATAGCCTAGAGTCAAGGTTTAATTAAACTTTAATAGCTTCATCATATGAACTCATCTCAAGTATTAATTCTTGATAAAACATAACTAATACTATAAATACTTTCCAGCATTGAAAATCCTTTCAGACTGTGTTATGTTTGTCCTAGCTAGGAACTTATTCATTAAGAATAAACTTAGATAGTATAGGATCTATACCGATTCACTTCAGGCAATGAATCCCATCTTGGTTGAACACTCATCCCTACATTCAAATGACTAGAGCCACTGCATGCCATATGCCCATATATAAATAACATAAGTATATAAGTGGTAATAAACTCTAACCACTCATATGGATGACCATATCACCTTAGGTTAAAGTACTATATGCACCATTATGACATGGATTATGATTGTTCATTATAAGTAAGTATCCTTGAAATCATAAATCTAACGTCATTGTTTGATCCACCCATCACATGAGTATCCACATGTCTATTCTGATATTTTATATTAAGTAGCATGAGACTCACTACCTCCTACTATTAACATTACATACTAATTAAGGAAAATAGACAGATGTGATAGTCTAATTAATATTTACCCAAATATTAATTATTCGACTATGAACAGTTTATAACATATGTGCTAAATAAATTTGTAACTTATATTATCAACTTTTGATAATAAATTTATTTAACATATTGTTAAAGGGAAATACTCAAATAAACAAACTCTTTATTTAAATGAATATTTTATTACCTGTGGACACCTTTAATTTGATTGGCCTATAACAAAAGCTTGTTAATAAGAGAGTATGAGTTTAGAATGCAAGGGAAGCCTTTCACTTCTCTAAAATAGACTCAAAAGCCCAAAACACCAAGCCTAAGCCTAAGCCCAAGCCCATTGCATTTTGGCCCAAAGGCCCAGACCTGGCTTGGGTAAAGAGGCGATCACCTTAATGAAAAGGAATTACCTCTTCACTCTAGACATCAGCGAGGCGACACCTCATAAAAAGGCAGTGCCTCTTCATAGCCCCCCTCTGCAGCATTAAATGTCATTAAGGGTAGCAGTTAGGACTCACCTGCTTTGGATTTGAGACATTCTTGGACGAAAAAGAAAAGGAAAAAAGTAGGAAAAAGAGGGAGAGGAACGTGGGGAATGATGAAAAAGTAGGGGAGAGGGTTAGAGTGATTTGGTTGGGAATTAGAAAAGTAAAAAGGGGAGAGGCCTTCAAAGAGAAAGTGTGGGCATAGGAGAGAGGATTTTTACTTTTTTAGGTCTTTTAGACCTTTAACCCTTTTTAAAAACCTAAAACCTTTGGTTTGGAAAAAAAAGAACAGAGAGAAAAGAGAGAAAAAAGAAGAGAAGACAAGGAAGAAGGAAGGGACTTTTGGGATAAAAGGACTTGATTTCTTAAGAAGGAGGAAGGCTCCCTTGCATTCGAAGCACCCAAGTTAATAAACCAAGCTTTGAAGGCTTAGTTAGGAGCATTAAATTATCCAAATAAGTGAGAATTACTTGTTTTCAAGCTTTAAATTCTTCATTTTCTTAAAAGCTTTTGATTTCCTACTTTCTTGCTTATTTTTTTTTTTATGTTTTTTACTTGTTTAAGGTCATATGTGAAGAATGATCATATGAAATATTAAGTATTGATTGTTTATTTTTGTATATTTGTATTAGTCTTTGCATATTTGTCTCAATTTATAAATTTCTTAGAAGTTAAGAAATGTAGTCTATTTTCTAATTCTGTTGAAGAGTTAGAGGCATCGCCCCTTTGTATTACGGCGATATAATATTGCCTTTTGGTCAAGAGGCGTCAACACTTCATTAGAATCCTGCACAATTCTATTTTGATTTTAATGCTTATTTTGTAAATTTTATATGATTCCTATATTTTTCTAGTTATATATCTTGATTTTATACATGATTACTATGTTGTTTAATATTATTATTGTGATTCTTGTGGACTATTTTATTATTTTATTTCCATTTCCCATGAATAATATTTGCTAATTATTGTATGGATAATATTGTTATTTTTTGAGATTGGGCTAATTTGTGTTTATTGCAAGGATTATTTGGTGATTTTTAATCATCAAATATTTATTCTATTAATTAGTTCTTGAGAGGTTTTATTTGTATAATTAATTAATTTATCTTTGGTTTATGTATGGTTTAATTTCTATTTATTTTACATTTTTTGAACAAAGCATTGTAATCCCTAATTATTTCCCCTATTTATTTGGAATGTATGGTTGAAAATTATTATTATTTATTTTATTTATGATGTATGTCGGGCTGTAGGCATGAAAATGAAACTAATGTGCAAACTTGAATCGAAACAGAAAATTGGAAATGATTACAATCCATACTAAATAAGGAAATAATTTAATAATCAAAGGTAATAAAATACAAAACACACACGAAGGACAACCGTAAGGTTAAGTGAGCATTCCAAAAGCCCATACCCAGTTTTCAAACTCGATCTTTGATGACGGTTTTTGGGAACCTTTGTGGAATCCAATTGCTATATAGTGTGTCCAAGCTTTTATCTAGGTGGTGGCTCTATCTCCATTTTGGGCCTAAGACCATTTTGTATTTCCTATTAGGCCCTAACCTTACATAGTGTTGTGGTTGCCAACCACTTAGGTGCACGCTTAACCCCGCCACCTATAGTGGCGACTCCATCGGGGAATAGAGAAATTGATTCTAAGTGTTTTATAATTTAGCATTTTTATTATTTCCTTATTTCCTTTGCAAATTTTTGCCTTCACTACACATTTCCAAACAATGTGCACACCAAGTCCTAAATAAACCAACAATAGTCTTTGTGTTGCTACTTGTGTTTCACTTAAACCTGGTAGTGGAGTATTAGATTATTGTCACTCATAGCATGTACTTGTCCATGTCGCATGAAACCTTGAGTAGGGAGACGTAATGGAAGTATATAGATGTGGGAGCCAAAGGTTATTACCTGAGACCTAGCTCACGTAATGACTTAGCACTTTCCATTGCAATTTTTCCCGAATGCATGTGTTTAATGCCATATGGTAATTTTTTGATTAAGACCCAAGCCCATTGTAAATAAACCTTGATAAGATGGGCCTCTCATGCCTATTTTAGCCCATTATAAATGGATTTTGAAAAGGTGAGCCTTTGATGTCATTCTTAGCCCATTAAAATGGACTTTGGAATTATTTAAAGAAATTACTACTTGTTTGTATTGTCTTAAGAGTTATCTTTCATCCATCGATTTTATTATCCCCTGTTAATAATTAAAACCCAGAGCAACAATCTTAGGATAAGGAACTCACCAATGAACACGTGTGTAGGAGAAATAATGGTGGAGATACCATTTGTGAATTTATATATTTTTTTGTTGTCATGTGTAAATTGAATATATGTTGATTTCCTTTTTTTTATTGATTGAACCTGCATCTCATGCATACACATTATGCATATTTCTAATTAGTGGTGATTATAGATATAGATTCACAGCAGTCTTCTAGCTAGAAGTGATTTGACACTGGTCGTCTGGTTAAGATTTCTAAAGAAATTGAGATGGTAGGATTTGATTCTTAGGCCTTTAAAGAATAGTTGAAAATCAAAATGGTTGAATAGACCTGAGCAATTATGCAAGAAATGATGGTTGAAATAAGGGGACTAGTTAAACAAGAACTGCCAGCACCTTAACCTTTAGCATATCAGCCCCAACCATTTGATCTGGATGTTGAAGACTTCAAAAGACGGGAAAGGGAGGATGATAAGGAAACTTTAGTGGCAAAGCCTGTAGCCAGATAGAATGTGTATATAAACATTGCAAAAAATATGAAAAAGTCTGACAGGGAAAAGAATGTGACCAAGACGATGGCTCAAATGTAGTTAATAATGAAAGAGAAGGGGATAGATGCTCTGATAAACTACTTTGATCTTAGTTTTGATAAGAATGATGACCCTCTAGCTCGAAATTTTAAGTTCCCTAACATGAAAAAATTCACTAGCACTGAGGATCCCCATTTACATCTAAAGCAGTATATGACTCACATGAAGATAACCGGTTTGATTATGAAGCAGTTTCCTCTGTCTCTAAATGGAGCCCCCAGAAAATGGTATTATGCTTTGGAATCCTATATCCAAGTTGACTGGGAGGGATTATGTGATGCATTTATGAAACAATAAAGTCTCAATATTCAAATGAAAGCATCTTTGAGAGACCTATAAAATACAAAGCAGAGATACAATGAGTCTTTCACTGATTACTTGATAAGGTGGAGAGCAAATTGGCACAGATGAAGCATCAGCTCGTAGAATTTGATCAACTAGTGATAGCAATAGATGGGTGTGTGCTCTTACTCTCTAAAAATTTAAAATATTTGGTGATTTGAAACTTTGAAGAACTATATAGATTTGGGTTACAAAAAGAATCTGACCTGGCATAAGAAAAGAAGTTCTTTAGTGGGGACCTAGAAGCAGAGAAGGGAATGGATATAGCAGTGGAATTGGGCCAAGCAGTAATATATAAATTAATGTTGTTAGACAATTTATAAGGTTTTCCAACTTGGCAAGACCTCTCACCAAAGTTTTAGAGAAGCTGATAGAAAACAACCTACTATGTCCCTTACCTCAAAGACCTTTTTTTTTAAATGTCGACCCAAAATTGTACTACAAATACCACCAAAACATTAGACATAACACTAATAGCTACACTTGCCTGAAACATGAGGTTTAAGATTTGATTGATTCAGGCAAGATAACTGACCCCAATACTAGAAAACCAAACACCTAAAATAACCCTCTACCTACCTATCAAAATGTACCTCCACCAAATCCATGCATCATGATGATCAATACCGGTTTAATAGAGGAACAAGTCTTTAATTCCTTCATTGATGCCATACTCACACCACCAAAACCACAACCAAAAGACCTGAACCTAAACCTGAACCAGTAGTCTTTGGAGCTTCATGTGAATGTCCTAAACATTTAGATTTCTAATGATGAAGGAGGGGTGTAGACAGTGGGGTTTAGCATGTGCATTCAAGATTTTAGCAACTGTAACACTGTTTAGGCTCAGGGACTTAAGGAACACACTATTATGCCATGTAGTCATAACGTGGAGAAGAGGAGTCGCCACCCAGGGTAATAACTGGGATAATTCGATTGGTGGTACTCGATTCTCTAAAAGAAAGTTAGCACCACAACCAGGAGATTTTGGGAATGGAATACTAACTTCTCTTAGTCTTGTGTTCATTTAGAATTACTTTATAAATTATTACTTCATTCTCTAATTACATGCAATTTTATTAAATCCTATTTGAACATCCATCTAACCCTAAGGCATTTAGTCAATAAAATCACATAGAAAAAAAATGCATTCAAGTGTGTTGTCCTTAAGTCTAAACTAAGTTAATTTTAATGAAAGTTAGCTAGATTTACACTTCTATTTACAAATGAAATGGACTAAAGGTGGGCCTGCCTTTTGATTAGTGAGCTTAAATCTACTTATTTCAATCTCTAAATATATGACTAAATCTAAGTTTTTAAAGAAATTAAATTTTATAAGTGGGCCTAAGTCTAACTTGATTTTATTTTAGGTGAAATATGGGCCTAAGTCTATTTATTTTAAAAGTAATAAAATTAAATGGGTTAAGCTAGATCTAAATTGGTTTTATTAATTAAAATGGGCCTAAAAATAATGAACCTAAAATAGGCCTACATTGGTTTTAATTAATTAATTAACCTAAACCATTTATAAACCTATTTTAAGTGAATTGGACCTAATCGTGGGCTTGGGGCTCCAAAGGATAGAAACATAAAAAAAACAAGCCCAAAACAAATAAAACACAAAAATAGATCAAACATACATTTTAATGATTTTCGAAAAAAAATCTTAAATCAATTTCATGAAACCTAATTAACTACTGCCATAATTGATTTTATGAGGTTTTACCAAGTGAAACCCTAATTACTAATCAAAATTAGTTTAGAGAATTAGAATTCCATTATTTTCCCACTATTGGGGCTATTACAACCTACGGTGTAGAGAATTAAAAGAAAATCAATTACAACCCATAAATAATATATGAACAAATAATAAAAAGAAATAGAAAAATCCTAAATCCTATGGGAGTTTTACACACTTTAGTCCATGGCATTCCATGGATTCTTCAATAATTACTGTAAAAAAAAACCAACCTCCCCTCCAAAGCATCATAGAACATCAATCAAAACAAAAATAAAAACTTAATCAATAATGAATCACTAAAAATAGAATAAAGAAATCAAATTAAAATAAAGGAAAGGAAAAGAAAAGAGTACAAGATGTTGTGAAGATGCAATTAGATGGCCCATCAGACTATGATTTTCACCATTTGGAATTGGCTCTGAATGACTCTTTCATTATCTCTGGACTAAAATAGAACGTAGTTTTATTTGGTCTTTTAAGGTTAAAAATCAAAAGTGAGCAATTGAGATTTTTGGCCTCCTATAAATAACTAGGTTTTATAGGCTCCATTAATAAAGAAAAAAAAATCTTCGTTGCTTTTAATAAAAATCAATTTCAAACCTTTTTTTTAATAATTTTTCTCCAAAAAAGAAAAAATGAATAAGAAGAAGAAAAAGAAGACCGCTTAAAAACCTCTTTTTAATAATTTTTCTCCAAAAAAGAAAAAGAATAAGAAGAAGAAGAAGACTGCTCCGAAAAACCTTTTCTCTTGCAGACTTCTCCCTCGGCTTTTAAAGTCAGGGAGCCAACCTCTTCTACATGAACGCAGGATTTAGTTGCATAGCATGCGTTTAAGATTTTGATTTTTGAAAACACAGATAGGATAGGATTTATTTTG
The DNA here is from genome assembly GCA_947683625.1 of Mallotus nudiflorus. Lineage (NCBI taxonomy): Eukaryota > Viridiplantae > Streptophyta > Magnoliopsida > Malpighiales > Euphorbiaceae > Mallotus > Mallotus nudiflorus. Next base: position 275,058 of record CANTUR010000234.1, read on the forward strand.
AACTAAGTTTGGAGACTTCTTTAAACACACAAAATGGGGCACATGTATTAATTATGTCTAATTAACTAATCAGATGCGAGAAAAAGATCAAATTTGTGAAAAAAAGGAAAAAATTAGTGTAATGTCGACCGACATTAGGCTAAATGTCGATCGGCATTTGGCTGAATGCTGATTGGCATTTAACTGAATGTCGACTGGAATTTGACGTGCCAACTCAAATTTCCAAAAAAAACCCTAAAACTTGATTTTTTTCCAATTTAAACCCTAAAACTTATAATTCTTCCATTTAAGCTTTAAAATGTTACAATCTAATCCTTTAAATCATGAAATATCGACACAAGAGATCAGTTTCTCAATTAATTTTATCATAGGGGCTTTCATCGCATGTATGCACAATTGCATCGCGGAATTGGGTGCTTATAGTTGGCCCCCTTTGCCATTGTTTGCTTGACAAATTGTGGAAAAGCAATAGAAGCACACAATTTTGATAGAAAGAAATTAGGACACTTAATTGTATCCTAATTGACAGATTGATGCTCCAATAACTATACAATTTTAAGCAAGATGTTATTGGGTTTCGTGATTCAAAAATGCAGTGAAAATTAAAACTTTTAACCACAAACCCTAACTAGGATCTTAGTAATTTGATTAATTGATTTAAAACTAGGGTTTTCAAATCTTACCACAAACGTAAAAGAGGCAAGATTTCTGGAAGGCAGAGAGGAGGTTCACTTCGATGACACCTTACCTCGAGCTTTTGATTTTGGTAGTTCAGATCAAGACGTCTCCAAAAGAATTTATCCTCCATAAGCGTCCACACAAACAACCCTTGATTAAAACAAAAACTTTGTGTGCTAGCACTTCTCTTGATTTCTCACAAATCAAGAACCAAAATACTTTGTGTTTTAGTTTTTCTAAGAGGAGAAAAATGAATTTTGGTGACTGATAATTGAGTTAGTGAAACCCTAGAGAATATAACATATTTATAGACCTCTAATTAGGGTTTCACTTACCAAAATAATTTTTTATTAATTTTTCAATTATTATTATTATAATTTTATTTAAAATTAAATAAAAAATAATATTCTATTTGTTTAAGATTACCTTTACCTTAAATAAATAAACTATTTATTTATTTCCACAGAACATATTTGGGCTTCTTAAACCTATATCCATTTTTGAGTCTGTTATAAGTGTGTGACCCTATAGGCAGTGGGCTTCTTAAATAAGTTCACATAACGTTGGCAGTGGGCCTTAAATCTTTATTTAGGCCTACAAGTCATAAGTGGCCTCTAGCAAGGCATTATGACTACCCAAGTCATGTGAAGTCAATATTCCGACATAACCTAATTTATGATAAATATTGTAATCCCTTTGTCGTTTGATATCTTGATTGAATATAAGGCATAGTTTCTGTCATCCTTATATAATTCAATCATATTATTTCTTGACTCTAAGTAAACTGAGAATGATAACTCTTGATTAATTCACTTTAGCATGGCCATGCATTTTCCTCAGTCTATCTTATCAAGGGGCCCATAGATATCTTACTTAGATTAAATAAGGGACAAATTCTTTCTCAATCACTCACATTTCTCACATAACTCATTTTACATCCAACAACAATCTATTTAATCATCCTGTTAAAGACAATGTTAGATTATGTCAAAATATATAATAGTTATTTAAAAATCCATGATGATTTCAAGGTCAAAGGACTAAATCAATATTATTGTAATGAGAATTACTTATGACAATTATCTATGTCGTATTCTCATGATGGGTCAATCTAGTACATTATTTCCCAAATAAGTACCTATGAGTTGACTTAATATCTCATATTCATGATTAGTAAAACATAATCATCAATCAACATCATACTAGCCATAACATATTGTTATGACTAGGGATAATTTGAATAGAACTCATATTTAATCTAAGGGTTTTACTATCAAGTCACATACTTGATGACCTTAGTAAGAATTGACTATTCAAGTAATTATCATAACACAAAATTATAATGAAAAATGCCTCTTTATTAAATAAAATGTTAAATTCAAAACATGGTCATACATAATTGACCTAGTGCATATCACTAACAGATGTAATGTTTAACAAGTTTCACTATATTTCCTATGGAACGTTTAGTGAACTTTATGCAAATGAGTTTCACTATATTCCTTGTGGGACTTTTAGCAATGATGAATTTCATTATATTTCCTGTGGGACGTCTAACGAACATATGATTTAAAAATATGTTATTGTTCTTGTGGAACATCTAGCAATGATGAATTTCGTTATATTCCCTATGGGACGTCAAACGATATACACTATATTCCTTGTAGGATGTCTAGTGATAATGAGTTTCGTTATATTCCCTATGGGTCGTCTAACGATGTACACTATATTCCTTATAGGACGTCTAGTGATAATGAGTTTTGTTATATTCCCTATAGGACATCTAACGATGTACACTATATTCCTTGTAGGACGTCTAGTGATAATGAGTTTCGTTATATTCCCTATAGGATGTCTAACGATGTACACTATATTCCTTATAAGATGTCTAGTGAACTTGAAATGTCGTTATATTCCATGTGGGACATCGAACGAAATGTATATAATGAAGCTTGCTATATTCCTTATGGGACGTCTAGCAAAAATGATGAAAAGCATGCTATAGTTCCTGTGGAATGTCTATCGATTTAAAATCCACTATATTCCCTATGGGATGTTTAGTAACATCATTATAGCTATCGTCTAGTATCTGGTGGTAAACGTATGAAAAAAGGTCATGTTATAACCACTATTGAAGCATATAACATGTGGAATTTGAAATTCATGTTACGACTATTGTGCAACATATAACATGATAATTTTGAAAATTTATGTTTCAGCTACTGTGTAACATGAAATGAATTTTGACAATTAATTGAAATAATGCGTGTAGAAATGCAAAATTGAATTATGTAATTTTGTTATGTATTATGTACTTAATAGAGAATTCAAAATCACAAATTGGTTGCAGATTAATAATTCAGTGAATTATTAATTTGATGAAATGAATTTCATGATTTAATTAGGAATGAATTCCTAATCAGAATGCAATTATGGACTAAATTGCAATAAGAAAACTTTGATCCATATGCAAAAAAAAGTAATGGACCAAAGTGGATATTTTCCACTCTATATATTCCCTCCTTTTTGCATGTCTCATTTCATTCTCTCTTCTTTATTTTCTTTCCTTTTCATTTCCTTTCTTTGCATTGATTTTCCTTTCTTGATTTCTTGATCCTCTGACGTCTGATTTGCAATCCGTCAGATCCTATGGCCTCTTTGCAACACAAACAACATGGGAGAGTAGAGATTTTAAAAAAATCAGAGGATTATGCTCCTTGTTTTCCTCAAAATGATCTTGGAATTTTAGAGGGCTTAACTATTTTTCCTTTGACTCATTTACATACCCACAGGTGCAAAGATATGAGTAATGAGGTAACATTTTACTACTTCTATTTATTTCTATAAAAATATTACCTACACAATTAGTAATTAGAGTCAGTTTCAGAGTAGAAATTAACATGCATGCTAATTAAATTAAATGAGAAATTAATTGAAAATGCATGATAAAATTAAAATTAAATTTCAAAAATGTGAAATTCAGCCTCTGGGTAGCTTGTATGATTGATCGAACATTTGGTCTTTCGGTCAGAATTTTAAATTTTTTATCAACTTGGACAATGCCGATTAGTATTCTAGATTGCCGATCGACAATCTATATTGCTGATCAACATTTTTGATTTTCAAAATTGTTTTTGTAAGAAAAGGATTAATTGATCCATTAATTAATCAACTATTCAATTCTTTCGATTCAAATTTCCAAGGAATTAATTAATTTTTTAATTAATTAATTATTATTTTGAAATTTAACCAGCGTCCGATAAAATTCATGAGCTTTTTTCAAATAGCCCAAGAATTTTTTTATGAGTTGCCAAATAACGTAACACAGATGAGATGGGCTTCCAGGTTCAAATATTTCATTATTACGCTTCCTTCAGGTTGAGGCAAGTTTGATCGTTATTCTTTATTTGCTATGATTGAGTTGTGGATGGACTCTACCCATACTTTCCATACCTGTGTAGGCGAGCTGACTATTTCACCTATGAGTTTTTTTAAGATCATTGGGATTGCTTTCAGAGGGACTCTTATTTCCTTCGATATCGGTTACTATAGTCTCCTTGAGCATGCGAGGAGTCAGTATGTGTGAGATTTGATTGGATTCACTCCGATGTGGAAGAATTGGAAGAATGTGCTTCTTTCATCGTTGGTTGAGGGATTCAGATGCCTTCTTACCACCACTCCTCATTAGATTTCTCATAAGGTGAGGTGTTTCCTTTTGATATTGTTGGGTACGACCCTCTTTTATGAGACTGGTTATAAGGTTAGTATTGCCCTGCGTGGCCGTCTTCGTGACTTGGATCGAGTTGTCACACTTAACTGGGGATCTGCTGCACTCACTTACTTTTACTATAGATTGGACACTATATGTAGAGGTGCTATCACGATGTGTGACTTTTGGCACATCTTGCATGTACGTTCTCTTTTCTTTAATCTTTATTGTTTTGCTTTCCTTTACCTTTTACTGATATGCTCTTTTTCTTTCAGATCTGGAGCATAGAGATTGGGTTGATTCGAGGCTTCAAATAAAATTATTAGTATCTTGTAATTTAATATGAGTTAAACTTAATTGACCTAAATTGCATATAAACTCTAATTGGCTGGATGGTGCCAATGACATCCGACGATATAATTTCATGGCCATTGCTATACGCCTTGAGCCCATGATATTTTGCTATCAGAATATGGCTGTTTGATGTGGTATTTAAGGGAGTAAGTGTATCATTGGTCTTTTGGGCCTTCTCAATGTTGCATTCCATATGATATCCCTTCCTCTATGCTCCACAACTTAAATATGACAGGTTCAATGTTAGGAGATGCACTGCAGGGATACGCTGCCTCAGATTTTCTTGAGCATTCTTGACATTATTAGCAATTCATTCATGAGAGCCTCTTGGAGCATATTCCCATTGATGATGCTGAGGTAATTTCTTATTATTTTAGCTTCTTTCTTTGGAACCTATGAATTACTTATTCTTTTTATAGTTTGAGGAGGTTTGCTATCCTGCTAATGAGGTGATAGAGGAAGAGACTGAGATTGCTCTGGAGATTGAGGTTGTGCCTGATACTGAGAGGCTTGAGCCTAGACCTAGCCCTACATGTCATACTCAACATGTTGGGACTAGTCGCGATGATGCTTTTGTGAGCATTACCCTTAGTGATATCTCTCTTATGGATAGGTCCATGTTCCACTGGGCTCCTATTGTTCAGACTCCAATTGAGCAGCAGATACATTTTAGTGATGCTTAACTTTCTATCTTTTTTTTAGTAGATGCTTCTTATATGAGTCTTTCTGACTTATTTCCTGCATGATCTATACACTTGACACTAATTTTAGTAAATTAACAAAACAAGTTCTTTGAACCCAGGCAGAGTACTTGTATAGACTTGCCTTATCGTAAAGGTTATTCACTATGTAGGTTATAAACAGATGGAGGGTAAGCATATACACTGGAAGTGCAAATGTATGCATGAAATGCATATGACATGTTATTTCCTATATGTACAGAGCTACTCTTGTGATCTGGAATGCGAGATCGAGATGCTTCGCTAACAGCTTGTAGATTTAGGCATTGATCCTCATAGTGCTTGGACTTCATCTGTTAGACCTTAAGACACCTTTCATCGAGATAATCCTACCAGATGATAGAGCCCATGGCCAAATTCTAGAGCTCAGGATGACTGATCTAGGCTATCTTTGTTTCCAACTTTTATTTGTATTAGATTATTTTTGTCGTATTGTTGTGTTATGAATCTTATACTGTTTGTATGCATTGTATTGAACTAATCTTAGACTTGGATACATGGACTTAAGTAGAGCAAAGGTTTTTTTTTAACCTTAAATTTTACCTAAATCGTCCTCTTAGGTTTTTGACTTAGCAGGCTTGCCTTAACTTTTGCCTAAGTTACCCTTTTGGGTTTTTGAATTAGCGGGCTTTTAATTTGTTTTATTTATTTTTGTATTTTCTAGATCTGGTTACAAGAGAAGCTGAGCTTGCTTGGTGTTTTTGATAATCAAGCTATAGAGCCACCAGGATTTCAAGCTTTGCATGATGAGTCATAAGAGAAGAAACACAAACATCACTAGGAAATGGTCTCCTAGAGCTAATTTTTAAGCTTTCATGTTCTATACTCCTTTCTAGTACCAATGCATTATAAACAAGATAGAACATGCAATTCTAAAAGAAACATTCAATTTCAATATGATTCATTAATTAGGGCCAAAATGAGTACATTTATTACATCACATGATATAACTCATGTTATCAGCTAGTCCTTTTGAATTTTCTAGCTGAATATTTTTATCTTTCATTTATTTGCCCTAGTTTTTGTCTGACTAGCCCTTTTTAGGTTTTCTAGCCAACGAGACCATTTCTTTTATTTTTATTCCCTAATTTTTTCTTGCTAGCCTTTTATGGGTTTTCTAAACAGCGGGAATGTCCTAACTTTTGCCTGACTAGCCTTTTTAGGTTTTCTAATAAGCGGACTTTATTTTCTTTATACTACTTTTATTTTATTTTATTTTATTTTTTTACAGGTAGTATTTCTTGAGGTGATCCAGGTTAACATGCTTCATGAATTCATTTCCTTCCAAATCTGATATCTTCACAGCTTTTTTAGGCAGAACCGATTTGACTAAATACGATCCTTCCTAGTTTGGTATGAACTTTCCCCTCAGATCAAATACCATTGCTTCAGACTGTTTTAACACCATGTCCCTAGCTTTTATCTTTCCAGGCTTAACCTTCTTATTGAATGATCTTGCTATTCTCCTATGATATATCTGAGCATGAAATAAAACATTCATCCTTTTCTCGTCCAGAGATACAAGGTAATCATATCTCTTTTGTGCCCATTCACTCTTAAGAGTTTTAGCTTCCATGACAACTCTCAAGGATTTAATCTCTGTTTTTATAGGCAAGATTGCTTCATAACCATACACTAAGGAGAATGGAGTTTGGCCCGTGGCAGTTCTAGCTGTAGTCCTATATCCCTATAAAGCAAAAGGAAGAAACTCAGACCAATCTTTATAAGTTTTGACCATTTTATAGAGGATTTTCTTGGCATTTTTATTAGATGCTTTTGTTGCTCCATTAGCTTAAGGACGATATGGTGAAGACTTATGATGTTCAATCCCATACTTTTGCAATAATTCCATTGTTTCTGCCTGAAATTCAACACCATTATCTATCATAATGTGATGTGGAACCCCGTACCTATAGATAAGGCTTTTCTTAATACACCCCACCATTTTTTTTCTTTCATAGGGCATTGAAGGAGTCGGCCTCTACCCATCTAGAGAAGTAATCTATTGCCACGACTATGTACTTATGCCTATTTGATACTGTCGGGCTTATTTCTCCTATGATATCATTCCCTCAAACTGTAAAGGGCCAAGGTGATGATAAACTATTTAGCACCATAGGAGGTAAATGGTTAAGATTCCCATAAATTCGACACTGATGACATTGCCTCACTCATCCAATAATACCCTTGCTTGAGTATCTTCTTAGCTAGGATGATCTCATTCAAGTGAGAACCACAAGCTCCTGCATGAATCTCTTTCATCACCTCTTCAGCTTTATTTTTCTTGAGACATCTAAGCTGTATACCACTCAACATTCTTTTGTACAATACTTCATCATGACTTGCATAGTTGCATGCGAGAACACAAAGAGCATATCTCTCTTTTGAAGTTGGTTCATTCGAATACTTTCCTTCTTTGATGAACCTCTGAATATCATAAAACCATGGTTTCTCTTTAGGCCCTATTTGAATTCCTTATCTAAACCTAACATATCCTCATAAGCCTAAGCAAATACTACCTTTCTTTTTATTAATATTCTCTCAAATTTTTTCCTCTCCTCAGGAGTTATCTCATGTGATATAGAAATGTTCTTTGGATTATCATTTATACCCATATTAAATGAATCAAATTGAATTGAATTAATGTCAAATATACATGAACGATCAAAGTTATAATGCACAGAACTATCAGGATGCACATCACACAAGTAAGCAAAACTAGCATTCATATCATTGACCATGGAAAAAATAGAGTTTTCATCCTTAAAAAAGCTGGACATTATTACATCAGTTTCATCATAAAAAAAATCAATAAAGCTATCACTAATGATAATGGCTAAATCCTTGGGTGGCTCCGCTTCAAGTGGTAGACACAACAACTCTTCGATAGTAGCTTTGGCCATCCTCTCAGCTGCCAACTTCATCACTTCCTCTTGTTGTCTTTCACTAGGTTCTCCATAATCTACTCCTTGAAGATCTCAAATCCAGGAACATCTCTTCTAGCAGCATTGACCGATTCCTTAGCTCACAAATAGTATTTACCTTCCCCTGGCTTGATGAAATTCTCACTTATTGGCCCAATTTTCTTTGAGAGCTTCCTTTGTTTAGCATTAAACCTCTTCCTTGCTCTTCTTCTTATCAACTTTGTTTCTTCAATATAACCCAAATCAGTTGTGTTGCCTCAACTTTTGAACTTTAGGAGACTAAGGCTTCCTTGCTCATTTTTCCTTAGCCTTTGCCTAAGCTGGTAATTCATTCTCTCCATCATTTTTGATACTCTTTGATCCATTTCAATTCCATCAAATATCCTAGCAATCTGTGTTATGACCTGTGTTTTTAAATTACTAAATATTATTTGAGATATGTAGTGTTAATAAAATTTGGAAATTTCATTTATTTATTTTTATTATTTATGATTATTAATTGTCATTTTATGTTAAAGTATATATTTTATGTAAATATGTATTTTAGAAGTTATTAATTTAATATTAGGGTTTATACTATTAATGTTATTTTTGAAAAGTATTATTTTAATGATATTATTTTAAGTATTAATATTATTTTATTAATTGACATGATTTTGAGTATTATTTTTATTATTTAATTATTCCATAAATATTATTTATTTTTATCATTATTTTTCAAGGTTATTTTATGTATTATTGTGATAAATTAATAGGGTTTGTGTAATTATTTATATGTGTATATATATGGTTAAATATGTGTGTATAATTGTATATGTGTGTGTGTATATTATTTATTATATAGAGTGTATTTTATCTATATGTTGACTAAGTTATATTTTGACCATATGTTTTTAATGAAACTTCATATTATAATATTATAACACACACACACACACAAAACATACAAACCCATACACACAAATCAACACATACACGTGCACACATATGCATACACACAAACACTTAAACACAAAAAAAACACACAAACATATACCCATAAACACACACACACATAAACATATAAACACATACACTGCACACACACACTGTAAAAAAAAACCACATGAAGCCAAGCCTTCCTCCTCCGCTCATCGTTGCCTCCTCCTCCTCTGGCCACCTCTTCACACATTTGTAGTGTCTATCAACTCCTCTAGCTTCGATAATCATGAATCTAAGCTTGGTTTTAGCTCTAACTTGTTTATTTGTAATTTTTCTTGATTTTTAGTTTTAAGCTTTAGGGTTTTCTAATTTTTTTAGGTTGATCTTGAATAATTCAAATAATCTTCCTTCACAAATGTTGTTCCTAGATGTTGAATCTATATGAAAATATTTTTTTAATTTTTAGAATTTATTTTAATTTTTATGAATTTTTGAATATTTTATTATTCTTTATTTAATTTTCATAAATTAATTTATTAAATTACAAAATTGATTGATTTGGTGTTATATTAGGTTGATATCAATTTTAGTGTTGAGAAATTAATTTTTGTGAATATTATATAATTTTTAGTAATATTAATAGTTTATGTAAATATTGGATAATTAGGTTAAATATATATATTTTTGTTGAAATTATTGTTTAATAATGTGTTTTAGTTAATATTAGTATTATATATGTTGGTAAAATAATTTTAATGATTTTATATGATTTTTATATAATTTTTGAGTAATATTAGTATGATTATGGATATTTAGAATTATTAGGGTAATTGTGTAATTTTGTGATAATTATAGTTAAATATAATGTTTTAGTTGGTTTTATAATTATTTAAGGTATAAAATGATTTTTACAAATTATTTACTATTTTTAACTAATTAATACCAATTTTTAAAAATTATTTTCAAATAATATATTATATATTATTTTGGTAATAAAATGGGGTTTTATAACTTTTTGTGATATATTTGGGTTAATTAAGTTATTTAGATTTATAAAATGAATTATTATTATTTTATGTGTAATTATTGAAAAATTGGATTTTTAATAATATTATATTATTATTTTGGAATTTTTATATAATTATTGTGAAAATAATTATATTTAGTGTTTTAATGCTAAATATGCTATATTTTGATATTTTGAGGATTTTTGTGGAAATTGTTGATTTTTGATATATATATTATATTTTTTGGATTTTGGTGAATTGTGGACTTCAGTTGGGAATACTGTGTAGTTCAGAGTCCCAACTGAAGGTGTAATTATTCTGTTGTTTGGAAGTGCATTTTTTTTATAGGACCGGCTCTACTTTTTAGTAGAGAGATGTCCGTTTTACAGAAGAGGTTCTGTCGAATTTTTGGTAGAATTCTCGTAAAATATAATGTTGGGTCGATCCTGAAATTCTGTGTCTGTCTGTGTACTGTATTCTTAAATCAAGTCTCTTTAGAGGTTTAAGTTAGAATTATTCTAATTTTATTGGTATTTTATTTGTTTAGTTGCGTCAAGACCGAGGCCTAGTGGACTGGGCCCATCGAACTAGTCTCGAAGAGCGCAAACTTGTGAGTTGGTGTTTTATATATACATTGCACTTAGGTTGCATGTTTTAGAATATACATGTTTTGAATTGTATTTATTCATAATTTTTTTATTGAATGTTTAGTATATTTTAGGTATATTTCTAAATAAATGCATGTTTTACTTTCGATTTATACTTAAATTGTTTTTAAGTATATTATTGGTTTATTTTTGATATATTTCATGGTTGATTTGAATTTATTTGACATATATATACTCGAAATATACTTAGTTAATTTTAGGTATATTTCTAGTATATATACGGTTTATTTTGTTATTATGAATGACATTATGCATTATTTATTTTCCTCTATGAATGTTTTATTTAAATGAAGGATATCGATAGAACGTGCTACCTAGTGGGCAGCACTAGGATCGTGTATGTACCGGTGTGATAGATTTAGGGTTGAGTGAGGATTACTTATGGTAATATATTGATATGATTGAGAATGATTTGATTGAGATGTAATTTGATTGATAGTGTGGTTACTGGAGCTCGGTTGACCAAGTGTCTCGGGGCCAATCACACTGACAGTCAGACTGCTGGAGCTCAGTTGACTTAGTGTCTCGGGGCCAGTCTACTGTCCGTATGGAATAAGTGAATTAATTTGGAATTAAGTGAGCTTGTATGGCTAGAGTGATGTTATTGATCGAGGTTGTGATTAAATAGGGTTCTATTTGATCCTTTATAAACTTATGTTTTTCAATATTATTATAGAAAGTGATTTTCAGCATCCGTGTGAAATGATTAAATATATATATTTATTATATACGGATGATTGATTGCATTTGACATTAGGAAATACATGTATATATATTATAACAATTCACTCAGTGAGGTCTGACTCCCCTCAGTTGATTTTTCAGGAGATTCTTCTTCAGACCTCAGCAGTAGGCCTATCCGCAGGATTTCTTCAGCCTCGGCTTATTTATGTAAACTACTTACTTATTTTTATTTGTACTCTAGAAAACTGCAGTAGTGAGTTGTACTTTGTATTTGTATGTTCGTTGTGAATTTAGAGGTCTTTCTCTGAATATTGTATTAATATATTTTATTTTATAATATGGCAGAGTTATTTTTATTATATTGATTTGAGTTTTATATTGGTGCATATTTTATTTTAATTATTGCATACTTTTATTTTTTTTAGACTTGCTATGGGTTTCGGATTCAAATGAATTCCCATTCCCTAGCATCGACCATGGCCCCTGGTTTAGGTCGTGACAATCTGGAAACTAGGGGGTGCACACATTTGCTTCTATTTATCCAACATGGCTGCCACATCAACATTGGTCCTAGTTTATGTAGTCACAACCTCTCCTTCATTAGGGAATTTTATCTTTTGATGCACAGTTAAGGGTACTCCTCCTAAAGCATGAAACCATGGCCTTCCTAACAATAAGGCATAAGTGACTAGAATATCCAGCACAGTAAATTCAATAGTTGATTCCACAGGTCCTATTTTAACTAGAGCTTGGAATGTCCCCTCTACATTCCTAGTTTTTTTTATCATAAGCTCTAATTACGAGGTTTGAATCTATTAAGTCTTCAGCTTTTAAACCTAAGTTAAGCAGGATTTTCAAAGGACACACATTAATGTAGAACCATTATCAACCATAGCAGAATTGGTTCTCTTTCCCCTCACCTTAGCTGGGATAAACAATTCCTTATTATGGTTTCTTACTTCCAAAGGCAGGTCATCATCTAAGAATGTTATCAGCCTGTGTTTCCTTTTTGTAACCTTCATTACCATAGCCTTAAGTGTGGCTGCTGTTTCAATGTTAGTGTTTAATAGAGCTTTGGCAAGAGCTCTTCTATAGCTATCTGAATGCATCAGTAGTTCCTAAATGCTAACATTTGCCTTAGCCTTCTTTAACTATTCCAGAATCAGATCCTCTTTCTGATCTTCCTTTATTTCTTCTCTTTCAATGACTTTCTAGTTTTTATTTTCAGCTGCTTTGTAATTCTTCCCGCTCCTAGTGACATGATTCACCTTAGGATCATCGCTCTAGACATCGAGACCACCCAGACTTTCTTTATCAGAGTCATACCAAATGTCAATAACTCCAATGATTTAATCTCTTTTCCCATCTTTCCACACTTCCATTGTGCATGTTCCTTTTCTTTCAACTCTTCCATATTAAGCTTGCTTAAGTTTTAGTTCAGTAGATCTTTAACTCCTTCTTAAGATTGTTCAGGAGCTAAAGGTTCATCTTCAAACTCATCACCCCATCTTGTCGGCATAATTTTTTTGATGAGTATATTAATTGAAGCGGGCTTAGAGTAAAACACTTTGTAATTAAACTTGCCTAAGGGCTGGCCCAGTAAATCCTCTACTCCTCTAGAGGTATAAAGAGATTCTCTATTGGCTATAGGGTTTAGGCTTTTAAAGGAGTTTAGCACTTCTTCTTTGCTAACTATTGAGTTGATCATCATGGAGACCGGTGGTGGGACATTTTAATAGTCTAGGAAAGGGCTAGTTCTGGTGTTTGGGTTGGAATTGGACTTTTCAAGGTTTGTGATTTTTCCAAAGTCTATAAGGTTTTGGATTTCATATTTTAGGTGGATACAGTTGTCTGTGGAATGGCCAACAACTTGGTGGAATTTGTAGTAACTGTTAGGGTCATAGCTGGGGAAATTTGGGTTTGGTGGTTTGGAAAAGGTTAAGGGTCAAAGCAGGCCTTTCTAGATTACCCTTTCTAGGACTTTGGAGAGTAGTTGGATGAAGTTAGAGAATCTTCGAGGTTACTAAACTGTGCATACCTTTATAGCTCAATTGGTAATTCCTTGTTGTGTGCCCCCAGTTAGGTAATTTCGAATTTTGATGCTTCTAGCATTTCTCTTCTTCTCACTCTCAATCTCTTATAGTGTAGACCATTATCATATAGGTCTATGAATGTTTTGGGGTTCATCATTTACAATCTCTCAACCAGATTAGGTGATACATTACGAACTATCATCCTAACATGATCCTTCTAACTAACTTATTTTTCATCATTCCTGCTTTGTTCATGAACCTGGTAAGGAAATTAGAGAAGGACTCATTGGGTTTTAATCCTTGTATCTCCTCTCCCATAAAATTTCTACAGTTGAGGCATCTTGAATCTTTCAGGTAGCTTATCTCCCTCCATTTACAGCATGTCATCAAAGTTGAATGAGTACCCCATTCCTTGTCCTCTAATAAGCTCTTCCATCTTGGACATTTTTTTGAGTTAGTACTTGCATCTGCTTGGACTTATGATCTTGGACCAATTCAAGTGATTCTCTTTTTGCCTTCTCTACCATATAGTTTTTTATGTCCTTAAGTCTTATATCAATAGTAGGAATGTTTCTAGTAATAGGTAGAGCGCCAATAATAGGCAGAAGAGCTGCAGCAATAGGTAGAGCTCCTACAATAGGTGTTTATTCAATAATAATAATAGGTGGTGGTACGACAACAGGTTGCACTAGTCTGGCCATAGTTTTCCTCAATTCATCTTGCATCATAGCTTTCATGTTATCCATTAAAGCTCCCTTAATGTCCTATAGGGTCCACATCTCTAGTTGTTGTTCCATTTTTATCTATTTGGTTTGAGTTAGTTTAACTTCTAGGTAAAGCGGGTTGATAGGACTCTTCTCCAGTTCTTAAAGGATCTCTTGAGCTATTGACTTAGGGCTTATATATGCTATGATTAATCTGCCACCTTTTCATCTCCAGATATGAGAAGACCCAGATGAATCTATGATGGCTACAAAATAAGGTGTCAGTATGATGCATGGAATGCATGTATACATGTATGCATGATGCACGTGTTATACAGCAAGTAGCAAGTATCAATTAAGTGTGTAATATACATCCTTCCAACCTTATTCCTCCCATATATATGTTCAATGGTGAGTCTCTTGTCTTAAGAATTTTTTTCTTGGTATTAATATCAATGGGGGGATATCAAGGACCGATGAGCATGCCAAATCTCTCTCAAAGCAATAAAGCATAGAAACAATATTTATAGGTATAAAGGTCTAGCCCAATCTTCATTACCCCAAGGGGCTTTAAAAGTATGGGCCTGGGCTTTCATAGATAGAAATACCTAATTGTAATAAACATAGAAACAATGTTTCTAAGTATAAAGGTCTACCCCAATCTTTAATGGCCCAAGTGGGCTTCAAAAGTATGGGCCTAGGCCTTTATAGATAAAAATGCCTTATGGCAAAAATCATACAAGTAATTTGGGTAGATCCTAGGGGAAGTAACTAAGCCATTATATATGGTTGGAGTCTAGTGAAAAGGTCAAGGTTCCCTTAGCAAGATGCCCTCCATTATAGACATTGAGTTACAGGCCAAGGTCAGAGGGGCCTAGCATCCTTTAAAAACTCGAGAGAAGACTACCCCCCTTTAGGACTTGGGTTACAAACTCTGGTTAGATAACCTCAGTAATCTCTCTTGAACTGAGTTAAGGCTAAGAGTGATGGTTAGCCAATTTAAAACTTCATGAAGCTAGTGGAATCATGGAATCATAAACCAATGCCATTGGTTTAATAAGAACATGCAGAATGAATGCAAGAATGAAATAATAATTAATAAAATAACTCTAAAGAGCACAAGTAGAATCAGTATCTCTTATTCCCAGTGGAGTTGCCACTATAGATGGTGGGGTTTAGCGCATGCCTAAAATTTTAGCAACCGTGCTACTATTTAGGCTCAAGGCCTTAGGGAATACACTACTATGCCACATAGTCATAGTGTGGAGAAGAGGAGTCACCACCCAGGGTAATAATTGGGACAATTCAATTGGTGGTACTCGATTCTCTAAAAAAAAGTTAGCACTACAACCAGGAGATTTTAGGAACAGAATACTAACTTCTCTTATCTCGTGTTCATTTAGAAATAGTTTATAAATTATTACTTCATTCTCTAATTACATGCAATTTTATTAAACCTTATTTGAACATCCATCTAACCCTAAGGCATCTAGTAAATAAAATCATATAGAGAAAATGCATTCAAGCGCGTCATCCCTTAGTCTAAATTAGGTTAATTTTAATGAAAGTTAGCTAGATTTACACTTTTGTTTACAAATGAAATGGACTAAAGGTGGGCCTATATTTTGATTAGTGAGCTTAAATCTACTTGTTTCAATCTCTAAAGATGGGCCTAATTCTAATTTTTTAAAGAAATTGAATTTTATAAGTGGGCTTAAGTCTAACTTAATTTTATTTTAGGTGAAATGTGGGCCTAAGTCTATTTATTTTAAAAGTAATAAAATTAAATGGGCACTAGAGATCAATTTCTTGATTAATTTCATCATAGGGGCTTTCGTCGCATGCATGCACCATTGCATCGTAAAATTGGGTGCTTACAAGAGGAAGCAATTTATCTATGAAAAAATAATAAAGGGAAGATAGCTCAATTAGTTGAGAAGCTTGAGAAGAGGGAGGAAGTGAAAGACGTTGAACTAGAAAAAGAGAAAGTTGATTCAAAAGAAGAACCAGAAAAAGATGAGAAAACTGAGGACATTGCTGAAGCTACAAAAGATAAGAAAACTCTCGTCAGTATTTGGGAATTGCTTATAAACTCTCAAACCCATTGGGAAGCACTGATTATAGCCCTTGATCATAAGAAGATCCCTTAAACCCATACTCCAGAATAAATGGTGGATTCATTGACAAAAAGCCCTCCAAGGGCAATTATTTTTTCAAATGATGACTTAGCCTTAGAAGGAAAGGACCATAGTAAAGCCTTGTTCATAAAGGTTGAGGTAAAAGGAAAATTAATATGATGTGTTATTTTTGATATGGGTTCAATAATAGCTGATCTAAAGTTATATGATATGGTCATCAAGGTTTATGATGATATGAAGAGGTTAGATGAGGGAACTTTTAGAGCGTTGGTCAAGACTGGACCTATTGAATTTTAAGTCAACTTACATGTCATTGATATTCCAGTCACCTTTGCCATCCTTTTAGGGAGGCCATGATTTTATCCTCTAGGGGGAGTACTGTCTACTGTTCATCAGAAGATCAAATTTTCATATGAGTGAAGGGTAGTCATTATCACAACAGAAATTGAAGCTATTGTCTTTGCTTTAAAGTTAACTCCCATTAAAATTCTCATTATTCTGAGTTTTGAGGTTTGTGTGATTTATAAAGATGAGCTAAATATGAGAATTATGAAGAGCAAAAACTTTATACCTGGAATGGGATTAGGGAAGAATCAATAGGGTCTACTTGAGTTTATTGAACTTAAAATGCCGATCTTGAAGGATAGGGTAGGGTATCAAGAAGCAAATGAGTCTGATGAAGAGGAAGAAGCTGAGGGACAGTCTAAGAAGAATCAAGCAAGAGCTAAACTAAAGAAGAAGATACTATAAGTAACATTCATAGAGGAAATCACTAACTATCCTCACAGAGGAGCTTTTAAGCCTTTAATAATTGTTAAGAAATTAGTTCTCGACTTTAAAATTTTTGTCAAACATGTGATTGGGATCAATAAAGTTGCTGTTGAGGAGCTAAAAGTGGAGGAACTAGTACTGACTCAAGAATCAGAAGAGGACATTCCTGCAGTGGAGCTAAAAGACGCGCCTGATAAGGAAGAGGAATTCAACTTTGAATCCTATGTTCTTAATTCTATTATGAATGTTTTCTATGATGACCTTAACATTACTCTTTCCAACTTGTTTGAAACTGATGACATTTTATCTTCCAAAGTTAATGCAATAAGGTCTAACTTTGCTTATTTATATGATTTTTTAATAGTTATTCTATCTGTGATGATCATTTTATGCATATGTTTGACATTAATTCAGTGCAAACTGAATCATTTAACTTAGGCACATGTGATAACCCTAAGAATATACTTATTATTTTTGACTTAAGTCTTGATAAGAGAAAAAAATGAAAAAACACTGAAAAAAAGATAGAACGTATTTGCTTGGGGATATGAGGATATGCTTAGGATTGATTGAGAGATTGCAGAGCACATGATCCTCATGTATTCTCGTGTCACATCAATAAAAAGAGGAGATTAAGGCAGAATGAACTCTTTTAATCAACGAAGAAGTGGAGAAACATCTAAATGCAAAGTTCTTAGAAGTGATAGATGACCCCCAATGGCTAGCCAATATAGTTTTGATTCCTAAGAAGGATGGGAGAGTTAGGATGTGTGTGGACTATAAGGATTTGAAAAAGGCGTATCCAAAAGATGATTTTCCCTTACCGCATATTGACATTTTAGTCAATAGTGTAGCTTTAAGTGTTATGTACTCCTTTATGGATGGCTTTTCATGATATAACTAGATTGTGATGGCAATGATTGACAAGTTGAAGACTTCTTTCACCACAGAATGGGGTGTTTATTGCTACACAGTCATGTCATTTGGGTTGAAAAATGCAAGAGTTACTTATTAGAGGATGGCTACCACATTGCTACATAATATGGTCTATAAAGAGATAAAGGTTTATGTGGATGACATGATGGTAAAATCTCTAACTAGAGAGGGGCATTTTGAGGCTTTAGACAAGTTCTTGGCAAGAGTTGAAAAGTATAACCTCAGGTTGAATCCGAAGAAATGTGTTTTTAGGGTAACCTCTAGAAAGTTGCTAGGGCATATTATTAGTTAAAGAGGCATAGAAAAGGATCCGGATAAAGTGAGAGTGATTAGAGAAATGCTTGCACCAACAAATAAGAAAGAGGTAAGAGGGTTCATTAGATAATTGCAATACATTAGTAGGTTCATATCCAATCTGACCACCATTTCTGAGCTAATCTTTAAGCTCTTGAAGAAGAATTAGCCAATCATCTAGGATGATAAATTTCAGCAAGGTTTTGAAACTATTAAGAATCATTTAATGAATCCTCCGGTCTTGCAACCATCGAGGCCAGGTAAGCCTTTGATTCTGTACTTGGCAATAGAGAAGGATGCAATTGGCACAATGCAAGCTTAGGAAGAAGATGGAAGGGTTTAGCATGTTGTGTATTATTTGAGTAAGAAGCTTCTACCCTATAAATTCAATTACAGTATAATAGAGAGAACTTGCTTGGCTGTAATTTAGGTGATAAAGAAGGTTCGACATTACCTTCAGTCATACAAAATTCAGGCGATCTCTAAGCATGATCATCTCAAATATCTCTAGTAGACTTCATCACCTATAGTGAAATTAACCAGAAGGTTGGTCCTACTTATCGAATTAGACATAGACTATGTGGTGAAGAAGGTGATAAAAGGGAGAGTTGTAGTGGACTTCTTAGCTCAGAATCTGGTAGATGATGGATAAGAATGGGAGTTTGAATTTCTAGATAAGCATCTAAGGGCAGTATAGATCTAGATATGGAAAATGTATTTTAATGGAGCAGTCAATAATAGAGGAGTAGGTATTAGTGTGATTATGGTCTCACCAAAAGGAGAAATGATTTCAATAGTGAAGCGATTGGAGTTTGAAGGCACCAACAATCAAGCTAAATATGAAGCCTACATCTTTAGTCTAGAAGCACTTAGGAATATGGGGGCAAAAGAGGTTATAGTGTATGGAGACTTGATGGTGGTAGTGAAATAAATATCTAATAAATGGGAAGTGAGAGAAGATATGTTGAGACTATACTGGGACTACTTGGCCACGATTCTATTATCTTTTACCCAATGCAGATTTGTGCACTTGTCATGAGAAGAGAATCAAATGGCAGATACTTTGGCTACTCTAGCTTCAATATGGGAAGGAGGAAAGCAGGCCAAAATTAAGCCTTCATTCTAATAAAGTCTCGAACCCTCTACTATAAAGAAATCAGAATAATGTTGATCGACCCTACAAAAAAGCCTTGGTTTCATGATCTATAACAGTATCTCC
Source organism: Mallotus nudiflorus (assembly GCA_947683625.1). Taxonomy (NCBI): domain Eukaryota; kingdom Viridiplantae; phylum Streptophyta; class Magnoliopsida; order Malpighiales; family Euphorbiaceae; genus Mallotus; species Mallotus nudiflorus. The sequence continues at coordinate 294,838 of CANTUR010000234.1, forward strand.
AGATGGGGTGATTTCCTAATGATGTCGGTAGGAAAGAAAGAATGTCACTAAAGATGCTATCTCAACAATTCATCAGCCATAGTGAGATGTTATACAAAAGGATGCCAACTGGAGTACATTTGAGATGTGTTAATAAGGATAAGGCATAAAAAATCATGAAAATAGTTCACGAGGGTGTATGTGGACCACATATGAACAAAATAGTCCTTGCTAAGAAACTCGTCAAGGGTATTTTTGGCTAACCGTGGAGGCAGATTATGTGAAATATATAAAGAAATGCCATAACTGCCAAGTGTATAGTGATGTAAGACATTTGCCTTCTATGGAACTTCAAGGATTAACCTCTTTTTGGCCATTCACAGTCTGGGGAATTGATATCATTAGAGAGATAAGGCCGAAGTAATCTAATGGTCATTGTTATTTTAGAGTGGCAATTGACTACTTCTTTAAGTGGGTTTGTAGACACCCAATTTCGGGATGATGAGTTATAGATGCGACAAAAGACTCCAATGATGAAAATATCATAAATAGGTCTTCAATACTTGAATTTTGAAACTTCAGAGGTTTGATTGCATTTTTTAAAGAAAGAATTTAATGTTTTCATGGACTAAATTGAAATGCTTTTTAAGAATCTAATTGTAAAACTTAAATTCTTTCAAGGACCTTTTAGTAATTAAAAATTAAAAAAAGTGGTTGGAATTACATTAATTCCGATCAGAATTAGACTTCTTTCGCCTAGTTCTTGAATTTTCCAAGAAAAATTGAATCCTAATTGGTTTGAAATTCTCCTAAAATTATTTTAATAATGTTTTTAAGGAAATAGAAGTATTTTAGGAATCAATTTATAATTAGGGTTTGAAGATGTATCCCTATATAAGGAGTGTTTTGGCTCTGAAAATAGGGGAGGCAAAAAAACGAAGAGGAGAGGAGTGCAAAAACAAAAAAGAGGAGAACAACGAGAAGAAAAAGGAAGAGGGAAAAAATAGAAAAAATATTAATCTCTACAAAAATTCTTTTCCTTAATTGATTAATTAAATTTTTGAAGGATTTTTAAAGAATAATATTCAAAGACCTATTAAAAATGGTGATTCTATAAAATATGAGGAGCACTCCATTAAAATCATCCATAAACATCATCTCCTCCTTATCTTATTTTATTTGGTTTATTTATTTATATTTTTTTTATTGATTTTTATTTTTTTTATTATTGTTATAATTTATTCACTAATCATATTTTTTGTTCTTTTTTATGGTAATTATGGAGGACTAAACTCATGAGAAGTCCATGGGATGCCATGGATAAGACCTTGTAAATTTAGTTTTTAGGTCTTTTTATTTTTTATTTTAATTTCTTTATTTTATTTATGTTTTTAGGGTGTATTAATTATTTTTATTATTATTTTCTGTAGATTATTGTAATAACCCCAATAGTGGGAATAATAGAATTATATGTGTGATTGCATGTTTATGTTGATTAATTGGTTAGTAAAATTAGGATTTTTATTGGGTAATTGATTAAAATCAATGGTGGAAGTAGATTAATTTAAGATTGTATGTTAATTAAAATTAGGGTTTTTGAAGAAATTAATTTAATTAGTTGTTTGATCTTTTATTTAATTGTTTTGATATATTTTATTTGTTTTTAGGCTTGTTTATTTATTTTATGTGTTTTTGGGCCTTAAGCCTATATTAGATTCTAATTCACTTAAATAAATTTAGGTTTCTTTAGGTTTAATTAATTAAAATGCATTTTATGCTCATAATTAATTAGATTTTAGGTTAGAGATAATTTAGGCCCATTTAGTAATGTAGACATAGGCCCACTTAATTTAATTTAATTTAATTAATTAGACTTAGCCCACTTAATTTAAGCATTTTCATAATTTGTAGATTTAAGATCACAATGGAATTAAAACATGCAGAATTAGGCCCATTAATTTAAATACCTCCATAATTTGTAGATTTAGGCTCATTTTTACAATTAAAATAAATAGACCTAGGTTCATTTAATTAAAATTAAAAGGAATTAGGCCAATTAGTCTTTAGCTCACTTGTAAATTAAAACATGTAGATTTAGTTCATTTAATTGAAATTAATGTAGATTAGACTAACTTATGGATTATATGTTTGAATGAATGCATTATTTACTTGTATTTTCATGATTGGTTTGCCTTGGAGTTAATTGCTAGAATAAGGGTTTATATGAAATTGCATGTAAATAGTAGATAATATAGTAATTCATAAAGTAATTCTAAATGAACATGAGACTGAAAGAAGGTATTCCGTACCTAGAATCTCCTGGTTGTGATGCTAGCTTTCTTTTAGGGAATCGAGTACCACTTTTTTGATTTGTCCCAGTTATTACCCTTGGTGGCGACTCCTTATCTCCACGCTATGTTTTTGTGACAGTGGTTAATGTGTTCTCTAGAGCCCTGAGCTTAAACAGTGTCGTAGTTGCTCAAATCTTAGACGCACGCTAAACCTCACCGTCTATAGTGGTGACTCCACTGGAGATAAGAGATACTGATTCTACTTATATTCTTTAGAATTATTTTATTCTTGCATTCATTCTACATGTCCTTATTAATCGATGGCATTGGTTTATGGTTCCATGATTCCACTAGCTTTATGGGATTTTAAATTGGCTAACCATCACTTTTAGCCTTAGCTCGGTTCAAGAGAGATTACCGAGCTCATCTAACTAGAGTTTGTAACCCAAGTCCTAAAAGGGGGGTAGTCTTCTCTTGAGTTTGAAAAAGATGTCAAGCCCCTTTAACCTTGGCCTATAACTCAAGTCTTAAAGGAGGGCATCTTGCTAAGAGAACCTTAACCTTTTTATCGGACCCTAACCACATATAATGGCTTAGTTATTACCCCTATGATATATCGAAATTGCTTGTAAATGTTGCCATGAGGTATTTCTATCTATAAAGGCCCAAGACCATACTTTAGAAGCCCATCAGGACAAATAAAGATTGGGCTATGCTTTTATACCTAAAAATACTGTTTCTATGTTTTACTGCTTTAAGAGAGATTTGGCATGCATGTTGGTCCCTAATATCCCCTGTTGATATTAAAACCAAGACAAAAAATCCTAGGAAAGGAGACTTGCTATTGAATACGTGTTTGAGAGGAATAAGGTTGGAAGGATGTATGTATACCTAACTTGACTTGTTGCTTATTACTTATTGTATAGAACATGCATCATGCTAACAATTTGCCTTTCAACCATCATAGATTCATCCAGGTCTTCTTGTGTTTGGAGTTGAAAGGGTGGTAGACTAGTGAGAACTGTTCGAGTTCGCAATTGATCATGAAAGAGATTTTTAGCAGGCTGAAAAGGAGTCCCATTAATCCACTCTACCTAAAAGTTGTATAATTGAAATAAATCAAAGAAATGGAATAACAAGAAGGAGGAAACTGCACCCTAGAAAATGTCAAAGGAGCATTGATGGATGACATAAAGGTGATGATGCAAGATGAGTTAAGACAGGCTTTAGCCGAATTGATGCAACCACCTGCTGCTATTATACCTTCTATTGCGGCCAATCCACCTACTGTGGGTACACCACCTGTTAACAATGAAAATGCTAGGGAAATGACACTTGAGGATGTTGAGAGTTATATGGTTGAAAAGGTGAAAAGGGAATCACTTGAGCAAGTTCAAGAGTTAGAATCTAAGCAGATGAAAGCATTGACTCAAAAAATGTCCAAGATGGAGGAATTGATGAGAGGATAGACAATTGGATACCCATATGATTTTAATGATATGATGCAATTTGGGGAGGACAAATTGCCTGACAAATTTAAAATGCCATAGCTACAAAAGTTTGATGGTACTGGGGACTTGAGGATTCACCTTAGTCAATACATAACTACCATGAGCACCACTAAGGCTCCTTTGTCTGTTATTACAAAGTTATTTGTACTATCCTTGGAGGGTATGGTTGTTAATTGGTATCATGAGTTAGAGAAGTCCATCCAAGGTGACTGGAGAGAACTATGCACTACTTTTCTAAAGCAATATGACTACAACACTAGGCTCAAGGTATTTATTAGGGATTTAGAACTGACTAAGCAGAAGCCTAATAAGTCATTCTTAGATTTCTAACTAGGTTCATGAATAAGCCGGGACTAATGAAGAACAAACTAGCTGAGAAGGATTAGGTCAGGATGATTGTTCAAAATGTGTCACCTAATTTAGTTAAGAGGTTGTAAATGCCTAAGACATTTGTACACCTTTATGATGATGGGTTGCAAGCTGAGGAGATTGAGAATGAGAAAAAGAGGATTGCTAAAAGCACCAGAGTAAGAAACTGCCTAACTGAGGGCATACAGTAGGGAAGTAGCCAGATTATGGAAGTGCATGGTGTCCAATAACCAAGGAGATTCTCTAATTTTAACCAGCCTTTGTCAAAAGTCCTAGAGCGCCTAATGCAAAAGGGCTTACTTCAACCTTTAGCTAATCCACACCCACTAAACCCAAATACCCCAGGCTATACCCCAAATAGGTATTGCAAATTCCATCAAAACCTCCAACACTTCATAAATAACTGCATATGACTTAAACATGAAATCCAAAACCTTATAGACTTTGGAAAAATCACAAACCCTGAAAACCCAAGCACCAGAAATAATCCTTTCCCAAACTACCAAAATATGCCACCCTCAACTACCATGATGATTAACTTAGTACTAAGTGAGGACGAAGTGGTAAGCTCCTTTGAGGGCCTAGACCTTAAAATCAATGAGAAATCTCCAAATGCCCCTAAAGATGTGGAAGGAGCAGAAGACTTCTTGGGTTAGCCTTTAGGCAAGTTTGACTATAAGGTGTTTTACACTAAACCACCTTCTTTTGACATACTCTTTGAGTTGATTGTGCCTACATGATGGGGTAATGAGTTTGATGATGAGAAATTGCTAGACAAGGAAGAAACATGCATAATTAGGAAGAAAGCAAAACCATTAAAGGAGAGTTTTGTCAAAGAAAGACATGAGAAGTCTTACCCTAATGCGGAGGAACCTGTCAATATACCGGTGTGGATTTTCTTAGGAATGGGATCTACAAGGAACAGATTGTTAAAAACCTGGTGTAAGATAACAAGGATGAGGAAATGCAAGAATAGTTGTTATATCAGCCGCCTAAAGGATAGCCACCATAAGACTTAGCATCCCTAGCATCTAGAATAGGAAATAAAATTTATCTTTTTTAAATAAAATTTTAGTTTCTATTTTGTTTTAGTGATCGATGATATAAATTATGATCATGCTTACTTATGTAATATACATCCTAATGGTGTTGTGCATTATGTTATTGATTGCATATGCATGTTTGACATAAATTCAATTCAATTCAATTAGATTCATTAAGCATGGGCACAAATGCAAATTTAAAGAACATACATATATCATATAATGTAACTTCTGAAGATAGGAAATTTGAGGAAAAAAAAAGAGAAAGAAAAGAGAGAAAAATGAAAAAGAACAGTAAAGCAAAAATTAGAGAGAAAATTAGGACTGGTTGCTAGCAGGAGTTGTATCATATGATGTAATGAATGTTCTCATTTTTGCCCTAATGAATTATTAAAATTGAATTTTAAATTTTTATTCAAATATCGCATATTCATCTTTATCATACTGCATAAGTATTTGAATGGAAAGACAATATATAATGAAAGCTAAATAATAGCTATGAGATGACTATTTTAGTTATGTTTTCTTTTTTGCCAATCCTTTTGTAATTTTCTTTGCAAGCCTAGCATCCCCTTATACCTTGAGAATTCAGGTGGCTTAGTAACTTGCGTTGCAACCCATACCTTGAAACTGTCATCAATTATTGCATTAACATCAAGCTTCGTATTCTACTCAAGAGTCCTTCAAAGTGCAAATCTAGTTGATTTAATCATCAAGAACTCACTTTAGTCAGTTTGCCACTCCTCTGCATCCTCAATGCATGAGATTGCAACTAATAGGGTTAATAAGTCGAAGGTTCAACAATAGTAGCAAACGAACTTGGTCTCTTGCACACAAAAATGAAAAAAGACTGCTAGAATAGCATGAATGAATCTAGAATGGAACAGTGGGCAAAATACAGCTTTAGGGGCAAATTGAGTCCACATTCAAAGGGCAAAGATGGATGCTAAAGTATAAAAGCTATGTACATATGACCTCAGGGCAAAAACAAGTGTAAGAGCTAATACCTAAATCATTATATAGCAAAAACAGTAACAAAAAGAAAAGTCCAATAGTGCATCGATCAATCATGAGCTTCAGAGTAAAGCCACTTGCTAGCTTAATCAATAGTCCAATGAATTGTATCAGAACCTTCAACATCAGAAGTACCAACAATGAAGCATTCAATACTCAAGCCTATAAGCTATTGATGAGGCACCTCGTTCTCACACTTCAAACTGTAAACATGGCTTTGTTCCAAATAGGAGACCTATTAGGATCATGCATGTTATACATAGCATGCATACACTTGCATACATCTGTTGTGATATACATGCTTTGCATAATAAAGTCTTTAAGCCTAGGCAAGATTGTGTAATTACTCTACTACTAATATTCAAAATTAGTGTTGAAAGAATGCAGAAAGGTAGTTAGAATGTGCACATGTGAAGCATTTGAAAGGAAAAGGGTAGCACTAATAAGGTGAACCTAATGCTTAATGGGACTTTAGACCTCAGGAGCCCAATAAATCATGAACCCATCCAGTAAGGGAATATCACTGATAGTGATACTTGCAAAAGCATCATCCTGGAAACCTCAAGAGGCTGGATAGGACGATCAAGCTCCTCAGATTAAACATCCATCTCCATAGTCTCATCTGGAATGTCTCTCCACAAAAGTTAGACTAGGGTAGGGTATGGAATATGGTGATAAAAAGGTTCAACATGTTAGTAATACATTCGTCGACCCTAAAAGGGGAAGAATGCACTCAAAACTTAAAATGAATGCACTCTGAAAAATCATTTGATCATTAAATAAGATCTCTAACTCCTAAACCTTTTTTTGTGGGAGATATTAAGAAGAGGAATGAAGTCGTTTACTATATCATTAATGGAATGGCGCAAATACAAATGCAGCCCAAAGCCTAAACTTTAATAGTGGAGTGTTATGACCCTATGATTAGAGACAAATCTAAAGGGAAGAATGCAAAAAAAAAAAAAGAATAACATTGCATTTTGACAAAGTTTCTTCACTTGCAAATAGACCATACTAACTTATGGTAGTTTGTGTAGGGAAAAAATAAAAGAGAATGAAGAAGGTGAAAGTAACTAATACGTCAACAAGAATGGGAAAGGTTGCAAAAGCTAATCAATCATCAGAAGTATTATCTTGCATAGCAAACACTCATCAAGATAATAAAGGGAAGTAACAGAACTCTATTTCCTTAGATTTTGTAATAAAATACCAGCTTAATCATAAAATTCATAAATTGAAAGTAAACTCATCCACTTTACAAGATCATATGTGAAAAGCCTATCTCATGACTTTTGATCATAGTGGCTTTCTTTTATGAGTCTTGCAAAAGTCACATGAGTAGTTAATAGTTTTGTGTTAAGAGTTTATAAACTCTAATCAATCTAATGCTTGCTTAGCACCTAAATAAAGGGAAGAAAATGCAAAAACAAAATATGTGGACATGAAACATAAATGGCTTGAATTTCAAAGTATCATTTTAGTTTTTTGAACAATAAATGTGAATATAATCTACTCCAATGCTCATAAATGAGTATGAGTACAAAATCCCTTGACGGTATCCACGCTGAGTAACATGAGAAAGGCAGGGGAATACTAAGAGGAGAATCAAAAAAAGAGCAAGCATAATTTACTCCAATGCTCAGAAATGAGTAAGAGTATCAATATGAAAACCTCTGGTGGTATCCATAAGGCAGGGGAAAACTAAAAAAGGACAATGCCAAAAAAAATTACTTTATTTACTCCAATGCTCGATACAAGTATGAGTATCCAAAGGACCTTTCCAACGATATCCACGCTGAGTAATATGAGAAAGGTGGGGGAGTACTCGGATAAGGAAGGAAAGCACAAAAAATAATTAAAAGGCTATTTTGATACTCAAAATTTGATATTTTTATGCTTAATTTCCATGAGTTTTGTTTAGCAAATTCTCTCTAAAATTAGGTGTGGAAGTAAGCTCTTCACTTGGTAAAAGACATACTCTCAGTATAAGATGGTTAATGATGCCTTTGACCTTTATAAATGGTAAATAAATGATAGTCATGAAAATTAAAAATAGTGAGATTCAGTGAGTGCACGCTATCTCATGAAAGGAGTTATAAATCTAGAAGAAAGAGCACCCAACTGGTAGAGATTTTTAGCATAGTAAAATTAAAATTAGTTAGTATAGAAATTCTAATTAATCAACACAATAAAATTTAAAGTCAGTCAGTACAAAGAATTTAAATCATTCAACTTAAACAATTAAATTCACAAGCAGTTATGGATTATGGTATTATCAAAGGCGATCAATGAAAGGATTGCAGTTAATTTGTGAGCAATTACGGATTGCAGCATCATCAGTGAGCAACGAAAGGGTTACAACTAATTGTGAGCAATTATGGATTGCAGCATCATTAATGAGCAATGAAAGGGTTGCAACTAATCACGAGCAATTATGGATTATAGAATCATCAGTGAGCAACAAAAGGGTTACAGCTAATCGTGAGCAATTATGGATTATAGAATCATCAGTGAACAACAAAAGGGTTACAGCTAATTGCGAGCAATTATGGATTGTAGCATCATCAGTGAGCAATAAAAGGGTTACAGCTAATCATGAGCAATTATGGATTGCAGCATCATTGATGAGCAATGAAAGGGTTGCAACTAATCGCAAGTAATTATGAATTGCAGAATCTAAGGTGAGCAACGAAGGGATTTCAGTCAATTTGCAAGCAATTATGGATTGCAACATCATCAATGGCGAGCAATGAAAGGACTGTAATCAATTTACAAGCAACTAAAGGGTTGCAACTAATCATGAGCAATTATGGATTACAGCATCATCGGTGAGCAATTAAAGGGTTGTAGTTAATCACAAGCAATTATGGATTACAACATCTAAGGTGAGCAATGAAGGGATTGTTATCAATTTATGAGCAGTTATGGACTGTAGCATCATCAAAGATGAGCAATGAAAGGATTACAATCAATTTGTGAACAACGAAAGGGTTATAGCTAATCGCGACCAATTATAGATTGCAACATAATCATATAAGATAATTCAAACTATATGACCAATTGTAGTCAGCATTGTACAACCAAGTACATTATATTTTCAATCAAGATTATACGACCGAGTATAATTAGCATCATACGATCAAGTATGATGTTTCTTTTTAAAATAGATTATACGACCGAGCGTAGTTGGCATTGTACGACCGAGTACAATGTAGTTTTAATTAAGATTATACGACCGAGTATAATCAGCATTATACAACCGAGTTTGATGTTTCTTTTCAAAAATAAACTATACGTATGAGTGTAGTTGACATTGTACGACTAAGTACAATGTATTTTCAACATCATACGACCGAGTGTGATGTTCCTTTTCAATTCAGACTATACGTCTGAGTATAATCGACATTGTACAACTGAGTATAATGAGTCCCTTTCATCCAAGATTATATGACTAAGAATAGTCAATATCATATGATCAAGTATGATATGTCTTTTCAAATCAATATTGTACGTCAAAGTATAACAAGTTCCTAAGCAAAAGCTTCATGAAGCATAGGTAAGTATTTTAACTTCTAATTAAGAAATTGAGTGCTAGTTCACTTTGTCACAATTTGTTAAGCAAACAGTGACAAAAGGGGCAACTGTAGACAGCCAATTTTGGGATGATGAGTTATGGATGTGACAAAAGACTCCAATGATGAAAATATCATAAATAGGTCTTCAATACTTGAACTTTGAAACTTCAGAGATCTGATTGCATTTTTCAAAGAAAGAATTTAATGTTTTCATGAACTAAATTGCAATTCTTTTTAAGGTCTAATTGCAAAACTTAAATTCTTTCAAAGACCTTTTTGTAATTAAATTTTTTTTAAAAAAGTGGTCAAAATTAGACTTCTTTCGCCTGGTTCTTGAATTTTCTAGGAAAATTGAGTCCTAATTGGTCTGAAATTCTCCTAAAATTATTTTGATAATATTTTTAAGGAAATAGAAATCTTTTAGGAATCAATTTATAACTAGGGTTTGAAGATGTATCCCTATATAAGGAGTGTTTTGACTTTGAAAATAGGGGGGCAAAAAAATGAAGAGAAGAGGACAGCAGAAACAAAAAAAAAAGAGAAAAAAAATGAGAAGAAAAAGGAAGAGGGAAAAAAAGAGAAAAACTCTTATTCTTTACAAAAAGTCTTTTGCTTAATTGATTAATTAGATTTTTGGAAGATTTTTAAAGAACAATATTCGAAGACCTATTAAGAATGGTCATTCTACAAAATCAGAGGAGCACTCCATTAAAGTCATCCATAAGCATCATCTCCTCCTTATCTTATTTTATTTGGTTTATTTATTTATTTTTGGATTTTTTGGATTTTTAATTTTTATTTTATTATTGTTATAATTTATTCACTAATCATATTTTTTGTTCTTTTTTATGGTGATTATGGAGGACTAAACTCATGAGAAGTCCATGGGATGTCATGGATAAGACCTTATAAATTTAGTTTTTAGGGCTTTTTATTTTTTATTTTAATTTCTTTATTTTATTTATGTTTTTAGGGTGTATTAATTATTTTTATTATTATTTTCTATAGATTATTATAATAGCCCCAATAGTGGAAATAGTGGAATTATATGTGTGATTGCATGTTTTTGTTGGTTAATTGGTTGGTAAAATTAGGATTTTTATTGGGTAATTGATTAAAATCAATGGTGAAAGTAGATTAATTTAGGATCGCATGTTAATTAAAATTAGGGTTTTAGAAGAAATTAATGTAATTAGTTGTTTGATCTTTTATTTAATTATTTTGATATATTTTATTTGTTTTTAGGCTTGTTTATTTATTTTATGTTTTTTTGGACCTTAAGCCTATATTAGATTCTAATTCACTTAAATAAATTTAGGTTTCTTTAGGTTTAATTAATTAAAATATATTTTAGGCCTATAATTAATTAGATTTAACTTAAGCCTATTTAGTCAAGTAGACATAGGCCCACTTAATTTGATTTAATTAATTAGACTTAGCCCACTTAATTTTAGCCTTTTCATAATTTGTAGATTTAAGATCACCTTAGAATTAAAACATGTAGAATTAGGCCCATTAATTTAAATACCTCCATAATTTGTAGATTTAGGCTTATTTTTAGAATTAAAATAAATAGACCTAGGTTCATTTAATTAAAATTTAAAGGAATTAGGCCCATTAGTATTTAGCTTACTTGTAAATTAAAACATGTAGATTTAGTTCATTTAATTGAAATTAATGTAGATTAGACTAACTATGGATTATATGTTTGAATGAATGCATTATTTACTTGTATTTTCATGATTGGTTTGCCTTGGAATTAATTGTTAGAATAAGGGTTTATATGAAATTACATGTAAATAGTAGATAATATAGTAATTCATAAAGTAATTCTAAATGAACACAAGACTGAAAGAAGTTGGTATTCTCTACCCAAAATCTCTTGGTTGTGGTGCTAGCTTTAATTTAGGGAATCAAGCACCACCTTTTTTATTTGTCCCAGTTATTACTTTGGCTGGTGATTCCTCATCTCCACGCCATGTCTTTATGATAGTGGTTAGTGTGTTCTCTAGAGCCCTAGGCTCAAACAGTGTTGTGGTTGCTAAAATCTTAGACACACACTAAACCCTACCGTCTACAGGGTCAAAGCATAATCATTTATAACTAATGAAGCCAAATAAATGGCAAGGTTCATAAAAAAGAACATAATTTGCAAATACGGGTTGCCTTATCACATCATCATTAATAATGGTGTTTGATTCAGTGAAAAAATTACCACTTTATTATAGGAATATAAGATTAAACATCATAGATCCTCTCCTTACAGACCATAGGCAAATGGAGCAGTAGAAGCGGTAAACAAGAACGTGAAAAGGACCCTAGCCAAGACACTAAAGAACTATGAAGACTGGGTAAGCTACCTACAGTTCATATTATGAAGATATAGGACCACTGCTAGAGCATCAATGGGAGCTCCTTTGTATTATTTAGTGTATAAGTGTAAGCACCTAATTTTAGGGTGCAATTGTGCACAATTGTGACGTAAGCCCCTATGATGAAATTTATTCAAAAATTGAACTTGGTTATTGATTTTCTGGACTTTAGGGAGTAAATTGTAACATTTTTTAGGATTTGATTACAAGGAAGTCAAATTTTCAAAGGTCTTTTGGTAATTAAAAGTTAAAAAAAAAGAAGATCGACATTTAATGCTGATCAACATTGGTGTAATGCCAACTAACATTACACAATGCTGACGCGTAAAAAGTCAAATTTTCACCTATTTTCTTAATTTTTCATCTATTTTTCAATGTTTTAATTAGTTAAAAAGTTAATTTTATTATTATTATTATTAGATAATTTTTTTTGACGAGTTCAAAATGTGTAAGGAGCTTTCAAAATCAAATTTTGTTGTCAATCTATTTTTAAGAGATGAGCCCATTCCTGTAATGGGGGAAGTCAGTACGCAAGCTCTACTTTAAAAAGCAAAGAGTCTGAGTGCATGGGGGGGGGGGCTTGAGACTCACACAGAGGGGGAGACTCACACACACACATAGAGAAAAAGAAAAAGGGAAAAAAACTCAGAGAGAAAAAAACCCTAAGCGGCAAGAGAAGACCAGAGAGAACAGTGTAAAAAAACCTAACTACGTAAAAAACCTTAAAATCTAGACGCTACTGAGAATGCCCTATACAAAATAAACTTTGATTTTTTTTATTCTTTGAAAGCCTTAGTTTTCTTGATACGATTCATTTTAACAAGTGTGATTCATTATTCTTTTAGTTCCAGTCCATAATGAATAACAATTTAATTTCAACGGTGAAAATCCTAGTCTGAGGGGCTAAAACAAGCATTTGCACACCACTCCATTTTCTCTTTCCCTTCTCTCTTTTATGTCACATTATTTTTTATTAATATTTTGTTATTTAATTTTGTTTTACTAATATTTTTGTTTTTGTGTTTTTTTATTTTGATGTGCGAATGTGGATTGAGGAGGATACTACCTATGTTTAGACGAACAAAAGATCCATGGAATGCCATGGAATAATCTGTACTATTTTCCATTAGATATTAGATTTTTAATTTTCATTTTTCATTTATATGTTCTGTGTAGTTATTTTTCATAAGTGTATAATTGTTTAATTTTAATTTTTGTACATAGTTTGTAATAGCCCCAGTAGTGGGAATAGTGAAAGATTAAAATCAATTACTAATTTGGTTCAATTGGGTAAAAATCAATGGTGGTAGTAGCTTAATTTAGGGTTTTCATGTAATTGATTTAGGGTTTCTAGAAAATCACTAAAATGTTTATTTGATCCTTTTTTATGTTATATTTGTTTTGGGTTGTGTTTTTGGGTTTTCATATTATTTTGGGCCCAAGCCCACGCTTAGGTCCAACTCACTTTAAATAGACTTAAAAATGGTTTAGGGCTTTAAATGATTAACATAAATTTAGGCCCAATAGGTTAATTAGATTTTAGGCCCACTTAGTTAATTAAAACTTGTTTAGACTTAGCTTAGCCCACTTAATTTCATTTCTTTTAAAATAAATAGACCTAGGCCCACATTGCACTTAAAATAAAACCAAATTAGACTTAGGCCTATTAATTTAAATTTCCTTTAAAATTAAATAGACTTAAGCCCATTTCTTAGACAAACTAAAATAAATAGATCTAGGCTCACTAATTAATAAAAAATGTAGGCCCACCTTTAGTCTTTTTCTCACTTGTAAATAAAATGTAAATCTAGCTAACTTTTTAATAAAATTAACATAGTTTAGACTTAGGGACAACGCAATTTTGAGTGCATTTTTTATGTGTAATTTTATTGACTAGATGCCTAGAGTTAGATGGATGTTAAATAGGGTTTAAATAAAATTGCATGTAATTAGAGGATGAAATAGTCATTTATAAAATTATTCTAAATGAACACAAGACTAAGATAAGTTAGTATTCTGTTCCCAGAATCTCCTAGTTGTGGTGTTAACTTTCTTTTAGAGAATCGAGTGCCACCAATCAAATTGTCCCAGTTATTACCCTGGATGGCAACTCCTTTTCTCCATGTTATGACTTTGTGACATAGTAGTGTGTTCCTTAAGGCCCTAAGCCTAAATAGAGTCGCAGTTGCTAAAATCTTAGATGCGTGCTAAACCCCGCCGTCTACAATAGGTGTGAGGTTGTATTAGTAGTTGAGGTTCAAATTTAGTCATTAAGGGTTCTCCTGGAGTTTAAAATTCCTAAGTATTAATGAGTTGAAAGTTGATTGGCACAATTGACACTACTAGATGAATAGAGAATGAAAGCCATTTATTACTCTCAACTATAACAAAAAGAATAGCCCAAGCTTATAACAAGAATATTAATCTAGATAAGATAAAAAAGGTGACTTGATCTTGAAGCTCACTAGGCCCATCATTACAGATTTGCGAGGAAAGTTCAAACAGAACTAGAAAGATCCAAATCAAGTGAAGAAGCTATTTTCTACGGGTGTTGCTTTTCTATTTGGTTTGGAAGGAAACAAGGTTAGAGAGCCCATTAACCTGGATAAGCTCAAGAAATACTTTCTGTAAAGTCTTGCAAGGGAGAAAATTTAAAAAAAAGGTTGTTTGGACAAAAGTTAAAGACAGAAAAATGTTAAAGTCCTACTGGATTGAAAACCTAAAAGGGCAGTCCAGGAAAAAGTAAAGGACATATAAAAAGAGAGAAAAAAAATAGTTAGTTGAAAAACTTATAAAGGCAAGACAATTAGTAACAGGAGATATGTAAAAAGCAAGATGTATTGTCAATTTGTGCTTAAATTAAAAAGAATGAATTGTCTTTATTAATGTTGAATGTTGCATTTAATGCTTATTACACATTGTTTAATTAGAAAGAAAATTCCATCCAATAAAAAGCAAATGAAGACTAAATTTCATAAACTAGTGATGCTTGCTTTGCTTTTGAACACCTTAAGCACTTAATGCCTACAATGCCCTTATCCTTTAATTTCTTATGAATTCATCCTTCTTTATCAATTGTAACTAGATCCATGCCTTGCATTGGTCATCAGTGGACTGATATCCATCATAGTCAATTAACCTTTAAATGCATCTGTGAGACTAAGTAGTGACTAGGTTGTCCAGGAATTTTTAAGAAAGGGGTCCTGGCTTAAATTCATGCATTAGATCCATGATCAGTTATTTCTGCCCGTATTATCTGCCAAGTCGAGTAGGATTATAGAAAGTGGCAAAGTAGAGACCAACTAGTGGAATGTAGTAGGTATAAGACCGAATGGTCACATGCTGCAACCTCTGCCGCTAGTACATCCACGAAATTAGAGTGTCAAGGAATGTAGACAACTAACTATGAATATCCTATGGAATAGGGTGAAGTTTCCTGGTATGATAGTGTTTGGCCTTGTAATGTGCAATGTCTTTGGGAGGTTCGAGCAACCTTAGATTTTCATGAAACCATACTTATTGGAAGAATGAATAGGTAAAAATGGCAAAAAAGACAGAAGTTTATAAAAGAGAAAAGAAAGCTCACCTCCTGTAGTAGGGGACACCTTGAGAATTGCCTAGTTACAAAGAAGTTGTCAAGCCCAATTATGGTCTTTGCTAGGATAAGAGGGAAAGGATTTAGGCCTACTTCCACTTGGTCTAAAGTGTGAAGAACTTTGGAGTCATTGTTGCTAGAAGGGGAAACTAGTAGAAATTGAGCATATAGGCAAAGCGCGATCATTCGAGGCCAATAAATCTCATTGTTATCTACAGTTATAACAACTTTGAGAAAAGAGCTCATCATAATCTCATTACCAAAGATATGGCACAGAGAAGACTTAGGGGAAAGGTTGAAAGCCTAGCCATTTGGTATTGGGTAGAATGTAAGTTTGGGTTTTCAACCGAAGAAATTGCAATATGATAAGAAAAATCCATCTGAGAACCTAAGATAACTTTAAATTCCTTTGACAAGGGGCATAACTCTATTGTGTTAAATTTGAAGACATATTTCTGAGGATCCCAAAATTAATCAAGAACATAGAGACATGGAAAATTAATCTTCCTAGCTTGCAGAGATAGAAAAATGGATAAACGAAATGGTTCTAATCTAGCCCATGATCTGCCATCTAGACTTTTCAGAATTGACTATAGTTGTTTTAAGCTTCTTTCGATCATGTTAGGAGGTTGGGATGTTGTCTGGAGAGAGAGAGAGAATGAAGAGAATTCACGTGAATGAGAAATTAAGGATTTTAAAGGAGAGCTAGGGATTTAAGTAGTTACAGACTGAATCTGTAAAGATAATTGCCTCTACGATTAAGCAGTGCCTCTATATGAAGAGGTGATTCATTATTGCCTTTTTACAAAGAGGTGACGCCTCTCCAACATGTGAAACCTATCTTTGTGTTACTGTAGAATGATTGTATTGTACATGCAAATTTAGAGGAGAGCATTTTAGTGATAATAATCCCTTGTTTGATTCAATATCATACCAAAATTTAAATTTAAATATGCATCATTCATCCAATGCAAAACATGAAAATGACTCCAATTAAAATGATCCTATGCTAGAACACCTCTGAGGTATCCCTCTATTCATCATCTCTAGGATCAACTCCATAGTCATCGTTGTCATCCTCAGCATGCTCATCAACTGCCTCCTCCTCCTCATTTTACTTGTGTTATCCCCCTCCTCTTCACCATCAACCTAGAATGCAGCAAGATGACACTCGAGAGCAATAATCCTAGCTTGGCTAGCCTTATCTTGGTCCTGTCAAAATGAAATAAAAGGTAAGAAATCATGAAAGCATGTATATATATAGAAGTACAGCGTAATTATTACCTTTTATTATTGTGTCATCTACATTAGGAAGTCCCGATGGGCCTTGATCACCCTATACATATACTCTTCTTGATCTCGAGATATCTACACAATTAATATATTATTAGAATTAATCATGTGTTAAGTCAAATTTGAGAACAGGACTTCAAAAGAAGGGAACTCACATGTGTAGTGGCCTCCTATAAGAACTCAAGCTCCAAGCTCATGACTAGCATGGCACTCAGCAGTAGGTCAATAAGTCAGGAGTGCCAAAAACCATACTAACTATCACCTAAAATATGGAGCTAGAAGACACCTAGCAGGTGGCGTGCCAAAGGAGGTACCCTCATTACTAGGCACAATACAAAGACACCGATGAGGCCACTCCTATGCTGTAGGCCTAAAATGAGGAGCTAGTGCCCTAGCTAGCACCTAAGAATGAATAATAAGTCAGGAAATAGTATCCATAAGCATGAATGTAAAATATATGTTTAATAGAATTGCATGCTTACCTGAGGTGCAGGTGCAGGTAAAGGCACCCTTTGCATGAGATGAGCTCATGCAAAATCCACATAGTGAGACTTCCTTCTCTTATAATATTCCATAACCTCATCCCTCAGCAAAGTTTAGTCAAGCTCATCTCCCTCTAACTCATGTGCCTAGAAAATATGTTGGGGAGGAGCAAAGGGTGGCCATCTCACTCAAGCACTTACTGCTACTGGTGTACTCTCTCAATGAGGTACCAAACTTTGCAGTCAGGCCCTTAGAGTAGTACCCTTTTTTGAAATAGTGGAATCGGGCGGATCATGGCTAAGATCATCTAGCCTATGAACCTCATAAATTCAGACACAACTGTGAAAACAAGCCGTTAAGTGAATGAATTTAATTAGCAAATATGTTACTAATTACAATTATATTTATAGGTACCTACCTTATCATGTGTGAGAGTGTTCAGTCGCTCATGATGAATATGCACACGAGCAACTGGCCTCCTCCAAGCCATAGCAGGAAAAGGAGTGTCGATAACACAAGTGATCCCTATAATTAGCTTTAGCTCTAGAGCCCAATCTTGCAAGAAAAAGGAAGAACTATTAATAAATTATGATAATAATATTTGAGATGGATCTTAATAGTAAAAAAGTAGGGAAGTACCAGAATGGCATGCTGAAAAACATAAAGCCTCTTGGCTCCATGCACCAACTCATCCATGCTTTTATATGGATAGGCTAGAGCATAGCTGCCCAAATTATACGAAGCCACTAGATCTAAATTTCTCAAGGGCATCAGAAAGCTCATGTCTATAGAACTAGCAGTATCTGTAAAAGAGAGTGGTACCCAGCAAATAGATTAGGAATGCACACACTACCTAATCAATCTGGTGAGGTATAGTAGTCACCTCAACTCTAGCATGAGAATATAAGCTCTTGATGGAATCAAGCTTCACTATATATATCCTCTTAATATCCAAGACCATGCCAAGCAAACTCTCGATGAAAGCGAGATAGTCTAGAGATAGTTGATGGAGACTAGCATTAAGAGGAACAAAATCCCCCGCATAAGTAATACTAGTGACTGTAGTAAAAGCCACTAGATTAAGTGTAAACTCCTTATAAGGAAGATGGAACATATGAGTGGTGTCAGACCATCTCTCCATCAAAGCATGAAGAGGCAGGTAGTCTGTATGCCCTTGCTATGTCGAAAGTGCTAGGACAAAATAAAAAAATCCCGTGTCATGGATACAAGCCTTCACAGCATTTGTGAGCTCATCATACCAAATACGGGCACTGCCGAAGTTTCTAGCACCCTTGAGGGTGTGGGCATTAAGCTGCGAGAGTAAAACAAAGAGTGGAATTATTATTTTTTGTGAATGATTTCAATTTCTACTCAGGAATCTGTCAATAAGTTGAACGCCTCTAGGCTAGAGGCAATTGCCCTATTAGACAAGCATTTCCTTTTGGCTAAGAGGTGATCGCCTCTCTGTGAGCACCTTGAAGCTAAAAGGCGATCATCTCTTTGTGATGAAGCAATGCCATATCGAATAAACGACACCTCTTCGTGTTGGTGTTTTAATAGAGTAATTCAAATTTTGCAATTTCACTCAATTATATCAATTTCTTTCAATTAAATTGAAAACATGCATCTTTGAACAGTAACTCAATGTTATGGAATATTTTTTGTAAGAAATATTAAAGAAATCAGGTACTAACCTCTCTTGTAGCCAATCCACAGATATGGGATCACACGTCTGTAAAAGGAGGGACTTTGCCTCTGATACTAAGCCTAAAACTATGCAGAGGATGTACTGAGGGAGTCACTGGGTCCCATATGGGCAAATCCATACTCTGTGCAATGTCCATAGCAATAAAGGGTTTGAAGAGTGAGAAAAAAGATTAAAAGACAAAAAGAGAACTTAAAAAAGCAAAAAGTGAAAGTGACTTTGAAAAGAGAAAAAGGGAATTCATATGTCAAAGTAGAAGGGTAAAAGAGGAAGACTGGTTGAAAAATAAAGAGAAAGGAAAAGGGTGAAGCCCATTCGATGAAGAGAATAGAAAGGCCTATCATAAATATATTCTTAAAAAATTATTATTTTACCTCATGGGTGTGCCTCAAAATTAATGATTGGAGAATCAAAAGTGTTCTTATCAAAGTTCAAATTGGTAGAAAATGCATCTAGTTGGGTTTGAATCCCTGAAGTGCATGGCAGAGAAAGCGTATGGTTGGATTTGAATCCTCGAAGTGCATGATAGAAAGAGCATCCGGTAGAGTTTGAATCCTTGAAGTGCGTGGCAAAGAAAGCACCTGGTAAGGTTTTAATCCCTAAAGTGCGCATCAGAAGGAATGTGTGGTTGGGTTTGAATCCTTGAAGTGCATTTTCCTTTCTAAAATAGCATCTGGTCGGGTTTGAATCCCTGAAGTGCACATCATAAGAGGTGTTTAGTCGAGTTTGAATCCCAAAGTGCATCTCTTTTATTAAGTTCCGTTTGGGCCAAAAAATCCGGAGTTTTATGGCAAACTATAATGAGTAACTAATCAAGCCAAGAAAACTCAAGGAGCACGGTTACATTTTCATCTCATTTACTGAGTGACTCTTGGGCTAGGAAAACTTGAATTTTATGATAAAATATAATGAGTAACTGATCAATTTGGGAAAACCTGAGGAACATGGTTACATTTTCATGTCCTTTACAAAGTGACTTCTCAATATAAGAAAGCTTAGGAATCACACCAAACTATAATAAGTGGTTGATTGAGTAAGGAAAACTGAGGATCATAGTCACGTTTCCAATACAATATCGACCTCTCGGGTTTGAATTCTCGAGGCTGATGACTCGAGTGAAGCTCAAAGGTCAGGTATGTCATTCTTATCCTTTACTATTTTGTGTGCATGTTGCTTATTTGAAAAATTAATTTCTAGAAATTCAATTTTTTGAAAAACCAAGGGGCAAACTTTGGACACCTTCAGTTTGATTGGTTCATAATAAAAGCCTGATGATGAGAGAGTACAAGTTTGGAATGTAAGGGAAGCCTAAAACTTCTCTAAAATAGACTCAAAAGCCCAAAACACCAAATTTAAGCCCAAAACACCAAGCCTAAGCCCAAGCTTATTGCCTTTTGGCCCAAAGGCCTAGACCTGGCCTAGGTGAAGAGGTAATTGCCTAAAAGAAGAGGCATCG
This sequence comes from Mallotus nudiflorus, assembly GCA_947683625.1. Lineage (NCBI taxonomy): Eukaryota > Viridiplantae > Streptophyta > Magnoliopsida > Malpighiales > Euphorbiaceae > Mallotus > Mallotus nudiflorus. The sequence continues at coordinate 315,524 of CANTUR010000234.1, forward strand.
CCTCTTTACCCTAAATATGGGTGAGGCAAAGCCTTATTAAAGAGGCAGTGCCTCTTCACAGCCACCCACTACAATATTAAATGTCATTAATGGTAGTAGTTAGACTCACCTGCTTTGGATTTGAGACATTCCTAGACGTAAAAAAAAAAAGGAAAAAAGAGGGAGAGGAACATGGGGAATAATGAAAAATGGGGGAGAGAGTAAGAGTGGTTTGGTTAGGAATTATAAAAGCAGAAAGGGGAGAGGCCTTAAAAGAGAAGGTGTGGGCATAAGAGAGAGGCTTTTTTTTAGGACTTTTGGACCTTTGACCCTTTTTAAAAACTTGAAAGGTCTGGAAAAAAAAGTATAGAGAGAAAAGAAAAAGAAAAAAAAAAAGAGGAAGGAAAAGAAGGAAGGGACTTTTGGGATCAAAGGACTTGATTTCTTGAGAAGGAGGAAGGCTCCCTTACATTCCAAGCACTCAATTCAATAAACCAAGCTCTGAGGGCTTTGTTAGGAGTATCAAATCATCCAAATTAGTGAGAATCCCTTTTTTTCAAGCTTTAAATTCTTTATTTTATTAAAAGCTTTTGATTTCCTACTTTCTTGCTTGTTTCTTTTGTGTTTCTTTCTTGTTTAAGAACATATGTGAAGCATGATCACATAAAATATTAAGTATTGATTGTTGATTTTTATATATTTGTATCAGTCTTTGCATATTTGTCTCAATTTCTAAATTTCTTAGAAGTTAAGAAATGTAGGCTATTTTTTAGGTCTATTGAAGAGGCGATGCCTCTATTTTTATTATGGCGATATGATATCGCCTCTTGGTTAGGAGGCGATGCCTTTTCCACTTCATTAGAATCCTACACCATTCTATTTTGATTTTAATGCTTATTTTGTATATTTTGCATGATTCCTATGTTTGTCTTGTTATATATCTTGATTTTATAGATGATTACTATGTTGTTTAATATTATTATTGTATAAATATTATTGTGATTCTTGTGGATTATTGTCACGACCCAAAACAGGGGCCATGATCGGTGCTAGGAAATGGGAATTCTTTCTAATTGAGAACCCGTAGCAAGCCTTAAAAATAAAATAAAAGCATGCAATAATAATAAAAAAAATAAATATAATATCTCGCATCGGAAATAAATCTCATAAATAAATAATATTCCACCAATAGATTTAAGTAAATAAACTCATCTCTTATATATGAAATCTTTTAATACAAATCTCAGTTCAAATCTTTAAAATACATATCTCATACAAACATAATACATAAATCTCACAACTGACTACAACTACTACAGTGTCTAAATTATAAAATAAAATCAAGTAAGCAAATTACATAGTAAAGTCGGGGTATAAGAAATCCGGCATAAGGGTCTGTTACTGAGGTCTGAAGACCAAGACTCTCCTGAAAAATATATCAATGGAGGGGAGTCAGACCTCACTGAGTGAATTGTTATAATATATATACATGCATAGTTAAATGAAAAATGCGCACATTCAATAGTATATATATAATAAATATATATATAGGCAAAATCAACGGAGGGGAGTCAGACCTCACTGAGTGAATTGTTATAATATATATACATGCATAGCTAAATGAAAAATGAGCACATTCAATAGTATATATATAAAAAATATATATATAGAGGCAAAATCACACAAATGTAGCAAAATCATTTTATATATATACTGAAAATAATATCTGATTATAAAGGATCAAATAGAACCCTAGAAAATCGCAACCTCAAATAGTGTTAAACAACACTCTATCCATACAGGCTCACTTATTCCAAATAATTCACTTGTTCCATTTGGACAGTAGACTGACCCCAAGACACTAAGTTAACCAAGCTCTAGTAGTCTGACTGTCATTGTGATTGGTCCCGAGACATTTGATCAACCGAACTCCAGCAATCATACTCCCAAATCACATCACACATCAAATAAATCAATCCAATCAATATCCACAAATAGGTTAGTAATATAACCTAAATTCTATAGTCGTACAGGTACGTACTCGATCTTAGTGCTGCCCATTAGGTAGCACGTTCTATTGATATCCTTCATTTAAAAATAAATCCATACATTCATAAAATAAATGATGCATGACATTAATTAAAATAACAATATAAAGCATATATATACTAGAAATATACAAAAAATAAACCAAGTATATTTCCAATATATATATGTCAAATAAATTCAGTTTAGTTATAAAATAAACTATAAATATACTTAAAAAAACATTTTAGGTATAATTCATTAATAAAACATGCATATAATTTAAAATATACCAAAAATATACCTAAGCAATTGTTAAACCATATATGCATATTTTATACAATTAAAACATACATTTCTAAAAACATGCATCCTAGAACACATATATAAAAGATAGCAACTCACAGTTATTGCGCTCCTCGACACGGGTCTGACGGGCCTGGTCCACTAGGCCTTGGTCTCAACGCAACTAAAAAAAATAAATGACAATACGGAATTAGAATAAATCTAACGTAATTCTAGAGACTCGATCTAAAACATTGGACACAGATTAGGAGTAAGGATTCGACCAGATATCACATTTTACAAGAATTCTACCAAAAATCCGACAAAACCTCCCCTGTAAAACAGACATTTCTCTACTCAAAGAATAGAGTTGGTCCTACATAGAAACACACTTCAAAAATATACAGTCACAACCCCTCGGTCGAACTCCCAAACTACAATTTTATCGACCGAGGTTCACAATTCACAAGATAACACAAAACACATGCAAATACCAAAAATACCAAAAATACCCTTTATATATCAAAGTATAGCAAATTAGAAATTTAAATGCTAAAAATAATTATTTTACTGATAAATATATAAAAATCCTAATTTTGATAAAATATTATTAAAAATCCATAATTCTTGATAAATTCATAAACATTAACCAAAATACATTTTATAAATTCAAATTACATAATTAACCCTAAAACATATTAAAAATCGATAAAAACTCATTTATTTAGAAAAATAGTATATTATATATAATTTGAAAATAATTTACGAAAAATAGTTTTAATTAGTTAAAAATACTAAATAATTTGTAGAAATCATTTTCATACCTCAAATAACTATTAAAACCAATTTAATTATATTTTTAGCCAATTTAATGCCAAATTACCAAAATACCCCTATTATATATAAATTCACTATAATTGTTCAAAAATTCACCAAAAATAGTATAATTACTCAAAAATTAATTTCTCAACATATAATTCAATAAAATCAATAATTATACTCAATTAACCCATTAATTTTAACAAAATTCTCATTTAACCTAAGTTTCTAAAAATCACCTAAAATAAATAAATTCATAATAATTATACAAAAATCACAAAAATTATAAATAACTTTCTAAAATTCATTTTAACACATATAATCACCATAAATCACAATTTCATAATTTAATTAATTAATTTACAAAAATTAGAAAATATTAATAAAATAATAAAAAATTCACAAAAATCAAAATAATTTCCAAAAATTCTATAAAAATTGCCACATGTATATTGAGCTACTAGGATCAATATTTGTGAAGGAAGTTTTCTTGAATCATCAAAATTAAAGCTTAAAAAAATCAAGAACTCAAAGTGGCCGAAATTAAAAATTAAAAACCTAGGGAAATCTAGATCAAATCAAGTGAAACCAAGCTTAGAAATGCACTCACCAGAGCTCAAGGAAGAGATGGAGACTGGTGGCACTTCAAACAGTGGCCGGAATCATTGTGATCGAAGTTGGAACCAAGTTTCGATTTCTCTAAAGAAAATCGGCCAAACAACGCCAGAAAAGGGAGCTAAGGGCAACGGGATGGGTTGGAGATGGAGGAGGACGGCTGAGAGACACACCGACGGCAAGAAACGAAGGTCACAGTCATCCAAAATGAAAGGGGATCGTCGGGCATGGAGAGGAAGGAGTCGATGGCATTTTCATAAATATGGAGGACTTTTTGTTTTGTAAATATTATATGTATATATATAACTATAGTTTATATTATAATAATATATGAATATTATATTCACAATATTTATTCATCGCACACATAATTAATAATATCTCTATACATATACATATATATACACATATTAATTATTATTAAAACTATATAATATAAATTTAATTAAAATAAACCCTAATTTTATTTAAATATGCATATATGCATGTATATGTATATATTTTAATAAGATACCTAAAATCATGCATGGACTCATGCAAATTCACAAAACTGTCCAAAATAATTAATATTTATTTATTTAAGTTTTAATTTCCCCGAAAATAAGACTCTCGAGAAAATTTTACTTAAAAGACTTAAAATAATTAAAAATGACTTTAATAAATAATAAAATAATTAAATAATAAAAAATATATATGAAAATTATTAACACTACATATCCCGATGCAGTTTAAAATTATTTAAAAACTCGGGATATTACCATTATTTTATTATTTTATTTCCATTTCCCATTAATAGTATTTGCTAATTATTTTTTGCGTAATATTGTTATTTTATAGCTGGGATTATTTTGGTAATTTTTAATCATTAAATAGTTATTCTATTAATTAGTTCTTAAGAGGTTTTATTTGTATAATTAATTGGTTTATCTTTGGTTTATGTATGGTTTATTTTCTATTTATTTTACATATTTTGAACAAAGCATTGTAATCCCTAATCCTTTCTCTTATTTATTTGGAATTTATAGTTATAAATTATTATTATTTATTTTATTTATGATGTATGTCAAGCTATAGGCATGAAAATGGGACCAATGTGCAAACTCAGATTTAAACATAAAATTGGAAAGGATTGCAATCCACATTAAATAAAGAAATAATTTAATAATAAAAGGTAATAAAATACAAAACATACACAAAGGCCAACCGTAAGGTTAGGTGGGCATTCCAAAAGCCCATACCCAGTTTCTGAATCCGATATCTGATGACGGCTTTTGGTAACCCCCATGGAATCCAATTGTTGTATAGTGTGTGTAATAACCCAAGCTTTTAAATTATTTTATTTAAAAATAGGATATGCAGTGTCAATGATTTCAAAATTTATTTGATTATTTTACCATTTTGTGAACAATTATTATTATTTTTACGTTTAATTAAAATTTTCTACGTAATTGTTTATATTATGGTTTAATATTTTGGATAATATCATTTTAAAAATACTTAATTTGGTGCATTAATATTTTAATATTATTATTTTAATTATTAAATTATTGAAGTGTATTTTATGAGTATATAATAAATAAATACATATATATATATATATATATATATATATATATATATATATATATATATATATATATATATATATATATATATATATATATATATATATATATATATATATATATATATATACATATATATATACATAATATAACTCTTGCGAGAGTTGGTGAGTGATTAGAATAGACATTCTTATTCTTCTATTTTCTGGGTTTAGAAAACGGGAAGTGAGATTCTATTCTAAAGGAATTGGTTTAAGTGTTTAGCCATTAAAACACTTGGGAATTTGGTTTTTGAGTGAGCCTTGAAAACTCAAGATTGTAAGGTTGTAAGAGTGAGCCATAAACTCTTATGTATTCTCAATCTTGTTAATAACATTGTGGGTGATTAAAAAAATCCTAACTTGGGGATAAGTTAGGTGGAGACGTAGGATTATTTGAGAATCCGAACTCCTTAAATATTTGTGTTCATCATTCTTCCTTCTCTACTTTTACTCACTTCTTGCAAATAATTCCTTTAATTTCCCATTTTTTTGATAGTCCTATTCACTCCCCCCCCCCTCTAGGACTTTTTCAATTGGTATCAGAGCTTGAATTCTAAGTACTTTATTGCTAGAATACAAGATCATGGGGAGTGAATCATAAAAAATCTCTTCTCTTAGACCTTTCTTTGATGGTAGTGACTATCCACATTGGAAATTCAAAATGAAATTATATCTTGATTGTGATTTCATCAAACTTTGGGATATTGTCCTAAGAGGTTGGGAACTACCTACAACTATTATTGATGGTGTGGTAACTACTCTTGCAAGAAGCCAATGGAGTGTTGATTAAAAGGAAGAAAATCATAAAAATAAAAAGGCTATAATTACTCTAGTCTCCTCCATAACAAGAGAAGAAGGAGGCAAGCTTCAATATTGCATTTCGGCTAAAGAAATGTGGGAGACCTTGGAAAATCACTATGAAGGCAACATTCAAGTAAGAAGCAAGAAGGTTCAACTTCATATGTATGAATATGAACTCTTTAAAATGAAGCCTCAAGAATCAATCACGGAGATGACAAATAGTCTCAATGCTCTCCTCATAACCCTCAAGAAACTTGGAAAACATTTCTCCAAGGAAGAGGTAAACAATAAGATTCTAAGAATCCTACTTAAGAAGGATTGGGAATCTCGTGTTACCTCAATTGTGGAAGCTCAAGACCTCTCCACTCTATCAACTGATGTGCTCTTTGGTAAGCTCTTGACACATGAGCTCACTATCAAGCAAAGAGGTGAAGAACAAGAAGAGAAAGAAGAAAAGAAAAAGAGCATTACTCTAAAAGCTCTTCAAGAAGATAGTGAAGAGGAAAGCATTAAAGATTCTAGTGATGAAGATGGTGACATTGTCATGCTCACTACGAACTTCAAGAAGTTCTTAAGAAAGAAAAATTTCTCAATAACAAAGGACTTCAACAAGAAGTTCGAATGAGATGGAAGGAAGAAAACAAAAGAGGTTACTTGCTATGAATGCAAGAAATCGAGACACATTAGAAATGAATGTCCCAAACTCAAATTCAAGAGCAAGGGAGCAAAAGATAAGAAGAAGGCATTCAAATCTACTTGGGATGATTCCTCCGAATTTGAAGAGGAAGAGGAACAACAAGAAGTTGCCAATCTTTGCTTCATAGCCATTGAAAATGAAAATGAGGTACCATTCACTTCTTACTCTTCCTTTGATGATTGTGATGAATATTGTAACGATGATAATGATGATGATGATAAGAGCCTTATTATGAGCAAATTGCTTGCTAAATGCAAAAGTTTGTTATCTAAGAAGAAAAAATATAAACATGAGTTAGCAAGCTTAAATAAGGATTTTAAATGTTTGAAAATTGATTTTGCTAAACTTGTTGCATCAAATGAAAAACTTGTTAGTGATGCTAAATCTTTTAATTCTTTGGAAGACTAACTTAAGAAAGCAAATGATGAAAATCATAAGCTTTCTAAGGAAGTCTTAGAATTAAAAAATTCCATTGCTAAATTTAAGAGAGGAAAAGAAACTTTAGATAGTCTTCTTGACTCTCAAAAATTTCATGGAGATACCTATGGAATTGGATATAAAAATGGAATGTCTTCATCATCCTCATCACATATTACTTTTGTTAAACCTTTATATGATTCTACTCCTTCAACCTCCAATGAGATTCAAGCAAAAAATCTCATATGTTAAATAGCAAGGCAAAGTCTCATAAGATTAACCCTTCATTAACACAAAGGGGTAAGCCTAAATCTAGAGCAACTCAACCTAAGCATGCTTATATTTATACTGGACACAATTATAATAAGTATGCTGCACAACATAATGCACATAAGCCTATTGCACAATCTTATTGAAATCCTCATCACCATTGCCAATGTATGTCTCACTCAATGTCACAAAATAATAGATACACATAACACCAAAGGCTTGCTGCACACACTAGGAAAGCATTTCATTCTAGAAGAAATAAATTTAAAAATGTTGTACGTTCATATTGCATGATCAAAAGACATACCAATAATGTGTGCTTCTATAGAAAATTGCACATGAATTTGCTTCCTTTGGATTATCTTAAAACTAAACAACCTAGACCAAGAAAGGTTTAGGTTCAAAAGAACATTTAAAATATTTTATGTAGGTGTGCTTAAAATCCGTAAGAATAAAAAGCAAGTGGTATCTTGATAGTGGATGTTCAAGGCACATGACGGGAGACAAGGAGCAATTCAACAAACTTGATGTTAAGGATGGAGGACATGTTACTTTCGGTGATAATGCAAAAGGAAAAATTATTGACATTGGAGAAATAAGTAATCCTCAATCCTTATCTATACATAATGTGTTGTTTGTTGATGGTCTTAAACATAATTTACTAAGTATAAGTTAATTATGTGATATAGGAAATAAGGTGACTTTCTATCCTAGAAATTGCTTTGTTAGTAGTCTTGATGAGGACAAAGTAATTTTTACTGGTGAAAGAGTAGATAACGTTTATGTTATTAATTTGAATAAAATTAATAACAAAGACATAAAATGTTTAATGTCAATTTCCCATGACACATGGACATGGCATAGAAGTTTAGGACATGCAAATTTTGATCTTTTGAATGATCTTTGTAAACATGAACTTGTGATTGGTTTACCTAAACTTGAATTCACTAAGGATAAACCTTGTGATGCTTGTCAAAAGGGAAAAAAAATCTAAGTCTTCATTTAAGCTAAAAAATGTAATGTCCACTTCTAGGCCACTTGAACTTATACATATGGATTTGTTTGGACCAACTAGAGTTACTAGTCTTGGTGGAATGCACTATGCTTATATATTGGTTGATGATTACTCTAGATACACTTGGGTGTGTTTTCTTGCTCATAAGAATGATGCATTTAAGGCTTTTGAAAATTTTTCAAAAAGAGTTGAAAAAGAAAAAGGATTTTGTATTTCATCCATTAGAAGTAATCATGGAACCGAATTTGAAAATGAATTTTTCAAAAACTATTGTAATGAAAATGGTATTTCTCATACATTTTCATCTCCTAGAACTCGTCAACAAAATGGGGTAGTTGAAAGGAAAAATAGAACTTTTGTGGAAATGGCTAGAACAATGCTTCATGAGTATAATTTGCCTCTATACTTTTGAGCAGAAGCCGTTAACACATCTTGTTATATTTCAAACCAAGTTTTCAAAAGACCAATTTTAAATAAAACATCTTATGAGCTATAGAACAATAGAAAACCCAAAATCTCATATCTAAGAGTATTTGGATGCAAGTGTTTTTTATTGAACACCAAGGATAATCTTGGGAAATTTGATTCCAAAGCCGATGAAGGAATTTTCCTAGGCTATTCCATCTCTAACAAAGCATATAAAGTCTTTAATAAGAGAACTCTAGTAGTTGAAGAGTCAATGCATGTGGTATTTGACGAATCAAACTCACTTGATCCTAGAAAGGATGTTTATAGAATTGATGATCTTGTAGGTGAAAATGAGATTGTGGAAACATAAGAAGAAAATGCTAGTAAGCCTTTGGAACTTGAAGATCCAAGCAAGAAGGAAAATAAGGAAATACCTCAGCCTATATTGAAGGATGAACTTCCAAAGGATTGGTAATTCAAGAAAGCTCACCCTCAAGACCTCATTATAGGTGACACTACAAAAGGGGTAACTACTAGAGTTAAACTCAAGTCTACTGTTAATTTAGCTTTCATTTCTCAAATTGAACCCAGAAATGTTGATAATGCTTTGAGTGATGAATTTTGGGTCCTTACTATGCAAGAAGAGTAAAATCAATTTGAGAGAAATAAGATTTGGACCTTGGTTCCTAGACCTAAACATCATCCTATTATTGGCACCAAATGGGTGTTTAGAAATAAGATGAATGAACAAGGTGTCATAACTAGGAACAAAGCTAGACTAGTAATTAAAGGTTATAATCAAGAGGAAGGAATTGATTATGATGAAACCTTTGGCCCCATTGCAAGGTTAGAAGCTATTAGGATGTTACTTGCATTTGCATCATACATGGATTTTAAACTTTATCAAATGGATGTTAAAAGTGCATTTTTAAATGGTTTTATTGAAGAGGAGGTATATGTTGAACAACCTCCAGGTTTTGAAAATTTTGACTCTCCAAATCATGTTTTTAAATTATCAAAAGCATTATATGGATTGAAACAAGCTCTAAGAGCTTGGTATGAAAGATTGAGTAACTTTTTACTAGAGAAAGGTTTCTCTAAAGGAAAGGTTGACATAACTCTTTTCATAAAGAAATCCAAGCATGATTTATTAATTATTCAAATTTATATTGATGATATTATTTTCAGTGCTACTAAACATTGCTTGTGTGAGGAATTTTCTAAGCTAATGCAAGGAGAATTTGAGATGAGTATGATGGGAGAACTCAAGTTCTTTCTTAGACTTCAAATCAAGCAATGTAAAAATGGGATTTTCATCAATCAAACCAAATATACAAGGGACATTCTCAAGAAGTTTGGAATGGATGGAGCTAAATCAAGCAAAACTCCAATGAGTACCACAACCAAACTCAATAAGGATGACAATGGCAAACCGGTTGATGAAAAACAATTTAGAGGTATGATCGGATACTTTCTTTATTTAACCACTAGTAGACCCAATATTATGTTTGCTACTTGTGTGCTAGATTTCAATCAAGTCCTGAGAGTCTCATTTAAATGCTATCAAAAGAATTTTTAAATATCTTTATGATACATTGCATTTAAGACTTTAGTATCTTAAGAGTTCTTCATTTGACTTGATTAGTTATTCTGATGTTGATTTTGCCGATAGCCTACTAGATAGAAAAAGCACTTATGGAACTTGTCAAATTTTAGGAAATTGTTTAGTTTCTTGGTTTAGTAAGAAATAAGTTTTTGTTGCCTTGTCCACCGCTGAAGCAGAATATGTGGTGGCTAGTTGTTGTTGCACCCAAGTTCTATGGCAAAAACAATAACTTTTGGACTATGGCATTGATATTAATCATATTCCAATTAAGTGTGATAATACAAGTTCTATAAACCTTAGTAAGAATCCTATTCAGCATTCTAGAACTAAGCATATTGATATTAGACATCATTTCTTGCATGATCATGTGCAAAATGGTGATACTTTTCTTGATTTTATTGATACTAATCATCAATTAGTAGACATCTTTACCAAGCCTCTTTATGAGGAAAGATTGAATTTTATTAAGCATAAACTTAGTATGATTAATGGGTCAAGCTTGTCTTGATCACTTGCTGAATTGATGAATTGATGTTTGGATTCTTATGTGATCATGTTCTTTAGAAAAATTATTTTCAGCATCATGTATATATTTTGTTTTAAAAGTATTTGCTTTAGCAAATTTACTTCATATACATGATATATTGTATTTCCCATTTGCATGATCTTTGTACTAATTTTATTTGATTTGGATCTATATGGATTCATTCAATTTATTTTCAAAAGCCCTTCTATTTTGCAAATTAATAATTAATTATTGAGCTAAATTCAATTAATTAATTATTTAAATTTTGCATAAATATTCCTCCTCCTCAACAAATTTTTTTGTGTGTATTTTCATGATAGTTTATGTTTGGTTTATTTTCAGTATACTTTTCGTATCTAAGTTTTGAGCTGTTAGTCTATTTTTTTTAATTCATTTTATGTCAATTTCTGTTTGGTTTATTTTCAGTATACTTTTCGTATATAAGTTTTGAGCTGTTAAGTGTGTTTTTTCGTCAGTTTATGTTCGGTTTATTTTTCGGATATTTTCTGGATATAAACCTTGAGCTGTAAGATTTTTTTTCTAAATTCATGCTTTATATTTTTTTTGGCTTATCTTTAGTGTTATTTTTTAAAATAATAATAATAATAATAATAATAATAATTTTTTACATATTTGCAAAATTTTCTCTTTGATTTATTTATTTATGTCAAAAATATTTGTTTTAACTATCATTTATTTTAATTGTATAATTAATTTTATGGTCAATGACCTATTTGTCAGCTTTTTTGGACTCAAATGCAACAAATTTGAAAGGACAAGGATCAAATGGAAATTTTCATCACCAGCCTTTGAGCTCGTGACCATTGTGGTCCGGGCGTTATGAGTTGGGTCATGAGCGGACTGCTCATGAACCGCTTGTGAGAAGCGGTTCTGAAAGAACTAGTACCGCTCACGAGCGAACCGCTTGTGAGCAGCGGTCTGGTTCACCTTTCAATTTTTTTTCTTTTTTTTGAATTCTTTACAATTTTTTTATGTATAAATGCCCCTCAATCCTATTTCACTTTTAATCAATTACATTTTCAATTAAACTTCTTCAAAATTCTTTCCAAACTCTTTCTTATTTTAATGTAATTTTATTTGTATTTTGACAGGGGGGGAAAAATTTTGAGTTTGTTTAATTTTTGTATTTCTTAGAAATTGTTTTTATCTTTGATAATTCATGGATATTTTTAAGATTTGGTCTATCTTTTCATTTTAACAAAGAAGGAAAAACAATTAAGTTTGCATGTGTACTTAGTTAATCTCTTTTAAGGAAGAAATTTTTTTTTTCAAAGATGTGTTTATGTAAGTGACATAACTATGTGATAGTGTGTTCTTAATATCATTTTTTTAAATCCATTGAAATAGGGGAGAAAATTATTTGAATTTATTTCACATAATTCTTTTTCTCATGAATAATAACAATGTAAATATGGCTAGTTTTTGTCCTTATGATAAAATCCTTGTTTTGCTTTACTTTGTTTATATATGACATGAATTTTTTTTTGAATGACTATTTATTATGCTTATTCATGTATACATTCTTCTTAGGAATGGTTTTTATCTTTTAAAAATGACATGTATTTCATAAAGAATTAGAATATCTTTGTTTGCATTGTTTTGGTTCTTGATTTTGTATTCCCTCTAGTGTTTTTGGCTCCCTTAGGTCTATTTCCCCTTATATCTCTCTCTTTTCTTTTTGTCTTTGACAAAGGGGGAGAAGAAGCTATGTGCTTAGGGGATAAATAATTGTCTAAGATATGCTAAGTACCACATGATTATGTATGATTGAATATCTAAAATCTACATGATCATGTGATGTTTGAATATAGCATACATACTATTTTTATGATGCATTATGTTTGAGATTATTTTCTTCATTTTATCTAATATTTTTTTAATCATGTTATCATCATTTGTTATGTTAAGTCATGTTATTAACAATGTGTTATGTTGTCTTTATTTTTGACAAGCAAGAATAATAAAATTTATTTATTTATATTCTTATCATGCCAATAAGGAGGAGAAATAAAGAAATATATTTTTGTTAAAGGAATATATTTTTTAAACCTTAACATGTTATGATATTTCATTTATTTATATGCTTTGATACATGATAAATATTGAATTTATGCACATGTTAAGGGGGAGCAAAATATTTTCTCTTTTTGCATCTATTTAATTTGAAAGGGGGAGCTATTTTTAAGTAATATGCCTATACATGTTATTTATTTTTTACATACACACACATTATTTATCATATTTTCCAAATTGGTTGTCAAAGCCAAAAAGGGGGAGATTGTTGACCATTTGCACGATCAAACTCCTAATTTTGGGACTTTGACAAACAATTTTTATACTAATAATTTCAATTAAGTGTGTAGGGAATTATATACCAAGCATATACATTTTTGGGTGAATAGTAACTTTTTGGGCTGATTGAACCTCTGAGATTGAAGAAGGGTTTTGACTTATTTAGAGCTCTTAAATGTGAAAATGAGCTTCTCACTTTTGAATTAGACATCTTAAGATTTTTAAATTATGCTTGCTCATCAAAATCCAAGTTCATTTGGATACGCAAATCTTCAGTCGAAGTCAACATATGCAGCTTGCATTTCAGTTTTCACATATCTTGGTAATTCAATAATAACTTGAGCTACATATGTTTAAATTAGGTGATTCAAAATTTTATAGAATTATAAGACAATTATCTATAACTTTTATGAAGAATTTTTGGCTGAATTGATCTTCTACAGTCTTTTTCATGTACATATTTTGAAGTGATCATAAGTAGTCCGTCAAAGGAGCATTTGGAGCACATTTTTGCTAAAAGATGGCAGTGCTCCTCACGAGTGGTGGCTCATGAACTGCTCATGATCAGACCTCTAATAGCATTCCAACAGGAAATTTTGAATATAATGACTATAATTTCACCCCTCACAAGCACTGTTCACTCGTGAGCGCTTGTGAACAGCCCTTGAGCTGCCATAAGTTCAAGAATTGATTCAAAATAAATTCTAAACATTGGAGACATGAGTGATACATCCAAAAACTATATTTTTAATTGTTTTCTTTATAAACACAACTTAGAATTCAATTGAAAGGTTAAGAAAACTTGTTTATCATTCATCATTTTCTTAAACATTCAATTGAGCTCTAAAACATTCTTTTAAACAAATTCTTTATGTATAATCTTGTGAGAGTTGGTGAGTGATTATAATAGACATTATTATTCTTTTATTTTCTGGGTTTAGAAAATGGGAAGTGAGATTCTATTCTAAAGGAATTGGTTTAAGTGTTTAGCCATTAAAACACTTGGGAATTTGGTTTTTGAGTAAGCCTTGAAAACTCAAGATTGTAAGGTTTTAAGAGTGAGCCATAAACTCTTGTGTATTCTCAATCTTGTTAATAAGATTGTGGGTGATTAGTCTAACTTGGGGATAAGTTAGGTGGAGACGTAGGATTATTTGAGAATCTGAACTCCTTAAATATTTATGTTCATCATTCTTCCTTCTCTACTCTTACTCACTTCTTGTAAATAATTCTTTTAATTTCCCATTTTTTTCGATAGTCTTATTCACCCCCCCCTCTAAGACTCTTATATATATATATATATATATATATAGTGTGTGTGTGTGTGTGTGTGTGTGTGTGTGTGTGTGGTGTGTGTGTGTGTGTGTGTGCGTGCGTGTGAATATATAGGTGTGTGGTGTGTGAATATTGTACAATATAATAATATATATTATAATATATAGTTTATTAATTTATATTATATAGTTTTATGAATAATATATACAACATACAAAACACTTACCATTTTCATCTTCTCCCTCTCGATCCCCCACCATCACCGTCTACCATCCCGTTCGCCTACTGTCGGTGTGCCTCCAACCCTTTCACCGTCGACCACCAACTTCCCTTCCTTCTCCGACGCTGGGTAACGACCTCAATTCTCTTTTCTGGCTGAATCACGTTTCCTCGTCATTCTCCTCCATCCGGCCACCAAATCGAACGTTTCCGGTGGTGTTGAACTCGTGGAGCTTTGAGGAGGAGGAATCCGAGCTTCTTTTGGCTTGAAAACACGTTGTGGTAAGGTTTCTAACTCATTTTTTATTTCGGCCATTTTTGATTTTTTGATTTTTTTTTTATAATTCTTGCTTGATTCATGAAAATCCTTTTACAAAAGTTGTTCCCCTTAGCTCAATTTACATCCCCTAAATTTTGTGTGATTTTTGGGAATTATTTTGATTTTTGTGAATTTTTTATTATTTTATTCTTTTCGTAAATTAATTATATAAATTATGAAATTGTGATTTTTGGTGTTATTTATGGTTATGGGTAATTTTAGAATTTATTTTATAAATTTTTATGTATTTTGTGTAATTTTTATAATTATTTTTAGTTTATGTTAGTTTTGGAAATATAGGTTAATTATATATTTTGTTAGTAATTATTGGTTAATTAAATTTATTTTTGATTTTAATGAATAATATGTTGAGAAAATAATTTTTGTGTATTTATATAATTTTATTGAATTTTTTATTATATTAGTATTTTATGTGTATTTTCAAATATTAGGGGTAATTTAGCGATAATTTTAGTTAAATATTAAGTTTAATTGGCTTTAATAATTATTTGAGGTATAAAAATTATTTTTAAAAATTATTTACTAATTTTAACTAGTTGATACTAATTTTAAAAAATTATTTTCAAATAATATAGATATTACTATTTTTGTAAATAAACGGATTTTTAGTAATGTTTAATATATGTTTGGACTAATTAAGAAATTTGGTTTTGTAAAAATGAATTTTTATTAAATTATATCGAATTATCAATAAATTTTGATTTTGAATAATATTATATTATTAATTAGGTTTTTTAAGTAATTATTGGTAAAATAATTACTTTTGGTGTTTTAATACTTAAATGCTATATTTTGATATTTGATGGGCATTTTTGGTATTTATTGAATTTTTATATATTTTATTTTAGTATTTGATTGTGGTGAAATGTGGACCTCGATTAGGGAATTTTAGTAGTTCGGGATCCCCAACCGAGAGTTGTGAGAATTTTATACTCGAAGTGTATTTTTCTTGCAGGACCGGCTCTACTTTTTAAGTAGAGAGATGTTCGTTTTACAGAGAAGGTTTTGCCGAATATTTGGTAGAATTCTCGTAAAACGTGACATCATGTCTAATTCTGATTTTCGTGTTTGTTTATGTTTAGTAATTCTAGATCAAGTCTTTAGAAGTTTAAGTTTGATATATGTTCTAATTCCGTGATCATTTTTATTATTTAGTTGCACCAAGATCGATGTCACGACCCAAAACAGGGGCCATGACCGGCGCTAGGGAACGGGAATTCTTTCGAATCCGGAACCCGTAGCAAGCCTAAAATAAAATAAATCATGCAATAACAATAACCATATAATATGCAGCGGAAAATAAAAATCATAAATATAATGATATTACCCATATCAACTGGATTTAAATCAAAACTCATCTCATCACATATATAAAATCTCTTTAATACAAATCCAGTTTCAATATAATACATCTCCTTTAAAATAAAATACATAAAATCCAATACTTCAATTCACAACTACTGCAGTGTCTAGATAAAATAAATAAGACTCAAGTAGACAGTTTACATAAAGAAGCCGGGGCGGAAGAAATCCGGCGTATCGACCTGCTACTGAGGTCTGAGGATGTTGACTCTCCTGAAAAATAGTCAACGGAGGGGAGTCAGACCTCACTGAGTGAATTACTATAATATATATACATACACACTAAGTGATAATGCATACAATCAACAGTATATATATAATATGTATATATCAGGCAATTGCACACAGATGCAATAAATCATTTTATATATTTTATTGAAAATGACAGTTTATGAAGGATCACATAGAACCCTAGAATATCGCAACCTCAAAAAGTAGTGTTAAACAACACTCTGGCCATACAGGCTCACTTATCCAAATATATCCACTTAATCCATTTAGACAGTAGACTGGCCCCGAGACACTAAGTCAATCGAGCTCCAGCAGTCTGACTGCCAGTGTGATTGGCCCCGAGACACTTGGTCAACCGAGCTCCAGCATCACACCCACAAAACACATCTCACATATCAATAATCATAATCAAATCAATATCCACAAATAATTTAATAATATAGCCTAAAGCTATAGGCGTACCGGTACGTACTCGGTCCTAGTGCTGCCCACTAGGTAGCACGTTCTATTGATATCCTTCATTAGTAAATATAAACATTCATTCACAATAAATGATGCTGAATTTAAATAAAACAACAATCTAAACCATATATATACCGAAAATATACCAAGACGTAAACCAGGTATATTTCGAGTATATATACGTCAAATAAATCCAGTCAAATCATAAATTAAACTAAAATATATTTAAAAACATTTTAAATATATTTTATTAATAAAACATGTATATAATTTATTATATACCAAAAATAAACCAAAAATATACTTAAATACAAATCACATTATTATGCATTTTAATCAAAGTAAAACATATATTTCTAAATCATGCATCCTAAGCATGTATACATAGTACAGTAACTCACCTAGTGCGCTCCACGAGACAGGTCCGACGGGCCTGGTCCACTAGCCCTCGGCGCAACTAATCAAGAAATAAGTAATCGACATCAGAATAACCCTAACAGAAATCCTAGAATTCAATCTAGAGTATTAAACACAGAATCGAAATTTAGGGTTCGACTGGATATCACGTTTTACGAGAATTCTACCGAAAATCCGGCAGAACCTCCCCTGTAAAATGGACATCTCTCTACTCAAAAGAGTAGAGCCGACCCTGCAAAGAAACACACTTCGAGAAATAGGCTCAACACAATCAAAATCCCACGGTCGGACTCCAAACTACAGTCCACCGACCGGGGGTCTACAAACACAGAATGATTCCAGATATACCAAAAATATCCTTAAATCATAGAAATACATTTTATACGTAAAAATTACATAATTGACCTTGAAACACTATAAAAACCGATTAAAACTCATTTTATTAGAAAAATCGTATATTATATATATAATTGAAAATAATTCACGAAAAATAGTTTTAATTAGTTAAAAATACCAAATATTTTGTAGAAATCATTTTTATACCTTAAATAACTATTAAAACCAATTAAATTACATTTTTAGCCAATTAGGGTAAAATTACCAAAATACCCCTATATATATAAATATACTTAAATTACTTCAAAAATTCACCAAAATCATACAATTATCCAAAATTAATTTTCTCAACATATTTATCAATAATATTAATAATTAAACTCAATTAACCAATTAATTTCAAATAAAAACACATTTAACCTAATTTTCTCAAATTCACATAAACTCAAATAATTAAAAATAAATACTTAGAAATTCATAAAAATTCTAAATAAATTCCTATAATTCATTTCAACACCCCAATTTAACCATAAAATCCAATTTCATAATTTAAATAATTAATTTCCGAAAATTAGAAAATAATATTAAAATATTCAAAAATACCCAAAATCCAAACAATCTCCAAAAATTCTACAAAAATTCATACATGTAGATTAAGCTACTAGGATCAACATTTGTGAAGGGAGTTTCCATGAATCATCCAATTCGAAGCTAAAAAAATCGAAAACCCTAATGTGACCGAATTGAGTTTTAGCTCAAACCTCAAAATCCACTTGATTTCAGGCCGAAAGGAGCTTAGAATTGGAATCACCGGAGCTCAAGGAGTCGATGAAGACCGGCGGTGCACGAAATGGTGGCCGGAATCGTCGTCGACGGCAAAAAGCTCAACTTGCTGCCATGGCGGATTCCGGGCGTTCCAGCGGGCTTCCGGCGGCCTGGTCACGTCGGAGAGGAAGAGGAAGGAAGGGGAAGGAGGTTGGCGGCAGCTGGTGGTGGCGAGGGGCGGTCCGGCATGCTGGAATGGGAGGCGCAGTGAGGGTGAGCGATCGGGAGAGAAGAAGGAGAGGGAGGGGGGGCAAATGTGTAATTTTCCAATTCTTTTTGATTTTTGACAAATATATGTATATATATATATACTTTATACTATATATTAAAATAATATTAAATTACACACATC
Organism: Mallotus nudiflorus; assembly: GCA_947683625.1. Lineage (NCBI taxonomy): Eukaryota > Viridiplantae > Streptophyta > Magnoliopsida > Malpighiales > Euphorbiaceae > Mallotus > Mallotus nudiflorus. The sequence continues at coordinate 334,725 of CANTUR010000234.1, forward strand.
AAATATACACCACACACATAAAAATATTAATATTTTAATAATTTATACTAAATAAAATTAATTAGATAACAATAAAACAAATAAATACTTAATAAAATATTAGGGTAATAATAATAAACCCTAATTAAATAATTATACACACAGGCTTTATTTAATAATTTAAAAATACGCATGAGTTCATGCAAGTCCGTAAATACATTTAAAATAATTAATAATACATTGTTTACGTGAAAATTTCCCCGGAAATGCAAGTCCCGGGAAAATTTTACGTAAAACACTGAAAATAATACACCGTAATTAAAATAGGTCTAAAATACATATTAACTCGTAAAAATATCATATAAAATACAGAAATCATTAACTCTGCATATCCCGGTACAGTGTAAAAATATTTTTAAAAACACGGGATATTACAACCGAGGCCTAGCAAACCAAGCTCATCAGACCAGTCTCGAGGATCGCATCCCTGTGAGTTATTATGATATATATACGTTGCTTTAGGTTGCATGTTTTAGAATTATATGTTTAAATGTAAGATTTTGCATAATTACTTTATTGAATGTTTAAGTATATTTTAGGTATATTTTTAGTATATTATTGGTATATTTTAAATTAAATGCATGATTTCTTTTTTATTTATATTCAAATTATGTTAAGTATATTATTGGTTGATTTTGAGTATATTTTATGAATTGTTTGAGTTGATTTTATGTATATATACCTGAAATATACTTAGTTTATTTTAGGTATATTTCTAGTATATATATGGTTTATTTAATCATTTTGAAGGTCATTATGCATTATTTATTTTTCTGTATGTATGTTTTATTTTTAATGAAGGATATCGATAGAACGTGCTACCTAATGGGCAGCACTAGGACCGTGTACGTACTGATACAATAGATTTAGGGTTGAGTGAGAATCATTTGTGGTATTATGATTTGATTAAGAATGATATGATTGATTTGATTGAGTTGTGATGTGATTAATGGTGTGATTGCTGGAGCTCGATTGACCAAGTGTCTCGGAGCCAATCATACTGACAGTCAGACTGCTGGAGCTCGGTTGACTTAGTATCTCGGGGCCAATCTACTGTCTAGTTGGATTAAGTGAATTTATTTAGAATTAAGTGAGCTAGTACGACTAAAGTGTTTCCTATTGATATTTGAGGTTGCAATAACTTAGGGTTCTATTTAATCCTTCATAAACTAATATTTTTCAATATTATACATAAAGTGGTTTTCAGCATCTGTGTGTACATGCCTGTATATATACTTATTAAATACTTATAATTGTCTGCATTTGACATTTAGTTATGCGTGTATATATATTATAATAATTCACTCAGTGAGGTCTAACTCCCCTCAGTTGATGTTTTTACAGGAGAGTCCTCCTCTTCAGACCTCAACAATAGGCTTATCCGCCGGATTTCTTTCGCCCCGGCCCTATTATGTAAATTACTTACTTAGTTATTTATTATTGTACTCTAGAAAATTGTAATAGTTATATTATGATCAATAGTGAGTTTATTTATTTTGTTGTATGAGATTTCAATTCAGATATTTAATCTAAATATTATACTAAATTATTTCATGATATGAAAAGATTATCTGTTCATATTAAATTGAAATTTTAATTGTGATATATTTTAATTATTTATTTTTGTTTTTATTTTTAAGGCTTGCTACGGGTTCCAGATTCAAAAGAATTCTCGTTCCCTAGCGCCGGTCATGGCCCCCGGTTTGGGGTCGTGATAGTGTGTCCTGATGTTATAACCCTAATTTTTAAATTATTTTATTGTATTATGAGATATGCAGTGTTAATAAATTTTAAAAGTCAAATTTAATTATTTTACTATTTTGTGATTAATTACTATTATTTTATGTTTAATTGGATTTTCTACGTAAATATATTATTTTGGACATTTAACTTGCATGGTTTATATTGAATTTTTTGGATAGTATTATTATAGTAGTATTAATTTAATTTGCATTATTATTTCTATTATTGTTTTATCAAATTTCATTATTATTTTAATATTATTATTTTTATTAAATTACATTATTAGTATTATTATTATATATTATAATGTATGTGTGTGTGATTATTTGTGTGCTATATATATATAAGATTTTTTTATTATGTGGTGAGAATGATTTAAGATATAATAATTATTATATTATATAGTTTTAATATATAGTTTATATACATATATACATATACAAACAAACAAACATTCAACATACAACATGTAAGCACACTGTACATCCCTTCCCTCCTCTGCACTGTCCTGATCTGAGCTCATCGGTGTGCCTCCCTTGCTTCCAGCCAGCCACCGTCATCTTCTCCAGCCTTCCCACTGTCACCTACACGTCGGAGCATGATCGAAGTTGCAGAAAATGGCAACGACCGCAAGTTGAGCTCCTCTCCATTTCTCCCTCTTCTGGCCAACGTTTCTTGAGCTTCCGGTCTCTATCAACTCTCTAAACTCTGATGAGCACAAATCTAGCTTCGGTTTATGCTCAAAACATCTGTTTCTTGAGTTTTCTTGAATTTTAGTTTTTGAGTTTTAAGGTTTTTCAAATTTTTTAAAGCTTGATCTTGATGATTCACACAAACATCCTTCACAAAATTTTATCTTGGCAGCTTAATCTACATGTTTATATTTTTTTTTTCAATTTTTGGAATTTATTTTAATTTTTGTGAATTTTTGAATATTTTATTATTATTTATTGAATTTTCGTAAATTAATTTATTAAATTATAAATTTGGTATATTTGGTGTTATTATAAATTGATATTAATTTTAGTGTTGAGATTATAATTTTTTTGATTTTTATGTAATTTTTATAAATATTTTTAGTTTATGTCAATATTAGAAAATTAGGTTAAAGTTGGGTTTTTGTTGAAATTGTTGATTAATAATGTATTTTAGTTGATATTAGTAATATATATGTTGAGAAAATAATTTTTATGCACTTATATAATTTTTATAGAATTTTTTAGTAATACTAGTATATTATGTGTATTTTTGTATTATAGGGTTAAATATGTAATTTTGTTAAGATTATAGTTAAATATTATGTTTTAGTTGGTTTTATAATTATTTAAGGTATTAAAATGATTTTTACAAATTATTTAATATTTTTAACTAATTAATACTAATTTTTGAAATTGTTTTCAAATAATATATTATATATATATTATTTTGGTAATAAATGGGTTTTTATTAATTTTGATATGCATTTAGGCTATTTTAGTTATTTGAATATATAAAGTGAATTTTTATTAATTTATATTGAATTATCAAGAAATTTGATTTTTAATAATATTATATTATTATTTCGAGATTTGTACATAATTATTGAGAAACTAATTATTTTTGGTGTTTAAGGTTAAATATGCTATATTTTGATATTTTGAGAATATTTATGGAATTTATTTATTTTTAGTATATTTATTATATTATCTAGATTTTTGGTGAATAGTGGACCTCGACTGGGGGAATTGTGCAGTTTGGAATCCCAATTGAGGGTTGAGTTAATTCTGTGATTTGAAGTGCATTTTCTTGCAGGACCGGCTCTACTTTTTAATAGAGAGATGTTCATTTTACAGAGAAGGTTCTGCCAAATTTTCAGTAGATTTCTCATAAAGTGTGACATCGGGTCAATTCTAAATTTTGTGTCTGTCTGTGTTTTGAAATCTTAGATCAAGTCTCTATAGAGCTTAAGTTAGATTTATTCTAATTTTTGTATTTATTTTATTTGTTTAGTTGCGCTGAGACCGAGACCTAGTAGATTAGGCCCGTCAGACCAATCTTAAGGAGCGTAAACTTGTGAGTTATTATTTTATATGTACATTGCATTTAGGATGCATGTTTTAGCATATATTCATGTTTTAATTGAATTTATTCGTAAATTATTTTATTAAAATGTTTAGTATACTTTAGGTATATTTTAGTTATATTCTTAGCATATTTTTTATATACTTCTAAATAAATGCATGTTTTATTATTGATTTAAACTTAATATGTTTTTAGTATATTGTTGGTTTACATTCAGTATCTTTTATGATTTATTTTGAATTTATTTGATATATATATACATGAAATATACTTAGTTTATTTTAGGTATATTCTGGTATATATGTGGTTTATTTTGTTATAATGAATGACATTATGCATTATTTATTTTCTCATATGAATATTTTATTTTAAATGAAGGATATCGATAGAATGTGCTACCTAGTGGGCAGCACTAGGATCGTGTACGTACTAGTGCGGTAGATTTAGGGTTGAGTGAGAATCCTTGTGGTAATTATGATTTGATTGGTAATGATATGATTGATTTAATTGAGATGTGATGTGATTGATAGTGTGATTGTTGGAGCTCGATTGACTAAGTGTCTCAGGGCCAATCACACTGACAGTCAGACTATTGGAGCTCAGTTGACTTAGTGTCTCGAGGCCAATCTACTGTCAATATGGATTAAGTGAATTTATTTGGAATTAAGTGAGCTTGTATAACTAAAGTGATGTTATTATTGATCGAGGTTGCATTAAATTTGATCCTTCATAAACTTATGTTTTTCAGTATTATTATATAAAGTGATTTTCAACATCTATGTGGATTGCTTGTATATATATTTATATATATGAATTTTTTATTGCATTTGTCATTAGGAAATGCATGTATATATATTATAACAATTCACTCAGTGAGGTCTGACTCCCCCTCAATCTACATTTTTACAAGAGACTCTTCTTCTTTAGATCTCAACAGTAGATCCATCCGCCGGATTTCTTCTGCCCCAGCTCGTTTATGTAAATTATCTACTTAATTTTATATTGTACTCTAGAAAACTGCAATAGTCATATTTTGTATTAGTAGTGAGTTGTATTTATATTTACTGTATATGATTGTAATTCAAAGGTCTTTCTCTGAATATTGTATTAATATATTTTATGTTATGATATGGAAGAGATTATTTTTATTATATTGGTTTGATATTTTAATTATGATGCATATTTATTTATTTTAATTTATTTTATGCTTTTATTTTAAGACTTGCTATACGTTCTGGATTTGAAAGAATTCCTATTCCCTAGCGCCAGTTATGGCCTTTAGGTTGGGTCGTGACACCCGACTTTTATCTAGGTGGTAACTCCATCTCCATTTTGGGTCCCAAGCCCATTTTGTATTTCCTAATGGGCCCTAAGGTCACATAGTGCCATGCTCAATAGACACTTAGGTGAGTGCTTAACCCTACTGCCCATATTGTTGTAGGGATAATTTACAATGCTATTATTTATTAAAAGAATGACACTATGACATATCTACACTAACAATATCCCACTTGCACTAGTGTTATTCATTACAATATCTAAGAACCATCTTCTCAAGATGATTGTCTAACTATAGTTGGGTGAGCGCCTTAGTCAGTGGATCAGCCACATTGTCAGCTGAAGCTGCCTTTTGCATGAGGCATATCGCCCTTCTTAACAATTTCTCTAATAATATGAAAATGTCTTTCTATGTCTTTGGATTTCTAATGAGACCTTAGTTCCTTTGCTAAAATAATGGCTTCATTATTATCACAACAGAGAGCAAACAGTGAACTCAATAAAAGGAACAACTCCTAGTTTGGTAATGAACTTCTTAAACCAAATAGTTTATTTAGTAGCATCCAATGCGGCTATATACTTGGCTTCTATAGTAGAATCAACAGTAATACTTTGCTTAGAACTCTTCCAGCTCACTACACCTCCATCACAGATGAAAATAACCCTAAATTAGACTTTCTATCATCCTCATCTGATTGAAAATCAGAATCTGTGAAACCATCTATTTGTAAATCATCTCCTCTATAAGTTAAGAATAAATCTTTAGTCCTTCTCAAGTACTTAAGGATTGCCTTAATAGCTATCCAATGTTCCAATCCTAGATTAGATTAAAACCTATTAGTCACACTAATAACATACGTAATATCAAGCATAGTACACAGCATAGCGTACATCAAGTTTCCTATAGCCAAAGTATAAGGAACTTTAGCCATTTGCTCCATTTCCTTGGGTGTTTTAGGTGACATACCCTTGGATAAATGGACAACACGTCTAAATGGTAACAATCCTCTTTTAGAATCAAGCATGTTGAACTTCTTTAACACCTTTTCTAAGTAAAGGCTTTGGGATAAACCCATCACTCTCTTCGATTTATTTCTATAGACTAGAATCCTGAGAATATAGGTTGCCTCCCCTAAGTCCTTCATTGAGAAGGTTTTAGATAGCCATACTTTTATAAAATTCATCATTTTGACATCATTTCCAATTAATAGAATGTCATCTACATATAATACTAGGAAAGTGAGTTGGCTCCTATTAATTTTCTTGTAAACACACAACTCATCATTATTCTTAATGAAACTGTAATAACAGATAGCCTCATCGAAATGATGATTCTAACTCCTTGAAGCTTGCTTCAGACCATAGATAGATCTATTAACCTTGCACACTTTTAAGTTATTCTTGGATTCAAAACCCTTAGGTTTCTCCATAAAAATATCTTTTTCAATATAATTGTTAAGGAAGGCAGTTTTGATATCCATCTACCAAACCTCATAATCATAGTGTGCAACTATAGCTAGAAGAATCCAAATGGATTTAAGCATAGTTATTGGCGAGAAGGTCTCCTCATAGTCGATCCCTTACCTTTGGTGAAACCCTTTCTCTACAAGCCTAGCTTTATAAGTCTCTACCTTTCCATTTGCATCAATCTTTCTTTTGAAGGTCCATTTATATCCAATGGGTATAATACCCTTAGGAGGATTAACAAGTGTCTAAATTTGGTTTGCCTATATGGAATCCATTTCAGTTCTCATAGCATCAATCCATCTTGAAGAATCCTTATCACATAAAATTTTTTCATATGTAGTTGGATAATCAACATAAATGCTTTCTTCATAAATATAAAACTCTTGCATATCATGAAGAAGACTATATCTCTCCAGAGGATAAGATACCCTACTAGACCTTATAGGAGTTGGTGTGATGACATTCTCAATTGGAATGGGCTCTTCGGATTGATCAATATCCATTTGATCAATTTATTAGGCTTTCTTAGATGATTTCTTATCTAACATTATATTCCTTCCTTTACCACCTTCCTTAAGAAACTCTTTCTTAAGGAAAATAGCATTCTACTTATAACAACAACTTGTTCAACAGGAAGATAAAAAAATACCCTAAACTATCTTTAAGATATCCAATAAACCTTCCTTTAATTGATTTTACATCCAACTTGTCTAATTTTAGCCTTTTAATAAAATCTGGACATCCCTAAGTATTAACATGTTTAAGACTTGGTGCTCTACCATGCCATATCTTATATAGTGCAGTAGAAATAGATTTGGATGGAACATGATTAAGGATGGAGGAGGTGGTTTAGAGTGCATAACCCTAAAGTGAAATAAGAATATTAGTGTAGCTTATTATTGAACATACCATATCTAATAAAGTACAATTCCATCTCTCGGACACACCATTTAATTGAGGTGTTCCATATGGTGTGAATTGTGATGCAATGCCATGTTCCTTAAGGAATTTAATGAACTTGGTACTTAAGTATTCATCTTCTCAATATGATCTTAAAGTTTTAATACTTTTTCCAGTTTGGTTCTCTTCTTAAGCTTTGAATTCCTTAAACTTTTCAAAGGATTCACTTTTGTTCTTCATAAGAAACAAGTGCCAATACTTTGATAGATCATCTATAAAGGTTATAAAGTAGTAAAAACTACCTTTAGCCATTTTAGCAAATGGTCCACGTACATCACTATATTTGATGTTCAATACATCCTTGGCTCTTGCCATTTGTCCAATAAATGGTTATCTAGTCATCTTGCCTTGAAGACAAGTCTAACAAGTTGGATGCAGATTCAAGATTGCTCAAAATTCCCATTTTTTCCAACTTTGTAATCCTATCCTCCATAATATGACATAATCTCAAGTGCCATAGATATTTTAAGTTAGAGGTATTTTCAATTAGCATTACATTTGCATCACTCATATTAACTTAAGGCTCATTATTATTAGAAATATTATCAAAATAATATAAACCATGTATTAAATAACCCATGCCTATTATTTCACTTCTAAAGTAATTATTACATGCATCTCTTTTAAAATGAAACTCATAACCTTTTCTAGTCAAACTAGAAATAGATACTATGTTCTTATAAGCATTATGTACATATTATACATCATCTAATAACAAAATATGATCATAAAGATCAATAGATGTAGATCTTATAGCCTTGGCCACAACACTTGCTTTATTTCCAAGCTTTTTATTTTATTTTATTCTATTATTTTATTTATTTTATTAAGTTAATGTGTGTGTGTGTGTGTGTGTGTGTGTGTGTGTATAAGTGAAGATTTTTTCTTGGTTTGCTTTTCTTCTTCTTCCCTCTATTTTTGCGTTAACCACTACTACCACCCACAACCCACGCCACCAGAGCCACTACCTGTGCCACCACTCACCGCCACCATCTCTCCTCTTTCTCTCCTCCCTTCTACTACTGTCAGTGTGCCTTTGTTGCCACCAGAATGCCTGAAACTGAGACTTGCAGTAATCGGACCACCATTTTTGTCGGTGACAATTTTGGTCACGATAACTCACCGTTTCGATCTTGTTCAAACCTCCTAGCTCCGGTGAGTTCAATTCTAAACTTAGTTTAAGCTTAAACTCCTTTGTTTTTGAGTTATGTCAAGTTTTAGTTTGTGTTATTAGGGTTTTGAATTTTTTTTTTTTGGGTTTGATTCATGAAAGTTTGCTTTGTTAATGTTGTTGTAGGTAGCTCAAGCTTCTCAAAAATATTTTTTGTATATTTTTTTTGAATTATTTTAGTTTCTGGGTATTTTTGAATATTTTAATAATTTAAATTGAATTTTTGTTAATTATGTTAATTATTTATTTTGATTGGAAATTTGATTAAATTAGTGTTATTAATTTAAGTTAGTAATTTTGGTATTGATAAAAAAAATTTTTGGTAATTTTATATAATTTTTGAATAATTTTTAATATCATGTGAATATTGGATTTATAGGTTAATTGTGTATTTTTGTTGAAATTATAGTTAAATAATATGTTTTAAATGATTTTGAAATTTTATATGGTATTAAAATAATTTTTACAAATTATTTACTATTTTTAACTAATTATTAATAATTTTTTAAAAATTATATTTAAATAATAAATTATTTACTATTTTTGTGATTTAATAAGTTTTTAACCATTTTTATTATATATATATAACCTACTTGAGTATTTAATTGTGAATTTTACTATTTTATGTTAAATAATTGAAAAGTCATATTTTTTTTAATATTATAAAATTATTTGAGATTTTATTTAGTTAATGTGAAAAATAATTATATTTAATGTTTTTGATGATTAAGTATATTATATTGTGATTATTAATGGATTTTAATGATTTTTATTACATTTGTTATTTAATATTATTTTATTGCGAATTATGAACCTCGGTTGGGAATTTGTGCAGTTCGAGGTCCCAACCTGAGGTGTTGAACTATTGCGTTATTTAAAAGTGTATTTTCTTGTAGGATTGGCTCTATTTTTTAGTAGAGAGATGTCTGTTTTACAGAGGAAGCTCTATATATTTTTTGGTAGAATTCTCGTAAAACATGACGTTGGGTCGATCTTGAGTTTTTGTGTTTTGACTAAGTTTTGAATTCTTAGATTGAGTCTTCTTTTAGAATTCCTAGAAGGATACGTTAGGAATTTATTCTGATTTTATTATTATTTATTTTTCTAGCTGCGCCGAGACCGAGGCCTATTGGACCAAGCCTGTCGAGTTAGTCTCGAGGAGCGCAAACTTATGAGTTATTATTTTATATATGCATTGCATATAGGATGCATGATATTTAAGTATTTATTTAATATCAATTTAAGTTTTAATTCTGTCATATTTTTATATTATTTATTGCATGCTTTTTATTTTTTTTAAGGCTTAATACGGGTTCCAGATTATAAAGAATTTCCGTTCTCTAGCCTCGATCATGACTCTCCGGTTTGGGTCGTGAAAGAGAACTAGCACCGGTGTCCAATACCCATGCATTAGATGATCTCTTAGAACATTTAGAAATATATAAATTAGAGATAGTCTTACCTTCTCCTTATTTGCCCTTTCCTTTTATCTTATGGGACTCAAGGAACTTAGGACAATTCCTCTTTTAATGCCCTTCGCCTTGGCAATGAAAACACTTTCCTTTACCCGGGTCTTCCCTCACATGTGTCTTGCCTTTATTCTTGGCTATGCCACTCGTGGTCTTGACAACACTTGTTTTGCCTTTCTTTTTCTTATTGCCTTTCTTTTTAGTCTTACTAATAAGTGCAACCTCCTTTCCTTTGCTTCCTTGGATAGCCTTTTGGGCTGTCATTAGCATGTTTAAAAGCTTCATAAGAGTGCACTCTACTTTGTTTATATGGAAGTTTTCAATGGTTTGTCCAAAAGATTCAGGAAGGGATTGAAGGATCAAACCCACTTGAAGATGGAAGTCTATAGTAAAGTCTAGACTCTCTAGCTCCTCCATAGATCTAATCATGGAGTTCACATGGATTTGCATATCCTCACCTTCCTTCATCTTAGCACCAAAAAGCCTTTTTGATATCTCATATATATCAGTCCTACTATGTTCACCAAACAACTATTGTAGGTGAAGTAGGATTTCCTTCACACTTGTGTACTTCTTGTTAATGAATTTTGATACTCAAAGAAGCTACATCATGTAATATGCTTACATATCATCATATTTCCATTTATCTAGAGTGTTACACTCCTCTTGGGAAGTATTTTTAAGAAGGGGATCGAGTGGACTTTGATTTAATACATATAGTATTTCTTCAAAAGCTAAAACAACTTTTAGGTTCCTTAGCCAATCAATGAAATTAGGGCTCGTGAACCAATATTGGTTGAGTATGATTGATAGTGGATTTGATGGTCTCATATTATCAAGTTTTTATACAAAGGCAACAAGATTAATTAGTTCTATGACATTGTTATATTACGATGAGATTTGGTCTTTAATCTTAATGGCCTCCTACTAACTTGATGAATTCTACACTTCCAAGTAGGAAATGAAAATCCCTTATTGGATGGATTTCTAACGGGTGATGAAGTTCTTAATGGGTCACTAATATCCCTCAAGTGCACATTACCATTCTTGGAATATTAATTCTCATTAAGTGGACAACTCTTATCCATCACATCTCATGTGATATTCAATTAATCTGGCTCTTAATGTTACGGGCCTTAGGTACACATTATCGTTCTTGGCCTATTAGCATTAGTTAGGTCCACACCATTAGATCAATGAAATGTATAAACTTGAACAATACATACCTCAAGTACGCCTATTTGCCATTCTTGGCATATAGTGTGTTTATACATCCATAACATCTTATGCTTAATAATAACACTACATGAATCTCTTGGACCTTATGTACACCCCTATGTGTCCATAGCCAATGCACATAATCCTAAAACCATGCAAGTTATTGCTCCAATGGGGTCTTTATTTTAAGTTCTCACTTTGCACATTAACCAATATATTGCATGGTATCTATTTATATATACATATCATATATGCATATAGCATGTTATAATATACATATCACATATGTACATAAAGCATGCAAAAATGCATGCACTAAGAAGGAGTGATCATGGAATTTTCTTAAACCTATTTTAACTCTTAAAATAATTTACAAAATGGCTTAGCCTAATAAAATTCTTCAAGGCATAAAACTCCTTCAAGGCATGAAACTCTTTATCACCATCTCTATGGATTTCATTCTTAAGCACTTTAAACTTCTTGCCACAACTGTTGTGACTTACATTTATCCTTAGCATATCAAGGTTAATATTACATCCTAATAATTTAATGTAATTAATATTTACTTACACATCAAATAATAAAATTAATAATTATTACAAATATAAGGATGCAATCTAAGTCCATGATCACTTTTTGTAAATAATGATCAATATGCAAAATTAAACATACAAAAAAAATTATTATGCTATAGTAATAGGCAGTAGCTACAGTCGGAACAGTACCACTATTGCTATAATACTATATTATTCATATCACATTTTAAGCATATTTAGTCACAACTCTTATAACTAACAATTAATTATAATCACAACACTTGTAATTATAAATTAATTATAATATATATCATTATTAAAATAATTATTAATAATTTAATATCTCATATTAAATCTAATAATTTAATTAATAACATATATTATACTTAATTTGGCATGTGTTAAGTGTAAAAAGGTGCTTGGATACCACTTGAAAGGAATCAGTTGTGCTACTTAGATATTAAAAACATATGTGTTTAGCACAAACCTAAGTAAAGCAAATTTTAAAAATTTTACTCAACATAACTCTTCATCACATGAAGAATTTCAATTCTAAGGATCCAATTTGCATTTAAACACATAGCTAAATATCAAAACAATATGTAAACAATAACCTAGAAATTCTAAGTTTGAGAATACTTACAAACTCCTTAGCTTTAGATGTCTTTGGTTCAACTCTTGATCAAATGTTTAGCCTCCCAAGTGTTAGTCCTTTAGCTTGAAACACTAAAGCTTTGCCAAGCACCTTCTTGCCTTGCTTAAGCTTAGTAGCAAGTACCCTCTCTAAGTGACTCTTGTGAACTTGCACTAACTTAGTTCACTTGCAAGAACTTAGAGTTTATTTTATGTATATGTTATTTTTCCTTTTGGTATATTTTCTTACCAAAATCTCTACACACTTTCTCAAAGCAATAACTTACATTAATTTCTTAATGTAATTGCTTATTCTCATGTATCTCTTTATCTTAGAACTCTTATAAGGATATGTATATAGAGAAAGTGAGTTGATATAGACATGCATAAATTAAACATCGCTTATACCACATCATTAGTATAACACTTTGCATGCCACCTTGCATACACCTTTGACATAGTTAGTGAACAAATTGTGCAAGTAACTTACTACATCATTAGTTTACCACCTTGACAATAAAATATCCTTAGCTTGCTACCTTTACATAGTAATGTATAAAGAATTGTGTGGAAAATACATCTCATGGATTATATCTACATCTGTTCTTATACTAATTCAAAGTCAAAAATTTACACCTAATTATTAATTAAATTATTAATAATTTAATATCTTATATTAAATTTAATAATTTAATTAATAACATATATTATTATTAATTTAATATCTCATATTTAATTTAATAATTTAATTAATAACATATATTATTATTAATTTACTATTTTAATTAATATCTCATATTAATTAAATATAAATTAATAATAAAACTATTATTGGAAATAGATTTCATGATATACTCGAATAATTACTTAAAACATAAATCCAATTCCATTAATCTTAAATAATTGATTAAATTCTTTAGTCAATAATTAAATTAATAGAAATGGTGATTTGGCAAAAATCTTTTAGGTATGACTTACTAGGTTCATGTCTAATTGGCAATGAGAATATAATATCGACACTTAATATTATTTGAAATTCTTTCAAGTCCAAATGTGAAAAACTCAATTATGCATATTTAGCTCTCAGAAGTTATGAGTGACCTCTAGCATCGATATCACAACTACTCAATTAGATATAAATGCATATATTAATTCACACGAACCTTATGATCATAATTACTATGCACTAAAATCTTTTCATTAAAAGATCCTGATATAGCCTAGAGTTAAAGTTTAATCAAACTCTGATAGCTTCATCGTATGACCTCATCTCAAGTATTGATTATTGATAAAACATAACTAACACTAGAAACACTTTCTAGCACAAAAAATCTTTCAGATTATGTTATGTTTGTCCTGGCTAGGAACTTATTCATCAAGAATAAACTTAAATAGTATAGGATCTATCCCGATTCATTTTAGGCAATGAATCCTATCTTGGTTGAACACTCATCCCGACATTCAACTAACTAGAGCCACTACATGCCATATACCCATATGTGAATAACACAAGTATGTAAGCTATAACAAACTCTAACCACTTAAATATGGATGACCATGTCACCTCAAGTTAAAGGACTATATGCACCATTATGACTTGGATTATGATTGTTGATTATAAGTGAGTAGCCTTGTAATCACAAATCTAATGTCACTGTTCGATTCACCCATCACATGAGTATCCACATGTCTATTCTAATATCTCATGTCAAGTAGCATGAGACTCACTACCTCTCACTATTAGCATTACATACTAATCAAAGAAAATAGACAAAGGTGATAATCTAATTAATATTTATCTAAATATTAATTATCCTTTTCAACTCATTTAGATCTATTCTATTTTTTCTGTCTTGACTATCCCACATTATATCTAATAGAATTATTTTACTATATCCACCCCTTAGTCAAACTAGTGCTTGTTGTTGCACTAGGAGCCATTGCACTTGGCCCTAAAGCATGGGTGTTTTGTATCCATTGATCAAAGACAGGTTGTCCAAAAATGGGTTTTCTGACAAGCCTTACAGGGAGCTTTATAAATGTCTCAAGATTCAGGTAGTTGCAAATGATATAACTAGTAAATATGTTCACCTCCTTCATTTTGGGAAGGGAGGGTTAGGAAAATCCTATTTATTGCAGCTTTCTCCAGACCTTCGGGAAAAGCATGAAAAAAAAGGCTCCAATGGTAATTAGAGATACCATTAGTTATGGTACAGAAGTTCCTATAAAAATGGAAAATGCCCTACCTGGCTTGAATCTATAGTCAATCCTATTTTCAAGGGCTCAGCGAGAAGAGGATTGTACCATGAGAGAAGCAAGGAGGTCAACCTCTTTTATGAACAAGTTATAGCATATGTACTAAATAAATTTATAACTCATATTATCAACTCTTAATAATAAATTTATTTAACATATTGCTAAAGGGTAAATACTCAAATAAACAAACTCTTTATTTAAATGAATATTTTATTGCAATAGGGATAATTTACAATGTTAGTATTTATTACAAGAATGACACTAAGGCATATCAACACTAACATTTTCGACACTGACACGCCTTAAAAACTTATCTGACACATTTTGGGGACATTTTTTAAAATAAAAAAATGTTGGGGCTATTTTTTAAAAACAAATGGAAAAAGAATACATGTATCTCTTAATAACATACGTAACTTCTATTATTAGATGAACTAAAATTTGAGATGATATTTTTAAATGAAGATTTTAATGAGAATATTGAGAGTAAAAATGTTAATTAAGTAAAACATTCTATAAATTGAAATTGATAATAAATATTATGAATAAAATCTTGATATATTAATGTTGCTTTTGAGTATTATAATTTTATTATTAATTTTAAGTAAAATTAGATGAAAAATTGTTTATTTATTATTGAAAATTTGTGTATAACTAAGGTTTTATTATTTTATTTATGTTATAAGATAATATGATTACATTTTTTTTGTTTTAGAATTATTTCTAGTGCTAAAAATATTACTAACCATCAAAAGTATATTTTTGATGAACTGAATCTAATTTATAATTTATAAAAATGAACTTTATAATTTTTCATATTTATAAATTGACCTTAGTGTGTGTATCCTATATTTTGGAAAAAAAGTCATATCTCTATGCCGTTATCTTCTTTTTCCTATGTCTCTATTCTTGTGTCCGTGTTACTTAGGTCATTATTTGAGATATAATCTTAGGAATGCCCTTAGTCAAATGTCCAAGTCAGATAGGATGATGCTGATGAGGACAAAAGGGTGGGCAAAAACAAAGGACAATGATAGACGTATCAATTTTAGTCCCTCTAAAATTACAGTCTAGTCCCTATAAAAAATTCTTTCTTTTTTTTTTCCTGGGACTATCTATTTGAGGGAGTTATTTTTGAGATTATTCCTATACTATTACTTGGAACAAGGAGCATTATCCAAAAGCAAAAGGCCTCTAATCGACTAATTGAAGCAATGGATGTGGATTCCACAATAGTGCTAGAAACCAATCACGATTTAGCCGTGCAAAATGCTTCGTCACCTACAACAATGAATAAGGAGCAACTAAGGGATCAAGGGCAACCTACGGGATCTCTAACTTCTGCTACTTCTACTACTGCTGTGACTCCTCCCCCGCCTGTACAAACGCAAGTGGTGCAGCCATAGTAGTAGCCACAGTAAAGCAGTCCTGTGGGAGGGCCGAGACATGCACTTACCTATTCTATTTTGAATGCCATTTTAGAGAAGAAGGAAGACGATCTAGGGCCTAAGTGTGGGCACACCTTGACTGCAGTTGCTGTTGTTAGTGAGGAGGGAATGACTAGTTATATTGGACCCAAGTTGATTGTGTTCAATGGTGCCATAGCTCTTAAGGGCAAATGTTGGCATCTTTATGTCTAGTGTTTCATTTTTTTCTTCTTCTTTTTATTTTTGCTTTTTTTTCAAAGTAACTACTTCATTTTGTTGATTATCATAGAAGATTACAAGAAGCAAGAAGTTTGGTGTATTAATGCATGGTGATATGTGAATTCAGATTCAAAATCTCCATAATTATTGTAAATGAAAATATCAATTACAACAACTAATTGACTTGAAAAGAAATTTATTCAATTTTTTTGTTGGAGAAAAGAAATTTATTTCATTTGATAAAATTATTTTACTAATTAAATTTTAATTTTTAAATAGACTATGTTAACAATGTCCTGGTAAAAATTGGCAACTACCTACACTCCTACACCTTAACTAAATCTTGCCAATTTATAGGTGTAGAACATAATTGGTGACTGTTTTTAGACTGTAGAAAATAAGTGAATCAAACTGTTCTTAATACTTTAAACAAAAAAATAATAAAAAATCTCAAAAAAATTCAATAAAAGAAGTCTTAATATTGCCCTTGGGCTATGATGTTAAAAAAAAAAGTTTTTACATAAATATATAAAAAATAAAAAAATCTTTTAAAAAAATAGTTGACATTCAAAACTTTCAAAACTATTTTTTTCAAACTATTTTTTTTAAATATAGTCTATTTCCCTTGTCACTCTTATTTTTAGGGTTATCCTTTTTTTTCACCTTTTTTTTACTTTATACTTTTTTTCAATATTTTATTTACTTTCTTGTTTTACAATTTTTTTATTTATATTGTTTTCATTTTTTTACCCAATATTTTTTTTATTATCTTCTTCTATTTTTTTCAATGTTTTTTTGCTCAACATTTTTTTCTATCGGTCTTCATTTTTTTCTCAACAGTTTTTTGCTAAACATTTTTTTCTATTTTTACAACAATATTTTTTTATCTCAACATTTTTTTATAATATCTTCATCTTTTTTCTCAACTTTTTTGCTCAACGTTTTTTTATTATTTTTAAAGTATTATCTTCATTTTATTCGCAATATTTTTTTTGCTCAATATTTTTTCCCTTAAGACCTTTTTTTTTCAAATGAATAATTATGAACTAAACTGTCATGACCCAAAATGGGGAGTCATGGTCAGCATTAGGAAACAGAAATTCTTTCGAATCCAGAACCCAAAGCAAGCCTTAAAAATAAAAACACATGCAACAATAATATAAAAATACACCAAAATTGAAACTTTAATAAATATAAAAGCAAATCTTTATTTTATAACATAATAAAAATATTTTCATACAATATTCAAGTACAAGATTTCTAATAATACAACACACTACTAATACAATAACGCTACTACTACAGTGATTACTAAAATACAAGACAATAGTTTAGTATTTAAATAAATCAGCCGGAGAGAAAAGAATCCGACGAATAGTACTACGAGGAAGGTCTGATGCATTATATCTTGAAAAAAAATGTTGAGGGGAGTCAGACCTTACTAAGTAAATTATTATAATATATATACATGCAACCTAAAGTCATATATATATATATATACACACACACACACACATGCATTTCATACAGATGTTAAAATCCACTTTTATATAATGATAGATGTAGAAAATTTTATTTTAGGTAAAGGATTGGAGCAGAATCCTAAAATATTTCACAACCTCGATCACTGAGCCTCAGTAGCCAACAGGCTCACTTAATTCCAAAATATTTCTCTTTTCCATTTTTTTGACAATATACTGGCCCTGAGACACTAAGTCAACCGAGCTCCCGTAATTACACCACTCTCTCACAGCAAACCTTGATAATCAATCAATCAAGTATCACATCAATAATTTCATAATATTAATTCTAAAAATCTAACACAATGGTACGTACACAATTTTAGTGCAGCCACTAGGTAGCACATTCTACTGCTATCCTTTAAATAAATCTTATAATTATTAAAATAATAAAATGCATAATTTAAACATGATAGTATCCATTTTTAAAGAAATAAACCAATTATATACCAAACATATACTAAATATATATCAAATGTATGTCAAAGATATACCAAATATATGCTGAGAATATATCAAAAATATACTGAATATATAAAAAAAAATATACCAAACATATACATAATCATTTAGTAAAATAATTCACATTTAAATACATTATAAAAATATGGATGCTCATAATTATGTATTCTACATGCAATGCATATATAAAATAATAACACACAGTTATGCACTCCTCTAAAAGAAATAGATTGGTCGGGTCCGGCAGACCTCTGTTTTAACGCAACTAGAGAACATAAATAAAAAATAATAATATTAGAATCGAAATTTTAATTTTATACTTCTAAGAATACTAGAGAAAGACTTAATCTAAGACATGACTCAACCAAGAATCAAAAACTCAGGATCGATCCGATGTCACGTTTTACGATAATTCTACTAAAAATTCGGCTTCTCCTCTGTAAAACGGATATCTCTCTACTGGAAATAGAGTCAATCCTGCAAGCAAACAAATTTCAATATTCACAAGTACACAATTTCTCAAGTTGGGCTCCAAACTACACCAATTGCCCAACCAAGAACCAAAATACACAAACATTAATAATTTAATAATAATATATTAAAAATCATTAAAATCCATAAAAAAAAACAATAAATTACCTCAATACAATTTATTTAAATAACAAAAACATTAAATATAATTTACTTTCACATTAATTAAATAAAATCTCAAATAAATTATATAATATTAATAAAAATCCAATTTTCAATTATTCAAAATTAAATAGTAAAATTCACAAATAATTATTTGAATAGATCAAATATGTAATAAAAAAAAGTTAAAAAATTCATTTAATCACAAAAACAATAAATAAAATTATTATTTGAATATATTTCCAAAAATTATTATTAATTAGTTAAAAATGGTAAATAATTCATAAAAATTATTTTAATAGTATTTATTATTCCAAAATTATTTGAAACATACCAATTAACAATAATTTCAATTAAAACACCAAATTTACTAATTTATATTAATTTTTATAAAAATTAATTTTTTTACATAAACTTTCAAAAATTCTTACTAAATAATCGGATCAAAATTTCCATATACTTCCTTCACCAATTATAATTCAAATAATTTAAAAAATGTATTAAAAATATAAAAAATTTCCGGCGAGGTCACCGGAATAGTGACTCGACAAAAAACCCAAAACACCAAAATCCAAAAAAAAATTAGAAAAATCAAACAAAAATATTTTTGAGTAGCTCTAGCTTCACACAACAACAATTCTAAAGGAACTAAGCATGAAACACTAAAAATCAAGATAAAAAATAAAAAACCAAAGCTGACCTAAACTAAAACTTAAAGATAATTCACTAACCGGACGTTCTAAGCTTAAACCGAGTTGAGAACAAACTTACCTGGATTAAAAGGAGTTGAAAGAGCCTAGGATCACAAGTTAAAACCACCGAAAAGTCGTCGACATCATTGTTGTTACTATTACTGCTTCTCTGATTTAGCCGGTGACAAAGGAAGAGGGAGCTAGCTGGCATTGACAGGAAGTGAAGGGAGGAAAGAAATGAAGCTTGGTGGTGGCCAATGGTGGCTGGTGGAGGCGTGGGGTGGTTCTGCATTTTCACGCAAGAAGAAGAAGAAGAAAAAGAAGAAGAGGAAGGAAAAGGAAGGGGGAGAGGAAGGAGAGGGAGGGAAGGAAAGAGAATTTTTATTTTCTTTCATATATATTTTTAATTATTAGGAAAAAGACAAAAAAATATTAAAAACAATATTTTTAAATTAAATATTCACTTTTCTAATTAAATTTACCATAAATATTAAAATATAATAAATACACTAAATTAACACTATTCATAATTAATAACAATAATATTATTATTAAATAAATAAATAATATATAACAATAAATTAAACTTTTAAATCTCGATTTAATATTAATACCATAATAAAATAATTAACAACACCAGAATCAAATTACACAAATTAATCATGATATATAAAAATTTCAAATATTTATTAGTACTGCATATCTCAAATTAAATTTAGTAATTTAAAATATCAGGTTATAACAATCTTACGCCTCTATAAAAATTCATCCTCAAATTTTCAAATAAAAAAATAGAAAATAGGAATTCATCGAGGAAAATGATAAGGGTAAGCCAACTGCATCTTAACCTTAATATCCCATATGAGCTCCTTCATGTTGTTGTTCCTCCTCCACAACACCTTGACCATCAAAATTTGCTTTGAACACAACTGACAAACTTGATAATCCACTATCATGACTGGCTCCTCCTCGTACGTCAGGTCTATGTTCACTTCCACACACTCATGCTGCAACACGTGCAAAGGGGTTTGAAATATACTTCCTCAAGATCGGAACACTGGATACACTTAAGACAGATTTAAAGGCAAAGCCAACCGATATGCAACCATGTCCACTCATTCTAAAATCTTAAACGGTTCAATATATCTTGATGCTAATTTTCCCTTATTGCCAAACCTCATCACACCCTTTATCAGAGACACCTTCAAAAACACATAGCCTCCAACTTAAAACTCTACATCCCTGTGTTTTGGATCCGCATAGCTCTTATATTTACTAGTTGCAATTTTTAATCTCCTTCTTATCACAGTAACCTTCTCCATTGCATCCTGAATAATCTCAAGTCCAGTCAATGCTCTCTCTCTCTCTCTAATCTCATCCTAACAGGTAGGAGATCTACATTTCCTTCCATGAAAAGCTTCATATAGTGCCATTTTAATATTGTTGTGGTAGTTGTTATTATAAGTAAACTCTATAAATGGCAAATGATCATCCTAACTACCTCTAAAATCCAATACACACATCCATAACATATCCTCAAGTTTCTTGATTGTCCTCTAAGATTTACCATCAATTTCAGGGTGAAAAGTAGTACTAAAAGTAAGCCAGTGCCCATTACTTCCTGCAACTTCTGCCAAAATTGAGAGGTAAACACTGAACCTTTATCAAATATAATGGAAACAAGCACTCTATGAAGGCACACAACATGCTTAACATACAGTTTAGCTAACTTAGCTACATAATAAATGGCTTTAACTAGCAAGAAGTGCACTAATTTAGTTAATCTATCCACAATCATCGAGATGGAATCATATACATCCTTTGAACTAGGTAATCCTACCACAAAATCTATAACAATTCTCTCCTATTTTCACTCAGGATTAGGAAGAGACTAAAGCTTCCTAGAAGGCTTAAAATGCTCAACTTTCACCTATTGACATGTCAAACACTTGGAAACATAATTAGTTGCATCCTTCTTCAATCCATCCCACCAATACAAATCTCAGATGTTATAGTACATCTTAGTAACACCTAAATGTACATTATAAGCTATAGAATATGCTTCCTCAAGGATTTTCTCTCTCAAATTATCCATATCAGGAATGCATAATCTACCACTGATCCATAAAATACCTTTATCATTAAGTGTAAAATCAATGAACTTCCCTTTACTAACATTCTTCTTAAGCTCGGATAGAATTGGATCTCAGCCCTGAGCTACCTTAATCCTATCTCTTAACTCTGATCTAACTCTAAACTAAGCTAGCAATCCACCTAATTTACTAATCTTCATCATCAAACCTTGATCCATTAATTGGTGCAACTCTTGGATCAAAAGTCTTATCTCCACACTAATATGAGCAAGACTACCTAAGGACTTCCTACTCAAAGCATTTGATACCACATTAGCCTTACCTAGATGATAAAGAATATCATAGTCATGATCCTTCAGCAATTTCAACCATCTCCTTTGCCTCAAGTTCATATCCCTCTACTGAAAAATGTATTTTAAGCTCTTGTGATCTGTGAAAATCTCATAAGTTACTGTTATGACTCATATTTTTTACATTATTTTATTTTAAAATGAGATATATAGTGTTAATAAGATTTGAAAATTTTACTGATTTATTTTCATCATTTGTGATTAATTATTATTATTATTTTATGTTTAAATAAATTTTCCTATGTAAAAATATTATTTTTGGTAATTTAATTTTCATAGTTAGTTTAACATTATTATTTCTATTAATGTTTTATCAAATTTCACTATTTATTTTATTATTATTTGTATTGTTATTTTATGTATTATATTTATATATTAATTAGGGTTTTTATTTATTATGTTAATGTGTGTGTGTGTGTGTGTGTAAGATATTTTATTTTTTATGTGGTGGAGATTTTTTTAACATAAAGTTTTATTATTATATTAATATATATTATAAGATATAGTGTAATATATACATATATTTATACATATATACAAACAAATAACATTCAAACATTCAAATGCAGAACATCAAAAAACATATACTATTATCTTCTTCCCTCCCCTGCATCATCCCGAGCTCATCGATGTACCTCCCTCTCTTTCGGCCGGACTGCCCTCCTTCCTGTCACCTTCTGGTGTTGACATCAACTGTAACTCGTAGAGATTCGAAAGAATTCTCGTTCCATAGCGCTAGTCATGGCCCCTTGTTTGGGTCGTGACAAAGTTAGTATCAAAGCAGAGTTTGTATCTAGGCCTAAGTTGTTAGAGTTGTGGCCTTAGTTTTTCTGTGTTGTGTTTTCTTTGAAACTACTACAGTTAATTAGGTTCGAGTATGTCTTTGATAAGTTTTCCTTAATTTAGCTTTCTACATTATCGTTAGTTATCCATTTTGTCTGAATCCTTTTGTATGTCTTTTCAGAATGAGGAAATGAGCGTGTGTCACTTCGTTGGTCATTGAGGCCAAGGATGATAAGTCCTTTCAAGATGAGGTTTTACCTCTTGAGCTGCCAGCTAGGCACAGAGGTCGTGGCAACATTAGAACTCGGGGAGCAACAGGTCACCATAGACAAAGAGAGCTACAGGATGAGGAACCTGTAGAGCCAGAGTACGAGGATGCTCCTATACCTCCAGTTGCACCGTCGATTCAGCTTGTCTATCAATAGAGTATGTCTGACTTTAAGGCAGTGTTATTCTATACTAGAGTTGGCTGTATAGCCTTCGATGGGACTTCTGACCCATTGGACTTTCTGCATGCTATTGAGATAAGGACTCAGACTGCTCACACCGAGTATCAGTGGATTATAATCATAGAGTTGTCAGTAGAGGGACTAGCCCTAGATTGGTTCATATAGATGATTTAACTGTACATGACTATGATGACTTAGGCACAATTCAAAGAGCAATTTATGAGGAGATTCTGCCTAGACCCACTCCGTATGAGTTACAGACTCCGGTTGACGAGTATCACCAGGGGTGACAGATCTGTTGAGGACTACACTAAAGAGTTCCTTCGACTCGACAGATATGCAGAGGACCTTATGAGGGATTAGTATTTCACAATCACTACTTATGTCACTGGTTTGGCTTTTGCTTTTGCTGGTATGCCTATAGCAGACCTTATTGTAGAGTCGATGATAGAGTTGGCCAAGGAGATTGAGCTGAGGCTAGTCAGGCAAGGAGCTATGCCTGATTATTACCAATTGGGCACTCAGTCAAGTGGATTTCAGACTACTCCGTACTCGAGTTTTCATATTGGTTTGAGTAGTCAGTAGAGAGGCCCAGTGCAGCAGAGCCAGAGACAGCAACAGAGAGGCCCAGTCCAACAGAGCCAGAGACAGCAGTAGAGAGTGCACAGGAGTAATAGACATGGCCATGGAGGTCAGCGTAGACCAATCAGATTTAGGTCAGGTGCCTCTAGCAACAGTAGTGGTCGTAGTTCTGGGTCAGCTGCCAGTGTTTATCAAATGTGTGGCAGAGTCCATCAGGGACCGTGTTATATGACATCGTTGACTTATTTTTGATACAGACAAACGGGACACTATGCCAAATCATGTCCTTATTCTAGTTATCAGCCACAACAGATTTTATGATTTCCACAGCAATCGATTGTTAGTGCAGCACCAGTTCCTTTTCAGTTAACTCTAGCTCAGCACCAGAGTTCTACTCAAATTATTCCTCAGTAAGGTCATGGTAGGGGTATTAGAGGAGGCGCCAGAGGTTTTAACCAGGCTTCTACCAGTCAGCAGGGAGGTCAAAGTTAGGCCAGAGTTTTTCACCTCATTCAACAGGATGCTTAGGCATATAATGCGGTCACGGTAAATATTATTTCTATTTGTTACCTGGATGCATGGGTTCTGTTTAATCCGGGTGCCACGCATTCATTTTTTTCTCCTATGTTTACTTTTAAGTCTTATTGGCAAGCTTCGAATATTGCTTTTCCTTTGTCTATTGCCACTCCTCTAAGTGATTCTTTGGACATCGATGTCATTCTTTTTGGTTGTCCAGCTTTTATCGAAAGTAGAGAATTGCCTGCAGATTTGGTATTGTTAGATGTGATGGAATTTGATGTTATCGATGGTATGGATTAGTTATCTCAACATTATGCCATTGTGGATTGTCGGAGTAAAGAGGTGATTTTCAGAATTCCTGATGAAGAAGAGTTTAAGTTTGTTGGTGATAAGAGTTTTGCACCTCAGAATCTCATCTTTGATATTACGACTAGGAAGATGCTGAGGAAAGATTGTCAAGGTTATTTAGCATTAGTCAGGGATACTTCAGTGGAGAAGTTTTCACTCACAGATGTTCCTATTGCCTGTGAGTTTCCTAATATGTTTCCTGAGGAGTTGCCAGGTTTACCACCTCACAGAGAGATTGAGTTCTGTATAGATATGGTTTTAAGCATTACCCCTATTTCAATGCCACCCTACAAAATGGCTCTTGTAGAGTTGAAAGAGTTAAAGGAGCAATTACAGGAATTACTGGATAAAGGTTTTATCAGACCTAGTGTTTCTCCTTAGGGTGCACCAGTCCTGTTTATGAGTAAGAAGGATGGTATCCTGAGATTGTGCATTAACTACAGAGAGCTGAATAAGATGACAATGAAGAACAAGTATCCTCTCCCGAGGATAAATGACTTGTTTGATTAGCTTCAGGGTGCACAGTTCTTTTCTAAGATTGATTTGAGGTCAAGTTATCATCAATTGCGGACCAGAGAAGCCGATGTTCCTAAAATGGCATTCCACACTCGATATGGCCACTATGAGTTTCTGGTTATGTCGTTTAGCTTGACTAACACACCAAAAGCTTTTATGGATCTGATGAATAAGGTATTCAGACCATATATGGATCCATTTGTGGTAGTCTTCATCGATGATATACTGGTGTATTCAAAGAGTATGGAAGAGCATGTATATTACTTGAGGATTGTACTGTAAACATTGAGAGAACATCAGCTTTATGCTAAATTCTTGAAGTGTGACTTCTAGTTGGAGAGTGTTGCATTCCTTGGACACATGGTGTCTAAAGAGGGTATCTAGGTTGATCCATAGAAGATTGAGGCAATGTCTGAATGGCCTAGATTGACTTCAGTTACTAAGATTCAGAGTTTTCTGTGTTTAGCTGAGTATTATATAAGGTTTGTATAAGATTTTTCCAAAATTGCAGCTCCTATGACTCATTTGACTCAGAAGAATGTGAAGTTTGAATGGTCAGATGCTTGTGAGAATAACTTCCAGTTACTGAAGGAGAAGTTAACCACAACTCCAGTTTTGGCTTTACTTAATTGAGTGGATAAGTTCATAGTGTATTGTGATGCCTCTAGAGTTAGCCTAGGTTGTGTGTTAATGTAGAATGGTAGGTTAATAGCTTATGCTTCAGGGCAGTTGAAGAAGCATGAACAGAATTATCCTACCCAAGACCTAGAGATGGCTGCAGTGATCTTTACTCTTAAGATCTAGAGACATTATGTGTACGGGGTGACTTATGAGATTTTACTGATCACAAGAGCCTTAAGTACATTTTCCAGCAAAGAGATTTGAATCTGAGGTAGAAAAGATGGTTGGAATTGTTGAAAGATTATGACTATGAGATCCTTTGTCATCCAGGCAAGGCTAATGTGGTAGCAGATGCCTTGAGTAAGAAGTCGTCAGGTAGTCTTGCTCATCCGTTAATCCAAGAGTTGCGTCAGTTAGTGGATCAAGGTCTGATGATGAAGATAAGTAGATTTGGTGGACTGCTAGCTCAGTTTAAGGTGTGATCTGTGTTGAGAGATAGGATTAAGGCAGCTCAGAGCCGAGATCCTATTATGGAAAAGCTTATAGAGAATGTTTGAGTAAGGAAGTTCATTGATTTCACACATGATGATGATGGTGTTTTGTGGATCAGTGGTAGATTATGTGTTCCTAATATGGATAATTTGAGAGAAGAGATCCTTAAGGAAGCACATTCTATAGCTTACAACGTACATATAGGTGTCACTAAGATGTACCACAGTATCAGAGATTTGTATTGGTGGGATGGACTAAAAAAGGATGTAGCTGATTATGTTGCTAAGTGTTTGATGTGTCAGCAAGTAAAAAATGAACATCAGAAGCCTTTTGGGAAGCTTCAGCCTCTTCTTATTCCTGAGTGGAAGTGGGAAAGGATTACTATGGATTTTATGGTTGGTTTACCTCGTTCCAATGATGGATACAATTCCATCTGAGTAATTATGGATAGGTTGACCAAGTCAGTACATTTCTTACCATTGAAAGCCACTTATTATGTAGCTAGATTGGTGAAGCTGTATGTGAAGCATATTGTGTGCCTTCATGGAGTACCTATGTCCATTGTGTCAGACAAAGGTTCAGTGTTTACTTCTCATTTTTGGCAGAAGTTGCAGGAAGCAATAGGCACCAGGTTGGATTTCAATACTGCTTTTCATCCTCAAATAGATGGTCAGTCTGAGAGGATGATCCAGGCACTGGAAGATATGTTAAGGATGTGTGTTTTAGATCTGGAAGATAGCTAGGATGATCATTTGCCAATTATGGAGTTCACTTATAATAACAGCTACCATAGTAGTATTGGGATGGCACCATATGAAGCTTTGTATGGAAGGAAGTGTAAATCCCTTTTGAGTTAGGATGAGATTGGAGAGAGAGCATTGACTAGACCTGAGATGGTTCAGGATGTTATCGAGAAGGCTGCTGTGATCAAGAGGAGACTAGAGACTGCAATTAGCAGACAAAAGAGCTATGTGGATCTTAGGCGCAGAGATATGGAGTTCTAGGTATAAGACTATATTTTTCTGAAGGTGTCTCCGATGAAGGGTGTGATGAGATTTGGTAGTAAAGGTAAGCTAGCACCGAGATATATTGGACTGTTTGAGATTCTTAAGAGAGTTGGCACTGTTGCAGATCAATTGGCTTTACCTCTGAGTTTGTCTTAAGTGCATCCAGTGTTCCATATCTCGATGCTGAGGAAGTATATTTCAGACCCTTCACACGTGTTATAGCCTAATAGTGTGAAAGTGAGTGCAGACTTAACGTTCGTGGAAGAACCTATTGCGATCATGGACTATCAAGTTCGACAGTTGCGTTCAAAGTAGATTCTGATGGTCAAGGTGTTGTGGTGAAGCAACAGCGTAGAAGAGCATACTTAGAAGACTGAAGCTGAGATGCGAGATTCTTACCCGTAACTCTTTCCTCCTTGATCCTTGTAATTTATTCTTTTTTTGAATTCGAGGATAAATTCTTATAAGGAGGGAAGACTGTTATGACCCATATTTTTTAAATTATTTTATTTTAAAATGAGATATGCAGTTTTAATAAGATTTGAAAATTTTATTGATTTATTTTCGTCATTTATGATTAATTATCATTATTTTATGTTTAAATAAATTTTCCTACGTAAAAATATTATTTTTGGTCATTTAATTTGCATGGTTATTTTAACATTATTATTTCTATTAATGTTTTATCAAATTTCACTATTTACTTTATTATTATTTGTATTGTTATTTTATGTATTATATTTATATATTAATTAGGGTTTGTGTTTATTATGTTAATGTATGTGTGTGATTATTTGTGTTATATATCTGTGTGTGTGTGTGTGTAAGATATTTTATTTTTTATGTGGTGGAGATTTTTTTAACATAAATTTTTATTATTATATTAATATATATTATAATATCTAGTTTAATATATACATATATTCATACATATATACAAACAAATAAACATACAAACATTCAAACGCAGAACATAAAAAACATATATTGACATCTTCTTCCCTCCCCTGCATCATCCCATTTTGAGCTCATTGGTGTGCCTCTTTCTCTTCCAGCTGGACCACCCTCCTTCCTGTTGCCTTCCGTTGTCCCTCTCCTTCTTCTCTGGCGCCGGCATCGACTGTAACCTGTAGAGATCGAAACTTCACCTTTTTGGCCAACCTTCCTTTTCCTACCACCATTCTTTGCATTTTTGGTGCCATTTGACTCCTCTAACACCGGTGAGCATGAATCCAAGCTTGGTTTGAGCTTTAATCTTCCTTTTCTTAAGTTTTCTAGAATTTTAGTTTTTGAGCTTTAGGGTTTTCGATTTTTTTAAGCTTGATATTGATAATTCACACAAACTCTATTCACAAAAGATGATCTTGGTAGCTTAATCTACACATCTATATTTTTGTTTGAATTTTTGGAATTTATTTTAATTTTTGTGAATTTTTTAATATTATATTATTATTTAATTAATTTCCGTAAATAAATTTATTTAATTATAAAATTTGTTGATTTAGTGTTTTTATGGGTTATTATTAATTTTAGTGTTGAGATTATAATTTTTGTGATTTTTATGTAATTTTTATAAATATTTATAGTTTATGTCAATATTAGAAAATTAGGTTATATTTGAGTTTTTATTGAAATTATTGTTTAATAATGTGTTTTAGTTAATATTAGTAATATATATGTTGTGAAAATCATTTTTATGCATTTATAGAATTTTTATAGAATTTTTGAGTGATATTAGTATATTATGTGTATTTTTGTATTATAGGGTTAAATACGTAATTTTGTTAAGATTATAGTATAATATTAGGTTTTAGTTGATTTTATAATTATTTAAGGTACTAAAATGATTTTTACAAATTATTTACTATTTTTAGTTGATTAATACTAATTTTCAAAAATTATTTTCAAATAATATATTATATATTATTTTGTTAATAAAAAGGGGTTTTTAGTAATTTTTAATATGTATTTAGACTATTTTAGTTATTTGAATATATAAAGTGAATTTTTATTAATTTATATTGAATTATCGAGAAATTTCTTTTTTAATAATATTATATTATTATTTCAAAATTTGTACGTAATTATTGAGAAAATAATTATTTTTAGTGTTTTAATGTTAAATATGCTATATTTTGCTATTTTGAGGATATTTGTGTAAATTATTGATTTTTAATATATTTATTATATTATCTAGAATTTTGGTGAATTGTGGACCTCAGTTAGGAAATTGTGCAATTTGGGATTCCAACTAAGGGTTATGTACATTCTATGATTTGAAGTGTATTTTCTTATAGGACTAGTTCTACTTTTGACTAGAGAGATGTCCGTTTTACAGAAGAGGTTCTATCAAATTTTTGATAGAATTCTCGTAAAACGTGACATCGGGTCAACTTTGAAATTTTGTGTCTGTCTGTGTTATGTAATCTTAGATTGACTCTCTATAGAACTTAAGTTAGATTTATTCTGATTTTTGTTATTATTTTATTTATTTAGTTTCGCCGAGACCGAGACCTAGTGGACCGGACCCGTTAGACCAGTCTCGAGGAGCGCAAATCTGTGAGTTGTTATTTTATATATATATCGCACTTAGGTTGCATGTTTTAGAAAATACATGTTTTATTTGTATTTATTCATAAATTGTTTTATTAAAATGTTTAGTATACTTTAGGTATATTTTTAGTATATTTTTTATATACTTCTAAATAGATGCATGTTTTATTATTGATTTAAACTTAACATGGTTTTAGTATATTATGGGTTTATTTTTGGTATATTTCATTATTGATTTGAATTTATTATATATATATATATATATATATATATATATATATATATATATATATATATATACACACTTAATTTATTTTAGGTATATCTCCAGTATATATATGGTTTATTTTGTTACAATGAATGACATTATGCATTATTTATTTTCTCGTGTGAATGTTTTACTTTAAATAAAGAATATCGATAGAACATGCTACCAAGTGGGCAGCACTAGGACCGTATACATACTAGTACAATAGATTTAGGGTTGATTGAGAATCCTTATGGTAATTATGATTTGATTGGTAATGATATGATTGATTTGATTGAGATGTGATGTGATTGATGGTGTGATTGTTGGAGCTCGGTTGACCAAGTGTCTCGAGGCTAATCACACTGACAATCAGACTGCTGAAGCTCAGTTGACTTAATGTCTCGAAGCTAGTCTACTGTCCATATGGATTAAGTGAATTTATTTGGAATTAAGTGAGCCTATATGGCTAGAGTGATGTTATTGTTGATTAAGGTTGAGATTAAATAAGGTTCTATTTGATCTTTCATAAAACTATGATTTTTTTTGTATTATTATATAATTGATTGTCAGCATCTGTGTGGGTTTTTTGTATATGTATATTTATTATATATGAATGTTTGATTGCATTTGACATATAGGAAATGCATGTATATATATTATAACAATTCACTCAGTGAGGTCTGACTCCCCTTAGTTGACATTTTTACAAGAGAGTCTTCTTCTTTAGACCTCAGCAGTAGGCCTATCCGTCAGATTTCTTCTAACCCCAACTCTTTTATGTAAATTATCTACTTAATTGTTATATTGTACTCTAGAAAACTATAGTAGTCATATTTTGTATCAGTAGTGAGTTGTGTTTATATTTATTGTATGTGATTTTAATTTAGAGACCTTTCTCTGAATATTGTATTAATATATTTATATTATGATATGAAAGACATTATTTTTATTATATTGGTTTGAGATTTTAATTATGATGCATATTTATTTACTTTAATTATTGCATGCTTTTCTTTTAAGGCTTACTACGAGTTTCGGATTCAAAAGAATTCTCGTTCCTTAACGCTGGTCATGGCCCCTGGTTTGGGTCATGATAGTTACCCCGTACAAATAATGTCTCCATATCTTGAGAGCAAAGATCACTGTAGCAATCTCTGGGTCGTGAGTAGGATAATTTTGTTCATGCTTCTTCAACTGCCTCAAAGCATAAGCTATCACCATACCATTCAGCATCAATACATAACCTAGGCCGACTCTAAAGGCATCACATTACATAGTAAATTTGTCTTACCTATTTGGCAAAGTCAGCATTAGAGCTATGGTCAACTTCTCCTTTAGTAACTGAAAACTATTCTCACAAGCATCTGACCATACAAACTTCACATTCTTCTGAGTTAGGCGAGTCATTGAAGCTATAATTCTTAAGAAATCTTGCACAAATCTCCTATAATACCCAGCCAAACCTAGAAAACTTTGAATCTCAATGACTGATGTCAATCTGGGCCACTCAGACACTGCCTCAATCTTCTATAGATCAACCTGAATATCATTTTTAGACACTACGTGTCCAAGGAATGCAACACTCTCCTACCAGAAATCACACTTCGAGAATTTAGCATAAAGCTGATGTTCTCTCAATGTCTATAGTACTGTCCTCAAGTGATATACGTGCTCCTCCGTACTCTTTAAATACATTAGTATATCATTAATAAAGACTACCATAAACTAATCCACAAACTGACTGAATACCTTATTCATCAGATCCATAAAAGTAGCTAGTGCATTAGCTAACCCAAAGGACATCACTAAAAACTCATAGTGACCATATCAAGTGTGAAATGTTGTTTTAGAAACATTGGCTTCACTAATCCATAACTAATGATAACCTAACCTCAAGTCAAC
The DNA here is from genome assembly GCA_947683625.1 of Mallotus nudiflorus. Lineage (NCBI taxonomy): Eukaryota > Viridiplantae > Streptophyta > Magnoliopsida > Malpighiales > Euphorbiaceae > Mallotus > Mallotus nudiflorus. The sequence goes on from CANTUR010000234.1 coordinate 366,974, forward strand.
TTTGGAAAAGAACTGTGCACCTTGAAGTTGATCAAACAGATCATCTATCCTCGGAAGAGGATACTTATTCTTCACTTTCACCTTATTCAGCTCTCTATAATCAATATACAGTCTCAATGTACCATTCTTCTTCTTCACAAACAAGTCTAGTGCACCCCAAGGGGAAATAGTGGATCTATTATCCAGCAAATCTTACAACTACTCCTTTAATTCCTTCAACTCTACAGGAACCATTTTATAAGGCAACATCTATACAGAATTCGATCTCGCTGTGAGGTGGAAAACCTGGCAACTCCTCAGGAAAAACAGCAAGAAACTCACAAGCTATTGGAACATTTATGAGAGATAATTTCTCCACTAAAGTATCCCTAACTAGTGCCAAGTATCCCTAACAACCTTTCCTTAGCGTCTTCCTAGCCATGATACTAAAAATAAGATTCTGAAGTGCAAAACTCTTATCACCCATAAAATTAAATTCTTCTTCATCCGAAATTCTAACAATCACCTCTTTACTTCGACAATCCACAACGACATGGTGTTAAGATAATTAATCCATACAAAGGATCACATCCAACAACACTAATTCCACTGGCATTTTTTTGCCTCTCACTAACATCGAACATCCAGAAAGAACCATATCGGTGTCTAACGAATCGCTTAGAGGAGTGGTGATAGATAAATGAAAAGCCATCCTCGAGCCTTGCAAATACGACTTCAAAGCAAAAACAGGGGACATAAAAGAATATGTGGCACCCGTATCAATCAAAACTATAACATCCAAGTAATGGACTAAAAGTATACATATAACAATGACATTAGATGCCTGAGCATCCTAGTGGGTGAGGGTGAAGACTCTGGCCTAGCCTCAGCCTCCCTGTTGGCTGGTAGAAGCCTGACCAAAACCCTTGGCATCTCCTCTACTACCTCTATCATGCCCCTGCTAGGTAAGAAGCTATATCGTACTTAGATACTAAGTTAGAGGTAGCTTATAAGGAGCTGGAGCTGAACTAGTGATAAACTGCAGTGAAAACTACTGCTGATAGCCAGAATAAGGACACACTCTGGCAAAATGCCCTATTTGTCCACATCTGAAACATGCTCCAGGAGTTATGTAGCATGATCCCTGATGGACTCTCCCACACATTTGACAAGCACTGGTTGCTGATCCGTGTTGTCGTAACTTGAACTTTGACTATTGCTACTGCTAGTAGCTCTAGAACCAAATATAATATGTCTATACGGTCCACCATGGACATGTTTGCTACTCCTATAGACTCTCTATTGAGGTCTCTGGCTCTACTGAAGGGATCCTCTTTGACAACTACTAGAGCCAATCTGGAATATGGTGTACTGAGTACTTTGTGATCCTCCTGCCTGTACAGCTCCCAATTTATAATAATTAGGCATAACTCCCTGCCTGACCAATTTGAGCTCTATCTCCTTGGTCAACTGTATAACAGACTTAAGAGTAAGGCCTGCAGTGGGCTTCCTAGTAAATGCAGAACCCAGTCCGATAATATACGTCGTAACTACAAAGTACTGATCTCTCATTAAGTCCTTTGTATATTGACCTAGTCTAAGGAACTCTCTGGTGTACTCCTCTACTGACCTGTCACCTCTAGTAATGCTTATCAGCTGAAGTCTGTAGCTCATCTGCACAGGCTCTAGACAGAAATGCCTCATAAACCTCTCTTAAAACTGAACCCAGGTGAGTGTCGTCATGTGCAACTAGATGATTTGAATGAACCAATCGAGGGTTGGTCCCTCGATAGACAACTTGACTATCATAATCCTCTAATACTCGATGTGAATAGTCCAAGTCCTCACCTCAATGGCATGTAAAAATTCTAGAGGGTCTGTAGTCCCGTCAAATGTTATCCTGCCAACTCTGGTATAAAACAACACTGCCTCAGGGTTTAGCGTACCCTGTTAATAACTAGGTTGCATTTGCGGTGTAATTGGAGGTATAATAACTTCTTTAAACTCTTGCTCTATAAGTTCCTCATCCTGTAGATCTCTTTATCTATAGCAACATACCGTTCCTCGAGGTCTACCTCTACCTCTGCACATAGCTGGCGACTCAGGAGGTAAAACCTCATCCTGAAAAAACTCATCATCCTTAGCCTCAATAATCGATGGAGCGACACGTGCTTACCTCTTTATTCTAAAAAATATAAAAACCAGTGAAATTCAAAAAAAAGACAACAAATAAACATCCTAACAATTACGTAGAATACTATATCAAGGAAAACTTATCGAAGACATAACTAAACCTAATTTCCTGCAATAGTTTCAAAGAAAACACGACTCTGATAACCTAGGTCCACAACACTAAAAAGCCTAGGCTCTGATGCCAACTTTTTCACGACCTAAATTAAGAAGTCATGACTAGTACTAGGGAACAGGAATTCTTTTAAATCCAGAACCTGTAGCAAGCCTTAAAAATAAAAACACATGCAATAATAATATAAAATACACCAGAATTAAAACCTTAATTAATATAAAAGCAAATCTTTATTTTATAACATAATAAAAATATTTTCATATAATATTCAGGTATAAGATTTCTAATAATACAACATACTACTAATACAATAACACTACTATTGCGGTGATTACTAAAATACAAGAAAATAATAGTTCAGTATTTACATAAATCATCCAGGGAGAAAAGAATATGACGAATAGTACTACAAGGAAGATCTTATGTAGTAAATCCTAAAAAAAAAATATTAAGGGGAGTCAGACTTCACTAAGTAAATTATTATAATATATATACATGCAACCTAAAGTTATATACAATCAAGTATTAGTATAATAATAATAATAATAATAACAATAATATATATATATATATATATATATATATATATATATATATATATATATATATATATATATATATATATATATATATATATATATATATATATATATATATATATATATATATGCACACATACATGCATTTCATATAAATGCTAAAATCCATTTTTATATAATAATAGATGTAGAAAATTTTATTTTAGGTGAAGGATCATAGTAGAACCCTAAAATATTCTACAACCTCGATCACTGAACCTCACTAACCAACAGACTCACTTAATTCCAAAATATTTCTCTTTTCTATTTTTGGATAGTGGACTGGCCTCGAGACACTAAGTCAACCAAGCTCCAACAGTATCACTGTTAGCATGATTGGTCCTAAAACACTAGATCAATCGAGTTCCTGCAATTACACCACTCTCTCACAGCAAACCTCGATAATTAATTAATCAAGTCTCACATTAATAATTTCATAATATCAATCCTAAAAATCCAACGCACTAGTACATACACAATTATAGTGTAGCCCAATAGGTAGCACGTTCTATTGTTATCCTTCAAATGAATCTTATAAGTATTAAAATAATAAAATGCATAATTTAAACATGATAACATCCATTTTTAAAGAAATATACCAATTATATACCAAACATATACTAAATATATACCAAAGATATACTAAATATATGCTGAGTATATACTAAAAATATACCGAATATATATAAAAATTATACCAAACATATACATAACCATTTAGTAAAATAATTCATATTTAAATACATTATAAAAATATAGATGCTCATAATTATATATTCTACATGTAGTGCATATATAAAATAATAAATCACAGTTATACGCTCCTCAAAGAAATAGACTGACATGGTCTAATAGGTCTCAGTCTCAATGACTAGAGAAAATAAATAAATAATAATATTATTAGAATTGAAATCCTAATTTTATATTTCTAGGAATACTAGAGAAAGACTCCATCTAAAACATGACTCGACCAAAAATAAAAAAACTCATGATCGACTTGATGTCACATTTTACAAAAATTCTACAGAAAATTTGACTGAGTATTCTGTAAAATAGATATCTCTTTACTAAAAGTACAATCAATCCTGCAAGCAAACACACTTCAATATTCACAAATGAACAATTTCCCAAATTACACCAATTGCCCAACTGAGAACCAAAATACACAAAAATCAATAATTTAATAATAATATATTAAAAATCAATAAAATACCTCAATACAATTTATTTAAATAACAAAAACACTAAATATAATTTATTTTCACATTAATTAAACAAAATCTGAAATAAATTATATAATATTAATAAAAATTCATTTTTCAATTATTCAAAATTAAATAGTAAAATTTACAAATAATTATTTAAATATTTCAAATATGTAATAAAAATAGTTAAAAATTCATTTAATCACAAAAACAGTAAATAAAATTATTATTTGAATATATTTTCGAAAATTATTATTAATTAGTTAAAAACAGTAAATAATTCATAAAAATTATTTTAATACTATTTATTATTCCAAAATTATTTGAAATATACTAATTAACAATAATTTCAATTAAAACACCTACTTTACTAATTTATATTATTTTTTCCAAAAAATAATTTTTTTACATAAACTTTCAAAAATTCTTAATAAATAATCGGATCAAAATTTCCATATACTTCCTTCACCAACTATAATCCAAATAATTTATTAAAAATATTAAAATTTTTCGGCGAGGGTCACCAAAACAGTGACTCACCGAAAAACCTAAAACACCAAAATCCAAAAAAAAATAGAAAAATCAAAAAAAATATTATTGAGTAGCTCTATGTCACGACCCAAAACAGGGACCATGACCGGCGCTAGGGAACGAGAATTCTTTCGAATCCGGATCCCGTAGCAAGCCTAAAAATAAAATAAATCATGCAATAATAACAATAACCATATAATATGCAGCAAAAATAAAAATCATAAATATAATAATAACATTTTCACCACTGGATTTAAATCAAATCTCATCACATATATAAAGTCTCTTTAATACAAATCCAGTTTCAATATAATACATCTCTTAAAATAAAATACATGAAATCCAATACTTTAATTCACAACTACTGTAGTGTCTAGATTATAAAAATAAGACTTAAGTAAGCAGTTTACACAAAGAAGCCGGGGCGAAAGAAATCCGGCGTACAGGCTTGCTACTGAGGTCTGAAGATGTTGACTCTCCTGAAAAACTATCAACGGAGGGGAGTCAGACCTCACTGAGTGAATTACTATAATATATATACATACACACTGAATGATAATGCATACAATCAACAGTATATATATATCTAATATATATACAGGCAAATTCACACAAATGCAGAAAAATCATTTTATATGTTTTATTGAAAATCATCGTTTATGAACGATCACATAGAACCCTAGAATATCGTAACCTCAGAAATAGTGTTAGACAACACTCTAGCCATACAGGCTCACTTATTCCAAATATATCCACTTAATCCATTTAGACAGTAGACTGGCCCCGAGACACTAAGTCAACCGAGCTCCAACAGTCTGACTACCAGTGTGATTGGCCCCGAGACACTTGGTCAACCGAGCTCCAGCAATCACACCCACAAACCACATCTCACATATCGATAATCATAATCAATCAATATCCACAAATAAGTTAGTAATATAGCCTAAAGCTATAGGCGTACCAGTACGTACTCGGTCTTAGTGCTGCCCACTAGGTAGCACGTTCTATCGATATCCTTCATTATTAATAATATAAAACATTCATTCACAAAAATAAATGATGCATGAAGTTCAATAAAATATCAACATAAACCATATATATACTAGAAATATACCAAAAGTAAACCAGGTATATTTTGAGTATATATATACGTCGAATAATTCCAATATAATACAGAATAAACTAAAATATACCAAAATATACATAAAAGCATTTTTAAGAATAATTTAGTTATACAACATGCAGATAGTTAAAAATATACCAAAATATACCGAAAATAAACCTAAGTAATACTTAAATCATTTATGCATATTTTATTAAAATAAAGCATACTTTTCTAAAACATGCATCCTAAAGTATATATATATATAGTATAGTAACTCACCTAGTGCGCTCCACGAGACGGGTCCGACGGGCCTGGTCCACTAGCCCTCGGTCTCGGTGCAACTAAACAAGCAATAAATAATAGACCAGAATAAACCTAATAGAAATCCTAGAATTCGATCTAGAGTATTAAATACGGAAACATAATTAGGGTTCGACTGGACGTCACGTTTTACGAGAATTCTATCGAAAATTCGGCAGAACCTCCCCTGTAAAACGGACATCTCTCTACTCAAAAGAGTAGAGCCAACCCTACAAAGAAATACACTTTGAAAAATTACACAAAGCACAATCAAAATCCACAACCCCTCGGTCGGACTCCAAACTACAATCTATCAACTGAGGTCCACAAACACAGAAAAATTCCAGAAAATACCAAGAATATCTTTATAGCATAGAAATACATTTCATAAGTAGAAATTACATAATTAACCTTAAAACACTGTAAAAACCGATAAAACTCATTTTATTAGAAAAACCGTATATTATATATATAATTGAAAATAATTCACGAAAAATAGTTTTAATTAGTTAAAAATACTAAATAATTTGTAGAAATCATTTTTATACCTTAAATAACTATTAAAACCAATTAAATTACATTTTTAGCCAATTTAGGGTAAAATTACCAAAATACCCCTATATATATAAATATACTTAAATTACTTCAAAAATTCACCAAAAATTATACAATTATCAAAAATTAATTTTCTCAACATATTTATCAATAATATCAATAATTAAACTCATCTAACCAATTAAATTCAATTAAAAACATAATTAACCCTAATTTCTCAAAATCACATAAACTTCAATAATTCAAAATAAATACTTAGAAATTCATAAAAATTCCAAATAAATTCCTATAATTCATTTAAACACCTAATTTAACCATAAACTCCAATTTCATAATTTAAATAATTAATTTCCGAAAATTAGAAAATAATATTAAAATATTCAAAAATACCCAAATCTCCAAAAATTCTACAAAAATTCATACTTGTATATTAAGCTACTAGGATCAATATTTGTGAAGGGAGTTTCCATGAATCAACCAATTCGAAGCTTAAAAAAATCGAAAACCCTAATGTGACCGAAATTAAAAAATCAAAACCTAAGCAAATCTAAACCATTTAAGCTCAAACCAAAGCTAGAATCACACTCATCGGAGCTCAAGGAGAAGAAAGAGATCGGCAGTGTCAAAAACGGTGGCCGAAAATGGGAGAAACGACGAAGGGAAGATTTCGGCCAAAAATAGAAAACAGGGGCTGCCGGCGCCGGGGAAGGGAGCTGCTGCGGCGAGGGACGGCTGGGAACGGCGGTGGCAAGCCAGGAGGCACACTGACGGTAGGTGACCGGAGTTGCAGCGGGAGGGAAGGGAGTCGGGCGCGGGAGGGAAGGAAGAAAGAAAAAGAAAAAGAAAAAGAAAAAGAAAGAAAAGAAAAAGAAAAGAAAAAGAAAAAAAGAAAAAGAAAGAAAAAAAATAATAAAATAATAATAAATAAAATTTTAATAATTTAATAATAAATAAAATAATTAAATGACAATAAATTAATAAACAAATAATAAAATATTAGGATAATATATATTAAACCCTAATTAAATAAATATTCACACATAGGCTTTATTTAGTCATTTAAAAATACGCATGAGTTCATGCAAGTCTGAAAATACATTTAAAATATTTACGTGAAAATTTCCCCGAAAATGCAAGTCCCGGGAAAATTTTACGTAAAATACTGTAAATAATACACAGTAATTAAAATAGGTTTTAAATACATATCAACTCGTGAAAATATCATAATATATATACAAAAATTATTGACACTGCATATCCCGATACCGTGTAAAAATATTTTAAAAACACGGGATATTACAGTCTTCCCCCCTTACAAGAATTCGTCCCCGAATTTCAAAAAGAAAAGATTACAGACTCAGGAAGGAAAGAGATACGGGTAAGAAGCTCGCATCTCAGCTTCAGTCTCCCACGTATGCTCTTCAACTCTATCGTTGAAGCCACAGAACCTTGACCATCGAAATCTGTTTCGATCGCAACTGTCGAACTTGAAAATCAACGATCGCCACAGGTTCTTCCACAAACATCAAATCTTCACTCACTTCTACACTGTCGGGTTGCAACACGTGTGAAGGGTCTGAGATGTACTTCCTCAACATCGAGATATGAAATACTGGATGCACTTGTGACATACTCGGAGGCAAATCCAACCGATATGCAACAGTGCCAACTCTTTCCAGAATCTCAAACGGTCCAATGTATCTCGGTGCTAACTTACCCTTCCTGCCAAATCTCATCACACCCTTCATCGGAGATACTTTCAAAAAAATAAAATCTCCAACCTGAAACTCCACATCTCTGCGCCTAGGATCCGCATAACTCTTCTGTCTGCTAATTGCTGTCTCTAATCTGCGCTTAATCACGGTGACTTTCTCTGCAGCATCCTGAACCATCTCAGGTCCAGTCAAAGCTCTCTCACCAATCTCATCCCAACTCAACGGGGATCTACACTTCCTTCCATATAACGCCTCATACGGTGCCATGCCAATACTGCTATGATAGCTGTTATTATATGCAAATTAAACGAGTGGCAAATGATCATCCCAGCTACCTCCCAAATCCAAGACACACATCCTCAACATATCTTCCAATGTCTAGATCGTCCTCTCAGACTGACCATCTGTTTGAGGATGACAAGTAGTACTGAAGTCTAACCTAGTGCCCATCGCTTCTTGCAACTTCTGCCAAAAATAAGAAGTAAACACCGAACCTCTATCTGACACAATGGACACAGGTACTCCATGAAGGCACACAATATGCTTCACATACAACTTCGCCAATCTAGCAACTGAATAAGTGGCTTTCACAGGCAAGAAATGTGCAGACTTCGTCAACCTGTCTACAATCACCCAGATAGAATCGTATCCATCCTTAGAACGAGATAAACCTACCACAAAATCTATAGCTATCCTTTCCCACTTCCACTCGGGAATAGGAAGAGGCTGAAGCTTCCCAAAAGGCTTCTGATGTTCGGCTTTCACTTGCTGACACGTCAAGCACTTAGCAACATAATCAGCGACATCCTTCTTCAATCCATCCCACCAGTATAGATCTCTGATACTGTGGTACATCTTAGTGACACCTGGATGAACGTTGTAAGCTGTAGAATGTGCTTCCTCTAAAATCTCCTCTCTCAAGTCATCCACATCAGGAACACACAATCTACCACTGATCCACAACACACCATCATCATCGAGTGTGAAATCAGTGAACTTCCCTGCTCTGACATTTTCTGCAAGCTCTTCTAGAATAGGATCTCGGCTCTGAGCTATTTTAATCCTATCCCTCAGTACAGATCATACTTTAAACTGAGCTAGCAGTCCACCTGATCTACTGATCTTCATCATCGGACCTTGATCCACCAACAGATGCAATTCATGGATCAATGGTCTCCTCTCAACACTGATGTGAGCAAGACTGCCTGAGGACTTCCTACTTAAGGCATCTGCTACCACATTAGCTTTACCCGGATGATATAGAATCTCACAGTCATAATCCTTCAACAATTCCAACCATCTCCTCTGCCTCAGATTCAAATCTCTCTGCTGGAAAATGTACTTAAGGCTCTTATGATCTGTAAACATCTCACAAGTCACCCCGTACAAATAATGTCTCCAAATCTTCAAAGCAAAGATCACTGCAGCCATCTCAAGATCATGTGTAGGATAGTTCTGCTCATGCTTCTTCAACTGCCTCGAAGCATAGGCTATCACCCTTCCATTCTGCATCAACACACAACCAAGACCAATTCTAGAGGCATCACAGTAAACTGTGAACTTATCCACACTATTAGGCAAAGCTAACATTGGCGTTGTGGTCAACTTCTCCTTCAACAACTGGAAACTATTCTCACAAGCTTCTGACCACTCGAATCTAACATTCTTCTGAGTCAAGCGAGTCATAGGGGATGCAATTCTGGAAAAATCCTGCACAAATCGCCTATAATACCCGGCTAAACCCAGAAAACTCTGAATCTCTGTAACAGAAGTAGGTCTAGGCCATTCAGATACTGCCTCAATCTTTTATGGATCAACCTGAATACCTTCTTTAGACACCACGTGTCCAAGAAAAGAAACACTCTCCATCCAGAAATCACACTTTGAGAATTTAGCATAAAGTTGATGATCTCTCAATGTCTGTAGTACAATCCTCAAATGATATACATGCTCATCCATACTCCTTGAATATACCAGTATATCATCAATGAAGACTACTACAAATTGATCCACATACTGTCTGAATACCCTGTTCATCAGGTTCATAAAAGCTGCTGGTGCATTAGTCAAACCAAAAGACATCACCAGAAACTCATAATGGCCATATCGCGTGCGGAATGCTGTCTTAGGAATATCAGCTTCACTAATCCGCAACTGATGATAACCCGACCTCAAGTCAATCTTAGAAAAGAATTGTGCACCCTGTAGCTGGTCAAAAAAGTCATCTATCCTCGGGAGAGGATACTTGTTCTTCACTGTCACCTTATTCAGCTCTCTGTAGTCAATGCACAGTCTCAGGGTACCATCCTTCTTCTTCACAAACAGGACTGGTGCACCCCAAGGAGAAACACTAGGTCTGATGAAACCTTTATCCAACAACTCTTGCAACTGCTCCTTCAACTCTTTCAACTCTGCAGGAGCCATATGATAGGGTGGCATAGATATAGGAGTAGTACCTAGTACCGCATCTATATAGAACTCAATCTCTCTATGAGGTGGTAAACCTGGCAACTCCTCAGGAAAAATATCAGGAAACTCATAAGCAACAGGAACATCTGTGAGTGACAACTTCTCCACTGAAGTATCCCTGACCAATGCCAAAAACCCCTGACATCCTTTCTTCAATAACTTCCTTGCTGTAATAGCAGAAATAAAATTCTGAGGTGTTGAACTCCTATCACCAACAAACTTAAATTCTTCTTCACCAGGAATTCTGAACGTCACCTCTTTATTCCTGCAATCTACCATGACATAGTGCTGAGATAACCAATCCATTCCCAAAATAACATCAAACTCCATCACATCTAATAAAATCAAATCAATGGGTAATTCTCTATCTCCCACGAGAACTGGACAACCAGAAAGAACAATATCGGCGTCCAAGGAATTGCTCAAAGGAGTGGCAACAGACAAAGGAAAAGCCATCCTCGAAGCTTGCCAATAAGATTTAGAAGTAAAAACAGGAGAAACAAATGAATGCGTGGCACCCAGATCAAACAAAACCCAAGCATCCAGGTAACAAACAGAAACAATATCTGCCACGACTGCATTAGATGCCTGAGCATCCTGCTGAGTAAGATGAAAAACTCTGGCCTGATCTCGACCTCCCTGCTGACTGGTAGAAGCCTGGCCAACACCTCTGGCACCTCCTCTAGTACCTCTACCACGACTCTGCTGTGGAATAAACTGAGTGGAACTCTGATGCTGGGCTGGTGGCAACTGAAATGGCACGGGTGCTGCACTAGCAATCGATTGTTGTGGGAATCGCGGAATCTGCTGCTGCTGATATCCGAAGTAAGGACACGATCTGGCAAAATGTCCTGTCTTCCCGCATCTGAAGCATGTCAGCGGTGTCAGATAACACGGTCCCTGATGGACTCTACCGCAAGTCTGGCAAACACTGGCCGCTGATCTAGAACTACGACCATTGCTGCTGCTCGAAGCACCTAATCCAAATCTAAATGATCTACGCTGACCTCCACGGCCATGTCTACTGCTCCGATGCACTCTCTGCTGCTGTCTCTGACTCTACTGAGTCGGACCTCGCTGCTGACTACTCGAACCAACATGAAAACTTAAATACGGAGTAGCCTGCAATCCACTCGACTGAACTCCAAGCTGGTAATAATCAAGCATCACTCCCTGCCTAACTAATCTCAGCTCAATCTCCTTAGCCAACTCAATCACAGACTCCAGAATAAGACCTGCTGTAGGCATACTAGTAAAAGCGGAACCCAAACCAGTAACGTACGTAGTGACTGTAAAATACTGATCTCGCATCAAATCCTCAGCATATCTACCCAGACGAAGAAACTCTCGGGTATACTCCTCTACAGATTGATCTCCACGAGAAATACTGGTCAAACGAAGACGATAGCTCAAACGAAGAGGTTCTGGACAGAATCTCCTCATAAACCGCTCTCGAAACTGAGCCCATGTCATCGTCATCATATAAGGATGAATCATCTGAATGAACCAATCTAGAGCTGGTCCCTCAACAGATAACTCAACAATCATGATTCGCTGGTACTCGGTGTGAGCAGTCCGAGTCCTAGTCTCAATCGCATGCAGAAAATCTAATGGATCGGAAGTACCATTAAACGCAATCCTGCCAACTCGGGCATAAAACAAAGCTGCCTCAGGGTTAGACATACCCTATTGATAGGCAGGCTGAACAGGCTGAACAACTGGAGGAACAGGAACATCAAACTCAGGCTCAACAGGCTCCTCGTCCTGTAACTCTCTCTGCCTATGGCGAACTGCCGCTCCTCAAGGTCTACCTCTGCCACGACCTCTACGTCTAACTGGCTACTCAGGAGGTAAAACCTCATCCTGAAAAGACTCATCATCCTCGGCCTCAACGACCGGTGGAGCAACATGCGCTCGCCTCCTCATACTGAAAAGACAAACGGAAAGATTCAGACAAAACAGACAACGGAGGAATAACGCTGAAAACTAAGCAAGGAATACTTATCAAGACGTACTCGAACCTAATACACTGCAGTAGTTACCAAAAGAAAACACAACTTTAAAACTAGGGCCACAACTCACATAACTAAGCCCTGACACAGAACTCCGCTCTGATACCAACTTTGTCACGACCCAAAACAGGGGCCATGACTGGCGCTAGGGAACAGGAATTCTTTCGAATCCGAAACCCGTAGCAAGCCTAAAAATAAAATAAATCATGCAATAATAACAATAACCATATAATATGCAACGGAAATAAAAATCATAAATATAATAATAACATTTTCACCACTGGATTTAAATTAAATCTCATCACATATATAAAGTCTCTTTAATACAAATCCAGTTTCAATATAATACATCTCTTAAAATAAAATACATGAAATCCAATACTTTAATTCACAACTACTGCAATGTCTAGATTATAAAAATAAGACTCAAGTAAGCAGTTTACACAAAGAAGCCGAGGCAGAAGAAATCCGGCGTACAGGCCTGCTACTGAGGTCTGAAGATGTTGACTCTCCTGAAAAATTGTCAACGGAGGGGAGTCAGACCTCACTGAGTGAATTACTATAATATATATATATACACACTAAATGATAATGCATACAATCAACAGTATATATATATCTAATATATATACAGGCAAATTCACACAAATGCAAAAAAATCATTTTATATGTTTTATTGAAAATCATCATTTATGAGGGATCACATAGAACCCTAGAATATCGTAACCTCAGAAATAGTGTTAGACAACACTCTAGCCATACAGGCTCACTTATTCCAAATATATCCACTTAATCCATTTAGACAGTAGACTGGCCCCGAGACACTAAGTCAACCGAGCTCCAACAGTCTGCCTGCCAGTGTAATTGGCCCCGAGACACTTGGTCAACCGAGCTCCAGCAATCACACCCACAAACCACATCTCACATATCGATAATCATAATCAATCAATATCCATAAATAAGTTAGTAATATAGCCTAAAGCTATAGGCGTACCGGTACGTACTCGATCCTAGTGCTGCCCACTAGGTAGCATGTTCTATCGATATCCTTCATCATTAATAATATAAAACATTCATTCACAAAAATAAATGATGCATGAAGTTCAATAAAATATCCACATAAACCATATATATACTAGAAATATACCAAAAGTAAACCAGGTATATTTTGAGTATATATATACGTCGAATAATTCCAATATAATACAGAATAAACTAAAATATACCAAAATATACATAAAAGCATTTTTAAGAATAATTTAGTTATACAACATGCATATAGTTGAAAATATACCAAAATATACCGAAAATAAACCTAAGTAATACTTAAATCATTTATGCATATTTTATTAAAATAAAGCATACTTTTCTAAAACATGCATCCTAAAGTATATATATATATAGTATAGTAACTCACCTAGTGCGCTCCACGAGACGGGTCCGACGGGCCTGGTCCATTAGCCCTCGGTCTCGGCGCAACTAAACAAGCAATAAATAATAGACATCAGAATAAACCTAACAGAAATCCTAGAATTCGATCTAGAGTATTAAATACGGAAACAGAATTAGGGTTCGATTGGACGTCACGTTTTACGAGAATTCTACAGAAAATTCGACAGAACCTCCCCTGTAAAACAGACATCTCTCTACTCAAAAGAGTAGAGCCGACCCTGCAAAGAAATACACTTTGAAAAATTACACAAAGCACAATCAAAATCCACAACCCCTCGGTCGGACTCCAGACTATAATCTACCAACCGGGGTCCACAAACACAGAAAAATTCCAGAAAATACCAAGAATATCCTTATAGCATAGAAATACATTTAATAAGTAGAAATTACATAATTAACCTTAAAACACTGTAAAAACCGATAAAAACTCATTTTATTAGAAAAACCGTATATTATATATATAATTGAAAATAATTCACGAAAAATAGTTTTAATTAGTTAAAAATACTAAATAATTTTTAGAAATCATTTTTATACCTTAAATAACTATTAAAACCAATTAAATTACATTTTTAGCCAATTTAGGGTAAAATTATCAAAATACCCCTATATATATAAATATACTTAAATTACTTCAAAAATTCACCAAAAATTATACAATTATCAAAAATTAATTTTCTCAACATATTTATCAATAATATCAATAATTAAACTCATCTAACCAATTAAATTCAATTAAAAACATAATTAACCCTAATTTCTCAAAATCACATAAACTTCAATAATTCAAAATAAATACTTAGAAATTCATAAAAATTCCAAATAAATTCCTATAATTCATTTCAACACCTAATTTAACCATAAACTCCAATTTCATAATTTAAATAATTAATTTCCGAAAATTAGAAAATAATATTAAAATATTCAAAAATACCCAAAAATCCAAAAAATCTCCAAAAATTCTACAAAAATTCATACTTGTATATTAAGCTACTAGGATCAACATTTGTGAAGGGAGTTTCCATGAATCAACCAATTCGAAGCTCAAAAAAATCGAAAACCCTAATGTGACCGAAATTGAAAAATCAAAACCTAAGCAAATCTAAACCATTTAAGCTCAAACCAAAGCTAGAATCATACTCACCGGAGCTCAAGGAGAAGAAAGAGACCGGCGGTGTCGAAAACGGTGGCCGAAAATGGGAGAAACGATGAAGGGAAGATTTCGGCCAAAAATGGAAAACAGGGGTTGCCGGCGCCGGGGAAGGGAGTTGCTGGCGACGGGGGGCAGCTGGGAACGGCGGTGGCAAGCCGGGAGGCACACCGACGGTAGGTGACCGAAGTTGCAGCGGGAGGGAAGGGAGTCGGGCGCGGGAGGGAAGGAAGAAAGAAGAAGAAGAAGAAAAAGAAAAGAAAAAGAAAAAAAGAAAAAGAAAGAAAAAAAAAAGAAAAAAAATAAAATAATAATAAAAAAAATTAATAATTTAATAATAAATAAAATAATTAAATAACAATAAATTAATAAACAAATAATAAAATATTAGGGTAATATATATTAAACCCTAATTAAATAAATATTCACACATAGGCTTTATTTAGTCATTTAAAAATACGCATGAGTTTATGCAAGTCTGAAAATACATTTAAAATAATTAATATTAAAATATTTACGTGAAAATTTCCCCGAAAATGCAAGTCCCGGGAAAATTTTACGTAAAACACTGTAAATAATACACAGTAATTAAAATAGGTTTTAAATACATATCAACTCATGAAAATATCGTAATATATATACAAAAATTATTGACACTGCATATCCTGGTACCGTGTAAAAATATTTTAAAAACACGGGATATTACACTCTAGCTTCACACAACAACAATTCTAAAGGAACTATGCATGAAACGCATAAAATCAAGATTAAAAAAAATAAAAAACCAAAGTTGACCTAAATTAAAACTTGAAAATAACTCATTAACCGAATGTTCTAATCTTACACTGAGTTGGGAACGAGCTTGCTTGGACCGAAAGGAGTTGAAAGAACCCAGGATCACGAGCTGAAACCACCGGAAAGTCACCGGTGTCATTGTTGATGTTATTGTTGCTGCTTCTCTGGTTTCACCGGTGACAAAGGAAGAGGGAGCTAGCTAGTGTCGACGAGAAGTGAAGGGAGGAAGGAGGTGAAGCTTGGTGGTGGCTAGCGGAGGTGTGGAGTGGTTTTGCATTTTCACACAAGAAGAAAAAGAAGAAGAAGATGATGATGATGATGATGATGATGAAGGAAAGGGGAGGGGGAGAGGAAAGAGAGGGAGGGAAGGAAAGAGATTTTTTTTTTCTTTTACATGTTTCTTTTAATAATTAGGAAAAAGACAAAACAATATTAAAAATAATATTTTTAAATTAAATACTCACTTTTCTAATTAAATTTACCACAAATATTAAAATATAATAAATACACTAAATTAACACTATTCACAATTAATAATAATAATAATATTATTAAATAAATAAATAATATATAACAATAAATTAAACTTTTAAATCTCAATTTAATATTAATACCATAATAAAATAAATAATTAACAACACTAGAATCAAATTACACAAATTAATCATAATATATAAAAATTTAAAATATTTATTAACACTGCATATCTGAAAATAAATTTAACAATTTAAAATATTGGGTTATAATATAAACATCTTCAATTATTGTTAAATCAAGTAATAAATATTTTCAATTGTTGTAACAACAATAAATAAATAAAATTTTCTCCTTTTATATTCTTAAAGATAAGGATTTTACTTTTTTTACTTTAATTTGTTTATTAAAATGTTTTAAACTTTTTTTTTAAATTATTTGATACTTATTAATCATCAATTAATATGTAACAAGTTTATAATCTTTATGATGTATTTGTAACATTTTAAAAAAATAAAAAAGTTGAAAAAATAAAAAAATCAACAAAAATTAACAAACCAAAACAACAACAACAACAACTAAAATAACAAAAATCAACAAAACTTTTGTTGTTGATTATTGTTTATTTTTGTTGATTTTTTATTATTGTTTAAATTATTTTTTCATTATTAATTACAGAATTAAGGCTATATATAAATTTTTTACTTTTATTAGTATTAATGATAAAAATAATTATTTTTTTTATATATCTCATAATTTTTATTTTTTATTTTTTTAAAAAATCAACAAATATAAACAAAAAGAAACAACAAAAACAATTAAAAACTACAACTGAAATAACAAAATCAATAAAAGTAAAAAAAAATTGCAATTGTTTATTTTTATTAATGTTTGTTGTTTTTTTAGTTTTTTCATCATTAATTATAAAATTAAGATCATAAATATAATTTTTACTTTTATTACTATCAATAATAAAAATAATGATTCCTTTGATATATTTCATAAATTTTTTGTTATTTTTATTGAAAAAATAATTATTGAATACCATGGGTAATTTTTAGTTTAATTTCTAATTTCTAAATAATTATTAAAAACTATGGATAATTTTTATTTTAATTAGTTTAATTTTATATTCTAAATAATAGTAAGTTTCAAAATATTTTAAAAAAATTATTATTTAAAATATAAAATTAAATTATTTAAAATATACAAATCAAATAAATTTATAAAATAAATTTAAATTAAAAACAGCATTAAAATTAAAACTAATAAATAGGTAAAAAAAATTATAGAAAAAGAAAAAGACATGAAACACAGATTTTACAAAATAAAAATACTGAGCAAAAGTTAGATTAAAAGTAAAAAGAAAAAAATTAGAGTTGGAAAGGGAAAAAAAAAAGCATGAACGCCAACAAAAATATATGCATTAACTGTACCACCCCCGAAAATTTCCTCAAAAACAAAACGTAATGGATGACGATATTCGTTAATAAATCCATAATGGGTAACAAACTGTGTCCAATCAGATGAAATGGGTGGCGGAAAAATCAGACTATTGATTAGTTGATTTTTTTATTTTTAAATTTGTTGATATGAAATGGAAATAAAAACCCATATACGTCAGGGCTAATCAGGATCACAGTGAACCACCAACACAACACGCAACAGCTTTAGCTTCAATATCAACAGCAACAACAACAACAAGAAATGAACAATAATAGCGGAGCAGGAAAGATCGTGTGCGTGACAGGAGCTTCCGGTTACATCGCGTCTTGGATCGTCAAGTTTCTTCTCCAACGTGGCTACACTGTCAAGGCCTCTGTTCGTGATCTAAGTCTGTGATCTCTTGCTCAATTCTGTGATCTCTCACCTCTTCCTCAATTCTTTATTCCATGATTTGATTGATTTTTGGTAACTCAGATATTAATTGAATGTTTTGCACTGTTTGTTTCTCTAGATGATCCAAAAAAGACAGAACACTTGCGTTTACTTGATGGAGCTAAGGAGAGACTTCAAATCTTCAAAGCAAATTTGCTGGAAGAAGGTTCATTCGATTCTGCTATTGAAGGATGTGAAGGTGTTTTCCATACTGCATCTCCTTTCCATTATAATATTACTGATCCCCAGGTCATTACTCACTCTTAATTTTCTAATATTTTTCTGTATGTAGTTGGTAATACTCAACTTCTGATACTATAATGAAAATCTAGCAGTTATTGCATCATATGCAATGATGTTAGCATCGTTGTAATTACAACTTGTTTTATTAGCTTTCAAGATGTTAGTCAACCTATTAATTTGTTTGTTCCTGCTCTGTTATTAATCTACATATAACCCTTTTACTATTTCAAGGGAATTCTTTTTTTTCCCTCAGAGATGTCTTCTCGTTTCAGGAATTAATTGATCCCGCGCTGAAGGGAACCCTTAATGTTCTTAATTCATGTGCAAAAACTCCATCTGTCAAACGAATTGTTTTGACATCTTCCGTTGCAGCAGTTATTCACAATGGAAAACCTCGACTCCAGAGGTTGTGGTGGATGAAACTTGGTTTTCTGATCCAGGATTTTGTAAACAATCTAAGGTGCGTCCACACACGTCTTCCTGAAAACCAAGTTGTTCTGCTCTAAATTTTAAGTGTTCAAATCTTGCTCACAGTTGTCTATCCTTATAGTTCTGTGCTAATAACTTCTATGCATGGATTAGCTGCTTGCTGTTTTCTTAGATAGATAAGTCTTAGGGGGAATTAGAATCTTACTGTGCGTGTTTGAGGTCCTGGGTTTTAGTTCAGGTGTTCCTGGATAGGTGCTGGGATTGGACCCATATCCTTCTAGATAGATCGGGTAGGTAGGTTGGGCAAGAGACATGGGTGGGCTGGGCATGCCAAAATATTTATAGTTCCAAGAGTGATTAATTTTCATTACACAGTCCCTCCCAACCTAGAGAGAGTTGATGTGCGCATTTTCTTCAACATGATTGTAGCATCTGTATTTAACCTGAAAAGAAGTAGTCTATGGTGAAATTTCAACCTACGAAATTAGCTAAGATCAAATTGCAGATCAGGTTTTTAACTTTTTATCCATTTTTTTGTCTATGTTTCTCCATACTCATCTCTTTTCCTCCTGTTTTGCTGTTAGCTTTGGTATGTGGTCTCAAAGACCTTAGCTGAGGATGCTGCATGGAAATTTGCAGAAGAGAAGGGTCTGGATCTTGTTGCAATAAATCCAGCAATGGTGATTGGTCCTCTCTTACAGCCAACGCTCAACACAAGTGCTGATGGAATTTTAAGCTTATTAAAAGGTCATTGTTTATGCTAACAATTCTGATGTTCTTTCATGTATATAAAGATTTTTTTTTTTTTGGCTCTTTCATGTGCAGCTAAGGTGTAATACCTTAATTATCTCTTTGCTTCTTCAAGTGGAAGATAGAATGCTTCAATTCATTTTATGTTCAATTTTCTAGAATAAAATTTTTCTTTAGAACTGCCATGGTGAAATAATTTTAAGAAAAATTGTGCCCATTGTTTCTAACAATTTGATTGATTAAATGCAGGAGCGCCAACCTTCCCCAATGCAACTTTTGGCTGGGTAAACGTTAAAGATGTTGCCAATGCACATATTCAAGCATTAGAGATTCCATCAGCAAGTGGAAGGTATTGTTTAGTTGAGAGAGTTGCACACTATTCAGACATAGTGAATGTTCTGCGAAAGCTTTATCCTGATCTTCAATTTCCAGAAAAGTAAGTATTTTTTCTCTGGCTATTCTGGCATCCATAGGTTACTTAACATTGCATGATGATTTCCATTTCGGTTGCCACTTCGTTCCTTATGGTTTTTATCCATTATTCATGTTACTATGTTGACAAAGCGAAGATCGCAATGTCTGTCCGTTCTTGTGATACTTACGAACTAATCTAAAGGAGGTAAGAAGAAGGAAAAAACAATACAGGAAAAAGTTTTCTTGTTATTATTAGCATGCATGTGATCCTGAAGTGTGAACTGCCGCTTCAAGAGAAGAGAAGATGGCCTCCAACAGAACAGAAAAAACTAGTTGATCACATTTCTAGTGTTTTGCTGCTATTTGGGATATTAATTAGTGGTTACGACACAACTATTTTTAGGTCAAACATTTGATGGTATGTGCATATTTAGCTGCTTCTGCAAGAAATTGATTGCCAAAATCTCTCATGGAACCATGCGTGCATACTGTTGTCTACCGGAGTTTTCAATGGTATATTATGTAGTTTTATAAATTATGTGCATTTGGTATAAATAAATTTTATGAAATTCATTTGCAAATTAAGTGTTTTTTTGATTTAAGTGAAATGATTGTGGAATTCATTTTCAATTTTAATTTTTTAATTTTGTAAAATTATTTAATATTAAACTAAATTTTAAAAAATTATTAGAATATTTGAATAAATTTATTTTATAAAAATATTTATTTAAATCAAACACAATTTATTAATAAAAATTTATTTACAAATGAGTTCTCATTTAACAATAAAATGAATTTTTTTAGTGGAATTAGTCTCATTATATTGAGAAATCATTGCAGGTGTGCAGACGATAAGTCTTATGTGCCAACGTTTCAAGTGTCTAAGGAAAAAGCCAAAAACCTAGACGTCGACTTCATTCCTTTGGATGTGAGTCTGAAAGAAACTGTGGAAAGTTTAAAGCAGAAGGGATTTATCAGTTTTTGAGGGTTTCTAATTCTCCAATACATCTTTTCCGGTTGCAAACAAATGATATGGATATGCAAAATTGTTGGCTACCTTTTTAGCTTAATGATTTAAATTTTGAAAGCATATTGGACAATATAAAAGGCATTGAACGATGGTTCGTCTAGTGGCGTTGCCTTCTTCAAGCCATTTTACAAGTCTAGTAACATTACTTTCTTCAAGTCGTTGTACATATCAATTAAATTGCATATTTCATGTTTCAGTTTTATCATGTTGAAGTTATATAAAATTACAAAAACAAGTAAATAAATAAATGAAGTGATGGTTCATATCTGAACTGCTGTACATGTATATTTTTTTATCAACCAACCACTATTGTATATTAATGTATTTTATTAACAACAATTTTTTTTAGGTAATTAATGTGTACTCTTTATATTTTGATTTATTATTCTATTTTATCCTAATATTTTAAAAAATATTTATTTATTTTTAATATTTATAAAATTATGTATTATTTCATTCCTAAAAAAAGACTGATGAGTATTAATTGTTGTGAATATTAAGAATAAATAAATATTTTTTTAAATGTCATAAATAAAATAGTATAATAGGTTAAAATATAATAGATGCACAGTAATTATCTCAGGAAGAGTGGAAATTCAAACTTCAAAACTCTATAACGTGCCAAAGCCCTACGACTAGATGGTAAACCATATGTCCTAAATGAGCTTAGCATCTATTGTATATTAATGAGGTCCAATACTGAACATTATTATAATTTTTTGAAGCCTTGAAGAACATTTATATAAAGATACTATATATATATATATATATATATATATATATATATATTGAGTACATTTGGGCTTGGTGAGAAGCTTAAATTGATGATAATGATATATACAAAAATATGTGAATCCCAACTGCATGGATAATGCAATTACTTTAATTTCAAACGTGTAATTCCACAAGTGTAAAGATGGGTAAATTGACTTTTTGAAAAATATGGATAATTTTTTATTTTTCACAAAGAGTAAACTTAAAATAAAATTTGAGCTGAAATAGATGAAAATTATAAGCAATAAAAACACAAAGAATTTATAGAGGTTCGGCCCTCAAACCCTATTTCTCTCCTCAACAAGTTGAGGATTTCAATTCACTATCAAATCCTACTTCAAGATGTAGATTAAACCCTTATAAGCTTAAATCAAGCTATTTAAGTATTTTCTCAAGGCTCACACTTAAACTAAAGTGTTTTCACAAGACTCACACTCTAACTCAAGTATTTTCAATGACTCACACTCAAACCTAAGTATTTTTAATGGCTCAAGCTCAAATCCACTTGCTAAGAACAATCCTCTTAGATTACAAGTGAATAAAACTCTAACCCAATTCACTCAATCTCTCATTATTGAGCTTTTGAATAATGGTTTTAAACATTCACTAACCCACTCTCAAGAATAGTCTTAAGATAAATAAGAATTACAAGACTTAAAATGAAAGCTTAGGTGGTTAAAGTATTAATTAAAGATTAAATGCTCAAAGATTTCTCTAAATGTGTTTGCTCAACTTCCTTCACTTTTTCCAATTGATTTTAGACTTGTATTTACATCTTCATAAAGAAAAATAGTTGTTGGAGGTGCATTTAATGCAAAAATAGCCGTTTGAAATCGTGCAACAAAAGAGCTCTGCACGCCCGTCATAATCATAACAAAATCGTTATGATCATAATTCTGGAGTCGCTAAGAAGAAATTCAAAATCATGCGTTTTCATGATTAGGGATCAGTGGCGACTCTGGTCATAAAACTCTCTATCACTTTTGGAATTGGTCGTCATTGGTCATGACAAATTTGTCACCACTCATGATGGTTGTGTCATGACTTTAGTTTGCTCACAACATTAGTGATAACTACGCTCGGGAATTTTTAGAAATTTTCAATTTTGAACTTCATAATTTTGCTTTAAATTTTTTTTTCGATGATTAGGATTTGCTTATGATCATTAGAAATGAAGGTTCCCATTATAGCTGACCAAATTTGACTTTAGATTTTTGATGAAAATTTTGATCTTTGATTTCATTCCTATCATCACTCATGATGAGTGTTTCACCACTTATGATTGATGTGCAGACTTAATAAAATTGAGATTACTTACTTTTCATTCCTTGACTTGTTTAATATTAAATGACCTGAATATAAACACTTAAATACAAGGATTAAATACAATTTTTACCTAATTAATTATGACTATTAAAAATGATTATTTTACCCCTCAAGGTTCAACAATCTCCCCTTTTTTTTATAGTAACAAATAATTATATAAAAATAGGCTAAAATTTGGAAGGAATTACTCCCCTGTAATATAAGCCTAAAATTAAAATTGTAAAAAAAAATCATTAAACAAGTCTATTTTGCATATTTGAGCAACAAAGCAATTAATTATTTGAGCAACTCTCAACCATCAACAAAAATATATCCAAAGAAGATATATTTATGAACCTAAAAAGCTTCCCCTTTGAAATAACCACAATGAACATATTCAATATCCATACAAAATACAATTCACATCCACACATTTTACATATTATCTCCCTTTGTTACTATAAAAAATAACAAGAGAGAGATTTTTAAAAAGTGAAAGGCCATAACCATGTCAAGTTTTAAAAATACTTGAAAAATATAGTTAAAAAGAAAAATTAAAATCAAAGCAAATATGCCCTAAATAGTGAAAAGCCACAACACAATATGACTAACAATTTGCTTCACATAGGCAATATCCATGACCAGCAAGTTTTTACAAATCTAATCAATATTTCAACCATCAACACCTCCAATTTAATTAATATCAACACTTAACAAAAAACAACATCACATAGTGTACATATGCATACCAAGTTAAGCACAAAAATTATAAATTTTACAAAATCAACATTCAATCACAGTCACATAATCAATATTCAAAGAAAAATATCCAACAACCAATAATTCCGACAAATCACACTTGCAATTTAATAAAAAAAAATGTTCATAAACATCAAACATCCATGTCACTTTCACAAGATGACCAAATAACTAGGCTTAATTTAACCTTTTCTCCCCCTTAGGTACAATAAAAAAATTAAGTAAAAGGGGAAACTACTATCCAACATAGTCGTGAACCAAAACCAAAAAATATATGTCTTAAGTATGAAAAGGCTACAACAACATCAAGTTCTATAGGAACATGAAAACCAAAATTAATCCCAAAAAAATTATGAAATGAGATGCATGATGCAGTTTTAATGACAAAAAGGTTACATCAACATCAAGGGTGACAAGTTTTTGGTCCATGGCTTTAACTCGAGATTCCATGATTGAGAGGGTGGTCTGAATAGCTTCAAATTTATTATCCATGTGAACTTGGAACTGATTTATCATGAATTGAAGTTGGTGGCTCGATTCGGCCTTCTTCATCATCTTCAACGTCTATAATTTTGTGCATTTCTTGGAGATTAAGGGAGCTTCATCTTCGGCCATCCTTTGAAACTCCAAGAAATCATAGTCATGCCAAATTCTTTTTCCCTTCTTATATATTTCTCGCTAATAAACAACACCATTCACATTGAAGTTTCTATAAATTCCCTTAATTTCATTTTATCAAGCAACTCAATCATCTAATCTGCATATCCCAATACTCTCACATAGTCCCAATCAAAGATAGAATGAACTCGGTAAAATTTTAGAATTTTGTACCTTTCTTTTTGCTCTTTAGTTGCAAGCAAGGACAACAATGATCAAATGGGCCCCTTTTCCTGATAATTTTCTGTTAATTTTCCTCTCTTTGTCGGCTCCATGGATGTTGACATGATGAAAGATGCTATTTAGGATGATGAATGAATGATGATTATTAAATGATTATGAAAATGATGTGGGATTAGGTTAAAAATGAAAAGGGAAAAAAATCTTTAAAAAATAATTAGGTCAAAGATAGAAAAGGGAAAGTGGTGGGTGGCTTTAGGAAGAATAAGGAGATTAGGTTAAAGAAAAAGTGCCTTAAATTTCCTAACAATAACCCTAGCCGTGTCATTGGTTATGAAAAAGGCGTCATGACTAATGAAAAATAATTTTTAATATATAATTTTTTTTATAGTTATTAAAGACTATTTGTTCATGATTGATGACATGATGAATTATGATCATGGTTTTCAAAATAGAATTTTCAAAAATTTGAGTTTTGAACTTAGGTTGAGTCATATCAAACACGTTAGGGACTAGTTCAATATTGCACCAAAATCAATCAAAATGCAAAGATATAACAAATTAACCACTTGTAAACACCAAATTTTGGGATAATAAAATATGGATGCTACGAAGGATTCCAATGATTAAAATGTTATAAGTAAATCTTCAATACTTGAAGTTTGAAATCTCAAAGGTTAGAATGCATTTTTAAGAAGGGTTTAATTGGTTTTTTAAGGACTTAATTATAATACTTTTTGAGACCTATTTGAAAATTTTAAATTCTTTTAGGGGTCTTTTTATAATTAAAAGTAAAAAAAATTTATCAAAATTATAGAATTTTGAGTAATTTCGATCGGAATTATGCAATTCCGATTGAAATTATGTGTTTTTTTTTGTCTATTTTTATAGAAAATAAAAAATATTTTTCCTGAATTTTGATTGGCTAAAAAATTTTCTTAAATTTATTTTTGAAATTTATCTAAATTTTTAGGAAATAAAGTCCTTTTAAAATTGGAACTCTCCATACGTATAGGACCTAAGTTTTTGGTTTTTCCTATAAAAGGAAATCTTAAGCTCTTGGAAAGGAGGGAATTCTCAATCCTCAGCACTTTTTTCTGCAATTTTGGTTCTCTTCTTCTTAAGGATCTCTACACTTTTCTTTAGGCAATACACAAAAATTTCTTGGTGATTTACTGGTTAGAGATTTTTTAGATGAAGAATAACAAGTTCTTGAAGGCCTATTAAAAACAATAGTGATCTTACTAGTCTAAGGAACAATTTAGTCAGCATCCATAAGCATTATCTTCTCCCTACTTTCTTTTATTTTTCTTTTCTTTTATTGTTTTGATTTTATTGAATTTTAATTCTATTTGAGTTTTATTATAATTTTATTTACTAATCATTATTTTATCCTTTTGTGATGGTGATTATGGAAGGGATTACATAATGATCATACTTGGAGGACCAAATCCATAGAGGTCCATGGAATGCCATGGATGAAACCTTGTAGTTAAATATAGTTTCTAGATTTTTTTATTTAATTATTTATTATTGTCTTATTTTTATTTATTTTTGGGATTGTATTAATTCTTCTTCTTTTCTTATTATTCTCAATAGTTTATTGTAATAGCCCCAATAGTGGGAATAACAAAATCATATGTGTGTGATTGGGTGTTTTATTTTAATTAATTGGTTAGTAAAATTAGAGTTTTAATTAAGTAATTAATTAAAATTAATGGCTGTAAAAATCATTAAGTTGTTTAATTAAAATTGAATTAGATTTAAGTGGTTAGAATTAGAGTTGCTTGTTAATTATTTTATTTTATTTGCTTGTTTAGAGTTAAAAAGACTCCTAGAGGGGGGTGAATAGAACTATCAAATAAAAATGAGAAATTAAAAGAATTCTTTGCAAGAATTAAATAGAAGTTGAGAAGGAAGAATGAAGAACACAAAGATTTAAGGAGTTCGGATTCAACAACAATCCTACGTCTCCACCTAACTTATCCCCAAGTTAGGATTTTCAATCACTCATAATCTTATTCACAGGATTGAGATTATACAAGAGTTTTATGGCTCACTCTTATAACCTTACAACATGAGTTCAAGGCTCACTCAAAAAACCAAAACCCAAGTGTTTTAATGGACAACACTTAAACCAATTCCTTTAGAAATAAATCTCACTTCCCTTCTAATCTAACCCAAGATTTAAGATGAAGAGAAATTCTATTTCTAACACACACCCAACTCTCACAAGAGTTATACAAACAAAGAATTGTTTAAAAGAATTTGAGAGCTCAATGAATGCTTAAGAAATAATGAATGATAAAATAAGTTGCTTAACTTTCATTCAGCTCTAGAGGTATTTATACTAAAAAATATAGCTTTTGGAGGTGCAAATGATATGTCCAACATCTATATTTTGAATTATTGGGAGTGATGCTGTCAGACAGCTATTCATGGATTGAAACTGTGATTGGCTCCTCAAAATGTTTAAAGTTGCCCATATTTTCTCCATACAATCTGTAGATATTTGAATTATCTTTCCATATCAATTTGAATCACCTAAATTTGACTTCTTTAGCTCAATATATGTCTAAAATACTAAGGGTTGTGCAATCTATAATGCAAACTATAGTCAGTCAACTATACCCAAATTAAAGCCGTGATTTTATCCTAAAGAAATTTGAATTTTTCCATATTTTCTTCATGAAAGCTGTAGATATTTGAATTATCTTTCCATAACATTTTTAATCATCTAAATTAGACTTCTTTAGCTCAAGATATGTCTAAAATACTAAGAGCTATGCAATCTGAAATGCAGAATACTGTCAGATAGCTATATACAATTTTAAGCCGTGATTTTATCCTGAATAAATTTTAATTTACTCATAATTTCTTCATGAAATTTTTAGATATTTGACTTATCTTTTCATATCATTTTGAATCACCTTAATTGGACTTCTATAACTCAAGATATGTCCAAAATACTAAGAGATGTGCAGTCTGAGATGACAAACGTATACGTGGATTTCAACTCAAAATTTGCATAACCAAATGAACTTGCATTTTGACAAATAATCCCAATTCAGAAAGCTCAAGATGTCAAATTCAAACGTGAAGAAGCTCATTTTCTCATTTAAGAGCTCTAAAGACGTCACAAGCCTTTTTAAATCTTAGAGGTTCAATTTGCCCAAAAAGTCACTATTTATCCAAAAGTGTATATGTTTGGTATATAATTCCCTACAAACTTAATTGAAATTATTAGTATAAAATTATTTGTCAAAGTCCAAAATTTGGAGTTTAATAATGCCAATGGTCAACAAGAGTTACTTTAATTAAATTAGAGTTTTTAAAAGAAATGAGTTTGATTAATTGTTTGATCTTTTATTTAATTGTTTTGATATTATTTATTTTTTTGGCTTATTTATTTATTTTTATGTTTTTTGGGCCTTAAGCCCACATTAGGCTTTAACCCATTTAAATAAATTTAGGTTTTTTTAAGTTTAATTAATTAAAATACATATTAGGCCCATAATGAATTAGATTTAGAGTAGAGATAACTTAGGCTCATTTAGTTAAATTAGATATAGGCCCACTTAATTTAATTAATTTAGACTTAGCCCATTTAATTTAAGGCTTTTTCATAATTTGTAGACTTAATATCACTTTAGAATTAAAATATGTAGAACTAGGCCGATTAATTTAAATACTTCATAATTTGTAGATTTAGGTGCACTTTTAGAATTAAAATAAATAGACTTAGATTAACTTAATTAAAATTAAATAAGAAATATCTTTAGGCTCACTTATTAATTAAAACATGTAGATTTAGCTCATTCAATTAAAATCAATGTAGATTAGACTAACCTAAGGATTGTGATGAATGCATTATTTACTTGTATATTTCATTACTAGTTTGCCTGGAGTTGATTTTTTTAATAAGGGTTTATATGAAATTGCATGTAAATAGAGAGTAAGATAGTAATTCATAAAGTAATTCTAAATGAACACCAGACTGAAAGAAGTTAGTATTTCATATCCAAAATCTCCTGGTTATGGTGCTAGCTTTCTTTTAGGGAATCGAGTACCACTATTTTTTGATTTATCCCAGTTATTATCTTGGGTGGTGACTCCTCATCTCCATGACATGTCTTAGTCATAGTGGTTAGTGTGTTCTCTAGAGCCCTAAGCTTAAACAGTACCGCGGTTGCTAAGATCTTCAGTGCACGCTAAACCTTACAGTCTACACTACTCAAGGTTCAAATAATTAATTATAATGATTCAAGAAAACATATATCATAATGGGTTACCATCCA
The DNA here is from genome assembly GCA_947683625.1 of Mallotus nudiflorus. Classification (NCBI taxonomy): domain Eukaryota; kingdom Viridiplantae; phylum Streptophyta; class Magnoliopsida; order Malpighiales; family Euphorbiaceae; genus Mallotus; species Mallotus nudiflorus. Next base: position 396,316 of record CANTUR010000234.1, read on the forward strand.
ACATATTGAGATGACTTAATTGGAAGGGAAATAGCTTAATCATTCTCCGTTGCTCTTTGTTGTTCTTATAGCTCTTCAAGAATACCCATTTAACAAGCTCCACACACTTTCTCCTTTTGGAACTTCACTTTAGGGAGGATAATGACATGATCACTTTAGCTTAGATCTCCAATGAGCTCCATTCTAGCATGATCAAATCTCCTATGCCACATCCAAGTGTCATCCTTAATAGTAATAAAACACTTAACACCTTGGTTAGTGAAAGAGGATTGATCAATAGTATAAACATTGTTTACTCTTTCACCATTGAGAATGACTTTGTTATCTTTCACATGAGCTATAAAGCATTTCTTTGATTTAAAATTCACTCAATTACTTTATCACATAATTGACTAACATTAAGTAAATTATGCTTTAAGCCACTAATCAAAAGAATAATTTTAATATAAATAGAATCTTTCTTACTAACTTGACCAATGTCTATAATCGTACCCTTGATATTGTCACCAAATGTAACTTTGCCTCCCTTTTTCATCTCCAAATGAGTGAAAAGGTTGGCCTTCTTGGTTATGTGTCTTGAACATTCACTATTTATATATCACTTTTCTTTGCACATTGTGGATTCTAAGTATATTTACAATAAATGCTTCATTGCACTTTAAGGACCTAAATGTATTTGGGTCCTTGAGGGTTAGCATTAAAAGACTCATCATATGAGTACCCCAAATAAGTCTTTCTAATATAGCATTTAGAATTTTTATGCCTTATCATACCATAATAATGGCATATAACATTCAGTGCATGCTCTTTCATTTTAAAACTATGAAAACCATAAGAATGAGCATGATTGGATCTCCTAGGCTTAGGTCCTCTTGAGCTATTTTCTATAGAGTTGTTAGTCTTATAACCATTAGACTTTTTAGGTCCATTAGTTTTAAGACTAGGTCTTTGATAGAACTTAGTAATTAGAGTACTAAGATTTACATTCTTTAAAGAGCTAGCATGAGCATTTTTAAAACCAATTGCACTCTTAGATTTTAAAAGAGTGGAAGTCATGGAAATTAATCCATTTATGAGTTCCTTTCCTCTATTAAATCTAGAAATGGATTCCTTAAGATTGCCATTTTCATTTTCTAAAAACACATTTTTCTCAATAAGTTTTACATTTTCATTTGTAATCTCAATTTTCTTATAATTACTTTCATTCAAAGAATTGGTTAACTTTTCATTATAGGTTCTTGATTTCTCAAGTTCTTCTTCTAGAGCTTTTACCATTTCTTTGAGTGAATTAATTCTAGATAAATATTTATCATAGTTATGCATCAACTTCTCATAAGAAAGTAGCATTTCATCATTGGATTTAAAGTCTAGAGTTACCTCATCATTTAAAGGTTCCTCCAAAGCCATGAAAAAAAGATTTGCAACCTCTCTATCGATTTCTTCATCACTAAAATCATCCCAAGTTACTTTAAGTGCTTGCTTCTTGAATTTCTTTCTCTTCTTCATGATGAGATTTCTTATTTGTCTAAAAATCATTGCATGCTCATCTTTATTCTCATTTAAGTCACTATCACTAGTGTCTCTATTTGCCTTAAAAGTAATGCTTTTGTTATTGTTGGCCATCTCTTCCTCTACCACTTAATTCATTTTGAGTTCATGAGTGAGAAGCTTCCCTATAAATTAATTCGTAAGTAGAGTAGAGAGATCATTTACTTCTTCAATTGAAGCTATTTTAGCTTCCCAAACTTTTTGAGGCAAACTCACAAGAATTTTGTTATTAACATCCTTATTTGAAAATTTTTTGCCAAGTTTTCTCATAGAATTGATAAGAGTGATAAGCCTATTATACATATCACTAATTTTCTCATAAGGCTTCATTTCAAATAATTCATACTCTCTTCCAAGCATTTATAATTTTTTGTTATTGACTTGACTAGTGCCTTCATGTTTGGTCTTCAAACATTCCCAAATCTCTTTAGCGGATCTCAAATGCTTTATTCCATTGTATTCTTCTCTACTCAAGTCATAATAAAGAATAATGATTGCTTTTTTATTTCTCAAGTTAGCTTTGGATTGCCCATCACTTTATTCCTTTCTAAGAATGACCACCTCATTGCCTTCATTGTCTTTCTTGGTTGGAGGACTCTAACCTTCTTCAAAAATATCCCATAAATTAACTCCTTCACTATCCAAGAACATCTCCATTTTATTTCTCCAATATGCATAATCGGTACCTGTAAATACCCAATTTTGGGATAATAAAATATGGATGCGATAAAGGACTCAAATGATGAAAATGTTATAAGTAGGTCTTCAACACTTGAAGTTTAAAACATTAAAAGTTTGAATACGTTTTCAAAAAGAGTTTCATTGGTTTTTTTAAGGACTTAATTGTAATAATTTTTAAGACCTAATTAAAGATTTTAATTTCTTTCAAGGGGTCTTTTTGTAATTAAAAGTAAAAAAATTAGAATTATAGACTTTCGATTGGAATTACGCAATTCCAATCAGAAATATGTGTTTTCCATCTTTTTTTTGTATTTTTACGAAAAATAAAAATATTTTTCCTGAGTTTTGATTGGTTAAAAAAATTTCTTAAATGTATTTTTAGGATTTATTTAATTCTTCAGGAAATAAAGTCCTTTTAAAATTAAAACTCTTCAGTACGTAAGACTTAAGGTTTTTTTGTTTTTTCTATTAAAAGAGAGCTAAGACTCTTGGAGAAGGGACGGGGGATGGGATTCTCAATCCTCAACACTCTTTTCTATACTTTTAGCTCTCTTCTTCCTAAGGATCTCTAGACTCTTCTTTAGACAGTACATAAATTCTTTGTGATTGATTCGTAGGAGATTTTTTAGAAGAAGAATAACGAGTTCTTGAAGGATTATTAAAAATAACAGTGATCTTACTAGTCTGAGGAGCAATTTATTCAGCATCCATAAGCATTATCTTCTCCCTACTTTCTTTTATTTTTCTTTTTGATTTTATTCAATTTCAATTTTATTTAATTTTTATTATAATTTTATTTGCTAACCATTGTTTTATCCTTTTGTAATGGTGATTATGGAGGGAATTACATGATGATCATATTTGGAAAACCAAATCCATAAGAGATTCATAGAATGTCATGGATGAAACCTTATAGCTAGATGTAGTTTCTGGGTTTTTTTATTTAATTATGTTATTTTTATTTATTTATGAGATTGTATTAATTCTTCTTTTTTTATTATTCTCAATAGTTGATTGTGATAGCCCCAATAGTGGGAATAATGAAATTTTGTGCGTATGCGATTGGATGTTTTGTTTTAATTAATCGGTTAATAAAATTAGGATTTTAATTGGGTAATTAATTAAAATTAATGGTTATAGAAATCATTAGGTTGTTTAATTAAAATTGGATTAGATTTAAGTGGTTAGAATTAAGGTTGTTTGTTAATTATTTATTTATTTGTTTATGGTCACTTTAATTAAATTAGGGTTTTTAGGAAAGTTAAATTAATTATTTGATATTTTATTTGATTGTTTTTTTATATTTTTATTTTTTTTTGGGCTTATTTGCTTATGTTTATGTGTTTTGGGCCCTAGGTCCATATTAGGCTTTAACTCATTTAAATTTAGGTTTTTTTAGGTTTAATTAATTTAGATGCATCTTTAGGCCCATAATTAATTAGATTTAGGGTAAAGATAACTTAGGCCTATTTAGTTAATTAGATATAGGTCCATCTAATTTAATTGAACTAATTTAGACTTAGCTCATTTAATTTAAGCATTTTTCATAATTTGTAGATTTAAGATCATTTTAGAATTAAAACATATAGAATTAGGCCCACTAAATTAAATACTTCATAATTTGTAGATCCAGACCCATTTTTAGAATTAAAATAAATAGACTTAGGATCATTTAATTAAAAGGAATTAAGCCCATTAGTCTTCAAACTCACTTGTAAATTAAAATATGTAGATTTAGCTCATTTAATTAAAATCAATGTAAATTAGACTAACCTAGAGATTGTGATGAATGCATTGTTTACTTGTATATTTCATGACTAGTTTGCCTATAGTTGATTGTTTTTTTTAAGGGTTTATATGAAATTGCATGTAAATAGAGGATAAAATAGTAATTCATAAAGTAATTCTAAATGAACACAAGACTGAAAGAAGTTAGTATTCTGTACCCAGAATCTTTTGGTTGTGCTCTTGGCTTTCTTTTAGAGAATCGAGTAACACCATTTTTTAGATTTGTTCCAGTTATTACCCTGGGTGGTGACTTCTCATCTCCATGCCATGTCTTTGTGACAGTGGGTAGCGTGTTCTCTAGAGCCCTGAGCTCAAACAATGGCACGGTTGCTAAAATCTTGAGCCTGTGCTAAATCCTGTTGTCTACAGTACCATAAAAAAATGGAGGTCTTGTGTAGTTAGGACCATGAATATAAAGGGTGGCAACAACTTAAGTTGTGGAGGCCATTATCTTTTCTCCAAGATGGTTAAATCTTCAAGAATTAAGGCCAATGCTCTGATACCAAATGTAATTCAATAAGTGCCAAGAGGGGGGGTGAATTGGCTTTTTGAGAAATATGGGTAATTTTTTATTTTTCATAAAGAGCAAACTTAAAACAGAATTTGAGTTAAAATAAATAAAGATTATGAGCAATAAAACACAAGGAATCTATAAGGTTCAGCCCTCAAAGCCTACATCCTCTCCTCAATAACAAGTTGAGAATTTCAATCCACTATCAATCTACTTTAAGGTGTAGATTAAACCCTTACAAGCTTAAATCAAGCTACCCAAGTGTTTTCTTAAGGTTCACACTCAAATTTATGTGTTTTCACAAGGCTCATACTCTAACCCAAGTGTTTTCAATAGCTCACACTCAAACCCAAGTATTTTTAATGGCTCACACTCAAATCCACTTGCTAAGAACAATCCTTTTAGCTTACAAATGAATAAAATCCTAACCCAACTCACTCAATCTCACTATTGAGCTTTTGAATAATAGTTTTAAATACTTACCAACCCACACTCAAGAATACTCTTGAGATAAATAAGAATTAAAAGAGTTAAAGATGAAAACTTGGGTGGTTAAAGGATTAATTGAAGATTAAATGCTCAAAGATTTCTTTAAATGTGTTTGCTTAACTTCCTTCACTTCTTCTAACTGACTTCATACTTGTATTTATATCTTCATAGAGAAAAATAGTTGTTGGAGGTGCATTTAATGTAAAAATAGCCGTGTGTGAAATCGTGCAGTAAAAGAGCTCTGCACATGCATTAAGATCATGACAAAATCATTATGATCATAATTTTGGAGGTGCCAAGAAGAAATTCAAAATTGTGCGTTTTCATGATTAGGGATCAGTGGTGACTCTAGTCATAAAACTCTCTGCCACTTTTGGAATTGGTCATCATTGCTCATGAAAAATTTGTCACTACTCATGACGAGTGTATCATGACTTCAATTTGCTCACGATGCTAGTGGTGACTACTCTCAGGAATTTTAAGAAATTTGCAATTTTGAACTTCATAATTTTGTTCCAAATTTTTTTTTTCTAATGACTGGGATTTGCTTGTGATCATTAGAAATGAAGATTCCTATCATAGTTTACCAAATTTGACTTTGGATTTTTAACAAAAAATTTAATCTTCGATTTCATTCCTGTCATCACTCATGATGAGTCTTTCACCACTTATGACTGGTGTGCAGAATTCATAAAATTGAGAACGCCTACATTTCATTCCTTGCCTTGTGTAATATTAAATGACCTAAATATAAACATTTAAATACAATGGTTAAATATAATTTTCACTTAATTAATTGAGACTATCAAAATTAATTATTTTACCCTTTAAGATTCAACAACACTAAAAGTTGAGATGGGTGAGCCATAATATATAGGACGACGATACATGTCCAACTCATGGCATATAATTCATCCCGAGTTGGGATAAATTTCAATTTTACCCTTTATAATTTTTTTGAATTTCACTTTTTTTTTTTTTGAAAATTCCAACTAATTATAATTTTGTTTCCCCCTTTTCCACTCAAACTAAAAGCAAATCTCAAGTGCTTAATTGTGTGTTGTATCATGTGTGCACACTGCACGGCGTTCATTATGTGAAAAATAATTTTTTTTTTTTAACAAGTGTGAAAAATAATCTGAGGTGATATATATTTTATGAAAATATATTTACCCATTTACTAATAACTAATGAAATTATTCTAGTTTATGGAAATAAATTGTGGTGTTACAATCACTTAAATTAGTTGTTTAGATATTTTTACCATTTTTATAGTTTTACTTATGCTGAATCAAATTGTTTATAATTTTATAAACTCTGCTGACTTAGATGAAAAAATATATTGATTTATTTAAAAATTATATATATAAAAACAAAAGTTATTATAGTGTTTGGACTGCTTTAATGGTTATTAATTGGTCACCCACAACAATTGAAATTGTAATTAACACTATCTCTTTTTTGGTTGAATTCAATCGAGGAGTTTGTTTTATTTCTAAATAAATTTTAAATTTTATTTATTTATAAATAAATTTTAAATTTATTTGAATCAAATGTATTTCATCAATAAAAATATATTTAATTTTAAATAATTTCACAAAATTAAGAAGTTAAAATTGAAAATAAATTTTATAAAATTTTCATTTAAATCAAATATATTTACTTAAATTTATAAATAAATTTCATAAAATTTTATAAAATTTATTTGAACTAAATACATTAAAATTTAAAGCATAAGTTTAAAATTAGTGGTTTAAACTAAAAAAAATAACGATAAAATTAAATTAAATTAATCAGAATTGGTTTACAATAGTTAAAAAAAATAAAAGAAAAGAAAATCTAGGAAAAGTTTTTTAATATAGGAAAAGTTTTTTAATATGGCGCTTGGGCTTGGCTTGTTGCTAAATTAATCAATGTATTTTTTAAACAATTGAGACATCGAAAGTGAAGGGATATATTATGATTTCAGTTTTACAATCTCCATATTATGAGCTATCGGGCTATAAAAATGACTTAAAAATGCAGGAAAAATTACACTTTATACTGCAGTTGAACCACTTTTTTTCCTCTTCACTTTTCATAGCTTTTTTTCAGGCTAACTGCATTTTTCATCTTCACTTTTTTTCTTTTTCTTTGCATTTTTACAATTTTCCTTAATTTTGTTCTTATTCTTCTTCTTGTTATTATTACTATTATTATTTTATAACTATTTTATTTTGATATTATTATTCATTATTGCTCTTGTTATTATTTTATAATTATTTTATTTTGATATTATTGCACATTCCCTTTTTTTTATTTTCTATTTATTTTTTCTTTATGTACTTATTTTATTTATTTCTTTATTGTTTTTCTTTTTTTAGGTTGTTTTTCTGGTTTGTTTGTGATTTTTTTATCTGTACAACATTTTTTTTGTTGTTTTTTGGTTTTCATTTATTTAGTGAGGTTGTCTTGATGTGATTATTTTTCTGGTTGTTTTTGAGTTTTTCTATAGTTTTTTTTTTTTCAAAATAACCATAAAAATTATTAGAAAAATTATTAGAAAATTACTACAAAACAAGTTAAAAATTTTGAAAAAAACCAAAGAAAAATTGAAAAGAAAAAAAACATTGTTTTGGTTGTATTTTGATTTTTTTTTTTTTTGTCAAAATAACTATGAAAACAACTAAAAAATAATCAGAAAATCACTACAAAACAAGCTCAAAAACTGAAAATGAACCAAGAAAAAAAGAAAAAATAATAAAAAATAAAAACAAAAAAAAACTCAAAAAATTGAAAATAAACAAAAAACATCAAAAAAATAACAAAAAAACCCACAAAAATAAGCTCAAAAAGTTGAAAGGAAACTAAAAAATTAATTCAAAATTGCTAAATCAAATTTAGAAATAGCCCATGACTTAAAATGAAAAAGAAGAAGAAGAAGAAGAAAAAGAATAGTCAAAAAACATAGGGAGAAGGTACATTTTGACCCTTAAATTATATCCCGAGGCACAGTTAAGCACTTGAACTAATTTTTGTTCAATTAACATGAAAATTCAACTTTTATTGAACTTCAAGCCCCTCACTTAACGCCATCTACTGCAACCCGTTTGATGCCCTTAAAGTTTGGCAAAAAGCAATGACACGTAGGCAACATAAAACCCTTCTTGAACTTAGGTCTTCTTAAAACCAAAAAAGAAAAAGCACAAGTGAATACATCAGACCCACCCACATTCTTGATTGTAGCACAACAAAAATTTCCAAAAGAAGGTTCTTGTCTTCTTTTTGCGTTCTTTAGCTTTGTAACCCTAGGAGAAACTCTATTTACAATCGAACCCATGTGGAGTACAAGACAATTTAGTAGTTCATTGGGCATTTGTGGGTGAAGTTGGAGGCATCCATCGCTATTGGAAAGGTACTACAGGTCCTATTTTTTTAATTAAAAAATTTAAAGTTGGGTGTTGAGTTTTGTTATATTAAATCTGTGTTCTAACTATTAAATAGGGTATTTTGACATGCATTATTGCTTTTGGGTTTATAGTATGCATTTAAATTAGGTTTTTTCAAACATGCAAAGATATCGGGTTTGTGCTTATATGTGTTATATGCTTATATCAGTGTTAGGTTTTTATAATTTATTGTTCCATTTATTTATATATGTATGCAGAATGGCAAAAACAATTAATGTGCGGTTCAATTATAGAGGTACATGGGAATGGGTAGACAATAAGCTTTAGTATGTTAATGGTGAGGTGGATGCGGTTTATGATTTTAATCCAAACTATATATGTTATCAAGAGATATTATATAGATTTAAAAACCTTCTAGGATTTGCAACTTTGGAGATAGTATTTATTCTTGAACTAGGAAAAGATATAATTGATGGGTTATTTTTAGTGCATGATGATGCTAGTATTAGAAAGGTGTTGAATTACATTAGAAGATACAACTGGGTAGAAGAAATAGATTTTTATGCAGATCATGAAATCAATGAGCCAATATTTTAGCCTCAGACCTTGACTATTGAGTTGCATACTGACCTACCATCTGATGAAAATATGGATAAAATGGATGAACCTGATGATAAGGCAGAGGTAAATGAAAATAAAATAAAAGAAAGGGAGTCAATTGCAAACTTAAATGGAGTCCCTAATGGATATATAAGTAAAGGTGATGGAGAAGTAGAGGAAAATGAAGCCAATGAAGACGGTGATGATAGTGACAGTGACAAGAATACTAAAGATGAGTCTGCACTACTAGAAGTTGGAGAAAGGCATGAAGGCAGTACTGGAGCAAGTTATTTTAGGCTTGCGATGACATTTACAAATGGTAAAGAGGCTAGGGTAGCAATTAGTAGGTATGCAGTTACCTATGGATTGAAATTAAAGATTAATCCAAATGATCCTTTTAGACTAAGAGTTAAATGCATTAATAAGGCAGCCTATCCATTTACACTTTTAATTTTTTAGGACGAGCAAAATGCAAGTTTGGCAGTTAAGACATTGGTTGGAGAACATAGATGCTTTAGGCACTACTCCATTCCAAGTGCCTCATCTAATTATTTAGCAAAGCATTTTAGGGAAAAGATTTATAAGAACCCTAAATATAGGGTAGTAGACATGGTAGATTATGCTAATAAGCAACTAAAAGTGAATGGAAATTTTACAAAATACAAAAGGGTAAAGAGAAAGATTATTCAAGAACTTGATGAGAGCTATAAAGTGCAATTTTGATATCTTAAAGCATATGCAGCCACTTTAAAAAGGAGTAACCCAGGGACTGAAGCGGGTTAGAATTGTATACCCTAGTCTCTAGGACTTAGTATAGAGAAACAAAGGTGTCGAACACTTGGGATTTGAGGGAATTTTGTATTAACCAGACAAATACTTAGATGGTTAGGCAAAATATAACCAGAATAAAGGTAATGACTAAATAAATGAACAAATATAAACTCTAACTAATTATTAAAACAATAAAACAAATAATATATATATATATATATATATATATATATATATATATATCAATGTATGGAAAATCATAAGTCAAAAATAAATAAGAACTTTGAACAAAGTTACCATAAAACATATTAATTGGAAATTAGCCTATAGTCTTTAAAAGCAACTCTCGTTGTTAGTTAAAGGTATTTCCTCCTAGAGTCTACCAGCACTCTCGTTGTATTGCAAAGATAAGAGAAAACCAAAAAGCATATTATACTAATTATATTTCCCTTAAGATGAATTCCCTTTATGATACCTAACAAAATTCTTATCTTAAGTAATTCCAATTATCTTCCACCAAATTCCCTTTACGATACCCAGCAAAATTTAATTGACAAGTTGCATATGGTGATCAAGCATACATAAACACAAATAAGCACTAATTAAAATTAAATCATAAAAGATATAAGATAAACATGTAATTCTTATTTAATTCATCATTATAATTCCCATACAAAAAGACTTAGCCTAGATACATGATTAAGAAACAACAAAAGAAGATCAAATTCAAAATAGAAAGAAAAGATCAAGAATTGAATAAGTAAGACTCCCTTCTATGACTTCCAAAGATTTTTAATAATTAGGATGATCTCCTTTTGCCCTTGGCTTTTTTCTCCTTCAAGTGTTATACAATGACTATCACTAAAACTAAAAGATAATAGTACTTATAAAACACTCTATTGATTCATATGTTTTTCTTATGTTCTTTCTCTCTATTTCGGTTCGTCCTCTTTTCTTTAAACCAGAAATGATGTATATATAGAGCTTGGAAGCTACTGGAAGTGTTTAGAATAAGATTGAACATGGAAAGGCACCACTTGGCATCAAAGGTCACTCCCCTTGTAGAGTCTATAAATTCCAGGGAAATTTCATCCATTCAGATAACTTTATCTCTAGAAAGTTTCTTCATAAAAGTTGTAGAAAATTCTGTTATCTTTCCAGATTAACTTGAAGCATCCAATTTGGATGTCTATAGACAGAATTAAGGTTGAAATATGAAAATTGCTCAAACTAGGAAAATTGCAACCTTTTGAATGGTCATCAATGTGACAACTTATCAAGGAGTGACGACCCGTAATAGAGACTCTAGGTGATGACTCATGCAAGTGGTAATGACTTATCAACCTTCCTTGTTGATTCAAACTTGATTCTTTTTCTTCCTAACTTGCTCCAATCAATTCCAAATGTCTTCTAAGTATATTAAGCCTAAAAACATGTATAGAATACACATAATGAGTCCTATTAACTAGCAAATATAAAATATCAATTCATTGAACAAATAAACACATAAAACATAGTAAAAATGAAATGAAAATAGACTTTAACTAGTTAAATAACTATGCATATTTGCATTATATCAAACTCCCCCACACTTAGACCTTGCTTGCCCTCAAGCAAGAAAAGTGCTAAGCATATAAAAGCACACAAAATTTTCATCTCTTCCAAAATAAATGTAGTTGTCTTATTAAGTCATCTAAAAAATGAAAGAGGTTATAAAAGGTAGTTAATCAATCAAACTTTAATGCCCCACAAAAATAAATAAGTTTCATAGCACAAACAATAAATTCTCTAATTTATTTCAATTTAGTAAGAATAAAATCAAGAACACAAAGTCAAAGTTCTGACTAAGCTACTCAACTAAAATAGTTATTCTCTAAACTTATGATTTCCTAGAAGAAAAAGCAACCTTGAGACAATGTTAAGAACATACATCAACTCACTCTTCTCATGGCATTTTTAGACATTTTATTTGAATATATATTTTTTTGGATGTATTCTTTTTTATTGAATGCAAATGAGGAGCAAACACAAATGCACATAACTTACTCAAAATACATCCACTTGCAACATTATACATCCCTTTCTGAATGAATACAACTAAGGAGCATACTCAATTGCACATAACTTACTCAAGATGCATCACATCACAAGCATTATATATTTCTTTTTTCTCTCATTTTTTTAAGATAAAGATGTCCTCATCCATTATTGAAAAGTGAGTTTCATAAGTATTATAGCTATAGTTTCCCTAAGGTTACTCGAAATTCTAAGAAAACCTAAGCTTAAGTCTTTACCACTTTAGCCTTAAGCATAGTTAGCAAATTGACTAAATATTCTTTAGATCTTAGAAATAATAAAAAGAGATAAAAAGGAAAATTGATAACCTATACTAGATGAAACTTTCAAGTTCTATTAATAGAGCATACAAAATCTAATTATCAACATTTATAATTAACCTCAATTAAAATTAATAGATTAAAAAGAATAACTACTTATTAAATACATGAAGAGAATGAATAATATGAATGCAAAATAGCACTAACAATACCCTAAATGCAAAATGCAATAATGACATATGTGTACAAAATACATAACACATATAAAATATGCAAATAATATATTACTTATATATCACCATATACTACTAATATACTATTAATATCCCATTAATATCCCTTCCCCCACACTTAAAACATGTATTGTCCTTAATGTAATTTAAAAATTAATGTAAAGGAAAGGATAGAAGTACTCCCTTAATCATCCGTAAGGGTAGTTAGTGGAGACTCGATCGGATAGTCGGAGCGAGCAAAAAATTGGTTCAATTTGTACTCCATCTTGCATTATCGATGAGCAAGTTGTTGGTTTTAAAATTCCATCTCATTGAGTTAATGTTGTATAGCAATGTGTGTATCTAAAATCTAGTCCCATATTGGAGGATGTGCACTTGAGGATGCATCGATGGCACTTTGAATTGGATAAGTGAGGAGAGGAACATCACCGAATGGTATATATTAGGGAAGCTCCTCCTCTAGATCACGTTCCTTTGTAAAATCTGTATATTGTTACTCCTCAGCCTGGTGGTCCTTCAATTCCTCTCCAACAAGAATGGGAATGGGGAGGAATCAAATAAAACGCAGCATCCACTACCTATCCTCTTATAAAAGCTTGCTTAGTTAAATAAGAGTGCTCAACAAAATGAGTATAATTAACAAGATCAACATTGAAAGCTTTTGTAACAATGGTAATCATATGGCCATGAGTCAAAGGTGCATCCTTATGTGGAGCACAAGCTAACAATTTATTAAACACCCAATAGGTCTAACACACTTATTTTTTATTATGAATGCACCACATTAGAAATAACTCTTATGCAGAGACTCTATTAAATTATGGTTTATAAAAGAGAACACATGCAAGCACTTTGTGTAACAATCAGTATTTCAAGTCCTTAATAAACATAGCTTTTCCTTTTCTAGAGTCAAACGGTGTGTGCAAACCAGTTAAAAACATCCAGAATTCATTTAACCTAAAAGATAATGGGGGATCACACAACCCGTCTCTTTTGAAACCAAAAACTTGATTCATGAAAGAGTAAGTAAATTGATAAGGCTTCCCTTCTATACGAAATTCCAGAATTTGTGAGTTTTTAGCATTAACATCCAAAGTAGTGTAAAATTTGGCAATAAGTTCAACATTGGTGTCTTCATGCACGGAAACAAATTTCATAAGGCCATATTCAGTCAATAATTTATTAAATGATTCAAGCATACCAATATCATTCAAAAGGGAGTTAGGAATGTACTTATAACCCAAGATTTTCTTGAACCGTATTGTTGTCAACTTGGCACCTTCCTCATGTGTAAGGATTGGAAACTTAGCTTTGTAAGTTTTCATTAAATTTTCCTCCTCCTCTTGATATGATTATTTAATGTGTAGCCTTTTAAAAGTTGATCCTCTAGTCCTACCCATGATTATAGTCTTGCTTGAATGAAATAGAAAAGCAAATAGAAAACAAAGAGAATGAAAAGGGAATAGTGATGGTTCGATTAGGTTTTGGAATGGAGATAAGAAGAAGAGAAAACTAAAGGGTATAAGAATGGAAGAAGTAGGAAAATGAAAGAGTAAGAGATGAGAGAAGATAAAAGAATGCAAATTCATGGATATATAGAGGGGTGGGAAATTGAGTAGTCAAAAGGGGATAATTATATATGTAATAGGTGTGTAAGGTGTAGGGTGTAAGGTTGAGTGAAAAGGTGTGTCTAGATGAGAAAGGACATGTCCATGCTTGGAAAAGAAATAACTTTTCATTTATAAAATTGTATTTAGTTAGGAATAAAAAGAATAGGACAAATATATGAACAAAAGAAAGCATGTATTATATGCAAAAACAATGAAAATAAGACAAGTAATATATAAAAGCATAGGTTAAAGAACTTATAGGCTAAATTAGTGGGTGTACGAGTCGTGTACTTGGTAACGACTCATCACCTTAGCCTTCTGTAACGAGTCATACAGTATTGACGACTCGTCATGTGAACTTTTTATGATGAGTCGTACATGCTTGACGACTCATCACCAATAGGTGCTATTGTGAGTCGTCAATATTTGATGACTCGTCAACTTATGTTTCTATAATGACTCATAAATACGTGACAAGTCGTAATTTGATGTGCTATTATATGCGTGGGTAGTTCCTAACTAGATATATGTGACAATGCAATGAATATGTGTAAAAATTGTGAAAAAATAGAATAAAAAACTAATCATAAACCAATTATATACTAAAGATAAACATAAAGAAAAGTGAGCGAATTAGTGAAAATAAGCATCATAAAATGAAAGAAAAAAATGAAAAATCTGTGAATCATACCGTGCTAAATTTTGGGAAGTCAATAGCTTAACTTCACCATAATTCAACTAAGGTGTAGATAGAGAAATAGAGAGGTCCGGATTGATTGCATTATTGATCATGTAGGGCTTGAGACAATGTCCATTTACCTTAAAAATTTGCCCTTTTGCATTAGTAAGATCAACTGCTCCATGAGAATAAACCTTCATAACTTTAAACGGACCCATCCATTGTGACTTCAACTTTCCCGAAAATAGTCTAAGTCTTGAATTATAAAGGAGAACAAGCTCACCTTTATAAAACCCCTTTTTAGGTAAATGCTTATCATGCCAAATCTTAGTACAATCTTTATATAACTTTGGATTCTCATAAGCATTCATCCTTAACTCATCCAATTCATTAAGTTGAAGTAACCTCTTCCTACCAGCCTTTTGCAAATCAATATTCAAAGCCCTTGTTGCCCAATATGCCTTATGCTCTAATTCAACTGGGAGATGACATGACTTCCCATAAACCAACTGATAAGGAGTAAGGCCTATTGGAGTTTTAAAGGTAGTCCTATAATCCCATAAAGCATCATCTAACTTCAATGCCTAATTTTTTCTTGAAGAAGACACCATTTTCTCAAGAATGCATTTTATTTCTCTATGACTCACCTCAACTTGCCCACTCGTTTATGGGTGATATGGAGTAGCAACCTTGTGTGTTACTCCATACTTCTTTAAGAGAGCTTCAATCACATGATTACAAAAAAAAAAAAGGAACCTTCATCACTCATCAATGCTCTAGGGGTTCCAAATCTTGGAAAAATTATTTTCTTAAGCATTTTCTTAACCACTCTAGCATCATTTGTCAAGGTTGGCATTGCTTCTACCCAGTGAGGTCTGACCCCCCTCAATTATTTTTTTTCAAGAAATCCTATATCATCAGACCTTAGTAGTAGAGTTCCTCGCCGGTGTTCTTTCGTCTCGGCTATTTTATGTAAATGTATATATTTTGAACTCTAATTTGTATTCTAGAAACTACAATAATAGTATTATTGTATCAGAAGAGTATTATTTTAGTTTGATATTTAATACTCTGAGAGTTGTATCCAAACATTGTATGAATACATTTATTTATGAAAGGAATTTAAGTATTTATTTTATATATATTGATTCAAAAATTTTAATTCTGTCGTACTTTTTATTAATTTATTGCATGATTTTATTTTCTAAGGCTTGCTACAGGTTCTGGATTCGAAAGAATTCTCGTTCCCTAATGCCGATCATGGCCCCTGTTTTGGGTCGTAACAATCTTATATTGTCAAACCTTAATAGTATTGCTCTTCACCAGTGTTTTTCCGTCCCAGCTAGATTGTGTAAAATTTATATTTAAACTCTAATTTGTATTCTAGGAACTTCAGTAGTAGTGTTATTATATTAGAAGAGTACTGTTTTATTTTTGATATTTTGTACTCAGAGTATTGTATGAACATTAATTTATTTATGAAAAGATATTGAGTATTTATTTTTATATATCGATTCAAAAAATTTTAATTCAGTCGTACTTTTATTTATTTACTACATGTGCTTTTATTTCTTTTAAGGCTTGCTACGGGTTCCGGATTCGAAAGAATTCTCGTTCCCTAGCACCGGTCATAACTCCTAGTTTGGGTCGTGATAGGCAACAACCTCATCCTTAGCAATATTTTCTCCAGTTTTGATCAACTTCGACTGCCTATTCTTAAAAACCAATTTTCTATTTTCCCACTTTAACTCATTTATCAAATCCTTCACTCTTTCATTCAAAGGCTCATCATGCCATTTAAAATACCGACAACTTCTTCTCTAAAATTTCAATGATCCAAGTTAAAAATGCAAAGTTCCAAAACAATTTCCCCAATATTATACTAATAATAAAATTATAAACGAAAATGGTTTTATTTCTTACCTCATAGTTTAAGCATGCATAAAACCTTCTCCTAAGATTTTCATTCGTCCACAATGTGCATTTAGGAGCCTTCACTCTCATACCTCTATATTTATATTTGCAGAATTTTGGTGCCCCTTCATAATTATTCTCCATACTTGAACGCCTCATTGAGCTTGTTGTGGACAATGATAAAGAAGCCATTTGAGCTTGCTCTTTGATTTCAATTTTTCACATGCCATTTCTCCCCCAATTTTTCTCACTCACTTTTAAGGTTGAAGATGCTTTTTTTATTTTTGGTCAAAATGTAGAAGATATTGGCTAAAAGAGATGGAAATAAGAAAGTGGGATTTCATTGCAACGTTGCCCACTATAAGGGCATATAACGGTGATACAGTAGGAGAAATAAGATGGCGTTAAGTGAGGGGTCTAAAATTCAATAAAAATTGAATTTTCATGTTAATTGAAGCAAAAATTAGTTCAGACGCTCGCTTCAACGTATAGTTTAGGGGTTAAAATGTAACTTTCTCCCAAAAAGAAACATGTCTCTTTTAGTGGAATCGAATTTTTGAAAAAAAAAATCTTAATTTTATAAATAAAAAATTAACAATATTTTTGAAAAAAATATTTGTTTTTAGTTTTTTTTGAAAAATACCAAAAACGTATTAGATGACGCTATTCACTAGAAAATCCATAATGGAAACTGTGGCTAAGGCTGCGATATCGTGCCAAATTTCAATCAATGAAATGGGTGGCGAAAAATCAGACCATTGATTGATTTTTTTTTGAAATTGTTGATGGAATAAAGGACCAGATACGTTAGGGCACACGAATTAGGATAGCTTACGCTCGCTTTAAAAAGGCCGAAAAGGTTGTTTCAGAGCCCATCAGTGCCAGAGTGAACCACCAATACAACACTACTGCCTCAGCTTCAACATCAACGGCAACAAATGAGCAGTGGAGTAGGAAAGATCGTGTGCGTGACCGGAGCTTCCGGTTACATTGCATCTTGGATTGTTAAGTTTCTTCTCCAACATGGATACACTGTCAAGGCCTCTGTTCGTGATCCAAGTCTGTGATCTCTCACCTGTTCCTCAATTTTTTTATTCTATGAATGTTTGGTGACTTGATGTTGATATCTGATAGATCGTAGATTATACACGTGTGATGGGTTGGTGTTTGAAATGGTTGCTGTTAATTGATTGAAGGTTTTATATCGTTTGTTGTTATAGATGATCCAAGGAAGACAGAACACTTGCGTTCGCTTGATGGGGCTGAGGAGAAACTTCAACTGTTTAAAGCTAATTTGCTGGAAGAAGGTTCTTTTGATGCTGTTGTTGAAGGTTGTGAAGGTGTTTTCCATACTGCATCCCCTTTCTATTATGATATCACTGATCCCCAGGTGATTACACGCTCTAAATTTTTACGCAATGTTCTTTCTTAACTATAAGCACATATTTTTTTTGACTCTTATATTTATAATCCCATTTCAGGAATTAATTGATCCAGCAGTGAAGGGAACTCTTAATGTTCTTAAATCCTGTGTAAAAGCTCAATCTGTCAAACGAGTTGTTTTGACATCTTCCATTGCAGCTGTTGCTTACAATGGAAAACCTCGAACTCCAGAGGTAGTAGTAGATGAAACTTGGTTTTCTGATCCAGAAATCTGTAAAGAATCTAAGGTGTGTACGCTCATATCTGCCTGAAAACTACCAAGTTGTTCTACTATAAATTTAAGTGTTTAAATCTTGCTCACAATTGTCTTGTATATTTTTATATTTCCGTGGAATTAAAAACTCTGTTTCCTTAGCTAAACAAGTCTTAGGTGGAATTAGTATCTTACTCTGTGTGTTTGTGGTCCTGGGTGCGCCGGTGTCCCTGGATAAGAGGTGGGTTTTTATTTTTCCCAACATCCTACTAGATAGATAGATAGGGTAGGTAGGGCAAGAAAGAGGAGTGGGCTGGGGTTGGCAAAAAAATTATAGTTCCAAGAGTGATAATTTTCATTACATAGTCCCTCCCAATCTAGAAAGAGATGATATGCGGATTTTCAACATGATTATAGTATCTGTATTTACCCTGAAAAGATTGCAAGTAGTCTATGGTAAAATGTCAACCTATGATATTAGCTACGGTGAAGTTGCGAATCAGGCTTTTAACTTTTGATCCATTTTTTAATGTTTCACCATACTCATCATTATTCTTCTGTTGTTTACTGTTAGCTTTGGTATGTGGTCTCAAAGACCTTGGCTGAGGATGCCGCATGGAAATTTGCAAAACAAAAGGGTTTGGATCTTGTTACAGTAAATCCAGCAATGGTGATTGGTCCTCTCTTACAGCCAACACTCAACACAAGTGCTGCTGCAGTTTTAAACTTATTTAAAGGTCTTTATTTACAACTTTGATATACTCTCATGTATGTAAAAATCTTTTTTTTGGCTCTTAGTAAGTAGTCCTTCAAGAAAATCAAGTAGGAATATTCCTTCTTATCAATCGGATCGATCAACAAAGCAACTGCAGTTTATCAATGGCCTTACAATTGTACCCATTGTTTCTAACAATTTGATTGATTGAATGCAGGAGCGCCTGCTTTCCCCAATTTAGCTTTTGGCTGGGTAAATGTTAAAGATGTTGCCAACGCACATATTCAAGCATTAGAGATTCCATCAGCAAGTGGAAGATATTGTTTAGTTGAGAGAGTTGTACATTATTCAGAATTAGTGAATATTTTGAGTCAACTTTACCCTGGTCTTCAATTTCCTGAAAAGTACGTATTTTTTTTCTCCGGCTATTCTGGCTTTCATTGGTTACTTACATTCTCCAGCTATTCTGGCTTTCATAGGTTACTTACATTGCATGATATGGTTTCCATTTCATTTGCCATTTCATTCCTTACGGTTTTCATTCCATTATTCATGTTACTGTAGACAATGTATAGATCCAATGCCTGTTCCATTTTTTATGCTTTGCTGCATCGGGGTATCTGTCTCATTACTGTGCTGATTGAAAAGCACTTAGAAACTAATCTAAAGGAGGTAAAATAAGGAAAAAACGGTAAATAAAGTTTTTTTTGGTTAATATTAGCATGCTTGTGATCCTGAAATGTGAAGTACCGTTAAAAAAGTTTATTTTTGTTATTATTTGAACGCATGTGATCCTGAAACTTGAAGTACCCGTTCAAGTGAAGAGCAGATGGGTTGCAATATAACTGAGCAAACGAGGGGATTATATTCATAGTGTTTTAGTGCTATTTGGGATATTAATTAGCTTCCGAACAATTATTTTTTGATCAAACATTACTGTGCTTGATTGAAAAGCACATAGGAACTAATCTAAAGGAAGTAAAAATAAGATAAAACAGTTAAAAAATGTTTTTTTTTTTTTGTTATTATTTGCATGCTTGTGGTCCTGAAATGTGAAGTAGCAGTTCAAGTAAAGAGAAGATGGATTGCAACAGAACTGAACAAACTAGAGGATTATATTCATAGTGTTTTAGTGCTATTTAGGATATTAATTAGCTTCCAAAAAATTATTTTTTGATTAAACATTTTTTGGTATATGTTAATGGCCAGAAGCTCTCATCGAACCATGCAGACTGTTGTGCACTGGAATTTTCAATGGGATAATATTTAGATGGACAGTGATATCTGCGATAGCTGCAGTGCTGTCACTACACGTAAAAAAAATTGTTCCTATTTTGCCCCGATACAGGGGCCATCTACATTTGGGGAGGGGAGGTTTTGGTAATTTCGGCACGACAAAAATCATTTTCCTATTTAGATTTACGAACTGTTGTGTATAGAAATTTTCAATGGTATCATATTTAAATTTATGAACTAATCTGATTATATTGCAGGTGTGCAGACGATAAGCCTTATGTGCCAACATATCAAGTGTCTAAGGAAAAAGCCAAAAGTCTAGGCATCGAGTTCATCCCTTTAGATGTGAGCCTACAAGAAACTGTGGAAAGCTTAAAGCAGAAGGGATTTATAAGTTTTTGAGGGACTCTAATCTCCAATACTTTTCCAGTAGCAAATAAATGATACGGATTTTCTTGTAGCAAATAAATGATACGGATGCCCAGAAGCTCTTGAATAGCATTTAGCTCCATGATTTGAATAAAAGGCATTATTGTTCCTAAGCAAATTTTTATTTTTATTTTATCAATATTGGAGTGCTTTATGTTCAAAAAAAATATTGGAGCGCTTAAATTAATAATATATTTGTTAAATCAAATTAAAGTAAGCAAGTTGTCTAGTCTATCCAAATCCTAATGAATTACTGATGTTTTCGTTAATTATGATATATTTGTTGTTAAATCATGATATGTATCAGTTAACTACCGGATAAACGAGATTGATTCAAATAAAAATTTAAGATCCATCAGAATTCTATATATACTAAACCGTTAGAAAGCAAAAACAAAAGCAATAGAAAGATTCAAATTCTTATTGCGTTTCCATGAAAGACTCCAAGGCCGCAAGTAGAAGAATTCAATCAAACTCTGAAACCATGGAAGACATTGGCGATGATCAAACTGCAAAACCCGAAGATTCTGTTTCCGCCACCACCACGACTACAACTATTCAACTTGTTTCCCAAAACCCTTCTTCTTTTCCAGAGCCTGACGCTCCTGACAAAAATCCATCACCACCTCCACTCTTTTTGGATCATTATCAGGCGGCCAATCTTGGACCTGGGTCTGCTCCATCTTTGCCTACTCTTGGGGAGGGAGAATCAGAGTTCAAAGATTCTTTTCTGTCTAAACCCCTAATTCCTGCTTCTGATTCTTTTCCAAAGCCTGACGCTCCTGAGACATATCCACCACCATCACAACCTGTCTTTGCAACTCCATCTTTGACGATCAATCCTGGAATTGGGTCTATTTCATCTTTGCTCATTAATGGAGAGGAGAAGGGGTACTGGAACTCTTTTCCAGCTGGGTATCGGTTTTGTCCTAGCGATGAAGAACTCGTGATTCATTACTTGGAAAACAAAGTATATGATCGAGTCTTGCCTCCTTGCAAGATCTTGGACGTTGATATCTATAAATACAATCCTGAAGTTCTTGCAGGTTCTATGATCATACTTTCTTTTTTTTTTTTTTTGCTTTGATCAATATTTATTGGACTTGAGAAATTTTTTTTTTTTGAACAATGACTTGAGAATTTGTTTAATTACGATTTAAATATAGAACCAAATTTTTATATCTTGATTAATTACTGTTTGATTAATATTAATATAATGCACTCCTTTGAAAAAAGGATTAAAGATTTGGGTGTTGAATCCAAAATCTTTACCTGCATTGTAAAGTAAAGAAAGTCCATTTATTGGAAATTTGTGTTATTATCATATATATATATATATAATAATAATAATAATAGTTGTTGCATTTAGAGACTAATATTTCAGGGTTTCTTTAATCTTTGATTTGTTACTTATATATATATTTCTCTTCGAAGAATTGAATTTTCATTGCTGTTTCAATGGATGAATATACAGAGACATATGACAATTATGGTGAGAATGAATGGTACTTTTTTTCACCGAGGGACAAGAAGTACAAGAATGGAACCAGACCCAATAGAGCTGCAGGTGATGGGTACTGGAAAGCAACCGGAGCTGATAAGCCCATCAAGCACAAGGATTCTGTGATTGCATTCAGAAAAGCACTTGTCTTTTACAGGGGAAAACCTCCAAATGGTGACAAAACCAACTGGATCATGCATGAGTTTAGAGTTAATAATCCCCCTCCTCCTCGGTCCCAGAAAAGTTGCAAAAAAGGTTTGAAGCCTAACAACGATATGCGGGTATACAAAATACTTAATTCTTTTAGTTGCACTTCATCTACTTTGTTCTACAATTAGTCAGGTCTTATGATTAATTACTACTGTTCTTTTCTTTTTTTTTTTTGGCAGTTGGATGATTCTGTTCTCTGCAGGATTTATAGGAAATCTGAGAGACACAATTTCAAATCAAAAGGTCAAACAGTTGAAGAAGAAGCTGATAATCAGAATGATCATAATGCTGCTGCTACTTCTGCTTCTGGTGGTGGTGCTGCTGCTGATGTTGGTATTGGTATGGATATAGATATGCATCCTGTTTATGGTTTTCATAATAGTCCTGATTGTGCTTATCCAGCCCTTAGCATTCCAGAGCCCCCAAATCACCTTCCTCCTCAATTTGTTGATCCTATCGCCGCAGAAGCCCCCCACCCAGTTCCTCAATTTGCTGCCCAAAATCACCTGCCTCCTCAGTTTGTTCCGATTGCTACAGAGTCCCCACATCGAGTTCCTCAATTTGCTCCACAAAATCATGTTTCAGCACCTACCAACTATGGACCCTTCAATGCAAATCCTTTTGGCTCTTATGCTTCCTATGATGGGATAGAGTTTCCATCTGATCCTCAGAATAGATGGATTTGTCAAACCTATTATCCTTCTAGTTTTGATATTCCTTATCCTCATGATCACCAGCAGCAGCTATATCAGAATGGTCAGCTGTATCAGAATGGCCAACAGCAGGTGTATCCAAATGGTCAACACCAGCTGTACCAGAATTATGAGTATCGGAATGTATCTAATATGGTAAGTCTAGAAGAACTTTTTCCTAAGAGTGTATCCTCACCATAGAATAAACCTTTAAGAAAGCGTAGAAGAATAAACCTTAATGTCCTCCATGGAGGAGGAGCATTGACTGGTTGACGGTAATGGTAGGACTAACTATAGGTGTCTTAGTGTTGTTTGAGAGATGATTATCTTTGGTGATTAATTCATCTTTCTTAGTTTGTAATTAGTTAAGCCATTTAGCTGGATGTTTGTTTAGAGTTCAATAAACAAGTTTACATTTGGATGGTTTTTAGTTTAATTTCCTTTTAGCATTTCATTTTTTTTTATGTCCATGGTTTCAGTATTTGTTTATCACATGACTATATCATTATATGTATACATTAACTATTAATATTGTTAATATTAATACCCCTATACATAGTATGCATGTGCTGACATAATTGATCTATTCATTTGCTATATAATTTTTTTTTTTATACAAATTGAATATTTTTGTTACCTCAAATTTTATTTTGAGTTACCATCAGTTTTCCAACTAAGTGGAGTATAATATGTCAAAACAAATTAATTAATATCTAATAAATTCTGAATATTTCAACTCATCATTAGTTTTCAAATTAATTAATGTATTATATATTTTTCAAGTTGTAAATATTGGTAATTTAAACTAAAAAAGTATTGCATTTTTTATATAATAATTTTTAATATTTAAATAATTAATTTGAATTAAGTTGGGGAATGTTTTTCTTGCCTTTTTTTTTTTCTTTTGCTATAGAATGTAGAAGTGAAGAACTAAATTGCTGCCAATAAAATCATTACAAAATAATGACTTAAATTGGATAGCACATAGCACCGTACATTGCACTTGATTTGTTTAGTGCAAAACAAAAGCTAATACTTAATTAAGGCTTCAAAATTTTTCTCCCTTAGCTTTCTTTTGAGCCATAAACTTACATAATAATGATAATTAATAGCCTCGTCAGGATTTAGCTCAGTTAACTTCAAAGTTCAACATTCCAAACAGCACCTTCTCCTTCTCCACAAGAATCATGAATTTGTTTCATCCTCTCTACTGATTTGCATATGCCACTGCATGCCCAATCGAATGATGCTACACATATGTTTCCTGCTTGAGCCTTCAATTCGCAATCTGACAATGTGCAAATCAATAATAATAATAAATACTTGTATTAATTATCTTGAAATATAACATGATCACATCACAAATCCATCAACCATATGTCAAAATGATACCCTTTTTTTTTTACCTGGAGTAGTTCCACAACACATGGAATGCTCATCTACATGTTCAACCTCCAACCCAATAAGCCAAGATCCTAAAGCTACATCTTCATTTGCATATCTATGCAATATAGGCCTGCCAACATATATATATATATATATTGCAAAATGCACTTAATTAGTATTGAATACTGTATATGAAGAAGATATTAAAATTCAGTATCAAAACTTACGAATTAACAGAGATGTAAGTAGCAAGGTCCTTAGAAATGCCATAAATTTGTCCAGTTGCATGCCTAAAGTACTTGTTCCCTTCTTCCCCAAATTTCCAAAATTCTGGCTCATGATATTTTAATCCTCTGCAATTCCAAAATTGCTAATATCAATGTCATGTGACAAAAACTTACAAATGAATTCAAGAAACATATCTTCTTGGTGGGTGTTTATTATAGTGATGAATATAACCGTAACATGTGATAAAGAAAGTTACTTTTTAGAAAGAACTGGTCCAGACTTCATGCACCCAATGTATACTCTAGGCTTGGATCTGAATCTTGCTAAGGTGCTCACAAGCATACCTGCAACGACAGAATTTAGTGCATTCAAAATGAAACATTATACAGATAATTAGTAACAAAGTTATGGCGATTAATGTTACCTAAATTGAGATGAACATCATCATCAACCTTCATGTAGAATTCAGCATCCCAAATAGAAACTACAGTAGAAAAGTAGAGTCTTGTCTTGGTAGAGAGTTCATGGTAACCTTCAACATGCTTCAGCCTAAGAAAATCTTTGTGCTCTTCCTCTTCTACGTCCAAGGCTTTATCAAGAACTCCACCTGGTTTTGCACTGTGTCCTATCACAAACCTTATCACTATCCCTTTCTCTTTCTCCAATTCTTTTAGCTTTTCTCCTGCATATATATATGTGTGTGTAGATCATGTTAATCTTCCGGTGTTATTTAGCTCTATGTGCATATATTACTGAAGCATTAACAGGGTATAGACCTTTTGGCATCCAAGTTTGGCGAACAGACTCTCGCCTTTTTCTGCTGCTAAATGCTGTGTTAATTCCAATCACTACAAATGCCTTCTGCAAAGTGTAATTATTCTGTTTCTCTAGTGAAACTTGGCCACTGGACTGACTTGCTCGAGTCGCTGCTAGTTCCAATTCTAATGTAGAAATTGTATTCTCAAGCGACCTGTATGTGTCCAAATAATTAATGTTCATGCACAAGAAGAACAAAGAATAAAAAAAAAATCAAGAATTTGAAGTTTGAACAAAGAAATGATCTCATCTCACTTGACAGCCTGATGGGTTTTTTTAACTTCTCCCATGATATCTTCAGGTTCTCCTTCAACCAATTTCTGGCAACAGATACGTAGTTAATTTGAGAAAAGAAGGTAGATACAAGATGAACTAGTTCATATTGTTAAAAGAAACTTACACGCTTGTGATCACAATCAGGTTTCAGATCCTGCAGCTTGTTAACATAGTGAGGAATGAGGGAATTCTGATGATCTTTAGATTGAGAAGGATGATGAGTCCATGTCCGACTGGTAAAAAGGGATCCTGCAATAAAACTAGCAATGCAAAGTACAAGAATAGCTTTTCCTGAATTGATCGGTTTGCCTCTCATTTTCTTGGACTCGTTATCAAGCTGCCAAGGCCACAATGTCAGTAGTAAATACTGTAATCTTTTGACCAGCTTCTTTTCTGAAAGAAGCTGGAGCCTAGTCTTTGTGGCCTGTAAGAATTTATTCATCAAGACAAAAGAATCAGAAGTGAAATCTATGATGAACCATGAGTACTCATGGGGAAGCTGTATTTATACATATTCTACATATCTGTCACTACTCCTATTGTGTATGTACAGGTTCTTGTAGAGATAAATCAATGAGCAACAAGAAATGCATATATGTATTTATATAGAAAGCCTGTATACCATATGCAGAACCATCTCTAGAATCTTCAATTGCCAGAGCTAGAGTTTCTAAATTTGATTAAATGCAGCTGGAGAATTAAAGTTGTAGTAGTAACTGTATTTTGATGTTGCAGAAATTGGCAAGCTATGGAGAGCATTAAAAGTGTAAAAACTGAAATGCTATTAATTATGAAATCAATGCAAAATATTGAGAAACCAAAATGGAGTTTTGGGTATTAAATGACATTTGTAAGCAATCTTTTAGAACAGTATGTATTAATTACTATAACAGGAATATGCAAAGAAAGCAAGAAAAAAATAATAATCATAATATATAAATGTACCTCCAAAAGAAGCTGTGATCAGATATATGGCATCACTAAGAAGATTTATATGAATTTGGTGTAAAATGCATTACATTCTATATATGTAATGCTGCAGCTCTTTTTCATGTTTAGCAAGGTAATATGAGGTTTATAAATGTGTTTCTTAATTTAAATAAAATGGACTTAGTTTGCGGGCATCATCGGCAGTTCAATCATGTAATTTTCATGGTTCAACAAACTGTCTTCCAATTAACAGAAAAATAATTTCTTCATTCTTCTCTTACTCTTCTCATCGGTAAAATTTGCGTGCTCTTCAACACTACATGTTATGTTACATACATTATTTATACATATGAGAGGGAGTGACAGGAACACCACCTGCAAAGCCCTACTAAGAGGACCAATGTTGGAGCTCACTTCATTCTTGTGTTTCTATTGTCATTTGCTTATGAAAACAAAAGAATTATTATCAGACACTCCTTGTGTATGTGCATGACATGAAAGCTGTTGCCCCTTAAATTGCCAGAAGTAAGTGTTGTATTGATTTCTTTTGTCATTTTGGTTTTGGCTACTAAAGAGGCCAACTTCATACAAGAAAATCGCAACTCGTGTAAAGTATGCTAAAGAACGTGCCCCGTTTGGACTAAAATTCAATTGTTTAAAGACAAAACGGAATCAAACTAAGTAATGTCATCCTCCACACAACACGATGCAAGCAAAATTTCAGAGTGGAGTCTGTCTCTGCGGGGTTAAACATTAATATGTAAATTTTCTATGTATCAAATTATTGCCGTAACAAAACTTGCACCAAAAACAGCATTCCTAATCATCATGAGATGTTGTGGATAGAAGACCCACCTCATGGAGACCCAATATAATCAAATTATATACAAAAGCTAGCTCTTGTATAAACAATTGCATCACTTTTCTACACCGACAGAGAATCATGGGAAGAAAGAGTGCTAAAGCTAAAACCTTTCTTTCACATACGACAACAGCCTTCGTCATGTTAGTGTTTATGATTTTATGAAAATTAATGTTTTAACTTTAATCAATTCTTTTAACATATCACTTATGCTTGGTCTTTTTATCCATTAACTTGTGACTGCCACCTGGGAACTATTCAATCTTCTCTCAACTTCTATACCATCCTTTCCATCAGGTTTAACCTTTATCTTAACTGGTTTCCCAAGCGTTGATTTGTCTTCCTTTCTTGCTAGCTCAAGAGCCCTTTCACATACAGGAAATCCCTGATCATCCCAAGACTCCAGAATCACGCCAGATCCTATGCAGCTTCTTCCCTGGTAGAAAGCTGCAAATTGCCCTGCTGCCAGACCTTGGTCATCTTCAGACAATTGGACAACTGCAACATCTTGACCATCAACTTCACCAGGTTCCATTACCACACTGCAATCATAGAACCCAGGGCCATGTCTTACCTAAAAAGATAAATAGATGTGAGGCTCAAGTGACTAGCATTGAGTAAGATCCATCTGAAGCATGGCAGTATGACATAACAGGTAGCATCAGTGTGCCTTCTAGACTACTATGGCATATTATTCATTCTAAATTGTCTATCCACATCCAGTACTGTTATGAACAAATTAGCTAGCAGCAGTAAAATGTTAATATTTGTTACACAACCTTTTTGTCCGATTAAATTTTGACCAATTAAATGCAAAGACAGAACATTAAATATGTGAATTGGATACGGTGTTAACTACCTTACACTGGAGCTGACTGGTATCCATTGGGGGCAACCCATTAAACCATCTCAAGGAGCCAATGCGGAACAAGCGCCTTCTTTTGTCAAACGAGAAATAATTTCGTGAAACAAACACTACATTGTTATTAACATCCTTCTCAACAACATACCTGCATAAGAGGAAGAACATGGGAGAGGTAAGAAATATAAAGAAATGCTTCAACGCTACCACAATTACAAAACTTCTACACCTAATTCAAAAAAAAATATCTACCAGAAATCAGTCAAAATTACAGCAGCTCAGGTGCATAAAGATGTTGAAATGGTTATTAGAATAGGCATATATTAGCCTCTGAAAATGAAGTTGTAAATTGTAACAGCAATGCAGATAAAATAAGTGGGGAAAATGAAGGCAAGTTCAATCAAAAGGCACAAAATCACTAGTGATTGAATAGAACTCGCTTTTCCAAGAAAAACCTGCTACTATCTTTGGAATGATCAGAATTTGTATTAAAAAGAGACCTAGGGGGCCCAGCCTTAATGGCAAAAGGTGCACAATTTTGTAAGTGATGCTGAAGATTAAGTCCAAGAGGATACCAGGGACCCCCTGGGAGACGCAGACCTTGTCTTTGACCAATTGTGTAAAACCAAAATCCTCTATGGTTGCCAAGGAAATCTCCTGTCTCAGCTTCCAATATGATGCCTTCCAGCTCCCCAATATGTCTTGCAACAAATTCACCAAATTTGATCTTTACAAAAAAAGTCCAGTTCCAATGTGAATGAAGTCAGAGATGTAAAGAGGGCAGATAAAAAAAAAATATTATTAAAAAAAGATTCCTCTTCTTGTCAATGAATGAGATTGGCAAAATTTCCCTGGGGAAGTACCTTCCCAAGAAAGCATATTCCTTGTGAATCTTTTCTATCTTTGTTAGGCAGATCAAAAAGTGTAGCAAGTTGGCGAACTTCATCCTGCAGATGATTAGGCAAGAAAGAACTAAGATTTAAAAAAGAAATAGGGCAGGGAGACTTTCTGCATCATAAAAGTCAAACCATGCAATGAATTTGTAAGCATTTTTTGATAAGGACAAACTGATGATGGAGAATCATTCATAATTAGACAAAAAAGATAGTGCAGTTACAAGAGTGCAGTTACAAGAAGACCTTTCAAACAAAGCTCCATCAAATTACTAAAGTGCAAGCTGTAATGGGTGCCAATTATAAGAAAAAATTGCAAAAGAGACAATATGGTCAAGGCAGCAAGATGCTTGAATAGCTTGTACTAGTTGATTTGCATTGTCTTTATAATGCAGTTGCATCAAGACAACCACCACATGCAAATGAATTATCATTCATGGTAAACATAAACAAGATCTAGACTCCCAAAAATGATTCAAGAATGCTGTAAACTTCTAAACAATTCACCTTAGTTAATGAATGAAATAAAACAAAAATGAATGGAAAACGATCCAAGAGTATTGAATGGACCTTTTGGATACCACCAAGTGGGAAAATAAGCCGTCTAAGCTGGGCCTGTGAGAGGTGTGAGAGGAAATAAGTTTGGTCCTTCACCTTCAAAGTGAAAATTA
Source organism: Mallotus nudiflorus (assembly GCA_947683625.1). Taxonomy (NCBI): domain Eukaryota; kingdom Viridiplantae; phylum Streptophyta; class Magnoliopsida; order Malpighiales; family Euphorbiaceae; genus Mallotus; species Mallotus nudiflorus. The sequence goes on from CANTUR010000234.1 coordinate 426,208, forward strand.
AAGGGATTAGCAGAATAGAATAGAAGTATGCTTTAGCAGCACATAAGAGAAAAATGCTTCAAGTAACCTTATATGGTTTTCAACAAAATACTAAGATATGTTGTTAGGACTTGAGATCCATCATACCAAAAGTTTTCCCACATTGAAGTACCAACTGGCATTATCCATATTATGATCAAAGAACTTATGCACAAGTGACCATTTAAGCTAATCAATTAGCAAATTTGCATCCGGCAAGCATACCATGTCCTTTGAGAGTTCTAAGACGGAATGCTTATGCATTTGATCTGCAGGTGGGTGGATGACTTTGGCATAATGCCCAGAAGCAACATAATCATATCCCATACTGCTGATGGCATCCATGAAAGCACCTGAAACCAGGTCAAAAGAGAAACCATATATAAAAATCAAGAGGATAAAACATGGAGTGAATTAATCAGTTAAAAATTTCCACCTTGAAGCTCAACTGTGACAAGACATACCAAACTTAATTCTCGTATTGCAAAGAACATCTGGATTGGGAGTACGGCCACAACGATACTCCTCAATAATGTAAGAGACCTAAAATGTTGACGACTAGTTTTCATTACTTCACTGACCATAAAATGCTTTCAAGAACCGGACATAAATAAAAAAGAAATCAAATTTTACGGCAAAAAATAAATCTTAAGAATAAAAGGGTGCATTGATCAAAAAACATTATGAAAGGGGAAAACATAACATACCACATTTTTCCAGTATTCATCAGTCAAATGCACAACTTCCAATGGTACGTCAACCTGAAAAACTGATAAATTTAATTTCACTGAGAAAGCCACTAGTCTACATGACCTACACAAAAACAAAGATCCAGACAACCATTTATAGCAATGGCCAGCGGAAAAGAAAGTAACTAACCTGATTGCAAACAGCTTTAGCATACTTCAAATCTTCTTCCCATGGACATTCTGACCAAAAGTTCTCAAAATCTTCCTGCACAAAAACAACACATCAGAACCAACTGAAAAATCCAGTCTATCTATCATTGTTAATTAAAATACCAAAAAAACTGATCTAAAACAGCTGAAAGGTTCTGTCTTTTTATGTCTCTAATTTCCCCCACACAATTTGAGATCAAGAAGTTGTAATTTTCATCTAATGAAACAAAAAAATAGACTAGAGGAAAGGTGAGTACTTGGAACCAAATTTTGAGGTAAAAGGCGGTACAATGGTGGCCAGCGGCATGGAGAAGGCGGAGGGCGACGCTGCTATCGACGCCTCCACTGAGTAGAACAGCAATTCTGAGATTTTTATCAGGCATGCAGCACGACAGATGATAGGGCTCAACACTTCCAGCAGCAGCATCACTCTTATGATTACAGACAAAATTTATAGTGATTGAGTCTGAAGATAGTGCTCGCTGCGAGACGGAGAAAGAAGACGAATACGGAGACAAGACTTTGGGTTTTGGCGGGAAAAAAGAAGGAACTAAGAAAGGTTTCGGAGAGACCAATTCTGCTAATGGCCTCACACTCGCCATTATCGCTGCTCTTCTTAGCATTTTGCTTTGCTTTAAACGCTCGGATAAGCCAGGAGGTAGCGGAGTGTAAAAACCCAAAAGTGGAGGGGGCTTGCAGAGAGGTTAAATTACTAATATGCCCTGGTCATTTAGAAGCCATTCGCGTTGGCGGCCATAAACGGGTTGTGTCGAGATAAGTATATACTTAATCTGAACAAGACATGTTTAATTAAATATGTTAAAACTATAAACTCAAACACTGTCATATTTATTAAACAGATTACACAATATGATCAGCATAATTCCTTTTAATTTAAACAAGTCCAAACATATTAAATAGGTTTAAAACACGATTAATGACATATTTAGATACATTTAATATATGAATTACAAAATATAATAAATTACAACATATCAATTCTATTATACGTAATAATATCAAGATAATATATTGTTACGATCTAAATCAAGAGTTATGACCGGCATTAGAGAATGAAAATTTTTTCAAATTCAAAATCCGTAGCAAGCCTTAAAAATAAAAATACATACAATAAATAAATAAAAATATGTTAGAATTAAAATTTTAATCGATGTAAAAAAAATAAATACTTAAATATCATATCATAATAAAAATATTCATATAATATTCTGATACAAAATTCTCAAAATCAAAACAATACACTACTGATACAATAAAGTTACTACTGCAGTTTTCTAGAATATAATAGAAGTTTAGATAATAAAATTACATAATCTAGCCGGGGCTGACAAAGATTAGCATAAAACACTACTGGTGAGATCTGAAGAAGAATCTCTTGAAAAAAATATTGAGGGGAGTTATATCTCACTAAATGAATTATTAAAATATATATATATGCAATCTAACTCATATACAGTCAAGTATAAGTATAATAATATACATATACACTCATTTCACATAGATGCTAAAATTCACTTTTATATATATAATAAATGCAAAAAATATTTATTTAAATGAATGTTCAAATAGAACCCTAGGTATCCGCAACCTCAATCAAAATATCTCACTAGCCATATAATGACCCTGTATTAATATTAAACTATTTCGAGATATGCAGTGTTAATAAAATTTTAAATTTTATTTATATATTACTATTATTATTTGTGAATATTATTTATTTATTTTATTCTAAAAATTTTATTTACGTAAAATAATTTATTTAGGGGTTTTATTATTTAAATGCATTAAAGTTATTATCATTTCTATTATTTAAATATTATTGTTGTTGTTGTTATTGTTATTGTTATTATTATTTTTGTTAATTGACATTTTAGTCTTTTCCTAAATAAAAAAATATAGGTGGTCAAAATTGGGTCAAAGCTATTTTCTGTCTCCCTTTTTCTTTTTTTTTTCTTCTTCTTCTTCTCCTTCCCGTGTCTCTATCAGTGCCACCCAAGCCCACCGGACGTCAGCCACCCTCAACCACTCACCATCGTTAACTCCTCTTCCTTTCCAGTTGTTGTCAGCCACCGCCGGACCGCTGCCTGAAAGATCAAAATCAGTAGTGATAATAGGAGGAGCTCCACGCCGGCGACTCCAATTCCGGCACCAAATCTCATCGCTCTAGTCTTGTTCGAACCTTCAAGCTTCAATGAGTTTGATTTTGAGCTCCGTTTGAGCTCAATCTCCTTTGATTTTGAGTTATCTTCAATTTTTAGTTTGTGTTTTAGGGTTTTTAATTTTTTTGAACTTGATATTGAGTGATACATGGATTCTTGCTTTACAAATGTTGTTTATGACAACTTAATCTTCCTAAAATAATTTTTTTTATTTTTTTGAATTAATTTGAATTATGGGTAATTTTTTATTATTTTAATATTAAAATATTAAATTTTTGATAATTATGTTAATTAGTTAGTTTTAATGAAAATTTAGTCAAATTAGTGTTATTAATTTGAGTTAATAATTTTAGAATTTTTTAAATAACTTTTAGTGAATTTATATAATTTTTGAGAATATTTTTATATTATGTGAATTTTGTATATATAGGTTAATTGTGTAATTTAGTGGAAATTATAGTTAAATAATATGTTTTAAATGATTTTAGAATTATATAGGGTATTAAAATATTTTTTATAAATTATTTACTATTTGTAACTAATTAATACTAATTTTTAAAAATTATATTCAATTAATATATTATTTACTATTTTGGTGATTAAATGGATTTTTAATTACTTTTAATATATATTTAAGCTATTTGAGTATATAGAAGTGAATTTTACTATTTTATGTGGAATTAGTGAAAATTTTAGTTTTTATTAATATTATATTATTATTTGAGATTTTTATTTAATTGTGAAAATAATTATATTTATTGATTTAATGTTTAAATATATTATATTTTGGTATTTTGTGGATATTTATAGAATTTAATGAATTTCAATTTATTAATTATTATATATTGATTTTTGGTGAATTGTGAACCTCGGTTTGGAATTTGTGCAATTTGGGGTCCCAACCTGAGGTGTTGAGTTTCGTGGTTTTAAAAGTATGTTTTTTTTTGTAGGATCGGCTTTACTGTCAGTAGAGAGATGTCCGTTTTACAGAGGAGGTTCTGCCAAATTTTCATAAAACTTGATATCGAGTCGATCCTGAATTTTTGTGTTTGTCTGAGTTTTGAATTCTTAAATCGAGTCTCCTTTAGAATTCTTAGAAGTATAAGTTAGAAATTTATTCTGATTATTATTATTATTTATTTTCTAGTTGTGCCAAGACCAAGGCCTATCGGACCGGGCCTGTCAAGCCAGTCTCAAGGAGTACAAACTTATGAGTTATTATTTTATATATACATTGCATATAGTGCATGACTATAAATAATTATGTTTTGATATGAATTATTTCATTAAATGGTTTAGTATATTTTCGGTATAGTTTTAGTATATTTTGGTATATTTCGATATATATGCGATGGTATATACTTAATAATTTCTCAATATGCATTCTAGTATATTTTTGGTATATTTATGGTTGATTTTGGTTATATGTAACATATATATACTTGAAATATATTTAGTATATTTTCAGTATATTTCTCTGTTATGAATTTTATTTATATTTAATTATGCATTTTATTATTTTCCATAAATATAAGATTTTATTTGAAGGATATCAATAGAATGTGCTATCTAGTGGGCTGCACTAAAACTGTGTACGTACCAGTTCGTTAGACTTTAGGATCGATATTGTGAGAATTATTTAAGGTGAATTTGATTGATTGAATATTGAGATTTCATGTGAGTGAATAGTATGGTTATTGGAGCTCAATTGACCTAGTGTCTCGGAGCCAATCACACTAATAGTGAGATTGTTGAAGCTTGGTTGACTTAGTGTCTTGCTTGGCTAGCCTGCATGGCTAGTGAGATATTTGTTTGAGGTTGCGAATATTTAGGGTTCTATTTGATCCTTCACTTAAATAAGTGTTTTCTGTGTTTATAAATATAAAAGTGGATTTAGCATCTGTGTGAAATGCGTGTATATATATATATATATATACTGATATCTGACTGGATATGTTTTAGATTGCATGCATATATATTATAATAATTCACTCAGTGAGGTCTAACTCCCCTCAATATTTTTTTCAAGAGATTCCTCGTCATCATACCTCAGTAGTATACCTCTATGTCGGACTTCTTTAGCCTTGACTAGATTATGTAAATTATTTATCTGAACTTTTATTGTATTCTAGAATACTACAGTAGTAGTGTATTGTATCAGTAGAATGTTGTTTTAATATGAGACCTTTCTTTGAATATTGGTGTATTTTTATTTATTTATTGCATGCATTTTATTTTTAAGGCTTGCTACGGGTTCTGAGTTAGAAAGAATTTCCGTTCCCTAACGCTGGTCATGACTCCTCGGTTTGGGTCATGACAAAGTTAGTATCAAAGCCTAGGTTATTAGTGTTATGGACTTAGGTTTTTAGAGTTATGTTTTCTTTGAAACTACTATAGTTAATTAGGTTTATTTATGTCTTTGATAAGCTTTCCTTGATTTAGAATTTCTTGTAATCGCTAGATTGTCTATTTTGTCTGAATCTTTTTGGTTTTATCTTTTCAGAATAAGGAGGCGAGCATGTGTCACTCTGTCGATCGTTGAGGCTAAAGATGATGAGTCCTTTTAGGATGAGGTTTTATCTCTTGAGCCACCAGTGAGGTGCAGAGGTCGAGATAGAGGTAGACCTCGAGGAGCAGGAGGTCGTTGTAGACAACGAGAGCTATAGGATGAGGAACCTGTAGAGCCAGAATATGAGGAAGCTGTGATACCTCCAGTTGCACCGCCGTTATAGCCTACCTTTCAACAAGGTATGTCTGACCTTGAGGCAGCACTATTTTATGCTAAAGTCGGCAGGATAGCTTTTGATGGGATGTTAGATCCGTTAGACTTTCTGCATGCTATTGAGATGAGGACTCGGACTGCTCACACCGAGAACTAGTGGATCATGATTATTGAGTTATCTGTTAAAGGACCAGCCCTAGATTGGTTCATCCAGGTGATTCAGCCGTACATGACTACAATGACTTGGGCATAGTTCAGAGAGAGAATTATGAGGAGATTCTGCCTAGAGCCACTCTAGATGAGTTATAGACTTTGGCTGACGAGCATCACCAGAGGTAATAGATTTATCGAGGATTACACTAAAGAGTTTCTTCGACTTGGCAAATATGCAAAGGATTTGATATGAGACCATTATTTTACTGTCACGACGTATGTCACTGGTATGGGTTCTGCATTTTCTGGGATGCCTATTGCAGGCCTTACTCTGGAGTCAGTGATAGAGTTGGCCAAGGAGATAGAATTGAGATTAGTTAGGCAATGAGCTATACCTAATTACTATCAGTTAGGTATTCAATTAGGAGGATTCCAGACTACTCCATATTCGACTTTCTAAATTGGTTCTAGTAGTCAGCAGAGAGGCTCAGTACAACAAAGCCTGAGGCAGCAGCAGAGAGTGCATAGGAGTAGCAGACCTGTCAGATTTGAGTAAGGTGCTTCTAGTAGCAGTAGTGGTTAGAGTTCGGGATATGGCAGCATAAGATCAGCAGCTAGCACATATCAGACTTGTGGTAGAGCCCATCAGGAACCCTGTTATATGGCGCCGCTGACATGTTTTAGATGCGGACAGATGGGACATTTCACCAAATTATGTCCATATTCTGGATTTTAGCCACAGTAGTTTTCGCAGTCAATTTTTAGTACAGCACCAGCTCCTTTTTAGTTGCCTCCAGCTCAGCATCTGAGTTCGACTTAGATTGTAGCCCAACAGGATGGCAGAGGTACTAGAGGAGGAGCCAGAGGTTTTGGCCAGGCTTCCACCAGTTAGCAAAGAGGTCGAGGTTAAGCCAGAGTTTTCCACCTCACTCAGCATGATGCTCAGGCATCTAATACTGTTGCTGCAAGTATTATTCTTGTCTGTTACTTGGATGCTTGGGTTTTGTTTGAACCGGGTGCCACACACTCCTTCGTATCCTTATTTTTACTTCGAAGTCATGTTGGCAAGCTTCAAGGATGGCTTTTCCTTTGTCCATCGCCACTTTTCTAAGTAATTTATTAGATTTTGACATTGTTCTTTCTGGTTTTCCAATGTTTATCAGAGGTAGAGAATTATCAGCAGAATTAGTATTATTGGATATGATGGAGTTCAATGTGATTTTGGGTATGGATTAGTTATTTCAGCACTATATCATTGTGGATTGTCGGAATAAAAAGGTAATTTTCAAAATTCCAGATGAAGAAGAGTTTAAGTTTGTGGGTGATAAAAGTTCTGCACCTCAAAATCTCATCTCCACTATCACAGCTAGGAAGATGCTGAGGAAGGGTTGTGCAGACTGTTGGATTTAGTGCGCGTCCAAGATTTTAGCAACCATAACACTGTTTAAGCTCAGGGCTCTAGAGAATACACTAACCACTATTACAAAGACATGGCATAGAGATAAGGAGTCACCACCCAGGGTAATAACTGGGACAAATCGAAAAGGTGGTACTCGATTACCTAAAAGAAAGTGTTGACCATTTGCGTGATCAAACTCCAAATTTTGGACTTTGACAAAAAAAAAATTATACTAATAATTTCAATTAAGTGTGTAGGGAATTATATACCAAACATATACCAAACATATACCAAGCATATATACTTTTGGATAAATAGTGACTTTTAGAGCAAATTAAACTCTGAGATTTAAGAAGGCTTTTGACATCTTTAAAGCTCTTAAATAAGAAAATAAGATTCTTCACATTTGAAGTAGATATCTTGAGCTTTTTAAATTGGGCTTATTTGTCAAAATCCAAGTTCATTTGGTTATGCAAATTTTGAGTCAAAATCCATATATATGTCTACCATCTCAGACTGCACATCTCTTAGTATTTTGGACATATCTTGAGCTAAAGAAGTCTAATTAAGGTGATTTAAAATGCTATAAAAAGATAAGTAAAATATATACAACTTTTATGAAGAAATTATGGGAAAATTAAAATTTCTTTAGGAGATTTATCTAGAAAATTCAAGAATTTACAAAATGAGTCTAATTCTGACCGGAATTATGTAATTCTTATCAGAATTACATAATTCTGGTCAGAATTAGCATAATTTTGGTCAGAATTAGCATAATTCCAATCGAAATTAAGGTAATTCCGATCAAATTTTTTAACTTTTAATTACAGAAAGCTCCTTGAAAGAATGTAAATTTTGCAATTATATCCCTAAAAAGCATTGCAATTTAGTCCACAAAAACATTAAATCCTTTCTTTAAAAAAATGCAATTAGACCCTTGAAGTTTCAAAATTCAAATATTAAAGAACTATTCATGAAATTTTCATTATTGGAGTCTTTTGTCGCATCCATAACTTATCATCCCGAAATTGGGTGTCTACAGTTTCCCCCCTTTGTCGTTGTTTGCTTGACAAATTGCGGCAAAGTAAACTAGCACCCAATTTCTTAATTAAAAGTTAGGATACTTACCTGTGCTTTATGAAGCTTTTGCTTATGAACTTACTATACTTAGACGTATAGTATTGATTTGAAATGACATATCATACTCGGTCATATGATATTGACTATACTTGGTCATATAATCTTGGGCGAAAGGAACTCATTGTACTTGGTCATACAATGCTGACTATACTTAGACGTATAGTCTGAATTGAAAAGGAACATTACACTCGATCGTATAATCTTAGTTGAAAATACATTGTACTCAGTCATACAATATTGACTACACTCGGTCGTATAGTTTATTTTTGAAAAGAAACATCACACTCGGTCGTATGATACCGAAAATGCATTGTACTCGATTGTACAATATTGACTACACTCGATCGTATAGTCTGAATTTGAAAATACATTGTACTCGGTCTTACAATACTGACTTCACTCGATCGTATAGTCTGTTTTGAAAAGAAACATCACACTCAGTCTTATAATGCCGATTATACTCGGTCGTATAATCTTGATTAAGGATACATTGCACTCGGTCATACAATGCCAACTACACTTGGACGTATAGTCTATTTTTGAAAAGAAACATCACACTCAGTCATATGATGCCGATTATACTCGGTTATATAATCTTAATTGAGGATACATTGCACTCGGTCGTACAATGTCGACAACACTCGGACGTATAGTCTATTTTTTAAAAGAAACATCACACTTGGTCATATGATGCTGATTATACTCAGTCGTATAATCTTAATTGAGGATACATTACACTCAGTCGTACAATGTCAACTACACTCTGTCGTATAGTCTATTTTGTCTTATATGATTATGCTGCAATCCATAATTGCTCACGATTAGCTGCAACCCTTTCATTGCTCACCGATGATAATGCTATAGTCCATAAATGCTCGTGAATTTGGTTGTTTGAATTGAATGCTTTGAATTTTTTGTGCTGACTAACTTTGAATTTTGCTGTATTGACTAATTAGAATTTCTTTGCTGACTGATTTCAATTTTGTTATACCAACCATCTCTACAAGTTGGGTGCACTTTCTTTTAGATTTGCAATTCCTGCAAACGTATTGAAGTTAGTTTCAATCATGATGAATGTATAAAATTACATTATGACATTTAAAAATTATAAGAAAATTCATCACTTTTCATGAGTGTCACGACCCAAAATAGGGGCCATGATCGACGCTAGGGAACGGGAATTCTTTCGAATTCGGAACCCGTAGCAAGCCTAAAAAAATGAAAACATGCAATATAATAAAAAAAATAAAATATTTGTGCAGTGGAATTTAAATCTCGAATATAAAATAACAATTTCTCAGCTCGCTTATCAATATAAATCACGTCTTATATATAAAACCTTTAAGTATAAATATTTCAGAGTAACACTCTGAATTTAAAATCTCATACAATTATAAATATAAATACAACTCACAACAGATTAAAGTACAACCACTACTGCAGTGTCTACAATACAAAATAAAACTCAGGTAAGTAGTTTACATAATAAGGCCGGAGCGGAAGAAATCTGGCGGATAGGTCTACTGCTGAGGTCTAAAGAAGAAGACTCTCCTGAAAAATATCAATAGAGGGGAGTCAGACCTCACTGAGTGAATTATTATAATATATATACATGCATAACTAAATGTCAAATGTAGACACTCAATAGTATATATAATAAATATATATAGGCAAATACACATAGATGCAACAAATATCATTTTATAATGAAAATCATCAGTTTATGAAGGATCAAATAGAACCCTATATTTTGGCAACCTCAAATATCAATAGAACTCACCTAAGCCATACAGGCCCACTTAGATCCAAAATAATTCACTTAGTCCAACTGGACAGTAGACTGGCCCCGAGACACTAAGTCAACCGAGCTCCAACAGTGTGATTGGCCCTGAGACACTTGGTCAATCGAGCTCCAGCAATCACACTCTCAATCACATCTCATATGAATCAAATCAATCAATAAATCATAATCCACCAATAGGTTAGTAATTTAACCTAAAATCTACTGTCGTACCGGTAGGTACTTGGTCCTAGTGCTTCCCACTAGGAAGCACGTTCTATCAATATCCTTCATTTTAATATAAAACATACATTCAAGAAAATAAAGGATACATAATGGTATTTAAAATAAATAAATATACCATATATATATATACCGGAAATATACCTAAAATAAACTAAGTATATTTCGGATATATATACGTATAATCAACTTAAATAAATCACAACACATATTAAATTCAACTAATAATATATTTAAAAACAAGTCATATTTATTTGAAAAAGGAAAACATGTATTTATTTCATAATATACCAAAAATATACTAAAAGTATACCTAAAATATACTTAAATATTCAACTAGTCAATTATGCAAAAATTTGTATTTAAAACATAGACCTCTAAATATGCACCCTAAGCAATGCATATATATTATAATAACTCACAGTTGTGTGTTCCTCGAGACGAATCCGACGGGCTTGGTCCACTAGGCCTCGGTCTTGATGAAACTAACAAATAAATAAATAATACAAAATTAGAATAAATCTAACTTAACTTCTAGAAACTCGATCTAGAATTCTAGATACAGACAGAGAATAGGAATTTGACCGAATGTCACATTTTACGAGAATTCTACTAAAAATTCAACAGAACCTCCTCTGTAAAACTGGCATCTCTCTACTTAAAAAGTAGAGCCGGTCCTGCAAGAAAACACACTTTGAATAGATTTCACAAAACATTCACATAATCCTCGGTCAAAATCCCAAACTGCAAATTCCACTGACCGAGGTCCACAATTCACAAAATATACACAAAATATATTAAAATTCCATAAATACCAAAAATACCCTTTTGATACCAAAATATAGCAAATTAAATATTTAAACACTAAAAACAATTATTTAACTGATATTTAGTTAAAAACCCTAATATTAATATAATATTATTAAAAATCGATAATTCTCGATAAATTCACAAATATTAATAGAAATTCATTTTATAAATCCAAATTACTCAATTAGACCAAAAACATACTAAAAATTATTAAAAACCCATTTATTTACAAAAATAGTATATTATATATAATTTGAAAATAATTTTTGAAAATAGTTTTAATTAGTTAAAAATATTAAATAATTTATAAAAATCATTTTTATACCTCAAATAATTATTAAAACCAATTTAACTTAATATTTAACTAAAATTACTACCAAATTATCAAAATACCCCTAATATATAAAAATTCACTTAATATACTATAATTACTCAAAAATTCAATAAAAATTATATAATTACTCTAAAATTATTTTCTCAACATATAATTTAATGAAATCAATAATTATACTCAATTAACCAATTAATTTTAACAAAATACACATATAACCTATATTTCCAAAATTCATATAAACTAAATAAAATTATATTAATTACACAAAAATTATAAATTAAATTCTAAAATTAATTTCAACCTCCATAAACACTAAAAATTACAATTTCACAATTTATTTAATTAATTTACGAAAATTAGAAAATAATAATAAAATAATAAAAAATTCACAAAAATCAAAATAAATTCTAAAAATTCCACAAAAATTTCAGAGTGTAGATTAAGCTAATGGAAGCATATTTTTTAAAGAAATTAAGCTTGAATCTTAAAGATCGAAGATCAAAAAAATAAAGAAACAAAAGGGGCCAAAAATGAAATCAAGCTCAAATCCTTCCCAAATCAAAATTTCAAGCTACAAGAAGCTTAGAAACGACTTCTATGGAGTTCTAGGAGCTCAACGGCACCGTAATCACCTAATTTGGTGGTCGAAAAGTCAATGAACAGAGGAGAGTTGGTTTTCAGCAATTCCGGCTTCCACAGGTGCAGACGGCGCCGGAGAAGACGGTGGGAGGTGGCAGAGCAGCTGGAGAGGAAGGCAGCACTTTGGGAGGCACACCAATGGCCTGTGATCGGTGTTGCAGCGTGAGGTGAGGGGGAGGGTTGGTTTTGGGGGGGTGAGGGATGAAGATGAGTTCTTTTCTTATATATATATATATATATATATATTACAACTTTAACTTATAATAATATAAATTAATAATATATATACACATTAAACACACACCACACAATATATTTTATACATATTTATATATATATGCACACATATATGTATATATATAACACATGCATGAAAATAACCCTAAGTATATATGCATGTATATATATATATATATACACACAAAATAATAATGCATGAAACAATATAATTTGTTAAAATAAAATAACATTAAATAATAAAATATTATTTTCCAAAATAATGAGTTTCAGAATAATTTTCACGTAGAAAGCTTTAAATAAACATAAAATAACGTTAATTATTCACAAAATAATGAAATAATCAAATATATTTTAAAAATTTATTAATATTGCATATCCTGATACAATATAAAAACATTTAAAAACTCAGGTCTTAACAGCGAGATAGCGTGCACTTAGCGAATCTCATTATTTATAATTGTCATGACTATCATTTATTTGCTATTTGCAAAGGTCAGAAGCATTATTAGCCATTTCATGCTGAGAGCATGTCTTTTACCAAGTGAAGAGCTTACTTCCACACCTAATTTTAGGGAGAATTTACTAAACAAAACTCATAGAAATTTAGCATAAAAAGATTGAATTCTGAGTATCAAAATAGCCTTTCAATTATTTTTTTTATGCTTTCCTTCCTTATCCGAGTATTCCCCCGCCTTTCTCATGTTACTCAACGTGGATACCATTAGAAAGGTCCTTTGGATACTTATACTCGTATAGAGTATTGGAATAAATAGAGTAATTTTTTTTAGCATGGTCCTCTTTTAGTATTCCCCTGCCTTTCTTGTATTACTTAGCATGGATACCGCTAGAGGTTTCATGTTAATACTCTTACTCATTTATGAGCATTGGAGTAAATTATACTTGGTCTTTTTTTATTCTCCTCTTAGTATTCCTCTGCCTTTCTCGTATTATTCAACATGGATACCGTCAAGGGATTTGTACTCGTACTCATTTCTGAGCATTAGAGTAGATTATATGCACATTTATTATTCAAAAAATTGAAAAGATACTTTAAAATTCAAGCAATTTATACTTCATGTCTACAGATTTTGTTTTTGCATTTTCTTTCCCTCGTTTGGTTGCAAAGCAAGCATTAGATTGATTAGAGTTTATAAACTCTCAACACAAAACTGTTAACTACTCATTTGAATTTTGCGAGGCTAATAAAAGAAAACCACTATGCTCAAAAATCAAGAGATAGGCTTTTCACACATGATCTCATTAAATGGATGAATTTACTTTCTATTTATGAATTTTAGGATTGAGAAGGTTCTTTATTATAGAATTTAAGGAAATAGAGTTCTGTTACTTCTCTTTATTATCTTGATGAGTGTTTGGCAGGCAAGATGGTACTTCTGGTGAATGCTTAGCATTTGCAACCTTTCCCATTCTTATTGATGTATCAGTTCCTTTACCCTTATTCATTCTCTTTTTTTTTCCTACACAAAATACCATAAGTTAGTATGGTCTATTCGCAAGTGAATAAATTTTGTCAAAATGCAGTGTTATTCTATTTTGCATTCTTTCGTGTAGATTTGTCTCTGATCGTAGGGTCATGATACTCTACCATTAAAGTTATGGCTCTGGGCTGCATTTGTATTTTCGCCATTCCATTAATGCTACGTTAAAGGGCTTTATTTCTCTTTTTGATATCTCCTATAAAAAAGAGTTCAAAAGTTAGAGACCTTATTTCATGACCAAATGAATTTTCAGAGTGAATTTATTTTGAGTTTTAAGTGCATTTTTCACTTTTTAAGGTCGACAAATGTATTGTTGACATATTGGACCTTTTTATCACCACATTCTATACCCTATGCTGGTCTAACTATTATGGAGAGATATTACAGACAATGCTCTTGATAAGACTATGGAGATGGATATTGAATCTGAGGAGCTTGAATGTCATATCCAACCTCTTTAGGTTATTAGGATGATGCCTTTGCAAGTGCCACTATGGGTGATATTCCTTTATTTGATGGGCCTTTTAAACTCCTGAGGTCTAAAGTCCCTTGAGTATCAATTTCACCTTGTTAATGCTACCCATTTCCTTTCAAATGCTTCATATGTGCACATTCTAACTACCTTTCTGCCTTCTTACAACACTGATTTTGAATATTAGTAGCAAAGTATTTGCACAATCTCACCTAAGCTCAAATACTTTATTATGCAAAGCAAGTATTTCACAATAAATGTATGCAAGTGTATACATATTATGTATGACATGCATGATCCTAATAGGTCTCCTATTTAGAATAGAGTTATGTTGTAGCTTGGAGTATGAGAACAAGGTGCCTCATCAATAGCCTATAGGCTTGAGTATTAGATGCTTCACTGTTGGTACTTCTGATACTGAAGCTTCTGATACGATTCATCAGACGACTAGCAAGTGGAGTCCATGGCTTTACACTAGAGCTCATTATTGGTCGATGTGTTGTTGAACTTTTCTTTTTTGCTACTGCTATTGTTGTATGATAATTGATGTATTTGTATGCTTATTTCTGCCCGAGATCTTTTATACTGGCTTTTATACTTCAGTGTTCCATCTTTACTCTTTGAATGTGGGATCAATTTGCCCCCTAAGTTGTATTTTTCCCCCAGTTCCATTCTAGATTCATTCATGCTATTCTAGCAGTCTTTTTTCATTTTTATATGCAAGAGACCCCGTTCGTTCACTACTGTTGTTGATCCTTTGACTTACTAACCCTATTAGTTGCAATCTCATACAGCTGACATGTAGAGGAATGGGCAAACTGACTGAAGCGAGTTCTTGATGATGAGATCCACTGGACTTGCACTTTGAAGAACTCTTAAGCACTTTGAAGACTTGCATCAATATGAAGCTTGATATTGATGCAATGATTGATGATAGTTATAGGACAAGACTTGCAATGTAAGTTATTAAGCCATCTGAATTCTCAAGGTACAAGGGGACGCTAGGCTTATAAGGAAAATTACAAAGGAAACATAACTAAAATAGTGATCTTATAGCTCCGATTTATCTTTCATTATGTGTTGTCTTTTCATTCAGATACTTATGCAGTATGATAAAAATGAATATCCGATATTTGAATAAAAATTTCAAATTCAATTTTAATCATTTATTAGGGCAAAAATGAGAACATTCATTACATCACAGGATATAACTCCTATTATCAATTAGCCTTGAATTTTCCCCTCTAATTTTTACTTTACTGTTCTTTTTTTCTTTTTTTCTCTTTCCTTATATTTTTTTTCTTTTTTCATTCTTTTTATTTTTTCTCAAATTTCATATCTTCAGAAGTTACATCATGTGATATATGAATGTTCTTTGAATTTTCATTTGTGCCCATACTGAATGAATTTAATTGAATTGGATTTATGTCAAACATGCAGATGCGATCAATAACATAATGCGTAGTACCATTAGGATGTTAATACATAAGTAAGCATGATCAAGATTTATATCATCGATCACTAAAACAAAATAGAAAATAAAATTTTATTTAAAGAAAATAATAAGAAAATTTTATTTCCTACTATAGATGCTAGGGACGATAAGTCTCATGGTGGTTATCCTTCAGTTGATTGACATAACAATTATTGTTGCATCTTCTTGTCGCCTGTCTCCATGACTTCATCTTTCTGTTCCTCAAATATGCATTTTTCTTTTTTGTCTAGCAGCTTCTCATCATCAAGCTCATCACCCTATCCTGTAGGCACAATCGACTTGAAAGGTATATCAAAAGAAGGTGGTTTAGTATAAAACACCTTATAGTCGAACTTGCCTGAAGGTTGACCCAATAAGTCTTTTGCTCCTTCCACATCTTTGGGGGCATTAGGAGATTTCTCATTGATTTTAAGGTCTAGTTCCTTAAAAGAGCTTACCACTTCTTCCTCACTTACTCCTAAGTTAATCATCATGGTAGTTGAGGATGATACATTTTGGTAGTTTGGGAAAGGATTATTTTTGGTTCTTGGGTTTTTAGGATTTGTGATTTTTCCAGAATCAATGAGGTTTTGGATTTTATGTTTAAGGCAGATGCAATTATTTATGGAGTTTTGGAGGTTTTAATGGAATTTGCAGTGCCTATTTGGGTTGTAGCCTGAGGTATTTAGGTTTGGTGGGTTTGGATTAGGTAAAGGTTAAACTAAGCCCTTTTGCATTAAGCGCTCTAGGACTTTTGAAAGTGATTGGTTAAAGTTTGAGAATCTCCTTGGTTGTTGAACAACATGCACTTCCATAACTCGGCTATTGCTTCCTTGTTGTGTGCCCCCAGTTGGGTAGTTCCTTATGTTGTTGCCTTTAGCAATCCTCTTTTTCTTATTCTCAATCTCCTCAGCTTGCAACCCATTGTCATAAAGATCTATAAATGTCTTAGGGTTCATCATTTGCAACCTCTCAACCATAATGGGTGACACATTTCAGACTATTATCCTAACCTTATCCTTCTCAGGTAATTTATTCTTTATTAATCCTATCTTATTCATGAATCTAATTAGAAAATCCAAAAATGATTCATTAGGATTTTCCTTGGTCAATTCCAGATCTCTGATAGACACTTCAAGCCTGGTATTGTGGTCATATTATTTTAGAAAAGCAGTGCATAACTCTCTCTAGTCTGCTTGGATAGATTTCTCTAACCCATGATTCCAATTAATAACCATTCCCTCCAAGGATAGTATAAAAAACTTTATGACTACAACTAGTGGAGCTTTAATGGTGCTCATAGTTATTGTATACTGACTAAAGTGGATCCTTAGATCTCCAATACCATCAAACTTATGCAGCTGTGGCAGCTTGAACTTATTAGGCAGTTTATCTTCCTCAAATTACATTATATCATCAAAGTCAAATAAGTATCTGATGCCTTGTCCTCTTATTAATTCCTTCATTTCAAACATCTTATGAGTCAGTGCTTTCATCCACTTAGATTCCAGCTCTTGAACTTGCTCAAGTAATTCCCTTTTCGCCTTTTTAACCATATAACTCTCAACATCCTCGAGTTTCATTTCCCCAGCATTATCATTATTAGCAGGTGGTATACCCACAACAGGTGGATTGGTTGCAATAAGTGGATTGGCCGCAACAAGAGGTGCAGCAGCAATAAGTGGTGGCATTAGTCCAACCAAAGCCTGTCTTAACTCATCTTGCATCATCGCTCTCATATCATCCATTAATGCTCCTTTGACATCCTCTAGGGTCCAGTTTCCTCCTTTTTATTGTTCCATTTTTTTAACTTATTTCAGTTGTGCATATTCTAAGTAAAGTGGATTGATAGGACTCTTTTTCAATCTACTAAGGATCTCTTTCACAATTGATTATGGACTCAAATCAGTTCTCACTAGTCTGCTACCCTTTCAACTCTAAACACAGGAAGACCAGGATGAATCTATGATGGCTGAAAGATAAATGTTAGTATGATGCATGAGATGCATGTATGCATGATGCATGTGCTATGCAACAAGTAGCAAATCAAGTTAAGTGTACATACATCCTTCTAACCTTATTCCTCCCACATACGTATTCAATGGCAAGTCTTTTTTCCTAGAATTTTTTATCTTGGTCTTAATATCAACAGGGGATATCAGACACCGATGCACATGCCAAATCTCTCTTAAAGCAGTAAAACATAGAAACAGTATTTCTAGGTATAAAAGATTAGCCCAATCTTTATTAGTCCAAATGGGCTCTTAAAGTATGGGTTTGGGCCTTTATAGATTGAAATACCTCATGAAAACATTCACAAGCAATTTGCGTAGATCCTAAGGGAAGTAACTAAGCCATTATATATGGTTAGAGTCCGATAAGAAGGTCAAGGTTCCCTTAGCAAGATGTCCTCCTTTAAGACTTGAGTCATAGGCCAAGGTCAAAGGGGCCCGACATCCTTTACAAACTCGAGAGAAGACTACCCCCCTTAAGGACTTGGGTTACAAACTCTTGTTAGATGAGCCCGGTAATCTCTCTTGAATCAAGTTAAGGCTAAGAGTGATGGTTAGCCAATTTACAATCCCATGAAGCTAGTGGAATCATGGAACCATAAACCGATGTCATTGTTTAATAGGGACATGCAGAATAAATACAAGAATAAAATAATTCTAAAGAACACAAGTAGAATTAGTATCTCTTATCTCTAGTGGAGTCGCCACTGTAGACAGCGTGGTTTAACGCGCATCTAAGATTTTAGCAACCGCAATACTATTTGAGCTCAGGGCTCTAGAGAACACACTAACCACTATCACAAAGACATGACATGGAAATGAGGGGTCGCCACCCAGGGTAATAACTGGGACAAATTGAAAAGGTGGTACTCGATTCCCTAAAAGAAAGCTAGCACCACAACTAGAAGATTCTGGGTATGAAATACCAACTTCTTTCAATCTCGTGTTCATTTAGAATTACTTTATGAATTACTATATTATCCTCTATTTACATGCAATTTCATATAAACCCTTATTCTAGCAATTAACTCTAAGGCAAACCAGTCATGAAAATACAAGTAAATAATGCATTCAATAGAATATATAATCCCTAAATTAGTCTAATATACCTGGATTTTAATTAAATGAGCTAAATCTACATATTTTTAACTTACAAATGAGTTAAATACTAACGGGCCTAATTCCTTTTAATTTTAATGAACCAAATTCATTTTAATTCTAAAAAAGGGCCTAAATCTATAAATTATGAAGTATTTAAATTAGTAAGCCTAATTCTACATATTTTAATGTTAAGGTGATCTTAAATCTACAAGTTATGAAAAAGACTTAAATTAAGTGGATGTCACGACCTAAACCGAGGACCATGACCGGCGCTAGGGAACGAGAATTATTTCAAATCCGGAACCCGTAGCAAGCCTTAAAATAAAAAAAATACAATAAATAAAATAAAATAAATATACTGTAATTAAAAATTTCAATTTAATATGATATAATAAAACTGTTCCATATCACAAAATGTATTAATACCATATTTAGATTAAACATCTGAATTTACAGCAAAATAAATAAAACTCACTACTAATACAAATACAACTATTGCAGTTTTCTAGAGTACAATATAAATAATTAAGTGGATAATTTGCATAATAGAGCTGGGGCAGAAGAAATCTGGCGGATAGGCCTACTGCTGAGGTTTGAAGAAGAAGACTCTCTTATAAAAATATCAACGGAGGGGAGTCAGACCTCACTGAGTGAATTGTTATAATGTATATACACACATTACTAAATGACAAATGCAAACAATTATATGTATATAATAAATATATATACAGACATGTACACACAGATGCTGAAAATCACTTTATATATAATACTGAAAAAACCATCAGTTTATGAAGGATCAAATAGAACCTTAATGATCACAACCTCAATTAACAGTAGAAAACACTCTAGCCATACTGGGTCACTTAATTCCAAGTAAATTCACTTAATCCAACTGGACAGTAAACTGGCCCCGAGACACTAAGTCGACCAAGCTTCGGCAGTCTGATTGTCAGTGTGATTAGCCCCGAGACACTTGGTCAATCGAGCTCCAGCAATCACACCATCAATCACATCACACATTAATCAAATCAATCAAGGCATGATCCATAAATAAGTTAGTAATTCAACCTACAATTTATCGCACCATTACATACTCGGTCATAGTGCTGCCCACTAGGAAGCACGTTCTATCGATATCCTTCATTTAAAATAAATTATTCATTGAAATAAACAAATAATGCATAAAGTCATTCATAATAATCAAATAAACCATATATATACCAGAAATATACCTAAAATAAACTAAGTATATTTCAAGTATATATATGTAAAATAAATTCAATTATATCATGAAATATACTCAAAATAAACCAATAATATAGTTAAAAATAATTTGAATATAAATCGAAGGTAAATCATGCATTTATTTTAAAATATACCTAGGATATGCTAAAAATATACCTAAAATATACTTAAGTATTTAATAAAACAATTATGCATAATAATACATTTAAAACATATATTTCTAAAATATGCAATCTAAAGCAATGTATATATATAATAACAACTCACAAGGATGCACTCCACGAGACTGGTCCACTAGGCCTCGGTCTCAACACAACTAAATAATAAAAATGATCATGAAATCAAAATAAATCTAACTTAGACTTCTAGAGACTCGATCTAGGATTACCAAACACAGATAAACATAAAATTAGAATTAAACCCGATGTCACATTTTACGAGAATTCTATCAAAAATTCAGCAGAACCTCCTCTGTAAAAATAGACATCTCTCTACTAAAAAGTAGAGTCAATCCTGCAAAAAAAATACACTTCTAATATAGAAATTCTCACAACCCTCGGTTGGGATCCCGAACTACAAAATCCTCCAATCGAGGTCCACAATTCACCAAAAAAAAAATAAGACAATAAAATATATTAAAATTCAATAAATATTATAAATACCTTCAAAATATCAAAATATAGTATATTTAACATTAAAATACCAAAAATAATTATTTTCCCACTAATTACTTAAAAACCCTAAATAATAATATATTATTATTAAAAATCCATTTTCTCGATAATTCAATATAATTTAATAAAAACTCACTTTACTAATCCAAATAGCCTAATTAGTCTAAATAAAAATTAAAAATTACTAAAAATCCATTTTATTACAAAAATAGTATATTATATATTATTTGAAAATAGTTTTCAAAAAATAGTATTAATTAGTTAAAAATAGTAAATAATTTGTAAAAATCACTTTTATACCTCAAATATTATTAAAACCAATTAAACATAATATTTAACTAAAATTATCACCAAATTACACAATTAACCCTAATATTCAAAAATATACATAAAATACTAATAATAATAAAAAATTCAATAAAAATTATATAAATACACAAAAATTATTTTCTCAATATATATCTCAATAATATAAAAAAAAACATACAATTAACTAATTATTTCTAACAAAAAATATATATAACCATATTTTCCAAAATTGACATAAACCTAAAATAATTATAAAAATTACACAAAAATCACAAAAATTATAAACTCAACTCTAAAATTAATAATAACTACTAATAACACCAAAAATCACAATTTCATAATTTATATAATTAATTACAAAAATTAATAAAACAATAATAAAATATTCAAAAATTCACAAAAATCAAAATAATTTCTAAAAATCACACAAAAATTCATTGGAATAGCTTAAGCTAGTAGAATCAATATTTGTAAAGGATTTTTTTATGAATCAACCATTAACACCCAAAAAAAAAATCAAAAACCCTAAGTAACCGAAACTAAAAATTCAAGAAATAGCAAAAATGGAGGGATTAGAGCTCAAACCGAAGATAGGATCAAGTTCACCAGAGCTTGAGGAGCTCAGGGACACTGGAATCGAGAAGAATGGTGGTCGGAATTGCCTGAAACACCGATGAGCTCAAGTTTTAGTCAAAACAGGTTTTTCAGCCACTGTCGGTGCCGGGGAAGAAGAGAAGGACAGCGGAGTTGGCAGAGGGAAGGGGGTGGTCGATGGAAAAGGGTGGGGAGGCACTCTGACGATGGGAGGATCGTGTGTGACAGGCGGAGGAGGGGGCTCGGGCTGTTTACGGGAAAAAGAAGAAGAAGATTTTGTTGTTTTTTTTAATGTATATATATATATATATATATATATATATATATATATATATATATAATATATACACA
Source organism: Mallotus nudiflorus (assembly GCA_947683625.1). Taxonomy (NCBI): domain Eukaryota; kingdom Viridiplantae; phylum Streptophyta; class Magnoliopsida; order Malpighiales; family Euphorbiaceae; genus Mallotus; species Mallotus nudiflorus. Next base: position 448,499 of record CANTUR010000234.1, read on the forward strand.
CAACACAACACACACACACACACACATACACATATATATATTCACACAAATAAAATAATAATAATAACCCTAATGTATGTATATATATAATATATATATATAACACATAATATAATAATGCAATAATGCATTATAGTAATAATAATAATAATAATAATAATAATATTAATAATAATAATAATAATAATAATAAATAATAATAATAAGAATAAACAACATCCTTGTAAAAATAAAATAACCTTAGTACTTAAATAAGATTATTAAAATAATTCTCAAAGTAATAAATACAACGTAAATAAATTTCTAAAATAATAAGTTTTAAAATAATATTTACGTAGAAAATTTTGATTAAACATGAAATAATAAATATTAATCACAAGATAATAAAATAATCAAATATAACTTTAAATTTTATTAACACTACATATTCTGTTTTAAATTAAATAATTCAAAAACTAGGGTTATTACAGTGGGCTAAGTCTAATTAATTAAATTAAATAGGTGGACCTATGTCTAATTTACTAGATGGGTCTAAGTTATCTCTAATCTAAAATCTAATTACTTGTGGGTCTAAAATGTATTTTAATTAATTAATCATAAAAATCTAAATTTATATGAATGAATTAAAATCTAATATGGGCTTAAAGTCTAAAATACATAAGAATAACTAAACAAGTACAAAACACATAAAAATAAATAAACAAACTCAAAACAAATAAAATAAATAAGCCCAAAAATAATTAAAACACATTAAAATAATTAAATTAAAGATCAAACAACTAATTAAATTAATCCTTCGAAACCCTAATTTTCATTAACATACAACCTAAATTAATCTACTTCCTCCATTGATTTTAATTACTTACCCAATTAAAACTCTAATTTACTAACCAATTAATCAAAATAAACAAGCAATCACACATACCTCCATTATTCCCACTATTGGGGCTATTACAATAATCTATTGAAAATAAAAATAATTAATACAACCCTAAAAATAAATAAATAAATAAAATAAAACAATAATAATAAAAAAACCATAGAAACTATATCTCTATAAGATTTTATCCATGGCATCCCATGGACCTCTTATGGATTTGATTCTCCAAGTGTGATGATCATGTATTTTTCTCCATAATCATCATAAAAAAAAAAGAATAAAAATTATGGTTAGTGATTAAATAATAAAATAAATAAAACAAAATTAAAAATTAATAAAATCAAAAAAATAAATAAATAAATAAAATAAAAGAGAACAAAGAGAAAGTGATGCTTATGGATGTTTCTTAATGAAGTGCTCCTCAGATTTGAAGAATCACCGTTCTTGATAGGAATTCGAATATTATTCTTCAAAAATTCTTCAAAGATCCTAATTAATAAATAAAGCAAAAAGAATTCGTAGAGAATAAGATTTTCTCTTTTCTTCTTTCTTTTTTTCTTCTCGTTTGCCTTCTTCTTTTTCTCTCATCTCTTCATTTTTTTTATTTTTTTCCTCTGCTTTTTTATTTTTTTCTCCCCTTTTTCAAAGTAAAAGCCCTCCTTATATAGGGATACATCTTGAAATCCTAATTATAAAATGATTCCTAAAAGACTTCTATTTTCTTAAAAAAAATATTATCAAAATAACTTTAGGAGAATTTCATACCAATTATGACTCAATTTATCTAGAAAATTCGAGATTTATCTAGAAAATTCAAGAATTTGAGGAAGGAGTCTAATTCCGACCAGAATTGTGTAATTCCAATCGGAATTACATAATTCTGGTAGAATTACATAATTCTGGTTGGAATTACATAATCCTTATCGGAATTACATAATTGCGTAATTTCAATCGGAATTAGGGTAATTTCAATCATCTTTTTTTTTAACTTTTAATTATAGATAGATCCTTAAAAGAAATTAAATTTTGCAATTAGATCCCTAAAAAGCATTGCAATTTATACCACAAAAACATTAAATCTTTCTTTGAAAAAATGCAATTAGACCCTTAAAGTTTCAAAGTTCAAATATTAAATACCTATTCATGACATTTTGATCATTGGAGTCTTTTATCGCATCCATAACTCATCATCCCAAAATTGGGTGTCTACAGGTTGTCAGGGATATTTGGCATTAGTCAGGGATACTTATGTGAAGAAGTTATCACTCACAGATGTTCCTATTGCCTGTGAGTTTCCTGATGTTTTTCTTGAGGAGTTGCTAGGTTTACCACCTCATAGAGAGATTGAGTTCTGTATAGATATGGTTCCAGGCACTACTCCTATTTCGATACTACCCCTACAGAATAGCTCCTGTAAAGTTGAAGGATCAGTTACAGGAATTGCTAGATAAGGGTTTCATTAGACCTAGTGTTTCTCCTTGGGGTGCACCAGTCCCTGTTTGAGAGAAGAAGGATGGTATCCTAAGACTGTACATAAATTATAGAGAGCTAAACAATGTGACAGTGAAGAACAAGTATCCTCTCCTGAGGATAGATGATCTGTTTGATCAGCTTCAATATGCACAGTTCTTTTCTAAGATTGACTTGAGGTTGGGTTATCATCAGTTGCAGATAAGTGAAGCTGATGTTCCTAAAATAGTATTCCGCACTCGATATGGCCACTATGAGTTTTTGGTGATGTCATTTGGGTTGACTAATGCACCAGCTGCTTTTATGGATCTTATAAACAGGGTTTTCATACCATTTGTGAATTAGTTTATGGTAGTCTTCATTAATGATATACTAGTGTATTCGAAGAGTATGGAGGAACACATATATCACTTGAGGACTGTACTATAGATACTGAGAGAACATAAGCTTTATGCTAAATTCTCGAAGTGTGATTTTTGGTTAGAGAGTGTTGCATTCCTTGGACACGTGGTGTTTAAAGATAGTATCCAAGTTGATCCACAGAAGATAGAGGCAGTGTCCTGAGTGGCCCAGACTGACAACAGTCACAGAGATTCATAATTTTTTAGGTTTAGCTAGGTATTATAGGAGATTTATATACGATTTTTCCATAATTGTAGATCCTATAACTTGCTTAACTTAAAAGAATGTGAAGTTTGAGTGGTCAGATGCTTGTGAGAATAATTTCCAATTACTGAAGGAGAAGTTGACCATAACTCCAGTTTTAGCTTTACTTGATGGAGTAGATAAATTCATTGTGTATTGTGATGCCTCTAGAGTTGGCCTAAGTTGTGTGTTGATGCATAATGATAGGGTGATAGCTTATGCTTCAAGGCAGTTGAAGAAGCATGAATAAAATTATCCTACCCACGACCTAGATATGGCTACAGTGATCTTTACTCTCAAGATTTGGAAACATTATCTGTACGGGGTGACTTGTGAGATTTTCGCAGATCATAAGAGCCTTAAGTACATTTTTCAGCAGAGAGATTTGAATCTGAGATAAAAGAGGATGGTTAGAACTTCTAAAGGGCTATGATTGTGAGATTCTTTATCATCTAGGCAAGGCTAATATGGTAGCAGATGCCTTGAGTAGGAAGTCCTCAGATTATTTTGCTCACATCAGTGTGGAGAGGAGATCGTTGATCTAAGAGTTGCGCCAGTTAGTGGATCAAGGTCTGATGATAAAGATGAGTAAATCTAATGGATTGTTAGTTTAGTTTAAAGTTTTGATCAGTGTTGAGAGATAGGATTAAGGTAGCTCAAGGTCGAGATCCTATCTAGCAAAGTTTGCAGAGAATATTCGTGTAAGGAAGTTCACTGATTTCACACTTGATGAAGATGATATTTTATGGATTAGTGGTAGGTTGTGCATTCTTGATGTGGATAATTTAAGAGAAGAGATCCTTGAGGAAGCATATTCTATAGCCTACAGTGTACATCCAGGGTGTTACTAAGATGTACCATAGTATCAGAGACTTGTATTGGGTGGGATGGACTGAAGAAGGATGTAGCTGATTTATTTTTAAGTGCTTGACTTGTCAGCAAGTGAAAGTTGAACATCAGAAGCCTTTTAGGAAGATTCAGCCACTTTCTATTCCTAAGTGGAAATAAGAAAGAATTGCTATGGATTTTGTGGTTGGGTTACCTCATTCTAAGGATGGATATGATTCCATTTGGGTGATTGTGGACAGGTTGACCAAGTTTGCTCATTTTTTGCATGTGAAAGCCACCTATTTTATAGCTAAATTGGTGAAGCTGTATGTTAAGCATATTGTGTGCCTTCATGGAGTACCTATGTCCATTATATTTGATAGAGGTTCAGTTGTTTACCTCATTTTTTATAGAATTTATAGGAAGTGATGGACACCAGGCTTGATTTCAGTATTGCTTTTTACCCTCAGACAAATGGTCAGTCTGAGAGGATGATCCAGACACTTAAAGATATGTTGAGGATGCGTGTATTGGATATGGGAGGTAGCTGGGATGATCATTTTCCATTTGTGGAGTTTACATATAATAGCAACTACTATAGCAGTATTGGAATGGCACCCTATGAGGCTTTGAATGGAAGAAAGTGTAGATCCCCTCTAAATTATGATGAGATTGGAGAGAGAACGTTGACTGAAACTGAGATGGTTCAGGATGTCGCTGAAAAGGTTGATATGATTAAAAGGAGATTAGAGATCACAGTTAGTAGACAAAATGAGCTATGCAAATTCGAGACGTAGAGATGTGGAATTTCAGGTTGGAGATTATGTATTTTCGAAGGTGTCTCCTATGAAGGGTATAATGAGATTTGGCAAGAAGGGGAAGCTAGCATCAAGATATATTAGACCGTTTTAAGATTTTGGAGAGAGTGGGCATAGTTGCATATCTGTTGGCCCTTACCTCTGAATTTGGTCTCAAGTGCATCCAATGTTTCATATCTCGATGCTGAGAAAGTATATTTTGGACCCTTCACAGTGTTGTAGCCTGATAGTGTGAAAGTGAATGAAGACCTGACATTCAAAGAAGAACCAGTCGCGATAGTAGACTATTGAGTTCGTCAGTTACGTTCGAAGCAGATTTCGATTGTCAAGGTGTTATGACAAAGCAACAACGTGGAGGAGCACACTTGGGAGACAGAAGCTGAGATGCAAGCTTTTTACCCTTACCTCTTTCCTTGATAATTCATGTTTCTGTTCCTTTTTCTTGAATTCAAGGACGAATTCTTATAAGGAGGGAAAATTGTAATGACCCTGTATTTTAAATAATATTAAATTATTTCAAGACATGTAGTGTTAATAAAATTTAAAATTTTATTTATATATTACTATTATTATTTGTGAATATTATTTATTTATTTTATTCTAAGAATTTTGTTTACATAAAATAATTTATTTAGGGGTTTTATTATTTAAATGCATTAAAGTTATTATCATTTCTATTATTTAAATATTATTATTATTATTATTATTATTATTATTATTATTGTTAATATTATTATTATTATTATTATTATTATTTTAATTTGGATAGAGGGACATTTTAGTCTTTTCTAAATAAAAAAATAGGGGGTCAAAATCAGGTCAAAGCTATTTTCTCTCTCCATTTTCCTTTTTTTTTTTCTTCTTCTCTTTCCCGTGTCTTTGTCAGCCGCCACCCAAGCCCACCGGATGTCAGCCACCCTCAACCACTCACCACTGTCAACTCCTCTTCCTTTCCAGCTGCCATCAACCACCTGAGGACCGTCGCTTGGAAGCTCAGAACATCAGCAACGATAGTAGGAGGAGCTCCATGTTAGCGACTCTAATTTCCAACCACCAAATCTCATCGTTTCAATCTTGTTCTAACCTCCAAACTTTGGTGAGTTCGATTTTGAGCTACGTTTGAGCTCAATCACATTTGATTTTGAGTTATCTTTAATTTTTAGTTTTTGAGTTTAGGGTTTTAAATTTTTTTGAACTTGATATTGGAGTGATTAATGGATTCTTGCTTTACAAATGTTGTTTATAGCAACTTAATCTTCCTAAAAATATTTTTTATTTATTTTTTGATTTAATTTGAATTATGGGTAATTTTTTATTATTTTAATATTAAAATATTGAATTTTTTATAATTATGTTAATTAATTAGTTTTAATGATAATTTAGTTAAATTAGTGTTATTAATTTGAGTTAATAAGTTTAGAAATTTTAAAATAATTTTTAGTGGATTTATATAATTTTTGAGAATATTTTTATATTATGTGAATTTTGTACATATAGGTTAATTGTATAATTTTGTGGAAATTATAGTTAAATAATGTGTTTTAATGATTTTAGAATTATATAGGTTATTAAAATCTTTTTGATAATTATTTACTATTTTTAACTAATTAATACTAATTTTTGAAAATTATATATTATTTACTATTTGGTGATTAAATGGATTTTTAATTACTTTTAATATATATTTAAGCTATTTGAGTATATAGAAGTGAATTTTACTATTTTATGTGGAATTATTGAAAATTTTGATTTTTATTAATTTTATATTATTATTTGAGATTTTATTTAATTATTGTGAAAATAATTATATTTAGTGATTTAATATTTAAATATATTATATTTTGAGATTTTGTGGATATTTATGAAATTTAATGATTTTTAATTTATTTATTATTATATATTAATTTTTGTGAATTGTGAACCTCAATTGGGGAATTTGTGCAGTTCGGGGTCCTAACTCGAGGTGTTGAGCTTCGTGGTTTTAGAAGTGTGTTTTCTTTGCAGGATCGGCTCTACTGTCAGTAGAGAAATGTCCATTTTACAAAGGAGGTTCTACTGTTCAAAATGAAATAAGAGAATTTATTTGGAATTAAGTAAACATGCATGGCTAGTGAGATATTTATTTGAGGTTGCAAATATTTAGGGTTCTATTTGATCCTTCACCTAAATAAGTGTTTTCTGAATTTATAAATATAAAAGTGAATTTAGCAATTGTGTGAAATGTGTGTGTGTGTGTATATATATATATATATATATATATATATATGTCTGACTGGATATGTTTTAGATTGCATGTATATATATTATAATAATTTACTCAGCGAGGTCTGACACCCCTAAATATTTTTTCAGGAAATTGCTCATCATCAGATCTCAGTAGTAGACCTCTACACTGGATTTTTTTAGCTCCGGCTAGATTATGTAAATTATTTATATGAACTTTTATTATATTCTAGAAAACTGTAGTAGTAGTGTGTTATATAAGCAGAATGTTGTTTTAGTATGGGACCTTTCTTTGAATATTGTATGAAAATATTTTTATTTTATGATATGACAGTTAAATATTTATTTTTATATCAATTTAAATTTTAATTCTGGTGTATTTTTATTTATTTATTGCATGCATTTTATTTTTAAGGTTTGCTACGAGTTCCGGATTTGAAAGAATTCCCGTTCCTTAGCGTTGGTCATGACTCCCCGGTTTGGGTCATGACAAGTCATCAGGCTCACTTAATTCTAAAGTAAATTATCTTATTGCATTTTGGACAGTAGAATGACCCCAAAATACTAAGTCAACCGAGCTCCCGTAGTCTTATTGTCAATGTGATTAGCCCTAAGACACTAGGTCAACGGAACTCCCACAATCACATCAATTCTCAATAATCGATCAATCAAATTTCACCTCAAATGATTTTATAAACTCAACCCCAAAATTTATCACACCGGTACGTACACAGTCCTAGTGCAGCCCACTAGGTAGCACGTTCTATCGATATACTTCATATAAAACTATATATTTATGAAAAATAATAAAATGCACAATTAAAATAAAATGGCATCCAATGAAAAAAAGTATACCACTGAACATATACTAAAAATATTCCAAATAGATATGCCATATATATAGCAAAATAAACCAAAAATATACCAAATGCATATAAAAAATATATGAGATATATACGTCGCATATATATCGAAAAATACAAAAATATACTAAATCATTTAATGAAAACATGTAATGAAAATATGCAAGTTCACTTTCATGTATCCTATATGCAAGACATATATAAAATAATAACTCATAAGTTTATGCTCCTCAAGACAGACTTGACGGACCTAATCCGATAGGCCTCAGTCTCAGCTTAGCTCAGCTAGAAAAATAAATAATAATAAAATCATAATAAGTTTCTAACTTATTCTTCTAAGAAAGGAAGACTCGATCTAAAAATCAAAACTCAATAAAAAACCAGAAACTTAGGATCGACTTTACGTTGCGTTTTACAAGAATTTTACCAAAAATTCGGCAGAATCTCTTTTATAAAATGGATATTTTTCTACTAAAAAGTAGAGCCGATCCTGCAAGAAAACACACTTCTATATATACAAATGATCACCACCTTGGGTTGGGACCCCGAACTACACAAATTTCTAACGGCGGTTCACAATTCATCAAAAATCAATAATTAATAATAATATAAAAGAATCAGTAAATTCCATAAATATCAATAAATAATCACAATATAATATATTTAAACATCAAAAACATTAAATATAATTATTTTCACATTAATTAAATAAAATCTCAAATAAATTATATAATATTAGTAAAAATCCGACTTTTCAATTATTTAACATAAAATAGTAAAATTCACAGTTAATTACTCAAATAGGTTATATATATAATAAAAATGGTTAAAAACTTATTTAATCACAAAAATAGCATATAAAATTATTATTTGAATATATTTTCAAAAATTCGTATTAATTAGTTAAAAATAGTAAATAATTTATAAAAATTATTTTAATACCATTTATTATTCAAAAATTATTTAAAACATATTATTTAACTATAATTTCAATAAAAATGCATAATTTACCCATAAATTCAAAAATCACATAATACTAAATATTTACTAAAATTATTTTAATACTAATTATTATTCTAAAATTACTTAAAACATATTAATTAACACTAATATCAATTAAAACACAAAATTCACCAAATTATATTAAATTTTTCAAAAATTAATTTTTCACATAAACCTTTAAAAATTCATAATAAATAATTGGGATAGAATTTCAATATAATTCCTTTACAAATTATATTCTAAATAAATAAAAAAATTTATTAAAAATAAAAGAATTTTTCAGCAAGGGTCACCGGAACAGTGACTCACCGAAAATTCAAACCCAAAAATTCAACAAATTCTAGAAATTCAATAAAAATTATATTTCTGAAGTAAAGCTGCCCTAAACAACATTTCTAAAGACAATAAACCTAAAACTCAAGAAATCAAGCTTAAAAAAAATGAAAACTAAAATTGACATAAACTTAAATCTAGAGAAAACTCACAAATGAGGATGTTTAATCTTGAAACAAGCTTGGAAATGAAGTCCTTTTAGCTCAAGGATTCCAAAGAGACCGGAATCGTGAGCTGTGGTGACCAAAGGAAGGTTCGCCGACGATGAACCACCCTTTTGCTGCTGTTGTTTCTACACGATTCCAATAGTGCTTAGACACTTAAAAGGTAACAGAGAGGAAGGGAAAGAAGAGGAAAGTTGATGATGACTGGCAGGGGTGGTTGTTGGTGGTTCAGCGAGGTGAGGGTGGCGGTTTGTGCGTTGACAGAAGCAGGGGAGGAGAAAAACGGGAGAAAGGAACAAAAAGAAATAGGGAGGAAGAAAGAAATTACAATCCAATTTTTTTGTGCTATCATTTCTTTATATATATATAATACTAACTTTATCAAATACATATACATATATATATATACATAACACACATGCACATTAGAATAAGGGTAATAACAATTAATAATAATTATTATTATAATAACACATAATAATAATAATACAATAAGAAATAATAATAATAAAAAAAATAATTATATTAAGTTTAATATTTTTAATTAATAAAAATTCCAAATAAATTATTTTACGTAAGAAAAAATATTTAACATAAAATAACGAATATTATTCACAAATAATGATAATATATAAATAATATTTAAAATATTATTAATACTACAAATCTCAAAATATACTTTAATAATTTAAAATAAATGGTTATTACATATATATATTAAGGCCATATATTATTAATACAATATGTGATTGGCAATAATAATTTACAATAAAATTTACAAGATACATAATTTATCATGGATATACAATACAATTGGTAATCCTAACAATAGCACAAACGTACATAGATAATAATAATTCACTAAAACTATATATGAATTTATATCGACACAATTGATAATACTATACAAAAAATATATAATTCTATTATATGCAATAATAACACTTACACTAAAGATATATAATATAATATAATATAATTATATGTAATAATATCAAGATTAGATATATATGTCAAGACTATATATTATTAATACAATACGTAATTGATAATACTAATTTATGCTAAAATTTAAAAATACATAATTTTATCATGGATATACAATAAATATATTAAAATTACATATTATTAATACAATTGACAATACTAACTTACATTAAAAATATATAATTTTATTATAGATACATAAATTTTATTATATTTAATAAATTTAATTATATATATATATATATATATATATATCAACAGGTTAATACGTGTTTCAAATTAATTATATAACCTATTTAATAAATATGTCAATACATATTTAAATAGCTCAATATATTTAAACATGATTTTACTTATATTTTAAATAGATTGACCCGGTTATGATATGAACATTTATACTAAATTCAAATCCATTTAACTTCTTGTTGTGTCAAGATAAAAATACAGCAGAACAATAGGGGTAAATTAGTCTTTTAATCTTGAATCAATAAAGCCCTCTGCCTCTAACCTATATAGGCCGCCTCTGTTTCTTTTGTTTACTTCTCTTAAACCCTAAGACAGGGCCGCTAGAGAGCCCCTCCCCCACCGACAATAGGAGATTCGGTTCTGCAGAGGTAAGCTCTTCTGTTTTTCGCGGAATTCTGCACCTTCAGTTTCGTTGCTTTTTTATTAGTTAGCTGATTTAGGATTCGCTGAATCATTTTTATGTGTATTTTGCTACTCGTCCGTTTGATTCTATTTAACTGATTGGTTGGCCTTCGATTTAGTTATGAAATATTGTTGGAATTTAGAGTTAAAAAATATAGTTTTAGATTGATTGTATTCTTTGCATATCATGTGTGTGTGTATTTTTTTTTTTTTTTTATATTACAATTGATATGATGCCATAAGCATGGATTGCTCTTTTTGTTAATTTAGATTACTTATGGTCAATTGTAAAGCACCCTTTAATGCTGACTAAGTCTGCTTCTGCATTTCAGAATAAGTTGTAAAAAGAAAGATGGTTCAGTATAATTTTAAGAAGATCACTGTAGTCCCAAGTGGGAAGGAGCTCGTTGATATTGTCCTCTCTCGGACTCAGAGGCAAACGCCAACTGTTGTCCACAAGGGATATGCAATTTCTCGTCTGCGCCAGTTTTACATGCGTAAAGTCAAGTATACCCAGCAGAATTTTCATGAGAAGCTTTCTGCCATTATCGATGAGTTTCCTCGCCTTGATGATATTCATCCATTCTATGGTGACCTCCTTCATGTTCTTTACAACAAGGACCATTACAAGCTTGCCCTTGGCCAAGTGAACACTGCCAGGAATCTTATTAGCAAGATAGCCAAGGATTATGTCAAATTGTTGAAGTATGGTGACTCGCTGTACCGGTGCAAGTCGTTGAAGGTTGCTGCTCTTGGTAGGATGTGTACTGTTATAAAAAGGATTGGCCCTAGTTTAGCTTATCTGGAGCAAATTAGACAGCATATGGCAAGGCTACCTTCAGTTGATCCAAATACTCGAACCATCTTGATTTGTGGGTATCCTAATGTTGGCAAGAGCTCTTTCATGAACAAGATCACTAGGGCTGATGTGGATGTTCAACCTTATGCTTTTACCACCAAGTCACTCTTTGTAGGTCATACTGATTACCGGTACTTGAGGTACCAAGTGATTGATACACCGGGGATTTTGGACCGGCCTTTTGAAGATCGTAATATCATTGAGATGTGCAGTATTACAGCTCTGGCACATCTACGAGCTGCTGTATTGTTCTTCTTGGATATCTCTGGGTCATGTGGCTACAGCATTGCTCAACAAGCAGCTCTCTTCCATAGTATCAAGTCTCTTTTTATGAACAAGCCTTTGATTATTGTCTGCAACAAGACAGATTTACAGCCATTGGAAGGGATATTGGAAGAAGACAGGAATTTGGTCATGGAAATGAAAGAAGAAGCTCTGAAAACTGTGATTGGTCAGGGAGGTGAACCTACAGACAATGAGGGTGTGCTTTTGACAATGAGCACTTTGACTGAGGAGGGTGTGATTGCCGTGAAGAATGCAGCTTGTGAGAGGTTACTGAATCAGCGAGTAGAATCAAAGATGAAATCCAAAAAGATCAATGGCTGCCTGAATAGGTTCCATGTTGCAATGCCAAAGCCACGCGACCAGAAAGAAAGGCCCCCTTGCATACCTCAAGCAGTTTTGGAAGCTAAAGCTAAGCAAGCAGCTGAGGCAGCACAGAAGGAGAAGAGAAAAACTGAGAAGGATCTGGAGGATGAAAATGGTGGTGCAGGTGTATACTCCGCTAATTTGAGGAAGAATTATATCTTAGCCGACGATGGATGGAAAGAAGATATTTTGCCAGAAATTCTTGATGGACACAATGTTTATGACTTCATTGATCCTGATATCCTACAAAGACTTGAGGAGTTGGAAAGAGAAGAAGGTATTCGTCAAGCTGAGGAGGAGGATGAAGATTTTGAGATGGATAGCGAGGAATTGACTCCAGAGGAGCAAGAACTGTTGGCTGCAATCAGGAAAAAGAAGAGCTTGCTCATTCAAGAGCACAGGATGAAGAAGAGCACTGCAGAGAGTCGGCCCATTGTACCTAGAAAATTTGACAAGGACAGGAAGTTCACAAAAGAGAGAATGGGCAGAGATCTCAGATCGGTGGGACTAGATCCCTCTTTTGCTGTTGAACGGGCCCGCAGCAGGTCGAGGGGTCGCAAAAGGGAGAGGTCTGTTGACAGGGAAGATAAAGATGGTGGCAATGCAATGGATGTAGATGTTGACCAATCAAATAAAAAATTAAGGATATCTAGATCTCAGTCAAGGTCGAAGTCACGGCCTCCAACTGAGGTTGTCCCTGGGGAGGGTTTCAAGGATTCAGCTCAGAAAATTAAAGGTATTAAGCTTCATAAGAAATCTGCTAACAAGAGGAATAAGAATGCTCGTCGGGGAGAGGCAGACAGAGTTATACCTAATCTCAAACCTAAGCACTTGTTTTCTGGGAAGCGTTCCATTGGGAAAACCCAAAGACGTTGATCACTCGAGGTTTGTTGGAGTTTTTCTTTCATTTATTTCCATGATTTTTGTGCTTTATCTTTTCCTGGCTATGTTGGTGTTGCATTGATTTCAAGATGTCTGAAACAGAGTTTGACTGGAGAAGACATGATTATTTGAGTTTCCTTGTCTGTTGCATGTTATGTGTTGGCTGTTTCTGTAGATATTTTTTTGTATTGCTTGTCCAAAATATAGGGAAAGAATCTGGTGCTTTTGTTTTTCTTCACATTCAAACATTGAATGTGACTGGAGGGAAAATCCAGAAGTTGCTAATCCTTCCTCTATGCTATCTTTCAGGGAAACGGTTGATGTTGTCTTCTGGAGTTATACCGAATCAAATGGATTGCTTATGCCCTGCTTAAATGCTGTTTCATTTTTGTTTAATGATCCAAACGAGACATGGAATGAAGTTTGTTTGTGGAATCTTTTAGCAAATTTTGAATTAGTTTTTCAATTTCATATTATATGATGTTATGTTTTTTATTTATTCAATTGGATATGAGAAAAAATTTTGGAGCGAAGATGCTGTCTATTGCATGTTCTTTTTTTGGAATTCAAACTGTGAAAGGAAAATTTCAAATTTTATGCAACATACTTTCCTATGTCAGTTTTGGGTTTAAAGGTTCTCACTCCTTTTGTCGATTCAGAAATAAATTCATGTGAAAAATAATAAAGATGCTTTGCTAAGGAGCTCGATGGTTGTATGATAAAAACTTGTCTTTTTTTTTTTTTTTTTTTTTTTTCTCTTGGTTGGGCTGCTCTACTTTCAATCTAAACAAACAAGCGTCGTTTACTGTTAAGGTTGATATGGCATACCTGAGCAAGTATTATCAGCTAAGAAATGATTTTTCATTTTTTCTATCAAAACAAACTAGCGCCGAGATGCTGAGATTCAGGCCTCGCTTCAGGATTACACGCACGCTCTGGGTTTTAATTAATTGGATCATTATTTGCTTCGTCTTCATATTCACATTAATATGTAGATACCTCTTATTCACTACACAATCTTCAATATTGTACTGTAGCACCTGGCTCTCTGGGAGTCCAACTTGCACCATAACTGATTCACTCTCACCGTCGAAAACGCTTTCAGTTTCTGCCAACTTCAGCCATTCAAGTTTGACGCGTTCCCATGCAAAACTGAGCGAGCTCGATAGAATTCCTTTTGGCGCTCTTCGAACTGAGCCTAATATTAAATTCTCAAATTCCTTTCTCTTTAATAGTAATTCGAAGAGAAAAAGAAGCAAACAACCAAGAAAGGATTTTGGTTATGCAAGATGGAAGCAGAGAACTTCTGAAGGTGACATGCATATTTATAGCTTCTGCCTTTCCTTTTCCCATTCCGCATTCCATTGGATTCATTGGTTACTTTTCTTTAATGGCGGCCTAGTTTTTTTTTAAGGTTTTCATTATAATCTAGGGCTACAATTACTTACTATTATTAATTTAATCAAAGAGATCAATGAGATGAAGAAGGAAACTTTCATGCATTCTTGGTTGGTTTACCTCTCAAGTTTGTTTGAACATTAAGCATAGTATATACTTGTATGAACCACCCAAATGATTCTCAACTGTAACTCTTTTAACAAGCATATTGTAAATTCTCATTGGAGGTGGCTCTCATTATGTAAATAAAGTCGGCTAATATAGCTAGCCTGATTTAGCTTAGATAGTTATCCATTTAGTCCGTTGGACTTGGCATATGTAGAGGTGCAGGGTTTAAATCCTCACTCTCCCATCTATATCTATAATGTTGTTAAAAAATAAAGTCGCTAATGTAGAAGTTGTTCAATGAACCCTAACCTATGCTTAAAAGAAAAAAAAATCTTATTCAAAATGATAGAAAAAGTACATAGATATGTGTATGTAGAAAGTAGGTGTCAAGTGCTGGAAGAAGACTCCTGCTTGGCCTTCCTCTGGTTGTCAACTTATAACATCGTTTAGAATTTGTTTTCTTATGCTTTCAGTCTATAGAATAATTATATAGGTTTTGATTATTCTATAGAGCACATATTTTTGTATGAATAAAACTCAAAATTGAGGTTTTATCTAAGGAATTCAAATTCTTAGCTCAAAAGATTGTTTAAAATTCTGGACCATGCTAATTATGTCCTTAATTGATTATCTTTGTAATCTTTCATAGCCGGGCCTTCAACTTGCAAGCACCAAGCTCATCTCTTATCTCTTAGTTGTTGGTGGTAGCTTGTCTTTCCCTCTAAAAGATAAATTGGCAAGCAACGAAGCATAATTCCTTTCATTAAGTTGCTTCATCACTCTTTTGCTCATTAATGTACTTAGTGGACCTGCCGACAAATGTAAAGCTGGACACTTATCATTATCAAAACTATGCCTTCTTATTGTTGTATTTTGGCATCTACAGATAACATTGTGTATTTTTTTGAGATTTTATTTCTGCAATTTCAGAACCCTTTTTATCTTTTCACCTTTTTACCATTTTGTTTCTATTTTTCAACATCCTTAAAACTTGCAAACTAATAATTCTTCTGTTTGAACAAGGGAAAGATATAGACATATATACACACACCTAAATTTTACCTTCATTTAGCAATTTGTAATTGATATTTGACTATAGTTTTAATAATATCTACATGAAAACATATGGATGCGCCTCATAATTACTTTCTTGATGGAAGGTTTACAGAAGGCACTTTCTTATTGGAGTTTTGTTTCAAGTCAACCTCACTAGAGTCACCTCTCATAAATCATGGACCTGCACAAAACCTTTTTTTTTTTTTTTTTTTTTGCTTTTGGTTTTCTTTTAATCATTTCCATATATATCATTAGAATTATTGGTTTAAGACACTATTTTTTTTCCTAAACTCTCATAATTCAAAACTTATTATATTTTAACTAATTCAATTCAACTCAAACCAAATAATAAAAACTGTAAAAATCTCTCAATAACTAATTTTATATAACTATATATACTAAAATTTAAACTTGAGAATATTATTTAAATGAAACCAGCTACTATCAGCTGAACAGATCATTAGGATTATTAGTTTAAGACTCCCTAATAGTAACAGTGTTGCCTACAGCACATTGTTATTCTTGCTCTAAATGTTGTTTTCTTATAATAGTACTAATTGTAATTTGTAACTTTTATATCTTTGCTTTCTTGCAGACCAATTCTGCATTTTCTTTGTGGGCTACTTGTAAAGTTTAGCCACATGTTTGATATGTTGATAAAAGAGTTGTTATAAGAAGAATCTGTAGGCCTTTTTCTTTTATTTTATTGACTCCTTGATGCTGTGAAAGTTACATACTTGTCCTCATGTTTCATTGTCATTATTTACATTGAAAGTGGAATTTTCAAGTCTAACAAAAAAAAATGCAGATTTCACATTCATTTTGATGTACCCTACCACCAATATCTATGGCTTTTTCTATGGATTCTTTTCAGATCAATTGAACTCAATGATACTTATGGTGATGGGAGTCTCTCCTCCTCTTTAGCCCTGCATTACATTTAGAGCTTCAGGGTGTTACTAGGTTGTTAAAGAGACCATCCTTATTGGGCCATTCTCATCAAACGAAAGGCATATTTACTTATTACTGGGGTAACCTTACAACAGGAACAGTAAGGAAAAAGCATTAAAAAGTTTAACTCTGGAGTATCTCCAATATTTCCTCTGCCTTTCTGTACTGTCTGCTTAGAATGATTTGGAGATCCTTATCCTAATACCTCTGCTAACTAAAAAAATAAATTTGTTGCTCGAAATCTCATATTGATTGCAAAAAGTGTGTGCATGGATTATATGAGTTATTATACGAGTTAATATACTTTTACAAAATTTTATAAAAGAAGTGTTGTTCTGTGGTTTATACAATTCATATATATACATGAAGCATGTGTCATCAAATTGTAAGCAAATGTAATTTCTCTTCAATAACAAATTTGGCACTTGCCTTGTCACTAAAATTACTCTAATCATGATATTATTTGAAGTCAATTTACTATGATGTTTTCTAACAATATAATTAAAAGTGCTGATATGACTGTAAATTAATTTGCGATCCCCCCCCAACACATGCTCTCCACAAATCCAAAAAATTCCCATAAACACAAGTTCAATGAGTACTTAATTCGATTGTAGAATATCTGTTTCAATCCATGCCTCCCCACTTACTTTATTTTTGGCCCCCAATGGGGACTTCCCATGTATCATATTGACAGCTCTTCCTCCTTTTGAGTACATGCCTTGAAAAAAAAAATACCAAACTTTTTTGATCCTTTCTTTTAAAACTTTTTGGCATCTAGAGATCAGGAGCCGGTAAAATGCTAAAGGAACAATGATGCAAAATATTACAGGATTTATCCATAGACTCCTGCTCTTTCCTCCAATCTTAACACATTTTGGGGTCTACTTGCATCCTGGAAGCAGCTTTTTTTATCGGATGGTTGGGGATTTTTGACGAACATATGTGAATGTTTAGAAAATGTGATGTGGTGGTGGCCACCACTATTGCATGGCATATGATGGGTCTTTTCTATCCTGCCAACGCAGACTTGAGAAGTGTTCGATTCCCACATCACCATCACTACTTGAATTACTGTAACTTTTTTTCTGTATCGCAAATGAGATATGATTTGCTGTAATTGATTGAGTTTACATTAATCTAGAAAAATATTGTCTGTTTTCTTCTTTTTGGAGAGTAACTTGGCAGGTTTTCATTAGATCAGGATAAACTTGGATTAGCCTATCATCACTAAAACTGATACTGGATATTGTTTGGCAGACAAGAAACTGTTGTAGTATTTCACTTTCCGGCATTCTAGAAGATGATTTACTACCAAATTTACCTGCCTACAGCGTGTCTGACGGCAAAGGACATCATATCTCTGCATATTAAGCAGATACATGCAATACTGTGCCTGCGTTGTGTCCGCAAATGCAAGAAATTAATTAAAGTCAAATTGTATATATTTCACCTTCTCTCTTTTCCCATTTCTTATCCTTCATCTTTTAATTGCTCCGGAGAAAACTGAAAATTTAAGGCAAAAAAGGACTTGTTTGCTTAAATCACAATTCATTTTTACTGTAGTACAATTGAACAAGACATACCCACATGATAATTCATGAAACATGTGCAGAACCATCATCTCATTCTCATTAGCATTTCTTTTATTTTTCTTTCATCATAAAGTATATATTTTGATAGAACCTGAGCAAATTCATCCAGTATAAACATATTCAAACATGTTATGTAAATGAGCAAATTCATCATGATACTCATTTGTTAAAGTACAGGGAATCCGCAAAGACACTGAAAACTCAGAACAAAGGTAGTTGACAGACACCATTAGCCGAACTCCAAGACCAGCTTCATTGTCCTTGATACATTATTTTAGCATTTCACATAAGATATTGATCTGATATCAACACATATATTATTTTTGTTACATTTCTGCATATGATGATAATAATTTAAGGTTTATGTATATATATATGTGTGTATGTGTATGTATGTATGTATGTATATATAGTTCCCCCACATGGTGGAGTATGTTCTACTCCTCAGAGCTCTGTGAGGCCTAAACGTGCGCATCCAATGCTAAATCACCAACGAAGATCATCCTTGATAATGTGGACCTTTGAGCATTTTCCATGAGTTTTTCTTTTATTTTTTTCAATATTATTATTATTCACTATCTTCGAAAACACGTGTGGAGATTATGTGAAGTGGAAGCAAATATCTTGGCTTGGTTATGAAACCAACCAATCTACATACATGTAATATATTTATATTATTTTCCTGTTATGTAAATTTTAATTCTTTTAATCTTTGTGCTGCTGTTTCAGTCTCTGAATATTTACGATATTAATAGATGTATATATATACGATGATTACCTTGTGAGTGAAGAAATATATAATAGAAAAAGGACAAGGAGCTGATCATGGAGTCAAAGACAAGACGACCACCTATCTCTCTCATTTTTCTCAGGTCCCTCTCCAAACCGTTTTCTACTCAGACCCATCAACCAACTCTTCCCTCCCTCCTTCTCTCTTTCCTATATTCTAAGCAAACCCCACAACCCATCATCATCATCATTTCCACTCTATGAAGCCTCCTCCTCCTCATACTCCTTCTCTTTCTTTTTCTCCACCTAGCACCCAGCTAGCTAGCGCTGTCATTTTTTTACCACTCTATATATATAACCCTTAACTAATCCCTATACATCGTTGCCCTCTCAAATTATCAAAGCCACCTCTCCAAATGAGGAAGCCAGAGGTCCCTGGGAAGAACAACCTCGGTTCTAATACTATTAAGCTTAGAAAGGGGCTGTGGTCACCAGAGGAAGATGACAAGCTCATGAATTATATGATAAACAATGGACAGGGTTGTTGGAGTGATGTAGCAAGAAATGCTGGCTTGCAAAGATGTGGAAAGAGTTGCAGGCTCCGCTGGATCAATTACTTGAGGCCTGACCTCAAGAGAGGTGCGTTTTCACCTCAGGAAGAAGAGATGATAATCCATTTGCATTCCCTTCTTGGAAACAGGTACTTACCTTCCTTGTGATTCTTGAATGTATCATGCTACTGTTACAGGCTTGTGCATACAAAAATATGCTTTCTCCATTCATATATGATATAAAGTATCAGTAATGTTTGATGTCATGGTCCCAACGTCAACAGTACCGTTACGGACTGCAATTTTATAAAAAGAAATTTTTCATATCGCGAACTGTTAACGGCATATCATTCTCATTCTCATAAACTATATATTTTCTGGAGGAAAAATGACAGTTGCTGCAATGTAAAAATTCCATCTCAAGACATCAAAGAGTGCATCACGTAAATTGATGGCAACAAAGACCCTTTTCTACTTTTTCACATTAAGAAAAGAAAAGTAGAATGTTGACATATGGGGGTAGTCGAATTATTAGAGTTGAGCCATCTAATTATTAACTTAACCTATAGTAACCTATAGTAATTTTTATTTATAATTAATAATGCATATAATTTTTACTTTCAATCACTCGGATAATTTGATTAATTAGTCATAAAGCATATAAAAATAAGATTTATAGAACTATTGCATGTCAATGATTTTTTAATTTAATGTTTGGATATCTGACAATCACAAAAATTCTAAGTAATTTAAAATTCAAGTCAAGTTAGATGTAAAACTTTTTTGATATCTATTTTATTATATATAAAACTCAAATTCAAAAAGATATTTAAGGGAATTAAACCAACATATTAATTCATTTAATGTTTCTTTAGTGCACTAACTCTACTCAAGAGTTTCTCACAGTTTAAGTAAGCAAGCATCTTACAGACCAAAACAAAAATAATCTAAATACTGGAAAGGAAAATGTGAGTTAGGAATAATTTAGGTATCTTGTCCGTCTCAAACTCAATTATATAGGCACAGACTGTTTACGAGAAAAAGTACCATTAATTTAGCTGTCATATTTGAAAAGTTTGGCCATATTATACAGATTTGGTCAGTTCTGCTGATGTTTGATACTTGAAGATATTCCCTTCAAGGACAAAAGCTGACAAGGACATTGGTTACATATGTAACCGTTGAAGACAAATCCCCCTGTTCTAGTTTTGACATTAAGTATCCCATGCATTTGTAAAAACGACTAATTGTTCGTAAATTGTTTTTTATATGGACTCTCCTTGCTTGATTTCTAAGCAGCAAATATGGTTGACATTTGCATCCATGCAAGTCATGCATTAATAGTGACATGTATTCTGAAAGTGAGTTGAAACTAAATATATATACGTAGAATTTGATCGTGTAATTTTGATTCTATCAAAGGTGGTCTCAAATTGCGGCTCGCTTGCCAGGAAGAACTGACAATGAAATCAAGAATTTTTGGAACTCAACAATAAAGAAAAGACTAAAGAACCTATCATCGTCCACAGCCTCTCCAAACACGAGTGATTCTTCCTCGGAGCCTAGCAAAGAAGCAACTACCAGGGGAGGAGGGTTCATCTCTATGCAAGAGAATGGTATGAGTTCCATGTACATGGACCCATCGTTATCATCTTCATCATCATCAACTCCCACATGCATGCAAGCTATGTTTCTGAATCACATGATGGACCCATTACCTAACTTTGATCATGGCATAAGCATGTATGGTGCAAGTGCACACTTCAATAATGTTAGCCCATGCATAACGACCCAAGCAGGAGATGACCACTTATATGGCAATAATCAAGAGAATATTCTTGAAGGTGTTGATCATATTGGAATAGAAGGGGATTTTCATGTTCCTCCTCTAGAAAGTATAGGCACTGAGGAAAATGCAAAAACTGAAAATATATACAGTAGCACCGACACCAATAAGTACCCATATAGTAATATCAACAGAATTAGCAACAGCTACAAGAACTATAGTAGTAGAGCTGAGAACATGGTTGCTGGGGTTGGGAACTTTTGGCAGGGAGAAGAGCTAAAAATGGGGGAATGGGACATTGAAGAGTTGATGAAAGATGTTTCTTCTTTCCCCTTCCTTGAATTTTCAAGTTGATCAGTAAATGGTTTGCCTTGAGAGATTCATTTACCTCCAATTTGCTGTTGATTATTACCTTTTTTTAATATAAATTTTCCTTTACACATACATAGACACCTATTATACATAAGATAAGAACCTTGTGTATCCTTCCTATCTTTTTATGTATAGCTTAATTAGATATGGTATATATTTAAGAAGAAGATAGACTGAAATATTCAAGGAATAAAAGTCACTCAGTTAGTGACCTAAAAAATTATTGTATGTATGTGCCTTGTTATTATAGGTATTTCTGTCTAGTCAATTTAAATCAATAGGAATGTAATTAGGATTATGACTTGGGAGATCATGTATAACTAAGTTTTTTTTTTTTTTAATAACCATGTATAACTAAGTTTAGTTACCATTTATGTACAAAACATATGAGTGGAATATATATATATTTTTTTACCTGATGGCTATTTTCATACTCTCAACATACATATATCACATGCATTAACCGTTAGACTACAAAAAATCGTTAGGCTACAAAGGGGTCAGTGGGAATTTATTACTAACGGGAGAGATATATAATTAATTAGTAGGTCTTGCACTATAGACATTGATATATGTATTGAAATTTTCATTTCTCTATTTCAATTCTTCTCAACCTTTCTTGAAAAGGAAATTTTTTTTTTTTTTGTGGGTGTGTGTGGAAGATGATTGTTACTTCAAATGAGGGTTTAATTGAACTGAATTGATTTAGATGAGATGTCCACTTGGAACAGCAATTATAAAAAATTTGCATACATGTAGGATCATATTGTATAATATATTGGTCACCTTGCTTTCTTTATACACATGATACAATGCAAGAATTTTCCCTGATTATTATTAATTTTAAAATATATTAGTTAGTTAGCTTAAATGGTTTGCTTCTTAGTGTAATTATAACATTACCTTTACTTAGCATGCCTAAGATGGCAATGTATGGTTCGTGTTTAAAGTCAAACAATGACAAGAAGGGCATAACCAATGGTGATTGAAAATTAATAAATCTATATATAGATATAGAAATGAGAAGTGAATATAAAGCAAGCTTTATGAAGAGACTTTACGATATATTATGTATAAGAAGACAATGTGACCATTTTCAATTGCGATGGACATATGAAGAGAGTGCTTTGTTAAATCATTTGCCTTTAGATTTATAACATCCTATAACAAACTTGTTGGTATATTAATCATTTATTTTAGGAATTGAAAACTTCTTGTTTCTTTCAATTGTTATATGATTTATTGAGCTTATGAGGAGGTTTTTCGTGTGCTTCGAGTCACATTAGTGGTAAACTCAAACTAAGACAAAAAAAAAAGAAGAGAGAGAGAGAGAGGGAGGAGGGGCTAACAAATAGGGGCCGGAGCCTGCGCAGATAAAGAGCCAGCTCTGATGGGGCATAAGGTGACGGGACCATTTAAACTTTAAAAAAGGTTAGAGAGGGTGGGATTTATTGTCATTGTGAAAAACTAATCGTCGCCTGGAAACCCCATGTACTTAGCAGGCACACGCCTTAACCACTCGGCCAAAGCGACTTGAATGTTTTACCTTCTTTCGTATAATTTTTATTAAACTTATATAAGCATCTATGTGATCATCCATAGACGAAGCATATTCATTATATAATCATGTAGAGTTGTTATAACCAGTGTCTGAATTAATTAATTTTTGTTATTATTTTTTATTTAATTAAGTATTTAAATTTCTAAATTTGATATATTATTTTAATATTTTTAACTAATTGTATGATGGTTTGAATTTTTTTTTTTATAGAATTTCAATTCAGATTGCGGTTTATTTTTTTATCTTGAATGCACTATTACACATATATGAGGTTCATTTTTGAAAAATATAATGTTTAAAAGTGGAATTCACATACACGCAATCAACAATTAAAAAAAAGAATCACATAAGTTTAGTCTATATTTCAACATGCAATAAAATGATATAAAGATTTGGATATTTAATTGAATAAAAGAATACTTTAGATATTTCAATAGTAAAATTTGAGAAAATAAAAATGATTTAATGTGTGAATTCCGAACAGGTTTCCAACTTTGTTCGTGTAGAAATTAAACCATTTAAATCAATTTTCAAAAATAAAAACATAATAGAAAATGTTTAACATAATAATATATATAGAGGTATTGAAAAAATGAAAGAAAGAAAAAGAACGTGCAAACCCACAATATTTTGGCCTAATGATTAAAATCCTAGTAGGGGCATTGCAGGATCTTGGATTTGAGACTTCACATCTTTTTTTTTTACCAAAATAAGATTAATTTTTTTGATTTTATATTTTAGTATTCTTTTAATAAATATTATTTAAAATGTATATTTTAATGAAAAAATGATATACATTATCAATGCTAAAATTATATAATAAGTAATTTATTATTTAACTAATTATAATAAATTAAAAAAATAAATTTAATAAATTTATAATATTTTTAAAAAGTAAAAAATATAGTATTTAAAAGTAAATATATATATATATAACTAATTTCGCCAAAAGATAGGAGGCATCAAAGGTTCAATTGTTAGTGGGAGCATTTGCCATGAATTTTATGTCCTAGTCTAGTCTCATCCCCGATTGGATCTATATAGAAGATGTAATTTCTCTTCAATGTTATAGTTAATTAGTAATAGTGTGTTATTAGTGTAGGTGGCGGTTTTGGTCTCACACTCAAGTGTTGGTGATTATGGTATTATGCGAGTTCGGAGCTCACTAGAAAATATATAATGAGCTTGGGGTCCAAAATGAAGATGGAGTCGCCATTCGAATAAAAATCGGGATACACTGTATAGCAACTGGATTTCATAGAGGTTCTCGGAAGCCGTCATCAGAAATCGGGTTTGGAAACTGAATATGAACTTTTGGAATGTCCACCTAACTTTATGATCAACCTTTGTGTGTGTTTTGTATTTTATTACCTTCGATTATTAAATTATTTTCTTATTAACATACAAAATATGGTTGGTTTCTAATTTTATATTTTATTAACAACAATAATACCTATAAATCATTCACAAATAATATTTACAAAAAAGTATAAAAAACAATAAGAGATAAAAATAAACTCACAAATAGTCTATTAAATGGAAACAATATTAATCAAACATAACAATCGTGTATAAAATTAAGAAATACAACATATTACATAAGAAAATTATGCCAAACATGCAACATAATAGCTAAAAATAAAGATAGGAACCAACAGAATGCTGGTCAAAAGGCGACGCCTCTTCTCCTGACCAGGAGACAACGCCTCTGTCGCCTCATCATGAAGGGGCGACGTCTCTAGGCCTCTGTCGCCTCATTATGAAGGTCATAGGGACGTCGCCTCTTCAACAGGAATAGAAACAGACTACATTTCTTAGATCTTATGAAACTCAACGATCATGCAAATAAATAAGAAACAGATGCAAATATACAAATATGAATAATCAATATTCAATGTCTCATGCAATCATGCTCCTCCATGAACTTAAATAAATAATATAGCTCATGAAAACACACAAAAGAGCAACAAATCAAGGTTTTAATGAAGATGAAGAACTAAAAGCTAAAAAATGGAGAGACTCACTATCTTGGATGAGTTGATGCTCCTAACTGAGCCCTCAGAGATTGGTTGATGGAGGAGTGACTTTTTAATGCAAGTAGGTTCCCTCTTCTTCTCAAGAATCCAGTTGTAATAACCCTAGTTTTTAAATTATTTTAATATTAAATAAGATATGTAGTGTTAATAAAATTTAAAAGTTATATTTAATTATTTTACTATTTTATGATTAATAATTATTATTTTACGTTTAATTATATTTTTACGTAAATATTTTATTTTGAAACTTATTACTTTAAACATTTAAGTTGAATTATTATTTCTATTATTATTAATTTTATTAATATACATTATTTGCATTATTATTTCATTATTTAATGAGTATTGTTTACATTGTTGATATTTATTTTTAAGTGTTATTTTATGTATATATTAATATATTTTATGTGTATATTTGTTAATATATATGTGTGTGAATATATATATATATATATATATTTTTTGAGTGGTTGAGATTGATTTATGGTAAAGTATTATTATTATATTATTAAGTTTTATTAATATATATATATATATATATATACACACACACATATACAAATCGAAGAAACAAGGAAAGAAAACGCAAAACACTGTAACTTCATCTCCTCCTCCCGCATTATCCTGATTTCTAACCGTCAGTGTGCCTCTCTTTGCTCCGGCCGACCACCCTTCTTCAGCTAGCAGCTCTGCTGCCTTCCTCCTTCTCTGGTGCCGGTAGCACGTAAAAATATCAACAACGACAGTAGCTAGTTTTTCGACCATCCTTCCTCCTCCGGCCACCTTAGCTCATCATTTTGGTGCCGTTTGACTCCTTGAGTCATGAGGAAGACCAATCCAAGCTCCGTTTGAGCTCTAAACCGATCATTTGTGAGTTTTATTGAGTTTTTGATTTTTAAGCTTTTAGGGTTTTTATTTTTTTTAAGTTGATTTTTTTTATTCATGAAAACTCCCTCTAGAAACTTTGATCCTTGTTAGTTAAGCTTCATGAATATATTTTTTTTAACTTTTGGAATTTATTTTAATTTTTGAATATTTTATTATTATTTATTGAATTTTTGTAAATTAATTTATTAAATTATAAATTTGGTATATTTGGTGTTATTATAAATTGTTATTAATTCTAGTGTTTAGATAATAATTTTTGTGATTTTTATGTAATTTTTATAAATATTTATAGTTTATGTAAATATTGAAATATTGGGTTAAATTAGTATTTTTGTTGAAATAATAATTGGTTAAATAGGTGTTTTAGATAATATTAGTATTATATATGTTGATAAAAATAATTTTAATGATTTTATAAAATTTTTGAGGAAATTATTTAGTATTATGTGTATTTTGAATTATTAGGGTTGTAATATTCCGAGTTTTTAGATATTTTTAAACTGCATCGGGATATGCAATGTTAATAATTTTTATACATATTTATGATATTTTTATGAGTTTGTTGTTTATTAAAGCTAATTTTAATTATTTTATATTATTTTAAGATATTTACGTAAAATTTTTCAGGGAATGTTATTTTCGGGAAAATTAAAACGTAAATAATTTAATATTAATTATTTTAAATAGTTTTACGAATTTGCATGAACTCATACATAATTTTAAATTGTTAAATAAAATGTATATATGTACATTTATTTAAATTAAATTAGGATTTAATTAATTAAATTAATTTTTATTATTTAGTTTTTATATATTAATTAATTAATTATATATGTGTATATATTATTAAAATGTGTGTGTGGTGCACATTTATTGTGTTTATTATATTAAATACTAATATAATATAAAGTAGGACATATATATATACATATATACATATAAAATCGTTAACTAAAATAAAGTTTGAAGTATTTACGAATTTGCCACTCCACCTCCTTCCTTCTTCCCGATCGTTCCCATTCAATTTTCGGCGCTGATCACGTCATTTTCTTCCTGCCACTATGCCTCCCGGCGTGCCACCATCATCCCTAGGCAACCTCGCCGCCTTCTCTTCCTTCTCCAGCGCCGTTTGAAGCTCGAATTGGCCAAAAAATCGAAACTCATCTCCACCGTCGATCACGCCGATTCTGGACACCGTTTTTGACACTGCCAGTCTTTATATTCTCCTTGAGCTGCAGTGAGTGTGATTCCAAGCTTTGTTTCACTTAAAATGGTCTAGATTTCCCTAGGTTTTGATTTTTTAATTTTGGCCTATTAGGGTTTTGAATTGTTTTGAGCTTAAATTTGATTGATTCAAGCAAACTCCCTTCACAAAATTTGATCCTTGTAGCTTAATCTACACTCTGGAATTTTTTTGGAATTTTTGGAATTTATTTTGATTTGTGAATTTTTTATTATTTTATTAATATTTTCTAATTTTCAAAAATTAAATAATTAAATAATTAAATTGTGTTTTATAGTGTTTATAGGTGTTGAAATGCATTTTATAAATTTATTGGTAATTTTTGTGAATTTTATATATTTATTTTGAATTTATTTAAGTTTATGTAATTTTGGAAAATTAGGTTAATTATGTGTTTAATTGAAATTAATTGGTTAATTGAGTATATTTATTGATATTATTGAATTATATGTTGAGAAAATTAATTTTGAGTAATTACACTATTTTTGGTGAATTTTTGATTAATTTTAGTAAATTTATATATATAAGAGTATTTTGGTAATTTGACACTAAATTGGTTAAAAATGTAATTAAATTGGTTTTAATAGTTATTTAAGGTATAAAAATGATTTCTACAAATTATTTTTTATTTTTAACTAATTAAAACTATTTTTTGTAAATTATTTTTAAATTATATATAATATACAATTTTTCTAAATAAATGAGTTTTTATCGATTTTTATCATGTTTTAAGGTTAATTATGTAATTTGGATTGATAAAATGTATTTTTATTATAAAAAGGCATTTTCAGTATTTTTTAATTGTTCTGTGAATTGTGAACCTCGGTCGGTAAATTGTAGTTTGGAGTCCGACCGAAGGATTGTAGTTGTGAATTTTGTGTTATTTCGAAGTGTGTTTTCTTTGCAAGACCAGCTCTACTCTTTGAGTAGAGAGATATCCATTTTACTAGGGAGGTTCTGTCGAATTTTTGATAGAATTCTCGTAAAACGTGATGTCTGGTTGAACTCTGATTCTAATTTTGTGTTTAGAATTCTAGATCGAGTTTCTAGGAATTTCCGTTAGATTTATTCTGATTTTCTGTTGTCATTTGTTTATTTAGTTGCACCGAGACCGAGGCCTAGTGGACCAGGCCCATCGGACCCATCTCGAGGAGCGCAATAATAGTGAGTTGTTATTTTATATATATATGTTTTAGGGTGCATGTTTTAGAAATGTATGGTTTATTTTGATAAAATATGCATAAATGATTTAATTAGTACTTAGGTTTATTTTTGGTATATTTTAAATTATATGCATGTTTTATTAAAAATTTATACCTAAAATGTTTTTAAATATATTTCTAGTTTATTTTGCAATTATAATGGATTTATTTGACGTATATATACTCGAAATATACCTGATTTACTTTTGGTATATTTCTAGTATAAATATGGTTTATGTTGCTATTTTATTGAAATTCATGCATCATTTATTTATGAATGTATGATTTATATAAATGAAGGATATCAATAGAACGTGCTACCTAGTGGGCAGCACTAGGACCGAGAACGTACTAGTACGCTGATAGCATTTATGCTATATTACTAACCTATTTATGGATGTTGATTATATTGATTCGATTTGATATCTAATGTGAGATGTGATTTGGGAGTGTGACTGCTGGAGCTCGGTTGACCAAGTGTCTCGGGGCCAATCACATTGACAGTCAGACTGCTGGAGCTCGATTGACTTAGTGTCTCGAGGCCAGTCTACTGTCCAAATGGAATAAGTGAATATATTTGGAATAAGTGAGTCTGTATGGCTAGAGTGTTGTCTAACAATGTTTGAGGTTGTGATTTTCTAGGGTTCTATTTGATCCTTCATAAATAGTGATTTTTAGTAAAATATATAAAATGATTTTGCTGCATCTGTGTGTAATTGCTTGTATATATATCTATTATATATACTATTGACTGTGTGCATTGTCATTTAGTATGCATGTATATATATTATAACAATTCACTCAATAAGGTTTGACTCCCCTCCGTTGACTATTTTTCAGGAGAGTGTTCATCTTCAGACCTCAGTAGCAGACCTATACGCAGGATTTTTTCCGCCCCGACTTCACTATATAAACTGCTTATCTGTGTTTTATTTTATAATCTAGACACTGCAATAGTTGTAAACAATTGTGGAGTTTATGTATTATATTTGTGTGAGTTATGTATTTCAAAAATTTGAACTGGATTTGTATTAAAGGAATATTTATATATATGAGATGTGGAAGTTCGTTTAATTTCATTGATGGATTATTATTTTATTATTTATGATTTTATTTTCATTGTGGAATACTTTATTTTTGTTATTTATTATTATTGCATGTTTTAAGGCTTTCTACGAGTTCTAGATTTGAAAGAATTCTCGTTCCCTAACGTGGGTCATGGCCCCTGTTTTGGGTCGTGACAAGGGTAATTGTGTAATTTTATTAAAATTATAGTTAAATATTATGTTTTAATTGGTTTTCGGATTATTTAGGCTAACAAAATGATTTTTGTAAATTATTTACTATTTTTAACTAATTAATACTAATTTTCAAAAATTATTTTCAAATAATATATTATTTATTTAATTGGTGATTAAATGGGTTTTTAATAACTTTTAATACATATTTAGGCTATTTAAGCTATTTTAACATATAAAGTGAATTTTTACAATTTAATATTGAATTATTGGAAAATTTGATTTTTAATAATATTATATTATTATTTTGGGATTTTTATTTAATTATTATGAAATTAATTATATTTAGTGTTTTAATGTTAAATATGCTATATTTTGATATTTTGAGGATATTTATGACATTTATTGATTTTTAATATATATTTATTATATTATTTATTTTTTTGGTGAATTGTGGACTTCGGTTAAGAGAATTGTGCAGTTCGAAGTCCCAACCAAAGGTGTTGTGTTTTCTGAGTTAGAAGTGTGTTTTCTTGCAGGACCAGCTCTACTTTTTAATAAAGAGATGTCCGTTTTACAAAGAAAACTCTGTCGAATTTTTGATAGAATTCTTGTAGAACGTGACATTAGGTCAACTTTGAAATTCTGTGTCTGTCGATATTCTGTAATCTTAGATCGAGTCTCTTTAGAGGTTTAAGTTAGATTTATTTTGATTTTCATTATTGTTTTATTGTTTAGTTGCGCTGAGATCGAGACTTATCGGACCAGACCCGCCAAGTCTATCTCATGGAGTGCAAATCAGTGAGTTGTTATTTTATATATACATTGCATTTATGATACATGTTTTAGCACATATTCATGTTTTGATTGTATTTATTCATAAATTGTTTTATTAAAATGTTTAGTATACTTTAGGTATATTATTAGTATATTTTTGATATATTTTAAAATAAATGCATGTTATACTATTGATTCCTACTTAAATTGTTTTTAAGTATATTATTGGTTTACTTTTGATATGTTTCATGTTTGATTTGAATTTATCTGACATATATATACTTGAAATATACTTAGTTTATTTTAGGTATATTTTTGGTATATATATGGTTTACTTGAATGACATTATTTATTTTTCCGTATGTATGTTTTATTTTAAATGAAGGATATCGATATAACGTGCTACCTAGTGGGCAACACTAGGACCATGTACGTACCGGTGTGATAGATTTAAGATTGAGTGAGAATCATTTGTAGTATTATGAATTATTTGAAATGTGATATAATTGATAGTGTGATTACTGGAGCTCGGTTGACCTATTGTCTCGGGGCCAATCACACTAATAGTGAGACTGTTAGAGCTCGGTTGACTTAGTGTCTTAGGGCCAGTCTATTGTCCATATGGAATAAGAAAATTAATTTGGAATTAAATGAGCCTGTATGGCTAGAGTGATGTTATTGTTGATTAAGGTTGTGATTAAATAGGGTTCTATTTGATCCTTCAATAAAATAAACATTTTCTGCATTTATTATTTATATAAAAGCAGAGTTTGGCATCTATGTGAAATGCATGTGTGTATATATATATATATATTTATATATACAGGTGCCTGATTGTTATGGTTTAGATTGCATGTATATATATTATAATAATTCACTCAGTGAGGTCTGACCCCCCTCAATTATTTTTTTCAAGAGATCTTATATTGTCAGACCTTAGTAGTAGAGCTCTTCGCCGGTGTTCTTCCACCCCGGCTAGATTGTGTAAAATTTATATTTAAACTCTGATTTGTATTCTAGGAACTACAATAGTTGTGTTATTGTATCAGAAGAGTATTGTTTTATTTTTTATACTTTGTACTGAGAGTATTATGTGAACATTAATTTATTTATGAAAGGATATTGAGTATCTATTTTTATATATTGATTTAAAAAACTTTAATTCAATCATATTTTTATTTACATAATTGCATACGTTTTTATTTTTAAGGCTTCCTATGGGTTCTGAATTCGAAAGAATTCCTGTTCCCTAGCACCGGTCATAACTCCTGGTTTGAGTCGTGACACCAGTCCCTTAAACTTAAAAGTCTCTTCCCCTTCTTTTTCCTTTTCTCTTTTTTTTTCTCTCTGTCTTTCTCTCTTTTTTAGATTTTTTTTCTTTCTTCAATCACCTTACTTTTCCTAATAACCAACTAACCTCCTTAACTTTGCCCCCACATTCCCTTTTAAAGCCCCTCCTAATTTCTCCTTTTTCAAACTCCCAAAAACCCACTCTCACCCTCTTCTATTGCCTTTTTTCATTCCCCAGGATTTTTCCTGCTTTTTTCCTTTCTTTTACGTCCAAAAATGACCAACTCTTTAGCAGGTGAGCCTCCAACCACTACCATTAATGGCATTTAATGTTGCAGAGAGTGGGTGTGAAGAGGCGCCACCTCTTTGATGATGTGTTGCCTCATCGATGCTTGGGGTGAAGAGGCATCCAGGTTAGAGCCCTTAGGTCAAGAGGCGATGGGCGTGGGCTTTTATTTTGGGCTTAGATATGGTATTTGTGGGCTTGGCTTAATGTTTGGGCTTGGCTTAGAATTAATTTTAGAGAAGTCTCGAGCTCCCCTTGCATTCAAAACTCAAACTTTCTCATTATCGGGCTTTCATTGTAGGTCAATCAAATTGACAGTGTCCACAGTTTGCCCCCTTGGTTTTTCTAAAAATTGAAATTTCTAGAAATTTTTGAAAAAGCAACGTGCATATTAAATAATAAGGAGTAAGGACGACATACTTGACCTACGAGCTTCACTCGGGCTGTCAGCCTTGGGAATTCAAACCCAATAAGTCAAACTTCATCTTTGAAATGTGATCATGATCTTAGGGTTTTCTTGGTCCGATCAGTCACTCATTAATAATTTTAACATGAATCTCAAGCATGACCCAATCTTCACTCAGTAAAGATAGAAGAGAAACGTAGTCGTGATCCTCGGGTTAAGCAAACTCGATCAACTACTCATTATAAATTTGGTATAATTCCCAAGTTTTATTAGCTCGAGAAGTCACTCAGCAGAAGAGATGAAACATAATCATGTTCCTTGGGTTTTCCTAGCTCGATCAGTTACTCATTATAGTTTGGCGTGAATCTTGAGCATGACCCAGTCTCCACTCGGTAAAAAAAGATAAAACGTAACTATATTCCTCGGGTTTTCTTAGCCCGATCAGTTACTTATTATAGTTTGGCATAAAACCTGGGTTGTCCTGGCCCAAGAATTACTCTATAAAAGAAGAATGTACTTTGGTGATTCAAACCCGACCAGACGTTTATTCTTCTACGCACTTTGGGGATCAAACTCGACCAAATGCTTGTCCTTGTACGCACTTCAAGGATGCAACCCCAACTATATGCTTATATTTTCGTGCATTTCAGGGATTCAAACCCGACCAAACGCTTGTCCTTCTGTGCACTTTGAGGATTCAACCCCAACCATATGCTTATTCTTTCATGCACTTCAAGAATTTAAACTCGAACCAAATGCTTGTTCTTTCATGCACTTCAAGGATTCAAACCTAACCAGACGCTTATTCTTCCTGATGCTTTAATTAGAATGCATTCAAATCCAAAAATTGATATTGGACCACACCCGAGCGGTGATACAGAAATTCTCATTCATTTTTTTTCCAGCAGTCCATGGGCCATTCTGTGCTTAATCTCACAAAGTGAGCCTCACCTCCTTCTCCTTATCTTCCTTTCTTTTAATTTTCCTCTTCCGCCCTAATCATATAAATTCTCACTTTTCTCTTTCATAGGTTACTTTCACCTTTTCAATTCTCTCTTTTTACACTTTTCTCTCCTTTCTCTTTCTCTCTCATTCTCCATATTCTTTGACATGGACGCCATACGGACCCTAGATTTTCCTATGTGGGACCCCATAACACCTATAGTGTACCCTTCTTGGAGTTTCAGGAGTAGTATCAGAGATGAGATCCCCCTGCTTGCAGACATGCGATCCTATATTTGCAGCTTGGCCACCAAAGAGGTTAGTACCCAATTTCTTTAATTTTTTCCTACGAATATCATCAAATAGTATTGAGTTACTATTCATATATGCATATTTATTAATTTAACTAAAGTAAATTAAATTTTATTGATTACAAATTGAAATTTTGAATTATTCTGTCCAATTGCTATCATGAAGAGGCATCGGCTCTTCGATGAGTCAATTGCCTCTTTAAAGAGGTGATCACTTCTTCATAAAGAGGCATTCGCCTCTTCAAGTGCAATGAGGAGATAGCCTATATTTATGGAGGTGACACCTCAACAAGAGGATTCAGTAAAATTTTGAAATTTTTATTACATAAAATGACAATTCTACTCCTTGTTTTACTCTTTTAGCTTTGCCTACACCCTCAAGGGTGCTGGGAACTTTAGTGGTGTGCGCATCTAGTATGGCAAGCTTTTTAAGGTCGTACAGACTCGGATTCATCATATCAGCTTCTCCGACTTTATCTTGGCACTCCCAACACAATAAGGGCATATAGACTACCAGCCTTTGCATGCCCTGATGGAGAGGTGGTCTGACACTACCCACACCTTTCATCTTCAATTCGAGGAGTTCACTCTGGACCCGGTGGCTTTTGCCGTAATTATTGGCATTGCTTATACTGGGGATTTTATTCCCTTAGATGCCAGCCTCCATCAGTTATCTTTTGATCATCTCGCTTTTATCGAGTGTTTACTTGGGATGGTCCCAGATATGAAAGGGACCCACACAGTGAAGCTCAAGTTGATTAGGAGCTTCTACACCCATGCTAAAGTTGAGGTAGCCACTATACCCCTATAGATTAATCAGGTGGTGCGTGCTTTCCTCATTTATCTGCTGGGCACTACTCTCTTCACAAATACAACTAGCTTTATGGACTTAAGCTTCCTGATGCCTTTGAGGGACCTAGACTTGGTGGCGACCTATGATTAGGGCAGTTACACCTTAGCTTATCTTTACAGGAGCATGGATGGGCTGGTACATGGAGCCAGGTGACTTTGCGCTTTTTGGCACACCATACTAGTATTTTACTTCCTCTTTTTCCCCTCATATTCCATTCTAACTATTACTATTTGATCTTACTAACAACCCTTGTTTCTCTCGTAGGATTGGGCTTTAGAGCTGAAGCTAATAGTGGGGATCACCAGGATTATTGACACTCCCTTCCTTGTGATGGCAAGGTGGGGTCCCAACCGGGCTTGGAAGAGGCCTATGACTCATGTTCATATCCACCATGAGCAGCTGAACATGCTCACTTATGATGAGGCATACACCTACAAATATAACTAAGATTAGCAATAAACTCATTAATCAAATTCACCTACTTATTTATTCTTGCAACTATGCCCAGACTTATGGGGCCCTTAGGTTGGGTGGTCGCAAGCCATGGTTCACTGCATCCCTCTGTTTAGGAAGAGGGTTCTACTTAAAGGCCTTGATTGTAGAGTTTGGTTCCTTGGGGAGAGGATACATTAGTGGCAGTTAGGTGCCCGAGTAGGTGTCCACCTCTTGGTCCCCCCCAACATATCTTTTAGGCACATGAGTTAAAGGGAGATGAGCTCGGTTAGGCCCTACAAGGAGAGGATATCAAAGACTATTGTGAGAGGAGGAAATCTCGCTATGTGGACTTTACATGAGCTCATCTGTTGCAACGAGTGCCCCTTCTTGAGCCTGCACTTCAGGTAAGCATGCAATGTTTTATTTTATTTATTTTATATTTACTTACAAATGTTGTTCTCTGACTTATTTTTCATCTTTTAGGCAACTACTAGGGCACTTGCTCCTCACCCTAGGCCCTCTGCACAGGAGAGGCCTCATTAGCACCCGCACATCATTCCCAATGGTGAGGGCTTTTCTTTTAGGGCACCATCCTTGATAGACCTTCCAGTTCTTGATCCAAGGTAGTGGCCAATAGACTCACTGCCACTCTCGATTTGCTGACTCATTGCTGGATGCCTTTTGGTGAGCTCTCTCGTTAATTTCTGACATTGGATATGACTTTGGGACCAGCATTATTCCCAAAGGCTATTACCCATATAAGTTTCCTTCTCTCACAACTCTATTCTTAAGTCTTATAATACATGGTTAATTCTAACATTATCAATAGACCAAATACCTTGAGATCAAGGGGAGTACATGTACTGAGTGATCGAGGCCCACAGGGACTTCCTGATGCAGGTGACTCAGCAGTGGAAGGTAAACACAAAATATGCTTTATTTCTACATGTATGCATGCTTTCATGATTTTTTACCTTTTATCGTGCTTTGAAAGGATCGAGATAAGGCTAGCTAGGCAAGGATCACTGCCCTGGAGTGCCAGCTCATTGCTCTTCAGGTTGAGGGCGATGAGCAGGAGGGAGCAATTGATGAGGAGTCTAAGGATAGCAGCGAGGATGATGGGACATATCCTAATGATGCTTCTATAGATAAGCCATCTAATGAGCTTATGGATGAGCCAACTGATAAGGAGGCCGACGAGTCTGATAATAATGAGTAAAAAGGATGACCCTTTGTAGTTTTTCATTAGCATAGAGGTGTTATTATCTAGAAATATTGGATATTTTACACTATTGTCCTCTTACTGTCTGGATTGATTGATTAATTTGATTGACTTTTTTTTATGCCTTCATATTTTTCACTGAGAATTTTTGGTAGAATTTTGAATGAATAGAGGCCTTTTATCTTTAAAACACTTTGCTTTGACTTTGCATATACAGCCCAGAGAATTTCCAATAACATGAAGACCTGTTCTACTTATCATAGAGGTGTTGCCTCTATATGAAGAGGTGATAGATCATTCACCTCTTCACGCAGAGGTGTTACCTGAACATAGAGGCGATCACCTTTACACGTCTATCCTGCAGCTATAAAAACCCCCAAGTCTTCTTCAAAATCCCTAATCTCTTCATTTTGCCACTTCCCTTTATTCTTTTCTCCCAAATAGCATTTTGACCCCAATCATGATTGAGAGAAGCTTGAAACAACTATAACCAATTTTGAAAAGTATGGATGGTGGGTCATGAGCTAGAATAAAGCCATTTCACCTATTTGCCTTTCGATCTTTGCATGCTAGAAAGATCAACTTCTCATTTCTCTATGTTTTTACTCAATTTTGGGATCCTCAAAAATATGTTTTCTGGTTCAATACAGTGGAGATCTACCCCTTACTAGAAGAATTTAAAGCTATCTTAGGCTCTCAAATAGATTTTGCTCGATAAATCGTCATTCCTTCAATCGTAACCCCGGATTCACACACCATTCAATATCAAATGGCAAGGTTTTTCGACATGTCTCCTCAGTCCTCTCTTCACCACATTTTTAGTAATGAAATCCTAATGAGCCCTTTTATAGAAACTGTAGTGGCTGTAGATAGCAGTGAGGTTCCCTAGCCTCGAATGATAGTACTTTGCCTGTATGCTCAGTTCTTGTTAGTCTCCTCTTTTAGCAACTGTGATTCGAAGATCCTTTATGTTTTGGACCAAATGGAGAGTGGACTAAACCCTTTCGTTCTTATTCTAATTGAGACTATTATCGGGCTTGACAACTTTTTTGAGACAAGGCGATTCTTTAGGAGTCCTTTTTTGTTAGAGGTGAGTCTCTTCTTCTACTTACTATGTTCTATTTTCCATTATTCTTATGCATTCTTCACTCCTGCAGGCTTGGTTGCAAGAGAAAATGAGGTTACTCGAACCGCTCAAAGACATTGCTCACTATAAGGCCAAACACTGCTAGGAGACTTCATCCTGCCCTAGAAGATGCTCACTACTAGTTGTCTACATTCCCTGATACTCTGATTCAACGGATGTGCCCAAGGTGGAGACTGCAGCATTATCACGACCCAAACCGGGAGTCATGATTGGCTCTAAGGAACGAGAATTCTTTTGAATCTAAAACCTGTAGGAAGCCTTAAAAGAATAAAAACATGCAATAATTAAAATAAAATGTGCACCATAATTAAAATTTTAAACCAATATAATAAAAATAAACCCTATTATATCATAAAATAAAATATATTAATACAATATTCAGAGAAAGGCCTTTGAATTCACAACCAACATACAGTAAATACAAAATACAACTCACTACTGCAGTTTTCTAAAGTACAAATAAAATTAAGTAGTTTACATAAAATAGCCAGGGCTGAAGAAGTTCGATGGATGGGCCTACTACTGAGGTCTAAGGAAGAAAAGTCTCCTGTAAAAATATCAACTGAAGGGAGTTAGATCTCACTGAGTGAATTATTATATTATATATACATGCATCTCCTAATGTCAAATGCAATCAATCATCCGTATATATTAAATACATATACAAGCATTTCACACAAATGCTGAAATCACTTTATATAATAATACTGAAAAACATAAGTTTATGAAGGATCAAATAGAACTGTATGTAATCACAACCTCGATTAACAATAACTCTCTAGCCATACATGCTCACTTAATTCCAAATAAATTCACTTATTCCATATGGACAGTAAATTGACCTTGAGACATTAAGTCAATCGAGCTCCAACAATCTGATTGTTAGTGTGATTGGCCCCGAGACACTAGGTCAATCGAGCTCCAGCAACCACACTATCAATCATATCACATTTCAATCAAATTAAATCATATTTCCATAAGTAATCCTCACTCAACCCTAAATCTATCGCACTGATACGTACTCGGTCATAGTGCTGCCCACTAGGTAGCATGTTTTATCGATATCCTTCATTTAAAATAAATCATTCATATGGGAAAATAAATAATGTAGAATGACATTCATAATAGCAAAATAAATCATAAATATACCAAAAATATACCTAAAATAAACCAATAATATACTTAAAAACAATTTAAGTATAAATCAATAGTATAACATGCATTTATTTCAAAATATACTAAAATAGACCTAGAATATACTACCAAAAATTCGGTAGAGCTTCTTTTGTAAAACGGACATCTCTCTACTAAAAAGTAGAGTCGATCCTACAAGAAAATACACTTCTAAATACATAATGCTCAACACCTTCGATTGGGACCCCGAACTATACAATTTCCCAATCAAAGTCTACAATTTCATAAAAAATACAAATAATACAATAAATATATTAAAAATCAATAAATTCCACAAATATCCTCAAAATATCAAAATATAGCATATTTAAACATCAAAACACTCAATATAATTATTTCACAATAACTAAATAAAAAAATCCCAAAATAATAATATAATATAATATTATTAAAAATCCAATTTCTTAATAATTCAATATTAAATAATAAAAATTCACTTTATATATTCAAATAGCTTAAATAGCATAAATATATATTAAAAGTAATTAAAAACCCATTTAATTACCAATTTAGTAAATAATATATTATTTGAAAATAATTTTTGAAAATTAGTTTTAATTAGTTAAAAATTACAAATAATTTATAAAAATTATTTAATTACTTTAAATAATTCTAAAACCATTTAAAACATAATATTTAACTATAATTTTAACAAAAACTCATATTTACCCAAAATTTCAAAATACACATAATACTAAATAATTTCTTCAAAAATTATATAAAATCATTAAAATTATTCTCTCAACATATATTATACTAATATTATCTAAAACATATATTTAACCAATAATTTCAACAAAAATACATATTTAACCTAATTATCCAATATTTACATAATATAAAAATATTTTTAAAAATTACATAATATTCTCAAAAATTATTTTCTAAACACTAAAATTAATAACAATCAACCAAATTTATAATTAAAATAATTTAAAAATAAGGGTTATTACAAGCACGTGACCCTCTGGTCCTATACCTACTGTGTTCCCCTAGTCAGGCGCTATTTCTCCACCTTTTACAATCTAGTTCGGCTTTGCAGGCAATACAAATAAAAACAGCAGATTGTGGAGCTAGTGCATGAGTTTGAACTGGGGTCTCTTTCTTAAAACTTTATGGACAACCTGGTTGCTACTTGGCCTTGTAGAATCACCCAGAGGTTCATTAACTACAGTGGAGATCTGTCTATTAATGACTAGTATAAGGCATTAATTCAATTACAATAAGTAGAAAGGGATGAATTTATAAGAAGCAGAAGGACAATGACATTATAGGCATTGAGTGCCCAAGGGACTCACAAGAATATTAGTTTAGTTTATAACATTTAGTCTTTTTATGTACTTTCTTACCGGATGGGATTTCCTTTTGAGTTAGACAATGTGTAATAAGCATTTAATGCATTGTTTACAATAATTTAGGCAATTCATTCCATTTAATTTAAGCACAACGAGACTATACAATTTTGCTTTTCACATATCTCTTGTTGCTAATTGGCTTGCCCTTATAAGTTTTTCAACTAACTATTTTCTTTTCCTCTCTCTCTCCTTTTACATGTTCTTTACTTTTGCCTAGACTGCCTTTTTTAGGTTTTCAATCCAGTAGGACTTTTTATTTTTTCCTTCTTCTGTCTCTAACTTTTGCCTAAGTAGCCTCTTTTGAGGTTTTCTCCCTAGCGAAACTTTTATAGAAAGTATTTCTTGAGCTTGTCCATGTTGATGGGCTCTCTGAATTCATTCTCCTCTAAGTTGGATAGAATAGCAACTCCTTTGGAAAATATCTTCACTTGGTAGGAACCTTCTCAGTTCGGCTTGAACTTCCTCCGCAGATCAATCATGATTAACCTAGTGAGCTTTAAGACCAAGTCACTCTCTTTGATCTTGCCTGGCTTAATCTTCTTATTATAAGCCCAAGCTATCCTTTTCTAGTACAACTGAGAGTGATACATGGCCTTTATTCTCTTTTCATCCAACAACATCAGTTGTGCCAATCGGCTTTCTACCCATTGATACTTAGGGATTTTAGATTCTAGGAGAACCCTTAATGACTGGATTTCAACCTCAACTGGCAATACAACTTCTTACCCATATAGTATAGAATATGGAGTGGCTCTTGTTGACATTCTGGTAATGGTTCTATATCCCCATAATGCAAACTATAGGTAACTCGCCCAGTCTTTGTAATTTTCCAATATCTTGGCCAATATTCTTTTCACATTTTTATTTGTTACTTCTATGGCTCCATTAGCCTATAGTCTGTAAAGGGATGATATATGATGCTCAATTTTGTATTCTTCCAATAGAGTGGTCATTTCTGCCTTAAACTGAACACCATTATCAGTGATGACATGATGAGACAACCCATACTGGCAAATTATATTCTTCTCTATGAACTTGGCCATCTGTTGCACCTCTACAATTGTGAATGATTCAGCTTCTACCCATTTATATAAATAGTCGATTGGCACTATAATGTCACGATGACCATTAGATGCTTTTGGCCTTATCTCTTTGATAATGTCAATTTCCTAGACTGTAAATGGCCAAAGAAAGGTCAATCCTTTAAGTTCTATAGAAGGCAGGTGGCTCACATCACCATAGACTTGGTAGTTATGGCATTTCTTTATATACTTCACATAATCTGCTTCCATAGTTAGCCAGAAATATGCTTGATGGGTTATCTTTTTAGCAAGGACTGTCCCATTCATATGAGGCCCACATACACCCTCATTAACTACTTTCATGATTTTCTGCGCCTCATCCTTATCAACACATCTCAGGTGCACTCCAGCTGACATCCTTTTGTACAACATCCCATTATGGCTAATGAATTATCGAGATAGGGTCCTCAACGACATTCTTACTTTTCTATCAACTTCCTCTAGGAATTGTCCTGTCTTAAGATACTATTATAGATTATAAAACCAAGGCTTCTTTGCTAGGTCGATCGTCATTATTCTAATCTCCTCGTAGCAAGGAATCCAAGCCCTTACTAAGATAAGAGGCTTCATTTATGCTCGTCTGCCTCCTTCCCATATCGAAGCTAGAGTGGCCAACGCATCTGCCATCTAATTCTCCTCCTAGGGTAGGTGTATGAATTTATATTGCATGAATGATAATAGGATCATGGCTGAATAATCCCAATACGACTTTAACTTATGCTCTTTTATTTCCCACTCCTTGGCAACTTGTTTCACTACCAGCATCGAATCCTTATATATTATTATCTCTCCGCTCCCACATTCCTAAGTGCTTCCAGATAAAAAATGTAGGCTTCATATTCAGCTTGGTTATTAGTGACCTTAAATTCTAGCCTTTTTGCCATCAGAATTACTTCTGCTTCTAGCGAGACCAAAATTATGCTAATGCCTACCCCTCTGTTGTTCACTGCATATTTTATTTACAAGTGAAATGGACTAAGTGAAGGGTCCTACATTTTAGTGAGCCTGAGTTTACAAAAAAGAAAAGTTTAATTAATGGGCTTAAGTCTAATTTGTATTTAAAGTAAAATATAGGCCTAAATCTATTTATTTTAAAATGAAATTAAATAGGTTGAGCTAAATCTAAATAAGTTTTAATTAACTATAATGGGCCTAAAGCCTAATTAATTTTTTTAAAAGAAAATGCTTTATTAGGTTGGGCTAGAGTCTAAGTCAATTTTATTATTTAGAAATGGGCCTAAATCTAATTAACCTAAATTGGGCCTAAATTGATTTTAAGTTAATTAATTAAAACCTATTGGTTAAATGGGTTGAACCCTAATGTGGGCTTAAGGCCTAAAACAAATAAAAAAGCTCAAAAATATAAAAAAACATAGTAAAATCAAATTAAAACACATTCACCTATGATTTCTAAAAAAACTTAATTTAATTACATACAAACCCTAATTAACTAAAGCCACCATTAATTTTATAAAAGATTACCCAGTGAACCTAGTTTTACTAATTAATTTTAAAGTGCAGAAAATGAAATATTTTATTATTTCCCACTACCGGGGCTATTACAGTTCCTACGTATAGAATATAAAAATTGATACTTGCCCAAATCAACCAAATCAATGAGAAAAACTGTATAAAATAACACAGAATAACAAAAACTAAAATCCTATGTAAGATTTATATAAATTAATCTATGGCATTTCATGGATTCTTCATAGGTTTGCTTCAGTCACTCATCCATATTCACGAAAAGCCCAGAGAAATAAAAAATAAAGAAATAAGTTAGTGTCAAAATAAAATAAAACAATCAAATAAAAAAACTCAAAAAAATAAAATAAAAGGAGAGTAGAGATTTTAGAAAAGTATACTGATGATGCTTCTCAGAGGGAATATTCTTCATCTTGGGTTTGATCTTCATAGACTGATTCTTGATCTTTGGACTATAAAATAAAATGCAGTTTTTAGTTTCCTAAGGTTTTAAGAATTAAAAGGACGTGGGTGACATTTTTGGCTTCCTGTAAAAACTTAGGGTTTTACAAGCTTCCAAAACTTGGCTAAAACTCAATCTGGGATTAATTTTTTTAAAAAAACAAAAAAATTCCAAAGAAAAGAAGAAGCCCTCCTCAAGAAGAAAAGCAAAAAAATCCCCCCTCTGTAGACTTCTCTCTTGGCTTATAAAGCTAAGCCAAAGCAAACCGTCTTTGCATTAATCCAGGATTTTTGTTACCCAGAGACTCGCTCATTTCAATTTTAAAAAAGAAAGTAGATTAATAAGATTTTGAAGTCTGGAGAATTCTTCAAACAAAAGAGAAATGGACACGTATGTTAAATTGACTCATTCAACCAATATGATATCAGATAAACAATAAAAAAAATCAATTTTTACTTTGTAAATCTAATCAGCATTGCATATTTCCGATCGGAATTACAGAATCCAGATTAGTTTTGACAAATTTTCAATTTTTTTTAATTTAATTACTGAAAGACCCCTACAATAAAATCAAAAAACACATTTTTGGTTCTAAAAGATAATACACCAATTAAGTCCTAAAAAAACTTAAAATATAATTTAATTTTCAAAAATATAATTAAATTATAAAAAGGTCCTTGAAAGAAATCAAATTTTACAAATAAGCCCAAAGAGAGTTACAATTTCATCTCTAAAACCTTACAGTTTAATCCTGAAATTCAAGTATCAACCTTTGAAGATCAAATTTGACTAGATTTTCATCATTGGAGCTTTCATTGTATCCGTTTATCAATGTATCCTAGAATTGGGTGCTTACAGTTGCCCCCCTTTA
The DNA here is from genome assembly GCA_947683625.1 of Mallotus nudiflorus. Lineage (NCBI taxonomy): Eukaryota > Viridiplantae > Streptophyta > Magnoliopsida > Malpighiales > Euphorbiaceae > Mallotus > Mallotus nudiflorus. Next base: position 492,561 of record CANTUR010000234.1, read on the forward strand.
CCGTTGTTTGCTTGTCAAATTATGGCAAAGCAGTATAAGTACACAATTATAACATAAAATAGTTAAGATGCTTTCTTGTGCTCTTTTAAAGAGCTTGATTTGCAGTAGTAAACTGCAAAAATGCAAACAAATTGCTATAGTTATGGTGTAGCACTTAGCAAGTTTCACTATATTCCTTTTTAGGATGTCTAGTGAAAAAGGATTAAAGATATGCTATAGTTCCTGTGGAATGTCTAGCAACTATACTATAACTACCGTGTAGTATTAGCAATTTGCACTATATTCTCTATGAGACGTTTAGTGCTATATGAGTTTTGTTATATTCCCCATGGGATGTTTAACGAAGTGCCCTGTATTCCTTTTAGGATGTCTAGTACCTAGTGATTATGAATTTTGCTATATTCCCTATAAGACGCTTAGCAATTATGAATTTCGTTATATTCCATATAGGACATTTAACAAAATATGCAATGATTCTCGCTATATTCCCTGTAGGACGTTTAGCGATTATAAATTTCATTATATTCCTTGTGGGACGTTTAACGAAATATGCAATGATTCTCACTATATTCCCTATGGGATGTTTAACGATTATGAATTTCATTATATTCCCTATGGGACGTTTAACGAAATAATTAAAGAAGTGCCATAACTACTGTGTAGCGTCTAGCAAAGATTGTGAGTGAAGAAACCTATTATAAGTCCTAAAGAGCGTCTAGCAAGTGGTGAATTTTAAAAATTCAGGTTATAACTACAATGTAGTATATGACAATGTGAAAACTGGATTTGTAAAAGGGTTACTGTGTAACACATAAAAAATGAATTTGAAAATTTTACAAAAATACAATGCATGCAAATATAGGAATTTCTATGTTCTGAATTGAAGAAATTCAAAATTTAATGCATGTTAAAGAACGATTTAATAACTCCAAGAGTTATTAAATTTATGCAAAAATGACTTTCTTAATTTTAAGTAGGAATTAAATGCAATTTTGGACTAAATTGTAAGAAAGAAAAGATGGATAAAAATGTAAGTAAATTGGAAGGGTTAAAATGCATATTTTCCATTTTATATATCCTTCCCATTCCTTTTGTCGATCACTTCCCTTCTTTTCATATTCTTTTCTTTTTTTTTCCTTCCAATTGATTTTGATTTTTCTTTTTTTGATTTCTTGACCATTTGTTGTCTGATTTTCCATTTGTCTAATCCGATGGTCCACTCGCAACTTGGGCCATATGGGAGAGCAGCCATGCAAGCAGATCCAATTGTTTTGAGTCCTCATTTTCCATAGAATAGACTTAGACTACGAGAAGGTGATATCATCCTTCCTTTAACCCATTTGAATCTTCACAGGTTTTCATAGGCTGATAATGAGGTATTTTTTTGTCCCTTCTGCTTCATTCCCTCAATCCTTTGACTTATCAACCTTATCAACTACAATCTCGTCCCTTAAAAATAAAGGACAAATGTTCTATGGACTAATGAGTTGACTGGTTAAAGAAGATTTCAAATGCTGAGATTATATGGGTCTGCCCTTGGTGGAGATTGAAGTTCATGACTATTGAGCTATATGATCACTGTGTTCCTATTCTAGATGCCTTTACCGTCAGTATGGTCGCCCTCAATTCATTATTACTATTCTGACTGGCTTTGAAGGCTTTCCTCTAAGACAAGATTTTCTGGATAAGATTAGGAGCTTGTGGCCTTATAGAGCTCTTGAACGAAACATACACCTGGATGCTAATGTGAATACTGATGATGATTATAAAACTTGGGTTGTTATCCAAAAGATAGAGCCACCAGGATTTGCTAAGTACAAGAGAACTCAAGTTTTGTATGATGAGTCACAAAAGAAGAAACAAAGACATCACTAGATATAATGGTCTGATAGAGCTAGTCTTAGGCTTTCTTATGTTTTGTTTTCCCTTCAAGTACTTATGCTTTATAATAAAGAAGGACATGCAAAGTTTAACAAAAATTCAATTTCAATTTTATTCATTAATTAAGGCCAAAATGAGTACATTTAATACATCACATGACATAACTTTTGTTATCAGCTAGTCCTCATGAATTTTCTAACTGAAAATTTTTAACTCACATTTTATTTCCCTAATTTTTGCTTGACTAGCCCTTTGCGGGTTTTCTAATCAATGGGACCATTCCTTTTTTATTTATTTCCCTAAATTTTACCTGTCAGCCCTTTACGGGTTTTCTGAACAGCAGGAATGTCCTAACTTTTGTCTGACAAGCCTTTTTAGGTTTTCTAGCCAACGAACTTTATTTTCTTTATTCTACTTTTATTCATATTTTTTACAGGTAGTACTTCTTGAGGTGATCCAGATTAACAGGTTCCATGAACTCATTCCCTTCAAGATCTGATATCTTAGCAACTCCTTCAGGTAGGACCAACTTGACCAAGTATGGTCTTTCCCAATTTGGTCTAAATTTACCTCTCGAATTGAACACCATGGCTCTAGACTGTTTTAGCACTGTAGATGGTAGGGTTTAGCACGTTTCCAAGATTTTAGCAACTGTGTCACTATTTGAGCTCAGGGCTCTAAAGAACACACTAACCACTGTCACAAAGACTTGGCGTGGAGATGAGGAGTCGCCACCCAGGGTAATTATTGGGACAAATCGAAAAGGTGGTACTCGATTCCCTAAAAGAAAGCTAGCACCACAACCAGGAGATTCTGGATACGGAATACCAACTTCTTTAAGTCTTGTGTTCATTTAGAATTACTTTATGAATTATTATCTTATTCTCTATTTACATGCAATTTCATATAAACCCAAAACAATAAACTCCAAGGCAAACTAGTCATGAAATATACAAGCAAATAATGCATTCAATAAATCACATAATCCCTAAGTTAGTCTAATCTACATGGATTTTAAATAAATGAGTTAAATCTACATGTTTTAAATTATAAGTGAACCTAAAGACCTAATTCCTTTTGATTTTAATTAAATGAACCTAAGTCTACTAATTTTAATAAAAATGGGCCTAATTCTACGTGTTATGAAGGTATTTAAAATAGTGGGCTTAATTCTACATGTTTTAATTAAATAATGATTTTAAATCTACAAATTATGAAAAAGGTTTAAATTAAGTGAGCTAAGTCTAAATTAATTAAACTAAATTAGGTGGGCCTATATCTAATTAACTAAATGGGCCTAATGATATTTCTAACCTAAAATCTAATTAATTATTAACCTAAAAATATATTTTAATTAATTAAACCTAATTAATTATTAAGTAAAATGGGCTAAAAGAATTACCTAAACTTAAATAAACAAATCAAGGCCTAAAATGGGCTTAAGGCCCAAAACACATAAAAATAATAAATAACCCAAAAACAAATAATAATATAAAAGAAACAATTAAATAAGATCAAACAAATAATTAAATTTATTCCTTACTAAAACATGCAATCTAAATTAATCTACTTCCTCAATTGATTTTAAACAATTACCTAATTGAAACCTAATTTTACTAACCAATTAATCAAAATAAACATGCAACCACACATATAATTTTATTACTATTTTCACTATTGGGGCTATTACATTAATTCATAAAATAATTAATAAAATAAAAATAAAACAAAAAGTAAAAATAAAATAAAATAAAACCCTAGAAACTAAGTCTTTATGAGGCTTTATCCATAGTTTTCCACGGACTTCTCATGAATTCATCCCTCTCACATAATCACCATGCGTTTTTCTCTATAATCACCATAAAAAAAATGAATAAATTATGATAATAACTTGAAAGAATAATAATAAAAATAATAATGTAAAATAATCAAATAAATAAATAAGAAAATAAAGAATAGAAGAAGATGATATGCTTTTGGATGATTTAGGGTGCTCCTTAGATTTGTGATTCATCGTTCTTGACAAATCTTCGAATCTTTTTCCTTAAAAATTCTTCACGAGTCTTGAATTAATTGATAAATCAAAAGGAATTTTTGTAAAATATTAAAGAGAAAATCACAATTTTTCTTCTTCTCTTCCTCTTCTTTCTCTTTCTCACCCGACCTCCTTTTTCCTTCTTTTCCTACGCTTTTTTCTTTTTTTTCCCTCCTACTGCTTCCCTTCCTTTCTTTTTTATAGTAGAACCAGGAAGCCTAACCCTAACCCTAATCCTAATGTGATTCTAATTCCTAAAGTGTATTTAGGAATTTTAAACCGGGTAGGATTGAGTTAATTAGGAAGTTTAAACCAATTAAAACATTGAATTGGAAATAAATAGAAATAGGAAAAAATGGAAGAATTCAATTCCGATTGGGATTGTGTAATTCCGATCGGAATTGTTGTAATTCTGATCGGAATTACATAATTCCGATCAGAATTATGGAATTTCGACACACACTTTCCTTTTTTTTTAACATTTAATTACAAAAAGGCCCTTAAAAAAATTTAAATTTTGCAATTAGGTCCTAAAAAGAACTTTGCAATTTAGTCTCTGAAAACATTAAATCCTTCCTTTAAAAGCTCTTAGAATTTTTTAAAGATTAAGTATTGAAGACATTTTCATCACTGGAGTCCTTTGCTGCATCCATAATATATCATCCCGAAATTGGGTGTCTACAAGCACCATATCTCCAACTTTGATCTTCCCAGGCTTAACCTTCTTGTTGAACGCACTTGCTATCCTTCTCTGATATATCTGAGTATAGAATAAAGCATCCATCCTTTTCTGATCTAAAGATATGAGATGATCATATCTCTTCTGTGCCCATTCACTCTTAGTTATTTTAGCTTCCATGACTACTCTCAAGGACTTAATCTCGATTTCTATGGGCAAAACTGCCTCACAACCATATACCACTAAGAACAGTGTTTGGCTTGTAGTCCTATATCCCCATAAGGCAAAAGGAAGATATTCAGACCAATCCTTGTAAATTTTAACTAATTTAGAAAGGATTTTCTTGACATTTTTATTAGCCGTTTCCACTACTCCATTAGCTTAAAGGCGATAAGATAAAGATTTTATTAGTATAAAGTATGCCCTAGTAACATTCTTATAATTATTTAGACATTGTAAATAATCCCTGTGGAAATAAAATATTCTTTTAAATAAAAATGTTATTTTTTTAAGTATTTTTCCTTTAGTATTATGTTGAATAAATTTATTATTAAAGAGTTGATAATATGAGTTATAAATTTTTTCAGTACATTTACTATAAATTGTTCGTAGTCAATTAATTAATATTTGGATAATATTAAGTAGACTATCATCTCTGTCTATTTTCCTTGATTAGTGTGAGAAACTAATAGTGGGAGGTAGTGAATCTCATGCTACTTGATATGAATGATCATAATAGACATGTGGATACTCATTGGATGGTTTAATCAAACAATGACATTAGAATTGTGATTGCAAGGATATTCACATATAATCAACAATCACAATCTAGATTATAATGGTGCATATAGTCCTTAGACTTGAGGTGATAAAGTCATCCACATTTAGGTGGTTAGAGTTTGTTATCGCTTACATACTTATGTTAATCATCACATAGGTATATGACATGTGGTGGCTCTAATTAGTTAAATCTAGGGATGAATGTTTAACCAAGATGGGATTCATTACCTGGTGTGAATCGGGATAGATCCTATGCTATCTAAGTTTATTCTTGATGAATAAATTCCTGATCAAGATAAATACATCACAGTCTAAAAAAGAGTTTCAGTACTAGAAAGAGTTCTAGAATTTGTTGTATTTTATCAAGAATTAAAACTTAAGATAAGGTCATATAATAAAGCTATTAGAGTCTGATAATACCTTGACTCTAGGCTATATTGGGATCTTTAATGAAAGGAATTTAGTGAATGGTAATTATGATCAGGTTCGTGAGAATCACAATATGTATTCATTTCTAATTGGGTAGTTATGATATCGATACTAGGGGTCGCTCACAACTTATGAGAACTAAATGTGAACAATTGGGACTTTCACATTTAGAATTGAAAAGAGTTTCAAATAATATTAAATGTTAACATTATATTTTCTTATTGCCATTTAAACATGAACCTAGTAAGTCACACTTAATAGAGTTTTATTTATTCACTATAGTATTAATCTAATTATTGATTAAAAGAGTTTAATCAATTAATCAAGATTAATAAAATTAGATTTATGTTTTGAATAATGATTCTAGTATATCATGAAATCTAATTCAAATAAGAGTATTATTTATTAATTAATATTTAATTAATATATATTAAATTAATAAATATATATATGTTGTTATTTATTGATGAACTTATATTAATGGTCCAAATTGGTTTGGACATAAGCTAAAAATTCATTTTGGACCAAAGATAATTAAAGTCTAAATCTATGAATATGTATAATTTAATATGTAAAATAATACATTTGATGTATACTTTACATACAAATTTATACATTAATATATGTAGGTGGCAAACTCAATTATTGAATTAAGCAAGGTGGCATATTAATTAAGTGGATATTTCTAAAGTGTGCCTAAGGTGTCATTTTAATTATTTGGATTGTTAGGTGTATACCTAAGGTGGCACACTTAATAATCACTTAATTAATTAATGCAATTAATGCATATTTTTCCTTAGTGGAAAATTACTACACATATATTATTTCATATATCTAAAGGAAGTGAAGTGACTTGGTAAGAGAGTAAGAAGCAAAATAATGCTTAAGTGAGTTTTTGCTTAAAGAGTTAAGAAAAATCACTAAGTGATTTTGGTTATGATAAGATCATAAGCCAAAAATAAACACAACATATAATAAACATATACTCTACACTTGTGCTCTTAATTAAATTAGTACAAGTTACTAAGTTTAATTAACACAAGTAAGTGATAGATAAGGCTTTGGTGTTTCAAACTAGAGGCCTTACATTTTGAGGACTAAGCATTTGATTCAATGAATTGAATAAAAGGAAGGCTAAGTTCTACAACAAGTAAGTTTATAAAATTTTAATTATTTAATTATTTGTTTGTATATTGCTTAATTTATTTAGTTGTGTATTTCAATGCAATTTGAATCCTGGGCAAATGAAATTCTTCATTTTATGAAGGGTTATGATGAGTAAATTTTTTAAATTTACTCTATTTAGATTTGTGCTTACTACACATGTATTTATGTCTAAATACCATAATTGATTTCTGACAGATTTATGGTGCTCAATCCCATACTTTTGTAAAAGTCTACTGTTTTAGCTTGAAATTGAACCCCATTATTTGTCATAATATGATGTGGAGCCCCATATCTGCAGATAAGGCTCTTCTCGATGAACCGTACCATCTGTTTTGCTTTCAGAGTGTTGAAAGATTTTGCCTCTACCCATCTCGAGAAGTAATCGATTGCCACCACTATGTATTTATGCCCATTTGATGCTATCAGTCTTATTTCTCCTATGATATTAATTCCCCATGCTGTAAAGGGCCAAGGGGATGATAAACTATTCAGCACTATTGGAGGCATGTGACTAAGATTCTCGTGGATCTGACACTGATGGCATTGTCTTACTGTCTTAATACAATCCTTTTCCATACTCATCCAATAGTACCCTCGTTGGATTATTTTCTTGGCTAGTATTATCCCATTCATATGAGAACTGCATGTTCCTGCATGAATTTTTTTCACCACCTCCTCAGCTTCATCTTTCTTGAGACATCTGAGTTCCATCTTATTCGACATTCTTTTGTATAATACTCTGTCATGACTTGCATAGTTATGTGCAAGAACACAAAGAGCATATCTTTCCTTTGAGGCTGCTTCATCTGGATAAATTCCTTCTTTAATGAATCTCTGGACATCATAAAACCAAGGCTTTTCTTCAGGCCCCATTTGAACATTCATAATCTTCTCACTCCCATAACACAGTGCTCTAGACTTCATAATCACTAAAGGTTTCATGGCCAGTGCAGTTGTGTAATATCCCGTGTTTTTAAAATATTTTTACACTGTACCGGGATATACAGTGTTAATAATTTATGTATATATATTATGATATTTTTATGAGTTAAGATGTATTTAAAACCTATTTTTATTATTGTGCATTATTTACAGTCCTTTACGTAAAATTTTCCCGGGATTTGCATTTTCAGGGAAATTTTCACGTAAATATTTTAATATTAATTATTTTTAATGTATTTTCGGATTTGCATGAACTCATGCGTATTTTTAAATTACTAAATAAAGCCTATGTGTGTGTATATTTATTTAATTAGGGTTTAATATATTACCCTAATACTTTATTATTTGTTTATTAATTTATTGTTATTTAATTATTTTATTTATTATTAAATTATTAAAATATTAAATTTTATGTGTGTGGTGTATAATTAATGTGTGCAATTTTATATTATTTTAATATGTAGTGTAAAGTATATATATATACATATATACATTAAAAATTATCAAAATAATAAAGTTTAACTTATTTACAAAATTGCCCCCGAGCCTCCTTTTTCCCCGATCACCTTCCCTTCGCCGTCCGGATGCCTGCCGTGCCATTTCCTTGCTGTGAGAGTGCCATCCGGTGTGCCACCACCTTCCTCTAGCCGTTCCGCAGCCTGCAGAGCTCATTTTCGACGCCGGGGAAGCTTGATATCGCCGGAAGCCGAGAGTTTGCATTTTCTTCTTCCCTCGCGGTTCCGGCCACCATTTTTGACACTGTCAATCTATTTCTTCTCCTTGAGCTCCAGTGAGTGTGATTCTAGCTTTGGTTTGAGCTAAAATGGTCTAGAATTGCTTAGGTTTTGATTTTTCCAATTCAATCACATTAGGGTTTTTGATTTTTTTGAGCTTCAAATTGATTGATTCATGAAAAATCCCTTTACAAATGTTGTTCCTAGTAGCTTAATCTACATGTATGAATTTTTGTGGAATTTTTGGATTTTTGGGTATTTTTGAATATTTTAATATTATTTTCTAATTTTCGGAAATTAATTATTTAAATTATGAAATTGGGGTTTATGATTAAATTAGGTGTGGAAATGAATTATAGGAATTTATTTGGAATTTTTATGAATTTCTAAGTATTTATTTTGAATTATTGAAGTTTATGGAATTTTGGAAAATTAGGTTAAATGTGTTTTTATTTGAAATTAATTGGTTAATTGAGTTTAATTATTGATATTATTGATAAATATATTGATAAAATTAATTTTGGATAATTGTATAATTTTTGGTGAATTTTTGAAGTAATTATAGTATATTTATATATATAGGGGTATTTTGGTAATTTTACCCTAAATTGTCTAAAAATGTAATTTAATTGGTTTTAATAGTTATTTAAGGTATGAAAATGATTTCTATAAATTATTTGGTATTTTTAACTAATTAAAACTATTTTTCGTGAATTATTTTCAATTATATATATAATATACGGTTTTTCAAATAAAATGAGTTTTATCGGTTTTTACAGTGTTTTAAGGTTAATTATGTAATTTATACGTATAAAATGAATTTCTATGTTATAAGGATATTTTTGGTATATCTGGAATTATTCTGTGTTTGTGGACCTCAGTCGGTGGACTGTAGTTTGGAGTCCGACCGTGGGATTTTGATTGTGCTCTGTGTAGTTTTTTGAAGTGTATTTCCTTACAAGGTCGGCTCTACTCTTTTGAGTAGAGAGATGTCTGTTTTACAGGGGAGGTTCTGTCGAATTTTCGATAGAATTCTCGTAAAAGTGATATCCGATCGAACCCTGATATCAATTCTATATTTAATATTCTAGATTGAATTCTAGGATTTCTGTTAGATTTATTCTAATGTCGGTTACTTATTGCTTGTTTAGTTGCACCGAGACCAAGGGCTAGTGGACCAGGCCCGTCGGATCCATCTCATGGAGCGCACTAGGTGAGTTACTATACTATATATATATACTTTAGGATGCATGTTTTAGAAAAGTATGCTTTATTTTAATAAAATATGCATAACGGATTTAAGTATTACTTAGGTGTATTTTCGGTATATTTTGGTATATTTTTAACTATATGCATGTTTTATAACTAAATTATTCTTAAAAATGCTTTTATGTATATTTTGGTTTATTTTGTAATTGTATTGGATTTATTCGACGTATATATACTCGAAATATACCTAGTTTATTTTTGGTATATTTCTAGTATATATTTGGTTTATGTTGATATTTTATTGAACTTCATGCATCATTTATTTTTGTGAATGAATGTTTTATATTATTAATGATGAAGGATATCGATAGAACGTGCTACCTAGTGGGCAGCACTAGGACCGAGTACGTACCGGTACGCCTATAGTATTTAGGCTATATTACTAACTTATTTGTGGATATTGATTGAATGTGATTATTGATATGTGTGAGATATGGTTTGGGTGTGATTGCTGGAGCTCGGTTGACCAAATGTCTCGGGGCCAATCACACTGGCAGTCAGACTGCTGGAGCTCGGTTGACTTAGTGTCTCGGGGCCAGTCTACTGTCTAAATGGATTAAGTGGATATCTTTGGATTAAGTGAGTCTGTGTGGCTAGAGTGTTGTCTAACACTATCTGAGGTTTTCGATATCATAGGGTTCTATGTGATCCTTCATAAAAGATGATTTTCAATGAAATATATAAAATGATTTTATTGCATCTATGTGTATTTGCCTATATATATACATATTATATATATACTGTTGACTATATGCATTATCATTTAGTGTGTATGTATATATATTATAGTAATTCACTCAGTGAGGTCTGACTCCCCTCCGTTGACAATTTTTCAGGAGAGTCAACATCTTCAGACCTCAGTAGCAGGTCGATACGTCGGATTTCTTCCGCCCCGACTTCTTTGTGTAAATTATTTACTTGAGTCTTATTTTTATATAATCTAGACACTGCAGTAGTTGTGAATTAAAGTATGGGATTTCATGTATTTTATTTAAAGAGATGTATTATATTGAAACTGGATCTGTACTTAAAGATTATATATATATGAGATGAGATTTGATTTAAATCCAGTGATGAGAATGCTATTATTATATTTATGATTTTTATTTTCGCTGCATATATATATTACTGTTATTGTTATTATTGCATGTTTTATTTTATTTTTAGGCTTGCTACGGATTCCGGATTCGAAAGAATTCCCGTTCCCTAGCGCCGGTCATGGCCCCTGTTTTGGGTCATGACAAAGTTGGTATCAGAGCGGAGTTATATGTCAGGGCTTAGTTGTGTGAGTTGTGGCCCTAGTTTTCAGAGTTGTGTTTTCTTTTGGTAACTACTACAGTGTATTAGGTTCGAGTATGTCTTGATAAGTATTCCTTGCTGTAGTTTTCAGCGTTATTCCTCCGTTGTCTATTTTGTCTGAATCTTTCCGTTTGTCTTTTCAGTATGAGGAGGCGAGCGCGTGTCGCTCCACTGGTCGTTGAGGCCGAGGATGATGAGTCTTTTCAGGATGAGGTTTTACCTCCTGAGCAGCCAGTTAGACGTAGAGGTCGTGGTAGAGGTAGACCTCGAGGAGCGGCAGGTTGCCGTAGGCAGAGAGAGTTACAGGACGAGGAGCCTGTAAAGCCTGAGTTTGATATTCCTGTTCCTCCAGTTGTTCAGCCTGTTCAGCCTGCCTATCAGCAGGGTATATCTGACCCTGAGGCAGCTTTGTTCTATGCCCGAGTTGGCAGGATTGCTTTTGATGGTACTTCTGATCTGTTAGATTTTCTGCACGCGATTGAGACTAGGACTCGAACTACTCATACCGAGTACCAGCGGATCATGATTATTGAGTTGTCTATCGAGGGACCAGCTCTAGATTGGTTCATTCATATGATCCAGCCCTATACGATGACGATGACGTGGGCTCAGTTCCGAGAGCGATTTATGAGGAGATTTTATCCAGAGCCTCTTCATTTGAGCTATCGTCTTCAATTGACCAGTATTTCTCATGGAGATCGATCTGTAGAGGAGTACACCCGAGAGTTTCTTCGATTGGGTAGATATGCAGAGGATCTGATGCGAGATCAATATTTTGCAGTCACTACCTACGTTACTAGTTTGGGTTCAGCTTTTGCTGGTATGCCTACAGCAGGCCTTACTCTGGAGTCTGTGATTGAGTTGGCCAAGGAGATTGAGCTGAGGCTAGTTAGGTAGGGAGCGATGCCTAATTATTACTAGCTAGGAGTTCAGTCGAGTGGATTGCAGGCTACTCCATACTCTAGTTTTCATATTAGTTCGAGTAGTCAGCAGCGAGGTCCGACTCAGCAGAGTCAGAGACAGCAACAGCGAGTGCATCGAAGTAGTAGACATGGCCGTGGAGGTCAGCGTAGATCGTTCAGATTTGGGTCAGGTGCTTCGAGCAGTAGCAATGGTCGCAGTTCTGGATCAGCTGCCAGCGTTTGTCAGACTTGTGGTAGAGTCCATCAGGGATCGTGTTATCTGACACCACTGACATGCTTCAGATGCGGGCAGACAGGACATTTTGCCAGATCGTGTCCTTACTCCGGATATCAGCAGCCGCAAATTCTATGATTCCCACAGTAGTCGATTGCTAGTGCTGCACCCGTGCCATTTCAGTTACCACCAGCTCAGCATCAGAGTTCCACTCAGTTTGTTCCACAGCAGAGTCATGGTAGAGGTACTAGAGGAGGTGCCAGAGGTGTTAGCCAGGCTTCTACCAGTCAATAGGGAGGTCGAGGTCAGGCCAGAGTTTTTCATCTTACTCAGCAGGATGCTCAGGCATCTAATGCAGTCGTGGCAGGTATTGTTTCTGTTTTTTACCTGGATGCATGGGTTTTATTTGATCCGGGTGCCACGCATTCATTTGTTTCTCCCGTTTTTGCTTCTAAATCTTGTTGGCAAGCTTCGAGGATGGCTTTTCCTTTGTCTATTGCCACTCCTCTGAGTGATTCCTTGGACACCGATATTGTTCTTTCTGGTTATCCAGTTCTCGTGGGAGATAGAGAATTACCCGCTGATTTGATTTTGTTGGATGTGATGGAGTTTGATGTTATTTTGGGAATGGATTGGTTATCTCAGCACTATGCCGTGGTAGATTGCAGGAATAAAGAGGTGACGTTCAGAATTCCTGATGAAGTAGAGTTTAAGTTTGTGGGTGATAGGAGTTCAGCACCTCAGAATCTTATTTCTGCTATTACAGCTAGGAAGTTACTGAGGAAAGGTTGTTAGGGGTATTTGGCATTGGTCAGGGATACTTCAGTGGAGAAGTTATCACTCACAGATGTTCCGATTGCTTGTGAGTTTCCTGATGTTTTTCCCGAGGAGTTGCCAGGTTTACCACCTCATAGAGAGATTGAGTTCTGTATAAATGTGGTTCCAGGTACTACTTCTATATCTATGCCACCCTATCGTATGGCTCCTGCAGAGTTAAAAGAGTTGAAGGAGCAATTGCAAGAGTTATTGGATAAAGGTTTCATCAGACCTAGTGTTTCTCCTTGGGGTGCACCAGTCCTGTTTGTGAAGAAGAAGAACGGTACCCTGAGACTGTGCATTGACTATAGAGAGCTGAATAAGGTGACAGTGAAGAACAAGTATCCTCTCCCGAGGATAGATGACTTGTTTGACCAGCTACAGGGTGCACAATTCTTTTCTAAGATTGACTTGAGGTCAGGTTATCATCAGCTGCGTATCAGTGAAGCTGATATTCCTAAGACAGTGTTCCGCACTAGATATGGTCATTATGAGTTTTTGGTGATGTCTTTTGGTTTGACTAATGCACCAGCAGCTTTTATGGACCTGATGAACAGGGTATTCAGACCATATGTGGATCAGTTTGTAATAGTCTTCATCGATGATATATTGGTTTATTCGAGGAGTATGGAAGAGCATGTATATCATTTGAGGATTGTACTACAGACATTGAGAGATCATCAGCTTTATGCTAAATTCTCGAAGTGTGATTTTTGGATGGAGAGTGTTTCTTTTCTTGGACACGTAGTGTCTAAAGAAGGTATTCAGGTTGATCCACAGAAGATTGAGGTAGTATCTGAGTGGCCTAGACCTACTTATGTTATAGAGATTCGGAGTTTTCTGGGTTTAGCCGGGTATTATAGGCGGTTCGTGCAGGATTTTTCCAGGATAGCAGCCCCTATGACTCGCTTGACTCAGAAGAATGTTAGATTCGAGTGGTCAGAAGCTTGTGAGAATAGTTTCCAATTACTGAAGGAGAAGTTGACCACAGCGCCAGTATTAGCTTTGCCTAATAGTGTGGATAAGTTCACAGTTTACTGTGATGCCTCTAGAATTGGTCTTGGTTGTGTGTTGATGCAGAATGGAAGAGTGATAGCCTATGCTTCGAGGCAGTTGAAGAAGCATGAGCAGAACTATCCTACACATGATCTTGAAATGGCTGCAGTGATCTTTGCTTTGAAGATTTGGAGACATTATTTGTACGGGGTGACTTGTGAGATATTTACTGATCACAAGAGCCTTAAGTATATTTTCCAGCAGAGAGATTTGAATCTGAGGCAGAGGAGATGGTTGGAATTGTTGAAGGATTACGACTGTGAGATTCTATATCATCCGGGTAAAGCTAATGTGGTAGCAGATGCCTTGAGTAGGAAGTCCTCAGGCAGTCTTGCTTACATCAGTATTGAGAGGAGACCATTGATCCAGGAGTTGCATCTGCTGGTGGATCAAGGTCTGATGATGAAGATTAGTAGATCAGGTGGACTGCTAGCTCAGTTTAAAGTACGATCTGTACTGAGGGATAGGATTAAAGCAGCTCAAAGCTGAGATCCTATTCTAGAAGAGCTTGCAGAGAATGTTCGAGCAGGGAAGTTCACTGATTTCACACTCGATGATGATGGTGTGTTGTGGATCAATGGTAGATTGTGTGTTCCTGATGTGGATAATTTGAGAGAGGAGATTTTAGAGGAAGCACATTCTATAGCTTACAGCATTCATCCGGGCATTACCAAGATGTACCACAGTATCAGAGATCTATACTGGTGGGATGGATTGAAGAAGGATGTCGCTGATTATGTTGCGAAGTGCTTGACATGTCAGCAAGTGAAAACTGAACATCAGAAGCCTTCTGGGAAGCTTCAGCCTCTTCCTATTCCCGAGTGGAAGTGGGAAAGGATAGCTATGGATTTTATGGTAGGTTTACCTCGTTCGAAGGATGGATACGACTCCATCTGGGTGATTGTAGACAGGTTGACGAAGTCTGCGCATTTCTTGCCTGTGAAAGTCACCTATTCAGTTGCTAGATTGGCGAAGTTGTACGTGAAGTATATTGTATGCCTTCATGGAGTACCTGTGTCCATTATGTCAGATAGAGGTTCGGTGTTTACCTCTCGTTTTTGGCTGAAGTTGCAAGAAGCGATGGGCACTAGGTTGGATTTCAGTACTGCTTTCCATCCCCAGACAGATGGTCAGTCTGAGAGGACAATCCAAACACTGGAAGATATGTTGAGGATGTGTGTCTTGGATTTGGGAGGTAGCTGGGATGATCATTTGCCACTTGTTGAGTTTGCATATAATAACAGCTACCATAGCAGTATTGGCATGGCATCGTATGAAGCGTTGTAAGGAAGGAAATGTAGATCCCCTTTGAGTTGGGATGAGATTGGTGAGAGAGCTTTGACTGGACCTAAGATGGTTCAGGATGTTGCAGAGAAAGTCACCGTGATTAAGCGAAGATTAGAGACCGCAGTTAGCAGACAGAAGAGTTATGCGGATCCTAGGCGCAGAGATGTGGAGTTTCAGGTTGGAGATTTCATTTTTCTGAAGGTATCTCCAATGAAGGGTGTGATGAGATTTGGTAAGAAGGGTAAGTTAGCACCGAGATATATTGGACCGTTTGAGATTTTGAAGAGAGTTGGCACTGTTGCATATCGGTTGGATTTGCCTCCGAATATGTCACAAGTGCATCCAGTATTTCATATCTCGATGTTGAGGAAGTATATCTCAGACCCTTCACACGTGTTGCAACCTGACAATGTGGAAGTGATTGAAGATTTGACGTTTGTGGAAGAACCTGTGGCGATCGTTGATTTTCAAGTTCGACAGTTACGATCGAAGCAGATTCCGATGGTCAAGGTTTTGTGGCGTAGCGACAGAGTTGAGGAGCATACGTGGGAGACTGAAGCTGAGATGCGAGCTTCTTACCCGTATCTCTTTCCTTCTTGATCTTTTCTTTTTGAAATTCGGGGACGAATTCTTGTAAGGGGGGAAGACTGTAATCTCCCGTGTTTTTAAAATATTTTTACACTGTACCGGGATATACAGTGTTAATAATTTGTGTATATATATTACGATATTTTTATGAGTTAAGATGTATTTAAAACCTATTTTTATTATTGTGCATTATTTACAGTCCTTTATGTAAAATTTTCCCGGGGACTTGCATTTTCGGAGAAATTTTCACGTAAATATTTTAATATTAATTATTTTAAATGTATTTTTGGACTTGCATGAACTCATGCGTATTTTTAAATTACTAAATAAAGCCTATGTGTGTGTATATTTATTTAATTAGGGTTTAATATATTACCCTAATACTTTATTATTTGTTTATTAATTTATTGTTATTTAATTATTTTATTTATTATTAAATTATTAAAATATTAAATTTTATGTGTGTGGTGTATAATTAATGTGTGCAATTTTATATTATTTTAATATGTAGTGTAAAGTATATATATATACATATATACATTAAAAATTATCAAAATAATAAAGTTTAACTTATTTACAAAACTGCCCCCGAGCCTTCTTCTTCCCCGATCACCTTCCCTTCATCGTCCGAACGCCTGCCGTGCCGTTTCCTTACCGTGAGAGTGCCGTCCGGTGTGCCACCACCTTCCTCTAGCCGTTCCGCCGCCTGCAGAGCTCATTTCCAGCGCCGGGGAAGCTTAATATCGCCGGAAGCCGAGAGTTTGCATTTTCTTCTTCCCTCGTGATTTTGGCCACCGTTTTTGACACCGCTGGTCTCTTTCTTCTCCTTGATCTCTAGTGAGTGTGATTCTAGCTTTGGTTTGAGCTAAAATGGTCTAGAATTGCTTAGGTTTCGATTTTTCCAATTCGGTCACATTAGGGTTTTTGATTTTTTTGAGCTTCGAATTGATTGATTCATGAAAACTCCCTTTACAAATGTTGTTCCTAGTAGCTTAATCTACATGTATGAATTTTTGTGGAAGTTTTGGAGATTTTTTGGATTTTTGGGTATTTTTGAATATTTTAATATTATTTTCTAATTTTCGGAAATTAATTATTTAAATTATGAAATTGGGGTTTATGGTTAAATTAGGTGTGGAAATGAATTATAGGAATTTATTTGGAATTTTTATGAATTTCTAAGTATTTATTTTGAATTATTGAAGTTTATGGAATTTTGGAAAATTAGGTTAAATGTGTTTTTATTTGAAATTAATTGGTTAATTGAGTTTAATTATTGATATTATTGATAAATATGTTGATAAAATTAATTTTGGATAATTGTATAATTTTTGGTGAATTTTTGAAGTAATTATAGTATATTTATATATATAGGGGTATTTTGGTAATTTTACCCTAAATTGTCTAAAAATGTAATTTAATTGGTTTTAATAGTTATTTAAGGTATAAAAATGATTTCTATAAATTCTTTGGTATTTTTAACTAATTAAAACTATTTTTCGTGAATTATTTTCAATTATATATATAATATACGATTTTTCAAATAAAATGAGTTTTATCGGTTTTTACAGTGTTTTAAGGTTAATTATGTAATTTATACGTATAAAATGAATTTCTATGTTATAAGGATATTTTTGGTATATCTGGAATTATTCTGTGTTTGTGGACCCCGGTCGGTGGACTGTAGTTTGGAGTCCGACCGTGGGATTTTGATTATGCTCTGTGTAGTTTTTCGAAGTGTATTTTCTTGCAGGGTCGGCTCTACTCTGTTGAGTAGAGAGATGTCCATTTTACAGGGGAGGTTCTATCGGATTGTCGATAGAATTCTCGTAAAACGTGATATTCGGTCGAACCCTGATATCAATTCTATGTTTAATATTCTAGATCGAATTCTAGGATTTCTGTTAGGTTTATTCTAATGTCGGTTACTTATTGCTTGTTTAGTTGCGCCGAGACCGAGGGCTAGTGGACCAGGCCCATCGGATCCATCTCGTGGAGCGCACTAGGTGAGTTACTATACTATATATATATACTTTAGGATGCATGTTTTAGAAAAGTATGCTTTATTTTAATAAAATATGCATAACGGATTTAAGTATTACTTAGGTGTATTTTCGGTATATTTTTAACTATATGCATGTTTTATAACTAAATTATTCTTAAAAATGCTTTTATGTATATTTTAGTTTATTTTGTAATTGTATTGGATTTATTCGACGTATATATACTCAAAATATACCTAGTTTATTTTTGGTATATTTCTAGTATATATATGGTTTATGTTGATATTTTATTGAACTTCATGCATCATTTATTTTTGTGAATGAATGTTTTATATTATTAATGATGAAGGATATCGATAGAACGTGCTACCTAGTGGGCAGCACTAGGACCGAGTACGTACCGGTACGCCTATAGTATTTAGGCTATATTACTAACTTATTTGTGGATATTGATTGAATGTGATTATTGATATGTGTGAGATATGGTTTGGGTGTGATTGCTGGAGCTCGGTTGACCAAGTGTCTCGGGGCCAATCACACTGGCAGTCAGACTGCTGGAGCTCGGTTGACTTAGTGTCTCGGGGCCAGTCTACTGTCTAAATGGATTAAGTGGATATCTTTGGATTAAGTGAGCCTGTGTGGCTAGAGTGTTGTCTAACACTATCTGAGGTTTTCGATATCATAGGGTTCTATGTGATCCTTCATAAAAGATGATTTTCAATGAAATATATAAAATGATTTTATTGCATCTATGTGTATTTGCCTATATATATACATATTATATATATACCATTGACTGTATGCATTATCATTTAGTGTGTATGTATATATATTATAGTAATTCACTCAGTGAGGTCTGACTCCCCTCCGTTGATAATTTTTTAGGAGAGTCAATATCTTCAAACCTCAGTAGCAGGTCGATACGCCGGATTTCTTCCGCCCCGGCTTCTTTGTGTAAATTATTTACTTGAGTCTTATTTTTATATAATCTAGACACTGCAGTAGTTGTGAATTAAAGTGTGGGATTTCATGTATTTTATTTAAAGAGATGTATTATATTGAAACTGGATCTGTACTGAAAGATTATATATATATGAGATGAGATTTGATTTAAATCCAGTGATGAGAATGTTATTATTATATTTACGATTTTTATTTCCGCTGCATATATATATTACTTTTATTGTTATTATTGCATGTTTTATTTTATTTTTAGGCTTGCTACGGGTTTCGGATTCGAAAGAATTCCCGTTCCCTAGCGCCGGTCATGGCCCCTGTTTTGGATCGTGACAAGTTGCACTATCCCACATTGAAGAGAGTGCTACCAGTGCGTCTACCATCTGATTATCATCTCTGGATATATGGATAAAGAGACATTTGGTGAAATTCTTCATTAAGGCTTTTAAATAACAGACATAAGGCTTCAGCTTTTCTTATTTTACTTCCCATTCTTTATTAGCCTAACTGATAACTAATATTGAGTCCCCATAAACCAATAAATCTTTTGCTCCAGCTGCCATAGCTAGCTCAACTCCATAGATACATGCTTCATACTTGGCCATGTTATTTGTGACCTTGAAATCCAGTTTCTTTGCCATTGGTATGGTTTCTCCTTCCAGTGTAATAAGAATCACTCCCAATTTAGCTCCTTTGTTGTTTACAGCTCCATCGAAGTAAAGTTTCCAGTCCCGGTGCTCTTTGACTGCTAAGTTCTTATTTGGAAACTCCAAATTCCACTACTCTTCACCTTCTATCGCACTCTGAGCTAAGAATTCTACTACTGCTCTTCCCTTGATTACCTTTATATTAATGTACTCTATATCAAATTCAGTTAAGAGTACCAACCATCGAGACATTTTTCTAGTTAGAGCCAATGCTTGAAATAGATACCTTAGAGGGTCTATTCTTGAAACAGCTTGAACCCTATAAGATTGAAAATAATGCCTCAATTTCCTTATAGCCCAAATCATGATCAAATATATCTTTTCTACTAAATCATATTTTTCCTCGTACGACAGAAATTTCTTACTCAGGTAGTACACTAAGTGCTCTATTCCATCTGACCCTTCTTGTGCTAATATTGCCCCCATTGTATCTTCTTCTAAAGCTAAGTACAAAACCAATGGCTTACCCTGTCTAGGTGGTTTCAAAATAGGTGGATTAATAAGATACTGCTTGATCTTATCGAAAGCTTTTTGGCAATCATCATTCCACTTAACCGGCTGATCTTTCCTTAAAAGCTTAAAGATAGGGTCATAAATATTAGTGAGTTTTATGATAAACCTACTAATATACTGCAACCTGTCAAGGAATCCTCTTACTTCCTTCTTCGTCTTTGGTGTCGGCATCTCCTGGATAGCTTTTACTTTATCTAAATCCACTTCAATTTCTCAACTGCTCACTATATGCTCTAACAGCTTCCCTAAAGTAACCCTAAAAATGCACTTCTTCAGGTTAAGTCTTAGGTTATACCTCTCAATTTAGGCCAAGAACTTGTCTAAAGCTTTAAAGTGTCCTCCCCTTGTCTCTGATTTGACCATCATGTCATCCACGTACACTTCAACCTCCTTATGCATCATATCATGAAAAAGTGCAGTAGCGGCTCTTGATAAGTTGCACCTGCATTCTTCAATCCAAAAAGCATCACCTTGTGCAATGCCTTTCGGCATTGTGTAATGCCGGTTGACATTACACCAATGCCAGTCGGCATTTTAAATGTCGATCCTAACTTTTAATTATCGAAAGACCCCTAAAAAATTGACTTATTTGTAATCAAATCCTAAAAATGCTATAATTTAGTCCCTAAAGCCCAGAAAATCGACAACCAAGTTCAATTTTTGAATGAATTTCATCATAGGGGTTTATGTCATAATTATGCACAATTGCATCCCAAAATCGAGTGCTTACAATTGCCCCCTTTTGTCGCTCTTTGCTTGACAAATTGCGGCAAAGTAATAGAAGCACACAATTTTGAAAGAAAGAAATTAGGACACTTGATTGTATCCTAAGTGATAGATTGATACCCAAATTATTGAGCAAGGTGTAATGTCTGGCGAGTCTCACTATATTTCCTATTGAACATCTAGTGGACTTTATGCTTAGCGATGATAAATTGAAAACCTGCTATAGTTCTTGTGGAATGTCTAGCAATGATGAATTTCGTTATATTCCCTGTGGGACATCTAACGATGCACACTATATTCCTTGTGGGATGTTTAGTGATGATAAATTGAAAACCTGCTATAGTTCCTATGGAACGTCTAGCAATGATGAATTTCATTATATTCCCTGTGGGATGTCTAACGATGCACACTATTCCCTGTAGGACGTCTGGTGATGATAAATTGAAAACTTACTATAGTTCCTATGGAACGTCTAGTAATAATGAATTTTGTTATATTCCTTGTGGGACGTCTAACGATGCATACTATATTCCCTGTGGGATGTCTAGTGATGATAAATTGAAAACTTGCTATAGTTCCTGTGGAACGTCTAACAATGATGAATTTCGTTATATTCCTTGTGGGACATCTAATGATGTACACTATATTCCGTATGGCACGTCTAGTGGTGTTGAATTGAAAATCTGCTATAGTTCCTGTGGAACATCTAGCATTGATGAATTTGAAAGTTTATGTCATAACTACTATGCAGTACATAACATAATTAAGGTCATGACTACTGTGCAGTACATAACATAATCATTTAAAATTCATATTATAGCTACTGTGCAACATATGAATCCTTTGATTGAAATGATGCATGTAAAATGTAAAAAATGGATTCTATAATTTTATTCTGTATTCTATACTTGACAAAAAACTCAGGATCATAGATTGATTATGCAGTTTTAATAATTCAATAAATTATTAATTTGATGAATATCATGATTTAATTAGGAATATGTTCCTAATCAGAATGCAATTATAGACCAAATTGCAAGAAAGAAAAGATGAATAAAAAGTAAATAAATTAAAAGGATCAAAATGGATATTTTCCATTTTATATACCCTTCCCATTCCTTTTGTTGATCACTTTTCTTCTCTTCCTATTCTTTTATTTTTTTCTTTCCAATTGATTCATAATTTTCTTTTGTTGAATTCTTCACCATTTGTCGTCCGATTTGCAATCTGTCTGATCCTATGGCTTCCTCATCACACGGACAACATAGAGTTAAGACTTTAGAACATCAAAGGATTCTGCCTCCCTATTTTCCTCAGAATGATCTTGGACTTCGAGAAGACTCACCTATCTTTCCTTTGACTCATCTTCGTACCCACAGGTGTAAAGATGTGGGTAATGAGGTAACTTTTCTTGCTTCTATTTATTTTTACAAAAATATCACCTATATAATTAGCAATCAGAGTTAGTTTCGGAGTAGAGATTGACATGTATATTAGCTAGAAATTAACATGAAAATGCATGATAAATTGAAATTAAACTCTGAAAATATGAAATGTAGCTCTTGGGTTGTCTGTATGATGGATCATGGAATTCTAGATTTTTTAATGGCCCGACTAATGACGATCGGCATAGCAGATTGTCGATCGGCAATCTACATTGCCGATCAACCTTTTTTTTTAACTTGTCAATTAATTAATTAACTAATCAAATCCTTCAATTTAAATTCTTTGATTAATTAATTAATCTTTTAATTAATTAATTATTATTTTAAAATTGAACTAGCATCCGATAAAGTTCACAGGCTGTTTCAATCTAGCTCGGGAATTATTTTATGGACTGCCGGAGCAAGTGACACGTCTGATTTGGGCCTCCAGATTCAAGCATTTTATTGCTGCACTTTCGACTATTTGAGGTTGGTTTGACTGTTACTCTTTGTTCGCTTTGATCGAGCGATGGATGGATACTACTTATACTTTCCATACTCGTGTGGGTGAGCTGACTATTTCACCAATGAGTTTTTCTACTATCACCAGGATTTCCTTTGGAGGATCCCCAGTTCCATTTGACGTCAGCTATTGCAGTCTTCCAGAGCCTGCACAAAGTCAATACATGTGAGATTTGATTGGGTTCGCTCCAGTGTGGAAGAATCGAAAGAATGTTCTTCTTTCATCCTTAGTTGAGGGATTTAGACGCCTTCCTATTTCTACTCCTCGTCAGATTATCCATAAGGCTAGGTGTTTCCTTTTAATATTATTAGGCATGACCCTCTTTTGTGAGATTGGTCATGAGGTTAGTATTGCTCTGTTGGGTCCTCTTCACGACTTAGATCGAGTTGCCACACTAGATTGGGGATCTACTACACTCGCTTATATTTATTACAGACTTGACATTGTCTGTAGAGGTGCTGTCATGATATGTGGATTTTGGTATGTCTTGCATGTATGTTCTCCTTCCTTTGATCTTTATAGTCTTGCCTTTCTTTGCCTTTTCCTGATATGTTTTCTTTCTTCCAGATCTGGAGCATAGAGATTGGGCTGATTTGAGGCTTTGATGCTATCAGTTCTGATAGGACCTTTCCTCTGATGATGAGATGGGGTTCTTCCTATTTTGCTAGCAACAGGAATACTTTGTAGACGTATCGTGATCAACTGAACACTGTCGAGTGGCACCTGGTAAAGAAAAAAAATAAAATCATTAGTAGGTTACAGTTTAATAAAGGTTAGACTTAATTTACATAAATTACAGATAAACTCTAATTGGTTAGAGGGCGCTAAGAACATCCAACAATATGATTTCATGGCAACTGCAGTTCACCTTGAGCCTATAAGGATCCTGCTCTCCGGTTATGGCTGTTTGATATGGTATTTAGGGGAGCAAGTGTATCGCTGGTCTTCTGGCCCTCTCGACGTCGCATCCCATCTTATGTCCTTTCCTCTATGCTCTGCAACTCATATCTTATAGGTTCCGAGCTGAGGGATGCACTACAGGGGTATGCTGCCTCAGATTTTCTTGAGCATTCTCGACATTATCGACAGTTTATCTGTGAGAGCCTCTTGGAGCATGTTCCCATTAATGATGATGAGGTAATTTCTCATTATTTCAGCTTCTACTTCTAGAACCTATGAATCACTCCTTCTCTTTACTGTTTGAGGAGGTTCGTTCTTCCGTTGATGCGGATTAGGAGACTGAGATTGCTCTTGAGATTGAGGTTACTCCTGATATTGAGAGTCCTAAGCCTAGACTAGTCCTGTTCATCATAGTCAGCATGTTGGGACTAGTCACGATGGGGCCTTTGTCGGTGTTATGCTCTGTGATGTCTCTCTTCCAGATAAGTCTATGTTCTATTGGACTTCCACTGTTTAGGCTCCAGTTGAGCAGCAAATGTAGTTTGGTGATGCTCAACTTCCTAGCTTTTGTCCACCAGATGCTTCTCATATGAGTCTGTTTGACTTATTTCTTGTATGGATCTATACACTTGACATTGATATTAGTAAAAATTTTACAAAATAGGCTCCCCAGACACAGGCAGAGTATCTATACGGACTTGCCTCGTCTCATAGTTGGCGGGTAAGTATCTATACTGAGAAAATGCAAAATGTATGCATGTAATGAATATGATATAATGTTTTCTGTGTATATAGAGCTATTCTAGCAGTCTAGAGGGGGAGAACGAGATGCTTCATCGGCAGCTTGTAGACTTGGGCTTTGATCCGTACAGTGTTGGGACTTTATCTGCCAGACCTCTAAACACTTATCATCATGATGACCCACCCTACCAGAGGATGGAGCCCATGGCCTGATACCAGAGCTTGAGATGAGTGATTTAGAGTTTCTGTATTCCTGACTTTCTGTGTGTCTGTATCTAATTGCTCTCTATTGTGCTGCTATTTTTATTCCTGTACTGTCTTGAACACTATTAGATAGAACTGAAACAGTGTTTGCATTTTAATGGATTTTTTTTGCCTAAGCCACCCTTTCGGGTTTTCAACTTAGTAGGCTTGTCCTAACTTTTGCCTAAACTGCCCTTTTGGGTTTTCAACTTAGCGAGCTTGCCCTAACTTTTGCTTAAGCAGCCCTTTCGGGTTTTTAACTTAACAGCCCTTTTTTTTATAAATAGCTAATTAAAAAAGATAGTTAATGAACATTATCCTTTTTAATTAATTATCCATTTATCTTAATCCTTTTCCAAGATGGATAATATTGGATAGATAAATAATTAAAAGAATGGATTATCTTCCCAATTATCTATTTATCCCAATCCTTCTCAGATTCTATCACCTTATCCATATCTTTCTTTGCTAATAAAAATCCTTTTCCCACATGAACTCATCTTCTTTCCAATATAAGACCATACAATGGGCATTCTCCTTCATTCTCTATACCCTCATCATGACTCAAGCATCTCTCCAAACAATGAAGAAATTTCTTAAAAGTCTCAATGGTGATGATTGGAATAAGCTTCAACCTTTCCACATCAAATCCTTGAAATCTCTTCAGCACTTGACTATCAATAACAATCTCCAATATGCTGCTACTACCTTTTGGGATGTCAAGGACCATGTATTCAGGTTTAATGGGCAAGAGCTTTGTCCAATGATTGAAGAGTTTGTTGCTATTCTAGGATGCATATTAGACTCGATTGTTATGATAGCCCTTCCTGATTTGGAGATGTAATTTCTTGGCAGATTGGTTATGTTCTTTGATTTGCCCTCAGCTGATATTTACATGTATACGTATAACCCTAGGACCATTAATCTTTCTTCTCTGATCACTGTCTGTGGGACTCGGGACAAGAACACTGCTTCTTGGACTAGAACAGTTGCTTTATGTTTATATGCTTAATTTTTGCTAGTTTCTCACCATGGTGGTGCAGATACATGCATTGTCAGTATTTTGGAATAGGTAGAGCTTGGGGCTAACCCTATGCCAGTTATCCTTGCTGAGACCATCATTGGACTAAACAGTTTCAAGACTCATAACCATTTTTCAAGCAACTTACTTCTTCTTCAGGTATGCAACCAAAACTTTCATTTATTTTCCCTTAACTTTGCCTAAGCTACCCTTTCAGGTTTTTAACTTAGCATGCTTGCCCTAACTTTTACTTAAGCCGCCCTTTTAGGTTTTTAACTTAGCGGGCTTTTATTTTATTATACTTATATCTTGTTTTTTTAGATTTGGTTACAGGAAAAGCTGAGCTTGCTTACTGTACCCCTCAGTCCTTTGACTTATCAACCTCATCAACTATAATCTCATCTTTTGAAATGAAGGACAAACATTCTATGGACCAATGGGTTGACTGGTTGAAGAAGATTTCAAATGTGGAGATCACATGGGTATGCCCTTGGTGGAGATTGAAGTTCATGACTATTGAGTTGTATGATCACTGTGTTCCTATTCTAGGGCTACACTTCTTTACCTTTTTTACCCCTTTATGCCTTTTTCGTCAATATGGTCGCCCTTAATTCATTGTTACTGTTCTGACTAACTTTGAAGGCTTTCCTTTGAGACAAGATTCTCTAGATAAGATTAGGAGCTTGTGGCTTTGTAAAGCCCTTGAACGGAACATACACCTGGATGTTGATGTTACTATTGATGATGATTACAAAACTTAGGTTGTTATCCAAAAGACAAAACCATTAGGATTTGCTAGGTACAAGAGAGCTCAAACTTTGTATGATGAGTCGCAAAGGAAGAAACAAAGACATCATTAGATAGTATGGTCTCATAGAGCTAGTCCTAGGCTTTCTTATATTTTATTATCCCTTTAAATACTTATGCTTTATAATAAAGAAGGATATGCAAAGTTTAACAAAACTTCAATTTCAATTTCATTCATTAATTAGGGCCAAAATGAGTACATTTAATATATCACATGACATAACTCCTATTATTAGCTAGTCGTCATGGATTTTCTAACTGAATATTTTTTTTCTCACATTTTATTTCCTTAATTTTTGCCTAACTAGCCCTTTGCGAGTTTTCTAATCAGTGAGACCATTATTTTTTATTTATTTCCTTAACTTTTGCCTGTCAGCCCTTTGTGGGTTTTCTGAACAGCGAGAATGTCCTAACTTTTGCCTGACTAGCCTTTTTAGGTCTTCTAGCCAATGGACTTTATTTTCTTTATTATACTTTTATTCATATTTTTTACAAGTAGTACTTATTAAGGCGATCTAGATTGATAGGTTCCATAAACTCATTCCCTTTTGAGATTTGATATCTTAGTAGCTCCTTTAGGTAAGACCAATTTGACCAAGTACGGTCCTTCCCAATTCGGTCTAAATTTACCTCTCGGATCGAACACCATGACTCTAGACTATTTCAGCACCATATCTCCAGCTTTGATCTTCCCAGGCTTAACCTTCTTATTCAACGCCCTTGCTATCCTTCTTTGATATATCTGAGTATGGAATAAAGCATCCATCCTTTTCTCATTTAGAGATACTAAATGATTATATCTTTTCTACGCCCATTCATTCTCAATTATTTTAGCCTCCATGACTACTTTCAAGGACTTAATCTCAATTTTTATGGGCAAAACTGCCTCACAACCATATACCAATGAGAATGGTGTTTGGCCTGTGGCAGTTCTAGCTGTAGTCCTATATCCCCATAAGGCAAAAGGAAGATATTCAGACCAATCATTGTAGGTTTTAACCATCTTAGAAAGGATTTTCTTGACATTTTTATTAGCCGCTTCCACTGCTCCATTAGCTTGAGGGCGATAAGGTGAAGATTTATGGTGCTCAATCCCATACTTTTGTAATAACTCTATTGTTTTTGCTTGAAATTAAACCCCATTATCTATCACAATATGATGCGGAACCCCATATCTGTAGATAAGGCTCTTCTCGATGAACCGTGTCATCTGTTTTACTTTCAGAGTGTTGAAAGATTCTGCCTCTACCCATCTCGAGAAGTAATTGATTGCCACCACTATGTATTTATGCCCATTTGATGTTGTCGGTCTTATTTCTCCTATGATATCAATTCCCCAAGCTGCAAAGGGCTAAGGGGATAATAAACTATTTAGCACTATTGGAGGCATGTGACTAAGATTCCCATGGATCTGACACTGATGGCATTGTCTTACTATCCTGATACAATCCTTTTCTATAGTCATCTAATAATACCCTTTTCTGAGTATTTTCTTAGCTAGAATTATCCTGTTCATATGAGAACCGCAAGCCCCTGCATGAATCTCTTGCATCACCTCTTCAGTTTCATCCTTTTTTAGACACCTGAGTTGTATCCCATTCGGCATTCTTTTGTATAATACCCCATCATGACTTGCATAGTTACATGCAAGAGCATGAAGAGCATATCTTTCTTTTAAGACTGCTTCATCTGGATAAATTCCTTTTTTAATGAATCTCTGGACATCATAAAACCAAGGCTTTTCTTTAGGCCCCATTTGAACATTCATAATCTGCTCACCCCTATAACACGATGCTCTAGACTTCATGATCACTAAAGGTTTCATAGCTAACCCAGTTGCACTATCCCACATTGAAGAGAGTGTTGCCAGTGCATCCGCCATCTGATTATTGTCTCTGGATAGATGGATAAAGAGACATTTGGTGAAATTCTTCATTAATTCTTTCAAATAGCAGATATAAGGCTTCAACTTTTCCTCTTTTACCTCCCATTCTTCACTAGCTTGATTGATGACTAACATTAAATCCCCATAAAATAATAAATCTTTCACTCTAGCTACCACAGCCGCCTCAATCCCACAGATACATGCTTCATACTCGGTCATATTGTTTGTGACCTTGAAATCCAGTTTCTTTGCCATTGGTATGGTTTCTCCTTCTGGTGTAACAAGAATTACTCACAATCCAGCTTCTTTGTTGTTTACAGCTCCATCAAAGTAAAGTTTTCACTCCCAGTGCTCTACAACTGCTAAGTTCTCATCTAGAAACTCCAAATTCCACTGCTCTTCACCTTTGATTGCATTCTAAGCTAAGAATTCCGCTACTGCTCTTCCCTTGATTACCTTTGTAGTAATTTACTCTATATCAAATTCAATTAAGAGTACCAACCATCGAGACATTTTTCTAGTTACAGCCGATGCTTGAAATAGATACCTTAGAGGGTCTATTCTTGAGACAGCTTGAACCCTGTAAGATTGAAAATAATGCCTCAATTTCCTCATAGCCCAAATCATGATCAGACATTTCTTTTCTACTAAATCATATTTTTCCTCATACGGCAGAAACTTCTTACTCAAGTAGTACACTGCGTGCTCTATTCCATATGACCCTTATTGTGCTAACATTGCCCCCATTGCATCCTCTTCTAAAGCTAAGTACAAAACCAATGGCTTACCCTGTCTAAGTGGTTTCAAAATAGGTGGATTAATAAGATACTCCTTAATCTTATTAAGAGCTTTCTTATAATCATCATTCCACTTAATCGGCTGATCTTTCCTTAAGAGCTTAAAGATAGGGTCATAAATATTAGTGAGCTTTGCGATAAACCTACTAATATACTGCAACCTGCCAAGGAATCCTCTTACTTCTTTCTTCGTATTTAGTGCCGGCATTTTCTGGATGGCTTTCACTTTATTTGGATCCATTTCAATTCCTCGACTGCTCACTATATGCCCTAACAACTTCCTTGAAGTAACCCCAAAAATGCACGTCTTCGGGTTGAGTCTCAGGTTATACCTCTCAATTCAGGCTAAGAACTTGTCTAAGGATTCAAAGTGTCCTCCTCTTATCTCTGATTTGACCATCATGTCATCCACATACACTTCAACCTCCTTATGCATCATATCATGGAAAAGTGTAGTAGTGGCTCTTTGATAAGTTGCACCTGCATTCTTCAGTCCGAAAGGCATCACCTTGTAATAATAGGTCCCCTATTCTATGATGAAAGCTGTCTTAATCTTATCCATGACTGCCATCATGATCTGGTTGTACCCAGAAAATTCGTCCATAAAAGAATACATTGCACTTGCTGCAGCGCTATCCACTATTACATCAATGTGAGGTAACGGGAAGTCATCTTTTGGATAAGCTTTATTCAGATCCCTAAAATCTACACACATCCGCACTTTTCCATATTTCTTAGGAACAGGTACTATGTTTGCTAGCCATTGAGGGTAGTCTATTATTTCTAAGAAGTTAGCCTGTATTTCCTTGGCAATTTCCTCCCCTATCTTTTCTGTCCATTCTAGTCTTAATCTGCACAATTTTTGTTTAACCGGCTTGGTTTCTAAATGAGTTGCAATGTGATGCTCTACTATTTCCCTATCCAAACTTGGCATATCTTCATAAGTCCAAGCAAATACTACCTTTCTTTTTATTAATATTCTCTCAAAATTTTTCCTCTCCTCAGGAGTGACATCATGTGATATAGAAATGTTCTTTGGATTATCATTTGTGCCCATATTAAATGAATCAAATTGAATTGAATTAATGTCAAACATGCATGACCGATCAAAATTATAATGCACAAAACTATCATGATGCACATCACACAAGTAAGCAAAACCAACATTCATATCATTGACCATAGGAAAAATAATATCTTCGTCTGCATAAAGACCGAACGATATTACATCAGTTTCATCATAAAAAATATCAATAAAACTATCACTAATGACAATAACTAAGTCCTGGGGTGGTTCCTCCTCAGGTGACAGACATAGCAGCTCTTTAACAGCATCGTCACTCATCCTTTCAGTTACTTACTTCATGACTTCCTCTTTGTTGCCGGCTACTAGCCTTTCCACAATCTGCTCCTTGAAGATCTCACACCCAGGGACATCCTTTCCAGCCACATTAGCAAATTCTTTAGTGCCCTGCCTCCCCCTGGCTTGATAAAGTTCTCACTTAGTGGTCCAATCCTTCCCAAGGGCTTATTTCTTTTTACTTTCTCCTTGTTCTTTGCTCTTCTACTAGTTGGTCTTGCCTCAGTATATCCCAAACCCTTCATATGGTTATAGGCTTTAATGTTTGAGGGCCTAGGGCTTCCCTGTTCATTCTTCCTGAGCCCCTATCCAGGTCGATAATTCATGCTTTCCATCATTTTTGCAACCCTGGGATCCATCTCATCAAATATTCCAACAACTTGGAAACCAGGCGGAACACACACTTGCTTTTGTTTATCAAGTATAGCTGCCACAACTATATTGGTTCCAGCTTCTATTGTCACGACATCTCCTTCATGAGGGAATTTTATTTTCTAGTGCACTGTTGAAGGTACTCCTCCCAAGCCATGAAACCACGACCTTTCCAATAGCAGGGCATAGGTAACAAGGATGTCTAGTATAGTAAATTCAACAATTGACTCTACGGGCCCTATTTTGACCAAAGCTTGAAATGTTCCCTCCACATTCCTAGTACTGTTATCATAAGCTCTGATTATGAGGTTTAAAATCGTTAAGTCATCTACTTTTAAACCCAAATTGGATAGGACCTTTAACGGGCATACATTTATAGTTGAACCATCATCTACCGTTACAAAGTTGGTTCTCTTCCCTTTTACTTCAACTGGGATAAATAATGTCTTGTCATGATTTCTTCCCTCCAAAGGCAAGTCATCATCTGAGAATGTTATCAGCCCATGTTTCTTTTCTGTCAACTTTGCTATTATAACCTCAGGCGTAGCTACCATTTCAATGCTCATGTTCAACAAAGCTTTAACCAAAGCCCTTATATTACTACCTAAATGCATCAGTAATTCCTAAATGCTCACACTTGCTTTAGCCTTCTTGAGTTATTCCAGGATCAGGTCTTCTTTTTATCCTTCCTCTACTTCTGCATCTTCTGTTTCTTCCCTTTCTACAACCCTTTCATTTTGCTTTTCTACTACTCAGTAATTCCTCCCGCTCCTAGTAATATGATTCACATTTGGAGTATTACTCCATACATCGACTCCAGTGGGTTTTTCTTCATCAGAATCATACCAGATGTCCACAGCCCTAATGATCCGTTCTCTTTTCTCATTTTTCCAAACTTCCATTATGCTTGTTTCTTTTCCTTTCAACTCCCTCAGCTTGTCCATATGTTGGCTTAGTAGCTCTTTAACCCCTTATTGGGACAGTTCTGGGGTTAAGAATTCATTTTCTTCAAACTTATCACCCCATCCTATCGGCATGATCTCTTCTATGGGTATGCTAGCAAAAGCAAGTTTAGAATAGAATACTCTGTAATCAAACTTGCCCGAAGGTTGTCCTAATAGATCTTTAACTCCTCTTGGCAACTGCTTGGAAATTTTAGGCTCTTCTTTTACTGGCTTATCATCAAACTCACCCTTCCAACCTGAGGGCTCAATTGATTCAATAGGGATATCAGCAGAGGGTGGTTCCGAGTAGAATACTCTGTAATCAAACTTGCCTGAGGGCTGGCCCAGTAAATCTTCTACTCCTCCCTATGGCTATTCGAAAGGTTCTCATTGGGTATAAGGTTGAGGTCCTCGAAGGAGCTTAGTACTTTTTCTTCACTAACTCCTGAGTTAATCATCATAGTGGCTGGTGGTGGAACATTTCAGTAGTCTAGGAAAGGGTTATTTTTGGTGTTTGGGTTGGAATTGGATTTCTCAGGGTCGGTGATTTTTCTAGAGTCTATCAAGTTTTGGATTTTGTGTTTTAGGCGAATGCAGGTATCTGTGGAATGGCCAGCTACTTGATGAAACTTACAGTAACTGTTTGGATCATAGCCAGGGAGATTTGGATTTAGGGGTTTGGAAAAGGTTAAGGGTCAGAGCAGGCCTTTTTGGATTAGCCTCTCTAGGACTTTGGAGAGTGGTTGGTTGAAGTTAGAGAACCTTCTAGGTTGCTGAACTGCACACACCTCTACAACTCGACTAGTACTTCCTGGTTGTATGCCCTCAGTTGGGTAGTTTTGAGTTCCTGTGCCTCTAGCAGTTTTCTTTTTCTCACTCTCAATTTCCTCAGCTTGTAACTCATCATCATACAAATCAAAAAAGGTTTTGGGATTCATCATCTATAGCCTCTCAACCAAATTAGGTGACACATTACAAACTATCATTCTAACTTAATCCTTCTCAGTAAGCTTGTTTTTCATCATCCCTGCTTTATTCATGAAATGAGTTAAGAAATCAGAAAAAGACTCATTTGATTTATGTTTAGTCAACTTCAAATCCCTAATTGACACTTCCAATTGAGTGTTATAATCATATTGTTTTAAGAATGCAGTACATAGTTCCTTCTAGTCAGTTCTAATAGACTTTTCTAACCCATGGTACCAATTCACAGCCATTCCTTTCAAGGACAGCACAAATAACCTAGTGACTACCGCTAGAGGTGCTTTTATAGTGCTCATGGTTGTTGTGTATTGGCTTAAATGAATTCTAAGGTCTCCTCTCCCATCAAATTTCTGCAGTTGAGGCATTTTGAATTTTTCAGGTAGCTTGTCACCCTCCATTTGCAATATATCATCAAAGTCAAAAGAATATCGTATTCCTTATCCTCTAATAAGCTCTTTCATCTTGGACATTTTTTGAGTCAATGCTTACATCTACTTGGACTCAAGGTCTTGAACCAATTCAAGTGATTCTCTCTTCGCCTTTTCTACCATGTAGTTTTCAATGTCTTCCATTCTCACATCAGTAGCAGGCACATTTCTAGAAGCAGGTTGCCCCTCAACATTGTTAGCAGTAGGTGAAGGAGCTACAACAAGTGGTTGTTCAACAGTAGCAGCAGGTGGTTGTCCAACAACAGGTTGCACTAGTCCAGCCAAAGCCTGTCTCCGTTGATCTTGCATCATAGCTCTCATGTCATCCATCAAAGCTCCCTTAATGTCCTCTAAGGTCCACATCTCTAGTTGTTGTTCCATTTCAGTCTGAGCTGATTCAGCTTTTAGGAATAATGGATTGATTGGACTCCCTTCTAGTCTCTCCAATCTGTGAAGAGTGCTTTGAGCTATAGACTCCAGACTTAAATCAACTATGGTCAATCTGCCACCTCTTCGTCCCCAAACACGAGAAGACCCAGATGAATCTATGATGACTGTAAATTAAGGTATTAGTATGATGCATGGACTGTATGTATGTAATATCCCGAGTTCTTAAATATTTTTAAACTGCATCGGGATATGCAGTGTTAATAATTTTTATATATATTGATGATTATGTTTATGAGTTTGTTGATTATTAAAGTCATTTTAATTATTTTAAGAGATTTATGTAAAAAATTTTTGGGAATTTTAATTTCAGAGAAACTAAAATGTAAATAATTTAATATTAATTATTTTAAATAGTTTTACAAATTTGCATGAACCCATACATAATTTTAAAGTGCTAAATAAAATTTATAAAATGTACATTTATTAAATTAAATTAGGGTTTAATTAATTAAATTAATTTTTATTATATAGTTTTAATATTAATTAATTAATTATATATGTGTATATATTATTAAAATATGTGTGTGGTGTATATTTAATGTGTGTGAGATTATATATTATTATAATATATAGTGTGGATATATATATATATATATATTTACATTATTATTTAACAAAAATTAGAAGTTTGTAATATTTACGAAAATGCCATCGCCTGCATCTCCTTCCCTCCCGATCGCCCCATCTCCATTTTCGGCTGCTGTAAGCTGATTTTCTTGCCATTGGTGTGCCTCTCAACCTTCCTCCTCCACCTCCAGCCTTTCCCGACGTCTAAAGCCTCCATTTCCGGCATGTTTTCGCCGAAAAATCAAGAAGAGGCCGAAACTTAATCCATCGCCGATCGATGTGATTCTGACCATTATTTTTGACACCGCCGGTCTCTATCTTCTCCTTGAGCTCCGGTGAGTGTGATTCCAAGATTTGTTTCACTTGAATTGGTCTAGATTTTCCTAGGTTTCGATTTTACATTTTCGGCTAATTAGGGTTTTTGATTTTTTTGAGCTTCGATTTGAATGATTCATGCAAACTTCCTTCACAAAGATTGATACTAGTATCTCAATCTACATGCTGTAATTTTTAGGAATTATTTTGATTTCTGTGAATTTTTTATTATTTTATTAATATTTTCTAATTTTCGAAAATTAATGAAATAAATTATGAAATTGTGATTTATGGTGTTTATAGATGTTAAAATTAATTTTATAATTTTTTTTGTAATTTTTGTGATTTTTATATAATTATTTTGAATTTATTTAGTTTATGTAATTTTTGCAAAATTAGGTTAATTATGTGTTTTATTGAAATTAATTGGTTAATTGAGTATATTTAATTATATGTTGAGAAATTAATTTTGAGTAATTATATTATTTTTGGTGAATTTTTGATTAATTATAGTGAATTTATATAACTAGGGGTATTTTGGTAATTTGACACTAAATTGGCTAAAAATATAATTAAATTGGTTTTAATAGTTAATTGAGGTATAAAAAAGATTTCTACAAATTATTTAGTATTTTTAACTAATTAAAACTATTTTTCATAAATTATTTTCGAATTATATATAATATACTATTTTTCTAAATAAATGAGTTTTTATCGGTTTTTAATAAGTTTTAGGGTTAATTGCATAATTTGAAGTTTTAAAATATATTTTTGTCAATATTTATAAATTTATAAAGAATTGTTGTTGATTTTTAATAATATTTTATTTAAAATTAAGGTTTTTGTGTATTTATCGATAAAATAATTATTTTCGGTGTTTTAGATACCTGATTTGCTATATTTTGATTATTCAAGGGTATTTTTGGAATTTTTCATGTGTTCTGTATTATTCTGTGAATTGTGGATCTTGGTCGATGAAATTGTAGTTTAGAGTCCGACCGAGGGATTGTGTTTTGTGTTTATTCGAAGTGTGTTTCTTTGCAGGACCGGCTTTACTCTTTGAGTAGAGAGATATCCGTTTTACAGGGGATGTTCTGCCGAATTTTTGGTAGAATCCTCGTAAATCGTGATGTCCGGTCAAATTCTTATT
The DNA here is from genome assembly GCA_947683625.1 of Mallotus nudiflorus. Taxonomy (NCBI): domain Eukaryota; kingdom Viridiplantae; phylum Streptophyta; class Magnoliopsida; order Malpighiales; family Euphorbiaceae; genus Mallotus; species Mallotus nudiflorus. The sequence continues at coordinate 528,477 of CANTUR010000234.1, forward strand.
CCAATTCTGTGTCTAATATTCTTAGAGTGAGTCTTTAGAATGTTAATAGACTTATTCTGATTCATGTTGTCATTTGTTTGTTTAATTGCGCTGAGACCGAGGCCTAACGGATCAGGCCCGCCGAGTTTGTCTCGTGGAGCACTAACATGTGAGATATTATATTGTATATATATGCATTGCATATAGGATGCATCACTTAGGGTTTTTCATTTTCATTATATGTTTTTAAAGTGATTTACATGATAATATTTTTGGTATATCTAGGGTTGTATTTTTGTATATATGCATATTAAATAATTATGCATGTTAGTTTGATATATGCACATTAAACAATTAGGTTTAGGTTTAATACATTTTAGTAATATATACATGTTTTAAATGTACATTTAGTCATAATTAATTTATTAAATGATTAGTATACTTTAGGTATAGTTTTAGTATATTTTAGGTTTATTCTTAAATAATTGCATGCTATATTATGAACCTACACTTAGATTTTTTTTTAAGTTTATTTTTGATATATTTCCAAATAAATACATGTTTTATTATTAATTCAAACCTAACACATTAGTGGTATACTTAGGATTTAATTGAGATATATGCATGCTAGAAAATTAGGTCATTTTGGTATATTGTGAATATATGTTAAACCTAAACACGTATTTAAATGAATATTTATACATAATTGTTTTATTAAGTGATTTGTGCACTTAGGTATATTCTTTGTATATTTAGGTACATTTTTAAGCAAATGTATGTTGTATTATTAAAATGCACTTAAATTGTTTTTAACTATATTAATGGTTTACCTTTAGTATATTTCATATTTTAATTGACATATATATATATATATATGGTTGATTTTACTATTATGAATATTGTTCTACATTAATTATTTTCCGAATGAATGATTTATTTAAATGAAGGATATTAATAGAACGTGCTACCTAGTGGGCAGCACTAGGACCGTGTACGTACCGGTGCGATAGATAAGGGTTGAGTGAGAATTAATTATGGTGATTATAATTGATTTGATGGATTTGACTAAGATTAATGGTATGTTAGATAGTGTGATTGTTGTAGCTTGGTTGACCAGGGGTCTCGGGGCCAATCACACTAACAGTCAGACTGTTGGAGCTCGGTTGACTTAGTGTCTCAGGGCCAGTCTATTGTCCATAGGGGAATGAATGATCTATGGGGTTGAGTGAGATGTGAGGTGATAGATAGTGTGATTGCTGGAGCTCGGCTGACTAGGGGTCTCGGGGCCAATCACACTGACAGCCAGACTGCTGGAGCTCGATCGACTTAATATCTCGAGGCCAGTCTGCTGTCCAGATTGGAATAAGTTTTCTATTTGGAATCAAGTGAGCCTGTATGGCTAGAGTGATGATGGGGTTGTTTGAGGTTGCTATTATTAGGGTTCTATAGATCCTTCATGGATTAAACTAAATGTTTTCTACATTTAGTATATTTTATATAAGCAGAGTTTGGCATTCATGTGAAATGTGTGTATATACATACATACATATATATATATATATATATATATATATATATATATATATATATATATATATATATATATAAGAATGTCTGATTGTTATGGTTTAGATTGCATGTATATATAGTATAATAACTCACTCAATGAGGTCTGACCCCCCTCAATTATTTTTTTCAGGAGATCCCATATCGTCAGACCTTAGTTGTAGAGTTCCTCGTCGATGTTCTTCAGTCCCAGCTATTTTATGTAAATGTATATTTTGAACTCTGATTTGTATTCTAGAAACTGCAGTAGTAGTATTATTGTATCTGAAAAGTATTATATTGTTTTGATATTATATACTCTGAAAATTTGTATTTGAATACTATACGAAGATGTATTCATTGAGAAGGATTTGAAGTATTTATATTATATATTGATTCAAAAAATTTTAATTCTGTCGTATTTTTTATTTATTTATTGCATGATTTTATTTTCGAAGGCTTGCTACGGGTTCCAAATTCGAAAGAATTCCCGTTCCCTAGCGCCGGTCATGACTCCTAGTTTGGGTCGTGACAATGTATGCATGTATACATGATGCATGTGTGCATGATGCATGTGTTTATGCAACAAATAGCAAGCAAGCACTTAGCAAGTAACAAGTATCAAGAAGTAATCAACAAGCAACATGCAAGCATAAGTCTTCCAACCTTATTCATCCCACACACGTGTTCAATGGCAAGTTTCTTTTCCTAGGATTTTTAGTCTTGGCCTTCATATCAACAGGGGATATTAAGAGTCTACGCACATGCTAAATCTCTTTTAAAAGAAAAAGCACAGAAGTAGCATTTCTAAATATAAAGGTCTAGTCTAATCCTTATTAGCCTGAATGAGCTTTAAAGGTATAAGCCTGGGCTTTTATAAATAGAAATACCTCATGGAAATTCAAACAAACAAGCACTTTGGATGAAGATCCTAGGGGAAGTAACTAGGCCATTATATGTGGTTAGGGTTCGGTGAAAAGTTAAGGTTCCCTTAGCAAAATGCTCTCCATTATAGACTTTGAGTTATAAGCCAAGTTCAGAGGGGCCCGGATCCTTTACCAACTCGAGAGAAGATTACCCCCCTTAGGGACTTGGGTTACAAACTTTGGTCAGATGAGCCCGATAATCTCTCTTGAACTGAGTTAAGGCTAAGAGTGATGGTTAGCCAATCTATAACTCCATAAATCTAGTGGAATCATGGAATCATAAACCAACGCCATCGGTTTAGTAAGGACATACAAAATGAATGCAAGAATGAAATAATAATCGATAAAACAATTCTAAAGAACACAAGTAGAATTAGTATCTCTTATCTCCAGTGGAGTCGCCACTGTAGACGGCGGGGTTTAGAGCGTGTCCAAGATTTTAGCAACCGCGACACTGTTTAGGTTCAAGGCCTTAAAGAACACACTAACCATTATCACAAAGACATGGCGTGGAGATGAGGAGTCGCCACCCAAGGTAATAATTGGGACAAATCGAAAAGGTGGTACTCGATTCTCTAAAAGAAGGCTAGCACCATAACCAGGAGATTCTAAATATGGAATACTAACTTCTTTTAGTCCCGTGTTCATTTAGAATAATTTTATAAATGATTATTTCATCCTCTAATTACATGCAATTTTATTAAACCCTAACTAACATCCATCTAACCCAAAAGGCAACAAGTCAATAAAATTACAAGTAAAAATGCATCAAAAAGGTAATGTCCCTATGTCTAAACTATGTTAATTTTATTTTATAAGTTAGCTAAATCTACATATTTTATTTACAAGTGAAATGCACTTAAAGGTGGGCTTATATTTTTATTAATTAGTGAGTCTAGATCTATTTATTTTAGTTTGTCTAAGACATGGGCTTAAGTCTATTCAATTTTAAAGGAAAATTAAATTAGTGGGCCTAAGTCTAACTTGATTTTATTTTAAATGAAATGTAGGCCTAGGTTTATTTATTTTTTAAAAGAAATGAATTTAACTGTGCTAAGTTTAAACAAGTTTTAATTAACTAAGTGGGCCTAAAATCTAATTAACCTAATCGGCCTAAGTTGATTTTAATCATTTAAAGCCCTAAACCATTTTTAAGCCTATTTATTAAGTGGGTTAGACTTAAACGTGGGCTTAGGGCCCAAAAGGATAAAAACATAAAAAAAAACAAGCCCAAAATAAATAAAACACAAAAAATGGATCAAACAAACATTATAGTGATTTTCTAGAAACCCTAAATTAATTACATGCAAGCCCTAAATTTAGCTATAGCCATCATTGATTTTAAATGATTTTTACCCAATTGAACCTAATCACCAATTGATTTTAAATACAGAAAATTAAATCTTTTACTATTCCCACTAATGGGGCTATTACAAACTATGTACAAAAATTAAAATAATTATACACCCCTGATTAAAAAACTACACAAGGTACCAAAATACAAAATTAAAATGAAAATCCTAATATCTACTGGAAGACAACACAGGTTCTTCCATGACATTCCATGGACCTTTTGTTTATCAAAACATAAGTAGTATCCTCCTCAATCCATATATAGACATCAAAAATAAAATAAAAAACATAAAAGTAGTTAGATTAGTAGTGAAATTAAAAAATCAAAACAATAACAAAAATAAAAATAAATCACAAAAAGAAAATAATAGAAAAAAAGAATAGAAAAAGAACACTAATGCTATGCAAATGCCCTTTTTGAGCCCCTCAGATTAGATTATCACCATTGAAAGTGAAGTATCGTTGATTCTGGACTGGGATTTGATTGCTTTCAAAAACTTTAGTATCCAAAATTATGGTTTTTTTTTTGCACTCGCCATCTCTCCATTTTTTTTCTTTCATCTTTTTCAGTGTGTCTCTCGATCCCTCTGTGAGTAAAAATCTTCCCCAAAGAAAAGTCTTTTTTTTCCTCCGCACACATGCAGACTCTACTTTTAAATACAGAGTCTGCTTGCATACTAACTTCCTCCTTTGGAGGAACAGACTCATCTCATCTCATCTGATGATAGCGTCTGTTTTTTATTTTAAAAAATTACGTGTTTAAAAACCTTATCAAATAATAATAAAGATAAAATTGAATTTTCAACCAATCAAAACATTGAAAAAATTGATAAAAATAAGTGAAAATTTAAAAAAATAGGACTTTTACGCATCGGCATTGCCTAATGCCGATCCTAATTTTTTTTTGCAATCGAAAGACCCCTAAAAAATTAACTTATTTGCAATCAAATCCTAAAAATATTGCAATTTAGTCCCTAAAGCCCAGAAAATCGATAACCAAGTTCAATTTTTAAATGAATTTCATCATAGGGGTTTACGTCGCAGTTGTGCACAATTGCATCCCGAAATTGGGTGCTTACACCTCCCCTGGCTTGATGAAATTCTCGCTTGGTGGTCCAATTCTACCCAAGGGCTTATTTCTTTTTTTTTCTCCTTGTTCTTTGCTATTCAACTAGTTGGTCGGTGGTCCAATTCTACCCAAGGGCTTATTTCTTTTTTCTTTCTCCTTGTTCTTTGCTATTCAACTAGTTGGTCCTGCCTCAGTACATCCCAAACCCTTCGTATGGTCCTGGGTCTTAATGTTCAGGGGCCTAAGACTTCCTTGTTCATTCTTTTTGAGCCCTTGTACAGGTCGATAATTCATGCTTTCCATCATTTTTACAACCTTGGGATCTATCCCATTAAATATTCTAGTAACTTGGAAACCAGGCGGAACACATACTTGCTTCTGTTTATCAAGTATAGCGGCCATAGCTGTATTGGTTCCAGCTTCCATTGTCATGATATCTCCTTTATGAGGGAATTTTATTTTCTGGTGCACATTTGAAGGTACTCCTCCCAGGACATGAAACCATGGCCTTCCCAATAACAGGGCATAGGTGACAGGGATGTCCAGCATGGTAAATTCAACAGTCGACTCTACGGGCCCTGTTTTGACCAAAGCCTGAAATGCTCCCTCCATATTCCTGGTATTGTCATCATAAGTTCTGATTATGAGGTTTGAAACTATCAAGTTATCTACTTTCAGACCCAGATTAGGCAAGATCTTTAGCGGGAATACATTTATAGCTGAACTATCATCCACCTTTACAAAGTTGATTCTCTTCCCATTTAATTCAGCTAGGATAAATAATGCATTGTTATGGTTTCTTCCCTCCAAAGGCAAGTCATCACTTGAGAATGTTATCAACCCATGTTTCTTTTCTATCACCTTTGCTACCATAGCCTCAGGTGTAGCTGTCGTTTCAATACTTATATTCGACAAAGCTTTAACCAGAGCCCTTCTGTGACTACCCAAATGCATTAGTAATTCCCAGATGCTCACATACGCCTTAGTTTTCTTGAGTTTTTCTAATATCAGGTCTTCTTTCTGTCCTTCCTCTATTTCTGCATCTTCTATTTCTTCCCTTTCTGCAACTGTTTCATTTTGCTTTTCTACTATTTGGTAATTCTTCCCACTTCTAGTAACATAATTCAAATTTGGATTATCACTCCATACATCAACTCCAATGGGTTTTTCTTTATTAGAATCATACCAGATGTCCATGACCCCAATGATCCGTTCCCTTTTCCCATTTTTTCAAACTTCCACTTTGCATGTTTCTTTTCCTGTCAACTCCCTCATGTCCATATATTGGCTTAGCAGCTCTTTAACCCCTTTTTGGGATAGTTCTGGGGTTAAGGATTCATCTTCTTCAAACTCATAATCTCATCCTGTCTGCACGATCTCTTCCATGGGTCTATCAGCAGAGATAGGCTTAGAGTAAAAAACTTTATAATCAAACTTGCTCGAAGACTGCCCCAATAAATCCTCTACCCCTCTTGATAACTGTACAGGACTTTTAGTTTCAATCTCTCCTTTTACCAACTCATCTTCAGACTCATCATCCCATCCTGAGGGTGTGATTGAATTAATAGGAATATCAGCAGAGGGTGGCTTGAAATAGAACACTTTGAAATCAAATTTTCCCAAGGGTTCTCCCAATAAATCCTCCACTCCTCTAGGGGCCTCAGGAGATTTCTCACTGTTTGTAGGGTTTAGATTCTCAAAGGAGTCTAGCACTTCTTCTTCGCTAACTCTTGAGTTGATCATCATAGTGGTTAGTAGTGGAACATTTTTATAGTCTGGGAAAGGGTTATTTCTAGTGTTTGGGTTAGAATTGGATTTCTTGAGGTTAGAGATTTTTTTGGAGTCTATTAGGTTTTGGATTTCGTGTTTTAGGCGAATGCAGGTATCTGTGGAATGGCCAGCTACTTGATGAAACTTGCAATAACTGTTTGGATCATAGCCAGGGACATTTAGATTTAGGGGTTTGGAAAAGGTCAGGGGTCTGAGTAGGCCTTTTTAGATTAGACGGTCTAGGATTTTAGAGAGTGGCTGGTTGAAGTTAGAAAATCTCCTAGGTTACTGAATTGCACGCACCTCTATAGCTCGACTAGTACTTCCTTGTTGTATGCCCCCAATTGGGTAGTTTCAGGTTCCTGTGCCTCTAGCAGTTTTCTTTTTCCCACTCTCAATTTCCTCAGGTTTTAACCCATCGTCATACAAATCCACAAAGGTTTTGGGATTCATCATCTATAGCCTCTCGACCAAATTAGGTGACATATTATGAACTATCATTCTAATTTGATCCTTCTCAGCAAGCTTATTTTTTATCATCTCTATTTTATTCATGAAACTAGTTAAGAAATCAGAAAAATACTCATTTGATTTTTGTTTAGTTAACTCTAGATCCCTGATGGATACCTCCAACCTGGTATTGTAATCATATTATTTCAAAAAAGCATTACATAGTTCTTTTCAGTAAGCTCTAATAGACTTTTCTAACCTATGATACCAGTTCACAGCCATTCCTTCCAGGGACAGCACAAATAACATAGTGACTACCGCAAGAGGTGCTTTTGTAATGCTCATAGTTATAGTGTATTGAATCAAGTGAATTCTAGGATCTCCAGTCCCATCAAACTTCTGTAGCTGAGGCATTTTGAACTTGCCAGGTAGCTTATCACCCTCCATTTGCATCATATCATCAAAGTCAAATGAATACCCCATGCCTTGTCCTCTAATCAGTTCTTCCATTTTGGACATTTTCTGGGTTAGTCCTTGCATCTGCTTGGACTCAAGGTCTTGAACCAATTTAAGTGATTCTCTATTAGCTTTCTTTATCAGGTAGTTCTCAACATCTTCTACCTTCACCTCGATAGCAAGTGGATTCCTAGCAATAGGTTGCTCCCCAACATTATTGGTAGTAGGCGGAGTATCTGCAGCAGCATGTAGAATAATAGCAGCAGGTGGGATAGCAGCAGCAGGTTGCATTAATCTAGATAAGGCATGTCTTAGTTCATCCTGCATCATAGCCCTCATGTCATCCATCAAAGCCCCCTTAATGTCTTCTATGGTTTAGTTCCCTCTTTGTTGTTGTTCCATTTCTATATGCTCAGTTGGAGTTGGTTCAGCTTCTAAATAGAGCGGGTTGATAGGACTCCCCTCTAGTCTCTCTAGTCTATGAAGAACGTCTTGAGCTATGGACTTCGGACTTAAATCAACTCTAGTCAATCTACCACCTCTTCGTCCCCAAATGCAAGAAGTCTCAAATGGATCTATAATGGTTGCAAAACAAGGTGTCAGCGTGATGAATGAGGTGCATGTATGCATGATGCACATGTTATGTGACAAGTAGCAAGCAAGCAGGTAGCACGTAACAAGTATCAGGGAACATTCAATAGGCAATATGCAAGCATAAGCCTTCCAACCTTATTCCTCTCACACACGTATTCAATGGTGAGTCTCTTTTCCTAGGATTTTTGGTCTTGGTCTTAATATCAACAAGGGATATCAGGGACCGATGCGCATGCCAAATCTTTCTTAAAGCAGTAAAAGTATGGAAACAACATTTCTAGGTATAAAGGTCTAGCCTAATCTTCATCACCCCAAGTGGGTTTCAAAAGTATGGGCCTGGGCTTTTATAGATAGAAATACCTCATGGCATACAAACAACAAGCAATTTGAGTGAGATCCTAGGGGATATTGCTAAGCCATTGCATGTGGTTAGAGTTTGGTAAGAAGTCAAGGTTCTTTTAGCAAGATGCCCTCCATTATGAACTTGAGTCACAGGCCCAAAAACATTTATTTAAAAGAATATGCTTTATTAGGCTAGGCTAGAGTCTAAATCAATTTTATTATTTAAAAATGGGCCTAAATTGATTTTACGTTAATTAATTAAAACCTAAACCATTTAAAACCTATTGGTTAAGTGGGTTAAACCCTAATGTGGGCTTAGGGCCCAAAACAAATAAAAAAAGCCCAAAAAACATTAAAAAACATAAAAAAAAATAGCAAAATTAAATCAAAACACATTCACATATGATTTCTAAAAAAACCTAATTTAATTACATACAAACCCTAATTAACTAAAGCCACTATTAATTTTATAAAAGGTTACCCAGTGAACCTAGTTTTACTAATTAATTTTAAAGTATAGAAAATGAAAAATTTTATTATTTCCCATTACTGGGGCTATTACAGTTCCTACGTATAGAATATAAAAATTAATACATGCCCAAATCAACCAAATCAATGAGAAAAACAAGTATAAAATAACACAAAATAATAAAAACTGAAATCCTACGCAAGATTTACATAAATTAGTCTATGGCATTCCATGGATTCTTCATAGGTTTGCTTCAATCACTCATCCATATTCACCAAAAGCCCAGAGAAATAAAAAATAGAGAATAAAGAAATAAGTCAGTATCAAAATAAAACAAAATAATCAAATAAAAAAACTCAAAAAAATATAAAATAAAAGGAGAGTAGAGATTTTAGAAAAGTATGCTGATGATGCTCCTCAGAGGGAATATTCACTGTCTTAAGTTTGATCTTCTTAGACTGATTCTTGATCTCTGGACTATAAAATAAAATGCAGTTTTTAGTTTCCTAAGGTTTTAAGAATTAAAAGGACGTGGGTGACATTTTGGGCTTCCTGTAAAAACTTAGGGTTTTACAGGCTTCCAAAACCTAGCTAAAACTCAATCTGGGATCAATTTTAAAAAAAAAATTCTAAAGAAAAGAAGAAGCTCTCCTCCATAAGAAAAGAAAAAAAATCCCCCCTCTATAGACTTCTCTCTTGGCTTATAAAGCCAAGCAATAGTGAACTATCTCTACGTTAATCCAAGATTTTTATTACCCAAAGACTCACTCATTTCAATTTTAAAAAGAAAGCGGATTGATCAGATTTTGAAGTCTGGAGAATTCTTCAAACAAAAGAGAAATGGACACGTATGTTAAATTGATTCATTCAACCAATAGGAAATCAGATAAACAATAAAAAAAATTGAGTTTTACTTCTCAAATATGATCGGCATTACAGATTTTCGATCGAATTTATGTAATTCAAATCAGAATTACATAAATCCAATCGAAATTACAGAATCCCGATCAGTTTTGATAAATTTTTTATTTTTTTTAATTTAATTACTGAAAGACCCTTACAATAAAATCAAAAAAACACATTTTTGGTCCTAAAAGATAATACACCAATTAAGTCCTAAAAAAACTTAAAATATAATTTAATTTTCAAAAATATAATTAAATTACAAAAAGGTTCTTGAAAGAAATCAAATTTTACAAATAAGCCCAAAGAGAGTTACAATTCCATCCCTAAACCCTTACAGTTTAATCCTGAAATTCAAGTATCAACCTTTGAAGATCAAATTTGACTAGATTTTCATCATTGGAGCTTTCATCGCATCTATTTATCAGTGTATCCCAGAATTAGGTGCTTATAGTAACCTTCCTATAAACCCTCTGACTTCTTTCTCATTCTTTAGTACAAGCATTTTTTTATTGCTCTGACTTTGTCTGGATCCACCTCTATGCCTTTCTAACTGACAATGTGTCCTAATAGTTTCCCAGACGTCAACCCAAAAACACATTTCTTCGAATTCAGTTTGAGGTTATACTTTTCAGCTCTTGCCAAGAACTTGTTTAAGGCTTCAAAATGCCCTTCTCTGGTCAGAGATTTCACCATCATGTTATTTACACACACTTCTATCTCTTTGTGGATCAGGCCATGTAACAGCGTTATAGACACCCAATTTCTAGATGATGAGTTATGGATGCGACAAAAGACTCTAATGATGAAAATGTCATGAATAGGTCTCCAATATTTGAACTTTGAAACTTCAAGGATCTAATTGCATTTTTCAAAGAAAGGATTTAATATTTTCATAAACTAAATTGCAATGCTTTTTAGGGATCTAATTGCAAAACTTAAATTTTTTCAAGGACCTTTCTGTAATTAAAAGTTAAAAAAAAAGGTGATCGAAATGACCCTAATTCCGATCAGAATGACCCTAATTTTGATCAAAATTACACTAATTCCGATCTAAATTACACACTTCCGGTCGGAATTAGACTCATTCCGTTAATTCTTGAATTTTCAGGATAAATCTCGAATTTTCTAAATAAATTGAGTCCTAATTGGTCTGAAATTCTCCTAAAATTATTTTGATAATGTTTTTAAGGAAATATAAGTCTTTTAGGAATCAATTTATAACTAGGATTTCAAGATGTATCTCTATATATAGGAGGACTTCGGCTCTGAAGAAAGGGAGGAGAAAAAAATAAAAAAAGAAAGGAAGAAAAAAAGAAGAGGAGAAGACGAAAGAAAAAAAATGGAAAAATCTAGGAGGAAGGCAACAGCATATTTTTATAAGCTTTTAATTTTTCATTCATTTTTTTACACATAATTTTTTATCATTCATTGATTGTTCTTGAAAAAGCCTTCTTAATTCTATTCTTTTGTGAATTGTCTTTCTCTACAAAAATCCCTTTTGGTTTTATTGGTTAATTGAAAATCTTTGGAGAATTTTTAAAGAATAAGATTAGAAGACCTATTAAGAAGCGGTAATTTTACAAATTTGAGGAGCATCCCATCATTCATAAGCATCATCTTCTTCTTCTTATTCTATTTTATTTCTTTCTTTCTTTTTTATTTTATTAATTATTTCTATTATTTAAGTTATTATTATAATTTATTCACTAATCATAATTTTTATTTTTTTATGGTGATTATGGAGGAAAACACATGATGATCATACTAGGAGAATCAAATTCATAAAAGGTCTATGGAATGTCATGGATAAGACTTTGTAGAGATATAGTTTATAGGATTTTTTATTATTATTATTTTATTTATTGCTTTATTTTATTTTTTTATTTTTGGGGTTGTATTAGTTATTTTTTTATTATTTTCTATAGATTATTGTAATAGCCCTAATAGTTGGAATAGTGGAATTATGTGTGATTGCATGTTTATTTTAATTAATTGGTTAGTAAAATTAAGGTTTCAATTGGGTAATTAATTAAAATCAATGGAGAAGTAGATTAATTTAGGTTGCATGCTAATGAAAATTAGGGTTTAGAAGGAAATAATTTAATTAGTCGTTTGATCTTTAATTTAATTGTTTTAATATGTTTTATTTGTTTTGGGACTTGTTTATTTATTTTATTTGTGTTTTGTGCTTGTTTATTTATTCTTATGTGTTTTGGGTCTTAAGCCCATATTAGATTTTAATTCATTCATATCAATTTAGGTTTTTAGGTTTAATTAATTAAAATGCATTTTAGACCCATAATTAATTAGATTTTTAGGCTAGAGATAACTTAGGCTCATTTAGTTAATTAGACATAGGCCTACTTAATTTAATTTAATTAATTAGACTTAGAGCAATTAATCTAAGCTTTTTTCATAATTTATAGATTTAAAATTACCTTAGAATTAAAACATATAGAACTAGGCCCACTAATTTAAATACCTTCATAATTTGTAGATTTAGGCCCATTTTTAGAATTAAAATAAATAGACTTAGGTTCATTTAATTAAAATTAAAAGGAATTAGTCTTTAGCTCACTTATAAATTAAAATATGTAGATTTAGTTCATTTAATTAAAATCAATGTACATTAGACTAACTTAGGGATTATATGTTTGAATGAATGTATTATTTACTTGTATTTTCATGACTAGTTTGCCTTGGAGTTCATTGCTAGAATAAGGGTTTATATGAAATTGCATGTAAATAGAGGATAATTTGGTAATTTATAAAGTAATTCTAAATGAACATGAGACTGAAATAAGTTGGTATTCCGTACCCAAAATCTCCTAATTATGGTGCTAGCTTTCTTTTAGGGAATCAAGTACCACCTTTTCGATTTGTCCTAATTATTACCCTGGTTGACAACTCCTCATCTCCACGCCATGTCTTTATGATAGTGGTTAGTGTGTTCTTTAGAGCCCTAAGCTCAAACAGTGTCGCGATTACTAAAATCTTGGACGCATGCTAAACCCTGCCGTCTACAAGCATGATAGCCATTTTTTGTTAAGTAGCCCCTGCGTTTTTCAAACCGAATGGCATAACAGTGTAACAATAAACACCCCACTAAGTGATGAAAAAAGTCTTCAACTTATCAATTACTGCCATTATAATTTGATTGTATCCTAAGAAGCCATCCATAAAGGAGTACATAGCGTTGGAAGCTGCACTATCGACTAAGGTGTCAATGTGTGGTAGAGGAAAATCATCCTTTGGACAAGCCTTGTTCAAATCCCTATAGTCCACACACATCCTAAATTTATCATCTTTTTTAGGAACTGGGACTATATTAACCAACCACTGGGTGTCATCTACCACTTTTTGGAACTTTGCTCTTAGCTATTTTTCTACTTCTTCTTTGACTTAGAGAACCTATTCTGGCCTTAATATTCTCCTTTTCTATTTTATCGGTGTGATGTAAGAATACATGGTAATCCTGTGTTCCACAATCTCTCTATTGATCCTAGGCATATCCTCATAGCCACAAGTAAATACTTTCTGTCTTCTTTTAAGAGTTTCTTCATTTTTTTCTCTTTTATCAAGAGTTAAGTCAAAAGCAATAAGTATATTTCTAGGTTTATAGCTTGTACCTAGATTAAATGATTCAGTTTGCACTGAATTAATGTCAAATATATGCATGAAACGATCATCACATATAACATAACCATTAGGAAACACATCGCACAAGTAAGCATAATCAGACTTTATCACACTAACTTTAAAAAGAAAAATGTCATCAATCTCAAACAATTCGAAAGAGAAAAGTCAATGTCATCGTAAAAAACATCCATAATAGAATCAAGGACAAAGGCTTTGAAATTGAATTCCTCTTCCTGGTTAGCAGCATCCTTTAGCCCCACTGCAGGAATGTCCCCTTCTGATTCTAAAGTCAGTATCAGCTCTTTTATTATAGGCTCTTCAACAATAGGTTCTTGGATCCCATCCACATATTCAACGAAGATTTTGAACCTAGGGGTCAGCTTCTCAACTATCATCAGGAGCTCAGGAGCTCCTTGGTAGGGGTAATTAGCACTTTCCTCTGCAAATGTTTCCCAGAGTGTCTTATTCTTTAACTCAGCCCTAATTATGCTCTTCCCAAACTTGCCCTTAATTTCTTCCTTCTTATCAAACTCATCCTCCCCTGAATATCCTAACTCATGCTTCAGAATCGATACCTTAGGTTCAATGAATTTTGGTGGGCCCTACTGATTCTTTCCTAGTCCCATCCCAGGTATGAACTGTATACTCTTCATCATATTGATAACCTTCGGGTTTAGCTCATCTTCATAAATTATATATAAACTTTAAAACTTGAGTTGTTCAAGATCTCAGTAGGAGCTAGTTTCAATGCAGTAACTGCAACCTCTGTTTTAGTCATTATAGTAACCACCCTCCCCTCATTTAAAAATTTAATCTTTTGATGTATGGTGGATGGCACTCCCCCCAATGGATGGAACCATGGTCTTCCTAGAAGAATAGTGAAGGTAATTGGAATATATATCACATGAAGGTTAACTCAAACTTTAATAGGTCCAATTTTGACTAAATCCTGGAAAGTTCCCTTAACTAGCCTTTTCATATTATCATAAGCCTTTATGACTACATCGGAGGGTTTTAAATTAGCTACCATCAAGCCCAGCTTTGATAGGATCCTCAAAGGACACATATTGATGGCTGATTCATTATCAACCATGACATAGCATGTCAACTTGCCTTTCACTTTGGTCTTAATGAACAGGGCTTTACTGTGATTACTTCCTTCTAAGGGCAGATCATCATATGTGACAATTGCCCCCTGAGGACTTTTAGTTGGCGAGTTCACTATTTGTTTTGGAGTGTGTGTCGAAGGTATCTTCTTGTGATCGAGAGCCAAAACTAGTGCTTCTTGATGGGCTCAGGAGTTCATAAGTAGCTCCCAAATACTGGCAAGATTTTTCTCGTCACTTTTGGCCTCAATAATCTCCTTAGCTTTCTCATTTTTCTCTAATCCCTCTTTTGAACTACTTCCCTCTTTCTCTGCCTCAACCTTCTTCACCTCTTTCTCCACCTCAACCTTATTCACTTCTTCCTCCCCCTCCCCCAATTTCTCAACGGATTGCACTGCTCTCCTCTCATTATTCTTTCACAAATCAACTGCTCCTCCCTCTTCATCATTAAAATTGTAAATATCCACCACCAGACTCAATGGCTTACTACCTCAAATTTAGGACTTTTGGTTATGGTTTTGGTGGGGTAGGTACAACATTAACAAAGTAATTAATGACTTATTCCTCTGTTAGACCCATGTTGATCATCAAGATATGGGGATTTGGTGGTGGTACATTTTGGTAGTTGGGTAAAAGGTTATTTTGGGTGTTTTATTTTATGGTTTTCGGATTAGTTATTTTTCCTAAATCGATTAAATCTTAAATCTTATGTTTTAAGTGAGTGTAACTTTCTATAGCTTGCCCAATATTTTAATGATACTTACGTATAGCTTTGGGTCGACATTTGGGAAAGGAGGTCATTTAGGTAAGGGTTGTAGAAGGTTATTCTTAATCAGTTTTTTCAAGACTTTGGAGAGGGGTCTTCCCAAATTAGAAAACCTTCAGAACTGCTTAACTATGTTGATCTATATATTACTACTTGGCTCGACTCTGCTGCCAAATCCAAACCCTTCTCTGTTCATAAATATTCCACTAAAGAACCTATTTTCTTGCGCAAGGTCTAATTCTTTCTGTACTCTAAACCTATACAACTCCTCAAAGTTTTGAAACCCTAATTCCCTTAGTTTCTTGGAGAGAGAGAGTATACATCCCTCCATGGCTATTACTAGCTAATTAGATTCCACGGGTCGTTGCTTCATCTGTGCTAATTTTGCTCTCCACCTGATCAAATAATCCATAAAGGATTCATTGAACTTCTATTTCACATTCTGCAAGTCTCTTAAAAAAGCCTCCATCCAAACATTGAGACTGTACTGCTTGATGAATGCAGCACATAACTCCTCTCAATCAACTTAAACACTGGATTCTAAAGCATAATACCATCTGATGGGTGCTCCTTCCAAAAGACAATGGGAATTGATTCATAATATGTGCTTTAGTTAATTCAGTCGTCTTCATATAGGTCATATATTGCTTTAAATGAAGGTAGGGGTCCTCTGTGCTAGTGAACTTCTTTATGTTAAGAAACTTGAACTTCCATGGTAGGGGATCATCATCTTTATCCAGGCTCAGCTCGGAATAGCTCATTGGGGCATTAATCCCTTTTCTTTCATCATTAACTGTATTTGAGCCATAGACTTAACAAGGTCTTTAGCCCAATCCAGCTTCTCTACATTTCTTGGGGCATCCTCTTTCTATCGGATAACAGGTTCTGCTAATACTATTTGTTGATTATCCTCTACCTTTTGCCTATTAGGAATCTCGGCATCCAAATTAAAAGGTCAAGGTTAAGGTACTAGTGGGGTGCTGGCAGTTGTGGTGCTGGTGGTTCTTCTCTAGCTATACCCATCATTTCCCCCATAATTTCTCTCATGATTACCCTAGTTTGTTCAGCCATTTCAGTTTTCAACTATTCTTTGAAGGCTTCAGCATAAAATTCTATCATTTTGATCTCTCTATAGATTCTAACCAAACGGCCGGTGTCAAATTGCTTCCAACTGGTAGATTGTTGTGGATTTATATCTACAACCATTGAGGGTCAGAAACATGCATGACGTGTATGCATGAAATGCAAGCCTACTGGTAAAAAGGAAAAGAAAAGAAAAAAACACATATACACATATTAAAAAAATAAAAAGAAAAAACTCTTAAACGGTATCTCCACCCTTATTTCTCTTATACACATGTTTAAAGGCGAGTTCCTTGTCCTAGGATTTTTTTTTCTAGGTTTAATTATCAATGAGGGATAATAAAATCGACAGATGCAAGATAACTCTCAAGACAGTACAAACAAGTGGCAATTCCTCCAGATAATTCCAAAGTCCATTTTAAACAGGCCAAAAACGATATCAAAAGCGCACTTTGTCAAGATCCCTTTGGAATGGGCTAATAATAGGCATGAAAGATCCATCTTGTCAAGGCTTTTTTTGTAATGGGCTTGGGCCTTATTTAAAGGGTTATCATATGACATAAAATACATGCATTCGGAAAAAATCCTAATAGAAATTACTAGGTCATTACATGAGCTGAGTCTTGGATAATAAGTTTCGGTTCCTACAACTATATATATCCATTATGTCTCCCCACTCATGGGTCCGTGCGACTCGGATAGGTACATGCTATGAGTGACAATAATCAAATACCTCACCACCAAGTTTGAATGAAATACAGGTAATAAAGCAAAGATTATTATCTGTTTATTTGGGACTTGGAGTGCATTGTGTAAAAATGTGTAGTGAATGCAAAATTTGTGAAGGCAATGAAGAAATAATCAAAGATGATAAATTACAAAACACTTAGAATCAGTTTCTCTATCCTCAGTGGAGTCGCCACTGTAGGCAGCGGTTTTGGTCACGCCCTCAAGTGTTGGTGACTATGGCACTGTGCAAGTTTGGGGCTCACTAGGAAATACTTAATGGGCTTGGGGCCAAAAATGGAGATGGAGTCTCCACCTGGATAAAAGTCGAGGCACACTATACAACAACTAGATTCCACGGAGGTTCCCAGAAGTCGTCATCAGAGATCGAATTCGGAAACTAAATATGGGCTTTTGGAATGCCTACCTAACCTTGTTGTTGGCCTCCGTGTGTGTTTTGTATTTTATTATCTTCAATTATAAAATTATTTCCTTATTAACATGCATTCACGGTTGGTTTCCAGCTTTATATTTTATTCCTAGTTTGCACATTAATCTCATTTTATGCTTATATCCCCGACATTCAATCACAAATGAAAATAATAATATATAAAATAATAAAAATAATAATTTACAACCATAAATTCCAAATAAAAAGGGAGAGAGATTAAGGATTATAACTTTTGATGCTAATAAAAGTAAAAGACATTGAAAATAAACTATACATAAACCAAAAATAAACTAATTAATTATACAAATCAAAACTCTTAATAATTAATTAATAAAGCTATCATCTAATACTTAGAAATCATAACATAATTTCTGCAACAAATATGAGTTAATTCTATCTCACAAACAACAATAATACTTATAAATAATTCATAAATAATATTTACAAAAAAATATAAAAAATAATAAGAGATAAAAATAAACTCATAAATAGTCCATCAAATAACACAATAGTATAACATGGAAACAATATTAATCAAACATAACAATCATGCATACAATCAAGAAATATAACAGATTAGATAAGGAAATTATAACAAACATGCAACATAATAGCTAAAAATCAAGACAGGAACCGATAGGATGCTAGTCAAGAGGCGACGCCTCTTCTGCTGACCAAGAGGCGAGGCCTCTGTCGCCTCTTCAAAAGGGATAGAAACAGACTACATTTCTTAGATCTTAAGAAACTCAATGATCATGCAAATAAATAAGAAACAAACGCAAATATACAAATATTAACAATCAATATTCAATGTCTCATGCAATCATACTCCTCTATGAACTTAAATAAGTAATATAGCTCAATAAAACACACAAAAGAGCAACAAATTAAGGTTTTAATGAAAATAAAGAACTAAAAGCTAAAAAATGGAGAGACTCATTGTCTTGGACAAGTTAATGCTCCTAACTAAGTCCTCAGAGATTGGTTGAGGGAGGAGTGGCTTTGAATGCAAGTAGGTTCACTCTTCTTCTCAAGAATCCAGTCCCTTAAGCTTCAAAGTCTCTTCCCCTTCTTCTTCCTCTTCTCTTTCTTTTTTTCTCTCTATCTTTCTCTCTTTTCCAGACTTTTTTTTTCTTTCTTCAATCAATTTACTTTTCCTAACAACCAGCCAACCTCCTCAACTTTGCCCCCACATTCCCTTTTAAAGCCCCTCCTATTTTCTCCTTTTTCAAACTCCCAAAAACTCATTCTTACCCTCTTCCATTGCCTTTTTTCATTCCCCAAGCTTTTTTTTGCTTTGTCCCTTTCTTTTACGTCCAAAAATTACCAACTCTTCAGCATGTGAGCCTCTAACCACTGTCATTAATAACATTTAATGACGTAGAGAGTGGGTGTGAAGAGGCGCCGCCTTTTCGATGCCTGGGGTAAAGAGGCGACACCTCTTTGTTGAGGCAATCGCCTCTTCACTTGGATCAGGTCAGGGTCCTTGAGTCAAGAGGCAATGGGTTTAGGCCTTTATTTTAGATTTGGATACGATATTTGTGGTCTGGACTTAGTGTTTGGGCTTGCTTGGCTTATAGTCAATTTTAGAAAAGTCTCGAGCTCCCTTTACATTCAAAACTCGAATGTTCTTATTATCGATCTTTCATTGCGAGCCGATTAAATTGACAGTGTCTATAATTAGTAATAGTTTTGACAGTAATTATTGTAATTTTTTCGATACTTAGAATGTAATGACAAACAAAATTTCAGGCAAAAGATCAAATCATGAAGATTAAAATTGTAATTATTTAAAAAAAAAAAAAATTGGACGAAACTTATTTAAGGCGCGCGTCGCAACACAACATAATTTATGAATTATGTTAAAAAGAAATTAAAATTCCTACCTATATTTCTCCGCCTGAGCTAGCTCAAGCTGTTATCATCTGTGGAGGTGCAGGTGTCGGTGTGTGACCGCTCCAAACGTCGACGTTTAGTGGCCTTTTAGAAAAGGGTCGTTTCGTCATGTTAGGTGCAAAGAAATTGAAAAAAAAAAAAAGGACTGTCGACCTTTAAAAAGGTCATACTTTACCCGTGCGGGCCCCCAGTCCACAGATTGCTCCTGATGTGGATCACCAACACTTTCCGCTTGCTAAATCCTACTGTTGCAGGCAGAAGATCCAAGCACGTGCATTGATGTGTGGCACCTGTTGTTCCACCACTGCACTGCACTTCAGGGTTACTACTGTCTTTTCACTTCCATCTAACTGACTGGTCTCAGTTTTCCCAAAATTGTTCACACCCAGTTTCTGCTGACACCGCGTCCAAAAACCGCTCACTTCCATGTCCAGCTGCCATTCCACTTCCACTGGAGTCCACCTCACCAAATGGCACACATACGTAATCCACTTAAGATTTGCCACCTCACTTTCACACAACATACTTCCAAATCAGCCGATGGGTGGGCCGGCTCGACCAGAAGATCTGATCTCTAGAGGCGGACATTTCTACCTCATGCTTCATGGCTATGGCTATGGCGGCACTCACGATGTCCACTCATCCAACCCACCATCCCATCCAAATCTGACGTCCCTCGTTCATTTTTTCTTTATTATAAAAAAATCGTAATTTTTTTCACATTTCTCTTTTGCTTCTTCTTTCTTCTTCTTCTTCTTCTTCTTCACTGAACGCCACCGAAAATGGCGTCTCTGCTCCTCACGTCCGCCACTTCCTGCTCTCTCGCCTCCAATAATTCTCTGCCCTCTCGCAAATCCCGCTCCCTCTCTCACCTCAGATCCACTCCGAATCGCCTCACTAACCTTTCTGTCACCGCCAGATTCTCTCCTTCTTCAGCTACTTTCCTTCCAAAATTCTCCACATCCAAATCCACTGCTTTTACCGCCAAACGCAGAAACTTCCCTGGCTTAACCGTCACATCATCCGCCTCTGCTGCTGCAACACCTGCTCCAGCGCCTGCCCCTTCACCACCATGGCATGGCGCGTCCATCAAACCACTATTAGCGTCAGTAGCAACAGGTCTCATTATCTGGTTCCTTCCTGTACCTTCAGGAGTTACGAGACCAGCCTGGCAGCTCCTCGCCATTTTTCTCGCTACAATTGTCGGCATCATCACACAACCTTTGCCTCTCGGTGCTGTTGCCTTACTGGGCTTAGGCGCTTCCGTACTCACCAAAACTCTAACTTTCGCCGCCGCGTTTTCCGCTTTCGCTGATCCGATCCCTTGGCTAATCGCTCTCGCTTTCTTTTTCGCGCGTGGATTTATCAAAACTGGCCTCGGAAACAGAATAGCTTATCAGTTTGTAAAACTTTTCGGATCTTCTTCATTAGGTTTAGGTTATAGTCTTGTGTTTAGTGAAGCTTTATTAGCACCTGCAATTCCTTCAGTTTCAGCTAGAGCTGGAGGCATTTTTTTGCCGCTAGTGAAATCTCTGTGTGTTGCTTGTGGTAGTAATGCAGGGGATGGTACTGAAAATAAGCTCGGATCATGGCTAATGTTGACCTGTTTCCAAACATCAGTCATTTCTTCTTCTATGTTCTTAACTGCCATGGCAGCTAATCCTTTGAGTGCTAATTTGACCTTAAACACGATTAAGCAAACAATTGGATGGACTGATTGGGCAAAGGCTGCAATTGTGCCTGGATTAGTGTCCCTGATTGTTGTGCCTTTGCTTTTATATATTATTTACCCGCCTACGGTGAAGACCAGTCCTGATGCACCTAGGTTGGCTAAGGAGAAGTTGGACAAGATGGGCCCGATGACCAAGAATGAGATTATTATGGCCGGCACTCTGCTACTTACGGTATTATTTTTTAATTTTAATTTTTCTTACTGGTTCTTCACATTGTAGTGTTATGCATGTGTCTTGAGTTTTACTTGTTGATTGGGCTTGTGCATTGATTTAATTTAAGTTCATGAGTTTTGTGTAAATTTAATGATACCATTTGTAGATTGGCTGTATGTAGTATATCTTCATGGTCTATCATCAGTAAATGTTCTGCGTTTTGACTGAATGCTAGTTGAGTAGTATTCTAACCAGAATTTCTTTTTTGTGTTATATATCGTGGAAATCTCGTGTTTTGCGTTGGGTTATTCTGGCCCATATTAACTGAACTCTGTTTATCATCTTCTAAAATCATGAGCTGTCCGGTCAGTGGAATTTAAGTTCTGTGTAGGAGTATTACATGTTATCTGGTTGACTTAACTATGCATCATTTGGAGGTAGAGTTGTCTATGAGTAGCTTGTCAAGAGTTGGTCTGCGTTGGACTAGTCAAGCTGAACCTGACGCTAGGACCTTGGATTTTTGCAGCTTTTGTGCCTTAACATTTTCCAACCCTTGAAAGTTTCCAATGGCGCATGCAATTTTAGGGATTGTTTGTTCAAGTTGATTTGTTGTAGACATAAGCTTATCATCTTATTCAGAGTTAGGTGAATAATTAAATATGACTGCAGCTGGTGGGAATCTAAGTGAAATGGTTCTCTATGTTGTTATACAGCCATGGATTATGGATGCTGGATAAACTGCTTTCAGAATATATACCTTATATCTAACTCTCATTTCTCAAAATGGAATTTCACTAGAAAACTTTTGCATCTGGGTAGGCATTTAAGTAAATTATCTTTTTTTATGTCTGTGCCAATTACTCTTGCAAAAGCAAATTACTCTTGCAAAAGCATAGAGTAGAGCTAACTTATTATATTTTTTTAACAGATTATGGATGTATTTGAATTTTTTTGCTGACATTAAATTTTATATTTCTCTTCACATGGTAAAAGATTTTCTTTATTTATTCTCCAACAATAGGTGGGGCTCTGGGTTTTTGGAGGAATGCTTAATTTAGATGCTGTTACAGCTGCTATTCTTGGATTATCAATTCTCCTCATCACTGGTGTTGTGACATGGAAGGAGTGCTTATCTGAAGCAGTTGCCTGGGACACTCTAACATGGTTTGCTGCCCTCATTGCCATGGCTGGGTATCTCAATAAGTATGGCCTAATCTCTTGGTTCAGCCAAACTGTAGTTAAGGTTCGTGATTCCCATTATACTGGCTTCTCGTGCCTGATTTTTCTCTATTATGCCATTGATGGCTATATTTATTATTTATCTGAAGTCAGATTTTTGCAGAAGCAAAATATGAATTTTAAATTTACATTATGCAAGTTGAATTTATATCAATAGAGAGTTAGAATTTAGTACTGAGGAGCAGAAAACTGACTGAGGACCTGTTTCTATTTTTCAGTTTGTTGGCGGATTGGGTCTTTCATGGCAGCTATCTTTTGGAATTTTGGTTCTTCTCTACTTCTACTCTCACTATTTCTTTGCTAGTGGAGCAGCTCATATAGGTGCCATGTTTACAGCCTTCTTGTCTGTTGCCAGTGCTCTAGGCACTCCACCATATTTTGGAGCCATGGTGCTGTCTTTCCTTTCCAACCTCATGGGTGGCCTTACACACTATGGCATTGGGTCTGCACCTGTTTTCTATGGTGCCAACTATGTACCTCTTGCTCAGTGGTGGGGTTATGGGTTCCTCATATCTGTTGTCAACATTTTAATCTGGCTCGGAGTTGGAGGGGTTTGGTGGAAGTTTATTGGATTGTGGTAGAGAGGGGTCATGAGAATTTGCTGCGTAATCCTCTATTTTTGTTCGATGGGGGATGGGTGGATTACTTTCTAGCGGACGGGTTGTTAATTTTTGTTTCTCATTCTTTGTCGAAGAAATAATCTTTTGGTGGTGAACTTCGATAGGAAGATGATGTACACATGGCCAGTTTTAGAGCCGAAATTAGATTTTTTACCTGAAATTTTGACATGGCATAGAATCTGCCTACAATTCACATAGAATGATTAATTGGTGGATGGCTGAGTACTTTTTCATTCGCTTTTTCCCCTTTCCTTGTGAAGAAGCTACAGGAGTAATCGTTCAAACATTTCTGCAGTTTAAATTTCATATATTTGTCTTTTATATTCATGTTCAACTAGGGGACAGTGGTTTCCTGGGTAAAAACCGGAAAAAAAAAATTCATGTTTGCCTAAAAATTGTTATATATATTATGAATGTGAATGAACAATATATTGCTTGTGAATGAACAATATATTGCTTGTGAGAGAATAGTACTCAAATAGTGAAAAGAAAATTTCTATATAAAGGGATTGAAATTCATTAATGAGGATGTTAAGATTAAGAAGAATAAAAGATAGATTACTCTCCAAATTCTTTCAATATTATAGTTCTCTAAATTCTCTCCAAACTCTTTCTAAATTCTCTCAAAATCATTCTATTATAAAATATTTTTCTTCTAGTTAAATACTACTAAAATCAAGTTTAGTTCTATAACAAAATAAGTAATTCAATCTTTATTTCACAACACGTTATCAGCACGAGGAGCTCTCGATCAAAACAATAAGTTATCATAATGACAAATCTAGCAAAGTTTGAGTTCGTTGCTCTTGACATCACGGGAAAAAATTATATGTCTTGGATTCTAGATGTAGAGATGCATCTTCAATCAATGGGGTTAATTGATACCATAAAAGAAAATAATAACACCTCATTGCAAGATAAAGTCAAGTCTATAATTTTTCTCCGTCGTCATCTTGATGAAGGATTAAAATGTGAATATTTGACTGTCAAAGATCCAAGTGTTCTTTGGAAGGATCTAAAAGACAGATATGATCATCAAAGAGATGTAATACTACCAGTAGTCATTGATGAATGGAGAGCTTTACGCTTTCAAGATTTCAAAAAAGTGAGTGACTATAATTCTGCAATGTTCAGAATAGTATCACAATTAAAATTCTATGGATAGACAGTCACAGATGAGGATATGATGGAGAAAACTTACTCCACATTTCATGCATCAAATGTTACACTGCAACAACAATACAGGATGCAGAGATTTAAAAAATATTCTGAACTAATTTCATGCCTACTGGTAGCTGAGAAAAATAATGAACTCTTGATGAAAAATCATCAATCCCGTCCCACTGGCTCAATAGCATTTCCAGAAGCAAATGCTACAAATTATTCCAGATATAAAAATTACAATAGCCGTGGACGTGGGAGAGGTAGAGGTCGTGGACGTGGAAGAGGTCAATTCTTTGGCCATGGTCGTGGAAATAAATATAATAATACTCCACAACAAACTCAGACTCAACCTCAAAAGAAGTTAAAATCAATCATCAGTGGTGTTCAAGAAAGGCCTCAATATAAGTCTGAAACTGTGTGTTTCAGATGTGGTAGTAAAGGACACTGGTCACGAATTTGTCGAACACCACCACATCTTTGCCAACTTTATAAGGCATCATTGAAAGGCAAAGAAAAGGAAATAAACTTCAAAGAGCATACTCATGTTAATGATACAACTCATTTAGATGTTTCTGATTTTACTGATGATTTTACTGACAATGGAAATTGAGACATCTATAATTTTAAGTATATTGTTATTACTTATTTGATTCTGAAGAATATGTTATTGTTATGTATGTTATTTTTAAATTAAATAAAATGTCCTACTTTATAATTATTTTATGTTTTTACCTTAATTGATTAATTTTGTGTTTATCTATTTTGAAGTTTAATATGGATTGTACTCAACATAAAGACAATATTGGAGATCTCTGCATACCAGATAGTGGTACTACACATACTATCTTGAAAAATAGAGATTATTTCTCTGAAATAAAGCCCACAAAGGCAGTTGTAAAAACAATATCAGGTCCTGTAGATCTGATTGAAGGAATTGGCAAAGCTAAATTTATGTTACCAAATGGAACAAAGTTTATAATTGATGAAGCTTTGTTTTCACCAAAATCAACAAGAAATTTGTTGAGTTTTGATGACATATATCGAAATGGGTGTGATACCCAATCTATTACTATAAATGGTAACAAATATTTAAATATAGTTTCCTATGAATCAGGAAAAATGCAAGTATTGGAAAGACTGCCAAAACTCCCTACTGGATTGCATTACATGCATATACATGTAATTGAATCAAATATGGCAGTAAAAGAAAAATCTTATGATCCTTCAATAATAAATTTATGGCATGACAGATTAGGTCATCCTGGATCAGTAATGATGCGAAGGATAATTGAGAATTCACATGGGCATCCCTTG
This sequence comes from Mallotus nudiflorus, assembly GCA_947683625.1. Classification (NCBI taxonomy): domain Eukaryota; kingdom Viridiplantae; phylum Streptophyta; class Magnoliopsida; order Malpighiales; family Euphorbiaceae; genus Mallotus; species Mallotus nudiflorus. Next base: position 554,226 of record CANTUR010000234.1, read on the forward strand.
AAGGGGCAAAGAATTCCTCAATCAAATGAAATGTCATGTACAACTTGTTCTCTTGGAAAATTAATCTTGAGACCTTCACCATCTAAAATTCAAAATGAATCACCTATGTTTCTTGAAAGAATTCAAGATGATATATGTGGGCCAATTCACCCACCATGTGGACCATTCAGATATTTTATGGTATTAATTGATGCATCTAGTAGATGGTCACATGTTTGCCTATTATCAACTCGTAATGTTGCATTTGCAAGGTTGCTTGCTGAAATTATTAAATTACGAGCACAATTCCCTGATTATACAATCAAGAGGGTAAGACTTGATAATGCTGGTGAATTTACATCTCAAGCATTCAATGATTATTGTATGTCTACTGGAATCATTGTTGAGCATCCCGTTGCCCATGTACATACTCAAAATGGTTTAGCTGAATCATTGATTAAACGACTTTAGTTTATTGCTAGACCATTAATAATGAGAACAAAGCTTCCCATTTCAGTTTGGGGTCATGCAATCCTACATGCTGCTTCATTAATTCGCATCAGACCTAGTGCATATCATAAATACTCCCCACTACAATTGGCATTTGGTCAAGAGCCAAATATTTCCCATCTCAAAATTTTTGGTTGTGCAGTATATGTACCCATTGCGCCACCTCAGCGCACAAAAATGGGTCCTCAACGAAGATTGGGAATTTATGTTGGGTTTGAAACACCCTCGATTATTAGATATCTTGAACCTCTAACTGGTGATGTTTTTACAGCACGTTTTGCTGATTGCCAATTTAATGAGGTTGTTTTCCCAACATTAGGAAAAGGGGAGAAAGAAGTGAAAAGGGATATTTCATGGAATGAACCATCATTATTGCATCTGGATCCTCACACAAAACAATGTGAATTAGAAGTACAAAAGATTGTGCACTTACAAGCAATTGCGAATCAATTGCCAGATGCATTTACTGATACAAAAAGAGTGACTAAATCATATATACCAGCAGCCAATGCTCCTGCTCGTATTGAAATTCCAGAAATAAAATCTGAGAATAAAGACACTCATGAGTCTAAAACACGCCAGAAGCGTGGAAGACCAATTGGTTCTAAGGATAAAAATCCTCGAAAGAGAAAGGGAGTAGATAATCATATTGATAGCGAGGAAAATATCCCTGAAGAAATAGAAAATAAAGAAAGTCATGAAACATTGTCATATACTGTTGCATGTGAAATCATAAATGACAAAGATGATCCTGAACCAAAATCAGTCATGGAATGTCAAAATAGGCATGATTGGATAAAATGGAAAGATGCTATGCAGGCTGAATTGGACTCACTAAACAAACGAAATGTTTTTGGGCCAATTATTCCTATGCCTAAAAATGTGAAACCTGTAGGATACAAGTGGGTCTTTGTACGAAAGAGAAATGAGAAAAATGAAATAATAAGGTACAAAGCTAGACTTGTAGCTCAAGGTTTTTCACAAAGGCCAGGAATTGATTATGATGAAACGTATTCTCCTATTATGGATGCAATTACGTTCAGGTATCTGATTAGCCTAGTAGTTTCTAAGAAATTAGAAATGCGTCTTATGGATGTTGTGACTGCTTATTTGTATGGATCACTTGATAGTGACATTTATATGAAAATCCTTGAAGGATTTAAAATGCCTGAAGCATTAAGTACAAAACCCAAAGAAATGTATTCGATCAAGCTCCAGAGATCTTTATATGGGTTAAAACAGTCTGGGCGCATGTGGTATAATCGTTTAAGCGATTATTTGATTAATAAAGGATATGTGAGTAATATTATTTGCCCATGCATTTTTATTAAGAAAACAATATCCGGATTTGTGATTATAGCTGTATATGTTGATGATTTGAATATCATTGGAACAGAAAATGAGATCCATGAAGCAACAGTATACTTAAAGGAAGAATTTGAAATGAAAGATCTTGGAAAAACCAAGTATTGCCTTGGTTTACAAATTGAGCAAATGCACAATGGGATATTTGTGCATCAATCAAATTACACAGAAAAGATCTTGAAACGCTTTAATATGGATAAAGCAAATCCTTTAAGTACTCCAATGGTCGTTAGATCACTCAATATTAAAACTGATCCATTTCGACCCTGTGAAGAAAATGAAGAAATTCTTGGTCCTGAATTTCCATATCTCAGTGCCATTGGAGCTCTAATGTATCTTGCTAATTGTACTAGACCTGACATTTCTTTTGCAGTTAATTTATTAGCGAGGTTCAGTTCAGCTCCAACAAAAAGGCATTGGAAAGGGGTCAAACATATACTTCGATACCTTCGAGGAAATGTTGATTTGGGTTTATTTTATTCTAACAATTCAAAACAAGAATTGATTGGTTATGCAGATGCAGGACATTTATCTGATCCTCATAAAGCGAAATCTCAAACAGGCTATGTGTTCACAAATAATGGAACTACAATTTCTTGGCGTTCCCAGAAACAAACGCTTGTCACTACTTCCTCAAATCATTCTGAAATTATTGCATTACATGAAGCAAGTAGAGAGTGTGTGTGGCTTAGATCAATGACACATCATATTGAAGAATCTTGTGGTTTTCCAGTCAACAAAAGTCCAACAATTTTATATGAAGATAATGCAGCATGCATTGCACAGTTAAGGGAAGGATATATCAAAAGTGATAGAACCAAACATATACCTCAAAGATTCTTTTCATACACTCAAGAGCTAATAAAAGACAATCATATAGATATCAAGTATATTCAGTCTAGCCAGAATTCAGCTGATCTTTTCACAAAGGCACTTCCAACTGCAATCTTTAGAAAGCACGTTCACGATATTGGAATGCGACATCTACATACTATGTGAAGGAAGATTATACATATCAACTTGAGGGGGACTGTACTCTTTTTCCTTAAGCTAAAGTTTTTCCCACTGGGTTTTATTTAGCAAGGTTTTAACGAGGCAGTTGCAAAATATTGTTATTCAAGGGGGAGTATTATGAATGTGAATGAACAATATATTGCTTGTGAATGAACAATATATTGCTTGTGAGAGAATAGTACTCAAATAGTGAAAAGAAAATCTCTATATAAAGGGATTGAAATTCATTAATGAGGATGTTAAGATTAAGAAGAAGAAAAGATAGATTACTCTCCAAATTCTTTCAATATTATAGTTCTCTAAATTCTCTCCAAACTCTTTCTAAATTCTCTCAAAATCATTCTACTATAAAATATTTTTCTTCTAGTTAAATACTACTAAAATCAAGTTTAGTTCTATAACAAAATAAGTAATTCAATCTTTATTTCACAACAATATGCACTTTAAGAGAAGTCAATGGCTACTGGATTACTGTATTGAAATTGACAGGTTTATTTCATTGCATAAATTCAGGGAATTTGATATGAAAAATTAGTGGATATTTTCTATTGTAACTGCGTGATGTAATTGCTCCTTGTATCGTCATGAAGCAGAATGTTTCCATTACACTGAACATGACGAGATCCTGCCAAAGCCATCGAAGCTCAAGCTGGTTTAGGGCCGAAGCAGAGGCTCAGCCCTACTCGGGAAAAGGGGTTTCAAACATGGATTAGCACATGACATTTAACCCAAATTACAGTTACTATAACAGAAGAATGTGCAAATCGGCTTCGTGCATCGGTTCAATCAATCGTTCTGTTTGCTTGTAGTCTCTGCGCTGATTGTGTGACAAACAACAATGGGAAAAGATGACAGACCTTTTTGTCTTTGTCCATTGATCAGATCCCACAAGAAGCCATGTAAAGAAAAAGGCAGATACACCTTTTTTTTTCTTTTCTCCTTGTAATTTCAAATGGTGAGATGATTGATTCCAGACTTTCAGAATGAATGGACGCTTCTAGAGCTAGTGAGTTGGGTTGGAATAACTACTTAAAGTAATGTGTTGTCGCAAGTCTCCTTAGTCAATCGCAGCTTGAAGTTTTTTAAGACGTGCAAAGGTTGAGTTATGTTGCTATATTAGTATTCTCACAACATTTTTTTTTAAAGTTTGTCATATATAAATATTTCATTTTTATTAATCAACATAAAATATTTAAATTATATATTACAAATTTAATTATCAATTTACTTGCGGGGCTTAACCATAAAAAAACTCCCTTAGATACATTAAAAGATTCATAATCAAATCATCACTCCCCTCCAATTATATTTAGCAAAAAAATATAACCATCACGTTGGATTACCAACAACATCAATCCTAAAAGATAATATATTTTTACTTTTAAGTTCTATAAAAAAAAAATTTTACAATCAAGTTCTAAAACTAATTAAAATGCATCATATTAGTTCTAATCCGACAAACCTAACGGAAATTAATGATGTGTCAGTGCATACCTAGAAAAATCAAGACACAAGATATCTTTGAGTTCATAAAAACTGCATAACCTGTGCAAAAAATTTCACCAGAAAACAACCATTACTTAGAAAGGCTATAGGAAATGTAAAAAAGGTATAAAAAGAGTCACCATTGTTCCCAAATCAACCCCATTAACAGGAAAGTAACAAATGATTTCTATAGTAATCAAACATAAACCTTAAGTAAATTTAATGTTTTAGTCTTACAGATTAATAGACTCAATTGTTCTTCGTGCATAAGGAAATGACCAGATAATTCCGCAATAGTTCACGATCAATTTGTAAACCAGAAAAAGCAATTAATCAATTTTTAGAGATCAATCAATCCATAATAAATAATAAAAAATTCACCAGCGTAGACATCTTTATCTTTAGCCACAACTTCTCCATTGAAATGCCTAAGGGAAAGGAAACTTCATTCTTTTGTGTAGTACCAATAGTTCTCTAAAAAAAAGCTCTCAATAGACAAAAGAATTCATCATATAGAAATAACAACACCATAATTAAAAAAAATAGTGAAAAATTTTCCAATTTTAAAAAACCAAAACTTTTAAAATTCTAAAAAAAAAAAGCAAATTTTAAGTTTCTTCCCCCAATTTTCTTAGGAACTAAACAAAAGGACAAAATCAATTAAATAAAAAAAATCAAAGCAAATGAGGGGAAATACAACACACCAGATTTTGAAAATTGGTTATTTACTCACATAATTCAATAGCCTTGACATTAACACCACCATAACCTTCCTCCTCCAAAATTTGACCTTACATCATCATCATCGGCTTTGTTACTATTAGGAACCGAAGAAGGAGTAACAGGGGCATCTTCATCGCCATGTTTGCTTCTGTCATCGTGCTTTTTCCTTCGGTAAGAACAATGATGATGATGGTGGTGGCGATGTTTGTGACACTTGGAGGACTTACGTCATGACCCAAACCGGGGGGGCTATGATCGGTTTTAGGGAACGAAAATTCTTTCAAATCTGAAACCTATAGCAAGCCTTAAAAGAAAAGCATGCAATAAAATAAAATAAAATAAATATTTATTCAGCAAAAATTAAATCACAAATAATAAAATGAATTCTTTACCTTCCTTTAATAAAATAATATCTCATCTCATATCATAAATAAAATTTCTTAATACAAATCTTCAAAGAAACACTATGGATTAAAAACTCATACATGCATAAACTCAAATACAACTCTTGACAGAATCAAATACAACTACTATTGCAACGTCTAGAGTATAAAATAAAACTCAAGTAAGTGATTTATATAATAGGACCGGAGCGGAAGAAATCCTGCGAATAGGTCTAATGCTGAGGTTTGAAGATTATAACTCTTCTGTAAAAATATCAACGGAGGGGAGTCAGACCTTATTGAGTGAATTATTATAATATATATACACACATAACTAAATGTCAAATGCAGACACTCAAAAGTATATATAATAAATATATATATAGGCAAGTACACACAAATGCAAATAAAATCATTTTATATTTAATACTGAAAATCATCAATTTATGAAGGATCAAATAGAACCCTATGTTTTTGCAACCTCAAATATCAATAGAACTCTCTCTAGTCATACGGGCCCACTTATTTTCAAATAATTCACTTAGTCCAACTGGACAGTAGATTAGCCCTAGATACTAAGTCGACTAAGCTCCAGCAGTTTGACTGTCAGTGTGATTGGCCCCGAGACACTTAGTCAACCGAGCTCCAGCAATCACACCATTAATCACATCACACATCAAATTAATCATATCATTCTTAACTAAATCGTAATTTCCACAATAAATTAATAATTCAACCTATCATCTATCGCACTGGTACATACACGGTGCTAATGTTGTCTACTAGGAAGCACGTTCTATCGATATCCTTCATTAAAATAAAACATACATTCAAGTAACAAAATAATGTATAATGACATTCAAAATGATCAAATAAATCATATATATACCGGAAATATACCTAAAATAAACTAAGTATATTTCAGGTATATATAAGTAAAATAAATTCAATTAAATCATGTAATATACTCAAAATCAACCAATAAGATATTTAAACATAATTTGAAAGTAAATCACAAAGAAAACATGCATTTATTTTAAAATATACCAAAAGTATACTAAAAATATACCTACTATATACTTAAACATTCAATAAAGTAATTATGCAAAATTTACATTTAAAACATAGAATTCTAAAACATGCATCCTAAACAATGTATATATATCATAATAACTTACATGTGTGCGCTTCTCGAGACGGGTCCGATGGGCCTGGTCCACTAGGTCTTGGTCTCGGCGTAACTAACAATAAAATAATAACACAAAAATCAGAATAAATCCAACTTAACTTCTAGAGACTCGATCTAGGACTACTAACACAGACAGAGAATAAGAATTAGACTTGATGTCACGTTTTACTAGAATTCTACCAAAAATTCGGTAGAATCTCCTCTGTAAAACGGACATCTCTCTACTTAAAAAGTAGAGCTGGTCCTGCAAGAAAATTACACTTCAAACCAAAATTCTCACAACTCCTCGGTCGAGATCCCAAACTATAAATTCTCCCGATCGAGGTACACAATTCACAACAAAATACAATAAAATATATTAAAATTCAATAAATATCAAAAATACCCTTTAAGTATCAAAATATGGCAATTTAAGTATTAAAACACCAAAAGTAATTATTTTACCAATAATTACTTAAAAACCCTAATTAATAATATAATATTCTTAAAATCGATATTTCTCGATAATTCCACAAATATTAATAAAAATTCATTTTATAAATCCAAATTACTTAATTAGTCCAAAAAAACATATTAAAAAATTACTAAAAATCCATTTATTTACAAAAATAGTATATTATATATAATTTGAAAATATTTTTTGAAAAATAGTATTAATTAGTTAAAATTAGTAAATAGTTTGTAAAAATCATTTTTATACCTCAAATAATATTAAAATCAATTAAATTTAATATTCAATAAAATTATCACCAAATTATCAAAATACCCCTACTATATAAAAATACACATAAAATAGTAAAAGCATTCAAAAATTCAATACAAATTATATAAATACTAAAAAATTATTTTCTCAACATATTATTCATTAAAATCAACAAATACACTTAATTAATCCATTATTTCTAATTAAATATATATTTAACTTATATTTTCAAAATTGACATAAACTAAAAATAATTATAAAAATTAAAAAAAATACACAAAAATTATAAATTAAATTCTAAAATTACCAATAACCATCAATAACACCAAAAATCACAATTTCATAATTTATTTATTTAATTTACGAAAATAATAAAATAATAAAAAATCCACAAAAATCAAAATAATTCCCAAAAATCACACAAAAATTCTATGATGTAGATTAAGCTAAGGGGAACAATATATGTTAAGGCATCAAGCATGAATCACAGAGAATCAAGCCTAGAAAAATTGAAAAACTCTAGATGATTGAAAATTAAAATTGCTCACCACCAAAATCTAGACCAAACCAGGTGAAATAAAGCTTAGAAACACACTCACTGGTGCTCAAGGAAGAGGATGAAACCGGCGGTGTAGACAGAGGTGGCCGAAAACGGGACGAACGGCGAAGGGCTTGATTTCGATTTTTCCGGCTACTAATGCTTCAAACAACGCCGGAGAAGGAGGCTGAAGGCGACAGAGCTAGCTGGCAGGCGAGGAGGTGCTCTGATTGGAGAAGAAACGAATGGTGAGGGAGAGGGAAGGGAGCGATTGGGGAGAGAGAGTGAGGGAGGAGGGTGGTTTTGTTATTTTATATATATATATATATATATATATATATATATATATATATATATATCAACTCATTAAATTACATTTAAATAATGTAATTTATTAAAATATTAATATTTAAAATACTAATGCACCAAATTAAATATTAATAAAATAGTATTTCTCGAAATAATAACTTAAAGACATACATTTACGTAGAAAATGTTAATTAAACGTAAAAGAAAAATGATAATAATTCACAAGATAATAAAATAATCAATTATTGTTTTAAATTTATTAACATTGCATATCCTATTTTAAAATAAAATAATTTAAAAATTTAGATTATTACAACTTATCTTTCTCGTGTTCATTATCAAAAGGTGATCAACGGTACTTGCAACAGAAGGCATCAATGTGCTTGCCATTACAAAAAAATTTCCAAATAAAATTGGAGTTAGGGTCAAGGTGTGGTAATGTGGCAATGATGTGGCAGTTATATATCAGGTTCACTGACAGGTTATAAAGAGTTTTAGAGAGGAAATATGTCACGACCCAAAACAGGGGCCATGACCGGCGCTAGGGAACGGGAATTCTTTCGAATCCGGAACCCGTAGCAAGCCTAAAAAAAATAAAATAAACATGCAATAATAGTAACAATATATAATGCAGCGGAAATAAAAATCGTAAATATCACAATAATAATCCGCCACGGGATTTAAATCAAATCCTCATCATTTTATATATATAAACTCTTTTAATACAAATCCAGTTCAAATATATATAATACAACATCTCTTTAAATGTTTAATGACTACTGTAGTGTCTAGATAAAATAAAACTCAATACTCAGAGAAGCAGTTTACACAAAGAAGCCGGGGCGGAAGAAATTCGGCGTATAGGCCTGCTACTGAGGTCTGAAGATGATGACTCTCCTGAAAAATTAGTCAACAGAGGGGAGTCAGACCTCACTGAGTTAATTACTATAGTATATATACATGCATACTAAATGTCAATGCATACACTCAAGTATATATCTAATATGTATATATACAGACAAATACACATAGATGTTGTGAAATCATTTTATATATATTTTACTGAAAATCATCGTTTATGAAGGATCAAATAGAACCCTATGATATCGCAACCTCAATCAGTGTTAGACAACACTCTAGCCATACAGGCTCACTTATTCCAAAATATTCACTTATTCCATTTAGACAGTAGACTGACCCCGAGACACTAAGTCAACCGAGCTCCAGCAGTCTGACTGCCAATGTGATTGACCCCGAGACACTTGGTTAATCGAGCTCTAGCAATCACACCCAAATCACATCTCACACATCAGATAAATCAATTCCAATCAATATCCTCAAACTGGTTAGTAATATAGCCTAAATGCTATAAGCGCACCGGTACGTACTCGGTCCTAGTTGTAATATCCCGTGTTTTTAAAAATAATTTTTACACTGTACCGGGATATACAGTGTCAATAATTTTTATGCATTATACGATGTTTTTATGAGTTAATATGTATTTTAAACCTATTTTAATTACTGTCTATTATTTTCAGTATTTTACGTAAAATTTTCCCGGGACTTTCATTTTCGGGGAAATTTTCACGTAAACAATATATTATTAATTATTTTAAATGTATTTACGGGTTTGCATGAACTCATACATATTTTTAAATTATTAAATAAAGCCTGTGTGTGTATATTTAATTAGGGTTTATTATTACCCTAATATTTTATTATTTATTTATTATTATTTGATTATTTTATTTATTATTTTTTTTCTTTTTTCTTTTTTCTTTTTTTTCTTTTTCTTTTCCTTTTTCTTTCTTTTTCTTTTCTTTTCTCTTTCCTTTTCTTTCTTTTTCTTTTTCTTCTTCTTCTTCTTTCTTCTCCCGTGGGTGCCGCCGGACCACTACATTTTGCCACCGTGGTTTCTCCCTCCTCCGGCCACCGTTTTCGACACCGCCGGTCTCTATCTTCTCCTTGAGCTCCGGTGAGTGTTATTCTAGCTTTTGTTTGAGCTAAAACGGTCTAGAATTGCTTAGGTTTTGAGTTGAATATTTCGGCCACTTTTGGTTTTCGATTTTTTTGAGCTTCAATTTGGATGATTCATGGAAACTTCCTTCACAAATGTTGTTCCTGGTAGTTTAATCTTCATGTATGAATTTTTGTAGAATTTTTGGAGATTTTTTGGATTTTTGGGTATTTTTGAATATTTTAATATTATTTTCGAATTTTCGGAAATTAATTATTTAAATTATGAAATTGGAGTTTATGGTTGAATTAGGTGTTGAAATGAATTATAGAAATTTATTTGGAATTTTTATGAATTTCTAAGTATTTATTTTTAATTATTGAAGTTTAGGTGATTTTGGAAAATTAAGTTAATTGTGTTTTTATTTGAATTTAATTGGTTAATTGAGTTTAATTATTGATGTTATTGATAAATATGTTGAGAAAATTAATTTTGGATAATTGTATGATTTTTAGTGAATTTTTGAAGTAATTTAGGTATATATATATATATAGGGGTATTTTGGTAATTTTACCCTAAATTGGCTAAAAATGTAATTTAATTGGTTTTAATATTTATTTAAGGTATAAAAATGATTTCTACAAAATATTTGGTATTTTTAACTAATTAAAACTATTTTTCGTGAATTATTTTCAATTATATATATAATATACGGTTTTTCAAATAAAATGAGTTTTAATCGATTTTTATAGTGTTTCAAGGTCAATTATGTAATTTTTATTTATAAAATGTATTTTTATGATTTAAGGATATTTTTGGTATATTTGAATATATTTTCTGTGTTTGTGGACCCCGGTCGACAGATTGTAGTCTGGAGTCCGACCGAGGGGTTGTGATTGTTTATGGTGTTATTTTCGAAGTGTATTTTCTTTGCAGGGTCGGCTCTACTCTTTTGAGTAGAGAGATGTCTGTTTTACAGGGGAGGTTCTGCCGGATTTCCGGTAGAATTCTCGTAAAACGTGATATCCAGTCGAGCCCTAATTTTCGATTCTGTATTTAATACTCTAGATTGAATTCTAGGATTTCTGTTAGGGTTATTCTGATGTCGAGTAATTATTTCTTGTTTAGTTGCGCCGAGACCGAGGGTTAGTGGACCAGGCCCGTCGGACTTGTCTCGTGGAGCGCATTAGGTGAGTTACTATATTATATATATATGCTTAGGATGCATGATTTAGAAAATGCATGTTTTATTTTGACTAATTATGCATAAATAACATGATTTATATTCAAGTATATTTTTGGTATATAATAAATTATATACATGTTTTATTAATAAAATATATTTAAAATGTTTTTAAATATATTTTTAGTTTAATTCATGATTTGATTGAATTTATTTGACGTATATATACTCAAAATATACTTGGTTTATGTTTGGTATATTTTCGGTATATATATGGTTTATATTGTTGATTTATTTAAATTCATGCATCATGTATTTGTGAATGAATGTTTTATTATTTATTACTGAAGGATATCAATAGAACGTGCTACCTAGTGGGCAGCACTAGGACCGAGTACGTACCGGTACGCCTATAGTATTTAGGCTATATTACTAACTTATTTGTGGATATTGATTTGATATTGATTATTGATATGTGAGATGTGATTTGGGTGTGATTGCTGGAGCTCGGTTGACCAAGTGTCTCGGGGCCAATCACACTGGCAGTTAGACTGCTGGAGCTCGGTTGACTTAGTGTCTCGGGGCCAGTCTACTGTCCATATGGATTAAGTGGATATATTTGGAATCAGTGAGCCTGTATGGCTAGAGTGTTGTTTAACACTATTTTCTGAGGTTGCGATATTCTAGGGTTCTATGTGATCCTTCATAAAAGTTGATTTTCAGACAAAATATATAAAATGATTTTTCTGCATCTGTATGAACTTGCCTGTATATATACATATTACTCATATACTGTTGACTGTATGCATTATCACTTAGAGTGTATGTATATATACTATAGTAATTCACTCAGTGAGGTCTGACTCCCCTCCGTTGACTATTTTTCAGGAGAGTCAACTTCCTCAGACCTCAGTAGCAGGTCGATACGCCGGATTTCTTCCGCCCCGGCTTCTTTATGTAAATTGTCTACTTGAGTCTTATTTATTTTATCTAGACACTGCAGTAGCTGTAAATTAAAGTATTGGATTTTATGTACTTTATTTTAAAGAGATGTATTATGTTAAAACTGGATTTGTATAAAGATTATACATTTATGAGATTATATATGCGATGTGATGAGTTTTGAATTATATCCAGTTGAGATGGATGATATTGTAATATTTATGATATTTATGATTTTATTTTCCGCTGCACATATATATATTATATGGTTATTGTTATTGCATTTTTATTTTTTTATTTTTAGGCTTGCTACGGGTTCCGGATTCGAAAGAATTCCCGTTCCCTAGCGCCGGTCATGGCCCCTGTTTTGGGTCGTGACAAAGTTGGTATCAGAGCGAAGTTCGTTTCTGAGTGGAGTTCTATGTCAGGGCTTAGTTATGTGAGTTGTGGCCCTAGTTTTAAAGTTGTGTTTTCTGTTGGACTACTGCAGTGTATTAGGTTCGAGTATGTCTTGATAAGTATTCCTTGCTGTAGTTTTCAGCGTTATTCCTCCGTTGTCTGTTTTGTCTGAATCTTTCCGTTTGTCTTTTCAGAATGAGGAGGCGAGCGCGTGTCGCTCCACCGGTCGTTGAGGCCGAGGATGATGAGTCTTTTCAGGACGAGGTTTTACCTCCTGAGCCGCCAGTTAGACGTAGAGGTCGTGGCAGGGGTAGACCTCGAGGAGCGGCAGGTCGCCGTAGGCAGAGAGAGTTACAGGACGAGGAGCCTGTTGAGCCTGAATTTGATATTCCTGTTCCTCCAGTTGTTCAGCCTGTTCAGCCTGCCTATCAGCAGGGTATGTCTGACCCTGAGGCAGCTTTGTTCTATGCCCGAGTTGGCAGGATTGCTTTTGATGGGACTTCTGATCCTTTAGATTTTCTGCATACGATTGAGACTAGGACTCGGACTGCTCATACCGAGTACCAGAGGATCATGATCGTTGAGTTGTCTGTCGAGGGATCAGCCTTGGATTGGTTTATTCAGATGATCCAGCCTTATATGATGACGATGACATGGGCTCAGTTTCGAGAGCGATTCATGAGGAGATTTTGTCCAGAGCCTCTTCGTTTGAGCTATCGTCTTCGTCTGACCAGTATTTCTCGTGGAGATCGATCTGTAGAGGAGTATACCCGAGAGTTCCTTCGTCTGGGTAGATATGCTGAGGATCTGATGCGAGATCAGTATTTCGCTGTTACTACGTATGTTACTGGTTTGGGTTCAGCTTTTGCTGGTATGCCTACAGCAGGTCTTACTCTCGAGTCTGTGATTGAGCTAGCTAAGGAGATTGAGCTGAGGTTAGTTAGGCAGGGAGCGATGCCTGATTATTACCAGTTGGGAGTTCAGTCGAGTGGATCGCAGGCTACTCCGTATCCGAGTTTTCATGTTGGTTCGAGTAGTCAGCAGCGAGGTTCGACTCAGCAGAGTCAGAGACAGCAGCAGCGAGTGCATCGGAGCAGTAGACATGGTCGTGGAGGTCAGCGTAGATCATTCAGATTTGGGTCAGGTGCTTCGAGCAGCAACAGTGGTCGTAGTTCTGGATCAGCGGCCAGTGTTTGTCAGACTTGTGGTAGAGTCCATCAGGGACCGTGTTATCTGACACCGTTGACATGTTTCAGATGCGGACAGACAGGACATTTTGCCAGATTGTGTCCTTATCCCGGATATCAGCAGCAGCAGATTCCGCGATTCCCACAGCAGTCGATTGCTAGTGCTGCACCTATGCCATTTCAGTTACCACCAGCTCAGCATCAGAGTTCTACTCAGTTTGTTCCACAGCAGAGTCGTGGTAGAGGTACTAGAGGAGGTACCCGAGGCGTTGGCCAGGCTTCTACCAGTCAGCAGGGAGGTCGAGGCCAGGCCAGAGTTTTTCATCTGACTCAGCAGGATGCTCAGGCATCTAATGCAGTCGTGGCAGGTATTCTTTCTGTTTGTTACCTGGATGCTTTGGTTTTGTTTGATCCGGGTGCCACGCATTCGTTTGTTTCTCCTGTTTTTGCTTCTAAATCTTGTTGGCAAGCTTCGAGGATGGCTTTTCCTTTGTCTGTTGCCACTCCTCTGAGTGATTCTTTGGACACCGATATTGTTCTTTCTGGTTGTCCAGTTCTCGTGGGAGATAGAGAATTACCCGCCGATTTGATTTTGTTGGATGTGATGGAGTTCGATGTTATTTTGGGAATGGATTGGTTGTCCCAGCATTATGCCGTGGTTGATTGCAGGAATAAGGAGGTGATTTTTAGAATTCCTGGTGAAGAAGATTTTAAGTTTGTTGGTGACAGGAGTTCAGCACCTCAGAATCTTATTTCTGTTATTTCAGCTAGGAAGTTGTTGAAGAAAGGTTGTCAGGGGTTTTTGGCATTGGTTAGGGATACGTCAGTGGAGAAGTTGTCACTCACAGATGTTCCTGTTGCTTGTGAGTTTCCTGATGTTTTTCCCGAGGAGTTGCCAGGTTTACCACCTCATAGAGAGATTGAGTTCTGTATTGATGTGGTTCCAGGTATTACTCCTATATCTATGACACCCTATCGTATGGCTCCTACAGAGTTGAGAGAGTTGAAGGAGCAATTGCAAGAGTTGTTGGATAAGGGTTTTATCAGACCTAGTGTTTCTCCTTGGGGTGCACCAGTCCTGTTTGTGAAGAAGAAGGATGGTACCCTGAGACTGTGCATTGACTACAGAGAGCTTAACAAGGTGACAGTGAAGAACAAGTATCCTCTCCCGAGGATAGATGATTTATTTGATCAGCTCCAGGGTGCACAATTCTTTTCTAAGGTTGACTTGAGGTCGGGTTATCATCAGCTGCGGATCAGTGAAGCTGATATTCCTAAGACAGCTTTCCGCACTCGATATGGTCATTATGAGTTTTTGGTGATGTCTTTTGGTTTGACTAATGCACCAGCAGCTTTTATGGACCTGATGAACAGAGTATTCCGACCGTATGTGGATCAGTTTGTGGTAGTCTTCATTGATGATATACTGGTATATTCGAGGGGTATGGAAGAGCACGTATATCACTTGAGGATTGTACTGCAGACACTGAGAGATCATCAGCTTTATGCTAAATTCTCGAAGTGTGATTTCTGGATGGAGAGTTTTTCTTTTCTTGGACACGTAGTGTCTAAAGAAGGTATTCAGGTTGATCCACAGAAGATTGAAGCAGTATCTGAGTGGCCTAGACCTACTTCAGTTACTGAGATTCGGAGTTTTCTGGGTTTAGCCGGGTATTATAGGCGGTTTGTGCAGGATTTTTCCAGGATAGCAGCCCCTATGACTCGCTTGACTCAGAAGAATGTTAGATTTGAGTGGTCAGAAGCTTGTGAGAATAGTTTTCAGTTGTTGAAGGAGAAGTTGACCACAGCGCCAGTATTAGCTTTGCCTAATAGTGTGGATAAGTTCACAGTTTACTGTGATGCCTCTAGAATTGGTCTTGGTTGTGTGTTGATGCAGAATGGAAGGGTGATAGCCTATGCTTCGAGGCAGTTGAAGAAGCATGAGCAGAACTATCCTACACATGATCTAGAGATGGCTGCAGTGATCTTTGCTTTGAAGATTTGGAGACATTATTTGTACGGGGTGACTTGTGAGATATTTACTGATCACAAGAGCCTTAAGTACATTTTTCAGCAGCGAGATTTGAATCTGAGGCAGAGAAGATGGTTGGAATTGTTGAAGGATTATGATTGCGAGATTCTTTACCATCCGGGTAAAGCTAATGTGGTAGCAGATGCCTTGAGTAGGAAGTCCTCAGGTAGTCTTGCTCACATCGGTGTGGAGAGGAGACCATTGATCCAGGAATTGCATCTGATGGTGGATCAAGGTCTGATGATGAAGATCAGTAGATCAGGTGGACTGTTAGCTCAGTTTAAAGTACGATCTGTACTAAGGGATAGGATTAAAGCAGCTCAGAGCCGAGATCCTATTCTGGAAGAGCTTGCAGAGAATGTCAGAGCAGGGAAGTTCACTGATTTCACACTCGATGATGATGGTGTGTTGTGGATCAGTGGTAGATTGTGTGTTCCTGATGTGGATGATTTGAGAGAAGAGATCCTAGAGGAAGCACATTCTACAGCTTACAGCGTTCATCCTGGTGTTACTAAGATGTACCACAGTATCAGAGATCTATACTGGTGGGATGGATTGAAGAAGGATGTTGCTGATTATGTTGCTAAGTGCTTGACGTGTCAGCAAGTGAAAGCCGAACATCAGAAGCCTTCTGGGAAGCTTCAGCCTCTTCCTATTCCCGAGTGGAAGTGGGAAAGGATAGCTATGGATTTTGTGGTCGGTTTACCTCGTTCGAAGGATGGATACGATTCCATCTGGGTGATTGTAGACAGATTGACGAAGTCTGCACATTTCTTGCCTGTGAAAGCCACATATTCGGTTGCTAGATTGGCGAAGTTGTACGTGAAGCATATTGTATGCCTTCATGGAGTACCTGTGTCCATTGTGTCAGATAGAGGTTCGGTGTTTACTTCTCGTTTCTGGCAGAAGTTGCAAGAAGCGATGGGCACTAGGTTGGATTTCAGTACTGCTTTTCATCCTCAGACAGATGGCCAGTCTGAGAGGACGATCCAGACACTAGAAGATATGTTGAGGATGTGTGTCTTGGATTTGGGAGGTAGCTGGGATGATCATTTGTCGCTTGTTGAGTTTGCATATAATAACAGCTACCATAGCAGTATTGGCATGGCACCATATGAGGCGTTGTATGGAAGGAAGTGTAGATCCCCGTTGAGTTGGGATGAGATTGGTGAGAGAGCTTTGACTGGACCAGAGATGGTTCAGGATGCTGCAGAGAAAGTCGCCGTGATCAAGCGGAGATTAGAGACCGCAGTTAGCAGACAGAAGAGTTATGCGGATCCTAGGCGCAGAGATGTGGAGTTTCAGGTTGGAGATTTCGTTTTTCTGAAAGTATCTCCGATGAAGGGTGTGATGAGATTTGGTAGGAAGGGTAAGTTAGCACCGAGATATATTGGACCGTTTGAGATTCTGGAGAGAATTGGCACTGTTGCATATCGGTTGGATTTGCCTCCGAGTATGTCGCAGGTGCATCCAGTATTTCATATCTCGATGTTGAGGAAGTATATCTCAGATCCTTCACATGTGTTGCAACCTGACAGTGTGGAAGTGAGTGAAGATTTGACGTTTGTGGAAGAACCTGTGGCGATCGTTGATTTTCAAGTTCGACAGTTGCGATCGAAGCAGATTCCGATGGTCAAGGTTTTGTGGCGTAGCGACAGAGTTGAAGAGCATACGTGGGAGACTGAAGCTGAGATGCGAGCTTCTTACCCGTATCTCTTTCCTTCCTGATTCTGTAATCTTGTTTTTGGAATTCGGGGACGAATTCTTGTAAGGGGGGAAGACTGTAATATCCCGTGTTTTTAAAAATAATTTTTACACTGTACCGGGATATATAGTGTCAATAATTTTTATGCATTATACGATGTTTTTATGAGTTAATATGTATTTTAAACCTATTTTAATTACTGTCTATTATTTTCAGTATTTTACGTAAAATTTTCCCGGGACTTTCATTTTCGGGGAAATTTTCACGTAAACAATGTATTATTAATTATTTTAAATGTATTTACGGGTTTGCATGAACTCATACATATTTTTAAATTATTAAATAAAGCCTGTGTGTGTATATTTAATTAGGGTTTATTATTACCCTAATATTTTATTATTTATTTATTATTATTTGATTATTTTATTTATTATTTTTTTTCTTTTTTCTTTTTTCTTTTTTTTCTTTTTCTTTTCCTTTTTCTTTCTTTTTCTTTTCTTTTCTCTTTCCTTTTCTTTCTTTTTCTTTTTCTTCTTCTTCTTCTTTCTTCTCCCGTGGGTGCCGCCGGACCACTACATTTTGCCACCGTGGTTTCTCCCTCCTCCGGCCACCGTTTTCGACACCGCCGGTCTCTATCTTCTCCTTGAGCTCCGGTGAGTGTTATTCTAGCTTTTGTTTGAGCTAAAACGGTCTAGAATTGCTTAGGTTTTGAGTTGAATATTTCGGCCACTTTTGGTTTTCGATTTTTTTGAGCTTCAATTTGGATGATTCATGGAAACTTCCTTCACAAATGTTGTTCCTGGTAGTTTAATCTTCATGTATGAATTTTTGTAGAATTTTTGGAGATTTTTTGGATTTTTGGGTATTTTTGAATATTTTAATATTATTTTCGAATTTTCGGAAATTAATTATTTAAATTATGAAATTGGAGTTTATGGTTGAATTAGGTGTTGAAATGAATTATAGAAATTTATTTGGAATTTTTATGAATTTCTAAGTATTTATTTTTAATTATTGAAGTTTAGGTGATTTTGGAAAATTAAGTTAATTGTGTTTTTATTTGAATTTAATTGGTTAATTGAGTTTAATTATTGATGTTATTGATAAATATGTTGAGAAAATTAATTTTGGATAATTGTATGATTTTTAGTGAATTTTTGAAGTAATTTAGGTATATATATATATATAGGGGTATTTTGGTAATTTTACCCTAAATTGGCTAAAAATGTAATTTAATTGGTTTTAATATTTATTTAAGGTATAAAAATGATTTCTACAAAATATTTGGTATTTTTAACTAATTAAAACTATTTTTCGTGAATTATTTTCAATTATATATATAATATACGGTTTTTCAAATAAAATGAGTTTTAATCGATTTTTATAGTGTTTCAAGGTCAATTATGTAATTTTTATTTATAAAATGTATTTTTATGATTTAAGGATATTTTTGGTATATTTGAATATATTTTCTGTGTTTGTGGACCCCGGTCGACAGATTGTAGTCTGGAGTCCGACCGAGGGGTTGTGATTGTTTATGGTGTTATTTTCGAAGTGTATTTTCTTTGCAGGGTCGGCTCTACTCTTTTGAGTAGAGAGATGTCTGTTTTACAGGGGAGGTTCTGCCGGATTTCCGGTAGAATTCTCGTAAAACGTGATATCCAGTCGAGCCCTAATTTTCGATTCTGTATTTAATACTCTAGATTGAATTCTAGGATTTCTGTTAGGGTTATTCTGATGTCGAGTAATTATTTCTTGTTTAGTTGCGCCGAGACCGAGGGTTAGTGGACCAGGCCCGTCGGACTTGTCTCGTGGAGCGCATTAGGTGAGTTACTATATTATATATATATGCTTAGGATGCATGATTTAGAAAATGCATGTTTTATTTTGACTAATTATGCATAAATAACATGATTTATATTCAAGTATATTTTTGGTATATAATAAATTATATACATGTTTTATTAATAAAATATATTTAAAATGTTTTTAAATATATTTTTAGTTTAATTCATGATTTGATTGAATTTATTTGACGTATATATACTCAAAATATACTTGGTTTATGTTTGGTATATTTTCGGTATATATATGGTTTATATTGTTGATTTATTTAAATTCATGCATCATGTATTTGTGAATGAATGTTTTATTATTTATTACTGAAGGATATCAATAGAACGTGCTACCTAGTGGGCAGCACTAGGACCGAGTACGTACCGGTACGCCTATAGTATTTAGGCTATATTACTAACTTATTTGTGGATATTGATTTGATATTGATTATTGATATGTGAGATGTGATTTGGGTGTGATTGCTGGAGCTCGGTTGACCAAGTGTCTCGGGGCCAATCACACTGGCAGTTAGACTGCTGGAGCTCGGTTGACTTAGTGTCTCGGGGCCAGTCTACTGTCCATATGGATTAAGTGGATATATTTGGAATCAGTGAGCCTGTATGGCTAGAGTGTTGTTTAACACTATTTTCTGAGGTTGCGATATTCTAGGGTTCTATGTGATCCTTCATAAAAGTTGATTTTCAGACAAAATATATAAAATGATTTTTCTGCATCTGTATGAACTTGCCTGTATATATACATATTACTCATATACTGTTGACTGTATGCATTATCACTTAGAGTGTATGTATATATACTATAGTAATTCACTCAGTGAGGTCTGACTCCCCTCCGTTGACTATTTTTCAGGAGAGTCAACTTCCTCAGACCTCAGTAGCAGGTCGATACGCCGGATTTCTTCCGCCCCGGCTTCTTTATGTAAATTGTCTACTTGAGTCTTATTTATTTTATCTAGACACTGCAGTAGCTGTAAATTAAAGTATTGGATTTTATGTACTTTATTTTAAAGAGATGTATTATGTTAAAACTGGATTTGTATAAAGATTATACATTTATGAGATTATATATGCGATGTGATGAGTTTTGAATTATATCCAGTTGAGATGGATGATATTGTAATATTTATGATATTTATGATTTTATTTTCCGCTGCACATATATATATTATATGGTTATTGTTATTGCATTTTTATTTTTTTATTTTTAGGCTTGCTACGGGTTCCGGATTCGAAAGAATTCCCGTTCCCTAGCGCCGGTCATGGCCCCTGTTTTGGGTCGTGACACTAGTGTTGCCCACTAGGTAGCACGTTCTATTGATATCCTTCATTAATAAATATAAAACATTCATTCACAAATAAATGATGCATGAATTTAAATAAAATAACAATATAAACCATATATATACTGGAAATATACCAAAAGTAAACCAGGTATATTTCGAGTATATATACGTCAAATAAATTCAATCAAATTATAAATTAAGCTAGAAATATATTTAAAAACATTTTAAATATGATTTATTAATAAAACATGCATATAATTTAATATATACCAAAAATAAATCAAAAATAAACTAAATATAAACTTAAGTAATAATCAAATTATTTATGCATATTTAATCAAAATAAAAAATGCATTTCTAAATCATTCATCCTAAGCATATATATATAAAATAGCAACTCACACTTAGTGCGTTACTCGAGATGGATCCGACGAGCCTGGTCCATTAGGTCTCGGTCTCGGTGCAACTAAACAAACAATAATAACAGACATCAGAATAAACCTAACAGAAAATCCTAGAACTCGATCTAGAATATTAAACACAGAATCGAAATTAGGGTTCGACCGGACATCATGTTTTACGAGAATTCTACCAAAAATTCGGCAGAACCTCCCCTATAAAATGGACATCTCTCTACTCAAAGAGTAGAGCCGACCCTGCAAAGAAATACACTTTGAAAAATAGGCACAACAACAAATCCACAACCCCTCGGTCGGACTCCAAACTACAGTCTACCGACCGGGATCCATAATTCATGGAATAATTATAAAAGTACCAAAAATACCCTTATAACATAGAAATTCATTTTATAGGTAAAAATTACATAATTAACCTTTAAACACAATAAAAACTGATAAAAACTCATTTTATTAGTAAAATCGTATATTATATATATAATTGAAAATAATTCACGAAAAATAGTTTTAATTAATTAAAAATACTAAATAATTTGTAGAAATCATTTTTTATACCTTAAATAACTATTAAAACCAATTAAATTACATTTTTAGCCAATTTTATGTAAAATTACCAAAATGCCCTTATATATATAAATATACTAAAATTACTTCAAAAATTCACCAAAAATAGTATAATTATCCAAAATTAATTTTCTCAACATATTTATCAATAATATCAATAATTAAACTCAATTAACCCATTAATTTCAAATAAAAACACATTTAACCCTAATTTTCCAAAATTACATAAACTTAAATAATTCAAAATAAATACTTATAAATTCATAAAAATTACAAAAAAATTTCTATAATTCATTTTAACACCTATAATTATCATAAAACACAATTTCATAATTTAATTAATTAATTTCCGAAAATTAGAAAATAATATTAAAATATTCAAAAATACCCAAAAATCAAAATAATCTCCAAAAATTCTACAAAAATTCATACATGTAGATTAAGCTACTAGGATCAACATTTGTGAAGGTATTTTTCATGAATTAAGCAATTAAAAGTTCAAAAAAATAAAAAACCCTAATATGGCTGAAATCGAAAATTCGAAACCTAAGCAAATTAAGACCATTTAAGCTCAAACCAAAGCTAGAATCACACTCACCGGAGCTTAAGGAGAAGAAAGAGACTGGCGGTGTCAAAAATGGTGACTGGAATCGTCGTGATCGACGGTGGTTCAACTTTCGGCTTCTCCGGCCAAAAATGGCTTCCAGACGCCGGAAACGGCTGCTACAGGCGGCGAAAGAGGCTGGGAAAGGTGGTGGCACACCGGACGGCACACCAACGGTGAGGAATCGGCAATTGCAGGCGTCGGACGACGAGGGAAACGGTCGGGAGGAAGAAGAGAGAAATCGTGACAAAAATGTAATTTTTCAAAATTTTTGGTTTTTAACTTATAATATGTATATATATATATACTTTATACTATATATTAAAATAATATTAAATTACACACATTAAATATACATCACACACTTAATATTTAATATTTTAAAATTTAATATTAATTAAAAATAATAAAATAATAATAAAATAAATAAATAATTAATAAAATATTAGAGTAATATTAATTAAACCCTAATTAAATAAATAATTACATGTATACACGGTGTTTAATATTTTAAAATATATATGAGTTCATACAAGTCCGTAAATCTATTTAAAATAATTAATAGTAAATTATTTACGTGAAAATTTTCTTGAAAATGCAAGTTTCGGAAAAATTTTATGTAAAGCACTTAAAATAATAATAAACAATTAAAATTCAATTTTAATTAATCAATAACTTATAAAATGTCAATATCATATTTAAAAATTATTAACACTGTATATTCCGATGCACTATTAAAATATTTAAAAATACAAAATATTATAAAATATAAGATTATTAACATATCATCAATTTTTATCAGATTTGACGGAATAAAACTAACGTGATGCATTTTAACTGTAAATTTTTTTTTTATAGTACTTAATTATAAAAATATACTGTCTTTTATAACTGGGGTTGTTGTTAATCCTTTAGTACATTCGTGCAGCAACAAATTATACGCGGATAAATTGACATCAAAATGAGTGGAAAATGGGATCCACATGAAGTCAGAAGAGCATAAACCACAAATCTTGGTTCAGTAAAACACAAATCTGTGTCCATTAACTGATTATAAATTTGTCAATCGACCCCAACCCACAGCACATTAAGTGGGTGGGCAGCCATTTCGCAATCTTTAACTTTGTTTTATGCTTTATATTATATTATCTTAGCAAGTGACAAAGAGAGATGGATATAAAAGTTACAAAAAGAATGTCTTCTTGTTGAGTTGAGTGGCATAATAAAGTGAAAGCATTACTAGTTAACAACTTAGCAATTGCAATTTCCCTATATGAAATATTCCATATTTCATGTTCAAAAAAGTACGAATAATGTATTAGTGCTAACAGCAAACGGATCAAAAATTTTTTATTAATAAAAAGGTAATATAATATAAATATTGATAGAATACATGAAAAGAATAATTTTTTTCTTTTAAATTAAATAAAAATAAATTTTATAAATAATCGATAATAAAATTTATATTGCACACTTAAAAATATCTTGAAAAGAAAAGATTATTTGATTCTCCCATAATGATAGAAATATATCAAAATTTAGCTAAACTTATTATTTTCTAATTTTATTTTTTTTAACATACATACAATAAAAAAAAGAAACATTAATAAGGAAGTCTTGATGTAGCGAAACGCAGATCTCGCAATCTCCGGTTAAGTCTTTGGGCATTTTGGCCAAAGGAGTGGCTCGCATTTTTTATTCCATTTAATATTCCATGCAATGCAAAATTTTATTTTTTCTTCTTGAAATTGAATGTTCAACAAATCGGTCACTTACATCCAACCAAATTGTTCGCTTTCACAAAAGGCCTCTGTTCAAAAAGAAATTGACTTAATCACAGAAAGAATCCTAAGGTGTGTTTAGCTCAAGAGAATTATTTTATATTTTTATTTTTAATTTTTAAAAAAATAAATTTTTTTATTTTTATAAAAAATTTATAAAATATATTTACTTTTTAAAAATTAAAAATTATTTTCTAAAAATAAAAATAAAAATATATTTATTTATTTTTTAAAATAAAGAGATAATGATATATATAAAAATAGAGGAATAATCTAAACTTTAAAAAGTAAAATTTATTTTATCTTCTAATATCAAAATAAATAATAAATAATAAATAAATAAATAACAATAAAAATATAATATTTTTAAATAAAAATAATGTATTTTTACTTTATATGAAAAATTTTGAAAAACAACAAAATTTTATTTCACACTTTTTTTTTAAATTGTAAAAATTAAAAAAAAAACAGTTTTCTAAAAATGTTATTTTTTATTTTTATTTTAAATTTTTTTAAAAAAATTAGAATAATTTTCTATATACATCTCTAATTTTTTTATTCTTTTTTTTTTGTGGTCGCTGTAACTGGGTAGCACAGGGAGAGAAGAAAAATGGGTATCAGTACCACAACAGTTATGTTCAAAGAAAAGAAAACTACCATAATAATCAGCTGATGTGATTTTATTTGGAGAGTATTTTCCAAGAAACAGGAGACGTGTCGGGGGTATCTATACTGTATAGTACATGCATGCAGTACCACTGCCACTGTTGAAGATGGATGGAAAATGAAATGAAAAAATCAATTTTTTTACTCAATCTAATACTGACATATGTTCTCTGCTTCTTTTATCATTGTCCTTTCAAAGAACAAATTTTTTTCTAAAAAAAATTCTTTCTTTTCATATTCTGTGATCTTAATTTTATTCTATTGCATTTCCATCCTGTGGCCATTAAAAAAGAATAAAAAAATGCTTTCATTTTGGACAAATACAAGGCAAGTCTCTCTGATTCAAAAGCATGCGTCACCTCAGTCAGATGCACGGTTGTTTTGCATTTGCGTATATAACTTGTTTCAGCTTTCGATGAGAACAAGGCATGTGTTTACTGTTCAATTCTTTACTTGTTTTACTGTTTCTTTTGAGTTTGGTGAGTTTCTTTATTGAAACTTCTCTGTTGGTTCTGTAAAGGATCTGCAGCTAACTCTTCACGCTTTAAGACTTTGAAGCTGTAATTTTCAAAGTTGAAATGTATTTTTTTTTTTTTTTGGGTTTTTGGGGTTTTCAGATTTAAGTGGATTGGAAAGTTGGACGTGTCTTGAGTGTCACTTGTACCCATGTTTCTCAGGCGCTGCACTTTCTTCTCTTTTGACATTTATACCTCAGGTTGGTTCCAGAGCTGATTAAAGTTCAAGTCTTGAGTTGTTGATGAAAGTCCAACCTTGAGCTGTTGTCTTTATAAGTGTAATTTCATGGGTTCTTCCCATTGAAAGTGAGTGCTGATGCTTTTTCTCTGTACTTTAAATTCAAGCTTATGCTTTTTCTCTGTACTTTAAATTCAAGCTTCTTTTCAACCGTTCTAAAGAAATTTACAACATAGAATTGATATCTGATGTAGAAGGTTTGAACTAGACCAGTATTTATTTGTCAACCTTACGATGCATGATTGATTTCTGTTACATTTGTTGCTATTTATGGAGTTCTATACGTGATGTTACCATTATGTCGCCAGTGCCTTAGTCTGCTTCTTGAAACTACAATTTGGTGATTTGGCTTCACGATGATGTCTGAGGAAGATGATACATGCCCATCTATGGAAAAGAAGAGAACACCCATATGCATTTTCTTTAATGATTTCAGGTAATGTATTCTTTTAGAAACCATTCATAGGCAATGCTAGCAAATGCTTTAAAAGGCTTTAATCTAATGAAAGCTCATACAGGACATTGGCTGATGCTTCATAGGACAATCACTGCTTTCATTATACAAAACCCTTTATTATCTTTTTATGCAGCACTTTAAATTTAATCTGTGATTCTTTTACAAAATGAGCAGAAATGTTTGTAATCTGGATGAACTTGGGTTAGAAATAGCACGTATAGCAGTGCCTGCTGCACTGGCTTTGACAGCCGATCCTATTGCCTCTCTGGTGGACACAGCATTTATTGGCCAAATAGGTATTTCATTTTTTCTGGAGTCTTGTTCAAATTCTATGTATTTGCACTTGATTTTATTATGCATAAATTTGCTGTCAGCTGCCACAAATTATGAGGAATGGAGTGTGCTTATTCTTAATCAAGTTTGATGCTAAAACATCATAGTTACTGTTTTCATCCAGGACTATGAACTATGATGCAGTTAGTTCTGCCATGTTTGTCAGTTCATTTGACTTCAGAACGTTGTTCGTATTCTTTTGTTTTATGCCGTTAATAAATACAAACTTACCTTTAATTTGCTACGACTCATTCAGGCCCAGTAGAACTAGCTGCTGTTGGAGTTTCTATTGCTCTATTCAATCAAGTATCTAGAATTGCAATATTCCCACTTGTCAGTATCACAACCTCTTTTGTTGCTGAAGAAGATACCATCGGAAGAATGAGCCTTGATGCGCAAGAACATGAATCCTTGGAGACAGGTTCAATGTTAAACAGTGAAAGTAAAGAGTTGATCCCAATAAATGGTACATCAAACCGTATTTTTCCCCTTTTTTTTTTTGTTTCTGTTTGCAATGGATTCCATTTTTTTTTTCTCTGGTCCATAAAAATCTATATGTAGTTTCTCAGGATAACATATTTTTGTGTTGTCATGTTCTATCAGACACTGCTAAGGGTGTACATAAACTAAAATCACTCAGTAGCAGCTTTAATATTGCCAAGATTGAGAATGAAAGAAAGCACATCCCTTCAGCCTCATCTGCATTGGTTATCGGCGCCATCCTTGGCTGCATCCAAGCTATCTTTCTTATATCTGGAGCAAGACCATTGTTGAACTTTATGGGAGTTGGTTCTGTGAGTTTTTTTTTGCTTTAAAAAAAGTGGTGCATTTCAACTTTGTCTGTTTCCTTCTTTTAAACCATGAAACATTCTTGTTTCCATAGGATTCACCTATGCTGAACCCTGCTCAACAATATTTGACTTTAAGATCACTTGGTGCTCCTGCGGTTCTCCTTTCCTTAGCTGTGCAAGGTGTATTCCGTGGATTTAAAGACACAAAGACTCCTTTATATGCTACTGGTATGCCCATAGGTTTTGAGATATTAATTCAATGATACATTTTCGCATGCTAGAAACCAATATGTTTTGGATATTTCAGCCATTTGACCATTTTCACATCATTCTAATGCCTGTGCTTATCTGATCCAATTTATAGTGGCTGGGGATGTAACAAACATAATCTTGGACCCCATATTTATTTTTGTTTTCAACCTGGGAGTCAGTGGTGCAGCCATTGCCCATGTTATATCACAGTAAGTTATATAAATTTACCACGTAGTTTGTCCGGCCGACCTGATACTGCTCTCTTATTCTCAACATGTGTGTGATCATTACAGATACCTAATTTCAGTAATACTTTTGTGGAGATTAATGAAACAAGTTGATCTCTTGCCTCCAAATACAAAATATCTGCAATTCGGTAGATTTCTCAAAAATGGTAAGGTTTCCTCCTTGCCTTATATCCACTTACAAATATCTTGTCTCGGTTCAGATCTTACAGTGATCCTTTTCTTTTTGACCTTCAGGTTTTCTTTTATTAATGCGGGTAATAGCTGTAACATTTTGTGTTACTCTTTCTGCATCATTAGCTGCACGGCAGGGATCAACATCCATGGCTGCATTCCAAGTCTGCTTGCAGGTTTGGTTAACCACATCTCTTCTCGCTGATGGATTGGCTGTTGCTGGCCAGGTTAGTTGATTTCTGGTTAGAAATGTTACTGAGTCTTAGATGAAAGGAAAAAAAAATGTATTAAATTTCGTGAATACTGTCAGGCAATACTTGCAAGTGCTTTTGCCAAAGGGGACTATGACAAGGCAACAGCCACTGCATCTCGAGTATTACAGGTGCACATAAACTGCCAGGAAAATGACTTCTTTTCTGAAGTACAAAATTTCACCTTAATTCTGATAATTATGAATGTATACTGCAGTTGGGATTGCTTTTGGGATTCATGCTGGCTGTCATACTCGGGCTAGGTTTGAGCTTTGGAGCAACGTTTTTTACAAGCGACGCTAATGTTCTTCACATGATTTATATAGGCATTCCGGTATCTTTCCTCCAATTCTTTCAATCCGTTCAAACATGGATGACACTGAAACTGAGATTTCTTTTCAATTGTGATCAGTTTGTAGCAGGAACACAACCCATCAATGCCTTAGCATTTGTATTTGATGGTGTCAACTTTGGCGCTTCTGATTTCACATACTCTGCATACTCCATGGCAAGTATCCGGTCTCTCCTCCATACTATCAATATAATATCAATATCGTTAGCTTGACATTCTTCTTATTTTCCAGGTTCTGGTGGCCATTGGAAGCATCTTGTGGTTGCTTTTTCTCTCCTCCACTTATAAATTCATTGGAATCTGGATTGCTCTTACTATATATATGAGTCTCCGCACATCTGCTGGCTTTTGGAGGTGATTCTTTATTTTGAAGAACATTTATTGAAACTTGGCAGGCCAAAAGTAAAGAGATGGCAAGTTAGAGTCCATTTTGAATCTTTTTGCTGTTGCATTTGCAGGATAGGGACCAGAACAGGGCCGTGGAGCTTTCTCAGAAGCTTGTAGCAGCTTTAGTATTGGTTCAGCTATTACTTTTGCAGTGGTTTTATGAATCTGCAACTCGTGCCCATTAAACAATACCTTTGTACTTGTACAATTATTGTTTACTCCTGTCCTGTTCTTGCATTCCTTAAGCTTAAAGAACATAAAATATTTCCCTTCCAATATGCCCCACTGTAAAGAAAAAATGTTAAATGGATCTTTGACCGAAATTTCGTGCATAAAATTGGAAATATAGAAATAAAAGCTGAGACGCTTGCTCTTGATCTTGGCTTACGTTTAATATTAAAGCAGGAATCCTTCCATCAAGTTGGAATCAGTTAGAGGGAAATCTCGCTTTAGCGATATTTTGAATTCATCATTAAGTAATACGCAATATTTTAAGCTCAAGTTGTCATGTAATGAATAAAATATTAGAGTTTTTACAAAAATACAACATCAAATGCACTCCTTTTACCTTATATTGTACTCGAGTTCTTTTTTTTCTTTTTACATTTTTTTCTTTTTTTCCTCTCCTTTTTTCTTCTTCTTCTTCTTTTCTCTCCCTCGTCACCTTGATCGGCCTTTCTTTGAGATGTTCAACGAAGGATTTGAAACTTGATTTCATTTCCCCTTTTTTTCGTTCGCCATCTGTTTTGTCTCCTGTCTTCGGTATGTTTACTTGTAATATTGTTTTTAGATTCTGTGGCAACTTTTTTTTGAAAACATGCGCCTGTGATATCACGAGAGTAATGATGGAGTTCGGTGGATTCTGATAAAATATTTCGGTGGAATTGCAGGGTGACTTTAAGAACCGGCCTTTGACCTTTTTTAAGAAAATGAGACGAAACCGTACGTTAAGCGATATCTCATTTCTCATTTTGTGCTAATTTTTATTTTTTACTTGCAAACTCTTTCATCATTCCATTTACATTTACCAAGAACGCTACTGTCTATAAGCAAAAATCCATGTCCCTCGCCATCTTTGTTGACATATTTTTGCCCAAGGTTTTTAAAACCAGGATTGCAATCTGTCTTGTGTTGAGCTTTCATCTCCTGAGCCATGACTAGAGTTTGCCATAAAAAACTCAAGTCACCTCCCTATAAATCCCAAATGCTTGCTATGGGCATAAACCATTCCCTTCCCTCTCTCTTGCCCATTCAACCACAGATTCCTCAACTTTGTACTGTGTTTAGTTCTCTACTAGCACTAAGTTGATTCACCTTTTATTGTGTGTACTTAGTAGCAGATGACATGCATGTGCTGGTTTTCGCAGTTGCTTTATCTCCATGCCTACTGCTTTAAAATTAATAATAATATGATTTGGCTTTCACTTGGTGATGATACAAGAGGCTAAAGTATTCATTTGGGGCATTAATAGATATTATTATTATTATTATTACAATGCATCAATCCTGAACCAAAATTCAAATAATTCATGGTTGGTGCAATTGCCTTTTTTTTTTCTTTTTTTTTTTTTAAATTTTAAGCTGAATTATTGATTTCTTCTATTATATACCGGTATTCACATATTTAAAATTTTTAATTTAAATTTTCCTCCAAAATAAAATAAAAATAATTTATTGATACGGAAGTCATCTAAATTATTGATTTTCTTTTATTATTGTGTACCAATCTTCAAATATTCAGAGATATTTTTTAATAATTAAAATTTGACTTCAAAATAAAATATAATTTAAATGTTCCTTTTAATATTTTCCTCCACTAAAAGTATATTTTCTTAATATTATTCGTAAATGATACAATCGAAATAGTATATTATTTGAATATTATAAGTATCTAAAACTCAAAATGATATTTAAAAATTAAAAAAAATATCTCAAACTCATAAATACATTATACTATTTAAATATTATATGTATGTAAAAATTCAAAATCGTATCTGATATTAAAAATAGTATATTATTTGAATATTATTCGTATATTTTCCTCTAACCAAAAATATATTTTTCAAATATTATTCGTATTTAAAACTTAAAACAACATCCGAAACTTAAAACAGTATTTAAAACTCAAAACAGTATATGAATATGATAATTTGAGTAAATATATATTGTTAAAAAAATTATCAAAGAAATAGTTGGCTTTGAGTAATAAATTTTAAATATAATTATATTTAATTAATTAAAATAAAAATAATTGATATATGCATATCAATTAGAGAAAAAGGTGAATTTTTGCCCCTAATGTTTATCGCAGAGCTCAAGTAAGCCCTTTCTTTTTTTTTTCTGACAAAAATACATGACTTTTCAAAAAATCATGTTTTCAAGCCCCTCATTTTGCATAAGCCAATTTTAACTTAAATATATGTTTTATTGAGAAATTTTACAACTCAGTATACCTAGTTGGTATAATAATTCACTAAAAAAATGATATGTAATTACATACATATTTAGTGAAATATACAACACATTGCATGCAAAAATAATTTTAGTAATAATTAGAAATAACCACTCATATTTGTATGAAAAAAATTATCCACTAAATATCACATATTATTTTTTTATTAAATCATTATACCAATTAAACATTCTAAATTAAAATATCGGTTTCACTTGATAATTTCTCTATTTTCTTTTGCTTCTTGTGAAATATCTTAATATAATGTGGCATTAAATAGGCTAGATATATAATTTTTTGAAGTAAAAAATTCTCTAATAAAGACTCATCACTTGATAGAAAAGGTAACATCAACTCCATTGCCAAAATAACTTTTCGTTCAATAATTTTGCATCATCACTGACACAAACACAACCATCATCACTGAAACTGGGTGCAAATCTTAACCAATAAAAAAATTAAATCTTTACATAAAGATCACAAGAAAACTAAAACAAAACAACAAGCAAGCACCAATCTCTTCAGGAATAAAACATAAAAACAATAAAATAAGAAGGACACAGATCAAGATTTAAAATTTTTACCCAATTATTAAGCCTCAGCGGGGAGATTGAAGAAGCTCCTGTAACAGAGGCCATTGAATATGGTTCAACAAGAACACAACGAAAATACAACTTAAAAAACAAAAAGAATACAGGAGACCACGAGCACTGTGCGCGAGAGAAATAAATGAAAACAGGTGTTGCTTTGGAAGTGTTGAGGACTGCAGGTAGCGAAGCGAAGTAGATGTTTTTCTGCAAAAATCATATGCCCCCAAGAATCCAACCATCTGAAGTTGCTTCCACACCAAACTCCAATTGCTTCTCTGCAAAAGGAAGAACGCTGCTAACTACGAGGAGTTTCTATTGCAAAACCACCACTGAATTATTTCCCTGCCATCTTTATCATGAATGAACTGCTTTTCAGTTCACATCATCAAAAATTTAAATTAGAGCCAGTTTCGTGAAGATGGAAGAACATAATTTCTTTACCAGTGAAGAGGCATGTAATTTCTTCTTTGATGAGCAAACTCCTACAATTCAATGGTAATGTACCGATCTCAATCAGTGGAATGATAGAAGAATAAGTAAAACAAAAGGAGGAGGGAAAAAGCATACAGTGGGCAAGGCATGAACAAGAAACAAGAACGAGAAAAATGGCGATTGATACCTGGTTGAAGTAACTTTTGAGTTTGGTGTTTTGCAATCTACGAACATAGGTAAAGTAAGAGGTTGAAAAAGTTTTCACAGATACTCTGATACTTAAGTTAAATAATAAAAATATGGAATAACTAGAATATAAGAGAATGAGATATCCTTTTGTGAGGATATGAAGTCTTATTTATAGTAATACTTTAATATGGGAGGAGCCAAATTTCTTGTGAGATGAGAGTCCTAATTCTGGTAGAAGAATGTTCCTTCTTTGCTTAGAATTTGTCTTTGGGGTAGAGTCTTTTTCCTGGACGGATTCTGCTACCTTCATAGTCTGATTGTCTCTGTTTAGGAAATAAAAACCCTTTAGTTAGGAAGGAATATATATAGGCAATATCAAAAGTCCCCCCTGAATATACTCAAATATTTATGTCCGTTGTGCCCAAGTAAAGTAGGGCGCTGATGCTTTCATATAGGAGTGTTGTACAGTGATATGAAAGGGTGAGTTGAGGTGGCCAGCCTCAGTCACAGTAAGAGAGTAGAGCTCGATGTCGAGTCTTGGAACAATCTCGTTAAATGGAATCAATGGAGCTTTAACGTCCATCGAGTCTGTCAGATCGAAAGTAATAAATTAACCCGTCCATGCAGAATTGATGTGATGGAATCGGTCGTCACTGGATTTTCGATGCTCGGTACAAAGACGCGAGGCTTACGAGCTCGAAACCTCAATACTGCAGAAGCGACCTGAGGGTGCCAGCTTCAATCATTGGACTTAGATGGTCGAGGCTTAGATACTCAGTGCAGGGATGCGAGGCTTATATGCTTGGAACCTCAGTACTATAGAAGCGACCTAAGGGTGCTAGTTTCAGTCATCGGACTTAGATGCTCGAGGCTTAAATGCTCGGTGCAAGGACAAAGGCTTACATGCTTGGAATCTCAGTACTACAGAAGCGACCTGAGGGTACCAACTTCAGTTACTGGACTTAGATGCTTGAGGCTTAGATGCTC
This sequence comes from Mallotus nudiflorus, assembly GCA_947683625.1. Lineage (NCBI taxonomy): Eukaryota > Viridiplantae > Streptophyta > Magnoliopsida > Malpighiales > Euphorbiaceae > Mallotus > Mallotus nudiflorus. Next base: position 587,644 of record CANTUR010000234.1, read on the forward strand.
GATGCAGGGATGTGAGGCTTACATGCTCAGAACCTCAGTACTACAGAAGCGACCTGAGGGTGCTAGCTTCAATCATTGGACTTACATGCTCGAGGCTTAGATGCTTGGATACCCAGAATGGGCTAGGAGCGTAGCGTGGATGCTTTTTGAGTAGTTGATGAAGGAGCCTAGTCGAGATGTGAGCAGGCCAATGCGTGTCGGTGTCACTTCAACTCCTAGGGATTTAATATTTGAATCGCATAAGTTACACATCATTTCGTGTGTCAGCAAATAGGGCATTTTTGTTGCCATTGTAGTGATCCCTTGTTCGATGGGCTTATTTTCCCCAAAAGGCCTTTAATGACCTAGGGAGTAGCGAAGTAATGATGAGGGCAGTTAATGGTATGTTTCCAGGTCCTTTCGTTCCTTTATAAGTACTGCTGCGCTTATTAACTGGTGTATTTTTTCTTTTTTATTTTTGCCTTTGTCGCAATTGTGTTGCCACTGCTGTGTTTCTTTCTCTTCACTGTGATTCTCTTCTTTTGTAACCAGGTGATTTTTTATTTTTTTCTTCTTCTTTTTCCTACTTCTGTTGTCTGTTGTGCATTTTCCTTCTTAGAAATCACTATGGCATCGAGGGAATAGGTTAGTTTCAACCTTTTTATTTTTAACATAGATGATGATTTACTAGGGTGGTACCAGAGGCGGTTCTGTATTCCTATCGATTATACCCTTCACACCATAGATAGGAAGTTTAGGTCTCACACCCCATGTTAGGGCTTTGTAAATTAGTAGTATAATTTGATTAGCTAGAGGGGGGGGGTTTAAAATTTCCTTTAGATCCCTTCGTGAAGAGATTTTTGAATAGCCATAACATAGCGTCCGGTCAATTTCATCCGAATAGCTATAGAATTCTGACCGAGTTCATCCAACTGATGCATGAAGAGGGGAAAGAACCCGATTTAAATATTTTTTGATACCTGTATAGTCTGTCTAGGGAGAAGGGAGAGCTGATGTTTTCCTTATCGGTTGTGCCTAACCACATCCTCTTCGTAAAGCTTCTAGATCTCCATAAGAAACGGAGACACCATTTTTTTATCATCAAGCATCTGTCGAATTTTGTGGATATCCGGCGGATGTGGTCAGAAAAATGCCATAGGGTAAAGCGTCCTATAAGACTCCCCAACCATAATGAGGAGATGGTTTTATGGCTGCATCTCGATGGGCTTACCGAAGCTCGATCGACAGAGGATGTGCCAAGGAGATACCTATGGAGAGTTTATCCGAGTTGTGTTCATTTCCCTGGTATGTTTGTGATACTTAAAGTTATATTTCTGATTTGATCTATTTTTCCAACTGTAGATGGCTGACTTTTTTTATTTTGCAGGTGGGATTCCCTTAGTTGATGAGCCTACTATTTTGGAGGAAGTGCAGATGTCTCCCTCTCCAGAACCCGAAGCCCCCACGGCACCCGAAAAGGTAATTTTTGATCCCAAAAGCAAAATGGTAGTCGAGTCATCTCGCTCTGAAAGGGTGGGCCGGAGGAAGAGGCAGTTGATCGAGCAGCATTCGGACATGGAGGGGCTCGACGAGGAGATATATGTCCAATGCCCAAGACTATCTGGGTGTCCTGATATGAGGGGCTGGATACTGAACAAGATAAAGCCTCCAAGTGTCTCCAATAGCCAAGTGAGGGATAAATATGTTGAATCATTGAGGCTGCCTGCGGATATGCAGCGCTGGTCCGATGAAGGCCCGGAGGGGTTGCTCGACTCAATGATTGGCCAGTCATTAGAAGTAAGTTCTTTCTATTACAGATGTTGTTACTATCATATAGGCTTGTTGTTTACTTTAACCTTTCTTGTTAACAGATGAATCAGGCTCTATTACTGGCGAAGGACCAGTACTTTTATCTGAAGAGCCAATATAGGTTAAAGGAGACAGAGGTAGGAACTATAGCCATCGATTTTGAGAAGAAGCTAGATGGCATGAAGGCAGCACTGGAACTCTGCCAGATAAAGTATGCAGAGGCAAAGTCCGAGGCTGAGGCGGGTTAAAAGAAAATTGTTAATCTGGAACATAGCCAAGGCTAACTAATGAGGAGGATCGAAGAATAGGGTCTTCAAATTGTCGAGCTGGAGAAGAAGTTGTCTGAGGTCGAGAAATCCTGAGAGAGCGACAAGAGGTCATACCAAAGCATAGTGGGGAGATTTCTTAAGGCCTACAGGGCTAAGTGTAGGAGGGTCATGCTCTCTCAGGACTTGGAACTAGACTTGGGGGTGTTAGATCAAATAACACCAGTGGACCTTGCCAAAATCACTGCTAAAGAGGACACACGTTGAAAAGCTAGTGCTCCCTGCATGAGGGGTAATATGGAGTATGCTACTGTTGTTGAGCCTGCGACGCATTCAGATGCTACTGATGCAGTGTTCCCCTCTATTTCAGGGCCTGGGGGTCTAGAGGGAGGTGTAGTAGAATAGGTGTACCTCTTTTTTTTTGTAATGGATCTTATGTAAAGACATTGTTATTAATAAAGGGATGCTTTATTGAATCTTGTGTTGAATACAACTTATTGATAATATTTTCTAATAGAATTTGAGTTTCAAAACTGTGGTAGTTATTTGCCTCCTCTTTCTCTTAGCTTGTATGCTCCCTTAGTTGTGTGTGCCGAGATTTGGTATGGACCTTCCCAATTTGGACCTAGTTTGTCAGTTCCTGAGTTGCCTTTGCCAATATCTACCCTTCTGAGTACCTAGTCTCCTAATTTGAACTATCTCGGATGATGCCGCTGATAATGATACCATATCACCTTTTGTCGATATGCTTCAGTTGTGGCGGCTGCTTATTCTCTCCTTTCCTCTTATAGGTCTAGACATATCCGGGCATTAATGTTGTTGATAGTGTGATAGAGACTTTGGCTTATCCTATAACTTGGTGAACCAATTTTCACTGGTATTACTACATCCATGCCATAGGTTAGCCTGAATGGTGTCTCTTCGGTGGATGATCTAGGCATGGTTCTGTAGGCCCAGATTACATTGTTGAGCTCTTCTACCAAATTTCTTTTTTTCTCGTTGAGTCTTTTCTTTAATCCTTGTATGAGAATTCTATTAGTGACTTCCGTTTGCTCATTTGTCTGCGGGTGAGCTACCGAGGTGAAGCGAAGCTTTATTCCGAGGTGAAGCGAAGCTTTATTCCGAGGTCTGAGAAAAAAATCTCTGAACTTTTTATTATCAAACTATTTTTCATTATCTGTAATTAAGGTATGGGGGATGTCGAACCTGCAAATGATCTCCTTCCAGAAGAAGTGTTGTATTCGAGCTTCTGTGATGGTTAGGACTGCCTCTACTTCTACCCACTTAGTGAAATGGTTGATAGCCACAATAAAAAATCTTTATTACGAAGTGGAAGGTGGGAAGGGACCTAGGATGTCCATTCCCCACATGGCAAATAGCCATATGCTGCCGATTGGATACAGGGAGCGGAAAGGCTTGTGGTTGAGTCGAGCGTAATGTTGGCACTTGTGACATGCTTGAGTTAACTGCTGGCATCATTAGACATGGTAGGCCAATAATATCCTTGGAGTAGTGTTTTTCGAGTTAGTGCATAATGGGATTCATACGCTCCATAAATCTCTTCATGGATCTCTCAGAGTATGTAATTTCCCTCCTCTGGGGAGATGGACTTAGACTATAGGTGTGAAAGGGATTTTCTATAAAGCTCCCCTTGATGGATGGAATAGTGGGCTGCTTTGGTTTTTAACTTCTGAGCCTACAGCTTTTCTTTAGGGAAGGATCCGTGTTCCAAGTATTGGATTATTGGGCGCATCCATTCCGAGACTACCTGTATCTCCAAGACTTCGGGATCGTCTGTGCTAGGATTGGTCAATGCTTTGGTGAACTCTATATCCCGGAATGCTTGATTGTCTTCAGTTGCTGACTTGGCCAGGAGGTCAGCCTCAGAGTTTTCCTCCCTAGGAATCTAAATGATTTCCCACCGGCCATCTTCTTATTCAATCTATTTTAAGAGCTGCTTGACTTTGTCCATGTACTTGGTAATGCTAGTGTCCTTGACTTGAAATGTTCTGTTGACCTAGTTGATAACCAGCTGGGAGTTTGAATGTATGATGAGGTGCTCAGCTCTGACTTCGGTAGTTATTTTCACGCCTGTGATGAGTGCTTCATACTCGACGGCATTGTTGGTTGTGTTATACTCAATTCGAACTGTATACCGGATGTAAACCTTGTGCGGTCCCCTAAGAATTATTCTGGCACCGGACCCCTAAGCGGAAGATGCTCCATCAACATAAAGTTTCCATTTCGATGCTCTGGACAAGGTAAGGTCTTCCATAGCCATTTCTTGTATAAAATCTGCTAATGCCTGGGCTTTCATTTATTGGTAGGGTTCATAATCAATGTCAAATTCGCCAAGTAACACCAACCACTGTACTAGCCTGCCCAAGGTCTCCGGTCTTTATAAGATTTTCCTTAACGGAAAATGAGATTAGAGGATGATATGGTGGGCTTGGAAGTAATGTCGAAGCTTTTGAGATGCGTGTACCATGGCCATAGCTAACTTGTCCAACATAGGATACTGAACTTCAGATCCTCGAAGCATTTTACTGATGTAATAAACTGGGCTTTGCTAGGTCCCTTCTTCTCTTACCAGTACGGAGGCAATGCATTCTTGGCCTACCGAGAGGTATAAGTACAGTGTTTCATCTGGGACAGGGCGGTTGAGCAGGGGTGGTGAGGATAAGAATCTTTTAATGTCTTCAAATACCGCCTGGCAATTTACGGACCACTCAAATTTTTTGGAATTTTTGAGAGTTTTGAAATAATGGTAGACATCGTCTGGCCGAGCATGAAATGAAATTCCATAATGCAGTGATTATGTCGTTTAACTTTTGTACTTCGTGGATATTTTTTGGTGCTTCCATGTTGAGTATGACTTTTATCTTTTCTGGATTGGCTTCAATGCCCTTGTGGTATATCATGAATCCCAAGAATTTGCCTGCTCTAACTTCGAAGATGCATTTTTCTAGATTCAACTTGATCCTGAATTTGCTTAATAGCTGGAGAAGTTAGTCTATATCCGCTGGGTGCTGTTCTGAATGTTTTGCTCTTGTTAATGATGTTGTCTATGTATACTTCTACACTCGTGCCAATCTGGTCTTGGAGGAACTGGTTCATCATTCTTTGATATGTGGCTCTGGCATTCTTAAGTCTGAAGGGCATCATCTTATAGCAATAAAAACCTTCATGGTTAATGAAGGATGTCTTCTCTTGATCCTCTTCCTTCATCGGGATATAGTGGTAACCTTGTGCCGCATCGACGAAACTGTATAATCTATGACCAGCGGTGGAGTCAATGAGCTGGTTAATTATGGGCAATGGGTAGCTGTCTTTGGGATATGCTCAGTTGAGGTCAGTGTAATCTACACACATCCTGTATTTTTTATTTGCTTTTTTGACAAGTACCACATTGGCTACCCACTCCAGGTGAGTAACCTCTTTGATAAACCCAACTGCTAACAGCTTCATTGTTTCTTCAATAATTTTTCTTTGTCTTTCATAGGCAAAGGTTTTTTTTTTCTAGGCCATTGGTTTGGCTCCCGGTCTGATGTTTAGACAGTGAAAAGCAACTTGCGGATCCACTCCAATGATTTTAGAGGCTTATAAAGCAAAATCTTCCGAGTGTCTGGCAAGGACCTCCCTTATTCCTTCTCTAATGCTCTGACTGAGTTCATTGTTGATCTTCACGATCTTTCCATTAGTGATTTGTAAGGTCTCTGTGTCTTCTATTGATTATGGATCGACGCCTTACTTCTCAATTTCCCATGCTTCTAGAGGAAAAGCCTCTACCTGAGGCTTCATGGCCATATGGTAACATTGCCTAGCCATATGTTGATCTCCCCGAATGGTAAGGGTTCTATTCTTGACTAGAAATTTCATAGTTAAGCGCCGGATATTGGTGACTGCATTTGCTTCATAGAGTGTCAGTCATCCTATAATCCCATTATACGCTAGTGGTATATCCACCACGTTGAATACTGCTCGAATAACTTTCGTTTCTTCTTCGTCTTGATTTTTAAATTCTAGGCTTAGTTCGACAACTCCCATTGGTTGTATGGTTCCTCCACAGGAACTCGTGATGGGGTTCTGGATGGCCTTCAAGTTGGTGATGGAGCCTCCTATTGCCTTGTACGCATTCCAGGATAATGCGTTGATAGCGCTTCCATTGTCCACTAATAACCTTTTTAACAAATACTTGTCTATGCACGCAGTTATTACCAGGGCATCACAATGGGGGTGGCGAACATGCGAATCATCTTTCGAATTGAACACAATATCGCTTCCCTTGGATACTAGTGTAATAACCCTGATTTTTAAATTATTTTATTAAGTAATGAGATATGCAGTGTTAATAAAGTTTAAAAGTTATATTTAATTATTTTACTATTTTGTGATTTATTATCATTATTGTATGTTTAATTGAATTTTCTATGTAAATATATTAATTTGGAATTTATTATTTTGGACGTTTAAATTCCATTATGTATATTCATTATTTTCGAATACCATTATTTTAATAACATTAACTTAGTACATAGTTATTTTAATATTCTTTTTAAGTACTAACCTTATTTTCTTAATTTACGTGATTCAAGTATTATTAATATTTTGAGAACATCATTATTATTTTATTTCTACTGATTTATATTATTGCATAATTAAATTATTTCATAAATAGTATTTCTTTAATAGCAATTGTGTTGTGTTATCATTGCGATGGTTATTATTTTTATTATTATCATTTTAATAACACTACTTTATGTGCATTATTATTTCTATGGTATTTTTATTATTTTATTAAATATACATTATTTGTATTATTAATTATTTAATAATTGTGGTTATTGTTATTATTAATTTTAAATGATATTTTATGTGTTAATATTAGTTTAATAAATGTGTGTATATATATATATATATGAGTGTGTGTATATGTGTATATATATATGAGTGTGATTATTGTGTGGTGGAAAATTTTAGACATAAAGTAATGTTATTTTATTACCTAAAGTTAATATATATATATATATATATATATATATATATATATATATATATATATATATATATATATAACAAAAAAAAAATTTCAGAACCTCTTCTTCCTCTCCCCGTGCAAGCTTGACCTCTAACCCTTACTACGCCTCCTTCGCCTCCACCAGCAACCACCTTCCTCCTGCCGTCACTGCCACCCTATTCTTCTTCTTCGACGACGATGAGCAGTAACAGAAATCGAGAGTTGCAATAGAGTTTTCCGGTGATGTCCCTCGCGTTTCCGACCACCTTAGCCTACCCCGCCGGTGCCGTTTGACTCCCTGAGTCACGAGGAAGATGAATCTAAGCTTCCTTCAAGCTGGAATTTGATCATGTGTGAGTTTTGTTAAATTTTTGGTTTTTGGCTTTTAGGGTTTTCTAATTTGTTTTTAAGTTGATTTTAAGTTGATTCTTGTTACCTTCCTTTACAAACTTTGATCACTAATGCTCAAGCTTCATGAATATATTTTTGTTATAATTTTTGGAATTTATTTTAATTTTGGTGAATTTTTTATTATTTTATTATTAATAATTAATTTTTGTTAATTAATTAATTAAATTATGAATTTGGTTAAATTGTTGTTATTATATATTGTTATTAATTTTGGTGTTGAGAAATTAATTTTTGGGAATATTTTATAATTTTTAGAAATATTTATAGTTTATGTAAGTTTGGATATTTAGTTAAATGTGTATTTTTGGTTAAAAATGGAGTTTAATTTTGTATTTTAGTTAATATTAGAATTTTATTTGTTGAGAGAATAATTTTTATGAATTTATAAAATTTTTATGGAATTTTATGTAAATTATGTGTATTTTGAATTATTAAGTTAAATATGTAGTTTCGTGGAAATTATTGGTTAAATATGTGTTTTGATTGATATTAGTATATTATATGTTGATTAAATAATTCTTATGATTTTATATAATTTTTGAGGAAATTATTTAGTATATTTACATATATTGGACATTTGATATTATAAGGGTAAATGTGTAATTTTATGTTAATTATAATTAGATATTAGGTTTTAGTTGATTTTATAATTATTTAAGGTAATAAAATGATTTTTACAAATTAACTACTATTTTTAACTAATTAATACTATTTTTCAAAAAATTATTTTCAAATAATATATTATATATTATTTTAGAAATAATATGGGTTTTAAACTAATTTTATAGTATAATTAAATTGTGAACTTTATTATATTATATTGAATAATTGTAAAATTGAATTTTTATTAAAATTATATAGTATTTGAGATTTTATTAGTTAAATTGTGTTAATTTTAGAATATTACGTAAATAATAAGTGTATTTGTTATTTTGAGATTAAATGCATATTTTATTATTTTTGTGATGCTAAATTGTGATTTTAAATATTATTTACAATTTATGTTAATTTAATTGTAAAATGGAGATTTTATTCCATTTATAAATTTTATTATCAAATATTAACTAAATTTGATTTTTATGTTTTAATTAGGAAATAAAGGCTTTTAAATATTTTTACGGGTTTTTTTATGGCTTTCATTATTTTACTGTTTAATATTGTTGTTTGAATATTGTGAACCTCGGTTGGGTATTTGTGAAGTTTGGGGGTCCCAACCCGAGGTGTTATGTTTGAGACTTTGGAAGTGTGTTTTCTGTGCAGAATCGGCCCTACTTTCGTAGGGAGATGTCCGTTTTACAGAGGAGACTCTGCCGAAATTTTGATAGATTTTTCGTAAAACGTGACAATCGGTCCGGGTCTAGTTTGAATGTTTAATTGAGTCTTTCTATAGTAATCCTAGAAGCGTAGAGTTAGAAATTCATTCTGATGGTTGTTGTTATTTTATTTTTCTAGCTGCACCGAGACCGAGGCTTAACGGACCAGGCCCGCCTAGTCTATCTCATGGAGCGCTAATGTGTGAGTTATTATATTATATATATATGTATTGCATTTATGATGCATGAATTAGGATTTTTCATTTTCATTATATGTTTTTTTTTAAAGTGATTTAAATTATAATATTTTTGGTATATTTAGGGTTTATTTTTTTATATATATGCATATTAAATAATTATGCATGTTATTTTGATATATGCATGTTAAATAATTAGGTTTATATTTAGTACATTTTAGGATATATACATGATTTAAATGTATATTCATTCATAATTATTTTATTAAATGATTAGTATACTTTAGGTATATTTTCAGTATATTTTAAGTATATTCCTAAATAAATGCATGTTTTAGTGTTGATTTAAACCTAACATGTTTTTAGTATATTATGGGTTTATTTTAGTATATTTCATGATTGATTTGAATTTATTTTACATATATATACTTGAAATATACTTGGTTTGTTTTAAGTATATTTCTGGTATATATATGGTTTATTTTGCTATTATGAATGTTATTCTACACTATTTGTTTTATGAATGTATAATTTATTATAATTGAAGGATATCAATATAACATGCTACCTAGTGGGCAGCATTAGGATCGAGTACGTACCGGTGCGATAGATTTAGGTTTGAGTGAGGGTTACTTGTGGTGAATTATGATTTGATTGAGATTAATGATATGATTGATCTATTGATTTAATTGAGATGTGATGTGATAGATACTGTGATTGCTGGAGCTCGGTTGACCAGGTGTCTCGGGGTCAATCACACTGACAGTCAGACTGCTGGAGCTCGGTTGACTTAGTGTCTTAGGGCCAGTCTACTGTCCAAAATGGAATAAGTGATCTATTCGGAATTAAGTGAGCCTATATGGCTAAAGTGATGATATGGTTGATTGAGATTGTGATTAGTAGGGTTCTATTTGATCTTTCATGTATTAAAATAAATGTTTTCTATATTTATTATATTTATAAAAGCAGAATTTGACATTTGTGTGAAATGCGTGTATATACATATACATATATAAGAATGCCTGACTGGATATGGTTTAGGTTGCATGTATATATAGTATAATAATTCACTCAGTGAGGTCTGACCCCCCTTCAATTATTTTTTTCAGGAGATCCTATATTGTCAGATCTTAGTAATAAAGTTCTTCGTCGGTGTTCTTCTGTCCCGACTATTTTTTGTAAATGTATATTTTAAATTTGAATTGTATTCTAGAAACTGAAGTAGTAGTGTTATTGTATAAAAAGAGTATTATTTTTATTTTGCTATTAAATACTCTGAGAATTGTATTTGAACACTGTACAAATATATATTCATTTATAAAAGAATATGGACTATTTATTTTGTTTATTGATTCAAAAAATTTTAATTCTATTGTACTTTCCATTTATTTATTACACGTTATTATTTTCTAAGGTTTGCTATGGGTTCCGAATTCGAAAGAATTCTCGTTCCCTAACGCCGGTCATGACTCCTAGTTTGGGTCATGATAACTAGCTTTTCTCCTCTAGTTTGTTTTAATCTCTTCTTAGTGTTTTCTCCCTCGATGATCATGTTGATAGTGCCAATTGGCTCCCTTCAGGTTTTCTTTGCTTCCAGCCTGTCATGCTCTTGGTTTTTGGAGTTTTTGCTTCTTCTCGATGCATCTGTGAAATTATTGAGTTTTCCCCTTTACACCAGTCTCTCTATGGCATTCTTCAGCTCTCTGTAACCCTCCATGTTGTGCCCGTATTCCCGATGATACTGTGTCACGATCCAAAATAAGGGCCATGACTGGCGCTAGGGAATGGGAATTTTTTCAAATTTGGAACCTGTAGCAAGCCTTAAAATAAAAACATGCAATATAATAAAATATTATTTAGCAAAAATTAAATCTCAAATAATAAAATAAATTCTCAACATCCTTTAGTAACATAAAATCACATCATATATATCACAAATAGAAATCTTTTAATACAATCTTCAAAGAAACACTTTGAAGTAAAATCCTCATACATGCATAAATACTAATACAACTCTCAACAGATTTAAATACAGCTACTACTGCAGTATCTAGAGTACAAAATAAAACTCAAGTAAGTGATTTAAATAATATAGCCGGAGCAAAAGACATCTGGCGGACAGGTCTACTGCTGAGGTCTGAAAAAGAGGACTCTCCTGTAAAAGTATCAACGGAGGGGAGTCAGACCTCACTGAGTAAATTATTATAATATATATACACGCATAGCTAAATGTCAAATGCAGACACTCAAAAGTATATATAATAAATATATATACAGGCAAATACACACAGATGCAACGAAAGCCATTTTATAATAATTCTGAAAATCATCAGTTATAAAGGATCAAATAGAACCCTATGTGATTGCAACCTCAAATATCAATAGAACTCACTTTAGCCATACAGGCCCACTTAGTTCCAAATAATTCACTTAGTCCAACTGGACAGTAGACTGGCCCCGAGACACTAAGTTAACCAAACTCCAGCAGTCTGACTGTCAGTGTGATTGGTCCCGAGACATTTGGTCAACAGAGCTTTAGCAATCACACTCTCAATCACATTAACCTCAATCATATCAGTCAATTATAATTACCACAATTAATTTTCACTTAACTCTAATCTATCGCACCGATACATACACGGTCCTATTGCTACCCACTAGGAAGCATGTTTTATTGATATCCTTCATTTATATTAAAACATACATTCAAAAAAATAAATGATGCATGATGACATTTAAAATAAACAAATAAACCATATATATATCATAAATATACCTAAAATAAACTAAATATATTTCAGGTATATATATGTTTAATCAACTCAAATAAATCATAGAATATATTAAACTAAACCAATAATATATTTAAAAACAAGCTAGATTTAATTAAAAAGGAAAACATTGATTTATTTGATAATATGCCGAAAATATACTAAAAGTATACCTAAAATATACTTAAACATTCAAATAGGTAATTATGCAAAAATTTATATTTAAAACATAGAAGTCTAACACATGCAACCTAAGCAATGCATATATATTATAATAACTCACAGTTATGTGCTTCTCGAGACGGGTCTAACGGGTCTAGTCCACTAGGCTTCGATCTCGGCACAACTAACAATAAAATAATAACATGAAAATTAGAATAATTCTAACTTACCCTCTAGAGACTCGATCTAGGATTCTAAACACAAATAAAGAATAGGAATTTGGCCGAATTTCACGTTTACAAGATTTCTACCAAAAATTTGGTAGAACCTCTTCTGTAAAACGGACATCTCTCTACTTAAAAAAAAGTTGAGCTGGTCCTGTAAGAAAAACACACTTCGAATACAAAATATTCTCACAACCCTCGGTCGGGATCCTAAACTACAAATTTCACCAATCGATGTCCACAATTCACAATAAATACAATAAATATATTGAAATTCCATAAATACCAAAAATGCCCTTTAAGTACCAAAATATAGCAATTTAAACATTAAAAACACCAAAAGTAATTATTTTACCAACAATTACTTAAAAACCCTAATATTAATATAAATTGATATTTCTCGATAAATTCACAAATATTAATAAAAAATCATTTCATAAATCCAAATTACTTAATTAGTCTTTAAACATATTAAAAATTACTAAAAAAATCCATTTATTTACAAAAATGGTATATTATATTAAATTTGAAAATAATTTTCAAAAAATAGTTTTAATTAGTTAAAATTAGTAAATAATTCATAAAAATCATTTTTTATACTTCAAATAATTATTAAAACCAATTAAACTGAATATTTAACTAAAATTACCACCAAATTATCAAAATACCCCCTGTATATAAAAATTCACATAAAATACTAAAAACATTCAAAAATTCAATAAAAATTATATAATTACTTAAAAATTATTTTCTCAAAATATTATTCATTAAAATCAACAAATATACTCAATTACCCAATTATTTTTAACAAAATACATATATAACCTATAATTCCAAAATTGACATAAACTAAATATAATTATAAAAATTGAACAAAAATCACAAAAATTATAAATTAATTTCTAAAATTAATATCAACCATCAAAAACACTAAAAATCACAATTTCACAATTTATTTATTTAATTTACGAAAATTATAAAATAATAATAAAATAATCAAAAATTCACAAAAATCAAAATAAATTCCAAAAATTACACAAAAAATCTCAAAGGTAGATTAAGCTAAGGGGAATAATATTTATGAAGGAATTAAGCTTGAATCACAAGGAATGAAGTTTAAAAAATTAAAGAACTAAAGATGGCCGAAAATGGAAATAAGATCAAAACCTTAGCAAATCGAATTTTCAGACAAAAGGAAGCTTGAAATCATCCTCTATGGAGTTTCAGGAGTCCAACAGTACTGGAATCATCAATTTTTATGGCCAAAATTGTGAGGAACGGTGGAGAGGCCAACTTTTGGCCAAAACTGGTATTCAGCTGCTACCCGGCACCGGAAAGGGTGACTGGAGGCGGCAAAGCTATTGGTTGGAAGGGGCGGAGCTCTAGGAGGCACACTAACAGCCTGAAAATAGTAGAAACGAACGGTGAGGGTGAGGGTAGGTTTCAGTTTTGGGAGGGAGAGAGGTAAGGGAAGGGGGTAGGTTTGTAAATATCTAGGTATATATATATATATATATATATATATATATATATATATATATATATATATATAACACAAATAAAATACAATATATACACATAATTTAATTATTAAACCCTAATAATATTCATGCATGCATAAATATGTATAATTCATAAAAATTAAGGTCAATAATGTAATTCATTAAAATAATAATATTAAAATATTAATGTTTTAAGTTAAAGACTTAATAAAATACTATTTCCCGAAATAATAATTTAAAAACATGTATTTACGTAAAATATATTAATTAAACGCAAAATAATAACGATAATAATTTTTTCAAGATAATGAAATAATAATCAATTATTATTTTAAAATTATTAACACTGCATGTCCTATTTTATAATAAAATAATGTAAAAACTCGGGTTATAACAGTCTTCCCCCCTTACAAGAATTCATCCTCGAATTCTAGAAAGAAGTAGAAATACAAGATCAAGGAGGAAAGAGATATGGGTAAAAAGCTCGCATCTCGGCTTCAGTCTCCCAAGTGTGCTCTTCTGCACTGTTGCTGCGCCACAACACCTTAACTATCGGAATCTGCTTTGAACGTAATTGTCGAACTTGATAGTCAACGATTGCAACAGGTTATTCTATGAATGTCAGATCTTCATTCACTTCAACACTGTTGGGCTGCAACACATGTGAAGGGTCTGAAACATACTTCCTCAGCATCAAGATATGAAACACCGGATGCACTTGAGACATACTCGAAGGCAAAACCAACCGATATGCAACAGTGCCAACTCTTTCCAGGATCTTGAATGGTCCTATATATCTCGGTGCTAGCTTACCCTTTCTACCAAATCTCATAACACCCTTCATCGGAGACACCTTTAGAAAAATAAAGTCTCCTACTTAGAACTCCACATCTCTGCGTCTAGGATCCGCATAGCTCTTCTGCCTGCTAACTGCGATCTCTAATCTGCTCTTGATCATTACAACTTTCTCTGTATCATCCTGAACCATCTCAGGTCCAGTCAAAGATCTCTCTCCAATCTCATCCCAACTCAGAGGGGATCTACACTTCCTTCAGTGCAAAGCCTCATATGGTGCCATTCCAATACTGCTATGGTAGCTGTTATTATATGCAAACTCTATGAGTGGCAAATGATCATCCCAACTACCTCCTAAATCCAAAAAACACATCCTCAATATATCTTCTAGTGTCTAGATCATCCTCTCAGACTGACCATTTGTCTGAGGATGAAAAGCAGTGTTGAAATCCAACCTAGTGCCAATCGCTTCATGCAGCTTCTACCAAAAATGAGAGGTAAATGCTGAAATTTTATCTGACACAATGGACATAGGTACTCCATGAAGGCACACAATATGCTTCACATACAGCTTCGCCAATCTAGCTACATAATAAGTGGCTTTCACGGGCAAGAAATGTGCAGACTTGGTCAACCTGTCCATAATCACCCAGATGGAATCGTATCCATCCTTGGAACGAGGTAAACTAACCACAAAATCTATAGCTATCCTTTCCCACTTCCACTCAGGAATAGGAAGAGGCTGAAGCTTTCCAGAAGGCTTCTAATGCTCAGCTTTCACTTGCTGACACGTCAAGCACTTAGCAACATAATTAGCGACATCCTTCTTCAATCAATCCCACCAGTATTAAGTCTTTGATACTATTGTACATCTTAGTAACACCTGGATGTACGCTATAGGCTGTAGAATGTGCTTCCTGAAGGATCTCTTTTCTCAAATTATCCACATCAGGAACACACAACCTACCACTGATCCAAAAAATACCATCATCATCAAGTATGAAATCAGTGAACTTCCCTGCTTGAACATTCTCTGCAAGCTCTTCTAGAATAGGATCTCGGCTCTGAGCTGCCTTAATCCTACCTCTCAGTACATATTGCACCTTAAACTAAGCTAGCAATCCACCCAATATACTAATCTTTATCATCAAACCTTGATCCACTAACAGATGTAACTCCTGGATCGACGGTCTCCTCTCTACACTGATGTGAGCAAGACTGCCTGAGGACTTCCTACTCAAGGCATCTGCTACCACATTAGCCTTGCCTAGATGATATAAAATCTCACAATCATAATCTTTCAACAGTTCTAACCATCTCCTCTGCCTCATATTCAGATCTCTCTGCTGAAAAATGTACTTAAGGCTCTTATGATCAGTAAAAATCTCACAAGTCACCCCGTACAGATAATGTCTCCAAATCTTGAAAATAAAGATCACTGCAGCCATCTCTAGGTCATGGGTATGATAGTTCTGTTCATATTTCTTCAACTGCCTCGAAGCATAGGCTATCACCCTACCATTCTACATCAATACACAACCTAGGTCAACTCTAGAGGCATCACTATACACTGTGAACTTGTCCACTCCATTAGGTAAAACTAAAACTGGAGTTGTGGTCAACTTCTCTTTCAACAACTAAAAATTATTCTCACAAGCTTCTGACCACTCAAATCTTACATTCTTCTGAGTCAAGCGAGTCATAAGAGCTGCAATTTTGGAAAAATCTTGCATAAACCTCCTATAGTACCCGGTTAAACCTAGAAAACTGTGAATCTCTATAATTAAAGTTGGTCTAAGCCACTCAGACACTGCCTCAATCTTCTATGGATCAACTTGGATACCTTCTTTAGACACCACGTGTCCAAGAAATGCAACACTCTCCATCCAGAAATCACACTTTGAGAATTTAGCATAAAGTTGATGTTCTCTCAGTGTCTGTAGTACAGTCCTCAAATGATATACATGCTCCTCCATACTCCTTGAATACACCAGTATATCATCAATGAAGACTACCACAAACTAATCCACAAATGCTTTGAATACCCTGTTCATCAGGTCCATAAAAGCCTGGTGCGTTAGTCAAGCCAAAAGACATCACCAGAAACTTATAATGACCATATCGAGTGCGGAATGCCATTTTAGGAATATTGACTTCACTGATCCACAATTGATCATAACCCGACCTCAAATCAATCTTAGAAAAGAACTGTGCACCTTGTAGCTGATCAAATAAATCATCTATCCTCAGGAGAGGATACTTGTTCTTCACTGTCACCTTGTTCAACTCTCTGTAGTCAATGCACAGTCTCAGGGTACCATCCTTCTTCTTCACAAACAGGACTGGTGCACCCCAAGGAGAAACATTGGGTCTAATAAAACCCTTATCTAGCAACTCTTGCAACTGCTCCTTCAATTCTTTCAACTCTGCAAGAGCCATTCTATAGGGTGGCATAGAAATAGGGGTAGTGCTTGGAACCACATATATACAGAGCTCAATATCTCTGTGAGGTGGTAAACCCGACAACTCCTCAGGAAAAACATCAAGAAAGTCACAAGCAATAAGAACATCTATGAGTGACAACTTCTCCACTGAAGTATCCCTGACTAATGCCAAATATCCCTGACAACCCTTCCTCAATAACTTCCTAGCCGTAATAGCAGAGATGAGATTATGAGGTGCTGAACTCCTATCACCCATAAACTTAAATTCTTCTTCATCAGGAATTATGAAAGTCACCTCTTTACTTTGACAATCCACCACGACATAGTGCTGAGATAACCAATCCATACCCAGAATAACATCAAACTCCATCACATTCAACAGAATCAAATCAACAGATAATTCTCTACCTCCGACAAGAACTGGACAACCAGAAAGAACAACATTAATGTCTAAATAATCACTTAGAGGAGTGGCGATAGAGAAAGGAAAAGCCATCCTCGAAGCTTACAAACAAGACTTGAAAGTAAATACAGGAGAAATGAACGAATGTGTGGCACCCGGATCAAATAGAATCCATGCATCTAAGTAACAGACAGAAATAATACCTACCATGACTGCATTAGATGCCTAAGCATCCTGTCGAGTGAGATAGAAGACTCTGGCCTATCCTCGACCTCCCTGCTGGCTGGTAGAAGCCTAGCCAACACCTCTGACACCTCCTCTGGTACCTCTACCACGACCCTGCTGGGGAACAATCTAGGTAGAACTCTAATGCTAGGCTAAAGGCAACTGAAAAGGAATGGGTGCAGCACTAGCAATCGACTGTTAAGAAAATCGTGAAATCTGTGGCTGCTGATATCCAGAATAGGGACATGATCTGGCAAAATGTCTCATTTATCTGCATCTAAAACACATCAGCGGTGTCATATAACATGCTCTCTGATGGACTCTGTCGCATATCTGACATACACTGGCAGCTAACCTAGAACTACAACCACTGCTGCTACTCGAAGCACCTGACCCAAGTCTGAACGGTCTATGTTGACCTCCACAGGCATGTCTACTGCTCTGATGTACCCGATACTTCTGCCTCTAAGTCTGCTGGGTTGGACCCCTCTGCTGACTACTAGATCCAATCTGAAAACTCAAATACGGAGTAGTATGAAATCCACCTGACTGAACACCTAACTGGTAATAATCAAGCATAGCTTCTTGCCTGACTAGCCTCAGCTCAATCTCCTTGGCCAACTCTATCACTGACTTCAGAGTAAGGCCCGCTGTAGGCATACCAACAAATGCAGAACCCAAACCAGTGACATAAGTGGTGACTGCGAAGTACTGGTCTCGCATCAAATCCTCTGCATATCTGTCAAGCCAAAGGAACTCTCTAGTGTAGTCCTCAACAGATCTGAAACATGCAACCTAAGCAATGCATATATATTATAATAACTCACAGTTGTACACTCCTCAAGACGAGTCCGACCGGCCTGGTCTACTAGGCCTCGGTCTCGGCATAACTAATAATAAAATAACAACACAAAAATTAGAATAATTTTAACTTAACCTCTAGAGAATCGATCTAGGATTCTAAACATAAATAAAGAATAAGAATTTGACCAAATGTTATGTTTTACAAGATTTCTATCGAAAATTCGACAGAACCTCCTCTGTAAAATGGACATCTCTCTACTTAAAAAAAGTAAAGTTGGTCCTGTAAGAAAAACACACTTTGAATACAAAATATCTCACAACCCTCGGTCAGGATCCCAAACTGCAAATTCCACTGACCGAGGTCCACAATTTACAATAAATACAATAAATATATTAAAATTTCATAAATACAAAAAATGCCCTTCAAGTACCAAAATATAGCAATTTAAACATTAAAAACACCAAAAGTAATTACTTTACCGATAATTACTTAAAAACCCTAATATTAATAAAAATCGATATTTCTCTATAAATTCAAAAATATTAATAAAAATTCATTTTATAAATCCAAATTACTTAATTATTCCTTAAACATATTAAAAATTACTAAAAAATCTATTTATTTACAAAAATAGTATATTATATTAAATTTGAAAATAATTTTTGAAAAATAGTTTTAATTAATTAAAATTAGTAAATAATTCATAAAAGTTATTTTTATACTTCAAATAATTATTAAAACCAATTAAACTGAATATTTAACTAAAATTACTATCAAATTACCAAAATACCCCTAGTATATAAAAATTCACATAAAATACTAATAACTTTCAAAAATTCAATAAAAATTATATAATTACTCAAAAATTATTTTCTCAACATATTATTCATTAAAATCAACAAATATACTCAATTACCCAATTATTTTTAACAAAATACATATATAACCTATAATTCCAAAATTGACATAAACTAAATATAATTATAAAAATTGAACAAAAATCACAAAAATTATAAATTAATTTCTAAAATTAATATCAACCATCAAAAACACTAAAAATCACAATTTCACAATTTATTTATTTAATTTACGAAAATTATAACATAATAATAAAATAATAAAAAATTCACAAAAATCAAAATAAATTTCAAAAATTACACAAAAAATCTCAAAGGTAGATTAAGCTAAGGGGAACAATATTTGTGAAGGAATTAAGCTTGAATCACAAGGAATGAAGTTCAAAAAATTCAAGAACTAAAGATGGCCGAAAATGGAAATAAGATCAAAACCTTACCAAATTGAATTTTCAGACAAAAGGAAGTTTGGAATTGTCCTCTATGGAGTTTTAAGATTCCAATGGCACCTGAATCATCAATTTTGGTGGCCAAAATTGTGAGGAACGGTGGAGAGGCCAACTTTTGGCCAAAACTGGTATTCAGCTGCTACCACCGGCGCCGGAGAGGGTGACTGGAGGTAGTGGAGCTACTGGCTGGAAGGGGCGGAGCTCTCGGAGGCACACTGACAGCCTGAAAATGGCAGAAACGGATGGTGAGGGTGAGGGTGGGTTTCGATTTCGGGAGGGAGAGAGGTAGGGGAAGGGGGTAGGTTTGTAAATATCTAGGTATATATATTAATATAACTTATATTATAATATAATAAACCTTATAATATATACACAATAAACACACACCACACATTTAATACATATGCATAAATATATATATATATAACACAAATAAAATACAATATATACACATAATTTAATTTTTAAACCCTAATAATATTCATGCATGCATAAATATGTATAATTCATAAAAATTAAGGTCAATAATGTAATTCATTAAAATAATAATATTAAAATATTAATGCTCTAAGTTAAAGACTTAATAAAATACTATTTCCCGAAATAATAATTTAAAAACATGTATTTACGTAAAATATATTAATTAAACGTAAATAATAACGATAATAATTTTTTCAAGATAATGAAATAATAATCAATTATCGTTTTAAAATTATTAACACTGCATATCCTATTTTACAATAAAATAATGTAAAAACTCGGGTTATAACATACTGGCAGTATTATCCCCTGTCTTGGATAGATCTCCAGCTTGGATTTATTCTCTTAGTTGGGGTGATTCCAACACCATTCTTCTTGATCCACATAAGGATTTTAGATCGAGAGGTGCTCAGGGGTGTGTATCTATCCGCTTCCCTGTCAAATCTTTCTGCTAGATTTCTGAAATTTATTTTTGGGAAGCTTGCTCTTCTGTGTTTGGGTCGTTCATCCTTGATCGGTGGCTTCTCTTCCTCCCGTCACATCCTTCTATCCTCGTCCATTTTTATCATCCTGACTGTCATCGTCATTGCCTCTGTAAAGGTACTCAGTTCTTTGGTCATTATTTTGTCTTTAAGCTTACCGAGTCTAGTGCCATTTTTCAAAGCTTCTATGGCAACTTCATCTATAAGATGCTCAATTTGCATGGCTGTTTTATTAAAACGGTCAAGATTACTTCATAAAGACTCATCAACTTCTTGCCGACACATCCAAAGATCATTAATGTTTTTGGCTGAGGGAATATTGATGACGAATCTGGTATGAAATTGTTCCACTAGATCCTCAAAAAAAGTGATAGAATTCTCTAGGAGTCGATGAAACCAGTTTTGAGCATTCTTTGTGAGTGTGCTTGGAAAAACTCTACACATGATTCTATCATTTACATTCTAGAGTAGCATCTTTGTTCGGAATGTCGATATATGGCTCATGGGATCTCCCATCCCGTCATATTGATCAAGCGGCGAGATTCTGAACTTAGTAGGGATCTCTGTTTGAATTATTCTTCTGATAAATGGAGTTCTACTATCCATAACGCATTCTTCTTCCTTTCTTGGTTTTGTCCGGGCTCTATATATTGCCTCTTCAACCTTCTGAGCTATCTTTGAATCATCAAGGGACAAAATTATTGAACTACACTCCCTTTCCGATGCTTTACCCTTTCCCATGCTCGTCCCTGGGGCCTGCTGAGGTGTTGTGTTATTATTTTTTTGAGCTGGTTCAAAATGCCCACTCTACATTATAGCATTTAGCTGATGTTGCGTTAAAGCTATCTGCGCCTGGATATTTTTTATCATGATTTCCTTGCTAGTTTGGTCGAGGCTGAGTGTTTAGTTTACGGTGTTTAAATTCGGTGTAGTTATTATTGATGTGTTTGCCAACCTTGAAAAAGGCATGGAAGGTATTGAATGATGGTGTTGTAGAGGAGCGTAATATGGGAGGTCTACACCCAAGGCTGGGTATCTCGAGGTGTTGTCAAGGAGTTGATGTGTGTGTCCGGATGAAGCTCCGGTATGCGAAAAAGTGGCTGGAAGTATTATTGATGGGAGAGGGTCTGAGAGGTCAGTCGAAAGGATAGGTGCAGAAGGGTTAGTGCCAGTTTCGGGAATCAAGGTCGGTGGTGGGCTGGAAGTCATGGTGAGGATGTCTTTAGCTTAGTAGGTAAACGAATGGCCTTTCCCAAGAGTTCCCACAGACGGCGCCACTTGATAATTGGTTTTTGGAACTCTTAAGCTTAGTGTCCTGCAATCCATGAATAGAAGGTAAGGTAAGAGGTGGGGAGAGTCCCCACAAACACTTTGATGCCTAAGTTAGAGAACAAAAATAGGGGAATATGGACTAACTAGAATATGAGAGAATGAGATGTCTCTCTGTGAGGGATATGAGGTCCTATTTATAGTAATACTTTAATCTAAGAGGAATCGGATTCCTTATGAGATAGGAGTTCTAATCCTGGTAGGAGAATGTTCCCTCTTTGCTTAGGATTCGTCTTTGGGGTAGAGTTCTTTTCTTAGACGGATTCTACTACCTTCATAGTCTGAGTGTCCCTATTTAGGAAATAAAGACCCTTTAATTAGGCAGGAATATATATAGGCAGTATCAGCGATCATCAAGTCTAAAATTAATGAACAAAGTTTTAAAAAAAATCAAGAGAGATATAAAGAGAGCTTCATTGGACGTGGAGGTGAAAGGCAAACATCAAAGTCCAAGATTAAGTTTTCTTTTCTTTCTTTTTAATAAAAGGAGAGGCAAAAGCCTACACAACTAAGCAGAAACCAATCTACTAAAGGAAGTTCCCATGCGATCGCTATCTAACAGCAGCAAAACACCATTCGGGGGTTGAAGGAAACGATGACAACTAAAACATAAATTTATGGCATAGCTGGCCATATAATCCGCCACTGCATTGGATTCCCGAAGAAAATCATGAACCACCTGCACCTCCCTCTAACTGTCTCATAATCGACTGGATTAATTGATCTTCCCGATGGGGTCTTTGACAATTACAGTTCATCAAATCCATCACATACTTGCTCTCGGTTTCCAAAATGACCTTGCGATACCCAAGATCCCAAGCTAGCTTTAACCCTTCCACTATACCGCCATAACTCAACTATTAATGAAGAATAATTGCCAATCTTAAGAGCAAAATCGACCAGCCTCATCTCTAACGATGTCCCCTGGAAAGGACATGGCCTTCTTGCTACGGTGGAGATGCAAGGGGCAATTTTTTTTGTTGGCTTCAAAGCGGGACGCTACGGAAAACATTTCCATTTGTTTTTTAAGGTCAGTGGGATCCATCTAATGCCACGTGAGTGTTAGTAAACTGGACGTCTGTTAAGCTCAAAATAGACAATGGGGCATAGATTTCAAGTTTTTGATAATTGAAGAGTTCATATGTTCAAAAAAAACTCCGAGCTATAAATATTAAAGGTAAAAATGTACATTTATTTGTAAATTAATTTGAATTCAAGTGATTATCTTTTTTTAAATGTATAAAATTTAAAATATTATTTATTTATTATTTTTATTTTTTGTGTATAAAATAAACAGCTTAATATATATATATTTCAAAATATTTTTTTACAATATCTGAAATTTTAATTTTTTATTAAAACAAATATGAATTATATCATTTAAATATATTAATTATAATTTCTAAAATAGAACATACCGTCTATATATATATATATATCCAAAATCAAAACTAAAATAAGAAATGGAAAGGAAAAAAAAGAAAATAAAAAGGAAAAAGAAAAAAATACTGAATAGGAGAATTAAAAAATAAGGCAAAAATTAAAATAAAAAATCAAAATGAACACAATAAAAAAATAATCAATTCAAATTAAAAGATTTTAAAATAAAAGAAAAAATAGAAACAAAGTAAGAGTGGGCAAAATTGAAATTCTCAAAAAAAAAAGTGAGCAAAGTTGAAAAGAAAAAAAAAAGAGTATAGTTGAAAATAAAAAAATAGATATGTACTTAATGAAAAAAGTGAAACATTTCAATGTAAATCGGCCACAAAAGTGTTTCAATTTTGTAATTTTCTCTAAAATATTAAGGAAGTGAAATGAAAAAGGATTATTTGCTTCATTAAGCCAGAGAGCTAATTCATTGTGCCGAGGCCAACCCCTTGTAGTTCAGACAAGACTTCAAACATTAGAAACTCACTTCGCTTAGAAAAAAGCTTAACAGTCACTGACTGTCTTTCCTGCTAAAAGACAAAAAAAAAATTTTGTGGAAGTCACCCGCTATCCGGTATCCATAGGACCGACTAATCAACACTCTAAATAATCATTATTTTTATGGGAAATGGTGCAATTTGCATTCAAAGTTTGTGTCCTAATCCCACATTTACACCTTGATTTTTTTTTTTAATTGAAACTACATACTTGTAAAGTGGAGCATATTGAAATTTTATTAATTATAATTAAATTTTATAATTTTTTTAGTACAATTAAGTTCTATAAACTAATAAAAAATTAATTTTAACGAACATTAACAAATTAAATTGATAATTTTTTTTAGAAATATATATTATCACAATCTAAACTGGAAGTCATGACCAACGCTAATGAATAAAAAATTTTTTAAATCCAAAATCCGTAACAAGTTTTAGAAAATAAAAGCATGCAATAAATAAATAAAATACATCAGAATAAAAATCTTAAATCAATATAAAAATAAATACTCAGTATCATATAATAAAAATATTTACATACAATATTAAGATAAAGGTCTCTAATATTAAAATCATTCTACATATACCAAGTACAACTACTACTGCAGGTTTTTAAAATATAATAGAAATTAAGTAAGTAATTTACATAGACTAACCAGTGCTGAAAAAATCCGGCATATGAACCTACTACTAAGGTCTGAGGAAGAAAAATTTTCGTATAAAATAAACAACTGAGAAGAGTTAAATATCACTAAGTGAATTATTATATTAT
The DNA here is from genome assembly GCA_947683625.1 of Mallotus nudiflorus. Lineage (NCBI taxonomy): Eukaryota > Viridiplantae > Streptophyta > Magnoliopsida > Malpighiales > Euphorbiaceae > Mallotus > Mallotus nudiflorus. The sequence goes on from CANTUR010000234.1 coordinate 612,258, forward strand.
ATATACATGCACCTTCTAATGTCATATGCAATCAATCATCAATATATATAATAAATATATACAGTCATTTCACAAAGATTCTGAAATCACTTTATATATATAATAAATGCTGGAAAAATATTTATTTTAGTGAAAGATCAAATAGAACCATATTTAATCGTAACCTCAATCAATATACCATTCTAGCCATACAGACTCACTTAATTCCAAATTAATTATCTTATTCCATATTGGATAGTAAACTGGCCCTGAGACACTAAGTCAACCGAGCTCCAACAGTCTGATTGTCAGTGTGATTGGCCCCGAAACACTAGATCAACTGAGCTTCAGCAACCACACTACTCAATCACATCAATCTCAAAATCAATCAATTGAATCAAAGTTACCTCAAGTTATTCACAACTAAACCCTAAATCTATCGCACCGGTACGTACACGGTCCTAGTGTTGCCCACTAGGTAGCACGTTCTATCGATATCCTTCAAATAAAGTTCAATATACATATAGGAAATAAATAATGCATATTTAAACATATCAACATTTATAACGATGAAATAAATCATATATATACCAGAAATATACTGAAAATATGCTAAGTATATTTCAAGTATATATATGCTATATAAATCCAAAATCAACCATAAATATACCGAATGTAAACCATGCATATACCAAAAATATGTTAAGTGTATATGAAAATATATCATGCATTTATATTGAAATATACCAAAAATATACTAAAAATATACCTAACATATACTAAAATATTTAATAAAATAATTCAGGAACAAATACATATTCAAAATATAAATATTCAAAATCATGCATCCTATATGCGATGTATATATAAGATAATAATTCACAATACTGCGTTCCACAAGACTGGCTCGACGGGCCCGATCCGATAGGCTTCGGTTTCGGCGCAGCTAGAAAATAAATAAAAATAAAAATCAGAATAAATCTAACTTATACTTCTAAAAGAGACTCAATTTAGGAATACAAAACTCAGACAAAACACGAAAATAAAGGATCGACCCAACGTTACATTTTACGAGAATTCTACCAAAAATTCAGCAAAACTTTCTCTATAAAACGGACATCTCTCTACTAGATAGTAGAGCCAATCCTGCAAGAAAAATATACTTCTAACACAGATGCACAACACTTCGGGTTGGGATCCCGAATTGCACAATTTCAAACCAAAGTTCACAAATTCACCAAAAATACATTTAAAATAATAAATATATTAAAAATCAATAAATTCCATAAATATCCTCAAAATACCAAAATATAATATATTTAAATAATAAAACACCAAATACAATTATTTTCACAATTATTAAATAAAAATCCCAAATAATAATATAATATTAATAAAAATCCAATTTTTCAATAATTCAATATAAAATAGTAAAAATTCACTTTTATATATTCAAATAGCTTAAATAGCATAAATATATATTAAAAGTTATTAAAAATCCATTTAATCACCAATTTAGTAAATAATATATTATTAGAATATAATTTTCAAAAATTAGAATTAATTAGTTAAAAATAGTAAATAATTTATAAAAATCATTTTAATACCCTAAATAATTCTAAAATCATCTAAAACATAATATTTAACTATAATTTTCACAAAATTACACAATTAACTCAATAAATCAAAATATATATAATATAATTAATATTCCTAAAAATTATATAAATTCACCAAAAATTATTTTAATAATTCTAAAATTATTAAATCACATAATAAACACTAATTTAATTAATTTTTCAATAAAAATAATTAATTAATATAATTATAAAAATTCAATATTTAATATTAAAATAATAAAAAATTAACCAAAATTCAAATTAATTCAAAAAAATTCACAAAAAATATATTTGAGAAGCTTGAGTTATAATAAACAACATTTCTTAAGAAACTTTTCATGAATCAACCTAAATCAAGTTCAAAAAATTCAAAAACTCTAAAACACATAAACTAAAAATTTATAATAACCTTGATTTAAAAAAATATATATTTTATTAAATAATGAGATATGTAGTGTTAATAAAGTTTAAAAGTTATATTTAATTATTTTACTATTTGGTGATTTATTATCATTATCGTATGTTTAATTGAATTTTCTACGTAATATATTATTTTGGGAACTTATTATTTTGGACGTTAAATTCTATAATGTATATTTATTATTTTCGAATACTAATATTATGATAACGTTAATTTAGAGCATGGTTAGTCTAATATTATTTTTAAGTAATAATAATATTATTATTATATCCTTTATGTAAATGTTATATTTTTAAGTGATAATGTATATGTGTGTTTATATATATATGTGTGTGTGGGTGAGATATTTATGTATTGTGTGGTGGAGAATTATTATAATATTAGTGTTACTTTGAAGAGAATTATTTTAATAACATTATTTTAAGTATTAGCATTATTTTATTAAATGACATAATTTTGACGATTATTTTTTAAAAAAAGTATTTCATTATTTATTTTATTAGAATTATCTTTAGTATTATTTGTGTTAATATCATTTATTGTTAAATGTCATTTTATGTGTGTATATATATATATATCAAAATATGTTTATGTGTTTATTATATTCATGTGTGTGAATATATATATATATACACACACAAATGGGATGAAAGAGATGAATGTGCAAGATTAAAATCTGCTCCTCCCTTTCGCACTGTCTGACTTTCTTCCTGTCAGAGTGCGTCTTCTTCTTCTTCGCGATCTTCAGCCTTTACCAGCACCATCCGAACCCTCCCTGAGCCGCCATCTCCTTCCCTCTTCTTCCCTACCTTCTCCTTCTTCTTCTCATCGACGGGCAACACAGAGACAGCAACGATAGCAACATGGAGCAAGGGTTGCCGACAACTTTCTAACAACGGGAGCTCAGTTTCTTTAGCTCAATCAACTCCTTGAGTGAAGGGGAAGTTGATTTTGAGATTGATCAATGCTCAAAACTAGTTATTTGTGAGTTTTAATCAATTTCTAGTTTATGTCAAATTCCTTTTCTAATTTTTTTTTAGCTTGAGTTTAATGGTTTTTTTATAATTTTCTTTAGAAATGATGATCTATATAGCTTGAGCTTCATGAATTTATTTTTGTTATAATTTTTGGAAATTATTTTAATTTTGGTGAATTTTTTATTATTTTATTACTAAATAATTAATTTTCGTTAATTAATTAATTAAATTATAAATTTTGTTAAATTATTGTTATTATATATTGTTATGAGTTTTTGTGTTGAGAAATTAAATTTTGAGAATATTTTGTAATTTTTTTTTAGAGATATTTATAGTTTATGTAAGTTTGGATATTTAGTTAAATGTGTATTTTTGGTTAAAAATTAGAGTTAATTGTGTATTTTAGTTAATATTAGAATATTATTTGTTGAGAGAATAATTTTTATGAATGTATATAATTTTTATGTAATTTTATGTAAATTATGTGTATTTTGAATTATTAAGTTAAATAGGTAATTTTGAGAAAATTATTGGTTAAATATGTGTTTTGATTGATATTAGTATATTATATGATGATTAAATAATTTTAATGAGTTTCTATAATTTTTGAGAAAATTATTTAGTATATTTAAGTATATTGAATATTTGACATTATAGGGGTAAATGTGTAATTTGTGTTAATTATAGTTAAATATTATAATTTAGTTCATTTTATAATTATTTAAGGTAATAAAATGATTTTTTTTACAAATTAATTACTATTTTAACTAATTAATATTATTTTTATTATTTTTTGAAAAATGTTTTCAAATAAATATATTATATATACTATTTTGGAAATAAATTGGGTTAAAACTAATTTTATTATATGAGTAAACTATTTATGCAATTAAATGTGAATTTTGTTATGTTATGTTATGTTGAATAATTGTAAAATTTAATTTTATTTATATTATATAATGTTTGAAATTCTATTAGTTAATTGTGATAATTTTAGAATGCTATGTGAATAATAAGTGCATTTATTATTTCGGGACTAAATGTGAATTTTATTATTCTTGAGATATTAAATTGTAATTTTAAATATTATTTACAATTTATGTTAATTTAACTGTAAAATGGGAATTTTGTTCTATTTATGAATTTTTATTATTAAATATTAATTAAATTAAACTTTTATGTTTTGATTGGAAAATAAATATTTTTAAATATTTTTATTGGGTTTTTTATGATTTTTATTATTTTACTGTTTAATATTCTTGTTTTATAAATTGTGAACGTCGGTTGGGGATTTATGGAATTAGGGGTCCCAACCCGAGGTGTTATGCCTTGAGACTTTGGAAGTGTGTTTTCTATGCAGGATCGGCCTTACTTTTATAGGGAGATGTCCATTTTACAGAGGAGATTTTGTCAAAATTTTGTTAGATTTCTCATAAAACGTGACAATCGGTCCGAGTCTAATTTTGAATTTTTGATTGAGTCCTTCCATAGTAATTCTAGAAGCGTAGAGTTAGAATTTATTTTGATGGTTATTATTTTATTTTTCTAGCTGCGCTGAGATCGAGGCCTAACGGACCAAGCCCATCGAGTTTATCTTGAGGAGCGCACACCAGTGAGTTATTATACTGTATATATATGTATTGCATATAGGATGCATCACTTAAGGTTTTTCATTTTCATTATATGCTTTTAAAGTGATTTAAATTATAATATTTTTGGTATATCTAGGGTTTATATTTTTATATACATGCATGTTAAATAATTATGCATGTTATTTTGCTATATGCGCGTTAAATAATTAGGTTTATGTTTAATACATTTTAGTATATATATACATGTTTTAAATGCATGTTTAGTCATAATTATTTTATTGAGTGATTAGTATACTTTAGGTATATTTTCAGTATATTTTAGGCTTATTCCTAAATAATTGCATGTCATATTATTGACTTACACTTAAGTTGTTTTTAAGTTTATTTTTGGTATATTTTTGATATATTTCCAAATAAATGCATGTTTTATTATTGATTTAAACCTAACATATTAATGGTATACTTAGGTTTATTTGTGATATATGCATGCTAGAAAATTAGGTTATTTTGGTATATTTGTGAATATATGTTAAACCTTGTAATATCTCGAGATTTTAAAAAATTTTAAACTGTATCGAGATATGCAATGTTAATAATTTTGATAAATATATTTGATTATTTAATTAGTTTGTTATTTATTAAAATTATTTTTAATTATTTTAGATTTCTTATGTAAAATTTTTTCGAGAATTTTATTTTTGGAAAAATTAAAACCTAAATAAATATTTATTAATTATGTTAGTCGATTTTACGTATTTGCATGAGTCCATGCATGATATTAATTATCGAATTAATATATATACATATACAGGCATATATATATATACATATTTAATAATTAGGGTTTATTTTAATTAAGTATGTATTATATATTTTTATTAAATTAATATGTATTATATATATAAATATTGGGTTGATATTTTTAACATGTGGTGTAGATTATTTTTGAATATAATATCAATATATTATAATAATATAAGTTAAAGTTATATATATATATATATACAAATATAAAGTTTATCAAATTTACGTTTCTTGCCATCGTCTTCATCTTCAACCCGACGCACGCCCCACCTCCATCTCCATCACTATCAAGCTCTTCCCTTGTCGTCAGTGTGTCGTCCGGTGTGCCACCACCTTCCCAAGCTTCCTTTGTTGCCTATAGCCTCTATTTCTGGCGAGTTTTGGCCGGTTTCCACCTGAGAAGCCGAAGTTGAGCTCATCGCCGTTCAAGCCTTTTCTGGTCACCATCTTGGATGCCACCAGTCTCTATCTCTTCCTTGAGCTCCGGTGAGTTCATTTCCAAGCTTAGTTTCACATGATTTGGTCTAGATTTCCCGTGGTTATCAATTTTCATTTTCGGCCACTTTGTGTTCTTGATTGATCCTAGTAGCTTAATCTACATCCTGTAATTTTTGTGGAATTTTTGGAAATTATTTTGATTTTTGATTATTTTATTAATATTTTCTAATTTTCATAAATTAATTAAATAATTTATGAAATTGTGATTTATGGTGTTTATAGGGGTTAAAATGAATTTTAGAATTTAATTTGTAATTTTTGTATAATTATTATGAATTTATTTAGTTTAGGTGATTTTTGGAAAATTAGGTTAAATAAGTATTTTGTTAAAATTAATTGGTTAATTGAGTATAATTATTGATTTTATTGAATTATATGTTGAGAAATTAATTTTTGAGCAATTGTATAATTTTTAGTGAAATTTTGAATAATTATAGTATATTATGTGAATTTATAAATAATAGGGTTATTTTGGTAATTTGGTACTCAATTGGTTGAAAATTAAGTTAAATTGGTTTTAATAATTATTTGAGGTATAAAAATGATTTTTACAAATTATTTAGCATTTTTAACTAATTAAAACTATTTTTCAAAAATTATTTTAAAATTATGTATAGTATAATATTTTTGTAAATAAATGACTTTTTAATGATTTTTAATGTGTTTTAGGGCTAATTATGTAATTTGGATTTATAAAATGAATTTTTGCTAATATTTATGAATTTATCGTGAATTGTTGATTTTTAATAAGATTTTATTAAATTAGGGTTTTATGTAATTATCGGTAAAATAATTATTTTCAGTATTTTAAATATCTAATTTGTTATATTTTGATTTATAAAGGGTATTTTCGATATTTTTGAAATTTAAATGTGTTCTATGTTTATCTTGTGAATTGTGAACCTTGGGCGGTGAAATTGTAGTTGGAGAGTTCGACCGAGGGGTTGTGTGATTGTGTATTTTTGAAGTGTGTTTTCTTACAAGATCGGCTCTACTTTCTGAGTAAAGAGATGTTTGTTTTACAGGGGAGGTTCTGCCAAATTTTTGGTAGAATTCCCATAAAACGTGACATCCGGTCAAATCCCTATTCCTATTCTGTATCTAGTGTTTTAGATCGAGTCTCTAGAATTACGTTAGATTTATTCTGATTTCATATTGTCGTTTGTTTGTTTAGTTGTGCTGAGACCGAGGCCTAGTAGATCAGACCCGTCTCGAAGAGCACGCAACTGTGAGTTGTTATTTTATATATACATGTTTTAGGATTGCATGTTGTAATATCCTGAGTTTTTAAATATTTTTAAACTGTATTGGGATATGCAGTGTTAATAATTTTTGTATATATATATTTATAATATTTTATGAGTTTGATACTTATTAAAGCTAATTTTAATTATTTTTAACTATTTTAAGAGATTTACGTAAAATTTTCCTGGGAATGCTATTTTCGGAGAAATTAAAACGTAAATAATTTAATATTAAATATTCTAAATAGTTTTGTGAATTTGCATGAGTATATTTCTCATATTAACATATATACATATACATGCATATATATATACAATTAACATTTTAGGGTTTATTATTATTATTATTTAATTATGTATATATTATATAGTTTTTATTATATATATATATATATATATATGTATATATATATATATATATATATATGTATATTTATATATGTTTATTAAATTGTGGTGTGTAATTTTTCTAAATATAATATTGGTATATTTTAATAATTAAATATTAAAGTGATTATATATATATACACATATAAAAAGTTCCCTCCATTTACAATTCATGTCAGTCATCTTCCCTCACCATCGCCCGACGCCTTCCTTCCCTCACCTACCGCCACACCGTTTCTTCACCATCGGTGTGCCTCTCGGCCTGCCACCATTGTCCCCAGCCTGTTCCGCCGCCAGCAGCACCCGTTTCCGACGTCGGAGAAGCTTGGAATTGTCGAAAAATCGAAGCTTCTTCTCATCGTCGATCACAACGATTCCAGCCATCTTTTTCGATACCTCTAGTCTCTATCTTCTCCTTGAGCTCCGGTCAGTGTGATTCCAAGCTTTGTTTCACTTAAAATGGTCTAGATTTTCCTAGGTTTTGATTTTACAATTTCGGCCTATTAGGGTTTTCATTTTTTTTGAGATTCAATTTGATTGATTCAAGGAAACTCCCTTCACAAACTTTGATCCTTTTAGCTTAATCTACGTGCTGGAATTTTTGTGGATTTTTTTGAATTTATTTTGATTTTTGTGAATTTTTTATTATTTTCTAATTTTTGAAAATTAATTAATTAAATTATGAAATTATGTTTTATGGTAATTATAGGTGTTGAAATTCATTTTATAAATTTATTTGTAATTTTTTTGAATTTTATGTATTTATTTTGGAATTTATTAAGTTTATGTAATTTTGGAAAATTAGGTTAATTATGTGTTTATTTGAAATTAATTGGTTAATTGAGTATAATTGTTGATATTATTGAATTATATGTTGAGAAAATTAATTTTTGAGTAATTATACTATTTTTGGTGAATTTTTTATTAATTTTAGTGAATTTATATATATAGGGGTATTTTGGTAATTTGACACTAAATTGGTTAAAAATGTAATTAAATTGGTTTTAATAGTTATTTAGGGTATAAAAATGATTTCTAAAAATTATCTAGTATTTTTAACTAATTAAAACTATTTTTCGTAAATTATTTTCAAATTATATATAATATACGATTTTTCTAAATAAATGAGTTTGTATCGGTTTTTAATGTGTTTTAGGGTTAATTATGTAATTTGGATTGATAAAATGTATTTTTTTGTAAAAGGGCATTTTGGTATTTTGTAATTATTCTGTGAATTGTGGACCTCGGTCGGTAAATTGTAGTTTGGAGTCCAACCGAGGGATTGTGGTTGTGTTATGTGTTTATTTCGAAGTATGTTTTCTTTGCAGGACCGGCTCTATTCTTTGAGTAGAGAGATGTCTGTTTTACATGGGAGGTTCTGCCGTATTTTTGATAGAATTCTCGTAAAACGTGATATCCGGTCAAATTCTGATTCTAATTCTGTGTCTAGTATGCTAGATCGAGTCTTTAGAACTTCCGTTAGATTTATTCTAATGTCGTGTTGTCGTTTAATTATTTAGTTGCACCGAGATCGAAGCCTAGTGGACCAGGCCCATTGGACCCATCTCATGGAGCGCAATAACAGTGAGTTGTTATTTTATATATATATATATGTTTTAGGGTGCATGTTTTAGAAATGTATGGTTTATTTTGATAAAATATGCATAAATGATTTAATTAGTACTTAGGTTTATTTTTGGTTTATTTTTGGGATATTTTTGATATATTTTAAATTATATGCATGTTTTATTAAACATTTATACTTAAAATGTTTTTAAATATATTTCTAGTTTATTTTGCAATTATATTGGATTTATTTGACGTATATATACTTGAAATATACCTAGTTTACTTGGTATATTTCTAGTATATATATGGTTTATGTTGCTACCCTATTGAAATTCATGAATCATTTATTTTATGAATGTATGTTTTATATATTAATGAAGGATATCAATAGAACATGCTATCTAGTGGGCAGCACTAGGACCGAGTACATACCGATACGCTTATAGCATTTAGGCTATATACTAACCTATTTATGGATATTGATCGGATTGATTTGATTTGATGTGAGATGTGATTTGGGAGTGTGATTGCTGGAGCTCGGTTGACGTAGTGTCTTGAGGCCAATCACACTAACAGTCAGACTGCTGGAGCTCGGTTGACTTAGTGTCTCGGGGCCAGTCTACTGTCCAAATGGAACAAGCGAATTTATTTGGAATAAGTGAGCCTGTATGGCTAGAGTGTTGTCTAACACTATTTGAGATTGCGATTTTATAGGGTTCTATTTGATCCTTTATAAATAGTGATTTTCAAAAAATATATAAAATGATTTAGTTGCATTTGTGTGTAATTGCTTGTATATATATTTATTATATATACTATTGAATGTGTGCATTGTCATTTAGTATGCATGTATATATACATTGTAACAATTCACTCAGTGAGGTCTGACTCCCCTTCGTTGACTATTTTTCAGGAGAGTCATCGTCTTCAGACCTCAATAGCAGACCTATACGCCGGATTTCTTTTGCCCCGGCTTCACTATGTAAACTGCTTATCTGAGCTTTATTTTATAATCTAGACATTGCAGTAGTTGTAAACAGTTGTGGAGTTTATGTAATATATTTATGTGAGTTATGTATTTCAAATATTTGAATTGGATTTGTATTAAAAGTTTATTTATATGAGATAAGTTGTTCGATTTAATTTCAGTGGTGGATATTTATATTGGTATATTTATGATTTTATTTCCGCTGCAAAATATATTATTTATGTTATTACGATTATTGCATGTTTTTTATTTATTTTAAGGCTTGCTATGGGTTTCGGATTCGAAAGAATTCCCGTTCCCTAGCACCGGTCATGGTCCCTGTTTTGGGTCGTGACACATGTTTTAGAAATGTATGTTTAAATGTTATGAAATATGCATAAATAATTTAATAATTGCTTAGGTATATTTTAGGCATATTTTTGGTATATTTTAAATTAAATGCATGTTTTATTATTGAATTATACTTAAAAAATTTTTAAGTATATATATAGTTTATTTCTGGTTTAATTTATAATTAAATTGAATTTATTTGATATATATATACTCAAAATATACTTGGTTTATTTTTGGTACATTTCTAGTATATATATGGTTTATATTGTTATTTTAATTAAAGTCATGCATCATTTATTTCATGAATGAATGGATTTATTTTGAATGAAGGATATCAATAGAACGTGCTACCTAGTGGGCAGCACTAGGACCGAGTACGTACCAGTACGATGATAGAATTTAGGTTAAATTACTAACCTATTTGTTGATATTTATTGGATTGATTTGATTAATGTGAGATGTGATTTGAGAGTGTGATTGTTGGAGCTCGATTGACCAAGTGTCTTGGGGCCAATCACACTGATAGTCAGACTGCTGGAGCTCGGTTGACTTAATGTCTCAGGGCCAGTCTACTGTCCAAATGGAATAAGTGAATTTATTTGGAATAAATGAGCCTATATGGCTAGAGTGTTGTCTAACACTGTTTGAGGTTGCGATCATTTAGAGTTCTAATTGATCCTTCATAAACAGTTATTATTTTTCGTATTATATAAAATGATTTTTACTGCATCCGTGTGTATTTGCCTGTATATATATTTATTATTTATACTATTGAATGTGTGCATTCGTCATTTAGCTATGTATGTATATATATTATAACAATTCACTTAGTGAGGTCTGACTCCCCTCCGTTGACTATTTTTCAGGAGAGTCTTCGTCCTCAGATCTCAGTAGCAGACCCTTACGCCAAATTTCTTCTGCCCTGGCTTTACTATGTAAACTGCTTACTTGATTTTATTTTGTATTCTAGACACTGCAGTAGTTGTTTTAGTGAGCAGTATGTATTATACATGTTTGATTTTTGTATTTTAAAGAATTGAAAAAAGAATTTGTATTAAAAGATATTATATTTATGAGATGAGTTTGTGTTATAAAATCAATTGATGAGTTATATTATCACTTCTGAGATTTAAATTTCCGCTGCAAGATATTTTATTTATTTTTATTATTATTGCATGCTTTTATTTTATTTTAAAGGCTTGCTAAGGGTTCCGGATTCAAAAGAATTCCCGTTTCCTAGCGCCAGTCATGACCTCTATTTTGGGTCGTGACAAACCTAAATGCATGTTTTTAGTACATATACATATTTAAATGAATATTTATACATAATTGTTTTATTAAGTGATTTGTGTACTTAGGGTATATTCTTAGTATATTTAGGTACATTTTTAAGCAAATGCATGTTATATTATTAAAATGCACTTAAATTTTTTTTAACTATATTAATGGTTTATCTTTAGTATATTTCATATTTTATTTGACATATACATACCCGAAATATACTGGGTATATTTTAGGTATATTTCTGGTATATATATGGTTTGTTTTACTATTATGAATGTCATTTTACATTAATTATTTTTTCAAATGAATGATTTATTTTAAATGAAAGATATCAATAGAACTTGCTTCCTAGTGGGCAACATTAAGACCGTGTACGTACCGGTGTGATAGATTTAGGTTTGAGTGAGGATTACTTGTGGTGAATTATAATTTGATTGAGATTGATGATATGACTGATTTATGATTTGAGATATGATATGATAGATAGCGTGATTGCTGGAGCTCGGTTGACCAAGTGTCTCGGGGCCAATCACATTGACAGTCAGATTACTGGAGCTCAGTTGACTTAGTGTCTCGGGGCCAGTCTACTGTCCAAAATGGAATAAGTGACCTATTTGGATTTAAGTGAGCCTATATGACTAAAGTGATGATATGATTGATTGAGATTGTGATTAATAGGGTTTTATTTGATCCTTTATGTATTAAAATAAATATTTTCTGCATCTATTATATGTATAAAGCAGAGTTTGGCATTTGTGTGAAATATGCGTATATACATATATATATAAGAATGCCTAATTGTTATGATTTAGATTGCATGCATATATAGTATAATAATTCACTCAGTGAGGTCTGACCTCCTTTAATTTTTTTTTCAGGAGATCCTATATCGTCAGACCTTAGTAGTAGAGTTCCTCGCCGGTGTTCTTTCGTCCCGACTATTTTTATATAATGTATATTTTAAACTCTGATTTGTATTCTAGAAACTGTAGTAGTAGTGTTATTGTATCAGAAGAGTATTATTTTATTTTGATATTTAACACTCAGAGAGTTGTATCCAAACATTGTATGAATATATTTATTTATGAAATGATTTAGAGTATTTATTTTATATATTGATTCAAAAAATTTTAATTCTGACGTACTTTTTATTTATTTATTGCATGATTTTATTTTCTAAGGCTTACTACGAGTTCCGGATTCAAAAGAATTCTCGTTCCCTAGCACCGGTCATGGCCCATGTTTTGGGTCGTGACAAAATTGGAGATATCTAAAAATCTAGAGGTTTAGAGCTAAAAAAGAGCTTAGAAATGAACTCACCAGAGTTTGGTGGTTCAAACAAGAACGACCAGACGTCAAATGGTAGCCGGAATCTTCACCAGCGATGAGAGCTTAAAGTTTTGGTCTCTAACAACTCCAGTGGTTCCAGGTGGCAGTAGGCGGTGCTGGTGGTGGCGGGTGGCAGCTGGGAACTTTCTGGGTTGACAGCGGCCGGTGGCAGAAGGTGGGGCGGTCCGGTGGTGGTCTGGTTAAAAGTGACCAAAGGTGGAAGAAGAAGAATTGTTGACCCATTTTTTACTTTTGACTTTTGTATTTTTTTTAATTGATTTTTAAAATTACCAAAATGCCCTTCATATAATTTATTAATAATAATAATAATAATAATAATAATAATGAAAATGATAATAGTAACAATAATGTTAACAATAATAATAATATTAATAACAGTAATAATAAATACAATAATGTTAACAAATCAATAATAATAATAATATTAATTTCACGTAAAATAAATTATTTTTATGTAAATAATTCCTCAGAATAAAATACTTAAATATTATTAGAAATTTAACAATAACAATATATGAATAAAATTTTAAATTATTAGTACTGCATATCCTAAAATAATATTATTTAATTTAAAATATTAGGTATTTACATATATAGACCCTAATTATTAAATTTTAATTTTTTTCAACCTATAAATAATTTTTTTACATTTTTCTTAAATTTTTAAAAATTATAAATTAAGTGATATAAATTTCAAAAAATAACTAAATTTATTCGTTAATATAAATATCAAATTGATAATTGACCTAAAACTTAATTTTAATGGTTGAATAAAATTTTTTAAATTTTATTCATTAGTTTAAATTTTTAAATTTACACAATAATTTTTAAATCTACACAATAATTAATAAATAAAATTTTTTTATTCAACTATTAAAACTAAATTTTGGTTCAATTATCAATTTACTATTCATGTTAACGAATAAATTTGGTTATTTTTTTGAAATTTATATTACTTGATTTTAAAATTTTTAAAAATTTAAGAAATGTTTTTAATAATTTAAGAAAAATTTTAAAAAATTATTTTATAAGTTAAAAAACTTTTAAAATTTAATAATTAGATTCTATATATTTTTTAAAAAAATTATCAATTTAATTTATTAATATCTATTAAAATTAAAATTTTATTATTTTATAAAATTTAATTGTACTTAAAAAATTATAAAATTTAATTATAATTAATAAAATTTAATATAAATCACTTTTCAAACGTGGAGTTGTAATTGAAAAAATAAAATAAAATAAAAGTGCCAAAGGACTCTTACGGCACAAACACATGTGCAAATTGTACCTTTCCCCTTATTTTTGCTCTAATTTTTGTGGCCGGAGAGCCACCAGTTTAAACTACCATTATCCATATCTCTCTATTTCTACTTTTCTTAGCAGATGTTTGAATTGCCACCGGATGATGAATGTCTCTCTGTGTTTAAAACCCGGAAAGGTCCCTTCTTTTTCTAAACAAACCCAAATCAAAACAGACTCTAATAAGGATTGGAATGCGATCATAAAGTATCATGCCAAGCTCAAAAATGACAATGCTATTCTCTCTGCATATATGCAAATGGCATCTCTTGATGTAACACCTGATAACACAGCTTTGCCTCTTGTTTTCAAGGCTTGCACCAGGCTACATGAGTGCGAGAGAGGCAAGAAGATACATTCTAGTATTAAAGATACTAACTTGATAAAAGATGTTAAAGTTAGGACTGCTGTTGTTGATTTTTATTGCAAATGTGGCCGTGTTATTGAAGCTAATGAAGTGTTTGGTCAAATGAGTGAAAGAGATTTGGTTCTTTGGAATGCAATGATATCTGGATATGTGGGTTGTGGTTATTTTGAGGAGGCAATTTGGTTGTTTAGAAAGATGCCAATGGACGGTTTTGAACCAAATTCACGTACTTTAGTGGCGTTGCTCCTGGCTTGTGAGGGGCTTTTGGAATTTAAATTGGGGCAGGAGATACATGGGTATTGCTTGAGAAAAGGGCATATTAATTTTTATCCCCATGTGGGTACAGCTTTAATAGGGTTCTATTTTAATTTTGATGTGAGAACTTCAAAGCTTGTTTTTTATTCCATGGTTGTGCATAGTGCTGTGAGTTGGAATGCAATGATTACTGGGTATTTTGATGCTGGGGAGTTTGTCAAAGCTTTGGAGCTTTTTGTTCAAATGGTTAAGGATGGCATTGAACTTGACATGGTCACAATATTGGTTGTTATTCAGGCAAGTGCTGAACTTGGATCTCTTGAATTAGGCATGCAAATCCATCAAATGGCTATTAAATTGAGTCACGGTGATGACTTGTTCATACAAAATGCCCTGCTTAATATGTATTCTGAGTTTGGATGTTTAGAATTAGCTTGCCTTTTATTTAATACTGTTACCATTCGTGAAGTTGCCCTGTGGAATTCTATGATATCTGCATATATTGATTATGCCTGTTATGAAGAAGCTATTAGTTTATTTAGTACAATGCGAACGGAAACAAGAGAAGATGAAAGAACTATTACTATAATGTTGTCTTTATGTGCAGTGTTAGTTGATGGCTTAAAAATGTGCAGAAGCTTGCATGCTCTTGCCTGCAAAATTGGAATGATGGAGGACATTTCCATTGGAAACGCATTATTAAATACATATGCAGAGCTAGCTTATGCCGAAGATGCTCTGAAAGTCTTCAATGGGATGAGTGATGTGGATGTTGTATCATACAACACTGTGATCTTAGCACTTTCCAGCAGCAATTTGAGGGATGAAGCATGGGAACTCTTTGGGATGATGCGAGAATCAGATGTCAATCCTAACTCCCATACGATGATATCTCTCCTTGCTGCTTGTGGAGATGAAACATGTCTGAACATTGGGAGATCTATCCATGGTCTTGTTATAAAACACGGCATAGAAATAGATCTTTCGTTGAATACTTCTCTCACTGATATGTATATGAATTGTGGTGATGAAGCAACAGCTAGATATCTATTTGAGGCCTGCCCTAATAGGGATTTGATATCATGGAATGCTATGATTTCTGCTTGTCTTAAGAACAATAAAACTGATGAAGCCTTACTGTTCTTCAACCGTATGATTTCAGAGGTGGAACCTAACTCTGTTACTATCATAAATGTTCTATCAACCTGCACTGATCTTGCCAACCTGCCTCTTGGACAGTGCTTGCATGCTTATGCAGCACGAAGATATGCCCCTTTTAGTTTAAATCTGTCTCTTGCAAATGCTTTCATAACAATGTATGCAAGATGTGGTAGCGTGCAAAATGCTGAAAAGATCTTTAAAACCTTACCAAGTAGAAATGTTATCTCCTGGAACGCCATGATAACTGGCTATGGAATGCATGGTTCTGCTCATGATGCCATCCTTGCATTTGTGCAGATGTTAGAAGATGGTCTCCAACCAAATGGGGTAACTTTCCTATCTGTGCTATCTGCCTGTCGCCATTCTGGTTTGATAGAGAAAGGCCTGAAGCTCTTTTGTTTGATGGTTCGAGATTTTAAAATGACCCCTACGCTTGCTCATTATGGCTGTGTGGTTGATCTACTTGGTCGAGATGGACGCTTAGATGAAGCCAGAGACTTCATCAATTCTATGCCTATTGAACTAGATGCATCAGTGTGGAGAGCTCTGCTCAGTGCTTGTCGAGTTCATTGTAACACAAAATTAGCCTCAGAAATTTTCCAAAAACTTGTTAAATTAGAACCAAAGAATGCTGGCAACTACATTTTGCTATCTAATATATATGCTGCGGCAGGTCTTTGGTCAGAGGTTAGACAAATAAGAACATGGCTAAATGAAAAGGGTCTAAAAAAGCCTCCAGGAACTAGCTGGATTGGTATTCGAGGTCAGACTCACTCTTTTACTGCTGGAGACACATCGCACCCTCAATCTGAAAAGATTTATGAAAATTTAAATTCTTTGTTAGTGATAATTAGAGGATCTGGATATGTTACTGATTTTCGTTTAGCATTGGATAATGAAGAGGATTAGACTCAAACTGAGGCAATGTCCAGCCATAATGAGAAGCTCACAGCTTTGTTCTGGAACTGATCACTGAGTATTTGAGTAATAGCTGGGCTAGAGATTGTCAAAATTTTGTACATGTGTATTTATTGGCAAGGCTCAAGTAACAATGAACATTTTCCTGATACACAAGACCCTTTAAGCTTTGAAGGAACAACGGCCATCAACCTGATTCATTGGGGAATAGATGTCAAGATCAAATCCAGTGGATGCAACTTACAAGGTCATTGCTTTTTTATCTTTATCTTGTTTGAACTCATGCAGAAGCACTATACAAATTAAAATTGTGGTTGTTTAGTGTACAGAACACCACTACTACAATATGATGTTTGGATTCTTTAAAAATTTAATAAAATAACCATAAATTTTTAGTGATCTTATGTCATCTATTGTATTCTGTTTATAGATTAATTCCTAAAAATAATTAGGTATTATGTGCATTGGCAGTTTGTTTTCATTGTTTACGCTTTCTTGGAATGTATCCAACCAGTCCACTTTCTCATGATTTTTGTTTTTATTTTATATATGATTGCTTTTCTCTTTGTTATTTGTAAGCGTTATCGTTAATGATTAATGAAGTTGGAATTGGCAGTTTATGGCAACACTACTCACAGTTAAAATCAACCATTTATGAGTCATCTGCAATGAATAACTATGTTGCACAGACACATCAATTAGTAGGTGTTTCCCATATCCATATTTTTATTTTTCCATATCTATCTAGACACTTCAGTTTAAAACCGTTTCCTTATATCCATGTCTATGCAACCTAAGTGAACAGCACACCCCTGTAGATAAAACTAAGAAAAAATTGTTCTTGTAATTGACATTTCAATAATAATATGTATAATGGTTGTTGTTTTGATTGTGATTTGTAGTATTAGTTTAAAATGAGGTTGGTCGGTTTCATATTAAGCTTAGATAGGATGTGATTTAGTGTTTAAGCAACGGTTTAATACACAACTTATTGTGTGCAGATGGACATAAAATGTAAGAGTGATGCATTTTGCTTAAGCAATTGACAATCATTTTCCAAATTTCTTAAGAAATAGTTGTCATCCGCTTGAATATAAAGTAAGCCACTGATTAGTCATTTAGTTCTTTTCAAATGTCTATTGACTTGAATAAACAAGGATGTCTATTCAGAATTGCTTTTGTCTTAAAACAAATATGTTGTATTTTACAAGGCTCTTAAAGTTGTTCATTTACAGAGAAAATGATTAACATTTTAAGAGAAAGACTATGGGGTATTACCATTAAGTTATATAAAGAAAAAAATAAATTTTGGAAGAAAATAGAGAATATGTGACTATTATTTTACTTGTTAGCATTTTATACACTCTACTAATATATACATATATATATATATAGCTAAAATAATTTCTGACAAAAAAACAGTCGTGTTTATGATAATAGGGAAAAAAAGGGCATTTTATACACTTTAGAATTTGATTAAATAAAGAAATGCATTAATTTCACCCAAAAGGAAAAGAGGAAAAAAAAAAATCTTTGGATTGTTTAGGCCATGGAGTTAGTTCTCCAAAGTTCAGCAAATGGGTGCAAGTTGATTATTCTAAACTTTAATTCAAAATGTCCAGTATTAGAAGACACAAGCTTGGATCAATAAATCAACTGCAACCATCAATTGCACATAACAATGACTAATCCCTTGCATCAAGATTTGCTATTTTATGTGTCCCTTCTTCGTACACTAACTATATTTTACATAATAATCAACAACATTAGGTAACCCATCAAGATTAATCCTGGAAAATGACCAAGGGTATGTTGCCCCACATGTTACATCAAAGTTTAAGAATTCTCCACTGCAATAAAGACCCAACAACCAGAGATATTAGTGGAGTGGCATCAAATGTCCGCTAGAAGATAACTATATGCCCCATAATCTTAAAAAGTAGGTTCCACATTGCATCTCATTTTCGTAAGATAAGAAATTCCTCTTCCCCGCAAGAGCTGATCTTCTAATAAAAGATTTAAAAGAATCCACATAAAGAACACCTTCCACTTCCAAAACCACTATCTCCACTTGCTGGGGCCCACCTCATTACAGATTCCAATTAATAGCAATAGAAACAGCACAAGAAAAGCAAAGACTGAAAGCAAACCAAAGATGAATGAGGAAGAAAAACAAAAATAAGAATGCAAGTATTATTAGTAATAAGTATCAAGATTCTTACATCCTCAAAATTTTGAAATCCAGTACAAATTTTTCATCAGGTAATATCGAAAAAGAATATGTAAGCTTGATGAACATAACTAGATGCAATGATACATGATGTGCCCTATATTTTGAACAAAAGAATTCAAGGGGCAAAAACCTAAACAATGAAAATTTATGGGTAAACAATAGTTTAAGTGGGGCTGCATCTTTGCATATATCCCACAAGAGGCTTATACTCCCTCTTGAAAGGTTCTGTAATTTTTTTTTTCTTTTTTTGTTTGTTTGAAAAAAACAAAAAAAATTGAACAGTTCCCTGAATTTGCCCTCTTCCAACCTCCATGTTAGCGCTCTCATGAAACCAACTAAACAATTTAGAATTCAGTTTGAACTACACTAAAGCTTTGATAAAACAAATTTTTATTTTTGCTAAGCAACAATCTGATCAAGCTGCATCCCCTCAAGCCAAGCTCGCAAACCCCCATGATCACTGGATTCACTCGGGAGATTTGGACTAGAACTCTCAACAGTACCTGAGACTAAATGAAGACTTGCTTCTTCTGTCTCTGATGATGATTCCTTCAACACTGATTGAACCCATGACACATCAGGCTCCTCCCCGCATTGCACACTTGAGCATGATTTCTGCGACTGACCAACTTCATCTGTTTGAATAGACCAATCTACATTCTCATTAGCAGGTTTCTGTTTTGGCCATGAATTGACTCCCTTGAATTGAAGATCATAAGTGAGGTCAGAACCAAGTTCCCTTGTGCTTAGGCTGCCTAATTGTAGTTGCAGCTTCTTGCTGCGAGCACAAGTAGGTAGCTGAGAGCTTGCTGGGGATATAGGCTCATTTATCTTAGGCGACATTCTCCTTGGCGAAGAAGAGTCAAATGAAGCCTGAAAAAGAGGGTAATCAACATTTTTTGGAGAAAAGACACCTGTCTTAACTGGAGATAGCATGCTTTTATGCTGAAATTTATTAAGAAATGCCGACTTGTAGGACGGAGAGAACAAAGGTGCAGCATCCAATTGGTCAGTCTTCTGGGGAGATGAAACCTCAAAAGACAGATGACTTTCTACATTTGAAGGGTTCAACTGTTTCAAATGAGAAGGAATATTTGAAGAAGAAATGTTGTGATGTGGCTGAGGAACACATGACAGCTCATTCTGGAGATGCAGTTGATGCAATTCAAAATCTTGGAACCTGTTAAGCTCCTCAGATGGGTCATATCTTCCACTGAGGGATGTTCTTAAACGGCTGGCTTGAAGATTGTTGCCCAAGATTTGCAAGTTTGAGGTGTTCTGCTGAGCCCAAGCCATGGGTAAATGGATATCATTGCTAGAAGGAGACATAGGTGGAGTAAATGGAAAATGAGACATGGCAGAAACTGCTGAAGGGGAACCAGACAGAAGGTTTAAGGCAGCAGGAACATCGATGGCAGTCGCTGGTTGGAATGGCACAGCAGCATCAGTAGATGCATACAGCGGCCTAAGTTCCTCAGATGTATGGGCAAAAAAGCAAACCCTGCGAGTGCAACTAGTGCCATCCTTGCAAAGTCGAGTCCTGTATTGGGCTGGGTGTAGCCAGCACTCAAAAATCCCATGAGAATATTCACACAAATCCCCACGCCTACACGACCCCTTCCTGTGATCTGGGCATGGCACACAACTGTAGTTGAACCTCCTTGGATCTCTTCTCCGTGCATTTTCACCAGGATGGACAAAAGGACACTCTGTCCAGTCATGGGAGTATGCCCGGGAACAAGGCTGTATTTTAAAAGAGAACATCCGAAACTCGTCAGTAGTATAAAGGCTGTTCTTTATGTCAGGAAGAGATGGATCGACAGGATATTCTTTTTTCATGGATGAAACATGTGCATCAGCAGTCTTACAATTAACTGATGATGATATTGAACCTGAGATAGAAGAAAAGGAGCCTTCTTCTGATGACCATGAAATGGATAGGGAACTGGATCTCAAACTATTAGTTGAGACCTGTAGATCCCATGGACTAACAGAACCGTTACTCTTCAGGAGATCATCAAGGGCAATTTTTAAATAGGAAAAATTTGGAGAAGCAGCGATAACATCAAATGGGCGATGTCCATTGGCATCAGATTTATTAGGATCAGCACCAGCAAGCAAAAGAAGCTTAACAACATCAACAGCATAAATAGATCCACTGGAAGCAGCACAATGAAGGGCAGTGAACTTGTCTGAACCACAGGAGAAATTTACATCCATCTCAGGTAGAGAAAGAATGAGCTTCACAATATCAACACTGCCATATTTAGCAGCAACCATGAGTGGTGTACGATGCTCAAGAACCCTCTTTTTGGACAACCTCTGGTGATCATACCAAAGTCCAACCTTGCCAACCTCCGATTCATCACACACTGAACGCTTGAAATTTTCAACATCATTATCGGCAGCGTATTCAAGCAACGCAGAGAAAGAAAATTCTGTTCCAACTATGTCAACTGAGTTATTCATATCAGTAAATGAATTGCTCAATGGATTGACGATAGAACTTGAGAGAGTCTCCAATTTTTGCTTTAGGCCTCTACTCTACAAGTGCTTCATTGAACACCAGTTTGAGAAGAACCCAATTCAAATCTACAGGGAAAAATAAAAGAGTTTTGAAAACTATTAAGAATCGAATACAAATCTTAATAGAAATGATTCTGCTTGCACTAGGCAGCCACCCACACAAAAGTGCATTAAGCAAAAAAGAATCCGGTTCGAATATTGCAGGTGTATATCACAAAAAAAAAAAAAAAATCTAATAAAAGCAAAGAATAAAATCTCTAAAATGGATTTAAACCGGATAAAAGATACCCATTTTAAGGGCTTGAGAATCACCAGTCCAGAGAAGACAAATTGCAAAGACAAGAATCAAATTGGCATAGGGGATTTAGTAGTTGGGTACATAAATATAGGAAAATTTCTGCAGAACTGGAAAGAAAATCTTTGCAGATATATGATGAGATGATATGGAAAGCTAAGACAACTACGGACACTTTCCTTTTCCTTTTCCTTTTCCTTTTCATTTTCATTTTCATTTTCATTTTATCTCCCAGATTTTCTCAGCAACCAAACACCAAATAACACAAAAAAAAAATTGCCAAAGATCAATCTTCCCAACAAAAATAACTGAAGTCGTGAACAGGTCAATGAAAACAAGACAGCACAGTCGCATAATCAAAAAGCCATGAATTATATCCCCGATAAAGAAGGGGGGAAATAATTCAATAATCAAGAACGTAACTTTCATAACAGTTCTAGGAACTAAAACAACGAAGAAGATAGAGAAACTTTAATAACAGTTCTAGGAACTAAAACAACGAAGAAGATAGAGAAACTTTAACTCACTGGCTTCAAGATTCCTCTACTTCAATCAGTACGGCCATTGTACGGAAAAGCAATATATACTGTATGCACATTATAAGCTAAGGACAAAGTATGGCTGCCAAGAATAAGCAAAACCCATATAAAGAATGCGAGTGCTGAAGAAGCTCCATTGCCCAAACTTTATTACGTTTGTGTATAAAGCAAGGGAAAATAATAATAATACTAATAAAAGCAACCATTTTTGAAACTTGCAGGGGATTGAGAGAGAACAGAAATGGAGCAGTGTTGCTCTTGGAGTAGGTGACCGGGTTAGGAGGTGAAAGGGTTAGCAGAGTAGGTGAGGTAACGAAAGAAGGGGAGGTTTGGTAACCGGAGAAAACGGTGGACAATGATGGATGGCCGCTGCGGCTGATGCGGCGTCGTTTTCTGGATGAGATAGGGTAGTGGAGTGGAAAAAGGCTTTTTAATAGAGTCAATGGAGTCAAAAAGCATGTGTGTGTCAATTGGAGAGGAGGTTGGTCCTCTCGAATATTATTGGGATCGAAGAAAATGTTGGCCATGTAAATCTCTTTGATTAATTAATTTTTATCCCAATGTAATTAAGCTTGATTAATTAATTTGTTTGGTGATTTTCAAAGTAATTTCTAATTTTTAACAACTAATTATTTTCTCTCTTATTGATGACGTCTAGTTCGGTTGGTCTAAAACTAAAACTCTGAGACTTTTTTTTTTTTTAATAAAAATAAAAACTTTATTAAGAAATATCCAAACTTAAAGCTGATAAAACCAAAGATGGAGGTTGAAGACCAAACTTTACGAGGCTAGATATAAAAATTGAGCTTCTAACCAATATTCATAGACCTATGAACAAATCTAAGCTCAATATTGCTAAAATGGCTTAAGATAAGTTTATAACCATTAATAACTAAATGAAAAGGAGAATTGCTTGAATCAAGATGCAAACTATCTACAATTTTTTTAGCATTCATCTCCAAAATAACATTATCAAGATTTTTGGACTTCACACAACTCAAAACTTCACGAGCTACAATAGCCTCCACCTCTTTAGGGGAAAACACACCTACAAAATTGCAATGAAAAGCACTAAAAAACACACCTTCATGATCTCTGATAACACTTCTTATACCCATTTTACCAAAAAAGTGAAATATTGTTGCGTCAACTTTGATCTTTATCTAAAAGATTTAAGAGTTGCTTACTTTAAGTTGCCTTCCTTCCTTAACAAGACATTATCACCTAAACTCACATAATAAACCTGAGCCTGCTGCCAGTGCAACAAAGAACTAGTAACGGAATTAAGAATTGTATATACTAACTGAGCTCTATGATTCTAGACAATGTTATTTCTGTTTTGCTAGAGCTGTTAGGCGACCATAGTCATAATATTTCAGTCATCAACATAAATGAGATTGAAAACATAAGAACACAAATCTTTTAAATTAGAGAAACCAAACTGAAGTGGAAATAAAGCTACTTGCTGCCATAATTGATATGTCAGAGGACAGTCTATAAGATAACAAAAAGTTAACTCACAAGTGTAGAATTTGTGGAGGACTTAATTTATAATAAACTTATTTTTTATCATATTAAAACAAACGTTACTAAAAAAAAATATTACAGCACATGACACACTTTACTCTCACTAATTCTCACATACCATACACATACCTTACATGCATAACACTAACTCACTCATACATTCATGTACATCTCATGCACATAACACTCTCTTGGACCATGCACACCTCTCATGCACAACTCACTCACGTACCATACCACACACACACTCATTAATGAAGCTAACATATCACATATATATAGTTGTACTAGGTCAGTGTTGGAAGCTTGAAGAACCTTCTTGATTGGCGATGATGCCAACTTTGCCAATTTGTATAAGTAACTTGTTTGGATAATTCTAAAGCTATCTATTTTGTTGTAGATTATGCTAAAAGTCTCTAAAGCTAGAGAAGTAATGATGATGCTTAACACTCCCCCTCAGCACTGACTCTATACATTTTAATTTTTAGAACTCCACATCCATCTTAATTATCATATCTTATTCCTCCATTTTGCATATGGATCCTTTTGCTCCTTGATAATCACAATGTATCATTGTGTTTGTTTCTCCATAAATTATTTTTGTGTCCTTTGAATTTTTCCTCAATATTTTCTTTACCCAATGTCACATTAGTGTCTTTCTCTCTTTGATTTGCCTTTAATTCTTCTTGTATTGATTTTACTTCCTTCTTTTAATCTTCCTTTCATATTAAAGCTTTGTCTCCAAATTCTTCGTCATTTAAAGACCATAATAACTCATTTATTACTTTAGGACTCTTATGCTTCTCTTCCACTTACTTCCCCATACTATGTTTTATCTTATTGTTTTCCTTGCAATTAACATCTTCTCTCTCCATGACCATGCTTGGAGATATCTTTTCAACTTCAGCACTTAATTTCATTTTATCCTAAATTTCTTCCTATAATGGAGCACTTTCAAATAAACTTGAGTCCACCATATCCCACTATTTTTCACTTTTGTGGGATTCTTTATGATACTCTAACATAGCAAATGTTGCCAACACATCCCATTCATTCTTACTATAATAAACCTCCACAAAATCATTTGAACCTTTATTTACTTGCTCTTCAATTGCACACGATGCTTGAATATCAAAGTCTCATTCTTCTTCACTTTGAACTTGAGGTTGTGTTAATGTCACAGCATTTCCCTCGGTTCTTTTATATCGGCATTCTCTAGTATAATAACCTCTCTTGCCATAATTATAGCATTCTAAATCTTGTTGGCGATATCTTCTATCTTGTGTATCTTTTTGATTTCGATGTTGTTGAGCTCCCCTTGAACATTGACTTTGGCCTTTCCACCTTCTTTTATTTATATCTTCCTCTAAATCGGCCTTATCATCTCCATTGGACCTTTTAGATTTGTAATTTCTAGGACAACCGCTTACATGTTTGCTAATTAATGCTTCTTTATTCATCTCACTCTTCAAAGAAACTCTGGCCATTTATTTAGCTAACATCTCTTAATTAGCTAATAAATTCTCCAACTCATGTAATGTGGGCTTTATATTCTGCCTTAATCCTATAAATAATAACCATTCTCAATATATCTTCATTAATTTTTTTATGCATAATCTAATTCTAAAATTTCTTAACACAAAGACTTAACTTTTGTAAAATATTAATTAATTGACATTTTCCCCTTGTTTGATAAACATTAACTCCATTCTAAATTTTGTAATCTCATCTCATTTTTCTTAGAAAATCGTGAGGCTAAAATATCCCAAACTTCTTTAGGTGTGGGAGCGTACCTGATATGTTCCAACATTTCTTTTTTCAATTGATACCTTAATTACGAACATTGCCTTTCCAGCCTTGACTTTTCATTTCTTCAAGGCATTTACATAAGCTTCTGGAGGTGGTGTACTTTTGCTTTCACCGACTACCTCCCATAGATTTTGACTTTGGAGATAGGACTCCAAACATGTCGACCACGTACTATAGTTGTAATTGTTCAACTTCTTTATGTTGCCCACTGTAAGGACCATTTCGTGACTTGGGACTTCTCTCAACCAAGCAAGCAGCCAACTTCACAATACCTCTTGACTATGCATGAGATAATTACCCCTTATGACACTTTGCTATCTCAAACTAACTCCTTTAGGCCCTCAACCATCCCACTTTGATACCACTTGTAAAATTTATAGAGGACTTAATTTATAATAAGCTTATTTTTATTATATTAAAACAGACGTTACTATAAAAAAATATTATAGCACATGACACACTTTACTCTCACTAATTCTCATATACCACACCTATGCACAATTCTCATGCACACCACTCACGCATACACCTCATGTGCATAACACTAACTCACTCATACATTCATATACATCTATGCACATGACACTTTCTTGGACCATGCACACACAAATGCATGCCTCTCATGCATAACTCACTCACGTACCATACCATACACACCCACTAATGAAGCTAACTTATCACATATATATATAGTTGTATTAGGTTAGTATTGGAGGCTTAAAGAACCTTTTTGATTGATGGTGATGCCAACTTTGCCAACTTATATGAGCAACTTGTTTAGATAATTCTAAAGCTGTCTATTTTGTTGTAGATTATGCTAGAAGTCTCTAGAACTACAAAGACAGTGATGATGCTTAACAACAGGCATTGAGACAAACGGGACACTCTTGATTAATAGGAACTCTCATTGAACTCAAAAGAGGATTAGTAGGCAATATATTATAGCAAGCACACCATAAGAAATTACGTACCTTACTTGGAACCTTCATAGACCAAATTTTTCTCCCATCAAAAGGGACAACTTAAGAGTTTTCAGCATGAATAAGACAATAACAACTCTTAACTGTAAAGACACCATGCCTATCTTTAGTCCATAAGACTTCATCTTGCACTTCCCGATGACTAATGGGAATTTGTAAAACAAGATTGCATTCCCTCTCATTAAGCGCATGTTTAATTACATCCTCATCCCATCCTTGAGCATCAACTTTCATCAAGGCAGAAACACTAATATTATCCAAACATTAATACTAATAAAAGGTTCAAGTCATTTGATAACTAAAAACCTTGGGACTTGGTTTTAGGTTCAATTTATGGATATCAAATTTTTCTCCCCTTTTAATTCTAACAATTAAGAATCGTGATTATATAAAGTATTAACAAACGACATTGTCCAAAAAAATTGTTTCCTCAGTTTTTGCTCCAATGATACTGATATTCATATTACAAGTGCAATAATGATAATTAATAATAATAATAATAATAATTTTTGTATAGTGGAATTTTAAAATTATCCTCCCATCGAATAGCACTAAAAGAATCTTAATGCTTGTACCATATCTTATTAAATTAGTCGCGAATTTAATTTAATATTATATGTTTCAGTTTGGGGATAATTAATAAAATAATTATATACAATCAAATTTAAGTATAAAACAAATTAATTTTTTTTTAGTAATTTTAGGAATTATAAATTATTGAATTTATTTTTAAAAATTAAATTAAAAAATTGACATTATGAAAAATTTACGGGTTACTTAGAGTTAATAATATTTAGATACAGATAGTTTTAACTAGAAAATAAAAAATTAAAACCATTTTTAATAGTAAATGTGTACATTGCCAAATAGTTAAAGAAGTTTTTTTTTTCAATATTTATTATGTATTGCCATCTCAATGATAGAATGAACATTATTACTCCTTGTCCTTTCAATTCTCATTCCTCTCTGAAGATCGGCTCCTTCGTGGAGCTCCGCTACCATGCCAACCGCCTCCACCGCTGTCTCTCACCGTCCTATGGACCTCCTTACACGACTCACCTCACCTGACCACGACATCAAACTTAAAGCTCTCAGAGAAGTTAAAAACCAGATCATAGGTAATCGCACTAAAAAGTTAGCGTTTCTTAAACTCGGCGCTATTCCAGCCGTCTCCTCCATCCTCTCCGCCGCCATTGCAGAATCCGATTCTCAATTATCGTCGGATATCGTCATCGTCGCCGACAATAATAACAACAACAAAAATAGTAACTACAATAATAACATTATTGTCCAATCCGCTGCGGCTCTCGGGAGCTTCGCTTGCGGCTTTGACGCTGGTGTTCGAGCTGTTCTCGACGCCGGCTCGCTTCCTCTACTTAATCGGCTCCTCTCTTATCCTGACGAGAAGGTATTATTTTGCTCTGATTTGTATAATTGAATTGAATTTATGTGCTTAACCGCTAGCTAAGCTCAATAGTCAATACATTACACATTGAGATATGGAGTGTTCTCTTTCTAAATGATTCCTACTTCTGGACACTTTGTTTAGAATTAAATTGAATTATGTTTACTCAATTCTTATCTTGCGCATGATTTGCACCAAACAAGATAGTACATATATACGGATCTATTTTGATTGAATCTTGTTCCGGTAGAGTGAATTGCTGTGTTTTGTTTGATGTTCAGGTGGTGGATGCTGGTGCTCGTTCCCTGAGGATGATTTATCAGTCGAAACTATCTCCCAAATATGAATTCCTCCAAGATAAAAGGATGGAATTCCTCCTTTCTTTATTGGATAGTGAGAATGAAAATGTTACTGGTCTTGGTGCAAGTATTATTACACATTCTTGTGAGACAAGTGCAGAGCAGAAAGCACTATGTGACGCTGGGGTTCTAAAGAGGCTTCTTATTCTTCTTGAAGGTTCTTTAAGTCAGAGAGATGCTAGTTTGGAGTCTTTGGCTGCAATATTCAGGAACAATCCTGATGTTATATCAAAGTCTTTAGGGCCAGAAAATGGAAGGTCATTGAATTCTATAATTGGATTGACTAAGGATAGGTATCCTCGGACAAGATTACTTGCCTGTATGTGCCTGATAGTCATAAGGAATTCTTCTCCGGGCTATTTGCAAGATATAGGCATTAAAACAAAACTGGTACATCTTTTACTTGAGCTTCTTGATGATAATGGTCAAGTTGGAGATGAAGCTCCCTTTGCTTTTTCTAGTTTAGTTATGGACAAGGAGGATCTGCAACAATTGGCTTTTGAGGCAAATGCTCTAGACAAGTTTTTTAACCACTTGCAGAATAGTCAACTAAATCCTAAGCGCTTTCAAGGTGTACTGCTGGCATTGGCTGACCTATGCTCTAAGTTGGAGACATGTCGATCTAAATTCCTGTCATTGGAGGTTTGGCATTTCATTGGATATTTTTTATTTATGCGCTTCTTTTTTTTTAGCATACTTATCTTCTTGTACTTGTTTTAAATCATTTGATATAATAAAATTCAGATGTGTTTTAAATGCCAAATGTTATTTTACTTAATGATGAAATTAAAATGGATTACATGAATTTGGTGGAAATATAATAGACAGGAATGGGCAACATCAACTGCCTGGATATTATTAATTAAGTTGAGTTAATGTGGTCCATTTTATGGATTTCAGTGTTTGACATGAAAGCAACTAGCATCTTATTTTGGCTAATGTTTGCGCATTTTTCCCTTTATATCTTATTTATTTGCACTTTTGTAGTGTATGCATATCGAAAATTGCTGATGCTATAAAAGGAAAAAGGCCTACATGTAAATAGAATGATTGCAGACAGTGACGGTGTAACTTCTTCTTGATGTCCTAAAGCATATCAAGTTCTGTTTTTATTAGAAGGCATACATTTTTACTGTGAAAAAATGACTATAAAAACTACAGGTTACTGGTTACATAAGCATTGAAGCTAAAATTTCTTATGTTTAAGTACCCTACAAACTTGCAACGTCTAATATTGTCTCATGAATATACAGGTTTTAAAATCAGTGACTGATGCATTAAATCATGAGAGCACTGATGCACGCACTGCAGCTTGTATTTGTATAAAAAGTGTCACTCGGTCTATTAAGGTTTGCAAATATGACAACAAAGTTTGTGATGTTCAAGATTTGAATTTAACATGTCCATACCTTCACTGAGGAAATTCCATTCAGAACTTGTGTGCAGGATATTTTATGAGTGAAATGCTTGTTATTCCCTTGGTCCAGCTTTTAGATGACCCATCAGTGACTGTCCAGGTATGTATTTGTTTATCCTTTCAATGGTCATATATAAAATCAGTCTTGAATCGAAGAGCAGTAGACAAATGCATCAACCAAAAAAATTTAAACATTATATCACAAGGAGTAGAGCTCAGTCTAAAATGCCCAAGGAAAAATTTAGTTTTTAGTTAAACCACAGCACCGTATTGCTGTATTATAGCTTTCAATCAAACTTTACTCCTTAAAATGATATTTTTTGGAGATTACAGTTAACATATAACAGAATTTCATTTTGTATAATTAGGATAGATTATAATGTTTCAATTGGTATTCAGTTATGCAATACTAATGTAGTTGGAAATTCAAAATTATACAGTAGATGCCCTTAATGTACTGTTTTTCAGGTTTCAGCTCTGGGTGCAATTAGCAACATAGTAGTTGATTTGACAACACGAAAATCAACTTTTGTACAGTGTGGAGGTGTAAAACAGCTTGTCCATTTATCCAAATCAATGGATTCAACTGTTAGGTTAAATGCGTTATGGGCTTTGAAGAACATTGTGTTTCTGGCAGATAATAGATTTAAAGAAAGTGCTTTTATGGAGATCACAGCATCTTTATTAGCCAGCCTCATATGCGGTAATACTTGCTCTAACTGTTAGGCTAGTGTGGCGATGGTGAATTTTCAAAGGTAAACTTTAATTTTATTGACATTTGAACTGCAGACCACGACCCTTTGGTTCAGGAGCAAGCTCTAGCTTTTGTTCGGAATCTTGTTGATGGATGTATAAGCTGTCTTGACTATGTTTTTGCCGAAAATGGTATTATATTAGATGCTGTTGGAAGGCAATTAGAGAGTGCTTCAAAAGCTGAAATTGGCGTACAGGTTAGAGGTCTTCTTTAGCTTGGATTGTTTTGAATTTGGTAAATGGAATTGGTAGCTGCATCTAAATATTAAGGGCCATATCGAAAAATAACCTGACATTGTGTCATGGAAATTGCTTCATGGCATGGAAATTCATGCTCTAAGTGAAATGCTGATATGAACTTTTTCTTTTTTTTTTTTCATACTAGCAAGGCATTTCTGTTACATATGGATTTATATTGGTTTTGATTTGGTCCCAATTTTTGGGGCATGTTTGCTTGTAGCATCCTAAAGTGTGTTTTTAATGTTGTGCATGACTATTGCCTTTGTTCATTATTGGGGAAACTCTTGAAAAAATTGAGATTGGGGTCATGGGCATTTGCAGTGTACTATTACAGTTTGACAGATTGATTTTTTTTCTTGTAGGGAATGTATGTGCTTGGCAATGTGGCCAGTGGAAATGAATTTCATAAGGAAGCAGTGATGAACAAACTTCTTCCACAGGTGGAAAATGAAAACCAGTCTTTTATAATTAAGTTCTTGTTGAGTAATGACAGCCGATTGCGTACGGCTACTGTCTGGGCCATAGTAAACCTCACGTTTCCTTCAAGTCCGGGTGCATTTAATCGGCTTGTTAAACTTCGGAATGCTGGTATAGTACCACAAATTAGGAATATGGTCAATGATCCCTGCATGGATGTAAAGGTTCTGTATTCAGATCTAAATGTGGTGTTCTCTTTTGTTTATCCTAAATCTTTACTAAACCTTGTTATAATGCTTCACTTCATGCAGCTTCGTGTTCGAACGGTGCTCAGTCACATTATGACTTTTGGTGATGGCCTCACATGAACATTTTGATTCATTCCTTGAACCTAGCACAAAGATGAGAGAATAGAGTTTACTTTTGGTTTGGACCTTCATGCATGATGTGTCCAGATTTTTCCTGAAGCTTGAAACATTTCATGCTTCAACTAAGGTTTGTAATCAGATGGTCTACAGACCTGCTTTGAAAATATATGTGTACCAGTCAAATTAAGATTTTTTTTTATCGTTACTGCCGTCAAATTGTCATTCATAACATTGTCTTTCTTTGTACTGTTTGGATCACATCAATCAGACTTGAGTTCTTATTATATTCATTATCATATTTCATTCACATGCCAATTATATTTTGCCTTTCACCTACTGGCAACAATCATGCAAGTAATTCTGCTTTTTGCTACTATCTTTTTGCTTTTATTGAAGTTTTCTGTCATGGTTTATATTGTCTTTCATCACGTTCCTGTTTTCTGTTTCTTAAAAACTTTTCCTTTGCAGGTCCAACACATTGCTTCAGTTTTCCAGTTAGGGCAATGTGGAAGCTCTCATTTTGTGGGCATCACTCATCAGGTCACCCCCAAAATTTCATTGCATGGTACATGCATAATATATTGATTTTGTACGTTCACAATGATTCTTGCCGTAATACACAGACTTGTTGTATATTGTACAATGCACAGGTACTATGAAAAGCTGTACCATCTGTCTGACTTTAAGAATTGGTTTATAATTCATATGCATCCTCTTTAGCTGTGTATCTTGGTTGGGAATATTGGGCCTTGATCAATCTGTGGGAGTCTAAATAAATTATTAGGTGCTGAATAGTAAGAATGTTGATAGCGCAGCAAGGCACAGCTGACAGCACCCCAGATGCAAATTTTCATTTGTCTGCAAGTGTATTTTCACAGGGTATTTAGAGTAGGTTTACAGGAATGATGTTTTTAGGTTTGATTTGTATATCTGTCTCGTGATCCCTTTCCCTCCTTTTCACCATAGCCTACTTGTTCTTGGTGTAAAGTTTTTTGCTGAGCTTAATTGAATGGGAGGTGAATGTATGAATTGGTGGATATATGGGAAAGCTTTAGACGGTAAAATTATAGCTGTTGTTCAAATATCTGATTTATTGCTGCTTGACTGCTTGCTGATAATAAATTATTGCCGCTGTGTAAAAATATCAATACTGTAAAAGGAGTCCCGGCTATTTTCTTGTTGCGACTTTGATCTGCTTGAACTCTAGAGCTGTTAGAAGATAACTCTCATCATTGAGGTCAAGTGAAAAATTCTGACTTGAATAGAAAATTTTGTGAATGCAGCACACCCGCATTGACAATGCATGCTCAAATTGATTTTACCAGTGAGTTACCCTCGTTGTGAGAGTGCCAATATCAAGTCCCTAGAACAACAAGCTTGGTGGGGCTGCCCCTAAGATTGGAGCTGCACTTGTTGCTTTATCGTTTTGAACAATTTGTGAGGGTTGTGACTTACGAGCAAGGCATGGATACTTATGGAATTGCATTTCTGGACTTTAACTGGAATTTTTTACCTTTTGCTGCTTTGCATCTCTTTCAATTATAGATAAAATCTATATGCAATTTTGCCAGATTGACAAAAATTAATAAAAATGAGCGTTTGGACTCCAAAGTGGTTGGTACTAAACCAAAGTTATATACGTATACATCTACACTAGAAAAAACAGCAGTAGAAAGAGAATTCATTGCACAGTTGCTCTACTTCAGTTAATCTTCTCTGTGCTCGAGTCGTCTGAAGGCCATATCACAGTCTCCATTAGGCGTTCACGCATCAACGCCAAGTTCTCATCAGAGATCTCTTGATATATTTCAGCATGATTACATCTCTGCATAACAGTAACGAAAAACAGGTTACTTTTTCTGCTACATTTCTTTCATATGCTTCGCGCAATGGGGTAACGCAAGCATATCATTACCTTAACCCATTTTCCATACAAATGAAGGCGTGTTACCATCACTCTTTCTGCAAGGTCTTGTCTCTCCTGCGGTGGAAAGTAGAAATCCCTTCTGTAATTTTTTTAATTTAAACTACCATTCCACTTAATTAACAAATAGTGTTTCCGAGTACTACCTTCACAAGCTGCTGCAGGAATCGCTTGCCATCTCCAGGATTATTTGTTACAATAAAACTGCACATGTAGTTACAATATAAATGAGCCTAAAAACAAGAAAAAACAGTAATGATTTTATCAAGTCCTTTTTCCTTTCTTCCAGTGATTTTTCACCTTTTTAGAAACGACACACCATGCTGGCTATTGGACATCAATTTCAACTACAGAGCAAAATCCCACCCAACTAGTCACTTAATATATTTCATGAGACAGCAACAAAGTGATGATAGAGAATGAAACTCACTTATAAAACCATGTATATTTCGTTGGATTCATCTCATAGAGCTGGTTAAGAACAGTTCTTGCTGCCTTGTACGTGAAATAGTTGAGTATTTGCTATCAACATAAATAGACGAATTTTATAGTTAGACAGGATATGGATGCCCAAAAGAAACAGTTGTAGCAAATCTCATAAATATGACAGGCAAATCAAAGCAAAAGCTGTGGCAAACAGGTAGAAGTAACAATCTTTTGTATATTACCGCTTTAACATCACCAAAACTATCTTCATATTGGCCTGCCAATTCGCTGACGATAACAAGTCTCCGATCCTTCCTCTGCTTCCTCGAACTTTTGTTAACAATACCTGAAATAGCTTTGGATGAGAGCCTCAAATCATGCCATGAATCCACAAAAGAACTCCCCAATTCTATCCGTGCCTGTTGCTTTCTCTTCATTGAATTCCTCTGCAGAGCCAATTCTCCACTGTTTTTGAGATTCATACTATTTGTAGGCAGAGCATCCAAGCATAAACATGGACTAGTATGCGAGTCCACCACAGACGAGCCCAACATAGATAAAGCTCCCACCATTTTCTTTCAAGAAAAATATAGATTCTTGAAAGATTCACACTTTAAAACAGCTGTACCTGTAAATACCCAGATCAAGTTTCTGGAGATACTTGGGGGTATGATTAAAGAAAACAAAAGATACCCAATAAAGAAAATAAAAAAGTGAAAAAGGATATCCAAGAAAATTGGATTTATAGTTGACCACCAAATAATGAATGAGAGAATTTAGGAGGTTGAAGAAATGGAGATGTTTTGCAAGAAGCAAGAAGAACGTGAGAAGGTTTGTGAAGGTGTGACAAGTCTGAACCAGACAAAAATTTGAGGTCGAAAATTCTCCAAGGCGAAAGAATCAAAGTTTTGTAGCTTTTGCTTTAGTTGATTTTTTATTTTTCCCTGCTTTTTCTTTCTTTGATTCTAGGATTGAACAAACAAAAAACAGTATCTAGACGGTTTTTTCTCCAAATTGGTGTGGTGGATCCCTCGTGCCACGTTACGTAGTCGTAGTGAATCTTCCTTCGATGTATTTGAACACAACGTGTTAAATTCCACAACAAAACTCTTGTTTGTC
Organism: Mallotus nudiflorus; assembly: GCA_947683625.1. NCBI lineage: Eukaryota > Viridiplantae > Streptophyta > Magnoliopsida > Malpighiales > Euphorbiaceae > Mallotus > Mallotus nudiflorus. Next base: position 647,643 of record CANTUR010000234.1, read on the forward strand.
CCCATACCACTCTGTGATTCCATGTCCTCACCACAATTTGAGGTGCATGGTCAAAGCTACAAAACGTACCCTTGTTAGTCTACCAAACCCAGCCGACTGTAATTCCTGCCAACACTCACCCTTTCCCATTTCCCACATCACGGGAGCTCTTAGTAGTGCTCCTTGTTAGTAACCGGTGAGAGTTTTCGTAGCATTAATTTGTTTTAATATGCATATGTATTCCACCAACATCATATCATGTAAGATTTGCATATGAGGCCTAAGTTGAGGTGTTAACATTTAAAAGTTTCGTATCTAAATTTTACTCGAGATATTTAGTCAAGAATTTTATACTCTTATTATTTTTATTTTATATTTTTAATTTAATATGGGTGACAATATAAAAAGGAGAATATACAATTAGTAGTTAGTATTTAAATATATTTTTATGTGCTACTATTATGAATGAATCTCACGTGTTTAATAAAGAGAAAATAAATTAAACCTAAAATGTTTAATTCCAAAAGTAAAAATTCTTAATAAGTTGAGTTAAACTTTCAATAGTCCATTCCACTAGAATATATATATATATAATTGTAATAATAATAATAATCATATAATTTATTTTGACAAAGATATAGGATGTAGGCATGTAGCTCAGTTGTCAATTTATCAAAATGAAAAGGGGTTTTTACATAAATGTATTAAAAAAAAATTATTGACCACAAAAATTTTAAATATACCTTATTCCCCTTACAACTTTTACTTGTAGGGTTATCTTTTTTTTTCTAACATTTTTTTAAACTATTTTTTTATTTTATACTTTTTTTTAACAATTATTTTACTTTATATTGTTTTTATTTATTTTTTCTCAATATTTTTTATTTTTTTCATTTATTTTTTTCTCAATGTTTTTTCTCTCAACATTTTTTCTACTGTTTTCATTTTTTTTCAAAATTTTTTGCTAAACATTTTTTTCTATTTTTATAGCACTATATTTATCTTTTTTTTTTCTTAACATTTTTTTTCTAATGTGTTCATTTTTTTTCTCAACCTTTTTTTTTGTTAAACGTTTTTATTTTATTTTTAAGGTACTATCTTCATTTTATTCTCAACTTTTTCTTTTTTCTTTTTTTTTGCTATATATTTTTTCTCTTCAAACTTTTTTTTTTAAATGAATAACTATAAACTAAACATCTTCATTGTTGTTAAACTAAGGAATAGATATTTTCAATTCTTATAACAACAATAAATAAACAAAATTTTCTACTTTTATATGTTTAAAGAATTAGGATTTTTTTACTTTAATTTGTTTATTAAAATGTCTAACAACTTTTTTCTTTTAAAAAATTATTTGATACTTATTGATCGTTAATATGTAACAAGTTTACATTTATTATGATGTATTTGTAACATAAAAAAAAGTTGAAAAAATAAAAAAATCTACAAAAATCATCAAAATAAACAAAAATTAACAAACCAAAAAAAACTAAACAAAAAATCAACAACAATTTATGTTGTTAATTTTTTTTTATTCATTTTTGTTGATTTTTATTTATTTTTGTTGATTTTTTACTACTTTTTAAATTATTTTTTCATTATTAATGACAAAATTAAGGTTATAAATAAAATTTTTACTTTTATTAGTATTAATGATAAAAATAATAATTTTTTATATATATCTCATAATTTTTATTGTTATTTTTTTATTTTTAACAAAATCAACAAAGAGAAACAATAAAAATAATTGAAACCTACAACTGAAATAAAAAAAATAAACTAAAACCAACAAAATTTTACAGTTATTGATTTTTGTTTTTTTAGTCATCGTTAATAATAAAATTAAGACCATAAATATAATTTTTACTTTTATTAGTATAAATAATAAAAATAATAATTTATTTGATATAATTCATAATTTTTTTTGTTATTTTTATTGAAAAAATAATTATTGAATATTATGGGTAATTTTTACTTTAATTAGTTTAATTTTTAAATTATTACTAATTATTAAAAATTATGGGTAATTTTTTATTTAATTAGCTTAATTATTATATTATTGTAGCGGTAGGATTTAGCACACGCCCAAGTGTTTGGTGACCGTGACACTGTATAGGCTCGAGGCCCACTAGAAAATATGACATAGGTTTTGGGCCTATTTGGAGATGGAGTCGCCACCTGAATAAAAGCCGGGACACACTGTACAACAATTGAATCCCACGAAGGTTCCCAGAAGCCATCATCAAAGATCGGGCTCGAAAATTGGGTATGAGTGTTTGAATACTCACCCAACATTGCGATTGGCCTCCGTTTGCGTTTTGCATTTTATTACCATTTAATTATTTGATTATTTCCTCATCTACCACGTGTAATAAAATTGCCTTCGGATAATTGCCAAGTTTTATAATCAAGTCCAAGTTTGCATATTAGTCCAGTTTCATGATTTTAAGTCCCAATGTTTGACAAAAATAAAATAAATAATAATTACAACCATACATTCAGAAACGAATGGGGGAAGGGATTAAGGATTACAATGCTTTTTAGCTAAATAAATGAATAATATACAGAAAATAAACTAAACATATACCGACAATAAACCAGTAAACTAACATAAGAACAGAAATGTACAAGGGATAACTAGCAAAAGCGACTACTTGATGATATAAATCATCAAGTAATTCCTGTAAATAACACATAGTTAGTCCTTCTTTTTAAAAAAATGAAATCACATATAACAATACTTACAATGAGGTTATATGAAAAAGGGTTTTCACATTATGAACTAAAGAAAGTATCAAACAATTAAGATTAAACATCATCATGCAATGATATGGACATGTTTAAGGCCAAAAGAGGACATATTAAAGCAAACGTCATGACAAACATTAATAAAAAATAAAACTGGAAGCAGGTTAATTCTGTCAATGTGGCAATCGCCTCATTGATGAGGCGATCGCCCCATTGACAGACCCCTATGAAGTTTCTTTCCCCTTTTGTTTATGTGTGTTTTACTTTCTTTGCCTCTGGGATATAAGGAGCCTCTGTTGATGAGCGGCACCTCTGCTTGGTCAGAAGGCTGAAACCGACTCTCACACGCTTAAACTTCTACTCTAAGTAACAAAACATTCATATACACACTCTATAATCATCAAACCATAACTACATGCAAAAGTGTTCAAAGATCACATTAATGGAGTGGGATATTGAGCAAGATAAACTAGAAACACCTAAAATATACTGATGGCTTAATTACACATAAGCAAGGACACAAAAAATGATGAACATGTCAAGTTTAAGTGCAGGTTTTATACCAAAATGAGAGGCCCTCAGAGATGTTTTTATTGAGATCCTTGCTAAGATGTAATCTCTACCTTTGACACAAGCTTCTTCCTTCTTCTCTTGGAAAATAGTGGACCTCCTTGCTTCAATCTCCCCCCTTTCTTAAGGATGTTTTCTTTTCTTTTTTTTCTCTCTATGTTTTTCTTTCTTCTTCAGAGCTCCTCCTTCTTTTTCTCATTAACCTTCCTCTTTCCCTTTTCTCTTTTTTTTCTCTTTTATTCCTTAGTTTTCTCATGCTCCTAAGCTTTCTAGCCAATTATAAGCTTTCATAGCCTTTTTTTCTTCCTAAAAAATCTTTTTCTCATGTAAGAAGCAGGTTTGGAGAGTAGGGCCCACACCACTTGGCCGTCATGATTGTAGCTGCATTAAATGCAACTGCAAGTGGGCTGCCATAGAGGCAGTGCCTCATCGATGAGGCGATCGCCTCATTGGCAGCTGCCAAAGAGGCGATCACCTCATTACACTGAGGCGATGCCCCTTTGGCCCCGGCCTGTATTGGGCCAGGCAAGCTTGGGCCAAATTTGGATAGTTGGGCTCGATTTTGGATTTTTCAAGCTTTGGGTTTTCAAGTCCACTTTCCACTAGAGATTCATGCTTCATTCTCATGTCCAAGTTTCACATTCTCATCATTGGGCTTGGCAACAGGCCGGTTAAACTAAGTAACCCTAATTCGTCCCCTAACATGAGCTGACCGAATCGAGCGTCTACAATTTACCCCCTGATTTTTTAAAAAAATCAAATGCATGCAATGAAATTTTTTTACAAAATCACATGCACAACAACAAACAAATAATAAGATAAAAAGAACATACCTGACCCTCAGGTTTCGCCTGAGAGATGAATCCTTCAATTCTGAAATATGGTCGTGAACCTCAGGTTTTCCTGGCCCGATCAGCCACTTATTAATATTTGATAAAGAAATTTAGAAACTGTCGACCTCGGGTTTTCCTGGCCCAATCCTTACAACACTGAAATTTGATTCTCAGGTTTTTTTGGCCTGGTCCTCGCAATATTGAAACTTAATTCTCGGGTTTTCCTGGTTTGATCATCATTGGGGATGTGGTTTTTAGATTTTCTTGGTTTGATTATCACTCCTCCAGGGACATAGACTTCCGAGTTTTCCTGGCTCAATTGTCCTTGCAACACTGAAACTTGATTCTCGGGTTTTCCTAGTCCGATCATCTTGGGGATGTGGTTTTCAGATTTTCTTGATCCGATTATCACTCCTCTAAGGACATAGACTTCTAGGTTTTCCTGGCCCAGTTGTCCTTCACTTTCGACTTCGGGGATACTACCTAAATAGTCATCTCAATCTTTTGAGCTTCGGAGATTCAAACCTGAATAGCCCTTTCTTTGAGCTTCGGGGATTCAAACCCGAACAACCCTGTCCTTGAGCTTTGGGGATTCAAACCCGAATAACCCTCTCTTTTTGAGCTTTAGGGATTCAAACTCGAACAACCCTCTCTTTTCGAGCTTTAGGGATTCAAACCCGAACAGTTCTCTCCTTTTGAGCTTCGAGGATTCAAACCCGAATAGCCCTCTCTTTTCGATGTGGGTTTTCCTGGCCCATTTCTCTAAAAACTTTATCTCAAAAATCCATACTTTGAATTCTGTCTCCCTAGTATGTGGCACTAATTTCCATCCATCATTTTTCATACTTTTTTTAGGGAATCCCCCATACCCTTGCTTGCTATAAAAATAACTTTTCCCTTGTCTTTTTTTTCTTTTACCTTTTATCACTTCTCTTTTCCCCTTCCTCTGTTTACACTTTTTGTACTCCTCGTATCTTTCCTCCCTTTTCAATCAATGGAGAATAAGAGAACACCACTTGTGCCTGAGTGGGATCATATTTTGCCTCTTATTAGTGCCTCTAGGAGTCTGGGATTGACCCGTGGGGACTCGATTCCTCTTCTGGCAGATCTAGGGTCTCACATTTGCTCTTCTGCATCAGGAGAGGTTAGTACCCTAAAATTTCCTACAAAATTATATTGGGTTAGTGATGAATCTTGCATAATTATCATTTTAGGACCTTATTTAATCAAATAGAATGTGAAATTTATGTTTAAATCATTAAAAATTGAGAATTATCCCCATCTACGCCTCACAAAGGTGATCGCCTCTTCGATGAGGTGATCGTCTCATTGATGAGGCAATCACCTCATCGATGAGACGATAAGTTTCTGTGAAGTGGCGATTGCCTGTCGCCCCTTCACAGAGCCAATCGCCTCTTCAATGAGGCGATCGCCTCATCAACAGAGTGAACTATACTATTTACATGTACATTCATTCTGAATTTCTCCTTGAAGCCACAACATGCATAAATTTTACTTCCCTATCTCTTTATTTGCAGCATGATGCTTAGACATTCAAAGGTGCTGAGAATTTCCATAGAGCCCGGGTCTTCTATAGTGACTTGATCGATGAACAGAGGGATCGAATTCAGGAGATAAGGTTCGAGGATGTCATACTCTCGCTTCCATCTGAGCAGGGACGCACGGACTACTAGTCACTGTATGCCTTGATGAAGAGGTGGTTTGATAAGACCCACACTTTCCACCTCCCATTTAGTGAGCTCACTCTAGACCCAGTATCATTTGCTGCCATCACGGGGATTGCCTGCGTTGGGGATCCTGTTCCCTTTGATGAGAGTCTACACGAACTGTCTCCGGATAAGGCTATATATATCGAGTGACTTTTGGGGATGACTCCTAACATGAAGGGGATTCATTAAGTTGGACTTGATCAGGAGTTTTTACACTCGAGATCAGGCCGCAGCGATGATCTCTCCCCGTGAGATTAACCAGGTGGTGAGGGCTTTTGTGCTTTACCTGCTCGGTACCACCTTTTTTGTTGACACCGCTAGCTCCATCAATTTGATGTTCCTACCAGCCCTTTGAGATCTTAACCAAATTCCCACATTCGATTGGGGTAGCTACGCCTTGGCATACTTATACCGGAGCATGAATGAGGTGGTCTGAGGGGCTAAGAGATTCTACGACTTTTGGCATGCTATTTTAGTACGCCATGATCCCTTTTTTCCTTTATCTTGTTCTGACCCCCATTACTTACATCAATTTTCTCAACTCCTCCTGTTTTATTTTTCCAGGTCTGGGCTCTGGAGCTAGAGCTGCTTGTGGGCATTACATGAGTGGGAGATCACTTCCAGGCCCTCAATAGGTGGGGCGCTAGCCGCTTCGTGAAGAAGCACCTTGCGCGAGTTCACATCCATAGGCAGCACCTGAACTCTTTGACATAGGATGCGGTACCTGCAAAGCAAAAATGTACTTATTAGTAAATTATTCATATTTAATTTACTCACATATTGACATCTCCCTTTTTTGCAGATCCAAAATGACTTGTAGGGGCCCAAGGACATTTGGACCATTGAGATGACTCGCTCCAGGCCTTTAGCCTGGAAAAGGGCACTTCTTTGTGGCCCTGGATATCGAGCCTAGTATTTAGGAGATCGGGTCTTGAACTGGAGGGCAGGTGTTAGAACTAGGCAGGTCCTCAGGTCCCCTCCTAACAGTATGCTTTGGGCTCATGAGCTGGAGGGCAACAACCTCGCTCAGGCCGTTACGGGCTCACCAGCTATGGATCACATAGTTTGCATGAAGAGCCAGTATACGGAGTTCATCCGTACCCACCTTTTACTGACGGTCCCCTTCCAGGCCGCTTCTACCTCTCAGGTATATCCTTGTCAGTTTCCTTTTTCTTGTAAATTGACTGCATTCTTAACATGTTCCCCTTTATTTTTATCTTCAGGCTGCACTTGCTAGGCCCGTGGCCCCAGTTAGGTCCCCAGTGCATGAGAGAGAGTCCTTGAGGCGTCTGGATCTGAGTAGGGAAGAGACTTTTACAGCTGGTGAGGAAGCCAGGCCAAATACTACCCCCGGTTTTGAGTTTATCCCAGGCAGCTTCATTCATGTCCTCGACCCTCTAGGTCGATGTTGGGTTCCTCCTGGAGAGTTGTCACATTAGTTCTTGACCTTGGACGAGGACCTGACCCTTGCATGCACCCTTGGCGGTGCTACTCATATAAGTTCTTTTCTTGATATGCTTTCATTATGATTCTCAAACCAAATGTTAGCTCCAATATTTATTTCAATAATGCAAATTCTGCTGGAGCAGGCCCTTGTCACGATCCAAAACAGGGGCCATGACCGGCGCTAGGGAACGGGAATTCTTTAGAATCTGGAACCCGTAGCAAGCCTAAAATAAAATAAAATAAACATACAATAATAATAATAACAACACTTAATGCAGCGGAAATAAAATCATAAATATCAAAATAATAATCCACCACGAGATTTAAATCAAATCCATATCTTATATATAAATAAATCCTTTAATACAAGTTTCAGTTCAAATTCTCAAAATAAATAACTCACACAAATATAATACATAAAACTCTCAATTTATTACAACTACTGCAGTGTCTAGATTATAAAATAAAACTCAAGACTTAAATAAGCAGTTTACATAAAGAAGCCGGAGTAGAAGATATCCGGCGTACAGACCTACTACTTAGGTCTGAGGAAGAAGACTCTCCTGAAAAATAGTCAATAGAGGAGAGTCAGACCTCACTGAGTGAATTACTATAATATATATACATGCATACTAAATGACAATGCATACAGTCAATAGTATATATATAAATATATATACAGGCAAATACACACAGATCCAATAAAATCATTTTTATATATTTTGTCTGAAAACCACTGATTATGAAGGATCAAATAGAACCCTAGAAAATCGCAATCTCAAAACAGTGTTAGACAACACTCTAGCCACACAGGCTCACTTGTTCCAAAATATTCACTTATTCCATTTAGACAGTAGACTGGCCCCGAGACACTAAGTCAATCGAGCTCCAGCAGTCTGACTGTCAGTGTGATTGGCCCCGAGACACTTAGTCAACCGAGCTCCAGCAATCACACTCCCAATTCATATCTCACACATTAAATAATCATATCCAATCAATATCCACAAACTGGTTAGTAATATAGCCTAAATGCTATAAGCGTACCGGTACGTACTCGGTCCTAGTGCTGTCCACTAGGTAGCACGTTCTATTGATATCCTTCATTATTAAATATAAAGCATACATTCATAAAAATAAATGATGCATGAATTTAAAATAAATAGCAACATAAACCATATATATACACTAGAAATATACCAAAAGTAAACCAGGTATATTTCGAGTATATATATGTCAAATAAATCCAATTAAATTACAAAATAAACTAGAAATATACTTAAAAACATTTTAAACATAATTCATTAATAAAACATGCATATAGTTTAAAATATACCAATAATAAACCAAAAATACCCTAAAAATAAACTTAAGTACTAATTAAATCATTATGTATATTTAATCAAAATAAAACATATATTTCTAAAATCATGCATCCTAAAGCATATATATATAAAATAATAACTCACACTTAGTGCGCTCCTCGAGATAGGTCCGATAGGCCTGGTCCACTAGGCTTCGGTCTCGGCGCAACTAAACATACAAAAATAACAGACATCAGAATAAACCTAACAGAAAATCCTAGAACTCGATTTGGAATATTGGATACAGAATCATAATTAGGCTTCGACTGGACATCTCGTTTTACGAGAATTCTATCAAAAATTCGACAGAACCTCCCTTGTCAAACGGACATCTCTCTACTCAAAGAGTAGAGCCAGCCCTGCAAAGAAACACACTTCAAAAAATAGACACAGAAACATATCCATAATCCCTCGGTCGGACTCCAAACTATAGTCTACCGACCGGGGTTCACAATCACAGAACAATTATGAAAATACCAAAAATACCCTTATATCATAGAAATACATTTTATAAGTATAAATTACATAATTAACCTTAAAACACAGTAAAAACCGATAAAAACTCATTTATTTAGAAAAATCATATATTATATATATAATTAAAAATAATTTACGAAAAATAGTTTTAATTAGTTAAAAATACTAAATAATTTGTAGAAATCATTTTTATATCTTAAATAACTATAAAAACCAATTTAATTACATTTTTAGTCAATTTAGGGTAAAATTACCAAAATACCCCTATATATATAAATATACTAAAATTAATTCAAAAATTCACCAAAAATAATATAATTGCACAAAATTAATTTTCTCAACATATTTTTCAATAATATCACTAAATAAACCAATTAACTAATTAATTTCAATTAAGAACACAATTAACCTAATTTTCCAAAATTACATAAACCTAAACAAATTCAAAATAAATACATAGAAATTCATAAAAATTCCAAATAAATTTCTATAATTCATTTCAACACCTATATTTATCATAAAACACAACTTCATAATTTAATTAATTAATTTTCGAAAATTAGAAAATAATAATAAAATATTCAAAAATACCCAAAAATCAAAATAATCTCAAAAAATTCTAAAAAAATTCACACATGTAGATTAAGCTAAGGGGAACAACATTTGTGAAGAAATTTTTCATGAATCAATCAATTCGAAGTTCAAAAAAATCAAGAACCCTAAAATGGCTGAATTACCAAAATCAAAACCTAAGCAAATCAAGACCATTTTAAGTGAAACAAAGCTTGGAATCACACTCACCAGAGCTCAAGGAGAAGAAAGAGACTGGCGGTGTCGAAAATGGTGATCGAAAATGTCGTGAACGACAGTGAGAAAGAATTCGGCTTCCCGAGCTTATTATGGCCAAACCTCGATGGAATAGGGCGTTGCTGGCGGCGGGGAAGGTTGGGGAAGAAGGTGGCACGCCGGGAGGCACACTGACGGTGAAGAAATGGGATGGCAGGCGGTGGAACGGTGATGGGGACGATCGGGAGTGAGGGAGAAGGATGGATGGCACAACCGTAAATAACTCAAACTTTGTATTTTGTTTAATATTAAATGTATATGTATATGTATATATATATATACTTTTACACTATGTATTATAATAATATAAATCTCACACACATTAAATATACACCACACACATATAATTTAATATTTTAAATAATTTATACACTAAAAATAATTAAATATTATTAAAACTAATTAATAAATAATAAAATATTAGGATAATTAATTAAACCCTAAATAAATAAATAAATACACATATACACGTTATTTAGTACTTTAAAAATATATATGAGTTCATACAAATATGGAAATCTATTTAAAATAATTAATAATAAATAATTTATGTATCAATTTTTCCGAAAATGCAAGTCCCGGAAAATTTTTACGTAAAGTGCTTAAAATAATATAAAATAGTTAAAATAAATTTTAATTAAATAGCAACTCATGAAATATCATAAATATATACAAAAATTATTAACACTGTATATCCCAATGAAATATTAAAATGTTTAAAAATACGAGATATTACAGGCCTATATATGCATCGTATGATAGAGGCTCAGAGAGACTACATGCTGGAGGTCACCCAGCAGTGGAAGGTAAGAACCTCTTTATTTTCTATATGTATGCATGCTTGCATGGTTTACTAACCTGCAATTTATCTGAATAGGTCAGGATGAGGCTAGCAGGGCGAGGATCGCCACTCTTGAGCGTCAGATTGATATGTTCCAAATTGATGAGGATGACGACAGGAATGGCAGTGGTGCGGGAGGAAAGGCTAGCCTCGAGGGTACTAGATTGGATGCTTGATGTACCGGGGTTAAAACTTGTGTAGTCTTCGAATAGTGAACACAAAATTTTGGTTTTTTATTTTATGGATAGAATATTTGCATAATTCATCATTTTCCTTGATTAAATCCATTTGTTTTGCTTTTCCCATTTCTTCACATGTGAGTTGATTTTAATGTTTGCATACGTAACTGTCCTAATATGTTCTGACGGCACCTGTTTAGACTGTGAGATTTGAAGAAGCACAAACGACCCATATTGCTAATGAGACGATCGCCTCATTAGTCTCTAGTGAAGAGGCGATCGCCTCTTACTGCTAAGGCAGTGCCTCATTAATGAGGTGATCACCTCAGTAGCAGGAGGTCCTACCCCTATAAAAACCCACATTCTTGTGTTTGACCTAATTCTCGAGTTCCCTCCACCCCTAACCTCCTATTTCTCTCTCTAGGCACCTTTGAAAAGCCACAAACATGACAGAACAAAGTTTGAGGCTCCTATAATCAATTTTGAAAGGTTTAGAAAGCAAATCTTGGGCTAGGTTAGAGCCATTTCACCTTCCAGTTTTAAATCACTCCACATTAGGAGAATCAATTTCCCTTTTCTCCAAATCACTCCACACTAGGAGAATCAATTTCCCTTTTCTCCATGCCATGGTTCAATTTTGGGATCCCCATAAACACATTTTCTGGTTCAACACAACAGAAATATGTCCCTTGCCAAAGGAATTCGAGGCAATTCTTGGCCATCATACGGACTCTGTCTGCCGACTTGTGATTCCTGTCCTTGAAAACTCAGATTCTCACTCTATTCAGCCATAAATGGCGCGTATATTCAACCTTCCACCCCGGTCCTCTTTTCACTGTATCTTTGACTTGGAAATCAAACTAGAGTCCTTCCTCGAGGTCACCATGAATGTGGACAAAGAAGAAACTTACTGGCCCCACATGTTAGCTCTCTATTTATATGCTCAATTTCTGCTGGTCTCTCCCTCAAGGCATTGTGATACGAAGATCCTTTCCATCCTCAATCAAGTGGAGTCAGGGTTCAATCCCTTCCCTCTCATCTTAACAAAAACTATCATCATAATAGATGACTTCACAAAGACACGATGATTCTCAGGAAGTTCATTCATGTTGGAAGTAAGTTTCCTGTTGTCCCTTCCTTAACTTCCAACTGGCATACTATCTGTATCTAATCATTTGCAATCCCGCAGATGTGGTTTTATGAAAAGTTGGGCCTGATCGAACCTCCTCAAGACATCAGGCATTACCAGGCTAAGCATTATCGAATAAGAAAACTACATCCCATCCCTACAAACATTCACGGTTGGCTGTTAACATTTCTTGATGCACTGATCCACTGGATGTGCCCCTGGTGGGGATTGCAGCATGTAACCATTGGGCCTTATACATATTGCGTCCCGGTTGTCGGTCTCCATTTTGCCACTTTCTATAATCCAGCCCGCCTATACTGCCAATATGGTCATAAACAACTGATTCTGGAGCCTGTTCACGAGTTCGAGCTAGGGCCACTCTCTCAAAATTTCCTAGACCACCTGTGGCAACTTGGCCTTGAAGAGTCATCAAAAGGAATTTAAGCTACGATGGTGATTAGACTACCGATGATCATTATAAAGCATGAGTTTGTTTGTAATAAATAGAAAGAGATGAGTTTATTAAATACAAAAGGACAAGAGAGTTACAAATATTAAGTTCACAGGGTAGGCAACAAAAGAAGAGAAAATAAAATTAGCTCATGAAATGAAGTCGTCATTTCCCATTTTGTTAGAAGTAATTTCCCTTTTATACTAGTTAAACAGCTTGGTAGATCTCATGTTACTAGTCGGCTTGCCCTTGTAAGTTTTTCGACTAATTATTTTGTGCCTCTCTCTCCCCTTTTATATGTCTTTAAATTTTACCTGGACCACCTCTTTCGAGGTTTTCAGTCCAGCAGGACTTTTTTTTTTTTTCTTTTTAGTCTCTAACTTTTGCCTAGATAACCTTTTTTAGAGGTTTTCTCCCTAGCGAGACTTTTTACAGAAACTATTTCTTGAGCTTGTCTAGGTTGATGGGTTCTTTGAACTCGTTTCCCTCCATGTCAAATAGAATGACAGTGCCTTTCAAAAATAACTTCTTTACCAGATACGGTCCCTCCCAGTTGGGCTTAAACTTTCCTCAAGGATCAATCATGATTGACCTTGTAAGTTTCAATACCAAATCCCCTTCTCGAATCTTGCCTGGCTTGATTTTCTTATTATAGGCATGGGCTATTCTCTTCTGATATAGTTGAGAATGATACATAGCCTTCATCCTCTTTTCATCCAGCAATGTCAGTTGAGCCAACCGACTTTTGATCCACTAATACTCAGGGAGTCTAAATTCCAAAAGGACTCTCAACGACCTTATCTCAACCTCTACCGGTAAAATAACCTCACACCTATAAACCAAAGAGTACGGAGTGGCTCCTGTCGAAGTTCTAGCAGTAGTTTGGTACCCCCACAATGTGAATTGTAAGTAATCGGCCCAATCTCGATAATTTTCCAGCGTCTTGGCCAAGATCTTTTGTACATTCTTATTTGATGCTTTCATCGCCCCATTTGCCTATGGCCTATACGAAGATGATCTGTGGTGCTCAATCTTATAATCTTTCAATAATGTGGTCGTTTCTACTCAAAATTGAATGCCATTGTCTGTAACTATATGGTGCGGTAATCTGTACTTACAGATTATATTTTTTTTTATGAACTTCGACATCTGCTTTGACCCCACGGTAGTAGAGGATTCAGCCTTAACCCATTTGGAGAAGTAATCGATAGCCATAATGATACACTAATGGCCATTTAGTTGCTTTTGGCCTCACCTCCCTTATTATATCAATCCCCCATACAGCAAACGGCCAAGGAGAAGTCATTCCTTGAAGCTCCATAGAAAGTAGGTGGCTAACATCACCATATGTTTGGTAATTGTGACATTTCTTCACAAATCCAACATAATTTGCTTCCATGATAAGCTAAAAGTACCCCTGGTAAGCTATTTTCTTTGCCAAAATGGTCCCATTGATGTGTGGCCCACACACCCCTTCATGAATTGCTTCTATAAGATTTTGGCCTTCATCCTTACCAATGCATCTGAGGTGTACCCTGACTGGCATTCTTTTGTATAATATCCCATTGTGGCTTATGAACTGTCAAGACAACATTTGTAGGGATATCCTTTCTTTCTTATCAGCATCATCCAAAAATTGCCCAGTTTCTAGATACCTTTGTAAACCATAGAACTAAGGTTTCTCAGTGGTGTCAACTGGCGTTACTCTCAACTCTTCATAACAGGGGGCTCGAGACTTCATGAGAATTAAGGGCCTGGCCTCTGGTTGTTTCCCACTTTCCCATATGGAGGCCAGTGTGGCTAGGGCGTCAACTACCTGGTTTCCTTCCCTTGGCAAATTGAAAAATTTACACTGAGTGAAGGAGCACATGATGGTGGTCAAGTATCCCCAATACAGCCGTAATCTGTCTTTTTTTATCTCCCATTCTTTGGTGGCTTATTTTATAACTAGCATGGAATCCCTATAGACAGTAACATTTTCTGTCCCTGCGCTACCCAATGCTTCTAAACTAAAGATGTAGGCTTCGTATTTTTCTTGGTTATTGGTTGCTTCAAACTTAAGTCTTTTTGCCATCTGGATCATTTCTCCTTCTGGCGTAACCAAAATTACCCCTATTTTGGCCCCTTTATTGTTGACAGCTCCGTTAAAGTACATCTCCTAGCATTGTATCTTTATTGCCCCTAGATGCTCACCGAGAAACTCCAACTTCCATTCTTGGTCATCATCCACCGGGCTTTGTGCTAAGAAGTCTGCTATTGCTCTTCCTTTCACTGTCTTTTTGGCCATATACTCTATATCAAATTCTGTGAGCAAAATGAGCCACCTAGCCAATTTTCCTGTAAGAGACGGGGTCTGTTGGAGGTACCTGAGGGGATCATGTTTAGAAACTGCCTGCACTTTATAAGACTGGAAGTAGTGTCAGAGCTTTTTTGTTGCCCAAATCACTGCTACATAAATTTTCTCCACTAAACTATAAGTAACTTTAAAGGGCAGAAGCTTTTTACTCAGGTAATATACAGTATGTTCGATCTTCTTTTAACCTTCCTATGCTAACATTGCCCCTATTGTATCCTTTTCAATTGCTAGATATAGGATCAAGGCTTTACCCGGTCTCGTCGGCTGTAAGACAGGGGGATTCATCAGATAATCCTTGATAGTTTCAAAAGCTTGTTGACATCTTTCATCCCACACAATAGGTTGGTCTTTCTTTATAAGCTTAAAGATGGGATTACAGATGGCTGTTAACTTGGCTATAAACCTGTTGATATACTATAAATGCCCCAGAAACCCTCGGACCTCTTTTTTATTCTTTGGTGTTGGCATATCCCTGGTTGCTCTAATCTTATCTAGGTCGACCTCTATTCCTTTTTGGCTAACAATGTGTCTCAACAGTTTGCTAGATGTAACCCTAAAAACACACTTTTTTGGGTTCAGTCTAAGATTATACTTTTCTGCTTTAGCCAGAAACTTGTCTAGTGCTTCGAAATGCCTTTCCCTGGTTGCAGACTTTACCATCATATCATCTACATACACTTCCACTTTTTTATAGATCATGTCGTGCAGCAAGGCAATCACCATCCTCTGATAAGTGGCCCTTGCATTCTTCAACCCGAAGGGCATCACTTGATAACAGTACATGCCTCATTCGGTGATGAATGATGTCTTTAACTTATCTATTACTGCCATCATGATCTGATTGTATCCCAAAAATCCATCCATAAAAGAGTACATTGCATTGGAAGCTGCACTATTAATTAATGTATCAATATGCGGTAGTGGGAAGTCATCCTTGGGGCAGGCTTTATTCAAATCTCAGTAGTCCACATACACTCTGAACCTTCCATCCTTCTTAGGAATTGGAACTATATTTGCTAACCACTGAGTGTCCTTTAGCACTTCTAGGAACTTTGCCCTCAGCAGCTTTTTGACCTTTTCCTTAACCAAGAGAGCCCATTATGGCCTTAACCTCCTTTTCTTATGCTTTATTGGCGCTATGTGAGGGTATGTAAGGATCCTGTGTTTTGAGATTTCCCTGTCAACTCTGGAAGCAAATATTTTCTATCTCTTTTTTAAGATTTCTTCCATTTTTCCTCTCTCACCATAAGTTAAACCAGAAATAAACAATATATTTTTAGGATTATCGTTTGTGCCTAAATTAAATGATTTAGTTTGCATGGAATTAATGTCAAATATATGCATGAAATGATCATCACAAACAGAATAACCATTAGGAAACACATCACACAAATAAGCAAATTCAAATTTCATTGCATTCACTTTTAAAAAGAAAAGATCATCAGTTTCAAACAGAGAAGCAAGAGAAACATCAAAGTCATTATAAAAGGTATCTATGATAGAATTGAGGATGTAGGTTTCAAAGTCAAGGTCTTTGCTCTGATCATCAATGCCTTTCTGCTCTGAAGTAGCTTTATCCTCTTTAAACTCCTCCTCAACCAGTACCAGCTCCTCAGTAAGGGCCTGTTCGATAGTAACTCCCCCGATTTTGTTCACAATTCAACAAAAATCTTAAACCCTGGGATAACTTCCCCAGCCACTAGGAGAGGTTCTGGAGTCCCATTGTATGGGTGCCCAATGCCTTCCTTTACAAAGATTTCCCACAAAGTCTTCTTTCTAGCCATAATTTCCTTCTTCTTTTCTTCAGACCGGTTTAACATACCCATCTCTTTCCTAACTTTGTCAACCTCTTTGAATCCTAACCCATGCTTCAGAACAGGTACTTTGTTTCCCATAAACTCTGAAGGTCCACTCTAATTTTTCCCTAATCCCATGCCGGGTAAAAATTTCATGTTGTGCATCATTCTCAGAACCTTTTCATCCATCTCATCCTCATAGATCACACAAACTTCAAAATTGGGACTAAAGGAAATCTCCTTAGGGATCAACTTTAGTGCGGCTATGGTGACTTCAGTTTCGGCTAAGATGGTGACAACCCTTCCTTCATGTGGAAACTTAATCTTTTGATGAACAGTGGATGGAACGCCACCTAGAGGGTGAAACCATGGCCTCCTTAATAAAATGGCAAATGTTATTGGGATATCAATCACATGCAAGTTAACCCAGACTTCTATAGGCCCTATTTTAACTAACGCCCTGAAAGTTCCCTCCACAGATCTCTTGGTGTCATCGTAAGCTTTGATAACTACCTCAGAAGGCTTTAGGTCGGCTATTGTCAACCCTAGCTTCGATAAAATCTTTAGTGGACACACATTAATGGTAGAACCATTATCAACCATCACACAGCAGGTCATCTTCCCTTTTACCTTGGCTTTGAAAACAGAGCTTTGTGGTAATCCCTCCCTTCCAAAAGTAAATCATCGTTGGAAAATGTTATAATTCCTTAAGGAGTTTCCATTAGTGACTGGACCATCTATTCTGGTGTGGAACTAGTGGAAATATTTCTCTGGTCTAGTGCCAGGACCAGGGCTTCCCTGTGATCCCTGGAATGCATGAGTAACTCCTAAACACTAACAATGGTCTCTTTACTTTGTTCTATCTCCTTTCCCTTTGTTGTACATTCTGCCTTTTCAGGTTCAGACCCGATAACCCCAGGTTCCCCTTTCTTTTCTTTGACTTTCCTCATAGGCTGACTTGGCTCACTCCCCTCGTTGCCCCATAGGTCATCTTGTTCTCTGCTTTCATCATTGGAACTCCATATGTCCAAGACTTGTACCTATAACTCCGTGGTTTGTTTGCTTGGTTTCAAGTTTTCAGGTTTGGTTTATTGAGGACTATAAGAGACATCACTGAGGGAGTTTAGGACTTGCTCTTCTGTTAGTCCAGAGTTGACCATCAGAATAGGTGGGTTAGGAGGTGGTACATTTCGGTAATTGGGTAATGGGTTAGTTTGGGTATTTGGTTTTCTGTTTTCTAGGTTGGTAATTTTTCCTGAGTCTATTAAATCTTAGATTTCATGCTTTAACTGGGCATAATTTTTTGTATCATGCCCGATGGTTTGATGAAATTTATAGAAAAGCTTTGGGTTGGCTCCAGGCAAAGGTTGCTGTGAAGGTAAAGGTCGCAGTAGGTTCTTCTCAATGAGCTTATCGAGGACTGAGGACTTTAGACATCCTAGATTTGGAAATCTTTGAGGTTGTCTAACTACACTGACTTGTACATTGCTGCTCGGTGGTCGAATAGCATGAATCTAAACGTTACCGCTTGAGTTGGCCCCCTCTTTGCCCCCAGATCCTCTTCAAAATAATTTCTTCTCTTGAGCCAAATCTGATTCTTTCTAGACCCCAAATCTGTATAATTGTTCAAAATTCCTAATCCCCAGATCCCTCAATTTCCTAGACAATGAGGGAACACACCCTTCTATTGCTAGAACCAACTGGTCAGACTCAGTAGGCCTATGCCTCATCAAGGATAACTTTCCCCTCTAACGAGTCAGGTAATCAATAAAAGGCTCATTAAAGTTCTGTTTGGTATTCTGCAGATCTCTCAAGGACACCTTTAGTTGAACGTTAAAACCATATTACTTGACAAAAGCAGCACATAATTCTTTCCAATCTGACTGAACATGCAGTTCCAAGGTGTAATACCAACGCATTGGTGCTCCCTCAAATGAAATAGGGAAATGCTTGACAATTTGGCTCTCAGTTAGCTCAGTAGCCTTCATATATGTTACATATTACTTCAAATGAAAATGGGGATCCTCAACACCAGTATACTTCTTCATGTCTAGGAATTTAAACTTACAAGGTAGCGATTCATCACCCTTTTCCAGATTCAGATCATAATCTAGAGGAGCGACCATACCTTTCTCCTTCATCATCACCTGCTTCTGATTCATCACTTTGGTCATATTCTTAGCCCACTCAGTTTGATCCACGTCCTCGGCTGGGATGATATTTCTTTGATTCACTAGATTGGCCAACATTATCACATCATCTTCTTTCCTTCCTCTAATCGGTATTTCCTCATCAAGATCCACTAGATTGATTGGTGGTGCATCAGGTGGCTGTGTTGGCTGGCTCTCTCTGATAAGCTTAGTAATCTCCCCCATCATTTCTCTCATCATAGCCCAGGTTTCTATCATTACTTCTTCTTTCAACTGTGCCCCAAATGCTTCTAGATCAAATCCTCCTACCATCCCTATTTCTAAATTTTTGACCAAATGACTTGAGCTAGCTCGGACCCACCCTTCTGAGCTTGAAGAATCTATAGTGCTGTAAAATAGTAGGTTAGAATGATGCATGATGTGTATGCATGATATGCAAGAAATTCGAGATACAAAAGGTCACACATAAAAGATATACAAGATCAAAGCATGGAACTTAAATGTGCAAACTTCCGCCTTTATTCCTCCCACACACGTATTCAATGGCTAGTATCTTATCTTAGGATTTTTGGCCTGGGTTTTAATTATCAGTGGGGGATAATAAAATCGACGTATGCAAGAAAACTCTCAAAATGATTCAGACAAGTAATGGTTCCTTTAAATAAAGTATAAGTCCACTTTCTATGAGCTAAGATCCTTAGCACCATAAACTTGCTTGTCAAGGCCCATTTGAAATGGGTTATGAGTAGGCATGAGAGGCCTTTGTTGACTAGCTTATTTATAATGGGCTTTGGTTGGACATAAGGGCCCATTTCACTTTGGACTGCTCATTGATGGGCTTAAGATTTATTTTAAGGGTCCATTATATGGCATAATATACATGCAAATGGGAAAATTCCTAAGGATAGTTGCTAGGTCATTACATGGGCTTCAGTCTTGGGTAAAAAGGCTTCGGCTCCCACAACGATATACATCCATATACGTCTCCCCACTCAAGGGTCAAATAACATAGATTAGTATGTGTTGTGAGTGACAATAATCAAATATTCCACCACCAGGTTTGAGCAAAACGTAGGCAGCGAAGTATTGACTATTGTCGGGTTAATTCAGGACTGAAGTGCTCATTATGTACAAAATGTGTAGTGAATGCATAAATGCAGGAAGAAATAAGAAAATAATTAAAGATGATAAAATGCAAAACACTGGAATCAGTTTCTCTATCCCTAGTGGAGTCGCCACAGTAGGCGGCGGGGTTTAGCGCGTGCCCAAGTGTTTGGCGACCACGGCACTGTGTGGGCTCGAGGCCTACTAGAAAATACGACATAGGTCTTGGGCCTATTCGGAGATGGAGTCACCACTCGAATAAAAGCCAGGACATATTGTATAACAACTAAATCCCACAAAGGTTTCCAGAAGCCGTCATCAGAGATCGGGTTTAAAAACTAGGTATAAGCGTTTGAATACTTACCCAACCTTGCGGTTGGCCTCCATTTATGTTTTGCATTTTATTACCATTTAATTATTTGATTATTTCCTCATCTACCACAAGTAATAAAATTGCCTTCAGATAATTGCCAAGTTTTATAATTAAGTCCGAGTTTGCACATTAGTCCAGTTTCATGCTTTTAAGTCCTAACGTTCGATAAAAATAAAATAAATAATAATTACAACCATACATTCAGAAACGAATAGGGGAAGGGATTAAGGATTATAACGCTTTTTAGCTAAATAAACGAATAATATATAGAAAATAAACCAAACATATACTGAAAATAAACCAATAAACCAACATAAGAGCGGAAATGTACAAGGGATAACTAGCAAAAGCAACTACTTGATGACAGAAATCATCAAGTAATTCCTACAAATAACACACAGTTAGTCCTTTTTTTTTAAAAAAAAAAAGAAATCATATATAAAGGTACTTACAAAGAGGCTCTATGAATAAGGGTTTTCACATTATGAACTAAAGAAAGTCTCAAACAATGAAGATTAAACATCATCATGCAATGATACGGACATTTTTAAGGCCAAGAGAGGACATATCAAAGCAGACATTATGATGAACATTAATAAAAAACAAAAAAGGAAGCAGGCTTATTCTGTCAATGTGGCGATCGCCTTATTAACAGAGGCTTCTTATATCCCAGAGGCAAAAAACATAAAACACACATAAACAAAAGGGGAAAGAAACTTCATAGGGGCCTGTTAATGGGGCGATCGCCTCATTGATGAGGTGATCGCCTCATTGACAAGAGGCGGTGCCCCTGGTCAGAAGGCTGAAACTGACTCTCACATGCTTAAACTTCTACTCTAAGTAACAAAATATACATATACACACTCTATAATCATCAAACCACAACTACATGCAAAAGTGTTCAAAGATCACATCAATGGAGTGGGATATTAAGCAAGATAAACTAGAAATACCTAAAATATACTGATGGCTTAATTACACATAAGTAAGGACACATAAAATGATGAACGTGTCAAGTTTAAGTGCAAGTTTTATACCAAAATGAGAGGCCCTCAGAGATGTTTTGATTGAGATCCTTGCTAAGATGATCTTTACCTTTGACATAAGCTTCTTCCTTCTTCTCTTGGAAAATAGTGGACCTCCTTGATTCAATCTCCCCCCTTTCTCAAGGACATTTTCTTTTCTTTTTTTTTTCTCTCTGTGTTTTTCTTTCTTCTTCAGAGCTCCTCCTTCTTTTTTCTCACCAACCTTCCCCTCTCCCTTTTCTCTCTCTTTTTTTCTCTTTTATTCCTTAGCTTTCCCATGCCCCTAAGCCTTCTAGCCCATCATGAGCTTTCATAGCCTTTTTTCCTTCCCTAAAAATCTTTTTCTCATGCAAGAAGAAGGTCTGGAGAGTGAGACCCGCACCACTTGGCCGTCATGATTGCAGTTGCATTAAATGCAGCTGTAAGTGGGCTGCCATAGAGGCGGTGCCTCATCGATGATGCGATCGCCTCATTACACTGAAGCGATGCCCCTTTGACCCGGGTCTACATTGGGCCAGGCGGGCTTGGGCCAAATTTGGATAGTTGGGTTCGGTTTTGGGCTTTTCAGGCTTTGGGTTTTCAAGTCCATTTTCCACTAGAGATTCAGACTTCATTCTCATGTCCAAGTTTTACATTTTTATTATTGGACTTGACAACGGGCCGGTCAAACTGAGCAACCCTAATTTGTTCCTTAACACAGATCGACTGAATCAGGCGTCTACAATTATAAATAATAATAAATTTCAAAATAAAAAAATTGTTGTTTAGAATATAAAATTAAATTATTTAAAATATACAAATTAAATAAATATATACAATAAATTTAAATTAAAAATAACTTTAAAAATAATAAATGAGTGAAAAAATTACAAAAAAAAAAAGAAAAAAAAAAGATGAAAAAAATAAGAACACAAAAAAAATGTCGAAATTAGTCATCACCTTTCAAAAATGTCCTAAAATCTTGAAAAAATTGAAAGTAAAAAGAAAAATTGTGCCCGCCACTATAATATTAAGCGCGTTGAGTGGAATTTCTCAAATGAAAATCCAAAAGAATCGAACCGAACCCACAAATAAACGGTCCACGAAAAGTCCCTCGGCCAATGATCAACACCATTAGCCTAGATGAAGGTCCAATGATTCAACAAGAAAAAACGACGCCGCTCAGCGTGCAACTTAACGCAAACGCTGAAACAGGGACTCGGAAGTTTGAGCATTGGAAGGGCAAAATCAAGAGGAGAAATCAAATCAAAAGGAGGAAGAACGAAGAAGATAGAGGAAAAGGGGTGGTGGCCAAATAGTGGTATTTGCAAAGCAAATAAATGGATAGAATGTTCTACAGAGGGTATTGCACTCAATATTTCTTCTTTCGATCCAATTTCTTATTTTTTTTCTTTATTTGTTTTGTCCTTTGCTTTTTATATCAATTCTTGCATTTGGGTATTCTTCATTATTTCTTAGTTTTTATCTTTGAACTGCCTCTTTCTTTTCTTTGTTGTTGTTTTTTGATCTCAGAGTGTTATTGACGTATGCTTGCTTCCTTTCGAGAATAGGAAATGAAGTTTTAATGGGTATTGAATTGAATGGTTGTTTTTTTGGGTCGCCCTTGAAAAATTTAGTTGCTTCGTAGAGTTCTTTTTATTCAATTAATTATTCTTGATAGGGCTGGGTTCAAAGTTCCAGACTTTGGGACTGAACTGAACTTGACGAAACAGCTGCAGACCTCACCACCTTTGACATCTATGCTCCTTGAGCTAGGGTAGGATACTATTATTACGGTAACCTCCGGGTTGAACTTTGGTATTTTACTTTAGATGATTTGGAATTTGAGGTTATACTTGTCTATATTTTACTGGCTTTAGATGATATTTTGTTAGCTTTATAGGTTTACAAGGACTGACTATTTCTTGATTCTTTTTCAATCATATATGGCAAAAGGATATAGTTGTTCTTGGTGTATTCGAGGATTTTGGGCCAAGTCTTGGAAATTTAGAAAGAGCAAATATTTTGAGGTTTAAGGCTGGTTTTGATTTTAAGATAAACTTGGTTTTATGCTGTCCAGCTGTTTATTAAGGATTGTAATCAATAGATCGTTTGTGAGTGAAAGGGGCAAAAAACATGCACAACTTTAGATTTTGGAATGGTGTAAGTAGGTGGAAATGTCTGCTTTAATTAAAAATTTAAACCTACATTTAGTCTTTGGTTGTGAACAAATTCCTCTAAGGAACATTTGTGAAGATCAGAAGGACGGTAGACCCAGGGTAGGGAAAATACTTGTCTTCTTCTTGAAGGACGGGAACTAATATTTTATGTAGATTATTAAGGTATAGAAACTCCAGGGCTCTCTGTTGTGACCAAAGCTTTTCAAGAATTTTGAAGAGCTTTTTTGTTTGTTGGCAATTTTCAGAAATGACACTAGAATTTCTTATGCACTATCTTTAAACAACGAAATTTAGGATTTAATGGCGATGGGTGATGCCTAAAAGTTTATCATTGATTATAGTTCAAAAAACATAAGAAAGAGAATGAGATGAAGACATATCAAATCTAGAATCTCAGAGATGCATCATTGAAATCTAATTTGCAACAATTTAATGAATTTCTCCAGTAAAGATTGTTTACCAAATTGATCAAAGTACCATTTTTCTTCAAGTGGGAATATTCCCAGGTCTTAATACAAATTAAAGCTTTTGAAACTGGGAATGCCCCCAACATGGAAAGTTATTGACCTCACTCAAACATAATACAGGTAGAGCAGCTAGGGAGCCCAGTCCAACCATGATGGCTTTGTCCCATGCTTTCTCCAGAGGCAAATGTCCTCTATGCTTTACTCTTGAAGGTTAAAGAATAATGTAGTTAATTAGGAGATTCCTTCACTGCTAATGTGAGAAAGCATAGTTATTGGACGTCACATTTTTTCCTTCAAAAGAATTGATACTTGTAACTTGTTTTAGTTTGAGGCTTTTGCTTCACAAGCATTCTTTTTTTCCCTTAATCAGTAAAGAATAAAGAGAACTGAAATATATATGTTTCTTAATTTAGTTCATTAAAGTGGCACTTTCAAAATGCACAAGGTATTGACTGTTTCTTTAATGGTTTTGGAAAGTAAAGTAGATATCCTGATGGTGGTGATGGGCGTGAAATGGGTGCAAAGCGTCAAAGGTTAGTTGATCAGGGTCCTTCATTCTATGGAACTTCCCCTGGTCCAAGTTTTATGTATAATCCACCACCTTATGGATATGTTGCCCAACCTCCGCCTTTCCCTGTTGTTCGACTCCGTGGTCTCCCCTTTGATTGCACAGAAACTGATGTTGCTGAGTTCTTCCGTGGTCTGGACATAGTTGATGTTCTTTTTGTCCACAAGGGTGGCAAGTTTACTGGTGAAGCTTTTTGCGTTTTGGGTTATCCTCTTCAAGTTGATTTTGCCCTGCAGAAGAATAGGCAGAACATGGGCAGGCGATATGTTGAAGTTTTCAGAAGTAAGAGGCAGGATTATTACAAAGCAATAGCAAATGAAGTTTCAGACGGTCGTGGTGTTTCACCACGGCGAAATGGTCAAAGGGCTAAATCTTATGATGAGGGAAAGGAGACAGCTGAACATACAGGAGTATTACGTTTGAGAGGGTTGCCATTTTCAGCTGGCAAGGATGACATAATTGAGTTCTTCAAAGATTTTGTATTATCAGAAGATTCAGTTCATATTACAATGAACTCAGAGGGGAGGCCAACTGGGGAAGCCTTTGTGGAGTTTGCAAGTGCAGAAGATTCAAAAGCAGCGATGGCAAAGGATAGGATGACTCTTGGGAGTCGTTACATAGAGCTGTTCCCATCGTCAATTGAGGAGCTAGAAGATGCAGTTATGAGAGGCAGATGATATTTGCCTCTGCTAGTTGTGCTACTGGTGATCTTGAGTTGCCTTACTGTTTAAAATTTTGCTATTTTACTTCTTCTTTGGTTAGTATTTTGGCCATTGTTCTGAGTTTGTATGATTTTTAATTAGAATTTCAAATAAGAACTTATGCAGTTTAGTCAGTTTGTATTTCTATTTGAGTTCATCAAAACTATTAGATTTAAATATCTAGATAAAGTGGTGCATCAAATGCAAATTATCAAAAATTTTCCCTAGCTCTTTACGACACTATTATAAACTTGTGAGGTGCTTGGCATGTGTCTGAATCAAGAGTCTAGTTTTATTACATGCAATGACGGTTAAGAAATTTGTTTTAAACTTTGTACATGTCTTGGTGCTTCGTATACAGAATATATATACATATGTACAGACACATTAGTCTGCTCCAGTTTAGTACTTGAGCAGGAAGAGAAAGTGAAACTTATAATAAAAAAGCAAAGCATAGCTTCCAAAATAATAATAATAAGAGAGAAAGCAAAGCATGTACGGTAAGCATAAAGCCCAACCCAAATCCAATAATCTGCTGAGCAGTCCAGGGGAGTAATAATGTTTGACTGCATTAATTATATAGAGGATACCTTAGTAGTTGGTGCAGACCAAATCATATCCTTGGTGAGTAAAAGAGAAAGGAAATCCCTGTATTTGATCAGTTGGTGTCAAGCACGAATAGATTGAGAACAAGAGCTGGCAACTAATCAAAAAGAAGATGCCATACAATGAGAAGAGCAGAAAATGTTGAAAGAAAGAAGCCCCTTGTCCTGGCCGCATTGATTGCATTGTTAGGAATCTTGAAATATTATTTTGTTCCTGTTTCTATCGTCTGACACTGCTCTCTTGTCTTCAGGTTTTACGTACGTGGTGCCTTCTTTTACTATGCCTACATGGGTGAAAATGAATCACACACACGTTCAAATTCCAAAAGAAATAAAAACTCCATTGACCCTTTTGTGACATAACCATGATTTTTGTTTGTATTACGTTCATGTTACGTGTGGTGAAATTCGGAAATCTGTGGATAACAGAGGCACGTGCATGCAGTGATTACTGAAAACCCCCATTTTAGGATCCCCTGAAGATATTTAGCAAAACGTTAAAAAAGCCAAAAAGAATCAAACATCACCGGGCAGGGAGGCCAAGTGTATCTGGCTAGGCCTTGTTGAAACAAAAACAGCTCTTTCTTTCTGCAAACATCAACTCTCTTTTGTTGTTTTGTTCGTCCTTATCCTCTGTTTCACCTCTCAATTTCATGTTAATTTAATTAAGTAATTAATTATGGTACTATACTAATTAAGTGCTTAAAGTTTTTTTAGGACTATCAACTGCTTATCCCTTAATATATATATTTATTGATTACTTCAAGATCTCTTTCCCGCCTCTTTAATTTTGCTATCAACTTAATTTAATATGTACTTTCGATAAATGTAATTTATTTCTCTTTGAAAAAATATTTAAATTTATACTATATATAAAAGTAGCTATTGAAGAAAAGAAAAATCATATGCTAACAAAATTAACTTTACTCATTTCTTAAATTTTAAAATTTCAAATGAGTACAAATTGAATAATTTGATTTCATTTTTAAAATTTAAGTAATTTAAGACAAGAAATGGTATTTGATTAAATTTTTTCTTTTAATTTCTGTTTAAGTATAACATTTACTACTAATTATATATTTTATATTCAATAATCATTCTTTGTTTTCTTTCAAATTTATTGGAGGTTGAAAATATTGTGTAAAATATTTAACACGCCATGGTGCCATCCCAAACACTATATAACACATTAAATAAAAAAAAAAAAAAAACTCTTCACTTCTTTCATTGAACAAAATAATAAATCAATTTTTTAAATTTTAATTGTTACAAAATTTTAAATAATTCTATTCTATCCAAACTTCATAACAAATTAAATTTTATTTTTTAAAAAATTTTAATTAAGCCACAAATACGTACATATAATTCCCAAAATTTGAAAAAAAATATATTCAACCCCTTTTTCAGTTTAAAAACGGGCAGCGGGCAGCTAACCTAAATTAATCCTTATTAAATTTTCGAAACCCAACTCCCAAGCTTAAAACCCCTCCACCTCTCTCTCTCATTCTCTCTCTGCTTCATCCGGTTTTAGGGTTTCATTATAATATCATTTCACTTTCGAACATATCAGACTCCTCTCCATTTAAACAAATCACTTCTTATCTTTATCAGTGTTCTTCTGGGCATGATAAGGTAACTCTCCTTTTCTCTTCTAACTCGCTTAACAATGGCTTTTTTCTCCTTGTATTCAAGTTTTATGATGGTTACATATATATGGTTTCAATAGGCATAGAGTTGTTTTGTTGGTTTTAATGCGTTTGATATGAAATAGGTATTTTGAGTTTGATTTGGGTATTGAATATTGAGTAGCAAAGTCCCCATTTTTAATAGTTTTAATTGAATTTAATGGTTGATTAGTTGCGATCTTGAAAAAAAGAAAAAAGTTTTGATTTTTAAAGACAGTAGTCGGTCTTGCACTTAGCTTTCTTCTTTCACTTTCCAGTCAAATTTAACCCACTTCCTTTAAAGTACTTCATTGCTAGTGCTCTGTGTGTGTGTGTTTGATTATTTCGCAGTTTTTTCATAGTAAAGTTTTTAGTTTCTTGTTGCCAGTTTTAGTACTTCCTGTTTTTGTACTTTTAACTGATCAACTATAAACAATATTCTACTGCCATTTTCCTATACATCAATATCTACCTTTCTACTCATAATGGCTCCATCTGCAAGAACAAGACCAAGAGCAAAATCAAAATCAAAACCGAAGCCAAAACCCAAACCAAAACCAAAATCATCAAGAAAACCAGTAGCCCAATGCAAGAACAAGCAGCTCTCCAAGTCCAAGAACAGCAAAGAAACATCTGAGGATTTGCGTTCTAATTGTTCCTCCACAACCACAAGTTTGAAGATTGATGGATTTGAAGTTGAAGGTACTGTTGATGATCATATATCTACTCCTACTACTACTGCTACTACTACAAGTGCATGCTCTACTCCGAAAGCTCAAAAATTTCGAATACCAGAGATTGTAACATGTCCACCAGCACCAAAGAAGCAAAGAATGGTGTCAAATTGCTTGTTGCAAAGGAGACCAATCTCTTTCTTTGCTCCTCCTGATTTAGAGCTGTTCTTCTTCTATGCGCTTCATGATATCTCAGTCTGAAATCTGTTCATATCTGCTGCATGATCAAGATCATTTCGATAGTTTAAGAGGTGATCTTATAATCAAATTTTCTTTTTGAGTTAATATATAGTTGTGTTTTTTTTTTTTTTTTTTTGAAAAATTTGATGATGATTAAGTTATATATTATAGTAGTTTTGGGCTGTGTTAGTGATTGATAAGAAAGAAGCTATATGCTAGCTTTTTGGGTTTGTTAATTTAGTTGAGTATTTTCAACTTTTAGAGTATACTAATTACTAAATTTGGTTGGGTGTGTCCAACTTAATTTAGAGCCTTATGCCTACTACTACTAGTAGATTCATGTATTGCTGACTTTGCAAGTTTGAAACTTTGAAGAGTGAGATGTGTTATTGGCTTGATTCAAGGTTTTTGAGTGTGATCATTTTAGCGTGCAATTATCTCTTTTCTTAAGCATTATGACTAGCTGTTTATGCACAAAATGCAAATTCCCTTAACAGAAGGTGCGATCATAATTAATTAACTTGCATTTTTAAGACCCATTTATCTTGTAGAAAAGTGGTTGATCTGGCCATGATTTCAACAAAGTGTTAATTTCTATGTTTCTTTTTGCTGATTTTTTTGAGGTGGGTTGTCCGCCTTGATCACACCCCCACTAATCATGCTGTACCAAAAATTAAACTTTAATGAGAAACAATTAATTAATTACTTAATGGCTACAGTAACAATACTAATACTGAAGGGTCCACTAGAAAAATATATTGATGCTCCCCACTATGATATGGATCAAAGTATATCATCTGCACTGCAGGAGTACACATATTCTTGTGTCTAAAAAGACTTCTAAAAAGGTCTTCCCACCATATTCTGCTTTTTGATGTCCAATACAAGAATATATATACATTTGTAAGATTTTCAAGGCTACCCAAGTTTCCCACATGGGGTTGCTTGCTAACTACAGGTAAAAATATTTTGGGATTGTGACTGGTGAGTACTGAGAAGAGGGAACTGGAAGCAGTTAAAAAAAGAGCGATAATACAACACAAGGTTTTTGTAAGGAAATGAATGGGAACATATGAGAGAAAAGTGAGATGAACAAGGTTAGAAGATGTGCAGTGTTTAGAAACAGTGATTGGTAGGTGGGGATGATGTTGTCAGGTTGTGGGTGTTTGTATGTCTGAAGAGAGTCCAACATACATAAGAGAATCCAATGAAAGAAACTCGTGCGGCTAAGTTTTATCGTTGAAACTATGGAGAATCTCAAGAAATTTCTCATTATATTATTTTCTAACTTTTTTCCCTTTTTTTTTTTATCTCATTTATTTATATAATAAGTTTTATAGTATATTATATTCCAGTATATGTAGTACCACCGAATCGGACACCTGTATATAATATATTGAAGAAGTTCTGGTTCATGTATACATGAAGATTCAATTATTATCCTTCATCATTTTTATTCTGCTATATCCTTTCTTTTTAAAAGCACTTACTCATCATACATACCATTAATTTAATTAAAGTGAAATCATTCCATGAGTATCTGCCAGCCTTAATAATCATCTTAAAAGATGATTTTCTACAAAATATAATATTTTTGACTTTGTTGTGCACATACTTTTATTATATATTCAACCATTTTCTTTTTCCTCTTCTTTTGTTGCTTACAAATTTTGTTTGCTCATAATTGAAATAGAAAACTCTGTATGTGTAAATTTTTTCTAATAGATTATCTATTTTATAAATTATTTTTTAAAATTAATGAAAATCATTGATTACTTCTTAAAAGGAAAGTAATGTATTAATGTCGGTGTCAAAGTGATGGCCAAATATTAACCTTTTGTGCCAAAGTAGAAGAGAATAGCTAGTGTGCAAATGGCCCATGATGCATGGATAAAATTTACATAGCTGGGTAGGGAGAGGGTAAATGAATGAATGAATGGAGGGTTTTGATATATGATGATGAGAGTGAGGCTAAAGGACATAAAAAAAGAAATGGTAGTGGCTGAAGCTTTAGTCTGATGCAAATGTTGGAGCTTTTGGGGAAAAATAATTGCAGTTTATGAATATTTATTATATATCAAAGGAAAGGACTGAGTTTGCATTGATTACAAAGTCCATCTTCTTCTTTAAATGATAAGCTGATCCCTTTTCCCTTATATAGAAGCCTTTTTTCACACTATCCCTTCTTTGCTGCTGCATATTACACTACATTACATAACATGATGATTGATGATTCTCTTCTTCATCATTTACGCGTTTTTCTTTATTTCATTCCCATTATTCTCTTCATCATCCTTACCATGTATTTGTAATCAACTTTTATTTTATTAATATCGACTCATTTATAAAAATATTATATAGTTTTATTAGTCAACTTAACACTTTGAATTCTTTTAAATTGTTATGTGATATATTTAACTCACTATTATAATTCTAATGTAATTGAAGCGGGGTAAAGTTAGGGATGCCAATTAGGGTTGGAGGTAGGGGTGTAACCGAACTGAGTTTTGACTAGTTCGAGTTTGGTCCGTTTATAATTGAGTTGAGCTCGCTAACTCACTTGATTTTCATAAATTATTTGTGAGTTTAAACGACCTTACAAAAATATTAAAAAATATAAATTATAAATTAAAATTATACATTAAAAAAATTATTTATTAAATATATTATAATATATTTAACAAAATTATAATTTTATTCTAATCTAAAATATTTTTTTGCAATACGAATTTATCTATTATATATCTAAAATCAAATTATTAAACATTAAAATTATGAGTTGATTTATGAATTTTTATTCGAATTTATTCGTAAGATTCACAGCTAAAATTTGTATATTTTAAACTCAGTTCGTTTATCAAATAAGTTTCAATAAATAATTTCAAATGAATTTTTATTTAACCAAACATCGAAGTAGTTAGTCTCGTTTACATCCTAATTGGGGAAGAATGTTTTTTTTTTTTATGGGATATGGGTTCGGATGTAATGAAATGGGATGATGGGGCCTTTATCCTAATTTAATTTGAAAGCATTAATTATTTGATAAACTAAAAATTAAATGACTTCAGTTGATCACATGGCTCCATTGTCTCATGACTTACAATTTACCACATGCATGACTCATCTCCAACCTCAATTATTACATGACCACAATTATTGGGGAAAAGTTTTTTATGAGGAGGAGCCAAAGGGCAATCTATCCCTTGTCCCTAATGATTTAGATCAACAAGCTAATATATATAGTCAAACTCCAAGTTGCATGACTTAGTAGGTATGATATAGACTACATCATATTCAAAAATATGTTGTAAAATGTCTTTTCAACTTTAGTCATCCTTTGGATTAATCTAAAATATATAGCAAGTTACTATTGAAATTAGTTTACAGGAGTCATTTAAGTAATATATTGAGTTAAAATTATAATATATATAGTTATATTAAATTAATTATTAAGAAATTTTGTACATTTTTTATAATTTTATTTGAATCGAATTGAATTAATTATAATTCAATAAACTCTAAATATTATATTAATTGTTAAAATAAAAAAAATAAAAAACAAGCGAGTTATATATGTTAAATTACATCTTATAAGAATTTTGTTAATTGCTCGTGAATCATGTATAGGACCCTCTAATAATTCCAGGGAAAATAACTATATATTAATGCTATACATGCATGCAAACGATGGAGGGGAAGAGAACACACATGGGAAAGAATATTTTCTAATAGGGTTAATATATATTTTTTTAACCATGAATTTAAACAGTATATTTCTTTTAAAAATAATATATATATATATATATAGGGCAACAAGCGTGTGTAAAAAAGGAGAAGAATATGAACATTGGAATGAGGAATGTTGATAAAGGTAAAAAATAAATAAAATAAAATTACATATGGATTGGGCATGTCTATCACAAAGTTGGAGTGTTCCCTTTTTCATTTCCAATGATGAAATATGTGTGTATTACCCTATCAAAATTCCACACACACACCCACAAAAACAACCAAACAAAAACAAAATTACTTTGATTACTAAAGTTTAGTCTGTTTTGTAAATAAATTACTGTTATCTTTTCTAGAATCCGAGGTTGCCCCTCCTCTTCCACAAAGGAGATATATAATCTTTCTTTCACTTTTAAGGTCAAACCACTTCTATTTTCCTATTCTATATCTTTTAAACTTATATTTTCTTCCCTGAACTCATGATTACAGAAGTCACTAAAGATCTTATATTATTAGCTAATGTTTGATATACATCAATATGTAAATCAACATTTTTTTTTCGAGTATAATTAAAGACCAGCCATTAAGCCTTGATCATAAGAAACGCTAGAGTTTTAAGAGCCTTAATTATGATGAACTAAAAACTAAAGGGTAAAACGCATATTGATATTGATCTTCCTGTACTTTTATTTTTTTTTCACATTGCACATTTCTATTAAATTTTCGACATATTACTCAATTTGTGGCCCATTGAACTTTTATTTCAAAATTGATAGCTAAAAATATCTAAATTAGTCCATTTAATTTAAAATTTTTTTATTTAATTCTTATAATTTTTATTGTTAACAATTAAATCCATATAATTATTAAAATAATTCAATTAAACTTATGAAATTTTTTAAAAAATTATATATATTCTATATATAATTAAGATATCAATCATCTATTGATAATAGTGAAAATATATATAATTATAAAAATTATAACATATTTTAATTATACATTAAATTTAAGAAATCAAGATGCATTTTTCCAAAATCAAAAGATAAGTACATGTACAAAACATATATATGTATATATATATATATATATATATATATATAACACATTTTTGAGGAGAGAAAGGAGCCATCTATCACAATCGAATAGATTTGTCCCAATCTCCTAAAAAATGATTAATTTAAGTATACGGGTAATTAAAGGGGGTGATAGAGAAGTGGAATCCTAGGCTTTGCTTGAAAGGAATTGTATTAAAAGATTCAATTATTCCCTTGTGTTGATTTACAGCCTACATACAGAATCTATTGCCCGGCCGGTGGACCGAGCTTTATAAAAAAAAAAAAGCTAGTTAGCAAGTACTTGTTATTTTCAATCCCTAAGTTATATAACTTTAATGGAGTTCGAATCCAATATGAGATGTCGAAGAGGGTAATTCATTCATCAATAAATCAAATTATAAGACTAAAAGAAACTCATTGAATATTACTATATATGAATATTATATCGGTTTTTTCTTAATTATACTTTAACTAATTTAATTTGATATAAAATGAATTATAAAGATAATAAAAATTTTACATAATGTGAATATATATATTACAATTCAAATTCGAAAAATATAAAAAAGAGATTATTTCAAAACACTGATGAATTATGCAAAAATAAATAAGAGATATTTTTCGTTTAAATTAAATTAAATTAAATTTTATTATATATTAATTTAATTACATGGTTCAGTCCTCCAGTAAATTTTATGAGAAACTTAATACAAATTTCATGGTATCTCTTATTCCTCAAATTCAATTCTTTTACCGTATATAACATGCACATAACATACAAAATAATGATAGAATTTATTGAAAAAGAAAATTATCCAATATGCATGCACATTCTCCAATATATATGTTTTTATTTGCAACATCAAATTATGCATATATACAGTTCCAAAAGCAATATCAAATAAAGACATAAACTACGAGTCTCTAATGGGACATAACTCAATGGTTTTTTTTTCATTTTGTTCACATCTCACAGTCTCTATAATAAATGCCAAAAAGAAAGTATATGATTATATTAATTAAATTAAAATAAATTAATTAAAATTTAATAAATTTTGAATACTGATAATTTAAAAAAATATATATATAAATGCCAAAAAGAGCACTGTTCTTAGACATATGTGTGCATGTACAAAGCTAAAAGTGTGTATTAATTAGTGAAATCCTCACATAATTATCTACCATTATACCTCACATAAATAATCAAAATCATATATAAATCCACAGTTTCCAATTAATTAATGTTAACATAATTCATACTAAGATAAAAATCAATCTAAACCTTCAAGTTGATTAAAAAAACTCAGTAATACATGTTATGCAGACACACAACATTAAAAACAAAGAGATATGAATTATAAAATCATGCTCTTTTTCCTTGTCAAATGTACATGTACATATATCATCAATTTAGGATATCCTAAAAGAAAATATGGATCATCTCATGAAAAGGGCTTAAAGAAGGTATTTGATGGTTGCTTTGAATTAGCATCTACCATATGATCTTCTTTCAATGATTAGTAAGCATCCATCATCTTTTCTTTTGTTCTGGGTGCATATACTTATTCCATATATATATATACCTTAGTATGATTAAAAATAAAGTTGGATTCAAGAAATTATAAATGAAAATGAAAAGGGTTGCAAACACTCTATAGAGAACAACCCTAAAGCTGTGCTTTTGTTATGTTGATTTTGCTTTGGCCATGTGCATGTATTTTTTTTTTCTTTTATTTCTCTCCTTAAAGCAAAGCAAATTATTAATTAAGCAAAGAGATGGACAAACCGAATATTTTGTACAAAATTTAGTGATAAAACAAAAGCCATTTTCTTTTGCTCTTTAGACTACACCACCACAATTCAATCTCCTGAATGTACCCATCACTTTACTTTTAAATTTTCATTTCATGAATATTCAAGTGGATATTTTCCATATGTATATATTATTAATGTTGATAACGGTATATAGTGTTGAAATTACAGTATCTGAATCGGATTGCTTGCTTGCTTTGTGTTCATTAATTTATAGCATCATTAAAGCTTATTAATCTCGCCAAAGCTAAAGTTCATGCTAGGCCTATCTGAAGCCCAATATTAGTAACCAGCAAGCTCAACAATGGACCTGGAAATTACAATATATATGCACACAAACGAAACCAATAGACGATATATATATATTGTGACAATAAAATATATATTATTTATTCATAAAGGGCAGTACAAGGAAGAGAGAGCAAGCTTTTGAAAATAGAAAAAAAGAATACATTGCAAGAACCACACAAAATCTTGCTCCAATAAAAAACATAAAAGAAAAAAAAAAGACAACAATAACAGAAAACTTAAGGAAAACCACAATAATATTGGTACATCGGTGTCGTATTAAGAGAATTTGTAGGTTGGTAATAAAGAAGCCCCAAACTTAATATAGAGAGTGCTCCATCATCTTCAGCAAAATTATGGATATGGCAAAACCCATTTTGCAAGCTATAAAGAAACTCTTGAAACATGGGGTAAATTAGATCAAGAAGTTCTTCAAGAAACAAGAGATCTTTTTCTTCTTCTTCAACATAGAGCCACAACCAAACTCCTCCTCTGGTGCCCACAAAATTCTCATAAAGAGATAGCAAAACCATCACGAAGAATGAGCAAAAGAGGGATTTAACTAAGAAAACTAAGTTTATTTTAACTAAAACTAAGAAAAAAAAACAAAGTAAAAGACCAATTTTTGGCCAACCTGACGCCAAATAATGAAGATAAGTGAACAGTAGCTAACAGAATAGTCGAGAGAATCTGGGCGAGATGAGTAATTCTGATTTATAAATACTTATTTGTGTTAAATAGAAATTAGTAATCTTGTTAAAAAAAAAAATACTTGTCATGTATTCTATAGTATGTGTTTTTAAGAGAAAAAAATAAATTATCCATTTATTAAAATTTAAGAATATATGAGATAGTATAAATAAAATGCAATCAATAAATACTAAAATAAAATAATGAAATTTTTTGTCGCTATTCTTCAATTATGTTAGTCTAACTTTTTTAATTTGTAATCCATTAATTCTTAAGCCTTATTTGATGGCTTTAATTAGCCATAAATTGATTTTTTTTAATTTTTAAATGAATTCAATTGAATAACTATTGGCAAATTTTTTAAGATGGATATGAATCTAAAATCCATAAAAACAAAAATTCTATGAAGCAATATTAAAAAAAATGATTAAAAAGAATAAATATAACAAAGATATGCATTTATTAATGTAAAATATGTTGTGTATGACTCATATGTACTAGTAAATGGACAGAAATTGGAGTGTAGCAGAGCAACTTGTTCTTTGAGGGGTTTCTCAGGTTAATTGTGGGGTTATGGTTAGATGGGTTAGGGTGCGGGAGCAATGCCCCCGTGGTATGTTATAAGGGTAATTTTATAGTTTTATATTGTACAAATTATATATACATATATCATGTATTTGTAACCTTAGTTCACAGTAATAAGAACAACTCTATTCGCTCGCTCCCTAGGATGTAAGAAAATTGTCGAACCCTATTAAATTTCTGTGTTCCTTATTTTCTTTTCTATTTTATTTTCTTTTACTCTGGTTTGTTGTATTATTTCATAACAACTGATATCAGAGCAGTCGCGATGACCCTAAATTTAGGAGGAAAATTCGAAGTGGGTAAATTTGATGGAATCAATAACTTTGGATTATGGCAGACATAAGGAAAAGATTTGTTGGTGCAACAAGGGATTTTGAAGGCACTGCGAGCCAAGAAAATAAAAGGCATGGATGATCTTGATTAAGAGGAGTTACAACAGCGAGCAACAAGTACAATACGACTATGCCTGGCAGATGAGATTATATACCAAGTTATGGACATTAAACCTCTGAGAGAGGTATAGAAAAAATTGGAGAATCGGTATTAAGCAACGACTATATGGGTTGAAGATGCAGGAGGATTCAAATTTGACATAACATATCAATATCTTCAATCAGATAATCACAGATTTAGTTAGGGCTGATGTGAAGATTGAGGATGAGGATAAATCAATTATAAAGTTGTGTTATTTATTGCCATCCTACAAATACTTGGTGACTACCCTTACATATGAAAAACAGTCCATTAACCTAGAGGAGATTATTGCAGAATTATTGGCTTTTAACCAACGAAAACAAAAGGCAAGTGAAGAATATTATGGTGAAGGATTGTATGTGAAGATTAATCTGGATTATGGTAGAAGACAAGGTAAAAAAGGTTCTACAAGGGGGAAGTCTAGGTCAAAATCTAGAAGCAGAAAAGTAGTTTAATACTTTAAATACAAGGAGTATAGGCATATAAGGAAAGACTGTCTAAGACAAAAATGGCAGAATGACGACAAAAAGAATGATGACATATGAAATTCTGCAAATGTGATTCAGGATGATGATTTAAATTTTGGAGATGGGGATATGTTGTCAATTGTAACAAATAAGTTCATGGATTGCTAGATTCTTGATTCAGCAGCATCTTATCGAAAGACACCTAACAAGGAGTGGTTCATATTATATAGGTTAGGTTCCTTTGGTGTTGCCTATTTAGGTAATGATAAACCTTGTGTTATTACCGGTATAGGAACAATTAAAGTTCGGATACATGATGGTATTGTTAGGATTTTATATGATGTTAGGCATATACCAAACTTGAGAAAGAATCTAATTTCCCTAGGCTCGTTACATGCTAATGGTTTTAATATAAATATGATGATGATAGGGAAATCATGAGAGTATTTAAAAGTATATTGACTATGATGAAAGGGAAAGAACCACGGGGAATATTTATAAACTGTTAGGGAATACTATTATAGGTGGAGTTGCATTAGTTGTTGAAAATGCCTTAGGGGGGGTGAATAAGGCTAATGAGAGTTTTAGAAAAATAAAAATGATTTTAAGGAATTAAATAAGAATTAAAAGAATGTTGAGAAGGAAGAATGAAGAACATAATGATTTAAGGAGTTCGTATTCAACAATAATCCTACATTTCTACCTAACTTATCCCCAAGTTAGGATTTTCAATCACCCACAATCTTATTTATAAGATTGAGATTACACAAGAGTTTTATGGTTCACTTTTACAACCTTACAACTTGAGTTTTCAAGGCTCACTCAAAAACCGAATCCCAAGTATTTTAATGGACAATACTTAAACTAATTCCTTTTAAAATATAATATCACTTCCCGTTTTTTTAATCCCAAAAAATAGAAAAATAAGCATATTTATTCTAATACTCATAGACTCTTACAAAAGTTATACAAATATAAAAATGAAATTGAAAAGAGTTTTTAAAAGCTTAATTGAATGCTTAAGAGAATATAATAAGTAAACAAGTTTCATAAACTTTCAATTGAACTCTATGGAGTGTTTATATAGATAAACACTCAAAAATATAGTTGTTGGATGTATCAAACATGTATCCAATGTCTCTTATTGATTTTTGAATTATCTTGGACTTATTTCTGTTAGAACGCCACTCATGATCATGCGGAGTAAGTTTTGTTTCGTGAGGAGCGAACTACTAGTCGTTGCATTCAAAAAATAACTATTTGGAACTGTCAGGACTGCCCTCATGAGCTGCTCATGAGATAAATAGTGCTCATACGCGGTACTATCCCTTTGCTCAATTTTACTCTCACGAGGCTTTTGCTTATAATCAACTTATAAGGAGACTCTTGTAAGTCTAAAAATATCTCTTTTTTGACACATAAAAGTTTTGGATACTTTAGGTATAAGATGGAGATGTTATACTTTACCAAAATATAGTATAATGACAATATTTTGTATTTTCAAACTTGAACTGATAATTTTAATACAAATAAGTTCGTATACACTTGAAAGAAATCATTAGAAACTTAAATTGATTATCAAATATCAAAATTAGGAGTTTGATTATGCAAATGGTCAACAATCTCCCCCTTTTTGGCTTTGAAAACCAATTTAATGAGATAATAAATAATGAGTGTGTGCCAAAAACATTTAATAAGAAAAGATAAATACTATGTAAAATAGCTCCCCTTATTAAATTTCAATATATACAAAATGAGAAAATATTTTGCTCCCCCTTAATATATGCATAAATGGAAAAATAATTTAATCAAATCATATAAAAAATACCAATAATCACAAAGAAGATAATTTTTGAAAAGATACCAATTAAAATAAAAAAAAAATGTTGATCTCTTTTTACAAATATATTTCTTTATTTCTCCTCCTTTCTGGATATGATAATAAATATAAATTTAATATTTTATTTCCCCT
This sequence comes from Mallotus nudiflorus, assembly GCA_947683625.1. Lineage (NCBI taxonomy): Eukaryota > Viridiplantae > Streptophyta > Magnoliopsida > Malpighiales > Euphorbiaceae > Mallotus > Mallotus nudiflorus. The sequence continues at coordinate 687,190 of CANTUR010000234.1, forward strand.
TCTGTTAAAAATAAAAACAACATAAAATTTAATATGAGAAATAAAAAGAAATATGGCCTAACATAACAAATGTGTTAAAAATATAAAAACATGATAATATGATCATTTTGAAAAAAATGTTAGGAAATTTGAAGAAAATAATTTCAAATATATAAAAAAAATGTTAGGCAATACGAAGGAAATAATTTCAAACATATATGTATGTAGTACTATTAAAATGCATCACAAAAATAATACATATAGCACTTGAGAAGTTTAACTATCACATGATCATGTAGAGTTTAGCTAACTAACATACATGATCATGTAACACTTAGCATATAACAAACATAACTTTTTCTTCCCTTTTGTCAAAGATAAAAAGAAAAGAGATAGATATAAAGTGAAATGAACCTAAAGGAATAAAAAATCCTAGAGGAATTAAAAAATAAAGAAGCAAAATAGTGAAAATAAAGATACACCATATCTTTATAAAATCTATGTCATACATAAACAAAATAAGTAAAATAAGACATTTTATCACAAGTATAAAATTATAAAAGTATGATTTTTAAATTATGACAAAATTAGTCACACTTACAATGTTACTATGCATATATAAACAAAATTATGTAGAATAATTCAGACAATTGATATTAAGGACACACAATAAACACATCTTAAAAAAAATTTCTCTCCCTTAAAAGAAATTAACTAAATACTCATACAAACTCAATTATTTCTCTCCTTTATCAAAATACAAAAGGAAATTATAAAAGAAAATAAAAAAGCATTAATGAAAAGGATAGAGTTATAACGATATTAAAATACCAATTGTAAACTGAAGAGAAACATAACAAGATATAAAACTAACAGCTCATGACTTATATCCAAAAAATAAACTGAACGTAAACTGTCATGAAATAATTATAAAAAAAAAAAAAAAAAAAAAACTTAATCTGTAGATACATAAAATATACTGAAAATAAACCATATAGAAACTTATGACAAAATTTACAAAAACATATGAAAAGAAACTAATCTTAGTGAGGAGTAGGAGGAATTTTAAAGAAATCATAATGCATATTTAAATATATATAAATGCATGAAAATAAACCAAATTTAAAAAAATGTTAAGATTAAAATCAAAACATTTAACAATTAAAGTAATAAATAAGCTCAACATGATTTCACATGAAAATAGTCCAACCATCAATTAAGCATAAAATCAAAACAAACTAAATCCATTAATCATGCCAAGTTCATACTTAATAAAATTCAATCTCTTTTCATTAAGAGGTTTGGTGAAGATATCTGTAAGTTGATTATTTGTAAGTGAGATATCACCAATTTGAACATGATCACGTAAAAAATGATGAATAATGTCTATATGATTAGTTATAGAATGTTGAATGAGAGTCTTACTAAGGTTTATAGTACTTGCATTATCACATTTAATAGGAATGTGATCAAATTTAATGTCATAGTCCTTAGTTTGTTATTTTTGCCACAACACTTATGAGTAATAACATCTAGCTGCCATATATTTTGCTTCAACTGTGGATAAAACAACCAAAAATTGATTCTTACTAAACTAGAAAACTAAGAAATTACCTAAAATCTGACAAGTTTCAAAAATGCTTTTTCTATCTAGTAAACTACCAACAAAGTCTACATCTGAATAACTAATCAACTCAAAAGAAGAGCTCCTAGGATACTAAAGTTCTAAATGCATTGTACCACAAAGATATTTGAAAATTCTTTTGATAGCATTCAAATGAGACTCTCTAGAACTTGATTAAAATCCAGCACATAAGCAAGTAGCAAACATATGTTGGGTCTACTAACGGTTAAATAAAGAAGGGATTCGATCATACCACTAAATCATATTTCATCAACCAGTTTACTTTTCTTGTCTTTGTTGAGTTTGGTGGTGGTACTCATAGGAGTCTTGCTTGATTTAGCTCCATCCATACTAAACTTCTTGAGAATGTCTCTTGTATATTTGGTTTGATTGATAAAAATTCCATCTTTACATTGCTTGATTTGTAATCCAAAAAAGAACTTGAGTTCTCCTATCATATTCATCTCAAAATCTCCTTGCATTAACTTAGAGAATTCCTCACACAAGTAATGGTTAGTAGCACCGAAAATAATATAATCAACATATATTTGAACAATTAATAAATCATGCTTGGATTTCTTTATGAAAAAAGTTATGTCAACTTTTCCTTTAAAGAACTCTTTCTCCAATAAGAAGTTGCTCAATCTTTCATGCCAAGCTCTTAGAGCTTGTTTCAATCCATATAATGCTTTGGAAAGTTTAAATACATGATTGGAAAATCATAATTTTCAAAACCTGGAGGTTGTTCAACATATACCTTTTTTCAATAAAACCATTTAAAAATACACTTTTAATATCCATTTGATAAATTTTAAATTCAATGTATAATGCAAATTCAAGTAGCATTTTAATAGCTTCTAACCTTGCAATCGGGGCAAAGGTTTTATCATAATCAATGTCTTTCTCTTTATTATAACCTTTAGCAAACAGTCTAGCTTTGTGCATAGTTATGACACCTTATTCATTCATTTTATTTCTAAACACCCATTTGGTGCCTATAATAAGATGATGTTTAGGTCTAGGAACCAAGGTTCAAACCTTGTTTCTCTCAAATTGATTTAACTTTTCTTGTATAGCAAGGACCAAATTTTATCACTCAAAGAATTATCAATATTTTTTGGTTTAATTTAAGAAATGAAGGCTAAATTAATAATAGACTTTAATTGAGATCTAGTAGTTATCCCTTTTGTAGTATCACCTATAATGAGATCTTAAGGATGAGCTTTCTTGAATTGTTAATCCTTTGGAAGTTCATCCTTCGAAGTAGGTTGAGATGTCTCCTCATTGTCCTCCTTACTTAGACTTTTAAGTTCCAAAGGCTTACTAGTATTTTCTTATTGAGTGATTACATCCACATGCTCATCTACAAAATCATTAACACTATAAACATCCTTTCTAGGATTAAGTGTGTTTAATTCATTAAATACAACATGCATTGACTCTTCAACTACAAGAGTTCTTTTATTAAAGACTCTATATACTTTACTAGAGGTGGCATAGCCTAGGAAAATTCCTTCATTGGCTTTAAAGTCAAATTTCCTAAGATTATCCTTAGTATTTAATATAAAGCACTAACATCCAAATACCCTTAATTTTGAGATTTTGGATTTTCTATTATTCCATGACTCATAAGAAGTTTTATTTAAAATTAGTCTTTTAAAAACTCTATTTGTAATATAACAAGACGTGTTAACGGCTTCCGCCTAAAAGTATAGAGGTAAATTATACTCATGAAGTATTGTTCTAGCCATTTCCACAAGAGTTCTATTTTTCCTTTTAACTACCCCATTTTGTTGAGGAGTTCTAGAAGATGAAAGCATATATGAAATACCATTTTCATTACAAAAGGTTTTGAAAAATTCATTTTCAAATTTAGTTCTATGATCACTTCTAATGGATAAAATACAAAATCCTTTTTCTTTTTTAATTCTTTTAGCAAAATTTTTGAAAGCTTTAAAAACATCATTCTTATGAGCAAGAAAAAACTCCTAAGTAAATCTAGAGTAATCATCAATTGATACGTATGCATAATGCATTCCATCAAGACTAGCAACTCTAGTTGGTCCAAACAAATTCATATGTATAAGTTCAAGTGGTTTACAGATGGACACTACATTTTTTAGCTTAAATGAAGACTTGGATTGTTTTCCCTTTTGACAACCATCATAAGGTTTATCCTTGGTGAATTCAAGCTTAAGTACACCAATCATAAGTTCATGTTTATAAATATCATTTAAAAGCTCAAAGTTTGTAGGTCCTAACCTTCCATGCCATGTCCATGTGTCATGAGAAATAGACATTAAGCATTTGATGTTTTTATTATCAATCTTATTCAAATCAATAACATAAACACTATATACTCTTTCACCATTAAAAATTACTTTGTCTTTATCAAGACTACTAACAAAGCAATTTCTAGAATAGAAAGTTACCTTATTTCCCATGTCATATAATTGACTTATACTAAGAAAATTATATTCAAGACCATCAACAAACAATACATGATGTATAAATAAGGATTGAGGATTGTCAATTTCTCCAATGCCAATAATCTTTTCTTTTACATTGTCTTCGAATGTGACATGTCTTCCATCCTTAACATCAAGCTTGTTGAATTGCTCTTTATCTCCTGTCATGTGCCTTGATCATCCACCATCAAGATACCACTTGCTTTGTATTCTTGTAGATTTTAAGCACACCTACACAAGACAATTCAAGCAATTTTTTATACCCAAACCTTTATTGGTCTAGGTTTATTAGTTTCAAGATAATCTAAAGGAAGTAAATTAATGTGTAGTTTTCTATAGAAGCACACATTATTAATGTATCCTTTGATTATGCAATATGAAAATACAAAATTTTTAAATTTATTTCTTCTAGGATGATATGTTTTCCTAGTAAATAAAGCATGCCTTTAGTATTGTGGTAGTGTGTGTCTCTTATTATTTTGAGTATTAGTATGAGACATGCATTGAAAATAACAATGTGTATTTTGATAGGTTTTTGCAACATATTTAGGTGCATTATGTTGTGCAACATGCTTATGAGTGGTGTGTCCAGTGTACATGTAAGCATATTTAAGTTGTGCTTTTATAGCATAAGACTTACCCCTTTATGTCGTATAGAAATGAGACTTACCCCTTTGTGTCATATAGGATTGAGACTTACCCCTTTGTGTCATATAGGATTGAGACTTACCCTTTTGTGTCATATAGGATTGAGTCTTATAAGACTTTCCTTTAATATTTGACACTTGAGATTTATTAACTTTAAAAGCTTAAGTCTCAATCCGTTTAGAGGTAGAATGAATGGAATTGTAGGATGCTTTAATAAATTTAATATATGATGATGATGAAGATAAGGTCATTCTATTAGTATCTCCAATTCCATGAGTATTTCTATGAAACTTTTGAGAGTTAAGTAAATTATCTAAACTCTTTTTTCCTCTTTGAAATTTCATTATAGAATTTTTTAGCTCAACTACATTATTAGAAAGTTTATAATTTTTATCACTTGCTTTCTTAAGTTACTCTTTCAAAGAATTAGAAGATTTTAAATCACTAGCAAGTTTATCATTTGATTTAGATTAGAAAATTCAATTTTTAACTTCTTAAATTCTTTGGTTAAGCTATTTAACTCATACTTATAATACTTCTTTCTAGAAAGTAAACTTTTGCACTTAAGTAAGAGTTTGCTCATAATAGAGTTCTCAACATCATCATCATTATCATATTCATCATAAGCATAATACTCATCATAATAAGAGTTAGAAGTAGATGGTACATCTTTTTCATCTTCAAGAGCCATGAAGAAAAGATTAACCACTTCTTGTTAATTCTCTTCCTTTTCATATTTAGAAGAGTCATCATTCCAATTAGCTTTGAAGGCCTTCTTTTTATCCTTTTCTCCTTTTTTCTTGAATTTGAGTTTAGGACACTCACTTTTAATATGTCTCGATTTCTTGCATTCATAACAAGTAACCTTTTTGGTTTTCTTCTTGTTTTCTCCCTTATGCTTCTTGTTAAAATCTCTTGTTCTTGAAAAATTTTTCTTTCTCAAGAACTTCTTAAAGCTTCTAGTGAGCAGGGCAATTTTATCATCTTCATCATTAGAGCCTTTATTGTTTTCCCCTTCACTATCATCTTATGAATCTTTTAATGCAATGCTCTTTTTCTTTTCTTCTTTCCCTTTTTGCTCTTCATCTCATTACTTAATTGTAAGCTCATATGTTAAGAGCTTATCAATAAGCACATCAGTTGAAAAGATAAAAAGGTCTTCAGCTTCCTTAATTGAAGTGACTCGAGATTCCCAATCCTTCTTAGGTAGGATTCTTAGAATCTTATTATTCACCTCTTCCTTGGAGAAATGTTTTTCAAGTTTCTTGAGGGTTATGAGGAGAGAATGAAGACAGTTTATCATCTCCGTGATTGATTCTTAAGGCTTCATTTTGAAGAGCTCATATTCATACATATGAAGTTGAAACTTTTTGCTTTTTACTTCTATATTGCCTTCATAATGATTCTCTAAGGTCTCCCATATTTCCTTGATCGAAATGTAATGTTAAAGCTTGCCTCTTTTTTCTCTTGTCATGAAAAAGTGTAAAGTAATCATAGCTTTCTTATTTTTATAGTTTTCTTCCTTTTGATTATTACTCTAATCACTCCTTGAGAGAGTAGCTTATACACCATCAATGATATTTTTTGGTGGTTGCCAACATTTGAGAATGACTTCCTAAACTCTAATGGAATTATAATCTAAATATAGCTCCATTTTGAACTTCCAATGAGTATAGTCACTACTATTAAAGAATGGTCTTAGTGAAGAATATTTTGAGATTTACTCCTCATGATCTTGTATGGTAGCAATAAAGTTCCTAGAATTCAAGCTCTAATACTAATTAAAAATGCCTTAGAGGGGGGTGAATAAGGCTAATGAGGGTTTTAGAAAATTAAAAATGATTTTAAAGAATTAAATAAGAATTGAAAGAATGTTGAGAAGGAAGAATGAAGAACACAATGATTTAAAGAGTATGGATTCAAAAACAATCCTACGTCTCCACCTAACTTATCTCCAAATTAGGATTTTTAATCACCCACAATCTTATTCACAAGATTGAGATTACACAAGAGTTTTATGGCTCACTCTTATAACCTTACAACTTAAGTTTTCATGGCTCACTCAAAAACCAAATCTTAAGTGTTTCAATAGACAACACTTAAACTAATTCCTTTTAGAACAGAGTCTCACTTCTCATTTTCTTAATCTTAGAAAATAGAAGAATAAGAATATCTATTCTAACACTCACAACCTTTTACAGGAGTTATACAAATATGAAATGAATTTGAAAAGAGTTTTTAAGAGCTTAATTAAATGCTTAAGAGAATATAATGAGTAAACAAGTTTCTTAAACTTTTAATTGAACTCTATATAAACACTCAAAAATATGTTTATTGGATATATCAAATATGTCTCCAATGTATCTTATTGATTTTTGAATTATCTTAGACTTATTTCTATTAAAACACTACTTACGATCATGAGGAGCAAGTTCTGGCTTATAAGGAGCGAAATACTAGCCATTACATTCAAAAAATGACCATTTGGAGCTATCAGGACTACCCTCATGAGCTACTCATTAGATGAATAGTGCTTGTGAGTGACAATGTCCCTTTGCTAAATTTTGCTCTCATGAGGCTCCTGCTTATGATCAGCTCATAAGGAGACACCTGTAAGTCCAAAAATGTCTATTTTTTGACACATAAAAGCTTTATATACTTTAGGTATAAGATTGGGATATTATACTTAACTAACATATAATATAATGATTGTATTTTGTATTTCTGGACTGAAACTAATAATTTTGATACAAATAAGTTCCTACACACTTGAAAGAACTTATTAAAAACTTAAATTAATTATCAAATATCAAAATTAGAAGTTTGATCATGTAAATGGTTAATAATTATGTCAGATGATGATAGTACAAAACTATGGCACATGCGTCTAGGTCACCTTAGTGAGTGTAAAATGACTGAATTACATAAACGAAGTCTATTAAAGGGTGTTAAAAGCTATAAATTAGAATTCTATGAATATTGTGTACTTGGAAAATAGTTTAGAGTTAGATTCATGACTAGTCAGCATACAACAAGAGGAATTCTTGATTATGTGAATTCTGAAGTATGGGGGCCTACTAGAGAACTGTCATTGGGCGGGTCTCAATACTTTGTCACTTTTATTGATGATTTTTCTAGGAAAGTTTGGGTGTACTAATTGAAACAGAAATCTGAGGTTTGCTAGGTTCAAGTAAAGGAAAGTAAAGGTGGAGAACTATATAAGGAGAAAAATTAAGTATTTGAGATCAGACAATGGGAAATAATACATATATTCACAGTTTTAAAATTTTTATAAGGAGAATGGCATTCAAAGGTACTTTTCATTTTACAAGACACCACAACAAAATGGTATGGTATAGAGGATGAACAGATCCATTACTGAAAGGCAAGGTGCTTAAGATTGAATATAGGGCTTCCTAAGAGTTTTTGGGCAGAAGCTGTGAGTATGGTGTGCTACCTCATAAATAAATCACCATGGGCATCATTAGGTAAGAAGGTTACAAAAGAGATATGGACAGGTAAACCACTTAATCTTGGTAATTTAAATATTTTTGGCTGTCTTGCTTATGTGTATATATCCAACGATGAGAGGTCTAAACTTGATCTAATGTTCAAAAAGTGCATCTTCCTAAGCTATATAAAAGGTGTGAAAGGTACAATTTTTAGGATCCAGTTTCAAAAAAGGTTGTGATTAACAGGGATGCAGTGTTTAATTAACAATTCATATTACAACAAAAAGATAAAAGTGATGTGCCAATAGGTGATGGAAATAGTTCCAATTTCAAGGTAGTGCAAGTGAACTTAGAACCCCAAGTCCTAGATAATGAAAGGCTAAAAGTTCTAGTTTAAAACCTTCAAGCTCCACTTCAGGTAACGAACAACACTACAGTCTAGTCAGAGATAGAGAGAGATGTACCATAAAGCCTCCTAATAGATTTAGGTATGAAGATTTAGCTTCTTTTGATCTTCTTGTTAGTAGTGGAGATCTATCAACTTTTTATAAAGCTATGCTTAGTGAGGAGAAACATAAATGAATAGGTGATATGATGGAGGAGATGGAATCTTTGCACAAAAATAAATTATAGGAGCTTGCTCATCTACTTGAGGGAAAGAAGGCTATAGGGTGCAAATGGGTGTACAAGAAGAAGACATCAGTATTAGAAAGAGAAAGGGAAAAGTTCCAGGCTTGGCTACTGGCAAAAGGGTACTCACAACAGAATAGGATTGACTATAAAGAGATATTCTCTCATGTGGTTAGACACACTTCAATCAGGGCAGTGTTATCTTTAAAGCCAATTGGGATATGCACTTAGAGCAGATGGATGTGAAGACAACATTTATTCATGGCGACCTAAAGGAGTAGATTTATATGGAGCAGTTAGAAGGGTTCACCCAACTTGGGCAGGAGCATCTGGTGTGCAAATTGAAAAGCTCCTTATATAGGTTGAAGCAGTCTCCAAGGTAGTGGTACAAGAGATTTGATTCCTATATGATTCAAATTGGCTATAGGCACTGTGAGTATGATTGTTGTGTTTATATTAAAAGCCTTGATGATGTTTCTTTTATTTTTTTGCTATTGTATATTGATGATATGCTTATTACTGCTAAAAATTTACTTGATGTTCTTAAGTTAAAAGCCTTGTTAGGGAAAGAATTTGATATGAAGGATTTAGCTACTACAAAGAAAATCCTTGGGATGGAGATTCATAGGGATAGAGGCTTTAGAAAATTATGGTTATCTTATCAGAGTTATATTGAGAAGGTGTTAGACAAATTTGTAATGAACAATGCAAAACTAGTGAGTACTCCATTGGCAAATCACTTCAAGCTTTCCTTAACTTAGTGCCCAAAGTCAGATAGAGAAGTTAAATATATGGTAAAGGTACCATATGCCAGTGCAGTTGGTTGCTTAATGTATGCAATAATTTGCACCAGACCTTATTTGGCTCATGTTGTTAGTCAAGTAAGCAAGTTTATGTTAAAACCTAGCAAGCGACATTGGGAAGTGGTCAAGTGGATATTTAAGTATCTGAAGGGCATAACAGGTTATGGCATCATGTTTAGTAGTCAACAGGGTGATCCTTTAGTTATGGGATATGTGGATTCAGATTATGCTGGTGATATGGATGATAGGAGGTTTATAGTTGGGTATGTCTTTACTTTTGCAAGAGGACCTAATTGTTGGAAATCCACAGTTTAGTCTATAGTTGCATTATCTACAATTGAAGCTGAGTATACGGTAGTTACTGAACTAGCTAAGAAAACATTATAACTTATAGGACTAGTGAAGGAACTACGCATTGAGAAAGGTGGAGTTCAGTTGCATTGTGATAGTTAAAATGCCATTTATTTAGCAAAAAATCAAGTGTATCATGCTAGAACAAAGCAAATTGATGTGAGATTCATAAGATCAGGGAGTTAATTACATTTAGTTAGAAATTTCTATAGAAGATTCACACTTCTAAGAATGCAGCTGATATTTTGACAAAGCCAGTTACTAGTGATAAGTTCAAGTATTGCTTGGAATTATTGAATGTTGCTAGATGCTAAAGAAGTATGTTCACCCTAACCCATTGTTATGTGAGAAATTTCAAGATTTATCTCCTAAGAGGATACATATTTGCTAAGGTGGAGATTGTTATGTATGGCTTATATGTAGTAGTAAGTGGACATATGTTGGAGCATAGTAGAAAAACTTATCCAGTGAGGGGTTTCTCAAGTTAATTATGGGGTTATGGTTAAATGGGTTGGGATGCGAGGGCAACTTCCTGTGGTATGGTATAAGGGTAATTTTATAGTTTTTCACTGTATAGCTTATATATACATATATAATGTATTTGTAACCCTAGTTCGCAGTAATAAGAAAGACTCTGGTCGCTCGCTCCCGAGGACGTAGGTGTAGACACCCAGTTTGATCAACCCATGATAGGGGCGAACTATTAATGCTCAGTTTGGTCGACCCGCAATAAAGCCTAATGATGAGAAATGTAAAGCTTGAATACAAGAAAGAAACCTGAAATCTTCTAAAAAATGAGCCCAAGAGCTTGAAACCCACAAATCCGAGCCTAAAATCCCTATAGAACAAACCCATGGTCGCCTTAGCCTATTAGGCCTAATGCAAGGTTGGCTAGAGAGGCGACGCCTTTTTAAAGAGGCGATCGCTTTTATGGTAGCCAGTGATAAGGCAATTGCCTCATTGTAGAGGTGCTGCCTCATTATAGAGGTACCGCCTCTGTAGCAGTGACTTGCCTTTGCATTAAATGTGGAGGTGATCATGGAAACCAACTTAGTAGGCCCACCTTGACTAGAACTCAGTCTTTAGTATGAAAAAGAAAATTTTTGAGAAGAGAGAAAAGCTAAAAAATGCAACGATGAAAAGAGTAGGGGTATGGGCTAGGATTGTGATTAAAAAGGAGAATAAGAGAGAAAGAGTGAAAAAAAGAAGAGGAAACCATAATAAAAAAAGAATAATCAGCAAAAGAGAGAGGGGAGCTCTGAAAGAGAGAGAGAAAAAAAGGTTCTTGAAGAGGAAAGAAGGTGAACCAAACTCAAGGGTGACTTTCTTAAAGAAGAAGGGTAGAAAAGATTGCATTTAAGGGGAATCTAATACTCATATTCATCTCTGAGGGCCAACCATTTTGATAAAATCTCATATTTCAGTAATGATTCTTACTTCCTTTCAACTTTGAAGTTTTAGTGTCATCAAACTTCTTGCTTATCCATTTAGTTTTTCATTTTATGTTTATTGCTTATGTTATGCCATGCTCCTAGCATGATTGAGTAAGGTTTTGAATATAGTTGTAAGTCTTATTCATCTATACCATTTATTGCTTACTTGAAAATAAAGTTTATTGCTTTTGGGAGTTACTTACTTTTGCTGGTTAGGCGATGACCTCTAAAAAGAGGTGTCGCCTCCTTACAAAAAGGCAATTGCCTCATAACAGAGGCGGTCGCCTCATGACAAAGGCAATCACCACTCTAATAGGGCCCTATGTAACTTTGATTTTCTTTGTAAACCACATATGATTCCCGTGAACACCCATGCTCTCGTATTTCCAAGTCCATATTGCATGATTATTTTGTTATTTTGTTCACTTAAAGTCTAGGTATTTTACTTTGTTAAACCAATTACTGAACTAATTTTGTGGGTTCTCGTGTATAATCTTTGTGTACTTTAGGAACTAATATTTTGTCATCAGTGATTTATAATCATCAAGTATTTATCCTATTAATTAGTTCCTGAAAGGTTTTATTTGTCTAATCCAAGTGGTTTATTTTTAGTTTACTTATAGTTTATTTTTTGTTTATTCTACCCTTTTTCTATAAAGCATTGTAATCCTTAATCCCTTCCCCTATTGTATGGTTATAAATTATTATTATTTATTTTATTTATAGTGAATGTTGGGATCAAATGTGTAAAAGAAACTAATGTGCAAACTTGAGCTTAATTATAAAATGAGACAATTGTTCGAAGGAAATTGCAATTTGCATGTTAATAAAGAAATAATTAAATGTGATAAAACACAAACGGAGGCTAATCGCAAGGTTGGGTGGGAATTCCAAAAGCCCATACCTAGTTTTCAAACCCGATCTCTGACGATGGCGTATGGGAACCTCTATGGAATCCAGTTACTGTACATTATGTTAAGGCTTTTATCAGAGTGGTGACTCTATCTCTAAGTAGGCTTTATGACCTATTTCATATTTTCTAATGGACCTTGAGCCTATGTATTGCCGTGGTCACCAAACACTTTAGTGCGCTCTAAACCCTGCCACCTACAGTGGCAACTCCACTGGGGGTAGAGAAACTAATTCTATAGTTTTGTATTTTGTCTTTTTTAATTATGTTCTTATTTCTTTTGTATCTTTTGCATTCACTACACTTTTTGCACACAAATGAGCACTTCAGTCCTAATTAACTCGATAATAATAATTGTTTTACTACCTACGTTTCACTTAAATCTAGTGGTAAAATACTTGATTATTATCACTCATGACATGTACTTATCCACATCGCGTGGACCCTTGAGTGGGGAGATGTATATGAATATATATCGTTTGAGAAACTAAAGCCTACTACCCAAGACTTAAGCTCATATAGCAATTTCCCTTAGGAGTTTTCCAATTGCATGTGTTTTATGCCCTTTAGTGGATCCTTAAAATAAAACTCAATCCCATAAAAAATAAACCTTATCAAGATGGGCCTTTCACACCTATTCTTATCCCATTTTAAATGGATATGGTCAAAATGGGCCTATCATGCCCGTTTTAGTCCATTGGAAATGGATATTGATAAGGTAAGGCTTTAACATCATTCTTAGCCCGTTGAAGATGGACTTTAGATTTATTTAGAATGATCCATTACTTGTTTGCTCCATTTTGAGAGTTATCTTGCATACGTCGGTTTTGTTATCCACTACTGATAATTAAAACCCAGACAAAAAATTCTAAGATGAGAAACTCACCATTGTGTGTGGGAGAAATAAGGGTAGAGGTTATCATTTTTGTTGAAGCTTCATATTTTGCCCCTATGTTATATGTATATTAAATATGCATGTTTAAATTCTTCATTCATTTCCTTGAATGATGAAACAAACTTGCATATCATGTATACACGTCATGCATAATTCTGACATATGGTCTTACAACAATATAGATCCTTCAAGCTCATCCAAGTAGGTCCGATCTAGTTCTGGTTATTTAGTCAGAAATTCAGAAACAAAGATGGCAAGTAGTTTTGATTCTGAGGCCTTTAAAGCACAGTTGAAAGAGAAGGTATTTGCTGAAATTCGGTCTATGATGAGAAAGATAATGGGACAAATAACCAAGTTAATTAGAGAAAATCAGCCTGTATAGCCAACCAACCCGATTGATCTTAATGTTAAAATCCTGGTGAGAGAAAGGGAAGGGGATAATGTGACAGTCCTAGCTAATCCACCGAACCGAAGGAATGTAAACTAATTTAAGGATGTAGAACAATCTAATTAGGCCAAGAATATAACCAAAGCCATGACCCAAATGCAGGTGATGATAAAAGAGAAGGGCATGGATGCTCCACTAGACTATATTGATTTGAATCTAGATGAGGAGGATGATCCGTTACCCCAAAAATTCAAATTCTCTAACATAAAAAAGTATTCTGGAACCAAGGACCCCATTTTCACTTAAGTAATACATGACTTACATGAAAGTCGTAGAATTGACTAAAGCCCAGATAATCAAACAGTTCCCTATGTCATTGGAAGGCATACTAATCCATTAGTATTACACTTCATAACCACACGTCCAATCTGACTGGAAAGAACTGTGCATTGCATTTGTGAAATAGTATGACCTTAATGTTCAGTTGGAAATATCTTTGAGGGATTTGTAGAATACCAAGTAGAGGTTTAATGAGTGTCTTATTAATTATTTAACTCGTTGGAGGGGAAGCTATCTGAAATAAGACATAGGCCTGCTAAGTCAAATCAACTAATACTAGTAATGGAAGGGTGTGTTCTAGCTTTATCTAAGAAACTGAGGGATTTAGGAATCTGAAACTTTAAAGAATTGTACAGATTTAGGGTCTAGATGGAGTCGAACTTGGCCCAAGAAAAGAGTTTCTCTAGGGGAAAATCTGGGGCAAGGATGGAGTTGGCACGAGCAGTAATGTGCAAATCAACACCATCAGACAGCCAAGCAATAGTTTATAGATTAATATTGTCAAGCAACCCTAAAGATTCTTAAATTTGGGGTGGCCTCTTTCTAAAGTCCTTGAGAAGCTGGTTGAAAAGAACCTGTTATGACCCTTACCTTCATAGCAACCCTTGCCGGGTGCCAACTTAATGCTTTGTTATAAATTCCACCATACCATTAGGCATGACATCGATAGTTATGCCCGATTAAAATATGAAATTCAAGACCTGATTAATGCAGGCAAAATCACTAACCCTAAGACAAGAAAACTAAACACCTAGAATAATCGTCTACCCAATTACCAAAATGTACCACCACTTAATGCACCCATATTGATGACCAACACTGGTCTAATGGAAGAGCAAGTCTTAAACTCTTTCTTAGATGTCACCTACAACTCACCAAAACCTAAACCAAAAGACCTGAACCAAAATAAACAATCTGTAAAGCTTACTATACATGTATTGGATATCTGAAGCTCCGATGATGAAGATGAGGGGCAGGTTGATTATGGGATGATGAGCAAAGTAGATTAGGCCAGTCTATGAGAAAGGTCAATGAGAAAAAAGAAGAAGCCAAAACTATTGGGCCTGAATAAAAAAAAATAGAGAAATCAGAAAAAGGGGAAGAAGTGAAAAGAGATGGGGGAAACCATCGCCAGTGTTTAGGAGCTACTTATGCATTCCAGAGACCACCAGGAAGCACTAGTTTTGGCTTTAGACCAGTAAAAGATCCCTATAAGCTGTACACTCGAGAAGATGGTTAATTCACTGATAAAAACCCCTCAAGGCACCATAATATTTTCTGATGATGATTTACCCTTGGAAGGAAGGGATCATCACAAAGTCTTATTCATTAAAGCTGAGGTAAAAGGAATAATGACTTGCTATGATATGGTATATAATGGTTCCACCATTAACATGTGTCTATTAAAGATTCTGCCGAAGTTAGGATTGACTATGGTGAACTTAAAACCTTCTAAGGTAATCATTAAGGCCTATGATGATACGAAGAGGCTTGTCGAGGGGATGTTTAGAGATTTGGTCAGGATAAGACCTATTGAGACTTGGGTCAACTCATATATAATTAATATTCTTGTGACCTTTGTTATTCTGTTGGGAAGACTATGGTTTCATTCTTTAGGTGGTGTATCCTCCACTATCCATCAGAAAATTAAGTTTTTGCATGAAGGCAAGGTCGTCACCATTCTTATAGAAACTGAAGCCGCTGTGGCCACACTGAAGTTAGCTCCCAAAGAGATCCTTATAAGCCTAAGTTTTAAAGTTTGCATAATTTATGAAGATGACATATATAAGAAGGTTTTGAATATGATGTGCAACATGAAATTCATGCCTGGCATAGGGCTAGGGAAGAACTAGAGTGGACCCTCAGGATTTATGGAGCGCAAGGTGCCCATTCTGAAGCACGGGGTAGGATCTAGTGGAACTAATGGTCCTAAGGAGGAAACTGACATTTGGGATCAGTTTAAAAAAGGAAAGGAAGGAAAGGAAGAGATTTTGATTAAGAGAAAGGCTTTGTGGGAAACTTTTATGAGGGAAGGCATTGGATATTCGTACAAAGGGGCTCCAGAACCTCTGTTAATGGTTGGAGAAGTGGTCTAGGATTTAAAATATTCACTGAGTTTGTAAATGGGGAGAAGTGAACCACTGCTGAGGAAGTTTCTGTAGAGAGTTGGTACCTATTAAGGAAGAGCTTGAGGAGAACATTGACGCTCTAAAGTTAAAAGAAGCCCATGGTCAAGATGAGGAGCTAAATCTCGAAACTTATATCCTCAATTCCATCATGGATGTTTTTTATAATGACTTTGATGTCTCTTTTACTACTTTATTTAAAACTAATGACTTATTCTTTTTCGAAGTGAATGTAATGAAGTTTAACTTTGCTTATTTGTGTGATGTGTTTCCTAATGGTTATTCTGTTTGTGATAATCATTTCATGTATATGTTTGGCATTAATTCCACAAAAATTGAATCATTTAATTTAGGCTTAAATGACAATCCTAAAAATATACTATTTGCTTCTTATCTAACTCATAATGAGAAAAAAATGAAAGAAACACTAATAAAAAGATAGAAAATATTTGCTTAGTTCTATGAGGATATGCCAAGGATCAAGAAAGAGATCTCCAAACATAGAATCCTTACATATCCTTACATATCACTAATAAAATAGAAGAAGAGGAGGCTGAGGCTAGAATGGGCTTTTTTTTATTAAAGAAGAAGTCAAGAAATAGCTAAAGGCAAAATTCTTGAAGGTAGTAAAGGACACCTAATGGTTAGAAAATATAGTCTCGATCCCCAAGAAAGATGGAAGGTTAGAATGTGTGTGACTATTGAGATTTGAACAAGGCTTGCCTGAAAGATGATTTCCCACTACCACACATCGACACATTGATTGATAATACAACTTCCAGTGCAATGTACTCTTTTATGGATGGGTTCTCAAGGTACAACCAGATCATAATGGCAGTAATAGATAAGCTAAAAATGTTTTTTATCACTGAGTTAGGAATCTATTGCTATCTAATGATGCCATTTGGACTAAAGAATGCATGAGCTACTTATCAAAGGATGGCAACCGCTTTGTTGCATGATATGATCCATAAAGAGATAAAAGTGAACATAGACAATATGATGGTAAAATCTACAAAGAGAAAGGCACTTCAAGGCTATGGACAAGTTCTTGGCAAGAGCAGAAAAGTACAACCTCAGACTAAATATGAAGAAGTGTGTTTTTAGGGTAACGTCAGGTAAACTACTGAGACACATCATTATTCAGAAAGGACTAAAAGTGGACCTGAATAAGGTTAAGGTGATTAGAAAAATGCCTGTGTTGAAGAATGAAAAAGAAGTCAGACGGTTCATAGTTAGCTTGCAGTATATTAGTAGGTTCGTAGTTAAGTTAACTATTATTTGTAAGCTAATCTTCCAACTCCTAAATAAGAGTCAACCTGTGATATGGGATGAAAAGTATTAATAAGCTTTTGAAACTATTAAGAACTATTTGATGAATCCTCCGGTCTTACAACCACCAAAATCGGTTAAGCGTTAATCCTATATCTGGCAACTGAGAAGGATGTAATAGGGGCAATGCTAGCTTAAGAAAGTGAAGGGAAAGTTGAACATGCAGTTTATTATTTAAGCAAAAAGCTCTTATAGTATGAAGCCAATTACATTCTTGTGGAGAAAACATGTTTAGTTGTGATTTGGGCGACAAAAGAGCTCCAACACTACTTCCAATCTTATAGAGTACAGGCAGTTTTTAAACATGATGCCCTCAAGTACCTTCAATAAACTCCCTCGCTCATAGGGAAGCTAGCTAGATGGTTAGTATTACTCAGTGAATTTGACATAGATTATGTGGTGAAGAAAGTAGTAAAAGGGAGGGCAGTAGTAGACTTTTTAGCTCAGAATCCAGTAGTGGATGAATAAGAATGGGAAATGGAATTTCTTGATGAACATCTGGGGGCAACAGAGATACAAGGATGGAAAATGTGCTTTAACGGAGCTATCAACAATAAAAGGGCTAGTATTGGTGTAATCCTGATCACGTCAGAAGGAGAAATGATCCCAATGGCAAAAAAAACTCAAATTTAAGGTAACGAACAATTAAGCATAATACAAGGCTTACATTTTTTATGTAGAAGCACTGCATAGTATGGGGATAAGGGATGTCACCATGTACAGAGATTCTAACAAGTGGAAAGTAAAGGAAGACAGACTGTATGTGTATTGAGATTATTTGGCTATTGTTTCATTATCCTTTACTCAATGTAAATTTATTCATATACCAAGAGAAGAGAACTAGATAGCTGATGCCCTATCTACTTTGGCTTCTATATAGGAAAGTGGGAAATAAATAGAGGTTAAGCCTCTAATATTAGTGAAATCCCGAAACCCTTGCTATGAAGAAATAAGGGTAATACTGGTGGATGTCGCTGAGAGGCCTTGGTTTTATGACTTGCAGTGATACTTGGAAATGGGATACTTTCTTGAGGATGCTGACAAAAAAGAGAGGATGTCTTTGTGAATGCCATCTTAGTTATTTATTAACCATAATGGGATGCTGTATAAGAGAATGTCGACTGGAGTTTACCTGAGATGTGTTGATGAAGATGAATCCCGAAAACTTAAAAGCGATCCATGAAGGAGTGTGTGGGCTACATATGAATGGGACAATCCTAGTAAAGAAAATAACTCATCAAGATTATTTTTGGATTTCCATGGAAACATATTGCCTTAATTTTGTAAAGAGGTGTCACAATTGCCAAACTTATGGGGACGTGAGCCATTTGCCATCTATAGAGCTTTAGGGCATGACTTCTCTTTGGCTATTTATAGTCTGGAGAATTGATATCATAGGAGAGATAAGATTGAGATCAAATGGACATCAATACATTATCGTGGTAATAAACTATTTCTTCAAATGCATTGAGGCTGAGTCCTATACTAGTGTTAGCTCGAAGCAAACGTCAAGGTTCATCAAAAAGATAATCTGCAGATATAGGTTATCGTATCATATTGTTACTGATAATAGTGTTTAATTTCGGGCAAAGATGGTTGCACTATTAAGAGATTATAAAATTGAGCATCACAGATCATCTCTGTACAAGCCACAGGCAAATAGGGTAGTGGAAGCTACAAATAAAAATATGAAGAAAATCTTGAATGGAGAATTACCTAGATTAGGTAGATTACTTATAGTTTGCATTATGGGGATACAAAACTACTGCCCAAATGTTAACAAGGGTCACTCTGTCTTCTTTAATGTATGGGTGCAAAGCTGTGTTGCCGACAGAGGTCGAGGTTCAATCACTAAGGGTTCTCTTAAAGTCTAAGATTCTCAAGTACCAATGGGTGGAAAGTTGATTGGCACAATTAACATTGTTATATGAGAAGAGGATGAGGGTTATCTATCACTCTCAGATGTATTAGAAGAGGAAAACTTGGGCTTATAATAAGAAAATTAAGTCGGGAAAGATCAAAGCTTACAAAGCTGATTATGACTAACCTATGAGGGAAATTCAAGCTGAATTGGGAAAAGGCCCATATATGGTTAAAAAGTTATTCTCCAAGGGTGCTGCTATTCTATTTGACATCGAAGGGAATGAATTTCAAGAGCCTATTAACCTAGACAAACTTAAAAAGTACTTTCTGTAAAAGTCTCACTAGGGAGAAAACCTCAAAAAGAGGCTGTCTAGGCAAAAGTTAGAGACAAAAATTAAAAATTTTAAAAAAAGGGTCCTGCTGGATTGAAAACCTTAAAAGAGGTAGTCTAGGAAAAAGTTAAGGACATGTAAAAAGGGAGAGAGCAAGAAAATGGTTAGTTGGAAAACTTGTAAGGGCAAGCCAACTAACTAATGACATGGGATGTATCAGAAGCAAAATGTATATTCATATTGTACTCAAAATTAAATGAAATAGATTGCTTTAATTACTGTTAAACATTGCGTTAAATATCTATTACAAACTGTTTAACTAAAAAGGAAACTCTATCTAACAAAAAGAGAAACGACGACTTAATTCATTAACTAATTTTATTTTCTTCTCTTTTATTGAGTACCACAAGCACTCAATACTTACAATTCTCTTGTCCTTTTATTTCTAATAAACTCATCTTTTTCTAACTGTTGCAATTAAATCCATGCTTTATAATGATCATTGGTAGTCTGATCGCCTGTTGTAGTCTATGTTTCTCTCAATGATTCTATAAGGCCAGGTAGTGACTAAGTTATCTAGGAAATTTTAAGAGAGGGGTCTCGGTTCAAACTCATAAACCAACCCCATAATCATTTGCTTATGCCCATACTAACGACAGAGATAAGTTAGGTTGTAAAAAGTATTAAAATAGAGACCCAAAATCGGAATGCAGTAAGTGTAAGATTGAATAGTTATGTGTTGTAACCTCCACCATGGGTGCATCCACCGGATTAGAGTATCGAGGAATGTTGATAGCCAACTTTGAGCATCCTCTGGTATAGGATGCAGCTTTCTAGTTCAGTAATACTTTGCTTTATAGTGTGCTATATCTCAGGGAGGTTCAAGTAATCTCAGTTTCTTATAAAACCAAATTTGTAAGAGTGATAGATAAGTGAAAATGTCAGCAAATAAAAAAACAGAGGTCAGAGAAAAAGAAACTTGCCTCCAATAAAAGCGAACTTCCGGAGAATTGCTTGATCTTCATAAAGTTGTCTAATCTAACAATGGTTTCTACTAGGATGAGAGGGAAAGGGTTAAGTCCTACTTCCACTTGGTCTAGAATGTGGAGGAGTTTTGAATTATAATTTCCAAAAAGTGAAACAAGCAGGAATTGAGTATATAAACAAAGGGCCATCATCTAGGGCCAATAAACTTCTCCCCTATCTATGTCTATGTTAGCTTTAAGGAAGGGCTCTAATGCAATATCCAAGCTAAAAAGGTAGTGAGATAAAGACTGGGGTAAAAGATTGAATAGCTAAGCCATATGATATTGGACAAAATATGAGTCTAGAATTCCAAGTGTATGGATTACGAGTTGGCGAGAGGAATCTATTTGACAACCTAGAAGGGCTTCAAATTCCTCTGATAGGGGGCATAGTTCAACCATTTTAAACTAAAAGATTTATTTCTAAGGATCCCAAAACTGAGCTACTGCATGGAGAAAAAGGAAGTTGATTCTTTTAAGATGTAGTAATCTGAAGACTGATAACTGAAACGGCTTCAATCTGGCCCATGATCCATTATCTAAGCTTTTTAATATTAATTGTAGTAATTTAAGGCTTCTTTCATTCATAATTCAAACTTTTAAAGGTATCTAAAGAGAGAAAATGGAGGTTTAGGATGGAGATGTCTAAAAATGAGGTTAAAGGTAAAGAATTAAGAGTTTAAAAAGGAGAAACTGACCTAGCACTGAGGTGATCGCCTCATCAGAGAGGCATTACCTCATCATAAAGAGGCGATCACCTTTTTAACAGGAGGTCATAAGGCGATAGCCTCTCTAATAGTGACTATCAAAAAGCTTTTGATGGATTATGCAGTCCCAACTTTACAAATTGAAACTTATCAACTTAAAAGGGCATTCATGTAATTATTGGTGCTAAATTGTATGTGAAAATTAAAATTGATTAAAACAAAAGTTGAGTTCTATAAACATAGTTGAGTCCTGTAAACATTTGGCTAACAAGGGTAAAAAACACACAAGTATCAGAATTAAACAAGAAAAGATAAGTAGTAATCAAAAGAATAGTTCATCCTCATCAATTTGAAGGACTTCAATCTAATGCTAGAGGGTGGCAATCCTCACCTAGCTAGCGTCATCGCGATCCTATTCAAGTAGACCATATGTTAGTCTATTATACGAGCATGCATACACATAGATGTATGAGAGATTGTTACCCTCCTCTGTTGGATAATGTCCAACATGTAGTCCCTCTGAGCCTCGATCATCCAGTATATTATGTATAGGCCTTGCTCCAAAGGAATTTGCATTATTAAAAGAATGTTTAAACTAACAAACATGTCAAGAATGATTTAAAAGACAGGTTAAAAGCAAACTCACGTGAGTAGCGCCCTTAGGAATACATGCAGGCATAAGGTCCTTGTTCAGGATCAGGAACTAGCGAGATAACTCTCTGGGAGGAACCTAACAATGAGCTAGAGGATTAGGGGTGTGAGTGAAGTTGCCAATAACGAACTGAGAAATGGAGGCAATGGGGGTCGCATCTACTCAGCTGCAAACGAAGTCCCCTCTCTGCTCAAATTGAGATAGAATCTCAGAGGCTCTTTTTCTCACACTTGAGGTCCGGTTTGAGGTACAGGTTTGGTCACTGTAGCCTAAAAATAAAAGAAAGTCTTATTGGGACATAAAGATCTTCGATGAAAGAGAGAGTATCAAACCATTACTTAAGAGGTGGATGCAGCAGATAAAGGAACTATTAATAAGAGGTAAGTTTGTACAAACTCCAAATACCGGCTCTTTATCCTAATAGTAAGGTCTATAGCTGGTTTTCAATGACAGCCTGATTGAGCTCATAGCCCTTTAGCTCGTGAGTCCGTAACATGCTCCTCAGAGGGGATTTGGGGATGTGCCTCACTCTAATACCCCTATTCCAGTTTAGGACCCACTTACTAAGGTACCAGACTCGATAGCCAAACCTACAAAGGAGGACCCTCCTCTAAGCTAAGGGTTTGGAATGAATCATCTCCAAATTCCATTCATTCTTAGGACCCTACAAATCATTCCGGATCTGCAAGGGAAACACCAATATGTAAGTGAGTCAAATTTACAAAAATCATTAACATGGGTATGATTGTTATAGGTACCATATCCTGCGTCAAAGAATTCAGGTTCTGCAGATGGATGTGTACTTAGGCTAAATGCCTTTTCAAAACATGGCTACCACCCCATCTATTGATGGCAAGGAAATCATCCCCCACTCGCAGCATGCCAATAAATAACTATAGTTGTAGGGCCCAGACTTATAAAAGAAAGAGGGATAGCAAGTATGAATGAATAAATATTGAAATAAATCAAGAAAAAGGGACAATGTAGCTTGCCAAAATAGCATGTAAAAAGTCGTAGAACCTTTTGGCCCTGCAGATTACCTCATTCATACTCTAGTATAAATGGGTCAGAGCACAACTGCCCCTATCATATGTACACACTTAATCCAAGTCTCGCAGAGGCAGCAAGAACATTAAGTCCATCGAGCTGACGGTGTTAGTAAAAAAGGCGGTGCTGAGAAGATAAATCAGAAAAGCTCATACCACCTGGTTGATCTCACAAGGAGTGACCATCGTTGTAGCTCTATTCCACGTATAGCATCTTTGAATCAAATCAAGCTTAAGGGTATAGGTCCCTTTCATATCCGGGATTATACCTAGAAGATGCTTGATGTAGATGGCCTTATTTGGAGTTAACTGGTGTAGACTCGCATTAAAGGGAACAGGATATCCGGCACACACGATCCTGGTAATAACAGCAAAGGAGATAAGATCCCAAGTAAACTCCCTGAAAGGGAGGTGGAAAGTGTGCGTCATGTCAAACCATCTCTCCATCAGTGCATAGAGTGGCTAGTAGTTTATTTAACCTTGCTCTACGAGAAGTAAGAGTATGAAATCCTCAAACTCGATGTCCTAAATTTGGTCCTTCTGATCCTTAGTCAAGTTGTTGTAAAAAACCTAGGCCCCATAAAGGTTTCCAGTGCCTTTGAATGTTTGTGCATCAAGCTACAAAAAAAAAAGAGTTAGGGAAGTTAAATTAGTGTAGTACAATTTTATTGCTTTTTGAATAAAAAAAATAATTAAGTAATTACAGACAGGTTGGTTCACCCTATTATAGAGGCGTAGGCTTCATGGATGAGATGATCACCTCATCATAGTGGCAATCGCCTCTGTGCAAAAGGTGATGCCTTTGCATGCTAACATAGAGATGATCGTCCCGTGTCATAAGGCAATCGCCCTATGGGTGAGGCGATTACCTTAACGAAGAGGCAATCATCTTTGCACAGCATAGGACAGTTAACAATTTCTGATTTTTTTACTAAATCCATAAATTACATGTTTAATCAATCTAGTTTCTAATCGTAAATGATAAACAAACATAAATATAGACTAACCCAATGTGATTTATAGGAAAAATGAGAAGGATTCAGATACTAACCTCTTTGGATGCCGAAAAAAATGTGACTCCTCAAATCCGCTAAGAGAGGAATTATATCTCCTTTCAATAATCCGAGACTACAAGGGGTGTTAGCAAAAAGCAGAATATGATCCTATTCAGGCACGGGTAGAGTCCTCTCATCGTTCATTTTAAAAGAGTATGAATACGGGAAAGAAGAAGAAAAGGGAAGGAGAGAAGGAAAAGAAAAAAATAGAGGAGGAAGAAGAAGAAAAATAAATGAAAAGTGAGATTTTATAGTAAGAGAGGGTTTGAGTTAGGTTTTTGGAAAAGAAAGGAAAAACCTAAGAGCAAAAGTAAAAAAGGAGAATAAAAGGGTTAATTTTGAGAAATGATAATTCGAAAAAGGAAGATGGTGTAAAAAAATGATAAAAAAAGTGATGAATTGAAAAAAAAACAAATGAGATTTTGTTGGCTGCGTCTTAAGAATTAAGGTTGTGAGATGAAAGTTTTTAGGTGACTGCAAATAACGGGGTTTAGCACGCGCCTAAGATTTTAGCAACTGCGATACTATTTGGGCTCAGAGCCCTAAGAAACACACTACTATATCACAAAGACATAGTGTGAAAATGAGGAGTCACCACCCAGGGTGGTGGTACTCAATTCTCTAAAAGAAAGCTAGCACCACAATCAGGAGATTCTTGGAATAAAATACTAACTTCTTTCAGTCTTGTGTTCATTTAGATTTATTTTATGAATTATTATTTTATTATTTAATTGCATGCAATTTTATTTAAACCCTAATTAAACATTTATCTAACCCAAAAAAGGCAACAAGTCATAAAATTACATGTAAAAATACATACAAAAGGCAACGTCCCTAAGTCTAAACTAAGTTAATTTTTAAAAGTTAGCTACTTCAACATATTTTTATTTATAAGTGAAATGGACTAGAAAAAGACCTATATTTTTAATTAATTTTAGTAAGCTTAAGTCTATTTATTTTAATTTAACTATGGGAATAGTCCTAAGTCTACCAAATTTTAAAGAAAAAATTAAATTAATAAGTGGGCCTAAGTCTAACTTGATGTGATCCTAAATCTATTTATTTTAAAAGAAATGAAATTAATGGGCTAAACTAAGTCTAAATTAATTTTAGTTAACCTAAAAATGGGCTAAAGTCTAAATTAATCTAATAGCCTAAATTGATTTTAATTAATTAACCTAAACCATTTTTAAGCCTATTTTTTATTTAGTGGGTTTGGACCTATCGTGGGCTTGGGGCCAAAAGAACTAAAAGATCCAAAAACAAAACCCAAACAAAAAATCATAACAAAATCATATCAAACACAGGATTTATATGATTTTCTAAAAAAAACCTTAAATCAATTTACATGCAACCCTAAATTAATCTAAAACTACCATTGATTTTAATTGATTTTTACCCAATTGAGCCTAAATTACTAATCAATTTTAGTGCAGAGAATATAAAAATCTATTATTTTTCACTATTTGGGCTATTATAAACTACTGTGCGAAAATTAAAATCAAATTAATTACAACCCAAAATAAAAGCAAATTAAAAGAACACAGAAATCATAAATCCTAAATCCTACAGGAGTTTTATAGATTTTAATCCATGACATTCCACGAATTCTTCCAATGGTCACTGCCCAAAATCACATATCTCTAACCTTATCTCCAGAGTATCACAGAATATCAATCAAAATAAAAAAATAAAAAAAATTAATCAGTAATGAATCAATCAAAAAATAAAATAAAGAAATCAAATCAAAATAAAAGAGAGAAAAAAAGGAGTAAAAGATGTTGTGCAAATGTTGTTTGAATGCCCTTAAGATTAGGATTGTCACCGTTTTGAGATTGACTCTATTTTTTTTTCTTGATTCTCTGGACTTTAAAAGTAAAGAATGTATTTTTTTTTAATTTTACACTTGCAATAGAAGGTCTATATTTTTCTATTCACTCCCTTTTTGTAGTAACTAATTAGGGTTTTTTTCCTAGGGTTTTTTCGCAACTCTTTTTTCTAGGGTTTTCTAGCAACTCTTTTTTTTCTATGGTTTTCTCACAACTCTTTTTTTTTTCTATCTTCTTTATAGACTCTGTCTCTCAGCTTTTAAAGCCTAGCTTAGAAACTCTAGCTCCTGTGATCACACAAGGAAGCTGCGCGATAGTTAAGAGCGAGATCAGAAGTCACTTAGGAGTTTGCATTTTATTTTTTGAATTTTCAAAATTAAGATAATGAGATGATGAGTGGGTTTTGAAAAATTTAAAACTCACACGCAGGGATACGTGGTGTCCTAGACTAATGACAAAATTGAAAAATGACAAAATCAATGTAAAAAATCATAAAATCAGCGTAAAAATCACTTTTTAGGGAAAATCGGCATTCCATAATGTTGATTTTTAACCCATAATACCGACTGGCATTGCGCAATGTTAACTGGCATTTTGTAATGCTAGTTGACCAATTTTCATCATTTTTTTAAATTAAATTATAAAAAAGGTCCTCGTAAGTTTCTAATTTCTACAATAAAATTCCTAAAAATCAATTTTGCAATTAAATTCATAAAATGTTGCAATTTAGTCCTTTAAATCGTGAAACTTAACACCAGAGATCAATTTTCAATTAGATTTCATCATAGGGGCTTTCGTCACACGCATGCACAATTGCATCCTGAAATTGGGTATTTACAATGAATTTTCTAAATTGAGCGATGTAATGGGCCAGGAAAACCCAAGGTTTATGTTTCGCAAGAAAGGGCCATTCGGGTTGTATCCCCGAAGCTTAAAGATTAAGAAAGGGTTGTATCCCTGAAGCTCATGATCAAGAAAGGGTTTTTTAGGTAGTATCCCTAAAGCTCGAGGATCAAAAAAGGGTTTTTTAGTTTGTATCCCCGAAGCTCATGATAAAAAAAAAGATGTTCGAGTAGTATCCCCGAAGCTCGTGATCAAGAAAGGACTGTTCGAGTTGTATCTCCGAAGTCTGCATTTTAGTTGAGTGATGTATCGGGCCAGGAAAATTTGAAAATCACGTTTCAATTGAGTAATGATTGGGCCAGGAAAACTTGAGAGGATGTGTTTCAGCCAAGTGGTGTTTCGAGCCAAGAAAACTCAAAGATCATCGCTTTCAGATAATTTACTAAATATTAATGAGTAGCTGATCGGGCCAGAAAAATCTGAGGATCACGGTAACATTTCAAGATTAAAGAATTCATCTCTCGAGTGAAACTCGAGAGTCAGGTATATTGTTTAGTGTTTTCTTTTATTGTGCATATGATTTTTTTTTTTAAAATTGTGATTGCATGCATTTAATTTTTTAAAAAATTAGGGGGTAAACTGTAGACACTTAGTTCGATCGGTTTATGATAAGAGGCAAATTGTAGATGCTCGGTTTGGTCAGCTTACAATAAAGTCCAATGATGAGAAATGGGAAGCTTGAATGCAAGAGAGAAACTCAAAATCTTTTAAAAAATGAGCCTGAGAACTTGAAACCTATAAATCTGAGCCCAAAATCCTTATAAAACAAACCCATGGTAGCGCAGCCCACTAGGCCCAATGCAAGGTGGGCCAGAGAGGCAATGCCTCTTTGAAAAGGCAATTGCATTTACAGTAGCAGGTGATGAGGTGATCACTTTATCGTAAAGGCGTAGCCTCTACAGCAGTCACTTGCCTTTGCATTAAATGCAGAGGTGTTCATAACAACCAACTTTGTGGGCCCACTTCGACTAGAACTCAGTCTCTATTATGAAAAAGAAAATTTTTAAAAAGAGAGAAAGGATAAAAAAATGCAATGATGAAAATAGTAGGGGTATGGGCTAGGATTAGGATTAAAAGGGAGAAGAAGAGAGAGAGAGAGAGAAAAGGAGAGGCAACCATAATAAAAATAATAATAATCAGCAAAAAGAGAGAGGGGAGCTCTAAAAGAGAGAGAAAAAAAAAGGTTCTTAAAGAGGAAGGAAGGTGAATTAAACTCAAGGGTGACTTTCTTGAAGAAAGGTAAAAAAGCTTACATTCAAAGGGAATCCAATACTCATATCCATCTCCGAGGGCCAACCATTTTGAGAAAAACTCATATTTCAGTAATGATTCTTACTTTCTTTCAACTTTGAAGTTTTAATGTCATCAAACTTCTTGCTTATCCGTTTAGTTATTCATTTATTGTTCTTATTGCTTATATTATGTCATGCTCTTAGCATGATTAAATGAGGTTTTGAATGCAGTTGTAAGTCTTGCTCATCTATACCATTTATTGCTTACTTAAAAATGAAGTTTATTGCTTTTGGGAGTTGTCTGTGTCTATTGATCAGGTGATCACCTCTGCAAAGAGTTGTTGCCTCTTTGGCATATGGCGATCTCCTTATAAGAGAGGCGATCACCTCATGACAAAGGCGATCACCACTCTGACATGGCGCTACATAACCCTGTCCCGATTTTCTTCGTAAACTGCACATTATTCCCATGAACGCCCATGCTCTCGTATTTCTAATTCCATATTGCATGATTATTTTGTTATTTTGTTCAATTAAAGTCTAGATATTTGTTTTTTTTTAATTATTATTTTACTTTGTTAAACCAATTCGTGAGCTAATTTTGTGGGTTCTCGTGTATGATCTTTGTGTACTTTGAGAACTAACATTTTGTCTATTATAGGGATTTATCAGTGATTTATAATCATAAAGTATTTACCAGTATTTATCCCGTTAATTAGTTTCTGAGAGGTTTTATTTGTCTAATCCAAGTGGTTTATTTGTTGTTTAGTTATGGTTTATTTTCTGTTTATTCTACCCTTTTTGTATAAAGCGTTGTAATCCTTAATCCCTTCCCCTATTTGATTTGAATGTATGGTTGTAAATTATTATTATTATTTGTTTTGTTTATGGTGAATGTTAGGACCAAATGCGCAAAAGTAATGTGTAAACTCGAGCTTAATTATAAAATGAGACAATTGTTCGAAAGAAATTACAATTTACGTATTAATAAAGAAATAATTAAATAATTAAAAGTGAAGAAACACGAAACACAAACGGAGGCCAACCACAAGGTTGAACTTACATTCCAAAAGTCCATACCCAGTTTATGAACCTGATCTCTAATAATGGCTTCTGAAAACCTCTGTGGAATTCAATTATTGTACAGTGTGTCTCGACTTTTATCCTAATGGTGACTCCATTTCTAAATATGTTTTATAACCTATTTCGTATTTTTTAGTGAGTCCACATAATATCGTAATTGTCAAATATTTGGATCCGCACTAAATCCTATCGTCTATAGTAGGCAAATTACTGAATCTCGTTAAATTTCTATACTCTTTATTTTCTTCTCTATTTATTTTGTTTTACTGTATTATTTTACAATAAAATAAAATAAATATAATAAAGAGTGATAAATGATTGGCTGTGATAAAAAATCAAAAGTTGAAAAAGAATGAAGAGAGAATAGAGAAGGGAGAAGGGAGAAGGGAGACATGCTCCGTGCTTGTTAATTAATAGTTGATCGCAATATAAATATTGAGTGTATAGAATATGAAAACAGGATTGATTTGGGGAAAAAAAAATCCGAATCGAATTTGGGGAAGCATAACAAATTACTGTGTCTCGGGTAATGATGTAATTACAAGAAGAATGGAAAAAATAACATATAATACTAGTATTAATCAAAGATCAAATTGATTAAGATGTTAGAATCGCCATATGCCTTGCCACATCTACTCATAAGAAAAAGCTGTCATTGATTTTCAAACACTATATCCAGAAATTTCAAGCATTTTCCAAACAAAATGTAGTGGACCCAAATCATACTTTTCCAATTTGAAAACAATAATTATTAATACTGTTCATGGAAAAACAAATCAAATCTTTTTTCTGGACAAAAGTCATCTTAATCCAATTTATTACCCTATTTTTCAAAGTAATTAAAACATGACATATAGCGAAGTCAAGTTTAAATACTTTTGAATTCAAATTCAATTTTGTCTTTAAATTTCATTTATAAGTTAATTAAATTTTCTAATTCAACTCTATTGAATAATTTTTATATTAAAATTAAATTATTTTATTATATATATAGAATATTTTATTATTGAAATATTTATAGTCAGTAATATATATATATATATATATATATATATATATATATATATATATATAATGAAATCAAACAATATAATATATATGTCTAAATTTAGTTAAGCTTTATAAATTTATAAATCAAACATTATAAAAATTAAACTTGCATGATCAATTAATATAAAATTTATTGAAGTTAAAATAATAAACATTAAATTAGTTTTAAAATTTATTATTTAATGATCTAAATTAACTTCCCATTGATTTGACTGGACGATGGACTAAGAATTTGGGCTTCAACAACTGGGGCCTAGATTGTCTAACAGCAGAGTTGTTGTGAGATGAGTTCTGTCACCGGTTCGTAGGATTAGATTAGTCACTGCTGCTGCAGCCGCTAAGTATTTTAATTTTTTTTTTAAAAAAGAAAAAATTAATTAATTAACAAGTAAAGTAACAGCACTGGCATGCCACGTGTGTACGGAGTTGTGTCGTTATCAATTGCTGGACCCACAAAGGAGCCACGCGTTTCCGGTAATTTGCCCGTCAGGTGGGAGTCACATGGCCCCCAAAATGTTTTCTTTTATTATAATTAGTAGTGTTAATCAGCCGTCTAAGTCAATATCCAATTCAATAAAAATTATTCGAACATGTATAATAAAAAAATTAAATTTAAATTGGATAAAATTTAGTTTGTAAAATTTATAAGTAAATTTAAATAAAAGCTTGTAAGGTAGATAGTAATTTTAATATTTAATAATTTAATTTTAAATATATAAATTTATATTATAAAAATTATTTTAAATAATATATTATTAAAATAAAATTATAATTTTTATTAAATATATTATATTTATTTGATAAATAATTTATTTTCATTTTTTAATATATTATTTTAATTTATAGTTTATATTTTTAAAAATTTATTTACTCTCATTTAACCTTATGAAAATAGGATAAGAAATTTGACTCGATTACCAATAAATCAAAGTCTAATTTAGTTAAATTTTGGCTCGACTTCTCTCGACTACAACTCTAATTATAATTGTTAAGAGGAGAACTGCCATGGTACTACTTGCACACATCACACACGTCACATGCACTCCACTGTTTAACCGGATTACCTGCTATTCTCGGTGTCCCTACTATAGGGAGTTACTCGCATCAAGCGGTCCACGTGTTCGTAAAAAAAAAACCAACGTGGAAGGAAGAAGGGTGAACAGAACACCTATGTTTTTGTTCAGTTTATGAAAGGAACAAAACAGAACAAAACAAAACAAAACGAAACAAAAACAGTTTTTTTTTTTTTTTTGGGTTTTACACTGAAACTCTTTTATCTCAATCTCGCAGTTGCACTCCCACTTAAATTAAATTAAATAATTGGTTTTATAGTTTGATGAATTGATGATTCCTCCGTAGAATTAAAATCAGTTCAATCGCACGGAGTCTGGGATTGACTCTTTTAAGTTTTTTGTTTTGGTCTCTCTCGCTTTCTACATACCCAATAATCTAGGGTTTTCTCTCTTCTTTCTTTTCCTTTTTTGGGTTCCCTCCATTCTAATTCAACCTGTAAGTGTCACCACCGCTCTTTTTTCATTGGTTCTTTTGGATTCCGTTTCTTTTTTATGGCTCTACTGATTAATTTCTGTTTTTTTTTTTTCCTTTTCTTGCAAGTTTGGTTTTTATTTTTTTCTTGCTGTAATTGACTTGTTGAAATTTTGGCTTTCTTACAGTTATTTGGGTAGTTCTATGAACGATTAGTTATTAATAATTTATGTGGTGGGGAATTGTTATTTGAATTAGAAGATTAATCTTTCTTTACTGTCGATTTTGATTTCTACGAAAATGCAGAAACTTTGTTTAGATTGAATTAGGATATTGATTTCAATTTTGGGGTTTTTGCAGTTCTTATTCTAGAAAAAGAAAACAGAAAAGAAAGAATTGAACTGGACTGGACTTTGTAATTGAGGTATGGTTGATTATGGTAATAAGCTGACACGATAGATAGTTTTTTTTTTTTTTTTTTTTAACAAAAACCTAATTTGTATGTGCTCACGAATATTAGAAGGATGTTTTCTACATGTTTCATCTCTTTTATGATTGCTACTAAGATTTTTTTGAAATTCAAGCTTTATTTTGCTTTTTGATTGGTCTGCTACTTGGAAAAAATAAATTTTGATCTTTTTCACAAGCTTGCTGTTTCCTTAGCTGCCACTGCAGTTTCTATAGTTGTGGATGATACACTTAGGTTTGCCAAAAAAAGTTGTGTTTTATTCTCAAGTTTCAGCTTCAAATGTTTTCATCTATTACTTTGAATTTGTTTGGTTTGTTCATTTATTTTCAGCAATTGGAAAGCTACTGTCCTTTTTTAGGGAGGGTATTTATCCATAACCCGGTATTTTTATAGAATAGAACTTACTGAAACATGACAGGGCATCATATGCGTTAGTTATTTAATATTCCTCTTATCCTCTTTTTCTTTCACTGAGGTTTTTTGTATTCATTTATCTGTTTCTGGAACTGCTCAATTTCTTTGGCCAACATTAAGTTGTCTCTTTTTCTTCTGTGTACAGAAAACCCACAAGTTAATATCCATCTGGTGAAGAATTTGAAGGCATGCAGTCAAAGTCTGAAAGTGATAAACGACTGGAGCCTGAACAAGATCAACATTCCATTCAGCAATTCACAGTTCATTCCGAACCTTGGTGGCGTACTATTGGTTATAGCACTGTTTCTCCAGCTCTGGCAGGGGGAAATGGATCCAATTTATCTTCACCAGAAGGTCCAAATGTTTCAGTGTCAAATGATGATCAATCATTGTCAAATGGACGATTGAATGAGGAAGATGATGATACTAGCAA
Organism: Mallotus nudiflorus; assembly: GCA_947683625.1. Classification (NCBI taxonomy): domain Eukaryota; kingdom Viridiplantae; phylum Streptophyta; class Magnoliopsida; order Malpighiales; family Euphorbiaceae; genus Mallotus; species Mallotus nudiflorus. The sequence continues at coordinate 720,146 of CANTUR010000234.1, forward strand.
AGAATCACAAGCAACATCTTCACGATCAGGTAATTCTAGCTACTTGCTTATACAAGCTCATAGAGGGATAAAATTCAAGTGTGCACCAGCTCTTTAGGAATTGTGATTTGGCAGGATTTGAATTAACCCACTTTTTTTGGTATAAGTTTGAAATCAATTTTTATTTTTCTGATTGCGGAATAGCTGATTTCAAACTTCTTATTTCTTTTTCCCACATGTTCTTGTAATAGTGAACAAACATTTTAATTTTTATGTCAGTTTTGCATGGTGGACAAGAACACAGAAACCTGCAGCATGCTGCCTCAGGTGTGACTGCAATGCATGATGAGAGTTTGATGCAACCTCCACAGCTTGAACTTGTTGGTCACTCTATTGTAAGTGCACCCCTCTTCTTCATTTTCTTTGTTCCCATCCAGGAGTAAATTTGGCACAGTAAGAGTATCCAACTGAAAACTAATAAATTATTTAATTTTTGGAGTTTAGGAACTCATTATTACATGTTAAAAAGAAAGGCTTTCTAGTTTCGTTGCAACTCTTTTGCAGGCATGTGCATCGCATCCATACCCGGACCCATATTATGGTGGAATGATGGGACCTTATGGGCATCAACCTTCGGTATGTACATATTTGCTTTCAATATGAGCTGGTGATTTCTTACTGCCCTTTCTTAATAACTTCTGGATGGAAATAGTGAATTTGTTTTTAAAGAGAGAGGGAAGTATCCAATTGAAATACTTCCAATTTAATTGCAACAATGAAATTCAATTTCTTGCTTCACTGTTTTCCTTCTCAGCATTTTCCTTCTCCAAACTTCATCATTTTCATAAAGGTCCAAGAACGGAATGTTCTAACGCATCAATCTTTTCAATGTTAGGGTTATCCTCATTTCATAGGGGCACCACAGGGTAGAATGCCCTTACCAAATGAGGTAGCTCAAGAACCTGTTTATGTGAATGCCAAACAATATCAAGGCATACTGAGGCGGAGAGAGGCACGTGCAAAAGCAGAGGCTGAGAAGAAGCTGATAAAAGTTAGAAAGGTAGATATACATACTTTAGGTTGCATTACTGGGATATCCTTCACTGAGATTAGCTTTTGTAGTTTGATGATATGCTGAGGGTTTTATTGTGAACATAATCAAGATGATGCATTATCAAAGTTGCTGCATATTACCTGCAGGTTTTACCAGGTTTCTACAAAATGTGTTATTTTAATAGCGAGTTTTAATCATTAGTTTAGGTGCAAGAATTTTTTTTGTAGTCTCACATGTAGAATTGAAGTTCTTTTAGAGTTGAATGAGAACTTTAAGAAACTTATGCCCACTAAAACCTTGCCAAGGAAAACATGGTTTCTCTGCCATTTGGTATATTTTCGATTATAAGAAAGTTTCTTGTTATGGTTGCTTGTACAGTTTGCTGGTCCAGAGTTTTACAGATGAAAGGATGAAGTATTGCTTCTAGTAGTTTGTAGTTTTTCAAATTTCATTCCAAACATGTGATGTCATTAATTTTTCACATTCTTCAGCCATATCTACATGAGTCTCGACACCAGCATGCTATGAGGAGGCAAAGAGGAAGTGGAGGGCGTTTTGCGAAGAAGACTGGTGGTGATGATTCTAAGAACACAAGACGAGGAGTGATCAACGATTCTGGACCAGTCCCCTCATCTCAGTCTGGCAGTTCATCAGGTTCCGAGCAATTGCCTTCAGATTCTGCTGAGTTGTGGATTTTCCCCCATGGTCAACAAGAGGTGAGAGCTCCCCAAGTGAATGATGCTTCTGAAGCTGGCAATTACATAAATGGTGGCAGTCGTTACCAGAACCATGGTGGTCTACAGACCTCTACACATAATTCACATTCAGGTGAAAACAGGGAGAATGAAGAATGCTCAGGCCAACAACGGGGGAGCATTTCTTCAAACCAGGCCTCACAGAGGCCTCTTGCTATCCAGTGAGCGCAGCTTGCTAAGTGGATGCCAAGTTTGAGGATGCTTTCCGCCCAAATGGAGACAGCTGAATCCCTCTTCCTATTTGGTTTTCCACACCCTTGGCAGTATTGCCAGGCGGCAATTCATTCTTGGCTTTGTTTCGTATTTGCAGCTTGGATGACTAGGGAGAAACAAATGATGAAGAGACTGTTGGCGTCTTTTAAGTGTGTGCCACAGTTATATCATCATCTTTCCATTTTCACTGTTCATGTGTACATAAACATGTTCAATAAATGAGTAGCAGCCTATGGAGAGATTTTAATGGTAAAAAAAAAAAAAAAAAACCTTCTAGTTTAATGTAGGAAGTGGGATCCTGTCGGACAATCGTTTGTTCACTTGCATTTGGATGGTGTCTTGCTTTTTCTTTTTTTAAGAAAAAAGGGGTTGTACTTTGCACTTCTCAATTTGTTGATCGGTGCTCTTATTGCCAACTGTTCCTTGGTAGGAAGTTTCTTGGTCTGTATTATATATTGTGACTAAATATAAACCAAGTTTTTAGCCTAAATTTGGAAGGTTCAAAACTGTTGTGACGTGAATGGCAAAGTTGGTGCATATGAGCAATTCAGTGGTCGTCGTCGTCGTCGAATAGATTTCTTCCGGAACCCCAAACTTGGTAGAGGCTACCACCGAACTAAACTGTGGAATACAAGGGCATCATCTCAAGATTTGTATAGAATTGTCAGGCCGCAAAACCCCCTGAAGATCTCATTTCACATGAAGAATGCCAACAAAGTCCAACTTCACTAAAATTTCCAAGGAATTAAAAAGAATACACAGCAGAATCTTTTAACAAAAATTTGTACCCTCGGAGCAAGCATCTGAGCCTATTGGATATGAATAAATATGGCGAATTGTCCATCGTCACTAGCTTCCTAAACTAAAAATTATAATATATTCCATGAATTCTATAAACGGGGCCACTAAAAAGCCAACTGCTTTATTTTACGGTTTGATTACAGTTTTACACTCAAAATGAAAGATAAAAACCCAAACAACGATTCTATCCTTTGCTCAGTATTGCATGTTGTCATTATATTTGATCCTGAGGCTGAGGTTGATCCCTGTCTTCTATGTCTCCAAATAATTCATCATTGATTTGCTCTGATTCCGTCTTGCTGCCATCTGCAAAACTGTCATCAGGATCTGTGGCATTAACCACAGGCTGCTGCTTGTCCATCATCCCAGATAATGCTAACCTTGGAGACCACTCAAGAACATCATCGATGATATTGGACATCCGCTTTTGATACCTGCATGAACATATTTAAAACTTCCAGTCATACACAGAAGATTTTGCAGGACTGAGGGTTTGAATGTTTAATGTGTGTGATTGGTGGACCACCAGAGGGGTCTGAATGTTTTGTGCGTGTGATTGGTGGACCATGATGACAAAAGAACAAATTTCTCATTGTCTTTCTATTGCATGCCGTGCAATTACATTCTGCCAAAGATGCACCTGATTCTTAGGCACAGTTTCTGTATCAGAAAACAACACTTGCAGGCATCTCAAGATATCCATTATATTCTCCAAAAAAAAAAAAAAAAGTTATCCATTATCAAAGTTTATTCCTATGGTGAAGACAGCAGATCCATTCGATGCCCAATGAAAAAAGTCCAGGACCTAAAAACAGAAGCCGAAATGAGACTGACCTAGCTCTAGCAGCCTCATCAGGGGCATGATGCCTCAGCAGCAGTATGACCAACACTGCAACAACTGCATAGAAAAGCCTTGTTGTCCACTTAGGCCTTTCCTCCTCATCTTTCTTGGGCCAGAAACGGAATAATTCTCGCAAAGTAGCTTCTTCAGCAAGGATGTTTGGGAAAAACCAAATGCGCTTTCCAAGAACGATGTATAGAGCACCAAATATTGTAGCTCTTACTGCAAATAAACAAAAATCCTTAAGAAGCCCAAAACATAAACAAATTGAGCATGCAATTTAGTAGCTGTAAATAAAGCACATAAAAACCCTAACATAAACACAAAACTACTTCAATGAACTTAAAAATGTCAATGTTGAAACTTCCATGAACTTTTAATATAATTGTGAAAATTTAGATCCTACTCTTAAATTTTTTTGTTAATTGATGACAGCACTCGCCCTAAATACAGCGATACAAAAAGATACCAGAATCATCAACATTCCATGTTGATTTTTCTTCAAAAAGCAGAGAACTAAAGGAAGCAACACAGTTTCCATACCACCAAGTGGATTCTTACAAACCACATAGATGATTGCACCGATGAAAGCCTACTCCAACAAATATGATTGCTCAAATCCTAGAAAGATGATTAATAAATGCGTATGCACTTCTTCTCTAATTTGTCTTCGCGAAATACACATCCTCATCAGTCATTGCTGCAATGGAGAACAACAACCGATGCAGCTAAGTCCAACTAGTCCCTATTTAAGTTTAGTCAAGTTGACTCCAACAAGATATAGATTTGCAGGTCCAATACCAAGAAAGTTATTTTAAAGCAAATACACAAATCTGTGGGAATCGTTTTAATATAAGTGCATGCCAATATTTATTACAACCCAGTTACCATTTTTTTTTCCCACTTATTAGGAGGTGCTGGAGTAAAGAAGCATGACCTGATTCAGGCAGTCCATGAAGCATAGCACAATAAATATTAGTATTAAAACACAAACAGAGAAGTATAGCACTTACACAGAAGCAGTGAGAGAATCACTAAAAGCACCCCCGCACATGAGTACAGAATTAATAGCTTGCACCGATGTGGATATACAGGAAACAAGCAAATTGCTAGAGTCAAAACTGGCCAAAAAAATGAGAGAAGTGTCTGCCATAGAGGTCGCCGTTTTATGAATGTCCACGCAAAAAAAGCATCATTTTCCGAAAATACTTGATCCTACCAAAATACAGAACACAAAATTTTAGCCAACAGAAGCAATTTGTTAAGCTCTTAACTTCCTATATCAAAAGGGAAAAATACTAAATCACACTAGTAGCATGGATCAGGATGCTATTGGAAAGCCCCTAGAAGGTTAATGATCCCATTAAAAGATATGCACACAATGTGCTAAACCTAATCTCACTATCCCAACAATTTAAAATTTACTGCTACCAATAACCTGTAGGTGCTGAAGTTGATAGTTTTTACAATATAATGCTGTTCTACAGCATGATGAAAGATCAATTAAATGACTAAAAGCAAAACAATACAATAGCTTATATAATATATATAACTAAAATGAAAGAACTTACAGGGAAAATTTCTAAATGAGCTGGCCAGGTAGACAACTTTTTTTTCCCAGGGCGAACTGTTTTCACCACACGATCACAGCGGACTAAAAGGTTCTTTTTTAACAAAGCATTAGCAATTTCTTCGACCTCTAGATTTTTATTTGCTTCCAAGATATCTTTGAGCTCTGGATGATTCTTCAGGAAACTTACAAAATCCTTTCCTCTAAAGTATTCAACGCGTGTCTCCTGCAAAACTGCCCAACGAGAAACCAATTCTTTGTGGTCTCTCACCTTCTCAGCAAACAACTGAAGGACATCCTTTTTTGCAGATTGTTTCTACACCCAAAAAAAAATATAAACTCAGATGCTGAGGAAAATAACCAAATTACGGCTGTGATTTCAAACAGCTACATTTTACATAAATGTGCAAAACCATGCACAATAAGGCAATAAGAAACAACAAGATCCCAGATGAAAAACTCCTAAGACAAAAAGATGAAAGAATCAAACTTGCAGAGGGAATTCTAGAGACCTCGTGTTGGTTCAATCCTAACAATATAAAAATACTACCGAGTTTCTAAATTTTCAGATGATAATCTTTCAACCAAAATTTTGTGATCTGGGTGGTTGCTTCGCACCAGGCCAACCATTCAATTCGGATTTACTTTCCCAAAAAAAGCTGACCGAATTTCGACCTCAGCAGGCACTAAATTCCCCAGTCCAAAAACACTTATTCATATTCCTCATATCATGCGCTTCTACACAAGCATTTTTTTCCCAGCAACCAAACAGAAATACAATTTTTTTAACAAAAAAAAAAAAAGCAAATCTAGTGCAATACAATAAACATTCTCAACAACCCAAAGGAAAAGGTGAAAAGTTACAAACTTTATAATTTAAATTGTATTTTGTGATGCAGCAAGCATGTGAATTTTAGTGCTAAAAATGATTCAAAATGCATTGCAATTAAGACAGAAAAAAGAACCCCAGATCAGACGATTAAAAGAAGGAAAACAAACCCTACCCTAGGAGGGGTATCAGAATTGAGATCTCTGGTGCCGTTTTGCACGGCTCCAGATGATCTTCGCACCCTTTTCTTCTCTGCTCCTGATTTCTTCATGCTTTTTCTCTCTTTCCCTATTCTCTCCTCGCACTTTTTTTCTTAGTTCGATTTTATGTATTATTATTATTATTATTACTATTGTTTGTTGTCTAAAATAAGGATTTAACTTAAATTAAATTCATTGGTAATATTTGTTAAATGAAAACCATTAATATTATTATTTTTTATTAGGTAAATTCTTCTCGCACTCTGAATGTATTACGCTTCGTAGTAAAATTTATAATAAAAAAATATATATCTCATTTTTAATAATTAATTATAAATTATTTAGTTAACATATCATAAATTTTACTGTAGTTATAATGCATGAATATTTTTTATTAATATATAAATTATATGATCTTAATGGATTATATAATAGAATTTACTTTTTTCTTTTAAATTGATAATAATAAAAATTAAATTATACATGTCAATATATATAAAAATAAATTATCACTTAACTATTTTTTTACTAGCAATTAATATTATTATTATTAATTATCATTCATTAATGATTTTGCACATGCTTCCTTATATTTACCAATAAATAAAATCCTTCTTGATCATGCCCCATAAGGAATTAGGATTGTCCCTCTACTAATTAAAAGATACTAATAAAACAAATAATTGTTGATACTAATTTGTATAAATTATTTTCATTGAAACTATATTTTGAATTTAAGTCATGATATATATAATTATATTAAATTAATTATAAAAATTGTTACTGTTTTTATCAAATTTTCCTAAAATACTTATGATTGAAAGAAAAATAATAATAATACTTCTCAAAGTATTAGGTGAATGATGTTTTTTTTTTTTAGAAAAAAGAGCATTAAAAAGCACATTAGTGGAAAAATATTAAATTTATAGACATATTTTCAATTTTCTTCTTTCTATATAGTGCATTTTACATTTATCTACATTAAAAAAACTATTGATTATTTTGAATCAAAATTTTCTCGTGCAATAATTTTAGCAGTCAATTAATAAAAAATATGTTAAATGATTTAATTACATATAATTGTTATTATAAATGATAAATAAAATAAGATAGATGAAATAATTAAATGTGTTTTATTTTTTTTTAATGTATTGTATTTGCAATCTGAACTCAAAAATAGTTTTTGATATTAATTAAATAAAATGTAATTTAATTTTAAAAAATAATAATTATGTTGGCGTGTGAATGTAAAAAAAAAAATTGACTCAACTGACATTAATTAAAGTTAATTTTTGTCTTGAGTTCAACAAATATTAACCAAAGCCAATCAACCTTAGACTTAATTTGATGCAAATGGAATTATAAGAATATATTATTTTTAATTGATTATTTTTAATTCGATAAATTTAAATTAATTTAGTTGAATTTAAAATTAATTATAAAAATTTTTTAAAAACAAACTTAATGTAACCTTATATATATTATTAAAATAATATTTAATTTTGTTGTCAGTAATTTTATAATAAAAAATTCGTAATAAATTTTTATCAAATAAATAAGGAAGGAAATAGGACGGGTCCGAAATGACGAGAGTGTCCTTAGGCAGCATTATCATAATAATATCTCGATTGCCTCTCTCTCTAGTGTCCTTTTGCAAACAATGATCGGGTGAAAGCTCATCTCTTGCACTTAGCTGAGCCTCTTCATGACCATAAACGCTCAGAAATAATAATGCTTTATCTTCTTCACCATCACTCCCTCTTTAACAAGCAACCTTTTTCACTTCCACATATTTCTTTAATCACTAATCCCAAGTCTACACCCCTCGCTTCTGTCTGCCCAGATACTCCAAAGACAAATCTGTATTTTTCTTCTTCTTCTTCCCGTGTTGTTCATGCAGTGGATAAGGATTCACAGCACTATGAGATTGACCCAGATAAGGCCAGGGAAGCCCTTCAAAATCTTGACCAGCAGCTTCAAGACCTCTCCAAGAAACAAGTTGCCTCCCCAAAAGTGAAAGGTAATATACATAACTCCTATGTTTAAAACACCGGCCAAATCATTACAAACATGTATAGATGTTCGCCCAAGGAGTAAAAAGTTCTGAATTTGAATTTTATATATAAAGAAAATATATGTGGTAGGAGAGTTTAGCCTGCAACGGCTCCAACTCTGAGATAATTGAGTTACTAGATAGTCCTACATCGAACATTTCACATTAGCAACCTCAAGTATGTAAAGGCATGAAGCTAATATCAGTGCGGTGAACTTATCCTAAACTTATAAATAATTGTTCTCCTATTTCATCCAATCTCATTAACCATCTCTGAAATAGGTAAAATTCGTTTACAATATATGGAGTGTATGGAGCTAGGAGTGGTCGACGTTCGGATTGTCTGTAAATACCATTCAGACACATTGCTTTTTTATTGGATTGAATAATATGCATCACAGTATGACATGTTATTGAACCTTATTGCAGTTTCAGATGTGAAAATAACAAGAGATCAAACAACAGAAGAAGTACCAGAGTTTTCAGGGTCTTTCCTAGCAACTGTTACTGCAGGACTCTTTCTTTTCACTATCTTCTATAATATTCTATACGTCACGGTAATCGATCCACCCAACAAAGGAATAGAGTCAGCTCCAGGTACTCCTGCTCTAGAAAATGAACCTCCTGAAGCAGCAGTTCTGCAGTTGTTGCCTCTCGCACCTAATTTTTTCAGTAACACTCCTGTTGTATGATGGTAAATACTAGATTAGCGATCAAGGCAGATTCTAAGAAGCAAGTCTTGTGTGTTTGATCACTATGAATAAATGTGCACTGTAAAATGCAAATCATGTTTGATAAAATAAATGTATAAGCTAAAAATATAGTCTTCATATGATGATAATGTCTTTGAGCAGGGTTAAATTAATATTGATTTCTTGTCATCTGGCATTGTCATGTAGATATTAGCTACATTAGCATTATCTGGGTTGAATTATTATTGATGTACGTACCAGCTACATAAATCATTGGTAATGATTCTTATTGCTTCTTGCAATAAGAATAGTGCTATAATGGGGATGAAAATCTTCTTATTTTCCCTCACTCTGTTTTAATTGGCCCTTTGGCCCTTGTGTATGGGGGCAAAATAGCCATTCAAAAAAATTATCTAATTCATGTTTCATGATGTCACATGTCTTGATGTCTATCACTATTTTAATAATTTTTTATAAAGAAACTGACTATGAAGCACCAACACTTTAAATATGGTAAAGTATCTATGTTCGATACTTTTTGGACATCGATATGTCTAATACTTGTCAGACACATGTCGAATAAATATCGTAGCCTAGCTGAACGTTTGTCCTATTATTTTTTTATTTTTAGGACATAACTTTTGTTTTGTGTCACTTTTTGAACATTTTATATATATATATGATATTAGTAATTAAACTGTTTGGCAAATAATTACGGTCAATTCTTAAATTATTTGGAACTTCTCTTTGTGATAGTAGCTCCATTTTTTTGTACTAGTCATGTATATTGATCATTTTTTATGTATGCCTTATATATGACAAGGATAAATAATTAACTAAATTATTATAGTAAGTGTTTAAATTTTATGGAGTTTCAATTTTATCACATTAACTTCATTTTTTTAACAAATCATATTTATATAATAGAAAATAATATATTTTTTATGTAGAATATATATATATATATATATATATATAGGTATTTCACCCATGTTATATCCTAAATTTTAAAAAATTGTCGTACCGCAGTGTTAGTTGTCCATTTCTGTGCTTCTCAGAATGCTGAACTCCAGTGATATATGGATATATTGCATAAAAGGCACTTTAAACTTCGAATCTAAAGATACTTTTGGAGAAAAAGTGACTATTAAACTAATGTCTCACAGAAATTCTATCTCCTATTTTTTAGGAAGAAAATGAATCTCTTGCAAAAATGTAATATGATGACAGCAGGTTCAAGTCTTGCTATACCAAAACCTACCTTACTCAATACCTTGGATACAATGAGTAAAACAGCAAGACATTACAAAACGATTCCTCTCCAAGCACCCTCGCATCCACGGTTCAACAGCAGCCATGCATCCATATTTTGTATTTTGAATTTATTCTTTTTTTTTTTTTTGTTAGGTTCGGCGAAATAACATTTAATTCAATAAAATATTTGAAAGCTAGCTCTTATGAAAACTCTCACATGTTTAGGATATCTCTACAACTATAATATATAATTTGAAAATGATAGACCAGCTTATGATACAAGGTACCAGCTAAGATTAAAATCTATAGAATAAACTGAGCAGACCAAGTTTGAATACCGACATAATAATATACCTTGAAAAAACATTATGTAAAGTATCATATATTGTCCCAAAATTAATGCCAACTTTGCATTGTGTACAAGTTACACATCAATAATGCAACATAATGTCATCCAAGGTACATCCATGGCTTTTCACGCATAATAGGAATAATATTTATGAAGGTGAAAACACCATTATTACCAATGAGCAGTTTCTAGTTATGCGCTTCTTTGTCCCTACCAACCAATATCATAACTTTATTATTGTTCATCTGTACATATTTAAGATCATAAAGCAGAACAGCATTAATGTCAACAATGTTTCAATGCTTATGATTATTTTACAACAAGTTAAATATACCTCTCACCACTTGGTTTGGTTTGTTCATGTATTTGATTTTTAGGGCGACACTTTTAGAAAATAAAAGTTTAAAATTATCCATTTAAAATTGACTCAATCCAACTAAGAGGTAAATTTTCTTTAAAAATGAAAGATTTAGTTTCTCTTTTTTCTTTACCAAAAGTGTTCGTTAAAAAAAAGTTAAATACCATATGATTATACAAATTGAGCCAGTGATTTAATCCTTATATATATATATATATATACATAAGAGTTATATCTGAATGTAATAATGATATGATTTGCACCAACAACTGTTGACATAAGTTGTAAGAATTTGTTATTACTTAAAATTCAAGTCTAAATTTAAATTTGAGCTGTTATGTGCATCGTTTTATTAAATTAGTCGTTAATAATTCTATTATTTTATTCGAGTTAAATAAAATTAGTTAAAATTTAATATATTTTGAATATTTATAATTTTTTCTCCTAAGATAAAGTAGGTTACCTTCACATCATAAAATAATTTTTTTTTTTACTCTAGGATTTTGACAAAGGAAAAAGGCAGTAGCAAAGAAAAGAAAGTGTGATCATATATAATTTTCATTACATGCAACAAAAATTAGGACAGCAACAAATAGAGGCACCTTCAAAAGTCTTTTTCATTGAAAGAAAGAAAGAAAGAAAGAAAGGGTCCAAAATGAAGGTTAGCAATATATGACCATCACCTAATATGCTTTGGTTTGACCACTTGGGAGGCAGGCCAAAAAAAATAAAAATGGCAGGAGAATGCTTGGCTTTGGATGAATCTTAAACATACATGGAAAAGATCTTATAATAGGTGTAAGAGGTGCTTGAAGTTTTTATCATATGAATAAATTCATACCAAAAGTTTTAATTTTGGTGTCACTTTCTTTGCTTATTTTTCTCCACCTGCACATAGCACACCTATTATTGCATTACCTGAAACAACAAGGCAAATTCACATTTCCTTTTACATCACAACCATCAGAACTGTATTTTTTTCCCATTTAATACACAGTTGAGTATTTGTTTTCTCTTCTGCTTCTTCTTCTTCCTCTTCTTATTTCCTACTTTTTTTTTTCTGATAATAGCTTAAAAATAATAATTACCAACTTACCATGTATCAGATGTAAAGTTTATGGAACAAAATATTTTCTTTCAGCTACCAAATATTGTATATTTTTTATTTTATAAAAACCAAAATTAGATATATAGCCACAAGTGCCATTGTTATTATAGTATTTTATCTTTTTATTTTTTTAAATTTGGGAAACCAGAGGTTTGTTTGGATATTTTGGGAATACTAAGGGAAAAAAAAAAAAGGAACAAATAGGGTTCTTTCTTTGGTTCTCTTTGTATCATCGTTGAATTCAAGAAAGAGAGAGAGAGAGAGAGTCTCTGCAAAAGAGGGAGGAAAAAAAAAAAGAGGGAAAAGCTCTTCTTTGACTCTCTCTTATCTCTTCCACATTCACCCTTTTGGGTTGGTCTTTTCGTATTCTTTGCTAGTTCTTCAGCATTTAATTCAAAAAATTGAAGCCTATCTCATCTGGGTATTAATCATTTCTCATCCTCAGTCTTCATATTATCAGAATTCTCAGGTGGGTGTTCCTTCTGTAACTCTACATTTCGCTTTCTGAGCTCCAGAATCTAAGCTTTCTATTTATTTTTTTTGATTCTTGATTCTATTTTATGTTTTATTTAGTGTTTTTATCTCGTTTATTTTGTGGGTTTTTTTTTAAAGATATGTCTTGAATGAATCCACTTTTTTCTTTCGAATGTAAATTTATTTTTCTCCATTTTGTCTTTAGGGATTCCTTGAAAGTCAAATCTTTTGTGCAAGATTTTCCATTTCGAATGTAACTCTGCATTTCGCTTTCTGAGCTCAAGAATCTTAGCTTTCTATTTATTTTTTGATTCTTAATTATATTTGATGTTTTAATTGGTGTTTTTATCTCGTTTCTTATGTGGGTTTTTTTTTTTTTTTTTTTTTTGAATATTCACTTTCGAATGTAAAATTAATTTTCTCCATTTTGTCTTTAGGGGTTCCTTGAAAATCGAATCTTTGGTACAAGATTTTCCAATCTTTCTGCTGATTTCTCTTCTGTTTACCTTCATTTTCCTTAAATCTTTTAAGAATGTTGTCTTTGTTGAGTACAAATTTAAAACGGCTGCTTTTGTTGTTTGCATTTTTAGCAGAGGGATAACAGATATTGACAAAGTTCATTTCTTTTGCTTTGTCGTTGGCTGTTCTTGAAATCTCTGCAGGTTTTTAAATTTGCAAAGGCTTGAAATTTTGAGAGAGAACTGTTGATTCATGGGCAATTGTTGTGCAATCCCTTCCACTAGCTCTTCTTCAGAGAAGAAGAAAGCCAAAGGGAAAAATAAGAACCAGCAAAATCCATTCTTTGGAAATGATTATGTTGTGAACAATGGATCTGGGTATATAGATCATAAGCTAGTGGTTTTGAAAGAACCTACTGGTCGTGATATCTCTGCGCACTATGATCTGGGTCGTGAACTTGGTCGTGGCGAATTTGGGATTACATATTTATGTACTGATGTAAATACTGATGAAAAGTTTGCTTGTAAGTCTATTTCGAAGAAGAAGCTGAGGACTGTAGTAGATATTGAGGATGTAAGGAGAGAGGTTGAGATAATGAAGCATTTGCCTCATCATCCGAATATTGTGTCTCTGAAAGCTGCTTATGAGGATGATAATGCTGTACACATTGTGATGGAATTATGCGAGGGAGGGGAGTTATTTGATAGGATTGTTGCACGGGGACATTACACAGAACGGGCAGCGGCTTCTGTTATGCGGACAATTGTGGAAGTTGTTCAGGTTGGATTTCTTGCCATCTATTTTTATGCTCAAAATGCTCGTCTTGGTTTTATAGTCATAATGCTTGTCTTTGAGAATCTTGATGATTATGGTTCTGCATTTTGTTGTTATTGATTTGTATATTTGGACGCTTTAAAATCCTGATGCTGTTGATACAGATTTTAGGTTTTAGATGATCTAATGAGTTTTGAGCTTGCCTAAATTGGGGAATGTTCTTGTTAGTCTATCTAAATTAAATAATGATGGTAACTTTGTTCATTGTATTTTGCTGCCAATTCTAGATGTATCATAGGTTCAGGATCTATATTGGGGAAGGTTTTCTATTTCTGTCTTATACTTGTAATAAGTATAAGTTTGTGCATCTTTGTCATATCTTTTGCTGACTTTGGTTTTGTAGCTGCTTCAAGCTTGCAGTTGCCAGATGATAATTCTATATGTTTTAAGTTCCTTGGTTCTTGTCAAATAATCTGATTTGCCCTTGTTTGTGTTTTCTTGTTCCAGATGTGCCATAAGCATGGAGTCATGCACCGTGATCTCAAGCCGGAGAACTTTCTATTTGGAAATAAGAAGGAAACGGCCCCCTTAAAAACAATTGATTTTGGCTTGTCAGTCTTCTTCAAACCTGGTATTCAACTGTCTGATAACCACTACACATGTCAACCTTTTTCTTAATGGTTTTGCAAATTTAGAATCAGCCTTCAGTATGCTACTTATGGATCTTCTATGTGTCTGAAGACTTCTTTTTCTACAGGGGAGAGATTTAATGAGATAGTGGGAAGTCCTTATTACATGGCTCCAGAGGTTCTAAAACGCAATTATGGCCCAGAAGTTGATGTCTGGAGTGCTGGAGTCATCCTCTATATTTTACTTTGCGGTGTCCCGCCTTTCTGGGCAGGTTAGTTTTTATGGCAATTGATATCTATTTAGTTGGGAAAGGCTTAACATGGCATAAATTCAAGCTTTATGGTGTATTTTCTTAACCCATAATATAGCTAATCAAAGGTTTAAGCCTTTACTTCCTTCTTTCCTTTTCTCAAACCTAAATATAAAGGAAAAGAAATATCAAGCTGCTACTTCTAACTTATATATCAGTTATCTCCAAATGGACAGAAAAAGCTATCCTACAGTTTTTACTCTTTAGTTTTGGATTTGTTTCTCATTGTATTCTTTTTGTTGTTTATGCAGAAACTGAGCAAGGGGTAGCACAAGCAATTATTCGTTCTATGATTGATTTCAAGAGGGATCCGTGGCCTAAAGTTTCTGACAATGCAAAAGACCTGGTGAAGAAAATGCTTAATCCTGATCCTAAACTACGACTTACAGCTCAGCAAGTGCTTGGTAGTGTTTTTATCTAGTAATTCAATATCTTTCATATAAAATACCTTAAATTGCATGAGGCAATTATCTAAACTTCTTTTTTTTCGGCAGAGCATCCTTGGCTACAAAATGCAAAGAAGGCACCAAATGTTTCACTTGGTGAGACTGTGAAAGCTAGGCTCAAACAATTTTCTGTGATGAACAAGCTGAAAAAGAGAGCTCTCAGGGTAATGATTTCAACTGTTTTCTGAGCTTTAATGGTGATAAATTTAGGATCCTGCTGAATGTGTGCTTGCACCTACAGGTGGTGGCTGAGCATTTGTCAGTGGAGGAAGTGGCTGGCATAAAAGAGGCTTTTGACATGATGGACACTACCAAAAGGGGCAAAATTAACCTTGAGGAGCTTAGGATTGGGTTGCAGAAGCTTGGCCAACACATTCCTGATGCAGATCTTCAAATTCTTATGGAAGCCGTAAGCATTATTCTGTTTTTAAATTTTTACCAAGACATTCATCATTTTTCTTAATGGGGAAAAATGCGAAGGATGAAATAAAGCCTGTTAAACTGAATTGTCTGCAAAATTGGTGCACACATGAACCTTTATATTAGATTTAGAACACTGTGTGCAAAATGTTTGCCAAGGTAGACTTGCAGAAAGTTTTGGATTGTCCATTTCCTGAGTTTGGCAAGATTTTTTCTAACTTTTTTTCACTTTTTCTTACAATCCAAATGAGGGAGAAACCCTGTTTCCCTATTTGGCTATCTTATGTTTGTGAGATATATATTGATATCTAGTTTCATTTATTGCTTCTCTACCCCCACCAAAGTGAGAGCAAATCTGTTGTCTAGGTTTGACTGTATATTTACGGAAGAAAGTTATGCACAATCCATATTGGCATTATAAAGAAATGAATAACTGAGAACTGTTTTCCACAGGCTGATGTTGATGGTGATGGAAGTCTGAATTATGGGGAGTTCGTTGCAGTTTCAGTTCATCTTAAAAAGATGGGCAATGATGAGCACATACATAAAGCCTTTGCGTTTTTTGATCAAAATCAGAGTGGTTACATAGAGATTGAAGAGTTACGAGAAGCCCTAAATGATGAAGTTGACACTTGTAGTGAGGACGTTATCAATGCTATCATGCATGATGTTGATACAGACAAGGTTAGAAAAACTACAGCCTCCATTCTTTTTCATAGAAAATTGTCCTGTTTTTCAGTCCTAGAATTTTATTTTCCAGCAGTCCACTCTAGCCAATGGCCATACCATAGGAGCTAGTTGGAAACTCTGCGATCATTTCCTTTACATCAATTTGGACCTTTAAGTCTTTTATGTCTGAATTAACTTATACTTTAATCTCTCTTCAGTTAGGCATGTTATGGACATTGGCCAATTGATGCTGTGGATGTGCATGTCTCTATCATCGCTTTCAGTCATTTATGTTTATCTTGAAACATTCTACTTGATTTGGATCACAATGATTGACTTGCTATGACATTTTAAGCTCTGTAGCATCTCATTGTCTTTCTCCTTTTGATAGCTAATCTCATCACATTAACCTCATTGGCATGGTTTTTTGCAGGATGGACGCATAAGTTATGAGGAGTTTGCTACAATGATGAAGGCTGGTACAGACTGGAGAAAAGCTTCGAGGCAGTATTCGAGGGAAAGATTCAACAGTCTGAGCTTAAAATTAATGAGGGATGGGTCATTGCAAGTAGCCAGTTGAGGGACAGTGATTTCTTCAGGAAGAAAAAGGAATTGTCTATTGCTGTTGGATTTATGAAATTATGAAGAGCTTTTCTTCTTCCAACTCGATGAGACAATTTGGATTAGGTAGGATTAATTAAATTGATGGTGTTAGTGTCTTTATTGTGTTTAGAAATTGTTGATTCTGAGGTAGTTGCAGGCAGGAGAAGAGGCAAAAGCTAAAATTTGTGTTACAGGAATGTGTGATTGTAAATATATCACAAGTTAGATTAAACATTTATTGAATTACGTTTATTTTGCTTCCATTGCATGTTGTTATTGATGACAGAGGTTGCTCCTCCTTGCAATTTGTTTATGTGAATTTTTGTTGATTCATTTTCTTCGATGTTGTAGGCTTATTTTATTTTGTTGATTCATTCAACTTCACTTCTTTTATCTGTGAATTTTCTTGGGGAATATTATATTGTAAGTATAATCAGGATGAGTGGTTAGCCATGGACTTGTAAGCGAAGTTCAATGGTGGTAAAAGCATGACTTGAGGGCACTTGAGGCTGAAATGTGGATGCGACACTGTTAGTATTCTGAAAACTATTTTTATAAGCTAAAAAAAATAAAACTCGATTTGATCTAGTATCATTGAGACAAATTGGAAATAATTAATTATTGCTATTTGAAAACTATTTTTATGAGCGATTATCAATTGTGAGTCTCACAAGTGAAAAGGGGAAAATTGAATTCACAATTTCTTCCTACCAAGAATAATGACTCTTACCACTACTTGAATTAGGGCTAATGCAACACTAGTTGGTTCATATTTGATCACAAGTTTTAATGAAATGATCCTGCTCCCATGCATGGATTTTGAATGTTAGAGATATAAGATAGTATTTATTTATAGGAATGGGAGGAAAGAATCATATGATAATGCAAAATTGTCCTTTCAGATTATAATATTGTAACCATTGTTGCTGTTATTAGTCTCATCGAATCAATTCATTATTTTTTTATGTGAAAGGTAATCATGTAGCCAGCATTGACTGTCATTAAGCACCTCTTTCTCCCACAATAATAATTAAAAGAGATAAAGCTATGATTAAGCACCTAAACAAACGCACAAATATAGCATGTCATGCATTACATAAGAATCTTTGACCTTTGCTTTCTCTTTTGTTGTTTTAACTTTTATTTATTCATGATTTTTTTTTACTATTCTCTATTTTTTTGCCATTCAAGGGGTTATTTACCTGTATTTAATTTTTTTACTAATTTTTATTAAAACATCTAAATTTCATTTTATCATTTAAAATTTTTTTATATTTCTCATGAATCTCACAACAATATCTAATGATATATTCTGGTTGCCGATAATAACGTGAATACTGACATGTCATTTGATAAAAAATAGTGGTCATATTAGCTGAGAGTTAATTGCACTTACAGTACCCAACTTTTCCATCAGTTCCGAGTCCAATATCCAATTTTTATTTCGTCACTTAAAACCTCCCTGCATTTCTCATAAATCTCACAAAACTATCTAATAACATATTCTAATCGTCGGTGATGACATGAATGCTGATATGTCAATTTTTTTTTTAAATTTTTTCCAGTTGAATATGTATTTCAGGTCTTATTAATATAAAAGTATATATCAAATCAATATTTTTATTGATGAGACCTGAAGTACGTATTAGAGAATTGTAAACTTAGGATGAATAAAGAGAAGAGGAAGAGTGTGCATAATAATTATTGGTGTTTATGACATAATTCATTGAGATAGTATAAAAATTCATCAACACTAAAAAGTTTTGATAAGATCTTAAAGTTATATAGTTTTTTTCTTACTATTGATCTTATTAAAACACCAATAATTACCATACACACTCTTTTTCTTCTCTTTATTCATCATAAGTTCATAACTCTCTAATAAATACTTCAAATCTTATCAATAAAAATGTTTATTTGATATGTAATTTTATATTGATGAGACTCGAAATATATATTCAATTGGAAAAGAATTAAAAAAAAATCTTGACATGTCAACATCCATGTCATCACCAACGACTGGAATGTGTTATTAGGTAGGTTTGTGGGATTCATGAGAAACGTTTAGAGGTCTTAAGTGACTAAATGAAAGTTTGATATTTTATCGAAAACTAATAAAAAAGTTAGGTATTGTGAGTGTAATTAACTCTTAGCTGACATTACCACACTACTTTTTATCATATAACATGTCAACTTCCATGTCATTACTGGCAACCAAAATATGTCATTAGATAATTTTATGGGATTTATGAGAAATATTGAAAAATTTTAAGTGAAAAAATAAAATTTAAGTATTTTAATAGAAATTATTAAAAAATTTGAGTACCGTGATTGTAATTAACACACCAATATCGCTTGTTATACTTTAAAATTATTAATGTTAGTTATTAATAGTAGTGAAAAGAGTATATTTAATCCTAATTATAAGTGCAAAACATTATAACTATGAATTATAATTATTATTGTTATTTAATATCGATTTTTAACAATCTGCTGTGTTATTTTTTATAAAAATTATATTTATGAATTATTATTGCTAAAAGAAAATATATGTATTTTTAATCTCATATAGTAATCTATGAAATGTAACTTCAAGTTATTGAAAAAATTTCTGTCCGAAAAATTTAAGAACAAAATTTTAATGTACTTTCAACTTAAACTTAACTCTAAATTAACACACAAACACTTTATTTCTTTGAGTAATTCAAGTAACAGAAAGTGCGAATATCTTGTTAAGAGTAAAGATAAAATTTCATTTGAGAATTTTGTTTTTATGTGTTTGATTTAAATAAATTTTACAAAATTTTATAAAATTTATTTATAAATTTAAATAAATATATTTTGTTTAATTAAAAACTTTATAATTCTAAATTTTAATTTTATAAAATTAGTTAATAGTCAAATGCATTTAGAATTTGTTTGTATATAAATTTTATTTAAAATTTATTTGAAAATAAATGAAATTCTCAAAACAGTCATTCCTTATGAGTCATGTCCTCTGACAGCTATGCTTTATAAGTTCTTAGTTTGTGTCTTCTAGTTTTCAGTATTTTTCTTGTCTTTTCTTGTCGATTGAGGGAAAGTGCTTTTGTTTCTTTTTTAACAATGGCAAGTTCTAGTTCAAGTGATAATCAGCTAAGTGCAAATATGTACTCGAAGTCAGTGCTAGATGAGAAAGAACAAGGACCACTTCTAGTTATTTCTGCTTGTGAGAAAACTCGACAACAACAGGAAGATAAATGGTGCTTAATCGGGCATTTTCTGACAGACAAATCTATCAACATTCCAACCATGAAAAACACATTGGCTTTATTATGGAGACCAGTGAAGGGGATTTGTATTACGGCTCTAGATATGGAGAGGGTAATCGACAGCAAACCATGGACTTTTGATTAGCATCTTCTACTTTTGAGTCCCATGAACAGCACAAAAAAATCCCACCAGATTCCATTATTTAGTGCTCAGTTATGGCTACAGATCTATGATCTTCCACCGGATTTTATGTCTGAGCGGGTTGCTATGAAGATTGGTAACTTTGTTGACAAATATGAGCATGTTGATCCCTCCAACTTTTCTAGTGCTTGGCGTCAGAATATGCGTATCAGAATTTCTATAGATATTTGACGTTCTAACAAAAGAAGTATGCAGATTAAGAAGACAGGCAAAGAGGTTATGTAATGAATTAATATTTTTAAATTATTAAAGTATATTTTAAAATTTACTGTGTTAATAATATTTTAAATTTCTATTTATTATAATTATTTTATTGAGATTTAAAAGTTAATTTATTATTGAGTATTATTTATTTATTTAATAATATTATTTTATTATAATTATTTGTGACTAATATTTATTTATTTTTCGTTAAATATTTTTATTACGTAAAATGATTTATTTGTAAATTTTATTATTTAAAAAATATTAAAGTTATTATTATTATTATTATCATTATTATTGTTAGTATTATTATTATCGTTTGCTATTGTTATTTTTATTAGGGTTATTGTCATTATTATAATCTGCATAGTATGCATGTTATATATATATATATATATATATATAAGAGGAAAGTTAGGATTTACTTTCGGGTTGCTATTCTTTTCTTTCTTTTTTTTTTTCCTCTTTTCTTTCTCATTTTCTTCTTCTTCCTCTACGTGTTGTAGAGCCATCACCCACGCCACCCTCACCATCGCCGGACCACTAGCAACTACCATCACCATCACCTTCCCTCTTCCTTCCCTTCCTCTCTACCACCTATAGCTCGTTGGGACGCTACCAGAATGTGCCAAAAATAACAGCAACAATAGGTGACTTTCATTGTTGTCGGCGACAATTTTGGCCATCAAAGCTCTTCATTCCGGTTTTGTTCGAACCTCCTAGCTTCTGTGAAGTCATTTCTAAACTTTGTTTGAGCTTAAACTATTTTGTTTGTAAGTTATTTTCAATATAAGTTTATGTCCATTTAGGGTTTCAATTTTTTTTGAATTAATTGTGTGTGATACATGAATTTTACTTTGATAATGTTGATGTATGTAGCTTAATCTTCTCAAATATATTTTTTGTTTATTTTTTTGAATTATTTTGAATTATGGGTATTTTTGAATATTTTAATAATTAAAAAAATGAATTTTTATTAATTATGTTATTTATTTATTTTGGAAGGAAATTTGGTTAAATTAGCATTGTTAATTTAAGTTATTAATTTTGGTATTAAGAAAATAATTTTTAGAAATTTTGTATAATTTTTTAATAATATTTTTGTATTATGTGATTTTGGATTTATACATAAATTGTGTGTTTTTTGTTGAAATTATAGTTAAATAATATGTTTTAAATAATTTTGGAATAATAAATGGTATTAAAATAATTTTTACGAATTATTTACTATTTTTAACTAATTAATACTAATTTTTGAAAATATATTCAAATAATAATTTTATATACTATTTTTGTGATTAAATAAGTTTTCAACTATTTTCATTATGTATATAACCTATTTGAATAATTATTTGTGAATTTTACTATTTTATGTTAAATAATTGACAAATCGGATTTTTATTAATATTATATAATTTATTTGAGATTTTATTTAGTTAATGTGAAAATAATTATATTAAATGTTTTTTACGTTTAAATATATTATATTTTGGTATTTTATGAATATTTATGGAATTTAATGATTTTTATTATATTTATTATTTAATATTGATTTGTGGTGAATTGTGAACCTCAGTTGAAAATTTGTATAGTTCAGGGTTCCAACCCCAAGTGTTGAGATTTGTGTTATTTAGAAGTGTGTTTTCTTGCAGGATCAACTCTACTTTTCAGTAAAGAGATGTCCGTTTTACAAAGGAGACTCTGCTGAATTTTCGGTGGAATTCTCGTAAAACATGACGTCGGGTCGATCCTGAGTCTCTGATTTTTAATTGAGTTTTAATTCCTAAATTGAGTTTTTCTTTAAAATTCTTAGAAGTATACGTTACGAATTTATTCTGATTTTTATTATGATTTATTGTTTTAGCTACACCGAGACCGAGGTCTATCAAATCAGGTCTGTCGAGTCAGTCTCGAGGAGGAGCGCAAACTTGTGAGTTATTATTTTATATATGCATTGCATATAGGATGCATGAACATGAAATTTCATATTGCCATAATACATTTAAGCATGAATTATTTTATTAAATGACTTAGTATATTTTTGGTATGCTTTTAGTATATTTTTTGTATATTTGCTATTTATGAGACATATATGCTAGGTATATTTTTAGTATATCTTTTGTATATATGTGACATATATATTTTTAGTATATGTCTGATATATTTTTCTACATTGGATGTCATTATATTTCACTTTTGCATTTTATTATTTTCCATTAATACACGATTTTATTGAAGGATATCAATAAAACGTGTTACCTAGTGGGTTGCACTATGACTATATATGTATCGATGCAATAGATTTTAGGATTGAGTTTATAAATCACTTGAGGTGACATTTGATTTATATTGAGATTTGATGTAATGAATAGTATGATTGCAGGAGCTCGGTTGATCCAGTGTTTCAGGACCAATCACACTGACAGTGAGACTGCGGGAGCTTAGTTGACTTAGTGTTCCGGGGCCAGTCTTCTGTCTAAAATGGAATAAGAAAATTACTTTGGAATTAAGTGAGCCCAATGACTAGTGAGATATTTTGATTGAGGTTGTGAATATTTAGGGTTCTATTTGATCCTTCATTTAAATAAATATTTTTTGCATTTATTATATATATAAAAGTAGATTTTAGTATCTGTGTGAAATGCGTGTATATGTATATTATTATACTGATGCTTGATTGTATATGATTTAGATTGCATGTATATATTATAATAATTTACTCAGCGAGGACTAACTCCCCTCAATATTTTTTTTTAAGAGAATTTTCTTCAGACCTCACCAGTAGTGCTTTACGTCAGTTTTCTTCAGCCTCGGCTAGATTATGTAATTTTATTATCTAAACTCCTATTGTATTCTAGAAAACTGCAGTAGTAACATTTTTGTATCAGCAATGTGATGTTTTGGATTTTGGAATTTATGTATCAGAATAATGTATGAATCTTTTATTATGATATGATATTAAGTATTTATTTTTATATCGATTTAAAGTTTTAATTTTGGCATATTTTTATATTATTATTACATGTGTTTTTATTTTTAAGGCTTGCTACGGGTTTCAGATTCGAAAGCATTCCCATTCCCTAGTGTCAATCATGACTCCTGGTTTGGGTCGTGACAGGTGTCTTGGGTGAACTACAAATATGAAAGACTCCCGTAATTTTGTTTTTTCTATGGCATGATTGGCTACACAAAAAAATTATGTGAAAAATATATGGATTTTCTAGACAAGTCAGTGGAGAAGCTCTATGGGGTCTGAGTTCGAGCTCCGACGAAGAGATAGATGTAGATACCTAATTTCGAGATGATGAGTTATGTATGTGATAGAAGACTCCAATAATAAAAATGTCATGAATAGGTCTTCAATATTTGAACTTGAAACTTCAAGGATCTACTTGCATTTTTCAAAGAAAGGATTTAATGTTTTCACGGAATAAATTGCAATGCTTTTTAGGGATCTAATTGTAAAATTTAAATTCTTTCAAAGAACTTTTTGTAATTAAAAGTTAAAAAAAATTGATCAAAATTACGCTAATTCCGATAAGAATTATGCTAATTCCAGTCGGAATTAGACTCCTTCCACCAATTCTTGAATTTTCTAGATAAATTGAGTCCTAATTGATATGAAATTCTCCTAAAATTATTTTGATGATGTTTTTAAGGAAATAGAAATCTTTTAGGAATCAATTTGTAACTAGGGTTTCAAGACGTATCCCTATAAAATGAGGGTTTTGGCTCTAAAAAAAAGGAAAAAAAAAAGGAAGAAATGAAGGAAGAAAGGGAGGAAAAAAAAGAAAAGAAAAAATAAAGGCAGAAAAAGAAAAGAAGAGAGGAAGGAACGAAAGAAAGAAAAAAAAAGAGAGAAAAAAAAAAGAAAAGAGTATTGCATTCTTGATAAAAATTCTCTTGTTTAATTGCTTAAAGAAAGATTTTTGAAGAATTTTTGAAGAATGATACTCAAAGACCTATTAAGAATGGTGATGCTACAAAATTTGAGGAGCACTTCATTAAGATTATTCATAAGCATCATATTCTTCTTCTTATTTTTATTTTATTTTATTTTATTTTATTTCTTTTTTTGATTTTATTGATTTTTATTTTGTTTTATTATTGTTATAATTTATCCACTAATCATAATTTTTATTCTTTTTTTATGGTGATTATGGAGGAAAACACATGATGATCAATACTTGGAGAATCAAATTCATAAGAGGTCCATGAAATGTCATAGATAAGACCTTGTAGAGACATAGTTTCTAGGGTTTTCTTTATTTTATTGCTTTATTTTTTTTATTTATTTTTTGATTTTTATTAATTATTTTTATTATTATTTTCAATAGATTATTATAATAGCCCCAATAGTGAGAATAGTGGAGTTATGTGTGATTGTTTGTTTATTTTGATTAATTAGTTAGTAAAATTAGGGTTTTAATTGGGTAAGTAATTAAAATCAATGGAGGAAGTAGATTAATTTAGGTTGAATGTTAATGAAAATTAGGGTTTAGAAGGAAATAATTTAATTAGTTGCTGGATCTTTAATTTAATTGTGTTAATATGTTTTATTTGTTTTTGGACTTGTTTATTTATTTTTATGTGTTTTGTGCTTGTTTGTTTATTCTTATGTGTTTTTGGCCTTAAGCCCATATTAGATTCTAATCCATTTAAATAAATTTACGTTTTTAGGCTTAATTAATTAAAATGCATTTTAAGCCCATAATTAATTAGATTTTTAGGTTAAACATAACTTAAGCCCATCTAGTTAATTAGACATAGACCCACTTAATTTAATTTAATTAATTAGACTTAGCCCATTTAAATTTAAGTCTTTTTCATAATTTGTAGATTTAAAATCATTTAGAATTAAAATATGTAGAATTAGGCCCACTAATACCTTTATTATTTGTAGATTTAAGCCCATTTTTATAATTAAAATAAATAGACTTAGATTCATTTAATTAAAATTAAAAGGAATTAGTTTTTAGGCTCATTAATTAAAACATGTAGATTTAGTTCATTTAATTGAAATCAATGTATAATAAACTAACTTAGGGGTTACATGTTTGAATGAATGCATTATTTACTTGTATTTTCATGACTAGTTTGCCTTGAATTTAATTGCTAGAATAAGGGTTTATATGAAATTGCATGTAAATAGAGGATAATATAGTAATTTATAAAGTAATTCTAAATGAACATGAGACTAAAAAAAGTTAGTATTTCGTACCTAGAATCTCCTGGTTGTGGTGCTAGCTTTCTTTTAAGGAATCGAGTACCACCTTTTTTATTTGTCGTAGTTATTATCCTGGGTGGCGACTCCTCATCTCCACACTATGTCTTTGTGACAGTGGTTAGTGTGTTCCTCAAACAGTGTCGCAGTTGCTAAAATCTTGGACCTGTGCTAAACCCTACCGTCTACAGTGATGACTTTACTAGGGATAAGAGATACTGATTCTACTTGTGTTCTTTAGAATTATTTTATTTTTGCATTCACTCTGCATATCCCTATTAACCGATAGTGTTGGTTTATAGTTCCATGATTCCACTAGCTTCATAGGATTGTAAATTGGCTAACCTTCACTTTTAGCCTTAACTCGGTTTAAGAGAGATTATCGGGCTCATCTGACCAGAGTCTGTAACCTAAGTCCTTAAGGGGGGTAGTCTTTTCTCGAGTTTGCAAAGGATGTCGGGCCCCTCTGACCTTGGCCTGTGACTTAAGTCTTAAAGGAGGGCATCTTGCTAAGGGAACCTTGACCTTTTTATCAGACCTTAACCACATATAATGGCTTAGTTATTTCCCCTAGGGTCTACCTAAATTGCTTGTGAATTTTTCCATGAGGTATTTCTATCTATAAAGGCACAAGCTTATACCTAGAAATATTGTTTCTGTGTTTTACTGCTTTAAGAGTGATCTGGCATGCGCATCGATCCCTGATATCCCCTATTGATATTAAGACCAAAACCAAAATTCCTAGGAAAAGAGACTCACCATTGAATACATGTGTGGGAGGAATAAGGTTGGACGAATGTATGTATACCTAACTTGTTACTTGCTACCTGTTGCATAGCACGTGCATCATGCATACATGCATCTCATACATCATACTAACATTTGTCTTTCAGCCATCATAGATTCATTTGGGTCTTCCTATGTTTGGAGTTGAAAGGGTGGTAGACTAATGAGAACTGATTCAAGTCCATAATTGATTACGAAAGAGATCCTTAGTAGACTGGAAAGAAGTCCTATTAATCCACTCTACCTAGAATCTGCACAACTGAAATAAGCTGAAGAAATGGAACAACAAGAAGGAGGAAACTAGCCCCTAGAGGATGTCAAAGGAGCATTGATGGATGACATGAGAGCGATGATGCAAGATGAATTAAGACAAGCTTAGGCCGGATTAATGCCACCACCTGCTGCTGCTGCACCTCCTGCGGCCAATCCACCTATTATGACTAATCCACCTATTGTGGGTACACTACCTGCTAACAATGACAATGCTGGGGAAATGAAACTCGAGGATGTTAAGAGTTATATGGTTGAAAAGGCGAAAAGGGAATCACTTGAGCAAGTTCAAGAGCTAGAATCCAAGCAAATGAAAGTATTGACTCAGAAAATGTCTAAGATGGAGGAATTAATGAGAGGACAGGGCATTGGATACTCATTTGATTTTGATTATATGCTGCAATTTGGGGAGGATAAATTGCTTGACAAATTTAAGATGCCACAGCTGCAGAAGTTTGATGGTACTAGGGACTTGAGAATTCACCTTAGTCAATACACAACTACCATGAGCACCACTAAGGCTCCTTTGTCTGTAGTTACTAAGCTACTTATACTGTCATTGGAGGGTATGGCTGTCAATTGGTAGCATGGGTTAGAGAAATCTATCTGAGCGGACTAGAGAGAGTTATGCATTGCTTTTCTAAAATAATATGACCACAATACCAGGCTTGAAGTGTCTATCAGAGATCTAGAATTGATCAAGCAGAATCCTAATGAATCATTTTTGAATTTTCTAATTAGATTCATGAATAGGGCAGGATTAATGAAGAACAAACTGGCTAAGAAGGATCAGGTTAGGATGATAGTCCAAAATGTGTCACCCAATCTGGTTGAGAGGTTGTAAATGATGAACCCTAAGACATTTGTAGACCTTTATGATGATGGGTTGCAAGCCGAGGAGATTGAGAATAAGAAAAAGAGGATTGTTAAAGGCACTAGCATAAGGAACTACCCAACTGAGGGCACATAGTAAGGAAGCACTAGCCAGATTGTGAAAGTTCATGCTATTCAATAACTAAAGAGATTCTCAAACTTTAACCAACCACTTTCAAAAGTCCTAGAGTGCCTAATGCAAAAGAACTTACTTCAAACTTCACCTAATCCAAACCCACCAAACCCAAACATCCCTGGCTATAACCCAAATTGGCACTACAAATTCCATCAAAACCTTCAACATTCCATAGATAACTGCATTTGCCTCAAACACGAAATCTAAAACCTTATAGACTCTGGAAAGATCATAAACCCTAAAAGCCCAAGCACCAAAAATATTCCTTTCCCAAACTACTAAAATGTACTACCTCTAGCTATTAGGATGATTAACTCAGAAGTTAGTGAGGAAGAAGTACTAAGCTCCTTTAAGGACCTAGACCTTAAAACTAATGAAAAATCTCCTAATGCCTCCAAAGATGTGGAAAGTGCATAAGACTTATCGAGTCAGCCTTCAGGCAACTTTGACTATAAGGTGTTTTACACTAAACCACCTTCTTTTGACATACCCTTTGAGTCCATTGTGCCTACAGGATGGGGTGATGAGTTTGATGATAAGAAGCTATAAGATAAGGAAGAAACATGCACAGTGGAGGTAAATAAGGATGAAGTCATAGAGACAGTTAGCAAGAAGATGCAAGAATAACTGTTATGTCAACTACCTCAAAGACAACCACTATGAGACTAAACATCCTTAGCATCTAGAATAGGAAATAGATTTTCTTATTATCTTTTTTAAATAAAATTTTAGTTTTTTTTAATGATCGATGATATGAATTATGATCATGCTTACTTATGTAATGTATATCCTAATGGTACTGTGCATCATGATATTGATCGCATCTGCATGTTTGACATAAATTCAATTAGATTCATTTAGTATGGGCACAAATGCAAATTCAAAGAACATACATATATCACATTATGTAACTTCTGAAGATAGAAAATTTGAGAAAAAAATAAAAAGAATGAAAAAGAAAAGAGAAAAAAAGAGAAAAAAGAAAAAGAATAGTAAAGGCAAAAATTAGAGAGAAAAATTAGGACTGGCTAGTAACATGAGTTGTATCATGTGATGTAATGAATGTTCTCATTTTTGCCTTAATGAATGATTAAAATTGAATTTTAAATTTTTGTTCAAATATTGCATATTTGTCTTTATCATACTGCATAAGTATTTGAATGGAAAGACAATACATAATCAAAGCTAAATCATAGCTATAAGATCACTATTTCAGTTATGCTTTCTTTTTGCCACCCCTTTTGTAATTTTCCTTATGAGCCTAGCATTCCTTTATACCTTGAGAATTCAAGTGGCTCAATAACTTGCATTGCAACCCATACCTTATAACTGTCATCAATTATTTCATTAGCATCAAGCCTCATATTCTACTCAAGAATTCTTTGAAGTGCAAGTCCAACTAATTTCATCATCAAGAACTCATTTCAATCAGTTTGCCTTTGCCCACCCCTCTACATCTTCAATACATGAGACTACAACTAATAGGGTTAGTAAGATAAAGGATTAACAACAGCAGTGAACGGACTTAGTCTCTTGCACATGAAAATGAAAAAAGACTGTCAGAATAGCATGAATGAATCTAGAATGGAACTGGGGGAAAAATACAACTCAGGGGGCAAATTGAGTCATATTCAAAGAGTAAAGATGGAAAACTGAAGTATAGGAGCTAGTATAAAAGATATTAGGGTAGAAATAAGCATACAAATACATTAATTATCATACAACAAAAGTAGTAGCAAAAAGAAAAGTTCAATAGTTCATTGGTCAATCACGAGCTCCAATGTAAAACCATGGACTCCACTTGCTAGCCTGGACATCAGTCTGATGAATCATATCAAAAGCTCTAACATTAAAAGTACCAACAGTGAAGCATCCAATACTCAAGCCTACAGGCTATTGATGAGGCACATTGTTCTTTTACTCCAAGCTACAACATAGCTCTATTCCAAACAGGAGACCCATTAGGATCATGCATGTCATACATAACATGCATACACTTGCATACATTTGTTGTGAAATACTAGCTTTGTATAATAAAGTCTTTGAGCTTAGGAAGGATTGTGTAAATACTTTGCTACTAATATTCAAAATTAGCATTGTAAGAATGCAGAAAGGTAGTCAGAATGTGCACATTTAAAAGGAAAAGGGTAGCACTAACAAGGTGAACCTGATACTCAATGGGACTTTAGACCTTAGGAGTCTAAAGGGCCCATCCAGTAAGGGAATATCACCAATAGTGATACTTGAAAAAGCATCATCCTAGTAACCTTAAAAGGATGGATAGGACATTTAAGCTCCTCAGATTCAGTATCCATCTCTATAGCCTCATCTAGAGCATCCTTTGGAATATCTCTCCATAACAGTCAAACGAGTGTAGGGTATGGAATATGGTAATGAGAAGGTCCAACATGTCAGCAATACATTTGCCAACCCTAAAAAGGGAAGAATGCACTCAAAACTTGAAATGAATGCACTCTGAAAAATTATTTGATCAAGAAATAAGATCTCTAACTCCTGAATCTTTTTTACAGGAAATATCAAGAAGAGGAATGAAGTCCCCTACCATGGCATTAATGGAATGGTGGAAATACAAATGCAACCCAAAGCCTCAACTTCAATGGTGGAGTATCATGACCCTGCAATCAGAGATAAATCTAAAGGGAAGAATGCAAAAAAAGAATAACATTGCATTTTGACAAAATTTTTTCACTTGTGAATAAATCATACTAACTTATGGTATTTTGTGCAGGGAAAGAATAAAAAAGAATGAAGAAGGCGAAAGGAACCGATACATCAATAAGAACGGGAAAGGTTGTAAATGCTAAGCATTCACTAGAAGTATCATCTTGCTTGCCAAACACTTATCAAGATAATAAAGGGAAGTAACATAACTCTCTTTCCTTAAATTCCATAATAAAGTACCATCTCAATCATAAAATTCACAAATTGAAAGTAAATTCATCCACTTCATGAGATAATGTGCGAAAAGTCTATCTTAGGACTTTTGATCATAGTGGCTTTCTTTTATTAGCCTCGTAGAATTTAGAAGAGTAATTAATAGTTTTGTGCTAAGAGTTTATAAACTCTAATCAATCTAATGCTTGCTTTACACCCAGACGAAAGGAGGAAAATGCAAAAACAAAATCTGTGGACATGAAGCATAAATTGCTTGAATTTCAAAGTATCATTTTAGTCTTTTGAACTACAAATGTGCATATAACCTACTCCAATGCTAAAAAATGAGTATGAGTAAAAACATCCCTTGACGATATCCACACTGAGTAATACAAGAAAGGTGGGGGAATACTAAGAGGAGAATCAAAATAAGAGCAAGCATAATTTACTCTAATGCTCAGAGATGAATAAGAGTATCAACATGAAACCTCTGGCGGTATCCATGCTGAATAATGCAAGAAAGACAGGGGGAATACTAAAAGAGGACCGTGCCAAAAATTACTTTATTTACTCCAATGCTCTATATGAGTATGAGTATCCAAAGGACCTTTCCAGTGGTATCCATGCTAAGTAATATAAGAAAGGTGGGGGAATACTTAGATAAGGAAGGAAAGCACAAAAAATAATTCAAAGGCTATTTTGATACTCAGAATTCAATCTTTTTATGGTCAATTTTTCATGAGTTTTGTTCAGCAAATTCTCCCTAAAATTAGGTGTGGAAGTAAGCTCTTCACTTGGTAAAAGATATGCTCTCAATATAAGATGGTTAATGATGCTTTTAACCTTTAAAAATGTTGAATAAATGACAGTTATGAAAGTAAAAAATAGTGAGATTCATTGAGTGTATGCTATCTCATGAAAAGTGATGAATTTTCTCATAAATTTTCAACACTATAAGGTACTTTTGTGCATTCTTCATGATTGAAATTAACTTCAACAAGTTTGCAGGAATTATAAATCCAAAATAAAGTGCACCCAACTTGTAGAGATGGTTGGCATAACAAAATTGAAATCAGTTAACAAAGAAATTCTAATTAGTCAACACAATAAAATTCAAAGTCAGTCAGCACAGAGAATTCAAAGCATTCAACTCAAACAACCAAATTTACAAGCAATTATGGATTACAACATAATCATATAAGATAATTCAGACTATACGTCCAAGTGTAGTCGGCATTGTATGATTGAGTGCAATGTATTTTTAATCAAGATTATACGACCGAGTATAATCAGTATCATATGACCAAGTGTGATGTTTCTTTTCAAAATAGACTAAATGACTAAGTATAGTCACCATTATATGACTGAGTATAGTCAGCATTGTATGACCGAGTGCAATGTATCTTCAATCAAGATTATACGATCGAGTATAGTCGGTATCATATGACCGAGTGTGATGTTTCTTTTTAATCAGATTATACAATTGAGTGTAGTCAGCATTATACAATCGAGTGCAATGTGTCTTCAATCAAGATTATATGACCGAGTATAATCGGCATTATACGACAGAGTGTGATGTTTCTTTTCAAAATAGACTATACGATCGAGTGTAGTTGGCATTGTATAACCGAGTGCAATGTATCTTCAATCAAGGTTATACGACTGAGTATAATTCGCATCATACGATCGAGTGTGATGTTTCTTTTCAAAATAGACTATACAACTGAGTGTAGTTAGTATTGTACGACCGAGTGCAATGTATCTTCAATCACGATTATACGACCGAGTGTAATCTGCATTATACGACCAAGTGTGATGTTTCTTTTCAAAACAGACTATACGACCTAGTGTAGTTGGCATTGTACGACCGAGTACAATGTATTTTCAACCAAGATTATACGACCGAGTATAATCAGCATCATACGACCAAGTGTGATGTTCCTTTTCCATTCAAACTATACATTCGAGTATAATCGACATTGTACGATCAAGTACAATGAGTCTCTTTTACC
This sequence comes from Mallotus nudiflorus, assembly GCA_947683625.1. Classification (NCBI taxonomy): domain Eukaryota; kingdom Viridiplantae; phylum Streptophyta; class Magnoliopsida; order Malpighiales; family Euphorbiaceae; genus Mallotus; species Mallotus nudiflorus. The sequence continues at coordinate 752,840 of CANTUR010000234.1, forward strand.
CAAGATTATACGATCGAGTATAGTCAATATCATACGACCGAGTATAATATGCCATTTCAAATCAATGTTGTACGTCTGAGTATAGCAAGTTCATAAGCAAAAGCTTCATGAAACACAAGTAAATATCCTAACATTCAACTAAGAAATTGGGTGCTAGTTTACTTTGCCGTAATTTGTCAAGCAAACAGTAACAAAGGGGGGTAACTGTAGACACTCAATTTCGAGATGATGAGTTATAGATGTGATAGAAGACTCCAATGATGAAAATGTCATGAATAGGTCTTCAATATTTGAACTTTGAAACTTCAAAGATCTAATTGCATTTTTCAAAAAAAGGATTTAATGTTTTTATGGACTAAATTGCAATGCTTTTTAAGGATCTAATTGTAAAACTTAAATTCTTTCAAGAAGCTTTATGTAATTAAAATTTAAAAAAAGTGATCAAAATTACCTTAATTCCAATCGGAATTACGTAATTTCGATCAAAATTATGCTAATTCCGATCAAAATTACACAATTCTAGTCGGAATTAGACTCCTTCTGCTAATTCTTAAATTTTCCAGATAAATTGAGTCCTAATTGGTTTGAAGTTCTCCTAAAATTATTTTGATAATGTTTTTAAGGAAATAGAAGTCTTTTAGGAATCAATTTGTAACTAGGGTTTCAAGACGTATCCCTATATAAGGAGGGTTTTGGCTTTAAAAAAAAGGAAGGAAAAGAGGAAGAAACGAAGGGAAGAGGCAAAAAAAAGAAAGGTAGAAAAAGAAAAGAAGAGAGGAAGGACTGAAAGAAAGAAAGAAAAAAGAGAGAGAAAAAAAAGAAAAAGAGTATTGCATTTTCTACAAAAATTCTCTTGTTTAATTGCTTAAAGAAAGATCTTTGAAAGATTTTTGAAGAACGATACTCGAAGACCTATTAAGAACGGTGATTCTATAAAATTTGAAGAGTAATTCATTAAAATCATCCATAAGTATCATCATCTTCTTCTTATTTTTATTTTATTTATTTTTTTAATTTTTATTTTATTATTGTTATAATTTATCCACTAATCATAATTTTTATTCTTTTTTTTATGGTGATTATGGAGGAAAACATATGATGATCAATATTTGGAAAATCAAATTCATACCAAGTCCATGGAATGCCATGGATAAGACCTTGTAGAGACATAATGTCTAAGGTTTTTTTTATTTTATTGCTTTATTTTATTTATTTATTTATTGGGTTGTATTAATTATTTTTATTATTATTTTCAATAGATTATTGTAATAGCCCCAATAGTAGGAATAGTGGAGTTATGTGTGATTGCTTGTTTATTTTGATTAATTGGTTAGTAAAATTAGGGTTTTAATTAGGTAAGTAATTAAAATCAAAAGAGAAAGTAGATTAATTTAGATTGCATGTTAATAAAAATTAGGGTTTAGAAGGAAATAATTTAATTAGTTGTTTGATGTTTAATTTAATTATTTTGATATGTTTTATTTGTTTTTGGGCTTATTTTTATATTTGGACTTGTTTATTTATTTGTACGTGTTTTGTGCTTGTTTGTTAATTCTTATGTGTTTTGGGCCTTAAACCCATTTTAGATTCTAATCCATTTAAATAAATTTAGGTTTAATTAATTAAAATGCATTTTAGGCCCATAATTAATTATATTTTTAGGTTAGACATAACTTAGACTCATCTAGTTAATTAGACATAGGCCTACTTAATTTAATTTAATTAATTAGACTTAGCCCATTTAAATTTAAGTCTTTTTCATAATTTGTAGATTTAAGATCACTTTAGAATTAAAATATGTAGAATTAGGCCCACTAATACCTTCATAATTTGTAGATTTAAGCCCATTTTTAGAATTAAAATAAATAGAATTAGATTCATTTAATTAAAATTAAAAGGAATCAGTTTTTAGGCTCATTAATTAAAACATGTAAATTTAGTTCATTTAATTAAAATCCATGTATATTAGACTAACTTAGGGGTTATATGTTTGAATGAATGCATTATTTACTTGTATTTTCATGATTAGTTTGTCTTGGAGTTAATTACTAAAATAAGAGTTAATATGAAATTACATGTAAATAAAGGATAATATAGTAATTCATAATGTAATTCTAAATGAACATGAGACTGAAAGAAGTTGGTATTCTGTACCCAGAATCTCCTGGTTGTGGTGCTAGCTTTCTTTTAGGGAATCGAGTACCACCTTTTTTATTTGTCCCAGTTATTACCTTGGGTGGTGACTCATTATCTCCATGCCATGTCTTTGTGATAGTGGTTAGTGTGTTCTCTAGAGCCCTAAGCTTAAACAGTGTCGTGGTTGCTAAAATCTTAGACGCATGCTAGACCCCACCGTCTACAATAAAATATGGGTATTAGTGAACAGTGGCTTTAGAAAAAGCTAGCTGCAAGTTCCAATCATGAGAGTAGTGGAAAAAATCATGTCGGTGTAAAAAGAATGGGAGCTAATTATAACCCAATAATTAAGGGTAATTGACAGTTACAGAATCCCAGTAATGTGGACAATTTCCAAATGAGTGACAAGGCTTTTAATGTTGATCATTCCACTATATCAGATCTTATGGAAGTAGTGAAAGAAAGGGATAACTCTCACTTATTAATGATTATGGACCCTAAGAGGAAAAGGTTGTATAATGGGCTTGACTCTAATGGGTTTGAAATAGTTAAGAATGAATTGAATTCAATAGAGTACTCTACACAGGGCCTTAATAGTCTTGTGGAGGTAGGCTCTAGTTACCAAGCCCCTCGGGCATTATGAATATTATAAGTTGGAACTGTCATGGGCTTGGCAACCCATGAACAATTAAAAAGCTTCTAGACTTGGTGTCTAGAATAAAGCCTTCTTTAGTTTTTCTTATGGAATGTAAAATTAAAATGGATCAGGTTCAATTAGTAAAGAATTGACTGTTCACTCATGAGCCGCCCGTGAGCATCCCTTGTGCTGCCAAAAGTCCAAGAATTGATTCAAAATCAATTATAAACATTGGAGACATGATTAATACATCCAAAAAATATATTTTTGAGTGTTTTTCTATATAAACACAACTTAGAACTCAATTGAAAGGTTAGGAAACTTGTTTATCATTCATTACTTCTTAAGCATTCAATTGAGCTCTTGAACTTTCCTTTAAAATAATTCTTTGTGTATAACTCTTGTGAGAGTTGGTGAGTGATTAGAATAGACATTCTTATTCTTCTATTTTTTAGGTTTAGAAAACAAGAAGTGAGATTCTATTTTAAAGGAATTGGTTTAAGTGTTTAGCCATTAAAACACTTGGGAATTTGGTTTTAGTGTGAGCCTTAAAAACACTTATGATTTGGTTTTTGAGTGAGCCTTCAAAACTCAAATTGTAAGGTTATAAGAGTGAGCCATAAAAATCTGGTGTAATCTTAATCTTGTGAATAAGATTATGAGTGATTAAAAGTCCTAACTTGGGGATAAGTTAGGTGGAGACGTAGGATTATTGTTGAATCTGAACTCCATAAATATTTGTATTTTTCATTCTTCCTTCTTAACTCTTACTCAATTCTTATAAAGAATTCCTTTAATTTCCTATTTTCGTTCGATAGTCCTATTCACCCCCCCCCCCTCTAGGACTATTTTATTTGGTATCAGAGCTTGAATTCTAGGTACTTCATTGTTAGAATACAAGATCATAGGGAGTGAATCTCAAAACATCTCTTATATTAGATTATTCTTTGATGGTAGTGACTATCCACATTGGAAATTCAAAATGGAATTATATCTTGATTATGATTCTATCAAACTTTGGGACATTTTCCTAAAAGGTTAGGAACCACCTACAACTACCATTGATGGTGTGGTAACTACTCTTGTAAGAAGCCAATAGAGTATTAATCAAAAGGAAGAAAATTAAAAAAATAAAAATGCTATGATTACTCTAGTCTCCTCCATGACAAGAGAAGAAGGAGGCAAACTTCAACATTACATTTTGGCTAAAGAAATATGGGAGACCTTAGAAAACCACTATGAAGGCAACATTCAAGTAAGAAGTGAGAAGGTTCAACTTCATATGTATAAATTTGAACTCTTTAAAATGAAGCCTCAAGGATCAATCACGAAAATGACAAACCATCTTAATGCTCTCCTCATAACCCTCAAGAAACTTGGAAAACATTTTTCCAAAGAAGAGGTAAACAATAAAATTTTAAGAATCCTACCTAAGAAGGATTGGGAATCTAAAGTTCTTTAATTGAGGAATCTCAAGATCTCTCCACTTTATCAACTGATGTGCTCATTGGTAAGCTTTTAACATATGAGCTCACCATCAAACAAAGAGCTGAAGAACAAGAAGAGAAAAAAGAAAAGACAAAGAGCATTGCTTTAAAAGCTTTTCAAGAAGATAATAAAGAGGAAAGCATCAAAGATTCTAGTGATGAAGATAGTGAGATTGCCATGCTCACTTGGAACTTCAAGAAGTTCTTAAGAAAGAAAAAATTTTCAAGAACAAAAGACTTCAACAAGAAGTTCAAAGGAGATGGGAAGAAGAAAACAAAAGAGGTTACTTGCTATGAATGCAAGAAACTGGGACATATTAGAAGTGAATGTCCTAAACTCAAATTTAAGAGCAAGGAGAAAAAGATAAGAAGAAGGCATTCAAAGCTACTTAGCATGATTCCTCCTAATTCGAAAAGGAAAAGGAACAACAAGAAGCTGCCAATCTTTGCTTTATAGCCATTGAAAATGAAAATGAGGTACCATCCACTTTTTATTCTTCCTTTGATGATTGTGATGAATATTATGATGATGATGAGAGCTCTACTATAAGAAAATTACTTGTTAAATGAAAAAGTTTATTATCTAAGAAGAAACAATATAAACATGAGTTAGTTAGCTTAAATAAGGATTTTGAATGTTTAAAAATTGATTTTACTAAACTTGTTACATCAAATGAAAAACTTGTTAGTAATACTAAATCTTCTAATTCTTTAGATGATCAACTTAAGAAAGCAAATGATAAAAATCATAAACTTTCTAAGGAAGATTTAGAATTAAAGAATTCCATTGCTAAATTTAAAAGAGGAAAAGAAACTTTAGATAGTCTTTTTGACTCTCAAAAATTTCATGGAGATACCCATGGAATTGGATATAAAAATGGAATGTCTTCATCATCTTCATCACATATTAATTTTGTTAAAGCTTTACATGATTCTACTCCTTCAACCTCAAATGAGATTCAAGCTTTCAAAGCTAAAAGATCTCATGTGTTAAATAGCAAGGCAAAGTCTCATAAGATTAACCCTTTATTAACACAAAGAGGTAAGACTCAAACTAGAGAACCTTAACCTAAGCATGCTTATATGTACATTAGATGCACAACACAATGCACATAAACATGTTGTACAAACTTATCGACATATTCATCACCATTGCCAATGTATGTCTTATTCAATGTCATAAAATAATAAGAGATATGCAAAACACCAAAGGCATGTTGCATACACTAGGAAAGCATATCATCCTAGGAGAAACAAATTTGAAAATGTTGTATGTTCATATTGCATGATCAAAGGACATACTAATAATGTGTGCTTCTATAGAAAACTACACATGAATTTGCTTCCTTTGGATCATCTTAAAACTAACTAACCTAGACCAAGAAAAGTTTAGGTTCAAAAGAACATTTAAAATGTTTTATATAGGTGTGCTTAAAATCCATAAGAATAAAAAGCAAGTGGTATCTTGATAGTGGATGTTCAAGGCATATGACGGGAGACAAAAAGCAATTTAACAAACTTGATGCTAAGGATGGAGGATACGTTACTTTTGGTAATAATGCAAAAGGAAAAATTATTGGCATTTGATTGGGGTTTCCATAAGTATACGGATTCATACAAGTAGTAATTAAATATCGATCCCTCAGAGATTGTAGATTGACTATAGTGATACTAGTTGTGTTTGTTTATTTAAACAACGAAAAAGGGTATTTTGAATTAAACTAAAAATTAAACTAAAATAAAACATAGAAAATCATAATGAAATAACAATCACTTTACAGAGCTAGGGTTCTTATTACCAATTCAACCTTTATTTAAAATCAATTTACTACTAAGCCATACTTAACCTTAATCCAATTTTAGGGTTTCCCAAGAATCATAGGCTTTCCTCCTAAGACAACCCTATGATTAACTAAGTAAATTAAAATTCTTAGATTTAAAGCTCTCGCCTACTAAGTGTTCAATTAACCTAGTTTAAGCACCAACCTTTAATCAATATTAGTTGCTTAAGTATTTCTCAACTAAGAAAGCATTTAACAGGTTATTGTTTAAATCCAATACAAGCTATCTCTTGATCAAGTTTTATTGTGTATATTCAATTAAAGGGTGATCAATCCTAAGAAGACATTAAGTTCAACAACAACCAAAGGATCTAGATTAATGGCTTAGGTTTAATTGTGATTAGCCTATGGTTGAATTGCAACAAGAACCCTAATTAATAATTTAGCTACTCATGGTAATTGTAAGAGATAAAGAAAAAGAATAAAAGAAAACAGACATCATCATTAAATCAAATTAAGAATGAATAAACACAATTGAATAAAATAAACCCCCTGTTCAATAGGAAGCTTAATGTTCTTCAATTCCTATTCTCAATTCTTTAAAATTAACATAAGCAAGAAAAATCCTTTTTTCTCCAAAACTGCTATTTAAAAAAATGTATATCAAAAAATGATGAATAATAATCTTCTCTCCTCCCTTTGTTTCTGGTGGCTACCCCCCTTATAAAACCCTAATTATCAGCCCTAGGGTTACAACCATGTGAAATCTCCATCTTGTCCCTCATTAGTCAGCAATTAAATTTGACTTCGAATTTTCCAATCACCAGGTCGCACGGCCGTGTACATTTTGCACATGGCTGTGCACATCCCTTCTTCAGTATTATTGCATATTGACCTCCATTGCTTTTCGAGCCCACTTGTGCCCATGGCTCCCATGTAACCTTCTTCTATACTTCCCTAAATATATAAAAATAAACCAAAAATAAACCAACTAATACATAAAAATAAATAAACACACAAGACATGTATTAAGTACTTAACTAAATAAAAACTAAATAAAAGAACACAAACTTAATTAAAATTGCATTTTTCCTAACACAAAGACTACTTAATGAAATGCATTTTTCATACTCATCAAATTTCCCCACACTTGAATATTTGCTTGTCCTCAGGCAAAACCTAAAAACACATATCTACTTAAAGAATCATACTCATTAACTAGCTTTTACTTGACTAACTACTATAATCTTCCTTTAATAAAAAGTTTAAAAACTCAAAATTTAAAATAGCAACTGAGGTTAAGAATATATTGTTACCATGTGAAGAGCATACTTTTCCAGTGAATATATGAAAACAAATGATTGACACTCAAGAAAAATAGAAATAAATAGGAATCGTGCCAACAATAAAGAGGTTAAGAAGTTAATCAATCAATGTCTTCCCAATCTCAGCATCCCCCACCTTTCTTGTGTTACTTAGTGTGGAAACCTCCAAAATGGGTCCTTTGGATACTCTTATTCTTAAAGAGCATTGGAGTAGAATGAGCATTTAAAAGATTTTTCTTTTCAATTTTAAGCTCCAAACGAGTGCATTTTACGCTCCATCTCGCTTCTTGATTTTTTTTTATAACCACTCTAAAGCTACCTTAAATTCCTACTCACAAATACTTTTCTCAAATATTAATCATTTAGATTCACTTGTTGAATAGAAAAGTAAGCATTAATGTTCATTAAAATTTAAAAATTCCTAACCACAAGTTGCTCTTCTAATTTAAAAATTTAAAACGATCCATTAAGGGAAGATTAAGGCATTTCTTCAAGAAAACTAAGATTAATGAACAAGGCTCTAAAGGTATATATGTTGCAAAAATTCAAGTGTAAGAGCAAGGCACAAACACACAAAAGGGTAAAAAAAAAAAATAAAGCATGTAGACTCTTAAAGTAAAACAAATACACAAGCATAAAGTCATGAAAAGAAAATAAATAAAAGAAAACTAAAGAACAATATACTCCTTTTATTCTTGTGAAACTGGAGGAGGAATATATGGTATGACTATGATGCACTTTGCAACTTCATTTATAGCTTTAGATTTTTTTCTTTGAGGAAGGATGCAAAAGATTTCATCAATTTGAAGTTGCAACCTTTCAGCTCTAGATTCACATCGCCTCTCGAACTTCTCTATATGGTTGGACAAATCCATAACCATATTCCCAATCCTATTATCATAGATATCCATTTGCTCTTTGATTTTTTTCATAATACCATCACTCTATTTTTCGGTGTTCCCTTGCTTCCTTGATTGAGCTTCACTCCCATTTTCTCATTTTTCAGTTGCATTAGGGAGTAAAGGTATTTCACCATGTTGCATTGCCATTTGGCAGATCATGTCACATCTTTTACCCGTTACATCATGAAACTCATTGAATTCGGTGATGATTTTAGCTCACACTAGGTAATCTTCATCAAGGGACTCGGCTTCTAAAGGCTCTAATTTATGTTTGGCAAATTTGAATGGAGCAAAATACAATGCTAATTGTCACGACCCGAACCCGAGGGCACGTGACCGACACTAAGGAATGGGAAGGCATAAGGCCCCTGAAACCCGTAGTAAGCCTTAAAGAAAAGATATACAACACCTTACAATTTAAAACCTTATTTTAAAATAGAACACATTATCAAACTGATTTTTCTTATAAATAACTAAATCAGATGCTCAAATAAAATATGCTTCGGCGTTACATATTATAAATCAAACTTAAATCCTTATACATAAGCGTGGTTCATACAAATAGATTACATAAACATACTTAAACCATACAATTCTTAGTACATATACTACTGCAGCATCCTAGAATAATACAATAGTACAACTTACAATGACCTACATAAAATAGTCGGTGATGAAGAAATTCGGCGTGGAGGTAGTCTGAGGTCGAACTCCCAAGCTCCTGAAAAAAAAAATTTAGGGGAATTAGACCTCACTGAGTAAGTCAATAAAAGAGCAGTACAGTTTGAAAACTATATAATTATAGTGAAAATAATTTATAATGTAAAGGTATAACTTTTGAAAAATCTCGGTAGAACCCTAAACCCAAAATCTAAATGGCCAACCGGGCCCACTTGTTCCAATCAGACTGCCGATCCCCGAGTGTAAAGGCATCAATCGAGGCACCAAGTCACAGTCGTTCACTTAATCCAAATATATGGTACTAGCGGTCCCCGAGAGCTAAGGCATCAACCAAGGCACCCATCCCAGTCCATTTTTTTAACCTTACAATCACTGGCGGTCTTCGAGAGCATAAGCTTCCACCAAGGTACCCGTCCCAGTATAACATCCACCAGTCATATATATATCGGATCCATCTCTCAATCTCTACCATGTGCACATAATCCTGGTGAAGCCCACCAGGTAGCCCGTTCTACCAAAATTTCTCAACTTCGACTTTTAAATAAATACAAAAATGCGTTTTAAATCTTAAATAACAGCATTAAATTAAATAAATCATATAATCAATATTAAAAATATGAGCGCATGCATTCTTTAAATAAACACACGCACAGATCGTTCTATTGACTTACAAGATGAATGCGAAGGCTGACGACCATGCATCTGCCTCGGTCTTACGGCTTCTACTCCGATATGCTCTAGAAAGAAAATAACAAATTGATTTTAAAACATGACTATGAAATAAAATCAAAAATCAACAAAAAAATGAATTTCCAGGCTGACTCGAGGAAGACTAGACAAGACTCGATAGACGGGATAGAACCTAACTAAAGGTAGAAATTATTACGAATATCACGTTTTACGAGAAAATCTATCAAAATTTCGACAGAGTCTCCTCTATAAAACGGACAACTCTCTACCAAAGGTAGAGCCAAACCTGTATAAAAAATGCATTTCTAATAACCACAGACATACACACTCGAGTCGGGCTTCAAAAACTACACTTAGCCCCGACCAAGATCGCAACTTCAATAAAACATCAAGAAATGATATCATTTATTTTCCAAAATACATATTACACATACATATATACTAAAAATATATAAAATCTCATTTATTCAAAAATTACACAACTCACTTTGCATTTCATTATCAAAACATAATTATGACCTAAATTAAAACCATTACATCAAATATACTAAATACAACCTTATATTTAATTTTTGTTACCAAAATAATGTATTATAATATATATGTAATATTTGGAATTAATATTTCAAATCAACATTACTTAAGTAAAAATATCAATTAATTTATAAAAATCCCCTAAACCTCTTAAATATTAATAAAACTAGCTAAAATATATGTTTAACTATAATTAACATAAAATTACATTTGTACCCCTAAATACATAAATTACATAATGTATTATTAATACTAAAAAAATTTCCTTAAAATTATTTAGTCATCTAAAAATTATTTTCTCAAAATTAAATTTCTCAATATAATTAAAACATAAAAGCAACTAATAATTTCTTCTAAAAAAAATATATAATTTAACCTAATAATCACATTTGGCATAAACTCAAAAATATTTATAAAAATAGTATAAAAATCACAAAAATTATAATTTGAGTTCTAAATTTAATAACATTTAATAATAACCTCAATTATCAAAATTTTATAATTTTTACAAATAATTGTCGAAATTAATAAAAATATTAATTAAGTACCCTAAATTTACAAAAACTTATAATTAACACCAAAATTTCTAAAACCTTAAAAACAATCCCAAACATTACAAATATAAAATCTTAATTACTCTAATTTCACTAATTAAACCAAAGAAAAATCCAATAAATTCAAATAAAAATTAAATAAAATTATACAAAATTCTGTAAATTAAGGAAAATTCAAAAAAATATTTAAAAAAATTCGAACTTGAACAACTAAATGGCATAACTCAACATTTAACTAAGAACAACTCAAGATCAACACCCAATTCCATTCAACAACCAGAAAATGACCTAAAAACAACCTAAGAACAACCCAGCACAACTCACCTTCAACCTCCAATTCCGACTGTAATATCCCGTGTTTTTAAATATTTTTAATACTGCATCGGGATATGTAGTGTTAATAATTTTTGTATATATTTATGATATTTCATGAGTTGTTATTTAATTAAAATTTATTTTTAATTATTTTATATTATTTTAAGCACTTTACATAAAATTTTCCCGGGATTTACATTTTCGGGGAAATTGATACGTAAATAATTTAATATTAATTATTTTAAACAATTTTACGGACTTGCATGAACTCATATGTATTTTTAAAAGTACTAAATAACGTATATATGTGTATTTATTTATTTAACTAGGGTTTAATTAATTATCCTAATATTTTATTATTTATTAATTAGTTTTAATATTATTTAATTATTTTTAATGTATAAATTATTTAATATATTAAATTATATGTGTGTGGTGTATATTTAATGTGTGTGAGCTTATATTATTTTAATATATAGTGTAAAAGTATATATATATATATATATATATATATATATATATATATATATATATATATATATATATATATATATATACATATACATATACATATAATATTTAAACAAAAAAATAAAGTTTGAGTTATTTACGGTTTTACCATTCTTCCCTCTCCTTCTTCCCGATCGTCCTCCTCGCCGTTCCGCCGTCTATCACGTCATTCTCTTGCCGTCGGTGTGCCTCCCGACGTACCACCTCCTTCCTTCAGCTATTCCGCCGCCAGCAGAGCCCATTTCCAGCATTGGGAAGCTCATTTTGGCCGGAGAAGCCGAAACTCTTGTCACCGTCGTTCACAGTGTTTTCGGCCACCATTTTCGACACCGCCGGTATCTTTCTTCTCCTTGAGTTCTGGTGAGTGTGATTCCAAGCTTTTTTTACTTGAAATGGTCTAGATTTGCTTAGGTTTCGATTTTGATAATTCGGCCATTTTAGGGTTCTTGATTTTTTTGAACTTTGAATTGATTGATTCATGAAGAATTCCTTAACAAATATTGTTCCCCTTAGCTTAATATTCATTTTTTGAATTTTTGTAGAATTTTTGGGAATTATTTTTATTTTTGGGTATTTTTGAATATTTTATTATTATTTTCTAATTTTCGAAAATTAATTAATTAAATTATGAAATTGTGTTTTATGATAAATATAGGTGTTGAAATGAATTATATAAATTTATTTGGAATTTTTATGAATTTCTATGTATTTATTTTGAATTTAATTAGTTTATGTAATTTTGATAAAATAGGGTTAATTGTGTTTTTAATTGAAATTAATTAGTTAATTGAGTTTAATTGTTGATATTATTGATAAAAATTTTTATAAAATTAATTTTGTGCAATTATATTATTTTTGGTGAATTTTTGAAGTAATTTTAGTATATTTCTATATATAGGGGCATTTTGGTAATTTTACCCTAAATTGGCTAGAAATGTAATTAAATTGCTTTTAATAGTTATTTAAGGTATAAAATTATTTCTACAAATTATTTAGTATTTTTAACTAATTAAAACTATTTTTCATAAATTATTTTCAAATAAATATATAATATACGATTTTTCTAATAAAATGAGTTTTTATCGATTTTTGCTGTGCTTTAGGGTTAATTACGTAATTTATACTTATTAAATGTATTTCTATGATATAAGGATATTTTCGATATTTCTGTATTATTTTGTGAATTGTGGACCTCGGTCGGTGATTTGCAGTTTGGAGTTTGACCGAGGGATTGTGGTTATGTTTTGTATCTGTTTTTTGAAGTATGTTTCTTTGCAGGGCCGGCTCTACTCTTTGAGTAGAGAGATGTCTGTTTTACAGGGGAGGTTCTGCCGAATTTTTGATAGGATTCTCGTAAAACGTGATGTCCGGTCAAACCCTAATTTTGATTCTGTGTCCAATATTCTAGATTGAGTTTCTAGAATTTTCTATTAGGTTTATTCTGATGTCTGTTATTTTTGTATGTTTAGTTGCACCGAGACCGAGGCCTAGTGACCAGGACTGTCCGACCCATCTCGAGGAGCGCACTAAGTGTGAGTTACTATTCTATATATATATGTTTTAGGCTGCATGATTTAGAAATGTATGTTTTATTTTGATTAAATATGCATAAATAACTCAATTAGTATTATTTTTAGTTTATTGTTGGTTTATCTTTGGTTTATTTTTGATATATTTTAAATTATATGCATGTTTTATTAAACATTTATACTTAAAATATTTTTAAATATATTTCTAATTTATTTTGCAATTATATTGGATTTATTTGACGTATATATACTCGAAATATACCTGGTTTACTTTTGGTATATTTCTAGTATATATATGGTTTATGTTGCTATTTTATTCAATTCATGCATCATTTATTTTTATGAATGTATGTTTTATGTTTTAATGAAGGATGTCAATAATAGTGGGCAGCACTAAGACCGAGTATGTACCGGTACGCTTATAGCATTTAGGCTATATTACTAACTATTTATGGATATTGATTGGATTTGATTTATTTGTTGTGTGAGATATGATTTGGGAGTGTGATTGCTGGAGCTCGGTTGACCAAGTGTCTCGGGGCCAATCACACTGACAGTAAGACTGCTGGAGCTCGATTGACTTAGTGTCTCGGGGCCAGTCTACTGTCCAAATGGAATAAGTGAATATATTTAGAATAAGTGAGCCTGTATGGCTAGAGTGTTGTTTAACACTGCTTTGAGGTTGCGATATTCTAGGATTCTATTTGATCCTTCATAAACAGTGATTTTCAATAAATATATAAAATGATTTTATTGCATTTGTGTGTAATTGCTTGTATACATACATATTATATATATATTATTGACTGTATGGATTGTCATTTAGTATGCATGTATATATATTATAGTAATTCACTCAGTGAGGTCTGACTCCCCTCCGTTGACTATTTTTCAGGAGAGTCATCATCTTTAGACCTCAATAGCAGGCCTGTACGCCGGATTTCTTCCGCTCTGGCTTCTTTATGTAAACTGCTCATTTGAGTTTATTTTATTAATCTAGACACTGCAATAGTTATATAAATTTGCGAGATATGTACTTTAAACATTCGAACTGGATTGTATTAAAAGAGTTTATTTATATATGTTTGAGGATTTGATTTAAATCCCGTGGTAGATCATTATTTTGATTTTTATGATTTTATTCTGCTGCACAGTATTTTACTTAATTGTGTTATTATTACTAGTGCATGTGTTATTTTATTTTAGGCTTGCTACGGGCTTCGGATTCGAAAGAATTCCCGTTCCCTAGCGCTGGTCATGGCCCCTATTTTGGGTCGTGACACCGACACCAGAGGTGAGTTGCAGCGGTGGTTTCCGGCTTGGACTGATGCCAGAGAGGATGAGGGAAGCTGGGGAAGCTTTGGTGGCACTAGATCAACTCGAATCGAGAGGGACCGAAGGTGAGGAAGAGAAACAGCAGCAGCAGCACCGCCTGGAAGCTTCAAGCTCACGGTGGCAATGGAGTTTTGGTGGTGGAGAAGGAGATGGCGCAGTGAGGGGGAAGACGGAGGCCGTGGGGAAGCGGAGCTACAGGATGGTGACAGCTTGGGGTTGACGGGAGGGGAGGTAAGCTTCCTTCCTTTTTTTTTTGTTCTTAACTATATATATATATATATATATATATATATATATATATATATATATATATATATATATATATATATATATGTAAATATAGGTCTATGTACATGTATATTTCTCTAATAGTATATACTTTATATTTATACACACATGCATGTCCATATATATATATATATATATATATATATATATATATACATATATGTACTAGCAACTCATAAAACAACCATGAATTTCATATAGTTAATAATAATAATAATAATAATAATAATAATAATAATAATAATAGTAATATAGCTATCTAATTAACAACTATTTAATATAATTTAAAATTATTTGCTAATTATGCAAATTAAATGTTTATTTTTATTTATACAAAACGTAGGTGTAATACCCTATATATTTACTTACATAAAAAGGGGTATTTTTATCAAATCATATTATTAATAATTACTTTTTCATCATATTATATATATATATATATATGTGTGTGTGTGTGTGTGTGTGTGTGTATAGATATATTTAAGTAGGGTTTAAATTGTTATAAGTGTGTATAGTGGTAGGTTGTATGATACATATATATATGTATGTATATGTGTATATATATATATATATATACCCATTAGAACCCGAAGAAAAACCCATCTCCTGTCTCACACCCCCCCTCCCCCTTCATTCACCATCATCACCGACACTCCCTTCACTGGCGCCACCCTCACCTCCATCAGAGGACCTGTGCTCGCCACCTTCTTCGAGCAGTCTGCTGCTACTGCCTTCTCCTTCCTCGCGACAGGACTTCCTTCTCCTCGCACAGCAATTAGCTCTGGTCCCTTGCGTGCACGCGACAGCACCTTCCACCAACTTCATCTCCCTCCGCCTGTCATGTGCTGTTGCCTTGCTTGAGCTGCTCCACCCTCCCTATTTTTCGGTGACAGTGAGCCCTTACTCCTTCTCTGTCTCGGCAGCTTGAAGGTGAGTAATGCTCACCCTATTTCTTTCTTTTTCTTCCTTGATCTTGAATATTTTTGGTTGATTATCTAAATATAGGGTGTTGTTAGTGTAATGAGGATGATAATTGCTCATTTGGATTTTTTTTTTGGGAATTATTTGAATTTTTCAGAATTTTGTTTGAATTTTTGTCATTTTAATTACTTGATTTTATTCTATTCTTAAGTGTAATTAGTGATTAGGTTAAATATAGTTAAGTATTTTTGAGTTTATTAATTTTATTTAGGGTTTTAGAAATTTTTGGTGTTAATTAGAGATTTATGTAAATTTTAGGTATTTAATGGGTAATTATGCTAATTTAAAAAATTATGGTTAAAAAAATTATGAAATTTTAATAATTGAGGTTATTAGTGAATGTTATTAATTTTAGAACTCAAATTATAATTTTTGTGATTTTTATACTATTTTTATAAATATTTTTGAGTTTATGCCAAATGTGATTTTTAGATTAAATAATATTTTTGGGAGAAAAATTTTTCGTTGATTGTATGTTTTAATTATATTAGGAAGGTTTATTTTGAGAAAATAATTTTTGGGATGATTAAATAATTTTAAGGAATTATTTTTAGTATTAATAGCACATTATGTAATGTATGTATTTTAGGGGGATAAAAATGTAATTTTACACTAAATATGGTAAAATATATTTTTTAATTAGTTTTATTAATATTTAAAGGGTTTAGACAATTTTTATAAATTAATTAATATTTTTATTTAAGTAGTTAAATTTTAAATATTAAATTTCAAATAATATATATATATATATATATATATATATATATATATACATATATACATTACAATGGTTTTAATTTGGGTTATAATTATATTTATATTTTGATGATGGAATGCAAATTTAATTGTTTAATTTTGAATAATTGAGATTTTGTATAATTTTATTTATTTTTAGTATATGTGTATGGGAAATATGTGTTTGAGAAATAAATATTTTTAATTCTCGGTATCTTTTTGAGTTGTGATCTCGGTCAGGGCAAATTGTAGTTTTGGGAGCCCGACTCGAGTGTGGATGTTGTGGATATTAGAAGTGCATTTTTTATGCAGGTCTGGCTCTATCTTCGGTAGAGAGATGTCCGTTTTACAGAGGAGACTCTGTCGAAATTTTGGTAGATTTTCTCGTAAAATGTGATATTCATAAAATTTCTACCGTTAGTTAGGTTATATCCTGTCTATCGAGTCTTGCCCACTTTCCTCGAGTCAGCCTAAAATTTCATTGTTTTGTTGACTATTGATTTCGATTTTATAGTCATATTCTAAAAGTCGATTCATTATTTTTCTTTTAGAGCATATCGGAGCAGAAGCTGTGAGACCGAGGCAGACGCGTGGTCGTCAGCCTTCGCATTCATCCTGTAAGTCGATAGAATGATCTGTGCATGTGTTTTAATTAACAAATGTGTGCGCTTATATTTTAACATTGATTATATGCTTTATTTAATTTAATACTATTATTTAAGCTTTAAACGCAGTTTATTTATTTAAAATCGATTTTGAGAAATTTTGGTAAAACGGGCTACCTGGTGGGCTTCACCAAGACTATGTGCACATGGTGGAGATTGAGAGATGGATCTGATATATGAATGATTGATGAATGTTAAACTGGGACGGGTGCCTCGATGGAAGCCTTTGCTCTCGGGGACCGCCAGTGATTGTAAGGTTAATAATGGACTGGGATGGGTGCCTCGGTCGATGCCTTTGCTCTCGGGGACCGCCAGTACCATATATTTGGATTAAGTGAATGACTACGGCTTGGTGTCTCGGTTGATGCCTTTGCTCTCGGGGACCGGTAGTCTAGTTGGAATAAGTGGGCCCAGTTGGCCATTTAGATTTTGGGTTTAAGGTTCTACCGAGATTTTCAAAAACTATACTTATACATTATAAATTATTTTCACTATAAACATATATAGTTTTCAAAGGTTTTCAAACCATACAACTCTTTTTATTGACCTACTCAGTGAGGTCTGATTCCCCTCAATTTATTTTTTTCAAGAGCTTGGGAGTTCGACCTCAGACTACCTCCACACCGGGTTTCTTCTTCACCGGCTATTTTATGTAGGTCATTGTAAGCTGTACTGTGTGTTAATCTAGGTTGCTGCAGTAGTATATGTAATAAAGATTTGTATGGTTTAAACATAATTGTGAAATTTATTTGTGTAAACCACGCTTATGTATAAGATTTAAATTTGATTTATAATATGAGACATTGAAGCACATTATATTTAAATAGTTGAATTTGTGTATTTTGAGAAAAATCAGTTTGATAATGTGTTCTGTTTTAAAATAAAGTTTTAAATTGTAAAGAGTTGTTTATCTTTTCTTTAAGGCTTACTACAGATTTCGGGGGCCTTATGCCTTCCCATTCCCTAGTGTCGGTCACGTGCCACTCGGGTTCGGGTCATGACAGTAGGGTATTACACTAATCCAGTGACAATATGCCTCATTGAGATCAATGCCTTTCTAGCCTGAACAACACGCCAAATAGAACACAAAACAAAGTATGTACTACATACTTTTGTGTTAGTCTTCAAGCACTATAACATGAATAGTTCATCAGGAGAAACCCTAGTACTATCTTTTCTTTCAAAGATTGTATGTGCCATGAATTTATGCATGATTAAATATGAGTGATCTTTGATCAAACCACTAGTCTTTATTTGACCCTCACAAACTTTATCACCTTCAGTGATTTCATGCCAAAAACTACTCATATTATAATCCATAGGAGGTTGACAAACACCTCCTTAAGGAAAACCAAAGATTTGAGACATAATTTCATAGTCGAATAAGTATTCTTTCCCAAAGAACCTACATGAAAAGATCCCTAAAGGTGCATCTAGAATCTTAAATGTAGTGTAAAATTCTATTGTGAGTTCAAAGAATAAGTCATATTGGGTTGTAGCCAATTTAAACCACCCCAATTTATTGCAAAACACATCTATGGTTCCCTTAATACCCATATTCAATTGTACCTCATCATCAAAGTATTTTGGCTTACTGAAATTTCTCTTGACTAAGGAGCAGAATCTCTTCCCTTCCTCTTCAGAACAAATAGCAGAGAAAGCTTCATAATCATCCTTCATGTCCTTAGGCTTACCCTTGCCATCACTAAGCTTCTTTCCTTGAAATTGTGTCTTTGTTCTAGCCATCATAACAATGTTAGTACTAAAATAAAAAAAATAAAAGAGAATGGAATTAACAAGAACAAAAACAAAAGTTAGCAAAGTTTAAATAATAAATAAAAAAAAAATTACAAGAAACAAAACACTCAAATAAAATAAAAATTGCTCACCCATTAATTCGGGAAGTTTAGCTCACTTAGGAAACTAAAATCAACTAAACTCCTAATGGAACAAGGAAACAACATAAAAATAAATAAAATCACAACTAACAAGCTCATAAAATAAAAAAAATTAATTCCACCCCCACACATAAAATGTGCAATGTCCTCATTGCAACATTTATAACAGGAAAAATTTGAGGAATTCGACTATTTCGGTGCATCAAGTCGTAGGGCCGTGTGCAAAATGCGCACTGTCATGCTACCTGATTGGCATCGTATCACGCACGGCCGTGTGCCAAATGTGCACGGCCATGCTACTTGCTAGCACATTTTTTTTTGGTAGTACAAACCTCCCATATTTATTGCATAATTGGAAGAAAAAATAATAAAGGGAAAAATAAGAAAAAGTAACATTCCTAAAATAAAAATCCTTGAAAAAAAAAAACAACTTAGACAAAAACATACTTCAATTCAAAACATGAAACATAACACATAACATTCCACAAAACATTACAATTAAAAAGACCGAAAACACATAAAATAAACATTGTTCAAGCTAGACCTAAACACTTCAAAACAAGGTCTTCATTCCTCCCTTTCATCCTCAGAGGAGTACTCTTATGCTGTCATATCTTCATCATACGGGAATGGTGGTGGGATAAAATTCTGAGAGCTGAAATAGGTGTTAAGGTTATGGTTAATCATCTGCAATGTACGATTCATTTGCCTAGAAGTATGACCCATTCCGACCACTTCAGAATTCAGCTCCCCTACGTTGGAATCGATGACTCCAATTTGCAACTCCAAGCTGTCCAGCCTTTCTATCACATTATTCAGAGAAGCATTGTCATGACCCAAACTAGGAGTCATGACCGGCACTAGGGAATGGGAATTCTTTCGAATTTGGAACTCGTAGCAAACCTTAAAATAAAATAAAACATACAATAATCATAATAACATAAATAAAATATTTTGCAGCGAAAATAAAATTATAAATAGAAATAAAACAATAATCCACCAATAAAATTAAATGAACATCCTCATCTCATATAAATAATCCTTTAATACAAATCCAGTTCAAATCTTTAAAATACATAACTCACACAAATATAATACATAAACCCCATAACTGTTTACAACTGCTGCAGTGTCTAGATTATAAAATAAAGCTCAGATAAGCAGTTTACATAGTGAAGCCAGGGCGGAAGAAATCCAGCATATGGGTCTGCTACTGAGGTCTGAAGACGATGACTCTCCTGAAAAATAGTCAACGGAGGGGAGTCAGACCTCACTGAGTGAATTGTTATAATATATTGTAATATCCCAAGTTTTTAAATATTTTTATACTACATCGGGATATGCAATGTTAATAATTTTTGCATATATTTATGATATTTCATGAGTTGTTATTTAATAAAAATTGATTTTTATTATTTTATGTTATTTTAAGTATTTTACGTAAAATTTTCCCGACACTTGCATTTTCAAGGAAATTTTCACGTAAATAATTTACTATTAATTATTTTAAATAGATTTCCGGACTTGCATGAACTCATATATATTTTTGAAGTACTAAATAATGTATATATGTGTACTTATTTATTTAATTAGGGTTTAATTAATTACCCTAATATTTTATTATTTATTAATTAGTTTTAATATTATTTAATTATTTTTTTGTGTATTAAATTTAAAATATTAAATTATATGTGTGTGGTGTATATTTAATGTGTGTGATTTTATATTATTTTAATATATAGTGTAAAGTATATATATATACATATACATTTAATATTAAAACAAAAAAAAAAGTTTGGTTTATTTACAAAAATTGTCATTGTCTTCATCTTCAACCTGCGCGCGTCTCCCTCGCCATCACCGCCGTCTGTCATGCCATTCCCTTGTCGTCGGTGTGCCTCCCGGAGTGCCACCTCCTTCCTCTAGCCGTTCCGCCACCATTCCTTCTCTTCTCCGACGCTGTTTGCCTCTGTCAACGTCTGAAAGCCGAGAGTTTGCATTTTCTTCTTCCCTCGCTATTTCGGCCACCATTTTCGACATCGCCGGTCTCTTTCTTCTCCTTGAGCTCCAATGAGTGTGATTCCAAGCTTTGTTTCACTTAAAATGGTCTTGATTTGCTTAGGTTTCAATTTTGGTAATTCGGCCATTTTAGGGTTCTTGATTTTTTTGAAATTTGAATTGATTGATTCATGAAAAATGCCTTAACAAATCTTGTTCCCCTTAGCTTAATCTACATGTGTGAATTTTTGTAGAATTTTTGGAGATTATTTTGCTTTTTGGGTATTTTTGAATTTTTTATTATTATTTTCTAATTTTCGGAAATTAATTAATTAAATTATGAAATTGTGTTTTATGATAAATTTAGGTGTTGAAATGAATTATAGAAATTTATTTGGAATTTTTATGAATTTCTATGTAATTATTTTGAATTTATTTAGGTTTATGTAATTTTGGAAAATAGGGTTAATTGTGTTTTTAATTGAAATTAATTAGTTAATTGAGTTTAATTATTGATATTATTGATAAATATGTGGAGAAAATTAATTTTGGATAATTATACTATTTTTGGTGAATTTTTGAATGAATTTTAGTATATTTATATATATAGGGGTATTTTGGTAATTTTATCATAAATTGACTAAAAATGTAATTAAATTGGTTTAATAGTTATTTAAGGTATAAAAATGATTTCTACAAATTATTTAGTATTTTTAATTAATTAAAACTATTTTTCGTGAATTATTTTCAATTATATAAATAATATACAATTTTTCTAAATAAAATGAGTTTTATCGGTTTTTAATGTGTTTCAGGGTTAATTATGTAATTTCTAGTTATAAAATGTATTTCTATGATATAAGGGCATTTTTGATATTTTCATAATTGTTCTGTGATTGTGGACCCCGATCGGTAGACTGTAGTTTGGAGTCCGACCGAGGGGTTATGATTGTAATTCTGCGTTTATTTTCGAAGTGTGTTTCTTTGCAGGGCCGGCTCTACTCTTTGAGTAGAGAGATGTCCATTTTATAGGGGAGGTTCTATCAAATTTTTGGTAGAATTCTCGTAAAATGTGATGTCCGGTCGAACCCTAATTCTAATTCTGTGTCTAATATTCTAGATCGAGTTTCTAGGATTTTCTGTTAGGTTTATTCTGATGTCTGTTATTTATTGTTTGTTTAGTTGCGCCGAGACCGAGGCCTAGTGGACCAGGCCCGTCGGACCTATCTCGAAAAGCGCACTAAGTGTGAATTACTATTTTATATATATGTACTCTAGGGTGCATGATTTTAGAAATATATGTTTTATTTTAATTAAATATGCATAATGATTTAATTAATACTTAAGTTTATTTTTAGTTTATTTTTGGTATATTTTGGTATATTTTCAAATTATATGCATGTTTTATTATAAATTATTCTTAAAATGTTTTAAGTATATTTATAGTTTATTTCCAATTTATTTTGTAACTATATTGGATTTATTTGACGTATATATACTCAAAATATACCTGGTTTACATGCATATAATTTGGAAATAAATCTAAGTAATGATTAAACTATATATGCATATTTTAATCAATGAAAACATACATTTCTAAAACATGCACCCTAAAACATATATATATAAAATAACAACTCACTATTATTGCGCTCCTCGAGATGGGTCAGACAGGCCTGGTCCACTAGGCCTCGCTCTCGGCGCAACTAAACAACAAACGATAACACGACATTAGAATGAATCTATCGAAATTTTTAGAAACTCGATCTAGAATACTAAACACAGAATTAGAATCAGAATTCAACCGGACATCACATTTTACGACAATTCTACCAAAAATTTGGCAGAACCTCCCCTATAAAATGGACATCTCTCTACTCAAAGAGTAGAGTCGGTCCTGTAAGGAAATACACTTTGAAATAACATAATTCACAACCCCAAAATCCCTCGGTCGGACTTCAAACTACAATTCACCGACCGAGGTCCACAATTCACAGATAATTACAGAAATACTGAAAAATACCAAAAATACCAAAATACCCTTCAATACTCACAATATAGCAAATTTAAATATTCAAATGCTAAAAATATGTATTTAACTGATAAATACACAAAAACCATAATTTTAATAAAATATTATTAAAAATTGGTAATTCTCAATAAATTCATAAATATTGACCAAAATACATTTTATAAATCCAAATTACATAATTAACCCTAAAACTTACTAAAAATCGATAAAAACTCATTTATTTAGAAAAATCGTATATTATATATAATTTGAAAATAATTTACGAAAAATAGTTTTAATTAGTTAAAAATACTAAATAATTTGTAGAAATCATTTTTATACCTTAAATAACTATTAAAACCAATTTAATTACGTTTTTAGCCAATTTAGTGTCAAATTACCAAAATACCCCTAGTTTCGTAAATTCACTAAAATTAATAAAAAATCCACCAAAAATAGTATAATTACTCAAAATTAAATTTCTCAACATATAATTCATTAATATCAATAAATATACTCAATTAACCAATTAATTTCAAATAAACATATAATTAACCTAATTTTCCAAAAATTACATAAACTAAATAAATTCAAAATAAATATACAAAATTCAAAAAAATTACAAATAAATTTCTAAAATTCATTTTAACACCTATAAACACCATAAAACACAATTTCATAATTTCTTTAATTAATTTTTGAAAATTAGAAAATATTAATAAAATAATCAAAAATTCACAAAAATCAAAATAATTCCCAAAAATTCCACAAAAATTTAAATAGGTAGATTAAGCTACAAGGATCAATGTTTGTGAAGGAAGATTTCATGAATCAACCAAATTGAAGCTCAAAAAATTTAAGAACCCTAAATGGCCGAAATTATAAAATCAAAACCTAGGGAAATCTAGACCATTTCAAGTGAAACAAAGCTTGAAAATGGACTCACCGGAGCTCAAGGAGAAGATAGAGACTGGTGGCGTCGAGTTTGGTGGCCGGAATCACGTCGATCAAAGCTAGGGTCAATTTTCAGCTTCTCGAGTTGTTGCAGCATTCACCGACGCTGAAGAGGGTGGAAGGAGAGGCTAAGCTATTGGAGGAAGGTGGTGGACGTCCGGCAAGCACTCTGAACGGCAGTGAACAGAGTCGCGCAATGAGGAGAAGGGAAGAAGGCAACCAGACGTGAGGGAGAGGGTCGGGGGCACGATTTGTAAATTTGAGGAAGTTTATATAATAATAATAATAATAATAATAATAATAATAATAATAATAATAATAATAATAACAATAATAATAATAATAATAATAATAATAATAATAATAATAACTTTAACATTTTATTATCAAAATATATTAATATTATACTTAGAAAAATTACACACCACATGTTTAAAATAAACAATATATATACATATACACATATATATACATAACACATGTTAATTAAAAATGAAAACTATATAATATATATACATAATTAAAAATAATTAATAAACCCTAATGCTAAATATATATATATATATATATATATATATATGCATGTATATGTATATATATAAATATGATAAGTAAAATCATGCATGGAATCATGCAATTATATAAAATGGACTAACGTAAATAACAAATGTTTATTTAGGTTTTAATTTTTCCAAAAATAAATTTCTCAGGAAATTTTTACGTAAATATCTTAAAATAATTAAGAATAATTAAAATGACTTAATAAATAACAAACTCATGAAAATAATCATAAATATATATAAAAATTATTAACACTGCATATCTCGATGTAGTTTTAAATTATCTAAAAACTCGGGATATTACAAGCATATTCCTCTTCCTCTTCATTTTGCTCTATAGGTGCAAGTGGGATAAGAAAAGCTCTCCTAGTATGGTCCACTCTAACCATTCCCATGGATTCCATTATACCAGTGTCAATGAAGTGACGACCCGGGACCATTTTAAAAGGCATGTTCTCGATGTCAAAGTTTAAGTACTTTGCTATAGTTGTTGCTAGTCCTCCCACTTTAATAGCCCCAATAGCTTTTGTAGCAATATCTCTCAATTTCCCAACTAAAGCATGACAAACATCAAGTTTTTTATCATTCACCATACAATATAAAATGTTTAGCTCAGTGGTGGTAACCATAGAGTCACCCTCTTTCCTTGGAAACAAATAATGTGCCATGAGCCTATGAAGGTACTTGAGTGCGAGCAATCGAATCCTTGATTCTTTTATTAACCGAGCCTCATAAAAAACTCCCCTTTCCCCGGTTAATTCTCTCCAAAACTCATTCCTATCATATGCAACATTAGCATCCTGATTTTTAGGAAAATGAAATACATCATAGATTTCAAACAAACCTAGAGTATGCTCCTCATTCCCCAAACAAAAAGTAAGCATAAGGGTATGATCATTAACTCAAAAGAAGAGAGAAATTCATAAGTGGGGATGGCATAAGAAGGATTCTGCATCAAAATAAAATCATTCCACCCCATCCTATGAATATACAAATTAATCTCATCTAACAACCCAATTTCAGTCAAGGATGTGGCACTCAAATATCTATTTGGCACAATCTTCTTACTCATCATTGTTTGAAACTTATTCCTATGCTCACCATGCCTAAATTGAATTTGAGAGGGGAAAGGTTTTACCATTTGTTCCTCATTATCACTACCCGAATTATTAGAAGTTCCACCATGTCTTACTCTTTTGGAAAGATTAGGTTGTTTCCTTGCTATGCCCTTCCTCCTTTGATCTTTCTCTATGAGACTTCCTTAAAAAATTGAGAGAATATGTAGAATGGAGAATGGTGTAGGAAATGGTGTAGAGAATGATTTTTTAGAGAGGAGGTGAGTGTTTATATAGAGAGTGGGATGATGGGGAATTGGGTCAAATTTAATAAGAAATTAAAAAGGTGGTCAAGGGTTAGGTTTTCTAGAGCTTAGGAAGTGGAAAAGTGGTCAAAATTGGAGTCCCTAGGGTTTTTAGGAATTGTGGAGTGTTGGGAAGTGGAAAAGTCCACTTAAAATAAAATTTCGTGTCTTTTAAAAAAATAGGTCTGTCTCATCACACGGCCATGCATGAAATGCGCATAGCCGTGTGTTAAGCAGGCGCATGGCCGTGTGACCTGACTGGCAAAAAATGACGACGCAAGACGCACGGCCATGTGCATTTTCAGCACGGCTGTGTGACCTGTACATGCATACTTCAAAAAATTCACTGAATTAAAAATTCAACACATATAGACAAGCAATGCACTACAAATTTAAATTACAAGTCACTCAAAACAACATTCCACTAAACATTTAACTCACAAGACTTCTTCTAGAGCTCCAACCTTTCTCTTATTCCTTGAAATACATAAGAAACAATCATAAAAAATAGAATAAACTTGCAAAAAAAAAATGAAATAATCAAACAATAAAATAAAATAATAATAATAATAATAAAAATAATAATACTAATACAAATAAAAAATATAGTCTTGGTTGAGCCCCCAAGAAGCGCTCTTTTAATGGTCCATGAGCTAGACCATAAAATTAATCATCTAGTTAATTCCTTCAAGTATGAAACTTGATGGAACTCCTCAAATGTGCTTCCATGGTATAGGTTTAACCTTTGCCCATTCACTTTAAATGTGTCTCCTCTTGTATTGCTCAATTCCACAGCTCCATGTGGATATGAATGAGTCACTGTATACGGTCCTGTCCATCTACTTTTCAACTTTCCAGGGAACAATCTGAGTCGTGAGTTGAACAACAAAACTTGATCACCTTCCTTAAACTCCTTGATTCTTACTCTTGCATCATGCCATCTCTTAGTACGTTCTTTATAAATCCTTGAATTTTTATAAGCAGCTTCTCTTATCTCTTCAAGTTCATTCAACTGTAACATTCTTCTCTCAACTACCTTCCTGAAGTCAAAATTCAAGGCTTTCACTGTCCAGTAGGCCTTATGTTCAAGCTCAACGGGAAGATGACATGCCTTGCTATAAACCACCCTGAAGGGAGACATCCCAAGAGGTGTTTTGTAAGCTGTTCTGTAGTAGCATAACTCAACTGAGTATCTATCAATGTTCGGCTCGCATAATAGATCACATGCAACCTATTCTCCTTTCTTTGGCCAAGAACGACTCTTATTGCATGATCACTGGCATCACACATTAGCTTAAATGGTAGGCTCCAATTTGGTGCCATCACTATAGGAGCAGAAACAAGTGCTTGTTTCAACCTATCAAAAGCCAATTTGCAATCATCGGTAAAATCAAAAGGTGAATCTTTTTCAAGTAACTTACAAAGGCGTTTTGAGATTTCTGAGAAATCCTTGATAAATCGCCTATAGAAGCCTGCATGACCAAGAAAACTCCTAATCCTTTAACATTTGTAGGGTACTACAGCTTCTCAATTGCCTTCACCTTTGCTTTATCAACCTAAATGCCTTGAGCTGAAATCTTATGTCCAAGTACAATACCTTCATCTACCATGAAATTGCACTTTTCCCAATTCAGCACCAAATTTGTTTCCTCACAACGTGCTAGAACTTGCTCCAAATTGCTCAGACATTGTTCAAATGAGTTTCCATAGATAGAAAAATCATCCATGAAAACATCCATGATCTCCTCCACTAAATCTGCAAATATAGCCATCATACATCTCTGAAAAGTTGCAGGAGCATTACATAACCCAAATGGCATCCTCCTGTATGTAATGTGCCATAAGGACATGTAAAGATAGTCTTCTCTTGATCTTCTGGAGCTATTGCAATTTGATTATAGCCTGAGTAACCATCCAGGAAGCAGTAAAAAGTATGTCCTGCTATCCGCTCCAACATTTGATTAATAAAGGATAATGGGAAATAGTCTTTCCTTGTGGATGAATTTAGTTTCTTGTAATTAATGCACACTCTCCATCCATTCACAACTATTGTAGGAATAAACTCTCCTTCCATATTTTTCACAATTATTATTCCCCCTTCTTTGGCACACACTAAATTGGGCTAACCCAAGAACTGTCAGAGATTGGATAAATAATTCCTGCATCAAGTAGTTTGACCACTTCTTTCTTTACCACCTCTTGCATGTTCGGGTTGAGCCTCCTCTGTCTTTCAATGGTTGGCTTGTGTCCATCCTCCATCAAAATCTTATGCATGCAATAAGAGGGACTTGTTCCTCTTTTATCTAAAATCTGCCAACCAATTGCCTTTATTTTTCTCTTCAGTATGTTCACCAACAAATCCTCTTGCTCTCTGCTAAGTTTAGAAGATATAATCACAGGTAAAGTTTGGTCGCCACCAAGAAAAGTGTACCTTAAATATTGAGGTAACGACTTCAAGTCTAGTTTTAGTGGTTTTATGATTGAGGGTGGTGTGGGTTCAGTGTTTGATAGTTGTATGTGTGGTTGGTACGGGTATTTGAGAGTCACTTCTTCTTGAGAAGATTGTACCTATAAGTGCTTCTCAATATTCTCAACTTCTAAAGACCGTGCCAACCTCCGTTGTTAGACTTCATTCATACATTCATCAATGACTTCAACTCGCATGAAAAAATCTTCATCATAGGGATATTTCATAGTTTCATAGATATTAAACTTACAGCTATCATCCCCCACTCTTAATATGAGAGTTCCATCATAGACGTCAATTATTGCTCTAGCAGTGTAAAGGAATGGCATACCAAGGATTAGTGGAACCTCCTCATCTTCTTCAAAGTCAAGGACTACAAAATCCACTGAAAAAATAAATTTTCTAGCCTTTACTAATACATCCTCCACTATTCCTTTTGGTTCCTTCACTGTCCTATCTATAAGTTGCAATAATGGTTGTAGGTTTTGCTTCTCTTAATCCCAATCTCCTGTAACCAGACAAAGGTATAATATTAATTGAAACTCCAGAATCACATAAAGCTCTTTGAAAATTTAAATTTCCCACAGAATAAGGAATAATGAAACTCCCTAGATACTTCCTTTTTAAAGGAAGTTTCTTCAAGATGATAGCGCTACACTCTTTTGTGAGTGTGATGGTCTCACATTCTTGCAGCTTCTTTTTGTTAGAAATCAATTCCTTGAGAAATTTAGCATACTTAGGCATTTGCGAAAGACATTCCACCAAAGGCATGTTGATGTGGAGTACTTTAAA
Source organism: Mallotus nudiflorus (assembly GCA_947683625.1). Taxonomy (NCBI): domain Eukaryota; kingdom Viridiplantae; phylum Streptophyta; class Magnoliopsida; order Malpighiales; family Euphorbiaceae; genus Mallotus; species Mallotus nudiflorus. The sequence goes on from CANTUR010000234.1 coordinate 781,965, forward strand.
CCTCTCAAAAAATTTAGCAAATTGTTGATCATGCTCCTGTTCCTTCAATCTTTGAGGGTATGGAGCTAGAGGTTTGTAAGGTTTCACTAATGGTAGTGTAGGTTTCTCTACTACTCGTTCCTTATTGTTGTTATCACCTTGTAGCTTCTCCTCTGTTTGCACTTCAACCCATTCATCCTCTTGCTCTTTCTCCTCTTCCTTCTTCTTTTCCTGCTTATATTATATTATTGCTTTTGGGATTTGGATCTTTGTTCCACTTCTCAAGGTGATAGCCTTCAACTATTTTTTGGATTCTTCTCAGTGTTGCTTGGCAAAGAACCTTAATTCATCATTGATAAAGAATTTGCCAACTGCCCCATTTGCACCTCTAAATTATGAATAGAGGAAGAGTGGTTCTTGAACATCAGTTGAGTGTCTTGATACATTTGCTTAAATCTGGCTTCCAACCTCTTTGTAGCTTCATCTTATTGATTCATTTTTATGGACATCACATCCATGAACTTCTCCAACTTACTCTCTAGAGAACTCCCAGAAGATGAATTTTTTTCTTAATGGTAATTTAGTTGTTGGTGTTGCACATTATGCCCTACAAAACCAGGTGGTGCTTATGGCCTCCACTGGTTATTCCCTTGATTACTCCAAGAGAAATTAGGATGATTTCTCTAACTTGAATTATAGGTGTTGTCATCCACTTGGTTCTGTTGTCCTTTAAATTTGTTCACAAAGTTTACATTCTCCATGGACAAGCTTTGCATCATCTGACACTTTATAGTTGGATGACTACCCTGACATAATTCATAAGAGAAAGACAAGTTAAATATGGCATTGATATTCATTTTATCCATTCTTTTAAGTAAAGCATCCATCTTTGCATTTAACATCGTCAAACTGTTAACTTCAATTGCTCCCCCTCTCTTTAGAATAGCTCTCTCACAGGACCAGAGGCTTTGGGTATTAGCCATTTCTTCAAAAAGCTCCAAGGCATCTTCTGGTGTCCTAGACATGATAGTTCCTCCTACTGATGCATCTATGTTTACTCTCACTGCGGGATTGACACCCTTGTAAAAAGATTGTGCCAAATCCCATGAAGGAATCAGCTGTGGTGGACATTATCACTGAAGATCCTTGAATCTATCCTAGCACTCATAAAAACTTTCATCATCTCTTTGATAGAAAGAGTTGATTTCATTTCTAATTTTGAGTACTTTAGTTGGTGGAAAGTACTTATTGAAAAAGGTTGTATAAAGCTCCTGCCATGTGTTTATGGAGTTAGGTGCCAAGCTAGTGAACTATCTTTTTGCTCTATCCATCAATGAAAATGGATAAAAGAATGAGCCTAATTTCTTCTAGCTGTACTCCATTCATTTTGAAGGTCGAACAATACTCCAAAAATATTGTCATGTGACCAATTGGATCCTCATGTGGTAAGCCACTAAACTGTGAGTTTTGAATCATTTGGATTATGGTAGGTTTTATTTCAAAGTTGTTTGCAGCAACCACCGGCCTCACAATCGGAGTTTGGTCACCTTGGACATTAGGACTCATAAAGTCCCTCATAGTTCTATAGGCAACCTACCCATTTTGGCCATCTTGCCCATTGTATGCTTCCCTACCCCCCAAAGGCGGGTTTCTTTCATCTTCCCCTCCATTCATCCTATCTCTATTCTGTCTTCTCTTTCTCTAAATAGTTTTTTTAATCTCTAAATAAAGTGGTATTAACTGGACTCCTTGTCTACTTATGTCACACATTATGTGCATGCAATAACAAGAGTTCCTGTAAAACCAAAAAAAATAAAAACAACAGTAAAAAATAACGTCTAAATCAAACAACACAAAATTCTCAATAATATCAATTTGGCAATCCCCGACAACGGTGCCAAAAACTTGATTGGGGTTTCCGCAAGTATACAGATTTGTACAAGTAGTAATTAAATATCGATCCCTCAAAGATTGCAGATTGACTACAATGATACTAGTTATGTTTGTTTGTTTAAACAATGAAAAAAGGTATTTTGAATTAAACTAAAAATTAAACTAAGACAAAACACAGAAAATCACAATGAAATAACAATCACTTTAGAGAGCTAAGGTTCTTATTACTAATTCAACATTTATTTAAAATCAATTTACTGCTAAGCCATACCTAACCTTAATCCAATTTGAGGGTTTCCCAAGAATCATAGGCTTTCCTCCTAAGATAACCCTATGATTAACCAAGTAAATTGACATTCTTAGATTTAAAGCTCCCGCCTACTAAGTGTTCGGTTAACCCAGTTTAAGCATCAACCCTTAATCAATATTAGTTGCTTAAGTGTTTCTCAACTAAGAAAGCATCTAACAGGTTATTGTTTAAATCCAATACAACCTATCTCTCGATCAAGTTTTATTGTGTATATTCAATCAAAGGGTGATCAATCCTAAAAAGACATTAAGTTCAACAACAACCAAAGGATCTAGATTAATGGCTTAGGTTTAATTATGATTAGCCTATGGTTGAATTGAAACAAGAACCCTAACTAATAATTTAGCTACTCATGTTAATTGTAAGAGATAAAGAAGAAGAATAAAAGAAAACAGACATCATCATCCACTTCTAGACCACTTGAACTTATACATATGGATTTGTTTGGACCAACTAAAGTTGCTAGTCTTGGTGGAATTCACTATGTTTATGTATTGGTTAATGACTACTTTAGATACACTTGGGTGTGTTTTCTTGCTCATAAGAATGATGCATTTAAAGCTTTTGAAAATTTTTCAAAAAGAAAAAGGATTTTGTATTTCATCCATTAGAAGCGATCATGGAACTGAATTTGAAAATGAATTTTTCAAAAATTATTGTAATGAAAATGGTATTTCTCATACATTTTCATCTCATAAAACTCCTCAACAAAATGGGGTAATTGAAAGGAAAAATAGAACTCTTGCGAAAATGACTAAAATAATGCTTTATAAGTATAATTTACCTCTATACTTTTAGGCGGAAGCCGTTAACACATCTTGTTATATTTCAAACTGAGTTTTCCAAAGTCCAATTTTAAATAAAACATCTTATGAGCTATGGAACAATAGAAAACCCAAAATCTCATATCTAAGAGTATTTGGATGCAAGTGCTTTATATTAAACACTAAGGATAATCTTGGAAAATTTGATTCCAATGTCGATGAAGGAATTTTTCTAGGCTATTCCATCTCTAGCAAAGCATATAAAAGAACTCTAGTAGTTGAAGAGTCAATGCATGTGGTATTTGATGAATCAAACTCACTTAATCCTAGAAAGGATATTTGTAGTGTTGATGATCTTGTATGTGATAATGAAATTGTGGAAACATAAAAGGAAAATGCTAGTAAGCCTTTGGAACTTAAAGATCCAAGCAAGAAGGAAAATGAGGAGACATCTCAACCTACCTTGAAGGATGAACTTCCAAAGGATTGGCAATTCAAGAAAGCTCATCCATAAGACCTTATCATAGGTGACATTACAAAAGGGGTAATCACTATATCTAAATTAAAGTCAATTGTTAATTTAGTTTTCATTTCTCAAATTGAACCTAAATATGTTGATAATGCTTTGAGTGATGAATTTTGGGTCCTTACTATGCAAGAATAGTTAAATCAATTTGAGAGAAATAAGGTTTGGACTTTGGTTTCTAAACCTAAACATCATCCTATTCTTGGCACTAAATGGGTGTTTAGAAATAAGATGAATGAACAAGGTGTCATAACTAGGAACAAAACTAGACTAATAGCTAAAGGTTATAATCAAGAGGAAGACATTGATTATAATGAAACCTTTACCCCCGTTGCAAGGTTAGAAGCTATTAGGATGCTACTTGCATTTGCATCATACGTGGATTTTAAACTTTATTAAATGGATGTTAAAAGTGCATTTTTAAATGGTTTTATTGAAGAAAAGGTATATGTTGAACAACCTCTGGGTTTTGAAAATTTTGACTCTCCAAATCATGTTTTTAAACTTTCAAAAGCACTATATGGATTGAAACAAGCTCTAAGAGCTTGGTATGAAAGATTGAGTAACTTTTTACTAAAGAAAGGTTTCTTTAAAGGAAAGGTTGACACAACTCTTTTCATAAAGAAATCCAAGCATGATTTTTTAATTATTCAAATTTATATTAATGATATTATTTGCGGTGCTACTAACCATTGCTTGTGTAAGGAGCTCTCAAAATTAATGCAAGGAGAATTTAAGATGAGTATGATGGGAGAACTCAAATTCTTTCTTGGACTTCAAATCAAGAAATGTAAAGATGAAATTTTTATTAATTAAACCAAATATGCAAGGGACATTCTCAAGAAGTTTGGAATGGATGGAGCTAAATCAAGCAAAACTCTAATGAGCACCATAACTAAACTCAACAAGGATGAGAACGGCAAACCGGTTGATGAAAAGCGATTTAGAGGTATGATCGAATCCCTTCTTTATTTAATTGCTAATAGACCCGATATTATATTTGCTACTTGCTTGTGTGCTAGATTTTAATCAAGTCCTAAAGAGTCTTATTTAAATGCTATCAAAAGAATTTTCAAATATCTTTATGGTATAATGCATTTAGGACTTTGGTATCCTAGGAGTTCTTCCTTTGACTTGATTAGTTATTCTGATGATGACTTTGCTGGTAGTTTACTAGATATAAAAAAAACACTTCTAGAACTTGTCAAATTTTAGGAAATTGCTTAGTTTCTTGGTTTAGTAAGAAATAAGTTTCGATTGTCTTGTCCACCGCCGAAGTAAAATATATAGCGGCTAATTATTATTGCACCCAAGTTATATGGCAAAATAAAAACTTTTGGACTATGACATTGATATTAATCAAATTCCTATTAAGTGTGATAATACAAGTGCTATAAACCTTAGTAAAAATCTCATTCAACATTCTAGAACTAAGCATATTGATATTAGACATCATTTCTTGCGTGATCATGTGCAAAATGGTGATATTTTTCTTAATTTTATTGATACTGATCATCAATTAGTAGATGTATTTACCAAGCCTCATTGTGAGGAAAGATTAAATTTTATTAAGCATGAACTTAGTATGATTGATGGTTTAAGCTTGTCTTGATAACTTGTTTAATTAATGATTGAATTCTTTTGTAATTATTTTGTTTCTAATGTTTAGTTCTTGTTTATTTTTTGTATTTGAGACAATTCCTAAATTCATGCTTTGTATATTTTTTGTTTATTTTTTGTCTCTAATACTTCATCCAAATTATATATTAAATTTATTTTAAAAAAAAATTTTGGCAAAATTATTTAACAATTTTTTTTACAAATTTTTTTATTCTTAATAATATATGACAAAAATATTTATTTTTAACTATCATTTGTTTCAATTGTATGATTAATTTTATGCTCAAGGCCTAATTGTCACATTTTTTTGACCTTGTTGTAACAGATTTGAAAGTATAGGGACCTTTTTGCAATTTTTGTCATGAGTCATTAAGCTTATGACCGTTGCGGGTCTGTTTATCCAAAACCGCTCACGAGTGGACCGCTTGTGAGCGACTGTATGGCAATATTTTTTTTAATATTTTTTAATTCATTTTATACCAGTTTCTATTTGGTTTATTTTTAGTATACTTTCTATATCTAAGTTTTGAGTTGGAATTCTATTTTTTCAATTCATTTTATGCTAGTTTCTGTTTGGTTTATTTTCAGTATACTTTCCGTATCTAAGTTTTGAGCTATTTGTTTGTTTTATGATTATTTTTCATCAGTTTATGTTCGGTTTATTTTCTGGATATAAGCCATGAGCTATTAGTTTTATATCTTGTCTACAATTGATATTTTAATATCATTGTAACTCTCACCTTTTTAATGCAATTTTATTTGCATTTTGACAAGGGGGGATGTGGACACCTAATTTTAGGATGATGTGTTATGGATGCAGCAAATGACTCCAATGATGAAAATGTCTTCGATACCTAATCTTTAAAAATTCTAAGGGTTTAAATGCAGCTTTTAAAGGAAGGATTCAATATTTTCAGAGACTAAATCACAAAATTCTTTTTAGGACCTAATTGCAAAATTTAAATTCTTCCAGGGGCCTTTTTATAATTAAATGTCGGAATTCCATAATTCCAATCGGAATTACACCAATTCCGATCGGAATTACACAATTCCGATCGGAATTGAATTCTTCCGTCTCTGTTTCCTATTTTTAATTCAGTTTTAATTGCTTTAAAATTCCTAATTAATTCAGTCCTAACTGGTTCAAAATTCCTAAATATAATTTTAAGTATTAATCTTATATTTTAGGAATTATAATCATATTAGAATTGGGGTTAGGCTTCCTAATTCCACTATATAAAGAAGGGGGGTAGGAAGAAAGAAAGGGGAGAGGGAGAAACGGTGAAGAGAAGGAAGAAGAAAAGAAGAAAGAGGGGAAAGAGGAAGAAAACGTGATTTTCTTTTGAATTTTTTTACAAAAATTCCTTTTAATTTAACAATTAATTCAAGATTTCTGGAGAATTTTTGAAGAAGAAGATTCGAAGGCTTATCAAGAACGGTGAACTACCAATCTGAGGAATACCCTAAATCATTCATAACCATATCATCTTCTTCTTATTCTTTATTTATTTTTTTATTTTTTTGTTTATTTTTTTTCATATTATTATTTTTTTTATTATTATTTTTTCAAGTTATTATCATAATTTATTCATTAATCATTATTTTATCTTATTTTTTATGGTGATTATGGAGGAAAACACATGGTAATCATGTGGGAGGGATGAATTCATGAGAAGTCCATGGAAGACTATGAATAAAGCCTCGTAGAGACTTAGTTTCTAGGGTTTTATTTTTATTTTTATTATCTTTATTTTATTCTTTATTTTTTATTTTATTAATTTTTTTATGAATTAAAGTAATAGCCCCAATAGTGAGAGTAATAAAATTATGCGTGTGATTGTTTGGTTATTTTTATTTTATTAGTTAGTAAAATTAGGTTTTAATTAGGTAATTATTTAAAATCAAATGAGGAAGTAAATTAATTTAGGTTGCATGTTAATAAAAATTAGGATTTTAGTAAGGATTAATTTAATTATTTGTTGGATCTTATTTAATTGTTTTTTATGTTTTTATTTATTTTTGGGCTTATTTATTATTTTTATGTGTTTTGGGGCCTTAAGCCCATTTTAGGCTTTGATTTATTTATTTAAGTTTAGACAATTCTTTTAGCTCATCTCACTTAATAATTAATTAGGTTTAATTAATTAAAATATACCTTTAGGCCCATAATTAGCTAGATTTTAGGTTAAAAATATCCTTAGGCCCATTTAGTTAATTAGACATAGGCTCACTTAATTTAATTTAATTAATTTAGAATTAGGTCCACTAATTTAAATATTCCATAATTTATAGATTTAAGCTCATAGTTAGAATTAAAATTAGTAGACTTAGGTTCATTTAATTAAAGTCAAAAGGAATTAGATCTTTAGGTTCACTTATAATTTAAAACATGTAGATTTAACTCATTTATTTAGAATCCATGTAGATTAGACTAACTTAGGGATTACGTGATTTATTGAATGCATTATTTACTTGTATATTTCATGACTAGTCTGCCTTAGAGTTGATTGTTTTGAGTTTATATGAAATTGCATGTAAATAAAGAATAAGATAATAACTCATAAAGTAATTCTAAATGAACACAAGACTGAAAAAAGTTGGTATTCCGTATCCAAAATCTCCTGACTATGGTGCTAGCTTTCTTTTAGGGAATCGAGTACCACCTTTTCGATTTGTCCCAGTTATTACCCTAGGTGGCGACTTTCCATCTCCACGCCATGTCTTTGTGACAGTGGTTAGTGTGTTCTCTAGAGCTCTGAGCTCAAACAGTATCGCGGTTGCTAAAATCTTGGACGCGCGCTAAACCCCACCGTCTACAAGGGAGATATATTTGAGTTTGTTTAACTTTTTATTTATTATGTTTACGCATGAATATTGTTTATTTTGTCTATACATGCATAATTAATATTTAATTTATTCATGTATCAATTCTACTTAGGAATTATTTTTATCTTTGATAAGGCATGAATATTTTTTTAAGATTTGGTCTATCTTTGCTTTTGTCAAAGGAGGCAAAAATAATTGAGTTTGCATGCGTACTTAGTTAATTTCTTTTGAGGAAGAGAACTTTTTTTTTATAAAGATGTGTTTATATTAGTGACATAACTATGTGATAGTGTGTCCTTAATATCAATTTTTTTTCCATTGAAATAGGGAGAGAAAATTGTTTAAATTTATTTCACATAAATTTTTTATGCATGCATAATAACAATGTAAGTGTGGCTAGTTTTGTCCTTATGATAAAAAGTCTTGTTTTGCTTACTTTGTTTATATAACATGAATTTTTTTATTTATGCATGACTTTTAATTGTGCTTATTCTTGTAAAATTCATATTAACGTATAAATTCTTCTTGGAAATGGTTTTTATCTTTGAACATGACATGAATTTTATAAAGATTTTGAGCATCTTTGATTTCATTGTTCTGGTTCTTGATCTTTTATTCCCTCTAGTATTTTTGGCTCCATTAGGTCAATAGGTCAATTTCCCCTTATATCTCTCTTTTCTTTTTGTCTTTGACAAAGGGGGAGAAGTAGCTACGGGCATGGGCAATGGGGATAAATAATTGTGTTTGTGATATGCTAAGTGCAACATGATTATATTGGCTAGCTATATGACTATATATGATTGATTGGCTAGCTAAACTCTACATGATCATATGATGTTTGAATATAGCATATATATTATTTTGTGATGCATTATAGTAGCATTATATGCATATATATTTGAAATTATTTCCTTCATGTTGTCTAACATTTTTTTAACGATCATGTTATCATCATTTGTTATGTTAGGTCATATTCTTGATAACATTTTTATGTTGTCTTTATTTTTGACAAGAAGGGTAATAAAATAAATTTATATTTCTTATCATGTCCAAAAAAGAGGAGAAATAAAGAAATATATTTGTTAAAGGAATATATTTGTTAAACATGCCACATCAACCTTTGTACATGTAATGATAATTCATTTATTTATATGCTTTAATATATAATAAATATTGAATTTATGCATATGTTAAAGGGGAGCAAAATAATTTCTCATTTTACATCTATTTAATTTGAAAGTGGGAGCTATTTTAATTAACATGCTTATACATGTTATTTATTTTTGTCACACTCATACACATTATTTATTATCTTTTAAAATTGATTGTCAAAGCCAAAAAGGGGGAGATTGTTGACTATTTGCATGATCAAACTCCTAATTTTGGACTTTGACAAATAATTTTTATCCTAATAATTTCAATTAAGTGTGTAGGGAATTATATACCAAACATATACACTTTTGGATGAATAGTGATTTTTTAGACTAATTGAACCTTTGAGACTCAAGAAGGCTTTTGACATCTTTAGAGCTCTTAAATGAGAAAATGAGCTTCTTTACTTTTGAATTAGACATCTTAAGCTTTCTAAATTGAGCTTGATTGTCAAAATCCAAGTTCATTTGTGTATAAAAATCTTCAATCGAAGTCAGCATATGCAACTTGCATTTCAGTTAGCACAACTCTTTGTATTTCAGCAATATCTTGAGCTACAGATGTCCAATTGAGTTGATTTAAAATTTTATGAAAATATAAGAAAATTTTATACAAATTTTATGAAGAATATTTTGGCTAAATTGATCATTTTTAGCCCCATTAACGAGCATCTTATAAGGTGGTCATAAGTTATCCTTGAATAGTGCCTTTTGAGCATGTTTTTGGCAAAATTAGGTAGAACTCCTCACGAGCGCTCCTCATGAGCATAAGTGCTCATGAGCACACCTCTAACAACATCCAACATGAATTTTTGAATGCAACAGATATATTTTTTGTCACGACTTGAACCCAGGCACGTGATCGACATTAAGGAATGGGAAAGTATAAAGCTACCGAATCCCAAAGTAAGCCTTAAAAGAAAAATGCGAAAGTTAAAAACTTTGAAACCTTACGATAAATAATTAAATTAGAATACACATTATTAAACTGATTTTTCTCAATATAATTTAAACCATAATATCATAGTGCATAAAATATATAAACTTCAGTTATACAATAATGTCTCAGTACACAATATTATAAATACATGATATCCCAAATAAAATATTCAGTTATACAGTTTTCTCTACTGCAGTACATGAAAATAAATTTAACACAACTAAGTAGACCTACGTAGAATAGCCGGTGAAGAAACTACACGGCAAAGAGAAGTAGGCGTAACAGAAAAGTCCCAAACTCCTAAAAAAAATAAATTGAGGGAAGTCAGACCTCACTGAATAAGTTAATAAAAGAGTTGTATGGTTTGAAAACCGTATAGGTATAGTGAAAATAATTTACAATATATATATATATATATATATATATATAGCTTTTAAAAAATCTCGGTAGAACCCTAAACCCAATTCTAAATGGCCAACTGAGCCTGCTTAATCCAAATGGGCTGCCAGTCCCCAAGAGCAGAGGCATCAACTGAGGTACCAAGCCACAGTCATCCACTTAATCCAAGCACATGGCACTGGCGGTCCCCGAGAGCTAAGGCATCCACCGAGGCACCCATCCCAATCCAGTATTAACTTTCCACATCACTGGCGGTCCCCAAGAGTAGAGGCTTCCATCGAGGCACCCATCCCAGTTTATAACCACAAGTCATACATATTTTGGATCCATCTCTCAATCTCCACCATGTGCACACGTTCTTAGTGAAACCCACCAGGTAGCCCGTTCTACCAAAATTTCTCAAAACTAGTTTTTTTAAATAAATAAATAAATAAAATTCTCGATAGCAGCATTTACTTCCAATCGATAATGTAAATAATACTAAAAATATGAGCACTGGCAATTTAAAGAAAACACACATACAAATCAATTTATTAACTTACAGGATGAGCGAGATGGCTGACGACCACACATCTGCCTCAAACCAGAAGCTCCTGCTCCAGTACTCTCTAAAAAAAATAACATATTTATTTTTAAAATCATACTTATGGAATAAGAAGGGAAATTAATACAATTACGAGACTCTAGAATGACTCGGGAAAAACTGAATAAGACTTGATAGATTGGAATACTCTAATTTATGCTAGGAAATTACAGAAGATATCACGTTTTTTGAGAAAATCTACCAAAATTTTGGTAGTCTCCCCTATAAAACGAACATCTCTCTACCGTAGGTATAACCATTTCTGCACAGAAAAATGCACTCAACCATAGTCGGGTCGGCTCTCCAATACTACATTTAGCCCGACCGAGTTCACAACCAAACCAAAACAACACAACTTAATTCTAATTAATAAAATTCACATTTAATTGCTTAAATAGTTTAATTATATAATAAAATTAGTTTAAAACCCATTTTATTACCCAAAATAATATATAATATATTATTTGAAAACAATTTTCAAAAATTAGCATTAATTAGTTAAAAGTAGTAAATAATTTGTAAAAATCCTTTTAATTCCTTAAATATTATTAAAACCAACTACAATATATTATTTAGCTATAATTAGCACAAAATTACGTATTTACCCCTATAATACAAAAATATACATAATATCCTATTATTACTCAAAAATTCCATAAAAATTATATAAATGCATTAAAATTATTTTCTCAACATATATATTATTAATATTAACTAAAACACATATTTAAACCAATATTCCAACAAAAATCCAACTCTAACTTAATTATTCAATTTTGACATAAACTATAAAAATTCATAAAAATTATATAATATTCTCAAAAATTAATTTCTCAACACTAAAATTAATAACAATATATAATATCACTAAATTAACCAATTTTATATTTTAATAAATTAATTTACAAAAATTAATAAAATATTCAAAAATTCACAAAAATCAAAATAAATTCCAAAAATCATACAAAAATTCATAGAGGTAGATTAAGCTACTAGGAATCACATTTGTAAAGGGAGTTTGTAAGATTCAAGCTAGATCAAGCTAAAAAATTCAAAACCCCTAGAACTCCATAAACAAAAATCAACAAAAACTCAATCAAATGGAGATTAAAGCTTAAACTAAGCTTCGATTAGTGCTCACCGGTGCAAGAGGAAGAGAAAGACATCGGAATCGAAGAAAATGGTGACCATAAGTGATGGAGGCACAGTGACAAGGGAATAATTGGACAGTGCAGGGAGGATGAGCTCAGTGTATTTCTAAGTTGGCTTCTTGCTTCTTCCTGTTTTTTAATCCATCACGTTATCTTTTTTTTTTCTATGTTATGTTGTGTGTGTGATGTTTTAGTATATGGGGATGCATGCATGTATGTGTTCATTATTGCATGCATGTGTGTATATATATATATATATATTCACACATATAATAATAAACACACATTTATGCAAATTAAACTCACATAAAATAACACTTAATAATAATGATAATTCTAATAAAATAAATAATAGAATTTGATAAAACAATAATAGAATTAACAATGCTCTAAATTAAATATTATTAAAATAATTCTATCTGAAATAATAATTGTAAATAATGCAAATTAAATGTCCAAAATAATAAGTTTCAAAATAAAATATTTACGTTGAAAAATATAATTAAACATAAAATAATAAATATTAACCACAAAATAATAAATAATTAAATATAACTTTTAAATTTATTAATACTGCATATCTCACTTTAAAATAAATTAATTTAAAAACTAGGATTATTGCAGTCTCTCCTCCTTATAAGAATTCGTCTCCGAATTTAAGAAAAGAATAATTACAAAGTTCAAGGGGGAAAGAGATACAGGAAAGAAGCTCGCATCTCAACTTCAGTCTCCCAAGTACAATCCTCAGCAATATGGTTACTCCATAACACTTTCACCATCGATATCTCCTTAGTTCACAACTGTCAAATTTGGTGATCCACAATCGCCACCCGGATACTCTTCGTAAGTAAGATCATCACTAAGCTCTACAGCTTGAGGTTGCAAAATGTGAGATGGGTCAGGAATGTATTTCCTCAACATAGATACATGAAATACAGGGTGGATTCTTAACAATTCTAGTGGCAATACCAACCTATACGCCACTTCACCCACTTTTGATCGAATCTCAAATGGTCCAATGAATCTAGGAGCTAGCTTACCCTTCTTGCCAAATCTCATAACTCCTTTCATTGGAGACACTTTCAGGAACACCATGTCTCCAACCATAAAGGATATGTCCTTTCTCCTAGGGTCAATATAGCTCTTCTGTCTGCTGAAGGCTATCTTCAATCTCTACTGTATGATGGGAACTTTTTTTGAAGTCACCCTATCAACTCTGGACCTGTCAACTGCCTCTCACCAATCTCCCAATATAATGGTGATCTGCACTTTCTACCGTATAGTGCCTCATATGGAGCCATTTCAATACTAGTATGATAGCTATTGTTATAGGCAAACTCAATCAATGGCAAGTGTGAATCCCACTGTCCTTCAAAATCCATCACAAACATCCTCAGCATATCTTCTAACATTTGGATGGTCCTCTCTGACTGACCATCTATCTGAGGATGGAAGGCTGTGCTGAAATCCAGTCTGGTGCCCAAAGCGTTATGTAATTCTTACTAAAAGACTGAGGTGAATGTGGCTCCTCTGTCTAACACTATACTTACTGGTACCCTATATAGATAAACAATCCTATTGACATAAAGTCTTGCCAGTCTATCAATAAAGTACATCATCTTCACTGGTAGAAAGTGTGATGACTTAGTTAGCCTATCAATAATCACCCAAATAGCATCATAGCCTCCTGCAGTCCAAGGTAATCCAGTCACAAAGTCCATAGCTATCATGTCCTATTTTGATTTGGGAATTGGCATAGGTTGCAACAATCCCGAAGGTCTCTGATGTTCAAGCTTCACTTGCTGGCAAGTCAGGCATCTAGATACAAACTCTACAATATCCTTCTTCATTCCATTCCACTAATATGTATCTTTCAAGTCATGATTCATCTTGGTAGAACCTGGATGGATACTATAAGTAGAAAAATGTGCTTCTTCCATAATTTTTTTCCTCAAGTCATCAACATTCGACACATAAATCCTAGTACCCAAACATAAAACACCTTCTCTGTCAATCATAAAATCTCTTGACTGCTCTTGTTGCTCTTCATATATAATCTTCTGCAACTACAAGTCTCTATTCTGAGCTGCCTTAACTCGATCCAAGTATAGTGATCGTACCCTGAATTAAGCTAAAAGGCACTTTTTAGTAATTTTCAACTGCAACCCTTGATTAACCAATTCATGCATCTCCTTGATATTGGGCCTCCTATTTAAGCTGATGTGGGCAAGACTGCCCACTGACTTTCTACTCAAGGCATCGGCAACAACATTCGCCTTGCCTGGATGGTATAAAATGGAACGGTCATAGTCGTTAAGGAGTTCCATCCATCTTCTCTGCCTCAAGTTCAAGTCCCTTTGCTGGAAAATATACTTCAAGCTCTTGTGATTGGTGTAAATCTCATAAGTAACCCCATACAAGTAATGCCTCCATATCTTCAAAGCAAACACAATAACTGCCATCTCCAGGTCATGAGTAGGATAGTTTTGCTTGTGTTTCTTCAATTGCCTTGAAGCATAAATAATTACTTAGCCATTTTGCATTAATACACAACCCAATCGCACTCTGGAAGCATCACAATACACCATATACCCTTCATTTCCAGAAGACAAAGTCAGAATTGGAGCTTATGTCAATAAATCCTTCAATAACTGAAAGTGCTCTTCGTATCTCTTTATCCACACAAACTTAGCACTCTTCTAGGTCAACCTTATTAAAGGTGCAGCAATTTTGGAGAAGTCCTTCACAAATCTCCCGTAGTAGCCCACTAGACCCAGGAAACTCCGTACTTCTCTGACTGTAGTCGACCTCGGCCATTCTGTAATAGCTTCTATCTTCTTCGGATTGGCTTGTATACCATCCTCAGAAACCACATGGCCCAAAAATCCCACTTGACTTAAACAGAACTCACACTTTAAAAACTTGGCATATAACCTATACTCCCTTAAGGTCTGAAGCACCCTTCTCAGATGCATAACATGCTCAGCTTCACTCTTACAATAAACCAAGATGTCATCAATAAAGACTATTATAAACCGGTTCAAGTATGGCCTGAACACTCGATTCATTAAGTCCATAAAGGTTGCTAGAGCATTGGTCAACCCAAAGGACATTACCAAGAACTCATAGTGGCCATATCTCATTCGAAATGCTGTCTTAGGCTCATTACCACTTCTGATCCTTAACTATTGATACACAGACCTCAAGTCTATCTTGGAGAAGCATGTAATACCTTGAAGCTAATCGAACAAGTCATTGATCCTTGGAAGTGGATACTTGTTCCAGATGATGACCTTGTTCAACTGCCTGTAATCAATATAGAGTCAAAGGCTACCATCCTTCTTCTTCACAAACAACACCGGAGCACCCCAAGGCGATGTACTAGGCCTTATAAAACCCTTATCGAGCAACTCTTGTAACTGCTCCTTCAGCTCCTGCAATTTAGCTAGTGCCATTTTATAGGGTGGCATAGAAATAGGATCTATACCAGGTATAACATCGATACAAAACTCTATCTCCCTGTCTGGTGGTAATCCCGGTAATTCTTCAGGAAAGACACCCAGAAATTCACGCACCACTGGCACTTGTTCAATTACCCCTTTCTCTGTTTCAACATCTTTTACTACTACTAAGTAACCTTGATAACCCCTTTTAAGCATCTTCCAAGCTATAATGGCAAAAATGAGTTTACGAGGCATGGAGCTCTTTTCACCTTTAAAATAGAACTCTTCTTCATTCGAGATTTTAAACACCACTTCTTTTTTTTCGATAATTTACAGAAGCATAATATCTCGACAACCAATCCATACCTAGGATAACGTCAAATTCCAACACATTAAGCAATACCAAATCCGTCAATAATTCTCTACCTTCAACTAACATCGGACAAAAAGGAAAGAAAATATCTGTCTCCAACTTGTCACTAAGAGGAGTCGATACAGATAGAGGAAAGGACAACTTGGAAGGCTGCCACTTGATTCTCGAAGAAAACACGGGGGATATAAAAGAATGTGAAGCGCTAAGGTCAAACAATACTTTAGCATCACAAGAATAAACTGAGAGAATACCTGCGACTACTGCATTAGAAGTCTGAGCATCCTATGGCGTTAAAGTGAAAACCTGTGCCTGGCCACAACCTGCCTGCTTAGATGTCGAAGGCTACACAAAACTACAACCACTAGGTCTACTAACTAAACCTCGGCCCTGCTGGCCCATAAATTATGGCGATCTCTATTGTGGTTGTACTAGTGCTCTGTACTGTTGTGGCATCAGATAGAAAGGCTGAGCCACTGATGAAGATGAACTCTGAGCATACTGTGGCTAATATCTAGAGTGAGGACAAGCTCTGGCAAGATGACCAGCCTACCCACATCTAAAGCAAGCACCCGATAACAGATGACATGGGCCTTTATGAAATCGGCCACAACTAGCACATGCACTGGCTCTAAACCCAGAACTACTCTGTTCGGAGCTTTGGCCACTGCTACTGCTACTAACTCTAGTACCAAATCTGTGACCTCCGCCACTTCTTCTGTTCGTGGCATAACCATGTCGACCTACTCTGTGTGTTCTGGACCTTCTACCACCATGATGTGAACTACCCTCAGCCTATTGACTCATGCTACCAACCTGAAATACTGGCTGCTGGTACCCAGGAGCTACACCATATCCACTACCACCAACCATATAAGGATCTATCATGGTACCCTAACGGATGTGTCGCCTCTCAATCAGACAAGTCTCTTCTATCACACTCTCTAGGGTACGATCCTCGGTACACATACCAATAAAAGCTGGCCCCAAACCAGTAACATACAACTCGACTGCTCTATAGGGATCTCTCCTTATATCCTCTGCGTGTCTAGACAACCTGTTAAACTCCTTGGTGTAGTCCTCAACAGACCTATCCCCTCTGTTGGTATGAAGCAACTACCACCTGTAAGCATCCCTAGTGGTTAGAGGATAGAAAAATCTCAAAAAGTGGTCCTTAAACTCTTGCCAAGTTAACTCATGCATGAACGGTTGAATCGACTGCATAAACCAGTCTTGGGCTGTCGCTTGGATTGATAGCTCAATAATCATTATCCACTGGTAGTCTGTATGTCCTATCCTGGTACGTGCCTGAATAGCATTAATGAAGTCTAAGGCATCATCGGTACCATCAAAAGAAACTCTACCAATCCGAGAGTAGAGAAGTGTTGCATCAATGTCTAACATCTCCTGATTTCTATACCGTAACATTTGTTGCACTAAGGGCATTGACTAATTCAAAGCTACAAGACCCTAATTAATTCCTGCTAGACCAGCTACAAAAGTCATGGGGTCTACAGCTAGAGCTTCAGGCTCTACTGGCGGCTGATCATGAACCTCAGCTGCAGTTGCCCTAACTCTACCTCTACCTCTGCCCCTATGATGAGGAGCAGGAGGAAGAGCCTCATCATGTACGGACTGCTCATCAAGCCTAAATGTCGCATTGGCAATGGGGTCTATTCGCACACGTCTCATTCTGAAAAAGATAGAGAAAATTGAATTCAAAACAAGACAAGAGTATGGAATTTAGAAACAAGGATATCACAAAGACAATTATCAACCTAATGTACTACAGTAGTTATACGGAAAGATAGACATAAATAATTAATCGAACGATGCTCTGATACCAACTTTGTCACGACCTGAACCCAGGCACGTGACCGGCACTAGGGAATGGAAAAGCATAAAGTTACTGAATCTCGTAGTAAGCCTTAAAAGAAAAATGTAGAATTTAAAAACTTTAAAACCTTACAATAAATAATTAAATTACAATGCGCATTATTAAACTAATTTTTCTCAATATAATTTAAACCATAATATCATAGTGCATAAAATATATAAACTTTAGTTATACAATAATGTCTCAGTACACAATGTTATAAATATATGATATCCCAAATAAAATATTCAGTTATACAGTTTTCTCTACTGCAATACACAAAAATAAATTTAACACGACTAAGTAGACCTACGTAGAATAGCCAGTGAAGAAACTACACAGTGAAGAGAAGTAGGCCTAACAGAAAAGTCTCAAAGTCTTGAAAAAAAAAATTAAAGGGAGTCATACCTCACTGAGTAAGTTAATAAAAGAGTTGTATGGTTTGAAAACCGTATAGGTATAGTGAAAATAATTTACAATATATATATATATATATATATATATATATATATATATATATATATATAGCTTTTGAAAAATTTTGGTAGAACCCTAAACCTAATTTTAAATGGCCAAGTAGGCCCGCTTAATCCAAATGGACTATCGGTCCTCGAGAGCAGAGGCATCAACCGAGGCACCAAGCCGCAGTCATCCACTTAATCCAAGCACATGGCACTAGTGGTCCCCGAGAGCTAAGGCATCCATCGAGGCACCCATCCCAGTCCAGTCTTAACTTTCCACATCACTGGCAGTCCCCGAGAGCAGAGGCTTCCTCCAAGGCACCCATCCCAGTTTATAACCACAAGTCATACATATTTTGGATCCATCTCTCAATCTCCACCATGTGCACACAGTCTTGATAAAACCCACTAGGTAGCCCATTCTACCAAAATTTCTCAAAACTAGTTTTTTTAAATAAATAAATAAATAAAATTCTCGATACAGCATTTACTTCCAATCGATAATGTAAATAATACTAAAAATATGAGCGCAGGCAATTTAAAGAAAATACACATACAAATCAATTTATTAACTTACAAGATGAGCGAGATGGCTGAGCGTGAGCATCCTTTGAGCTGCCAAAAGTCCAAGAATCGATTCAAAATCAATTATAAATGTTGGAGACATGATTGATACATCCAAAAACTATATTTTTGAGTGTTTTTCTATATAAACACAACTTAGAACTCAATTGAAAGGTTAGGAAACTTGTTTATCATTCATTACTTCTTAAGCATTCAATTGAGCTCTCAAACTTTCCTTTAAAATAATTCTTTGTGTATAACTCTTGTGAGATTTGGTGAGTGATTAGAATAGATATTCTTATTCTTCTATTTTCTGGGTTTAGAAAACAAGAAGTGAGATTCTATTCTAAAGGAATTAGTTTAAGTGTTTAGCCATTAAAACACTTGGGAATTTGGGCTTAGTGTGAGCCTTAAAAACACTTGTGATTTGGTTTTTGAGTGAGCCTTCAAAACTTAAGTTGTAAGGTTATAAAAGTGAATCATAAAACTCTTGTGTAATCTCAATCTTGTGAATAAGATTGTAGGTGATTGAAAATCTTAACTTGGGGATAAGTTAGGTGGAGACGTAGGATTATTGTTGAATCCGAACTCCTTAAATAATTATGTTCTTCATTCTTCCTTCTTAACTCTTACTCAATTCTTGTAAAGAATTCCTTTAATTTCCTATTTTTTTGATAGTCCTATTCATCCCCCCTCTAGGACTCTTTCAGGTTTGAATAATGCTACATTGGAATTTCTAAAGTAACTGAATGGTAAGTCCTAGGATAAAGATATTCTAAGGGATGTGTTTAATGAAAGAGATATAAATTCCATTCTAGCAGTCCTTATTAGCTCAATTCAACAAGAAGATAATTGGTTTTGGAATGAGGATAGTTCTGGAGAGTACACAGTGAAGAGTGGATATAGGCTCCTCATAAATTCTTCAACTATTGATGTTAATTCATATGGTTTTAATTGGCAAAACTGTTGGAAACTCAATGCTCATCCTAAAGTCAAAAACTTTTTATAAAGGTCTTTGTCAGGGTGTCTTCCAACTTTGCAAGCCTTACAAAGGAAGAGAGTACATGTAGAAAATGCATGTCCCTTCTATAGTTATTATACGGAAACTTCTTATCACTGTTTAATGTCATACCAAACAGCCAAAAATGTATAGGTTCTCTGGGATTTTAGAGTAATGTCTAGTCGAGCTTCGGACTTGCGAAGCTAGTGGGTGTTTATTACTCAACGATTCACTTTTTCTTAGCTAAGTTTAATTGCTACTATGTTATGGTTTCTTTGGAGGAATCAAAATGATAAAGTGTGGCTTCAAAAATCTTGGCCAACTCATTATTTGCTACGAGAAGCTAAATTATTTCAAGATCAATAGCTCGAGGTTAGTTCAACGAAGAATTTGGCTCTTTAGATTACCAATTATGTTCATCAAGCAAAATGGATTCACCCTCCTCCAAAAGTTTTTAGGAGTGGGTTGTGTTGTCTGGGATTCTACAAGGAGCTTTCAAATGGCTTTTCATGATTGTAAGCAAGGCTCATCTAATCCTTTTCTTGCTGAGACAATAGCTCTAAAAGAATCATTGCTTTAATTACTGTGAAAATATGTGTGTCATGTATTAGTAGAGTCTTATTGCTTGCTATTAGTTCACGCCATCAATTCAAAGTCTCAAATTCTTTCTCCAGCTGAGTTACTTGTTTAGAAATGCATACCTTTAATACATCAAATGCATAATTGTCAATTTTTTTTTGCTAAATGTTCAGTGAACTTTGTTGTTCATTTTATAGATAAAGTAGCAACTTCAAATGACTCATCAAAGGGAATGGATAAATTCCTATCCTGATTTTATTTATGATGTAATTGCTCATGATTTAAGTTAATGCTACACAGTTCAATTAAAAAAAAAAAATTCTCAATAGAATTCAATCAAACACAAACATCGGGTTAAATTAAAAATTTCCTTCTATTCTCATGTGGTCAACAATTTCAGACTCTTAATGCGGAGACCAAACTGCTCATTAATGTGGGACCCATTTATACAAATAGTAGACTGCCACGTAAGCAACTTCAACTTCATATCACGCACTTTCTCCCACATTAACATTATTTTCCTTATATTAACTGCTACTATTGCCCCCAAAATCCATTTTTAATAAAGGAATAATCATTCAATTAGTGTTATAAATTATATTATTTTTTAATTAAATTTTATAAATAATTTTAATGAATTCTATCAATTAGTTAAAATAATTTTTAATTAGTCAAGTTTTAAAATCTAACTTTTTTCCATTTCAATTTTGGAATTATTAAAAAAATATTATTTTTATCTTTAACTTTCATAATAACTATATAACTTGCTAAAATAATTTTTAAAAATAAAAATTATAAAAAAATATTTCTTTACATTAGATTATTTTTAAATATTTGAATAATAAAATAACTTAATATATTTTTATTTAAAATAAAATTTATAAATAAAAATACTTAATTAATTTTATTTATCATTGTTAAATAAAATAATAATTTAAGAAAAATATATATTTTAATATTAAATTTTCTTAAAATTATTTAAGTAAATTATATAGTTATTATAAAAGTTAAATAATAGAATAAGTAATAAATAAATATATTATTTATTTAAAATATCAACAATGACACTATTTATAGTTTTAAGACTGTAAATATTAAAAAAAAATAGTTTAAGAATTGGTTAAAGAAAAATTACTTTAATTAATGAATAGGATTAACGATTTTTTTTTTTTTTAAGTTTGTAGAACTTCATTCTAAAAAAAATTCTTATAAAATTTAATTAAAAAAGAATATAATTCGTAGTACAACAAGTTTTTTTTTTTTTTAAACACAATCAGCACACCAATCAGCACACCACAATTCCGTCTATATTCATTGCACCACAGAATCCAAATTTGGTTCCGCTTCCGAACATCACTCGAACGCTTTTAATCTCACACGCTCTTATCTCACGCGCCACCTTCATATTTCCTCAACTACTTCATCGTATCGCAGTACACAAGAGCAGCTGAACAGAGAGGGAAGCGCGTTGATTGCAGCGCTTGGATTTGATGATCCAACACAAACACTGGTGTCAGGCACGTGACGGCGCACATTAGTGAGTCACCATTGGCAGATATTTAATTAAAAAAAAAAAACTTTCGTTTTCGTTTCCATATCTAGCTTTGCGTTTCTGAAGTTCTTCTCCTTCACTATCGTCATCTCCACCACCAGCTTCAATCCAGCAAAAGTATCTAATCTCTCGCGCTTCACTAAAAACCCTAGATTTTTGCTGCTCAGGGTTTTACTGTTGGAAATTGGATTCTTTTTCTTTCTGTTTTTTTTTTTGAGCATCCATGACGACGACGACATTGTTTGGAGCTGCTGTGGTGAAAGAGCCGAAGATCCGGATACGAAGGTTTGATGGCTTGAGGTCGTCGAATTCACTTGCTTTCACTCAGCACCTTAACGTGTTTGCTGTTCCTCCTTCTTCCTCCTCCTCTTCTTCTTCTAGACCTTCGCTTGTTCGAGCTGTTTCCACTGTGAGATTTCTTCCTTTTTTTTGTTCTCTTTTAATGGTTTATTTGAATTTCTGTGCATTAGTTCTGTGGATTTGAATTCTTCATTTGCTATTAAGTATTTTTCCTTTGTAAAGTTCTCATTTTTATTAGTATAATTTTGAGAATGCACTGAAACGACATGGCCATATGTCGTCTCTGTCGGCTATTCGCGACATCTGTTTCAAATAACCTGTCGTTAGTCGACGGCGAGGTTTGTTGAAGGTGTCTGCTCGTTGAGCTTTTTTCGTTTTATGTGGACAATATCTTTGGCCAGGTAATGTTGGCATTTCTTATTATTTTAATGATCTATTGTCTATACCAATGGCGTCTCTTTACGTTGAATGACATGTCGTGTATGCACTGACGGCGTCCTTTAATGTTTCCCCCTCCTTTTTTCCCCTTAAATCTGTCATTTTGAAACTTGTTGTATCATACTGAAAGAAATTTCGTCATTTGGGTTAACTTTTTGTTGGCAGCCGGTGAAGCCGGAGACTGAAACTAAGCGGAGTAAGGTTGAGATAATCAAAGAACACAGCAATTTCATTAGATACCCTCTTAATGAGGAGCTGCAGACGGATGCCCCAAATATTAATGAGTCTGCTACACAACTAATTAAGTTCCATGGGAGCTATCAGCAATATAACAGAGATGAACGTGGCGCAAAATCTTATTCATTTATGCTTCGCACTAAGAACCCATGCGGAAAAGTCCCAAATAAACTTTACTTGACCATGGATGATCTTGCTGATCAGTTTGGTATTGGAACACTCCGTTTAACAACTAGACAAACATTTCAGCTCCATGGGGTTTTAAAGAAGGACCTCAAAACTGTAATGAGTAGCATCATTCATAACATGGGTTCAACTCTTGGTGCATGTGGTGATCTCAACAGGAATGTTTTGGCCCCTGCTGCTCCATTTGCAAGAAAAGATTATCAGTTTGCACAGAAAACTGCTGATAACATTGCTGCACTCCTAACTCCTCAGTCTGGTTTTTACTATGATATGTGGGTGGATGGTGAGAAAATCTTGTCAGCAGAACCTCCTGAGGTTGTCAAGGCTCGCAATGATAATGCTCATGGAACAAATTTCCCTGACTCACCAGAGCCTATATATGGAACACAGTTCTTGCCCAGGAAGTTTAAAGTTGCAGTCACTGTGCCTACAGATAACTCGGTAGATCTTTTCACCAATGACATTGGTGTTGCAGTGGTTACTGATGCAGATGGGGAGCCTCAGGGGTTCAACATATATGTAAGATCAGACATATGTTTTGATTGTAATCACATTTTTACTTAACAGCCGCATTCAAATTTTTGTTTCTCATGTTTTCTATTTCAGGTTGGTGGTGGTATGGGAAGAACGCATAGGATAGAGACTACTTTTCCACGCCTGGCTGAACCATTGGGTTATGTTCCAAAAGAAGATATTTTATATGTTGTGAAAGCAATTGTTGTTACACAACGAGAAAATGGAAGGAGAGATGATCGTAAGTACAGTAGAATGAAATATCTTATCAGCTCTTGGGGAATTGAGAAGTTTAGAAGTGTTGTTGAACAATATTATGGAAAAAAATTTGAGCCTTGCCGTGAGTTGCCTGACTGGGAATTTAAAAGTTACTTGGGATGGCATGAGCAGGTTTGTTCTGAAGATTTCAGTATTTTATAGGTTCTTTTGATTCAGTCCTATCAAATTACAATGTTTTTTATCTTCTTGGAGTCATGGAATTTCAAACTTTCCTCTGCTGGTCTATTGCTTCTGAACTTTTATCATCTATGTACCAACTGAATAAAACATAATTTTGGCAGGGTGATGGTGGTTTGTTTTGTGGGCTTCATGTTGACAATGGTCGTATTGGAGGGAAGATGAAGAAAACATTGAGGGAGATAATAGAGAAGTACAATTTAGATGTGCTTCTCACACCAAATCAGAACATCATCTTGTGTGGCATTCGCAAAGCATGGAAGCGCCCCATCACAGCAACACTTGCACAGGCTGGATTGCTGGTAAGATACTGCATTGTTTTTAATAATCAGATGGCTATGATAATATGGTTGGGGGTATTGCTGGTAAGTTGCTGGCAATTCACTGTATATGGGTAATGGGCATTGAAACCTACAACTAACTTCTGTTTTTCTTTCTGTCACATCTTGATAACACCAAACTTACTTGTCAGTAGTTCTTAACAGTTGAGGAGAATGTTTTTTTCAGTGAGATCCTGTTTTTATTTTTTTTGTTTTCTCTCATTTTCGGTGGGTTGTTTCCTGCTATTTCCTTCATATGTCGGGTTTTTACTGGAATATTTCTTGTGGACAGCAACCCAAGTACGTAGATCCCCTCAATTTAACAGCAATGGCATGTCCAGCTTTACCACTTTGCCCACTTGCAATAACTGAAGCTGAACGGGGAATACCTGATCTCCTCAAGCGTGTTAGAACTGTATTTGAGAAGGTATTTACTGTTCTCACTAGTTAAAACTCGTTACATAGTTTTAGGTTGAAGTACATTTGATGGAAATTGGGTTCTGTACTTGTAGTAACAGAAATGGCCTTTGTGATTTCAGGTTGGACTCAAGTACAATGAATCAGTGGTAATAAGGGTAACGGGCTGTCCCAATGGTTGTGCTAGACCATACATGGCTGAACTTGGCCTTGTTGGTGATGGTCCAAATAGCTATCAGGTACAGAAATGACTGATTGATTCTATTCCCACCTTTCTATAATACACTCAAGTGATTAGCAATGATGGTTCATCTATAATTTTTTTTAAACAGATTTGGCTTGGGGGAACACCAAACCAAACGGCATTGGCCAGAACCTTCATGAATAAGGTTAAGGTTCAAGACCTTGAAAAAGTTTTGGAACCTCTGTTTTATAACTGGAAAAGGAAAAGGCAATCCAAGGAATCATTTGGCGACTTCACCAACCGTATGGTGAGCTAAGAAATTACTTTTTTACTTGCTTGCTGGTCTATCATCAATTTTTTCCCAATTCCTTTGTCACTATTGTTCATCTGAAGTGAAGTAATTGAATCTTGTCCATTGTTTTCTTAGGGATTTGAGAAACTTCAAGAGTGGGTTGATAAGTGGGAAGGTATAGTGTTGTCACCACCTAAGTACAACCTGAGGCTCTTCTCTGATAAAGATACATATGAAAAAGTTGATGAGCTTGCGAAGTTGCAGAATAAGACGGCCCACCAGTTAGCCATGGAAGTTATTCGCAATTATGTTGCTGCCCAGCAAAATGGGAAGGGTGAATGATGCTCTTGTGCCTTGCAAAAATGGCTAAGGTGAATAGGGAACAGTCTATCTATCCTTCTCTATGATGTTGCTGCTTGGTAACAGCTTGGCAATGAATGGTTCCTGGTTATGATGTCATTTTGTATCATAGTTTTGCTTGCCAGTTGACTTATTAGCCTATGCCTTATATCTTATGGAGCTAATTTATTCGAAAGATTGCTTTTTCATTTATTTATTCCATTTCCATGTAGTTGACCTTCAATATGCTTTCTCAGTTTATTTTCAAAAGCATAATGCAACAAGTAGCGGTTATAGATCACATTGGATGCAAAATCTTAACGGGAATTCTCTGTTTACTCTGCATGATGGATAAGAGTTCTGTGTTTCACAAGTGAGGATTTTGCGGATGTAGAACAAGATTCACTTGAATCAAAATGTTTTTTGAGTTTTCTTATTTGTGTGCCTCGTGGTTGAGAGGAAATAATATTCTGAATTTTTCATATTCGATTTCTTGATGCCTTCAATATATTGCAACTGGCATGGAGGACAATTTTCTCATATGAGACATCGCTGTACTTTTACTGGATTTTGTTTCTTGGGCTTCGTGGAAGAATGATGATTTTATTTTCGTTTTGTTTCTTAACGATGTTGGTCGCTATTTCCATTGTTATTCTTGATTTTTGAGTGAAAATTTAGTGTAGTATGATGAGTTTTTCGGTATTGTTGGACGGTGCAGAATGTTACTGAAGCGGATCAGATGTTCTAATACAACACATAACAATATCCTGTTGGATTCGTCTTATATAACTTTACCTCAAGTGGTGTTAGTAAAATATTAATTCCAAGATAATACGAGCAGTGATCGTTCAGAATTGGATTATTCTCTGGTTCTGTTCAAGATGTTCGTGGAATTAGACTGTTCTGGAAGCTATATAAACTATCAAATTGAGGGGTAATCTTTAATTCAAGTAATCATACTGTGTCTGGAGCTGGAAATAAGTTGCTAGTATAATCCAAAGCCTAAGACATGATAATTAATGACATCTATGAATACCAATGACCATGATAAAATAGAAGATTTATGCCCAAAAAAATTTAAAAAAAAATAAAATAGAACATATGTGAAGAGAAAAGCTTCTATGCAGTTGGGTTCCTTAAAGTTGATGGAAAAATAAAAAGAAAAGAAGAGGTAGAAAAAGGAAGAGAACAATTAGCAATAAGATTCTCTAACGAAAGGATACAAGGGGGTACATTTTGCATTCAATCTAAAACACCAATCAACGTTGCAAATTCAAAGCATCATAATTCTCACTTGTGGCAGATTTTAGCAGTAGGCATTGTGACACAGATAGGAGCATACTTCTTCTTAGCGTCCGGGGTCCCTGGCTTAGGCTCATCAGCCATGGCAACCTTGGTGACGGCGAATGCAGCTGCAGCTGCAGCAGCAGCAGCGAACACCAAATCCCTCCTCCCACTGCTGCTCTCTTCCTTGTTCTTCATCTCCACAGAGACCCTTTCACCCTCTGTGGCTTTTGAGGCCCTGGCCACAATCAGCCCTCTGCGGGGAGCTGTGAAGGGCTGTCTGGTCAATGTTGAACCGGCAAGGAACGAGGCTGTCATGGTCGTGGATGCCATCTCTGCTACTCTGTTGTGCTTGCTGCTGTAATTTTCGTGCTTAATTCTCACGTCCGCGTAACGATGGAGTGAGACTTATTACTTGCAAATGCCAATGGCTTAGGGTCCTTGTTTGGGGAAACCATCATCCATTTCCTTATCTGAATAAATATTTGATCAAATCGATTAGTGCCACGTGTTCTTTTATCTTTCAGAGTTTGTGGTTGGGAATCTTCCTGCTGGGTGGTGGAAGCGA
Source organism: Mallotus nudiflorus (assembly GCA_947683625.1). Lineage (NCBI taxonomy): Eukaryota > Viridiplantae > Streptophyta > Magnoliopsida > Malpighiales > Euphorbiaceae > Mallotus > Mallotus nudiflorus. Next base: position 809,486 of record CANTUR010000234.1, read on the forward strand.
AAAATCTTGTCCTCATGCCTTTCGAGTTGGGTAAATGGACTTCCGTTTTTAAATATGGTAATCTAACAAACCAACAAGCCTTTCAGGGATAGAGAAAAACTGAAGCCTGTCTCATGATATTACAAAACAAAACTATTGATTACGCTGCTCATAATTCTTTTAATGATGCTACTCTAACCATCAAAATACAGAAACAGCATGGAAGTGAAAATTGTTTCCTCCTTGATTGTCTGTTATATATTAAAATTTGATAGCAGAAACGTAAGTCTATCAACAGCTTTCCCTCAAAGCTTTTCAAGGACTAGATGAAAATTAGTTTCTAAGTTCATCTTTCCATAATTTCTAGATGAAGAAGTTCAGCATATAATAAACATTTGACTCGCAATAATAGTAAAGTTTTACTACCTTCACAAACTCGCTTACCTTTGTGAAGAGGGCCTACAAGGGTTGAATAAACAAATGTGGCTGAAGCCAACATTTAATAACAGAAGCAGAAAGGAAACCAATCCAATTCCAAAATGATAAAAAGAAAAAAATAAACAGAAGTTATTACTGAATCCAAAAATCTCCAACAAAACCGCAAAACAAAATGATAGCATGCTTATATAGTTTTGAGAACCTACATACGTAAATAACATGAAACACTTAAAAACTATATTCTCATCTTTTCAAAACATCTAAGCTTGCCACTGAATCAAGCATCAACCCTCTCGACATCTTCAATTAGGACCTTGGTTGGTTTACCCAAAAGATCAGTGTATTCCTGGAATGGGGACTTGGTGAAGCGGGTCTCCCTCCAGAAGTCAGGAGTCAAGAAACCATAGGTCTTCAAAAGGCAGTCAAAAGTTGCCTGCATTCAACATGGCTTGCAGATGAGCTCAAACAACAAAAATCAACAGCATAAAAACAATGTAATTAACCCATACACAAAAGCATCTCAGTGAATCATATAATTCGCCTCCATGAAAACAATGTCAGAACCAAATTCCACACAAAGCCAAGGCACATTTTAGAAATCAGCAACATAAAAATACTCCTTCCTCGTGTAGAAGTGCATTACCATCTATAAATGTCACAGGTACTGCCCATTGGACATCCAAAACAGCCCGAACCAAAAAGTTTCACAGATGTCTATGGTCTACACAAATCCTCTCATATAGTTTACCATTTCAGAGCCTCTTACCAATTCTTTAATGGATCACCATTACAATATTGAAAACACAAATAATTAAACGAAAAATATCAACAGGGATACAAACATAATGCAAGAGAAATGCTAATCATGTGGGAGGATTCAATTGGATTGAACTCTTAAAAAAACAAGTCAATTCTAACATGATTTCATTTCTTTCAAAATGCTAAACTAACATGCAAGAATTTGAACCAGGCTGACAAAACATAAACCTTTGACATGATAACATGCAACAGCAGTTCACAGAAACAATGTAAACATTTACAATCACATAAGAATAATGTTGGCGAAAACAAATACATAAGCAATAGATATGATTCAACACAATAAACGATAAATCGATCCAATAAAAGTCTAAAGAAACAAACCTTAACAAAGTTTCCAAGAGTCTTAGTAGAACCAGTGGAGGAAGTAAAAACATCCTCAATTCCAGCAAACTGCAAAACCTTCTTCGGAACACGTGCAGCCACAATCCCTGCACCACGAGGAGCCGGAACCATCCTCACTGAAACAGATCCACACTTACCAGTCACCTTGCAGGGCACTGTATGCGGCATCCCAATCTTATTACCCCAGTACCCTCTCCTCACAGGAATCACAGACAGCTTAGCCAATATAATAGCGCCACGAATAGCAGTGGCCACCTCCTTTGAGCACTTAACGCCCAATCCTACGTGTCCGTTTCCGTCACCGACGACTACAAAAGCCTTGAATCGTGTCCTCTGACCGGCACGAGTCTGCTTCTGAACAGGGGTGATTTTCATCACCTCGTCCTTCAGTGACGGGCCAACAAGAGTGTCAACGATCTGGTGCTCCTTGATTGGCAGTGAGTGAAGGTAGATTTGTTCAAGGCTTCTGATTTTGCCTTCCTTCACCAAACGACCAAGCTTTGTAACAGGAACCCATTTTTCCTCCTCCTCACGGCGTGCCCGGCGGCGGCCTCTTCCGCCGCGGTCACCGCGTGGTCCACCACTGCCGAATCCGCGACGGAAGGCTCCGCGCTCTCCCCCTTGTCTATCTGCCATTGTGGTTGAAAGGTAAGTTGAGGGTTTTTGAGAGATAGAGGCTGAAAAGTGTTAGGATTTGCGAGAGAAGGAGACGGTAGAGAAATGAAGCGTGGGATTTAGGATACTTATATAGTGATTGCTAGGGTTTTGTTTCTGCTTTTGAGATTAGAACTAGAAGTGCGAGTGTGTGGAATTCTTGGACCGTGTTTCTAGTGTAAATGGGCCATTCAGCCCAATAGTTGGACCCAGTTGTGATTAAATTACAGGATGAGGAAGCAATATTGGACCTTGACAACATTGTTGGGCCAAGCATTTCAAAAATATGCTTTTGTTTCTTCATATAGATTACTCATTCAACAAAACAAATATGGGATTTTTAACAAAAAAAAAAATTCATAAAAAAAGTATAAGTATTATCTTTTCATCAAAATTATATTAAAAAATTAAAATTATAAATTAACTAATTTTATCATTTTAGTTATTAGATGAAATTAAAAAATTACATCAAATTAATTTTAAATAAATAAAAATATTGATATTAAAAGTGTTGAAAAAAATAATGTGTCATTGCTGAAATAAAAATTAATTTCTATTATTTTTTAAAATTTTATTAAAAATAATTAATAATTTTTTATTATTTTATGATTAATTATTGTTATAATAATTTTTTATATAAAATTAGTTTTAAATTTGAAAAAATGCTAATTATAAAAATGTTATAAATTTCTATTAAAATTTATTAATTTTATATAATTTAAACTCAACTCCCTCATTAAATAAATTTTAATATACAAATTTAAATGAATTTTTATTAGATCGAAAATCCAACTATAGTCGGATTCGTATCCTATACTACTACTTTTTTTTATAAAAAAAAAAAAATCTCATGTATTATTCGTAACATGGACCCACAAATAATCTGTAGACATTCAATGATTTAGAAGTAGGGCATTTGTAATAAGCGTGGATACTGTATGTCTGCTTTTTAGCAGGCTACGGTCCTCACAACAAGCTCCTGCTCAGCCCATTTTAAATGGAAAATGTTGAATGTGGTCAACAGTAAATTACAAATAGTTAAAATAAAAAAATGTAGGTAGCTTTCTCTATTGGGAGTAAAAAAAAAAGTAAAATTTATATAAATTAAATAAGTTATTTTTAAGAACTAAAGTAATTATTTGTTGTATTTACGACCCACATTATATGTCACAATTTGTGGCATGTATAGGTATCCATTTTAAATAGAGAATCACTTGCGTTTAACATGCATAATCAAAAATTTTACTACACTTCGACTTAGTATTAGCTTTTACTTTCATAAGGAAGATTTTAGATTTAATTAATTGATACTCACTTTTAATGGTGGCTAATAAAAATAGTTTGTAACATATTAATTACTAACAATTAACTATGTTCTCTTGTTATAATAATAATGAATCATATATTAAGTTCAAAAAAAATTAAAATCTTTACTCATTTCAAATAAGGGTGAGCATCGGGCAGTTCGGATCAGATCATGATCAATTTTTTAAAAAATTTAAAATCGATCCAAACTGAACATTTTAGATTGGTAAGGTTGATTTTCATATATCCAACTAATTAATAAATAAAATAAACAAAACAAAAAAATAAAAAAACCATTAGTAGCGCTTGTTTAAAAAATTGTAGGAAAAAATTATGAAGTTGTGGGATCCCACAACCTTGCAAAGCTTAAGTAAATACCTCACCATTTTACTACAAATGCTTTGATATTTCATTTTAATTATAAAAATATATACTTTATAGGTAAAGTACAGGTTTTTGATTGGGTAGGTTTCGATTGAAAATTTAAAAAGTTATAAAAATGAAATCCAAATCAAGGTGGTTCTAGATCGAGTAATTGGTACAGACGAATTTCGTTTACCCCTTATTCTAAATGACGTAAATGGTGTAAATTAAATATACTTATACACATATGAATATATAAATAGATTTGAATCTATCTAATACAAAATCAATTACTTTCTAATAAATTCAAATTAGCTTGATATTTTTTTATTTGTCATACTAATATTCATCCATATACTCAACAATAATAAATATTTTAAATGTTATAGCTAGCTTATCATATAATGGAGTGGGCAAAAATCTATTCAAAATAGTGAACTTTTTTTTTTTAAAAAAGAAGAAAAATAGAAATGCCAAGTGTAATAATAGTTGTAAATGCACATTTTGTGTTTGTACTATTGGTCATAACTTCATGATCACGAGTTACACCCTCCTATTTTTATTGCACTCTATTGCGTTTCTAATTGAATAAAATCATTTTTATTGCACTCATTTCTAACCTATAAATAAATATGAAGTTGATATTTTACAACCTCACATGTATAGTATTTCAATTAATTTTATATATTTAATCTAAGGATCTCTTAATACTTTTAAATGAATTTTATGTCAATGAATTATTAAAATTTCATTTTACACTAATTGCAATACATTACGTCACTTGTTTGTTTACTTTATAAATTGTCACGGATAGAATGTCTTCCATTATCATAAAATATCTATTACAAATGAAAAAATATATTTCTACTTGGTTAAAAATTTCAATCTATCATTTTGCATCTGAGTATCTGGTATTCAGTATTCTGTATTTAAGATTTACCTCAAAAGTTTTAAAGTAACTGCGTACTCAAAGGTTGAATTCAAAATATCTAATTAAATTGAAAAAATTTCAAATTAATTCATCCATACCTTATTGGATAAAGAAATTGTTGATTTTCAAAATATAAAATTCATTTGCATATAGGTTTTCACCTTGTATAACATGGGGCATGCAAGTAAAAGATGCCAAATTGCCCTTGAATTTATGGAACTATGGCAGAGTAGACAATAGCATAAGTCTTAAAATAAAACGACAAAAATGGTCCCTTCTTTTTTTATTGGACAAAAATGGTCCTTTGCATATAACTATATTACAACTTGTAAATGATTAAAAATTAAAGAGGACATTGACTTGGTGTTTTAAAATTGGCATTTGCAAAGCATATAATATATATTGTAGAGGTGGGTGGGGTGGGTCTATTGTCTATTCTACAGTATTCTATACAAGTAAAGTACAGACAAACAACATCTTAGAATGGTTAAGATAATAAAATTATGATTAATTTTTGCAACTTAGTTTGTTGGAACTTTAACACTATATTGTAACGGTTAATTTTGAAACATTTATGACGTTAAAAGTTGGTGAACACACAAAATTAATTTCTTTATTTAATGTAATATAAAATATATTGTGATTAAAATGGAGAATCATAACTATTTTTAATTCACACAATCATTTTTTTCTCTTGAAAATAATTCATTATAAAATAATGAAAGTTTTACCATCTTTTATAGTTCTGTTGGAATCCGATCGGATTAGTCATTATCTATTAAACTTTAAATAGCAGTGATTTATACTAAAAATTAGTATTATAATAATAATAATAATATGAAATTACCAATTCATCTCATATAGTTTGCATAGGCTACGAGTTAGATTTCTAGCAATTGAAGATTTTTTTTTTACATTATATATATATATATATATATATATATATATTAAAAAAAAGTGCATGGGTGTGAAAATGCTTAAAAATAGGAGTTACACCCTCGTGTTTTTATTGCACTCCATTGTGTTTTTAATTGAATAAAATCATTTTTATTGCACTCATTTTTAACCTATAAAAAAATATGAAGCTGATATTTTACAACCTCCCATGTATAATATTTCAATTAATTTTATAAATTTTTTTATCATATAAAATATAATTTAATCTAACGATATTTTAATACTTTAAAATGAATTTTATATCAGTAAAGTTATTGAAAATTCGTTTTATACTAATTATAATACATCGTGTCACTTTTTTATTTACTGTATAATTTGTAATCGATAGAAGGTCGTCTTCCATTATCATAAAATCTATTCCAAATGAAAAAAATATATATTTCTCCTTGTGGTTGAAAAATTCAATGTATCGTTTTGAATTAAAAAAAAAAATTGATGTAGCTGATTTTCAAAATTTAAAGTTCCTTTGCAAATAAATTATGATTAATTTTTGCAACTGAGTTTGTTGGAACTTTAACACTATAGTACTTTTCCAAACAAAAAAAATAATTAGTTGTTGAAAAATAATTATGTTCAGAGTTTAGATTAAAAATTATTATAATAATATAAAATTACCAATTTATCCTATATAGTTTGCATAGGCGACGAGTTATATTTCTATCAATATTTAAAAACAATAACAGGTACAATAAGACCTAGCAATTGAATTTTTTTATTATTATTATTATAATGAAATTGGGGAGGTGAACTTAAGACGACAAAGCAACTTCCTAAGAGGAGCAAGTGGTCCTCTTGCAGATTATATATATATGCATATATATTAGGGTTTGGGTTCTTAACTTTGAAATTGATCATAAAAACAAAGAACAGCAATGTTAATTAATATCAAGAGAATCAGACTACAGAGAGAGAGGGAGCAAAAGAAGCTTAGAGGAATGAGAGTGTCAGTGTTGAAAATCATCCATAAAACTAATAATTAAGAACACTTTTCATTAATTATTAAACAGTAACTAGCTAATTGCATCACCTTTAACGGCACGCACCCCATTCAATTTTTTTTTTTTTTTGAAAAAATTTACTATTTAATTTAATAATTGTTTCCTTGAATTTGATATGCTAGTGTATCTTGTTATTTGTGAATGTCCTTAACGTTTATGCAAAAAAAAAAAAAAAAAAAAAAAAAGACAACTCTGACATTAATTTATCAATTTTCATTTCTTGCCCAGACCCTATTTACCATTTGTCATATTTTTTATCAAACCAAATTCAAATTCATCCATTTTTTTTAACAATCTCATGGATTCATGTTGTCATTTGTAACAGAAGTTTTCCCATGTAATGGTTAGCCTCAAACTTTTTTTTTTAATGCACAAGTTGATACTCACAAAAAGAAAATGCTTAAAATAAAAACATGTATTAAATGATAAACTCTTCGTTAATAACATTTTTTAATTACTAATGAATTTTACATTTTAAGAATTTTTTCAGCTTTCAAGTCATTTTTACATTTTTGGTACTCCATTAATTTTAACTAAGAAAATAAAAATAAGTAAAAGACAATGATTAATTTCCATTGGTTTAAGTGATAAAAAATAACTTTTAAAATAAAATCTTCAAATTGAATCATATATTTACGGAGAATAAATAGTTTTAGAGTCCATTTAACTCGATTTGAATTAATTAATCACTTAAAACCATTAAATACGAAAAATAATTATAGAAACATATGCATTATAAAAATTAATTTTTTTTAGATAGCCTTGTTCACAACATAGGATTATAAAACTATCCACTGCATCTATAACATGTAGTATTATTAATTAAAATTAATCAACTTTAATTTTTTTTGCTACTTCAAACAGTCTTTCTCCAATGTTTAGTGGTAATTTTATTTGCCCTTCTCATATACTTTATGCTGATGATATCCTTATCTTTTGTCAAGCCACTCGTGCTAATATTAATGTTCTTGCCAATGTTTTCTATGATTATGGTTTGTTATCTAGGTATAAGGTTAATTGGGACAAGTCAAAGTTATTTCTTAAAAATGGTATTTCTAATCATCATGCTAATTCTTTGCGTTTTAGAGCAAGAATGAGGCTTGGGATTTTCCCTTTCGTTTATTTAAGTGTCATTATGTTTATTGGTGCTTCAAAAAATGAATGGTTGAAGCCCTATGCGGACTAAGCAATTGCCAAAACTTGAGGGTTGGAAAGGTCATTCTCTTTCTATGGTTGGAAGATTTGCTTTAATTAAATCTTCCATTTATGATTCTCTCCTTCATTGTTTCATGATTTACAAATGGCCTCCTCCTCTTTTAAAACATATGGAGAAAGTTATTCATAATTTCTTGTGGACGAGTTCTATTCATTGTAAAAAATTAATTTTGGTTAATTGGGATAGATGTTGCTCTCCTATTGATGAAGGAGCCATTGGCCTTAAAAGATTATTTTCCTTTAATAAGGCTTTTCTCAATCAGGTCACCTGGAAATTATGCTGTGATTCTTTTTTTGTGTATGATTTTCTTCTGCATATATTTTGAAAAATGGCACTCCTAAAAATTCTTGTATTTGTTCTTTGATTTGGCCATCTTAAAAAAGTATCTATCTTAATTTTCAGAATTCTTCTCAATGGCTTCCAGCTTCAAACTTTATGCTTTCTTTTAGGACTTCGAATTTCCTTGGTTACTCAATTGCTAATAGAATTAGGATCCCAACTTATATTGCAAGCATCTTGAAAATAACATTAAGTATGTTTTTTAGGATGGTCTTTAGCAAATTCCAAGTGATTTTTCTCTTGCTTTTCCTGATGTGGCTTCGTATTTGCATAATGTTATTTTCTTGGCCAATAATTATGATTTATTTGTGTGGAAGTTCTCTCCAAATGGGGCTCTTTCTTGTAAATTTGCTATTGATTTTTTCAGAGTTCCTAATCTTAAAGTTGTTTAAGGTTAAGAGTTGTGGTGTTATTACTTTCCACCAAGTCGCTCTCTCTTGTGTTGGCATGCCTTCCCTCAAAGATTGCCCACTGATGATAATTTGCGACAGAAAGGCATGGTTTTGGTATCTCGTTGTCGGCTTTGTTCTGATGCTTTTAAGACAATTGATCATATTCTTATCTCATGTCCTTATGCAATGGCTTTGTGGAAAGCATATCGGGATTTATTTCAGGTCCATTTTCCTATTACTAGTTCTACTATTGAATTATTTAAGGTTGCCTCTTCCATGTCCTTCTCCAGTCAGCTTCAAGCCCTTTGGAAGGTTGGCCATGTTACCATTTTTTGGTTGCTTTGGAAAGTTCGTAATAAGGCAACCTTCAAAGACTGCTTCACTCATATTTCTATTTCTTTTCGGTCCTTATGTCAGCATATTAAAGAATCATAAATCTTCAGAGTGGGCACTATGCGAAATTCACAATCTGATTTCATTATTCTTTGGCACTTGAATATTGCAGGATCTCCGAAGTTGGTTTCGGTTCCTCATGGTTGGTTCAAGGAGACCACAAATGGTGTTACTAAGGGGTGTCCTGACCTTATGGGTGTTAGAGGTATTTTTCGCATCTCCAATAGTTTTTCTGTCCGTGCTTTTGCTATTCTCTTAAGCAGCTATTTTGCCTTTGCCGCTGAACTGCATGTTGTCATGGTTGTTTTGCGCTTTGATGTTCATTTCAACTATAATCCTTTTATGGAAAGTGATTCTGCCATTATTATAAAGCTTATCCAATCCAAGAGTTGTAAAAAGTCCCTTGGCGTCTTCGTAAAGAATGGCATCAGTGCTTGAATCTCCTGTTGCATCTTTGGGTTTAGGTTAACCATATTTTCTGCAAGGGAACATAGTTGCAGACGGGCTGTCTAACATTGGTATTTTGCTTTATGCTAAATCTTGGTAGCTAACATTTCCTTCTGAATGTCATCCGTTGATGTAACATGATGCTATGAGCTTTATTAACTACATATTTAGTTAGCTGTATTTTTTTTTGTGCTTTTTATTTACAATGTTCTTGCAATGTATTGTTCTCTTTAGTTTTTTTCTAGTTATATTTGTTAATTTGTTAATTTTTTTTATTATTAAATTTTTTTAATTTTGGTCTGCAATGTAAATGCTAAAGAGATGCTAGTCTATTTAACATATCTTGGTGCATCATTTGATGCCAAAACTAAGAGACATTTATATATAAAAAAAAAAACTTTAATTTTGATATTAATCATGATTAACTTGTTACATGTGTAGCACATGATTTTGTGCTCACCTAATAATTTTGTTCAATTGTCCATTTTTTTTGAGTAGCTAAAAAATATAGATTGGTAATGGCAAAAATAGCCAAAAATAGGTGAAACATGAATCTGATCTTTCTCACATACCTATAAAAAAAACATAGTCCAAGGAAAATTAATTTTAAGCAGCAGAACAGAAGAGAAAGAAACACTCGCACCTTTCATTTGAAATCCCTGTTCCTTTCCACATAACGAGGTTGCACGCCTATGCTTTTACTTCTCACTGCCACTGCTCCTTTCTCCATCTGAAGTCTGAACCCAAAGCAAAACCTGAATCCACCACCCATTAAACTAAACCTCTTTTAAACCCATTAAACTAAATCTTTGACATCATGAACTTCACTGCCTGTAAACTATAATTCAAGAAAAGGAAGCATTTTTTTATTATTATTTTCAAGTTCAATTTCAAAATAAAGACTCCATCTTTTTCTCACAAAATCTGCATGAATCTGTCCTTTTTAATTCTATATCAGCTGCATATCTAGTTCTAATTCTTTATCTTTCAATTCTCATATACTATTAGCCATTTTCAAACCAAAGAAGTTGGTTGTGTTTCTTCTGCAACAAAAGTCCAAAATCTCGCATCTGCTCCAAAACTGCCACTCTTTCTAACTAAAACCCATCACCCAGTACACTAGTTACCTGCATAATAAAACAAAACAAGTACATTTTCAAACCAAAAAGAAAGAAAATTGATATACTTTTTTTTTTCAAATCAAAAGAATTTTTTTTTTTCAATTATATGTCCCGAAACCAAACCAATGTCCACCAATAAGGGAAGAGAGTGGTTATAATATAATCTTTGCTCCAATCATTTCGAAGCTTTTTGAATTCTTTCCTTATATTTAGACTACAGACCAATAACACCATAAAAAAACAGAAGCTTTTCTGCCATGGTTTTTTGTTCATTATTGCTTTACTTCCAATAATAACCACACCCAGAAAGCAAAATCAAGATTACTTGCCTCAACAAGGAAGAAAGAGCTGAAATAGGTGTTGTTGCATGGATAAAGTATCAACAATAACAACGTTGACAACCAGGAGGCCAAAATGGCACTACCCACCAGCACCAACACCAAGAATATTGCATTTACCCTCGCAGGCCTCGCAGGAAAACTCCATCAAAACCTAATGCCAAAAAGGCCAGTTCGCAGAAGGACAGGAAAGGGAAATTGGAGATTTTGTTTGATCAGGAAAGAGTTTTTACAAGAGGAGTTTTGCCTGTTGTAATGGTGAGTGATCAGTGTGAAGAGGAAAGGAGAGAAAGAGTGGAGGAAAGAGATAGTGTGTTAGTCGAGGAAGAGAAGTGGAGGTTTCAAGCTGAGATGCTGAGGGCGGAGTGTAATTTGTTAAGAATGGAGAGAGAGATTGCTGTGAAGAAGATGGAGAGAAGAAGGGCTCAGGTGGAGAAGGCTTTGAGATCTGCCATTCAAACTCTTCTTTCTGTTAGTGTCTCTGGCTCTACCTCTCCATCGTTTTTCCGTTTGCGTTTAGTGTTTTGAATTGTGTCTTTCACTTGGTTTACTAGTCTTCTTATGTTCTCCATGCAACTAAACAGAGTCCTCTGTTTGGAATCAGAGAAAATGCACAATGATATGTTTTCCTCATCAGTAACCTGGAAAAAACTGCAGTTTCGAACATTGTTGAGTTGATTAGAAAATGTTACCGAAAATGCAACACATTTGACTGTTTGTTTACCTGCGCCAACTTTTTCTGATAGTAGAAACGAAAAGAACAGTATTTTTTGAACTTGTTAACAGTATTTGGTACTTTTATTTGTTGCAATTGCAATTTTTTTCATTTGCTGGATGATCAATTTCATTTTGATGACATGAGTTTGTTCAATCGGTTTATAGGGGAGAAAAAAGATTTGTGAAGGAAAGGATGCGAGCCTGATCTTAGAGGAAGAGATAGCTGAATTAACTGAGAAACTAGAGAAGTTGCAGAGAAGATCAAGATCAAGAAGTAAGGACTCAGAGGTTAAAAAATGTAGTAATTTCGATAAACAAGCATCTCATCTTCAAAGAGAGCTAGAGAAGTTTACTGGAAAGTCAGTTGAGATATGTGTGAAGGAGATTCAAGAAATGGCAGAAGCAAGCTTGTCAGTTCAAACTACTTTCAGCGACAATGCAAATTTTTGCTTCAAACTGCAGAAGCAGCAATGTAACCTATGCAAATTTCTTGTTTTCTTCACCATTAGATTTCTTCATTATATCATCTCATCTAATCAGTTGAGTTTCTTTTATTACATTTCACTATGAACTCCATTGTGAATTTCTAATATGAAAGAACTTACAGATGGAGATTTTGAGAAAAAAAATGGAGGGATTGTCAAATGGGAATCTGTTGGAGAGGATGGAAGTTGAATACGGGTCAATGCTGTCAACAGCAAATAGCTCTGCATCTAGTTCCGCTGCCACGTCCAAGAGAATTGAATATAATGAGACGTCTTCATCCTCAGTGAGAGTACAACCAAGCAAGGTATGATCATTTGTTTGTAGGTTGCGTAGAAGATTAATGCTTTGTCTAAAAGCTGATTTGATGCTTTTCGTGATTTGCAGGAGCAAAGGCGACATGAAGAGAGGCCTTGTTCAGGATGCTGCAAGGCCGTAGTGAGAAGAGTTGTGGAACAAGTTCGTGCTGAGACGGAGCAATGGTCTCAAATGCAAGAGATGCTGGGACAAGTCAGGAATGAGATGGAAGAATTACAAGCTTCAAGAGATTTTTGGGAAGATAGAGCACTTGATTCTGATTATCAAATTCAAATACTAGAGTCAGCTGTAAGTAACGGTATTATACATTTTACTAAAATTCATGGCGCCAAATAAAATGTTAATTAGGAGGCTGTTTATACAGGTGAAAGAATGGAAGGTGAAAGCACTCTCTTCTGAAGCAAAAGCAAGTGATCTACAAGCTCAGGTATCAAAGCTTCGTGCGGAGCTTGAAGGGCTGAGGAAGGAAAAAAACAACAGAAAGAAGCAGAAGCAGCAAAAATTTAGCACCAAATTCACCAAATGAGATGGAGAAAAGAGTGTTAGTGTGCAGATTGAAGGAAAATTACCAACATGGAAGATTAGATGAGGATGCTGCACTCAGACTCAGACTACTGTTGGAAGAAAAAAGCTGAATGCATGCAGCACTGGGCATAATGCAGCAAAAAGATCACCATTTAGAGAAATTGGAAACTCACCATCGCCAAGCTTGCCATTGACGAGGCAAAATAGTAGGGCTGTTTTTCCTTTGCATTGTCCTGTGCCTTCTTTCAATGGTAAAAGTTTTGATTGAGAGATGTTGGTAATGCTTATGATCTTGTACCTGAAGTTTGGATACTGTTCTTAATGAATCAATAGTGGGCTATTGAATTTGTGAATAGTAGTAGTTTTTGCATAATCTTGAGAGTGGCTTAGTGGCCTGGCCCTGGACATTCTTCCTAAAGACCATCAAGATTTAATTTCCAAATTTTTATCTACTTCAAATAAAAGATGTGTTATTATCCAATAGTTTAATCGGTTTAAATCATCTGTCTGCTCGACTTTTAGTTCAATAGTTTAATATAATATTTTAAATGTGAATTTTTTTATTTATTTATCGATATCCTAAAAAATATTGAAGTAATATAATTATTAAATAAAAAATAATTTTATGAGAAATTTATTTTTTTCATCGTTTAACATTCTTCAAATTATTGGCTAATTCATACAAAATATCAACATTGAATCGTAAATTTGTTTGTCTAATCTGTTGTTAAAATAACAAAATAAACTATTGAAACGGTGTCGTATAAAATTTATACGACGTCGTTCATAGACTTAAACTGCTAACCGTACGATAGTTTGTTATTTTCGTCGAACGTTGTCGTGTCGCCGAGGTACAATTTAGAGCACAGCCATTTAACGTGCGCATCATTAAATTTAAAAAAAAAAAAAAAAAAAGAGGATAAAGATAAACCCTCCCAATTCCCCCGCCAAAAGCTCTCAGTTCCGATTTCCAATGTCAAGCAGCAATCTTTTCACCTCATACTCTCCATTTCTCTCTTCTCCACTTCCAAAAAGTCTCTGCTTCGTTCCTTTCTCCTCCATTTTTATCACTCTCACCTTCAATTCCTTCAATTTTTCTCCGTTTCCCTCGCTCTTCTCTCTCCCTTTCCAAGCTAACCGTTCGCCGCTGCTTCACTAACAGCACCGTTGAGGAGTTCGAGGAGAACGATGAAGAAGAAGAATCCGAGGTTATTTATGAGTCTGACGGCGACGATTACGAGGTTGATTTTGACGCGCTAGAGGAGGAAGCGGAAGATGTTGTTAGAGAATACTCTAGCTCGTTGTCTCGCCAATTGAGAAGTGGTTGCGTTTAAAATTATTACTGTTTTCGTAAAACCTTTTTTTTTTGTGTTCTTATTGACTTGCTTGTGGTAAATAATTTGTTGATTGATTGGTTTCAGAGGATGATAGTGATGATATTAGGGAAACTAGAAAGCAAAAGAGGCAAAAACTTACTAATTCAGAGGTTAGTCTATCTCAGTTTACTATTATTATCATACTGTTTTAGTGGAACCCCAAGAAAAAAGATCAAATTTTGAAGCTTTATAGTGCCACAATTGCTGAAATTCCCAATATATCTGTTTACATAGACAAGCTTTGTAGTTGCTTAGGATGTTTGAACTTGTGTATGCAGATACCTGACCATCTCCTCCCCAGAGTTGCAATAGTTGGGAGGCCAAATGTCGGAAAATCAGCACTATTTAACCGTCTTGTTGGGGTAATTAATCGTTTTCATTCGAACTTCTATTGATATATGTGTGTTTATGTGATTTGCTTTCATATGTCAAGGGAACATGACTTTGAATTATTTATTTTGAGTAATAATGAATTGTAGGGCAACAGGGCTATTGTGGTGGATGAACCTGGTGTTACTAGAGATCGCTTGTATGGTAGATCCTTTTGGGGAGATCGTGAATTTATGGTGGTGGATACCGGTGGTGTTCTCACCTTATCAAAATCACAAGATAATGTTGTAGAAGATTTGGCTATAACTACAACTATTGGCATGGACGGTATTCCGCTAGCTGCTAGGGAGGCAGCAGTTGCTAGGATGCCCTCAATGATTGAAAGACAAGCTGCTGCAGCTGTGGAGGAATCTTCTGTTATTATATTTCTTGTTGATGGCCAGGTGCAGCCTTTTTTTTTCCCTTTATTCTTTTCTGTGGATGCTTTAACAGTTTCCTGTAGTATTCTGTTAAACGCATGAGTACTTATGACGGTGCGTAGAATTTCTGAACAGGCAGGTCTAATTGCAGCTGATGTGGAGATAGCAGACTGGTTACGCAAGAACCATTCCAATAAGTTCATCATTCTTGCTGTGAACAAGTGTGAATCTCCTCAAAAGGGAATCATGCAAGCAGCAGAATTCTGGTCTTTGGGGTTAGTGATTATTTGTTCTCTCTTCATATTTCTCTTAAAATTTGAGCCATTTAGAATTGGTGAGTACATATAAGACATTTCTCTTCATATCTCTCCAAATAGGTAATTTGATCCAATTATTGTTAACATCTTCATACTTGTTTTGGCATCCTCATTTAACTACTGTATCTTCTTATTTGTAATGGTTGTCAAATATCAAATGCAATCCACACAGTAATTCTTTTGGGAATCTAAGAAATTTCACCAAGTTCTGGACATTGGTATGCACACATCATATCCTGATTTGGTTTTTATAATTACGCTAATGACTTAATTCAAGTGTGGCAATTAAGTATCAAGTGCTATACAATTTAGACGATGTGATTTTGTAGTGTCTGTTTTTTAAGGTCTTTTCTCTCTCTTGTCTTTCCTTGTTATAATTATGGATAAGTCATTTGGTTCATATGGTTGATTAAAGTTTATATGATATCTGATAAATATAGGTAACTTGTCTCTTTTAAAATTTGATTTTGATAAACAGACCATGCAATTTTTGATTGGTCAACCAGGTTTACACCACTTCCTATTTCTGCTTTGTCTGGGACTGGAACTGGAGAGCTTTTAGATCTTGTATGTTCCCAATTGACGAAAATTGAGGTTAGTAATTAACTAGTTAATACTTGAAAATTCTTCTATTGTATGTATTGATGCTTAGCTCTCCCAAAAAGGCAGTCTACATGATTGATTTCCTTATATTAATTTAGCTAGATTATCAGATGCTTAGGAGGATTTCTTCTCCTCCTTATACCTTACTTTATTTCTTTTTTCTATAACATGAGATAGAGAGAGAGAATCATCTGTACAAATATTTGAATTTATAATCTCTCAGTCACCCATGCCTTATCCCTATTATAGGATGAATTATGGACATGTCCAACTTCATAGTTAAATGTTTGGTCTATGTTTGAGTTTTCTCCAGGAGTATCAATCTTTCTTAATTAGTTCTCTTGATTGTTTAGGATACTAAATTTACTTGTTTTTATTTACAGGGTCTACCAGATCTTGATGATGATGAACAAAATTATGTCCCTGCAATTGCTATTGTTGGCCGGCCAAATGTTGGTAAAAGTAGCATTTTGAATGCATTGGTTGGAGAAGATAGAACAATAGTTAGCCCCGTCAGCGGTACTACTCGTGATGCTATTGATACTGAATTTTTAGCACCAGATGGCCAGGTTTGTAATTTAGGATTCCTTGTGTTGGTGAGCTGTATGAATTTAGCAACCTTGTTGCTATTGGTCCAAG
The DNA here is from genome assembly GCA_947683625.1 of Mallotus nudiflorus. Classification (NCBI taxonomy): domain Eukaryota; kingdom Viridiplantae; phylum Streptophyta; class Magnoliopsida; order Malpighiales; family Euphorbiaceae; genus Mallotus; species Mallotus nudiflorus. Next base: position 826,248 of record CANTUR010000234.1, read on the forward strand.
ATGAATATTGATTGGTAGGATGACAGTTTTTCAACAAGCTGGCTTCGCAGGCTAACCATTTGATGATTTGGTACCATTCTTATGAAATGATAGCTATTTGTTGCAGAAGTTTCGGCTTATTGATACAGCTGGAATCCGAAGAAGAGCAGCTGTAGCTTCATCAGGTAGTCTGACAGAGGCTTTATCAGTAAATCGAGCATTTCGTGCCATCCGCCGTTCTGATGTTGTTGCTCTTGTCATTGAAGCCATGGCATGTATTACAGAACAGGTACGTCATCTAGCTTTTTATGGAATATCTAGTACTATTTTCAATTTTTTTGATCTTTCTTTTGCCTGAATACTCCAGGATTCTAGGATTGCTGATAGGATTGAAAAAGGAGGTAAGGGCTGTCTGATTGTTGTAAACAAATGGGATACAATACCAAATAAAAACCAGCAAACTGCAACATATTATGAACAAGATGTCAGGGAGAAGCTTCGCATTCTTCAATGGGCACCAATTGTTTATTCAACTGCAATTGCTGGCCATAGTGTTGAGAAGTATGTTCTCATGTGACAATTCCCTTTTTTTCCTGTTAATTTTCTTGATAGGTGGCTTTCCTTGAACTTTGACTGTTTGTTGGTCATTTCTTTGAAATTTTTTACTAGTTTTTTCTTGCTAAAAACACAAGATCATGGAAATCATGGTATTGAAAGAAATTACTTGTGGTTATTGAAAAATAATAATGTCAGTTCATGAAATATTTTCATTAGTTTAGTTCCTTTGGTATTGGTTTCTGGAAATTGCTGTATAAAATGAATATGATCAGTGTACAGTGGTGGTGCAGTTGCACTTAATGAGCATATGACTGCTGCCATGAACATTTGGGAACTTACAAGACCATGGGTCATATGTGAAAACCGCAAAAAGATTGCACTTGCTGATATCAATGTTGCTGCAGTTGACTCCTTTACAGTTCCATTCTGATGAAGCAAAAATATATTTCTGTGGGAATGCATTAGCATGAATTCTTGACTAGTATAAATCTGTGGTCTGAATCTTTTAACATGGCAAGGTCCATTTTCAAAAGATTTTAAGTCTCTTAATGTATATTTCTCTGTTTGGGATTCTGCTCTTGCTACAAAGAATTTTCTACACTTTGTTTTCAGGATCATCGTTGCAGCCAGTGCTGTTGAAAAGGAAAGATCAAGAAGGCTGAGTACTGCCATACTGAATCAAGTGGTACAAGAAGCATTAGCTTTTAAGTCACCTCCCAGGACTAGAGGTGGAAAGAGAGGACGTGTTTATTACTGCACTCAGGTATTGTCAGTATGAAGTACTGCAGTAGTGTGCTTGTTTAATTCTGCATCAACATTATTAATTATGCTGGAGTTTGGACATGGTCAACAGTTTTTTTTCTGCTTGTGTATTAGGATTGCTGCTGATGCTCTTGTGAAAGGGACCTGGTTTAGTTCTCCTCACCGTAGGCTTGGGCTGTGCTAGACATGGCAAATAATTTTTTTTCTTCTGTGGTTCTTAGAAATATAAAAAACTGCTTTTATTCTATGAAGTTTTCATTGTTGCCATAGAACTTATATGGTGCAAAACAAATGCATAGATGCTTTTTGAGTTCATACTGTACCTACCTTTTGTGGATTACTATTCTTTGCTCCCTGTTTTGTGCTTGCATTTACTAGTTTCAGCTTTACAGCTTCCAAATGACTTTAGCAACTCTAATCTAATGAAGATGTTCTTTTGCAGGCAGCTATCAGGCCGCCTACATTTGTTTTCTTTGTAAATGATGCAAGCCTTTTTCCTGAAACTTATCGGCGGTATATGGAGAAACAACTGAGATCAGATGCAGGATTTTCTGGTACTCCCATCCGGCTACTTTGGCGCAGCAGAAGAAAAATGGAAAAAAGTGAAGGTCAGTGGACAAATACGATTCTTGAGAAGGAATTATGAGTATTTCTTTTCATGATCATGTTGGGAATTTAATTAGTTTAATTATTTCAAATACTGAAAGAAAATGTGTACTACTAACTAGTAGGATTAGTAAAATATAATATAGAGTGTAGAATATAAATAAGTTGAAATGGTGTCGCTCTTATTTAATGGAAATTTTACCCATTTCATTGTGTGAAAATGTACCTGGTCTATATTTCTTGTGCTGCATCATACCCTATTATCCTCCAACAGGAGCAACTGATTGAGGTAATTTTGTTTGATTGGTTTCAGTCAGGAGTGCAACAAGAGCACAACTTAATCTTATACCCCGTGGCTAAAAATTTGCATAAAGAACACAAAGATATGGCGGGAACCAACCACTTCAATAATGGTCAAGACTTGTTATGTGGAAATGGCATTTCCTCTGTGGCAAAGTTTGTGCAGACGACTAAATTGCTCCACATGGATGGAGGCATGGAGCCTGGAATAGAATGAAGAGAATGACATGATACGGTTGAAAGCACGGTATTGGAGGAAATTGGCAAATCATCATGAGCCTTTTTAATTATGATTACTGTAACCGTGATATGCTTAAACTGTAATTTGTGGATCAGGTTCTGAAGCTAGTGTCTGTAGACTGTAGTTGATCTTATTCTGTGAATTTGCACTATTGACAGAGTGAATTATTGAGCATATTCACTGCCAATGAAGTTGTAAATCTATGTGGACAGAAATTGCCTACAAAAGGCGGTTTCACTGTTCTTATGCTTCTATGCTGTAATAACCAAAATTAATCTTCACAATTCATTATTCAACATCTTCAAAGGTGCATGATAAATGTGAACCCGAAGTGGTAGTGGACATGATGGATTGGTTTTGTTGCTTTAAGATGCAGAATAATAGTAAAATAAAACAGAGAATAAAAGACAAAAAGATTTATCGATCTTCGGTAATATGTCTATGTTTACGGAAATGAAGTGACTGAAGCATTTTTTATTAATTAAAATTCATGTACACTAGAAATCCAAATATATCTTAAAATCTGTGTACACTAGGATTACAAATATATATAAAACACGTATAATATTAATTTACAAAAACACCCTGCACCATGCCATGCACAACAAGCTGATACCTAAAAAAGAGAAAATCGATTTAATAGCAGAGAAAATGTGTTTCATGCACTTGAAAAGGTGGTTGTAAGTGCTCAAGCTCAGCTGGGGGGTTCAAGTTGGGTATGCACGTGTACCACAAGACTAACCGGATGGCAGATAGTTTATAGCTGATGCTGCTTTTCAAGTTGATTTTGGAAGTCACGTCCTTCTCTTAAGGAGACATGAGAGCATCCAGGAAAAAAAACCCACCTAACAGAAGTTCTATCTTTATAATCTTTAGTTCATCCTGAAAAAATACCAGTGCCATGACTTGAGGTAAAAAATAAAAAGTTTCATTTTCATTTCTAAAGTTCGAGTGCATAATTTTTTTTTTGAGCAATTGGGAGGTTAAGGGGAGTGGGGATTCAACGATTACCTCACACCTTGTCATCTGAGCCATTAGGCTACGGGAGTAGAAATTAGTTATTGCTCTGAATTTCATTCATAAATTGAAGATGGTTATGGTAGTTGAAGATTTTTATTACGAATGAAAGAAAACAATGGTCCATATATGAATTAAATCATCTATCACAGGGCTCAAGTATTGAAAACATCATCAACTTGGTGGGTCTCACCATTCTATACCATTTCTATAATAACATTGTATATGGAAAAGTGAAGAAGGGGAAATGGGGATTCAGATTCTGATTACTCATTATTATTATTATTATTCATTATTATGCATGCTTATATATATTATTAATTTTTTTAAATATACTTAAATTCAATTGATTGATTGAATGAAATTTTATTTCTTTTTTTTAATAGAGTAAATATAGAACAAGTGCTCAGCATGATGATAAGTATTAATAAGTTTATTCACAAGAAATACAGGAAGAGAGTGGAACCTCAAGGATGAATTAAGGACGGAATTGGCCATATTGCACCTCAAGCGAACCTTAACAAATGTAATACATAGAAGGTGATGAGAGCATCATCTATTTAATTCAATAATAAGTACCCTTCTCTATTATCATATATTATATGTCTCACCTACATGCATACATTCTTTAATTGACTCTGCTCAGTTGCTTTCCAGAACTAACCAATCCATGTGAAGGAGCTTTTATGAAGAAAATCGGCAGTTGAAGGAAGCAAAAGTAGCATATATACATAACGTGTTTGGATTAGAGAGCAAGCTCAATTAACAACAAGTGAAGGTTGAGTAAACATTTCAAGTTGGCCATAGCTATGGAGATCAGTAGTGCTGTGATGGGTTTGGAGAGTGAGTTAGAGTGCATGAGAGAATATTTCAAGAGTGGCAAGACCAAAAGTGCCTCGTGGAGACTTTCTCAGCTTAAAGGATTGCTCTTGTTTGTTGAGGAGAGAAGAACTGACATCTTTAAGGCTCTTAAGCAAGATTTAGGGAAGCATCATGTTGAAGCTTTTAGAGATGAGGTATATTTACGTATATATGCTGTTTCTTAAAACAATTTCTATACTTGAAATGATTCTCAAAGTAATTTTGTAGGTGGGGACCTTAATAAAATCTATAACTTATGCATTGAGAGAATTGAACAAATGGATGTCTAGTGAAAAGGTAATTCCTTTTCTTTAGTTTTATGTCTTGTTGCTGTTGCTGCTGCTGTTATTATTGTTAAGAGTAAAACTTGCATATATCTTTCTGTTCTTTGGTAAAATACTTAACAAAAAGGGAAAAAAATGATAATGTTTCTGTTAATGGTTGATATATAGGTCAAATTGCCAAAAATTGCAGTCCTGTCATCTGTAGAATTGGTTCCGCAGCCTCTTGGTCTCGTCCTCATCATATCATCCTGGAATTTTCCTTTTGGTATGGATTAAAAAATAATTTACACAGGAAAATGTATAAAAAAAACTGGCTGCAGTTCTTAGTGATATGAATAAATTGCTATAATTTGGTCAGGAGTGTCCTTGGAACCAATCATAGGAGCAATAGCTGCAGGAAATACAATGGTTTTAAAACCTTCAGAATTGGCTCCAGCTAGTTCTGCTCTTCTAGCAAATACTTTGCCTAATTATCTTGATAATAAAGCTATCAAGGTCATCCAGGGAGGACCTTCTATCTGCCAACAACTCTTGCAGCACAAATGGGACAAAATGTTCTTCACAGGTAAGCAACTTATAAAGAAATCTAAGAAGTGAAACATAGTTATATGCTTTTAGTTTCTTGGATTATGTTCGTGATTGTGTCATAGCAGGCAAGAACTTTCCTACCGTCGTATAAGGTTGGTTTTCACTTTTTCTTCTTCTGCTGCTTTTTAAGGTAGTGAGCGAGTTGGCCGGATAGTCATGTCAGCGGCGGTAAATCATCTAACACCAGTTGTTTTAGAGTTGGGTGGTAAATGCCCTGCTGTTGTTGATTCCCTATCATCTTCTTGGGACAAACAGGTTCAATTTTTCATTTTCAGACATACATTAATAATGTTTAAACAAACCATTCTTTTTTTTATTAATTGCGTAGCTCCTGATGTTTAATATTATTAAGGTGGCAGCAAATCGAATTGCTGTATCCAAGTTTGGTGCTTGTGCTGGTCAAGCATGCATAGCAATTGACTATATCCTTGTGGATAAGAGATTCGTTTCCACTTTGGTATGATTGTGAAAAGTTAATGAATCATTACATATTTTTCTTTTCTTCTTGAAATGGTGTACTGCTCTGCGTTCAGGTCGAACTATTGAAGATTTCCATCAAAAAAATGTTTGGGGATAATCCAAGAGAATCAAACACTGTTGCAAAAATTGTCAACCTTCACCATTTCTTGAGACTGAAGAATCTCATAAGCGATTTGGATGTCCAAAAATCTGTTGTCTACGGTGGTTCAATGGACGAAGAAAATCTGTAAATAATGAACTCTTCCTCTCTGTTAAATGTTATAGATACTTCTTGTTCCGTAGTCACTAATGGACTACAAAAAATGAGCAAAACTCTGCGTCTTAAAATGCTCTTGAAGAGAAGCGCTCACTAGACTTACTCTTTAATTTGGTTTGTTTAAAAAACATGTTGCTTTAGCTGTTTGATGTTGACTGTACTAAACCATGACCACCTGCAGTTTTATCGAGCCGACAATTTTGCTAGATCCACCTGTGGAAGCAGCAATAATGAGAGATGAAATCTTTGGACCACTGCTTCCTATAATTACAGTAAGATGATTGGTTCATCATGTTAAAATCTAGCGGAGGCTCAAAGTGGTCCAACTAGCAGCAATCTTTATGCAACACGTACATGCTTGGTCACAGTGATTCAGTTTGTTTTGTTTTTGTTTGACTAATTTACAGTTGGACAATGTTGAAGACAGCATTGAATTCATAAATTCAAGGTCTAAACCAATTGCAATTTACGCCTTCACCAAAAATGAACAATTCAAGAGAAAATTGGTAGCAGAAACATCATCAGGAAGTCTGATATTCAACGATGCAATTATTCAGGTACTGCTTCTACTGCTTGCTCATTAGCAAAAAAAAAAAAAGATGAAAATGACACATTCTAATCAGCTGGTTCCATTTTGGCCATAACTAAATGCAGTATGTAGGTGATACAATACCATTTGGAGGGATTGGTGAAAGTGGATTTGGCAGGTACCATGGCAAATTCTCATTCGACACATTTACACACTACAAGCCAGTAGCAAGAAGAAGCTTCCTGACAGATTTCTGGTTCAGGTTTCCTCCATGGAATGATCACAAGTTGATGCTCTTTGAAAAAGCCTACATTCTTGATTATCTTGGACTTCTTCTTGTCATTTTGGGCTTGAAGAAGTCGACAAAGAACTTGAGTAGCATCTAGCATGCTTCAACAATGTTTATTGAATAATATCATCTATATACATTATATTCTTAATTTGTGCATGAGATTATTTCTTGTAATTATCATGACAATTTGAAGCTATTTCAATTCCTATATGCAGATGATAAATAAAAAGCAAAAATAATATTTTTCATGGTTAACATGTGTTTGTTTTTGATAACTTGTTTCCAGAACTCTTGAACTTAAAAACCCTGCAATCAATTAACAGAGGGTAAGATGAGAGGTGAGGAGAGTCCCTACAAACACTTTGATGTCTAAATTAGAGAATAGAAAAAGAGTTTGTATAGAGAGTACGGAAACAATTAAAATATGAAAAAAATAAGATGATCTAAAATGAGAGGTATGATATTCTATTTATAGTGATGCTTAAACCTGAAAGGAGTAGGATTACTTGTGAGATAGGAATTCTAATCCTAGTATAAGAGTATTCCTTCTTTGCCTAGGAATCCTCTTCAGGGTAGAATCTTTTCCATGAACGGATTCTGCTACCTTTCCTATTCGAATAATCCTATTCAAAAAATAAAAACCCTTTAATTAAACAGAAATATATATAGGCGGTATCAAGAGTCCCCCCCTCGGGTATATTCAAATATTTATGTCTATCATATCCGAGTAGAATAGAGCACTTATGCTTCCATATAGAGAGAAAGTAGTTAGGTATTGCATAGTGACATAGAAGGGTGAGCTGAGGTGGCCAGCCTCAGTCACAGGAAGAAAGTAAAGCTCAGTATCGAGTCTTAAAACCATCATGTTACTGAGGTGTCATTTGGACCTTTAGAGCATGCTAAATATGCGAGATCGAGTGCAATAGATTAACCCGTCTGTGTAAAAATGATGTGACGGAACCAGTCATCGCTGGGTTTTTTATGCTCTGTGCAAGGATGCGAGGTTTACGTGCTCGAAACCTTAGTATTATAGAAGCGACCTGAGGGTGCCAGCTTCAATCACTAGACTTAGATGCTTGAGGCTTAGATGCTCAATGTAAGGACGTGAGGCTACATGCTTAACACCTTAGTATTATAGAAGCGACCTAAGGGTGCTAACTTTAGTCATTAGACTTAGATGCTTGATGTAAAGATGCGAGGCTTACATACTCGGAACCTCAATACTATAGAAGCGACCTAAGGGTGCCAGCTTCAGTCACTGGACTTAGATATTGGTGCAATAGAAGTGCGGCTTGAGTGCCAGATTATCGGAGTGTGCCGAAAGTGTAGCTTGGATGCTAGTTCCGAGTAAATAGAAAGAGATTTAGTAAAGATGCGTGCGAGCCAAGGCATGGCTATGCCGCTTTGATTCTTAGGGATTTGAAATTTGAATAACTTGAGCGATGTGTCTTTTCGTGTGTCAGAAGATGAGATGTTTTTGCTACCGTCATAATGACCACTCGATTAATGGGTTTTATTTTTCCTAAATTGCCCTTAATGATATGGAGAGAAGCGAAGTAATGATGAGGGAAATTAATAACATGTTTCCAGATCCTTCTATAACTCTATAAATATCTTTGTGCTCATCAACTGATGCATTTTGCCCTTTTGTTTCGCCATTGTCACATTTGCGTTACGACTGTCGCTTCATTTTTATCTGCCGTAATCTTTGCACTTTATAAACAGGTGATCTTTGTCTTTTTCCTTCTTTTTCTTATTTTCTTTGTCTTTCGTGTGCTTTTTCCTCTTCATAGAAAATATTATGGCATTGAGGGAACATGTCAGTTCCGACTTGTTTGTGTCGAAAATAGATGATGAATTGCTGGGGTGGTACCAGAGGCGGTTCTGTGTTCACATCGATTACACCCTCCATACAGTAGATAAAAAGTTTAGGGCTCATACCCCCATTTTAGGGCTTAGTAGATTAGTAGTATATTTTGACCAACTAGAGGGGGGTTTAAAGTTTTTGTTAGATCATTTTGTTAAAAGATTCATGAATAGGTATAACATAGCACTTGGTCAGCTTCATCTGAATAGCTATAGGATTCTGACTGGGTTCATCCAGCTGAAGCATGAAGAGGGTGAAGAACCCGATATAGATGTTTTTCGATATCTATATAGTCTGACTAGGAAGAAGGGAGAACTGATGTTCTCCTTGTCAGTTGTTCCTAACCATACCCTATTTGTAAAGCTTCCAGACCTTCATAAACAGTGGGGGTATAATTTTTTCATTATCGAGCACTCGATGAACTTTCAGGATGTTCGACAAATGTGGTCTAATAAGTGCCACAGGGTTAAATGACCTTTAAGACTGCCCAATCATGATATGGAGATGGTTTTACGGCTGCATCTCGATGGCCTGGCCGAATCTCGATCGACTGAAGATGTATCTAAAAGATAACTATGGAGAGTCTATCTAGACTACATTCACTCTACTAGTGCATTTGGGTTATTTAAAGGTATCTTTCTGACTTGCTTTATCTTTTCGATTGTAGATGGCTGGCTTTTTTGCTTTTACGAATGAGATTTCCCTTCTAGTTAACCAGCCAGTGGCCCCAAAAGTAGTCCGGGCCTCCCCTTCTCCAGAACTTGAAGCCATTGTAGCCCCTGAGCAGACTTCTATCGATCTGAAAGAAAAAGCAGTGGCAAATCATCCCGTGCTAGCAAAGGAGGTCGACGGAAGAGATAACTGATCGATCAAGACTCTGATGCTGAGGAGCTCGATGAGGAGATATTCATCCATTGTCCAAGGCTATCCAGGTGTCCGAAAATGAGGGGATAAATCCTGTATAAGATAAAGCCTCCGAGCATCTCCAATAGCCAAGTTAGAGATCAATATGCAGAATCGATGAGACTTCCGACGGATATGCAACGCTGGTTTGAAGAAGGTCCGGAGGGGCTGTTTGATTCAATGATCGGTCACTCACTGGAAGTAAGTGAATGTTGTGTCTCTGTTACTTACACGTTTGTCTTGTACTTAACATGATTTTTTCCTTTGCACAAATGGCCCAAACCTTGCTACTAGTGAAGGACCAATACTTCTACTTAAAAAGCCAGTATAGCCTGAAGGAGACGGAGGTCGGAACCATTGCTAGAGATTTTGAAAAGAAACTGGATAGCGCAAAGGTGGTATTAGAGCTGTGTCAGATGAAATATGCAAAGGCAAAATTTGAGGCTGAGGCAAGCCAGAAGAAGTGTAATAATCCGAGTTTTTAAATTATTTTATTTTAAAATAGGATATGCAGTATTAATAATTTTAAAATAATAAATGATTATTTTATTATCTTGTGAATTATTATCATTATTATTTTATGTTTAATTAACATTTACTACTTAAATGTATGTCTTTAAGTTATTATTTCGGGAAATACTATTTTATTAATATTTAATTTGATGCATAATATTTTAATATGAATATTTTAATAAATTACATTGTGTGAATGTATTTTATGAGTTAATATATATATATGCACATATTTAATTAATTAGGCTTTAATATTTATTTAAATATGTATATTATTAATATTAGTGTGTAATATATTAATATATGTGTGTGTGTATATATATATGTATGTATTTAAATGTGTGGTGTGTGAATTTTGTAGAATATAATAATGTATAATATAATATATAGTTTATTAATTTTTATTATAAAGTTTTATGAATATATATATATATAACATAAAAACCTCTCCTCCCTCACTCTCTTTCCCAATCACCCCCATTATCACCGTCTGCCATCCCGTTCGTTGGTCGTCGGTGTGCCTCCCCACCTTCCGCCTCCTGCCAGCTTGCTCCGTCGCCACCAGCCTTCTTCTTAAGCGTCGTTTGAAGCTTGAGAAGCTGGAAAACCAAAAATTGAGCTCATCGTCGTTCGTCCCGTTTTCGGCCACCTCCATTGACACTGCCGATCTCATTCTCTTCCCTGAGCACCAGTGAGTGTGTTCTAAGCTTCGTTTTGTCTGGTTTGGTCTAGATTTTGGTGGTGAACGATTTTAAGTTTTGGCCACCTTAAATTTTTTGATTTTTCTGGGCTTGATTCTTTGTGATTCATGCTTAATTCCTTTACAAATGTTGTTCCCGTTATCTACATTCCATAATTTATGTATGATTTTTGGGAATTATTTTGATTTTTATGAATTTTTTATTATTTTATTATTTTCTTAAATTAATTAAATAAATTATGAAATTGTGATTTTTGGTGTTATTGATGGTTATTGGTAATTTTAGAATTTAATTTATAATTTTTGTGTATTTTGTGAAATTTTTATAATTATTTTTAGTTTATGTTAGTTTTAGAAATATAGGTTACATATATATTTAATTAGAAATAATTGGTTAATTAAGTGTATTTGTTGATTTTAATGAATAATATGTTGAGAAAATAATTTTTGAGTATTTATATAATTTGTATTGAATTTTTAATGTTTTTAGTATTTTATGTGTATTTTTATATATTAGGGGTATTTTGGTAATTTGGTGATAATTTTAGTTGAATATTAAATTTAATTGGTTTTAATAATTATTTGAGGTATAAAAATGATTTTTACAAATTATTTACTAATTTCAACTAATTAATACTATTTTTTTGAAAATTATTTTCAAATTATATATAATATGCTATTTTTGTAAATAAATGGATTTTTACTAATTTTTAATATGTATTTGGACTAATTAAGTTATTTGGATTTATAAAATGAATTTTTATTAATATTTGTAGAATTATCGAGAAATATCAATTTTAATAATATTATATTATTATTAGGGTTTTTAAGTAATTATTGGTAAAATAATTACTTTTGGTGTTTTAATACTTAAATTGCTATATTTTGATACTTAAAGGGTATTTTTGGTATTTATTGAATTTTAATATATTTTATTGTGTTTTCTTGTGAATTGTGGACCTCGGTCGGGGAAATTTGTAGTTTAGGATCCCGACCAAGGAGTTGTGAGAATTCTGGTTTGAAGTGTATTTTTCTTGCAGGACCGGCTCTACTTTTTCAGTAGAGAGATGTCCGTTTTACAAAGGAGGTTCTGCAGAATTTTGGATAGAATTCTCGTAAAACATGACATCGAGTTTAATTCCTATTCTTTGTCTGTGTTAGTAATTCTAGATCGAGTCTTTAGACGTTAAATTAGATTTATTCTGATTTTCGTGTTATTATTTTATTATTAGTGGCACCGAGACCGAGGCCTAGTGGACCAGGCCAGTCAAACCCTTCTCGAGGAGCGCACACCTGTGAGTTGTTATTTTATATATGCGTGCATTTAGGTTGCATGTTTTAGAAATATATGTTTTAATTGTATGATTTATGCATAAATGACTTAATAAATGCTTAAGTATATTCTAGGTATATTTTCAGTATATTTTCGGTATATTATGAAATAAATGCATGTTTTTCTTTTTAAGTAAATCTAGATTACTTTTAAAATATATTATTGGTTTAATTTAATATATTCCATGATTTATTTGAATTGATTTTACATATATATACTTGAAATATACTTAGTTTATTTTAGGTATATTACTAGTATATATATGGTTTATAATGTTATTTATAATGATATCATGCATCATTATTTTATGAATGAAATGAGTTATTTTTAATGAAGGATATCAAGAGAACATGCTTCCTAATGGGTAGCACTAGGACCGAGTACATACCGGTACGATAATAGATTGTAGGTTAAATTACTAACCTATTTTTGGATCATGACTTGATTGATTTGATTGTTTTGTGAGGTGAATGAGAGTGTGATTACTGGAGCTTAGTTGACCTAGTATCTCGGGGCCAATTACACTGACAGTCAGACTGTTGGAGCTCGGTCGACTTAGTGTCTCGGGGTCAATCTACTGTCAATAAGGATTAAGTGAATTTATTTGGAAACAAGTGAACTTGTAAGGCTAGAGTGATGTCTGTTGTCATTTGAGGTTGCGATCATTTAGGGTTCTATTTGATCATTCTTAAACTAATATTTTTTAGTATTATAAATAAAGTGATTTTTAGCATCTGTTTGTACATGCCTGTATATATATTATAACAATTCACTCAGTGAGGTCTGACTCCCCTCCGCTGATGTTTTTACAGGAGAGTCCTCTTCTTCAGACCTTAGCAGTAGACCTATTCGCCGGATTTCTTTCGCTCCGGCCCTATTATGTAAATCACTTACTTGAGTTTTATTTTGTACTCTAGATGCTACAGTAGTAGTTCTATTTGATTCTGTCGAGAGTTATATTTGATTTTATGCATGTATGAGATTTTAATTTTGAGTGTTTCTCTGAAGATTTGTATTAAGAAATTTTATTTATGATAGGAGATGAGATATTATTTTATTAAAGGAAGTTGAGGAATTCATTTTATTATTTGAGACTTAATTTTCGCTGCATAAATACTTTATTTATTTTATTTTATTGCATGCTTTTCTTTTAAAACTTACTACGGGTTTCGGATTCGAAAGAATTCCCGTTTCCTAGTGTCGGTCATGGCCCCCAATTTAGGTCGTGACAAGAAGATTGCCGATCTGGAACACAGCCAAGGCAGATTGACCAGGAGGATTGAAGATCAGGATTCTCAGATTGCAAGTCTAGAAAAGAGGCTATCTGAGGTCAAGAAGTCCCGAGAAAATGACAAAAGGTCTTACCAGAACATGGTAGGGGGATTTCTTAAAGCCTACAGGTCTGAATGCAAGAGGATCCTGCTATCTCAGCATCCTGAGTTAGTGTCATGACCCAAAACAGGGGTCATAATCGGCGGTAGGGAACGAAAATTCTTTCGAATCCGGAACTCGTAACAAGCCTTTAAAAGAAAATAAAAGCATGCAATAATAATAATATAGATAAAATATCTTGCAGTGGAAATTAAAATCTCATTTGTAATAATAATAATCCACCAACTTGTTTGATAAAACAAACTCATCTCATATATATAATATTTTTTAATACAAATTATTGTTTCAATCCTTTAAGATACAAATCTCATACATATATAAAATAAACATCCCACAATTGAACTACTGCAGTATCTAGAATACAAAAAAATAAAATCAAGTAAGCAGTTTACATAGTAAAGCCAGGGCAGAAGAAATCCGGCGTAAGGGTCTGCTACTGAGGTCTGAGGATGAAGACTCTCCTGAAAAATAATCAACAGAGGGGAGTCAGACCTCACTGAGTGAATTGTTATAATATATATACATACATAACTAAATGTCAAATGCACACATTCCATCGTATATATAATAAATATATATACAAGAAATTACACACGGATGCAACAAAATCATTTTATATAAATACTGAAAGTAATACCCATTTATGAAGGATCAAATAGAACCTTAAATGATCGCAACCTCAAAACAGTATTAGACAACACTCTAGCCATACAAGCTCACTTATTCCAATAAATTCACTTGTTCCATTTGGATAGTAGCTAGCCTCGAGACACTAAGTCAACCGAGCTCTAGCAGTCTGACTATCAATGTGATTGGCCCCGAGACCTTGGTCAACCGAGCTCCAGCAATCACACTCTCAAATCACATCTCACATCAAATAAATCAATCCGATCAATATCCACAAATAGGTTAGTAATTTAACCTATAATCTATCGTCGTACCGGTACGTACTCGGTCCTAGTGCTGCCCACTAGGTAGCACGTTCTATTGATATCCTTCATTTATATATAAAACATACATTCATAAAATAAATGATGCCTGATATTAATTAAAATAACAATATAAACCATATATATACTAGAAATATATCAAAAATAAACCAAGTATATTTCAAGTATATATATGTCAAATAAATTCAATTTAATTATAAAATAAACTAGAAATAAACTATATATATACTTAAAAACATTTTAGGTATAATTCAATAATAAAACATGCATTTAATTTAAAATATACCAAAAATATACCTAAAAGATACCTAAGCAATTATTAAACCATTTATGCATATTTCATAAAATTTAAACATACATTTCTAAAACATGCATCCTAAAACACGTATATATAAAATAACAACTCATAGTTGTGCGCTCCTCGAGACGGGTCTGACAGGCCTAGTCCATTAGGCCTCAGTCTCGGGGCAACTAAACAAACAAACGACAATACGAAATTAAAATAAATCTAACGAAATTCTAGAGACTCAACCTAGAATACTGGACATAGATTAGGAATAGGGTTTTGACCGGATGTCACATTTTACGAGAATTCTATCAAAAATTCTGCAGAACCTCCCCTATAAAATGGACATCTCTCTACTCAGAAAGTAAAGTCGGTCCTGCAAGAAAACATACTTCAAAAATACACAGTTTCACAACCCCTCGGTGGGACTCCCAAACTACAATTTCACCGACCGAGGTTTACAATTCACGAGATAAACACATAACACATTTAAATTCTAAAAATATCAAAAATACCCTTTATAAATCAAAATATAGCAAATTAGATATTTAAAACACCGAAAATAATTATTTCACCGATAATTACAATAAAACCCTAATTTTAATAAAATATTATTAAAATTCCATAATTCTTGATAAATTCATAAATATTGACCAAAATACATTTTATAACTCCAAATTACATAATTAGCCCAAAAACATATTAAAAATCAATAAAAACTCATTTATTTACAAAAATAGTATATTATATATAATTTGAAAATACTTTTCAAAAAATAGTTTTAATTAGTTAAAAATACTAAATATTTTGTAAAAATTATTTTTATATCTCAAATAATTATTAAAACCAATTTAATTTAATTTTCAACCAAATTACCAAAATACCCCTAATATATATGAATTCACATAATATACAATAATTATTTAAAAATTCACTAAAAATTATATAATTACTCAAAAATTATTTTCTCAACATATAATTCAATAAAATCAATAATTATTCTCAATTAACCAATTAATTTTAATAAAATACTTAATTAACCTAATTTTCTAAAAATCACCTAAACTAAATAACTTCATAATAATTATAAAAAAATCACAAAAATTACAAATAAATTTCTAAAATTCATTTTAACACCTATAAAAACCATAAATCACAATTTCATAATTTATTTAATTAATTTAAAAAAATTAGAAAATATTAATAAAATAATAAAAAATTCACAAAAATCAAAATAATTCCCAAAAATTCCACAAAAATTACAGGATGTAGATTGAGCTACTAGGATCAATCTTTGTGAAGGAAGTTAGCTTGAATCATTAGAATCAAAGTTCAAAAAACTCAAGAACTCATAAAGGCCAAAAATGAAAATTGAGAACTAAGGGAAATCTATACCAAATCACATGAAACTAAGCTTGGAAATGAACTCACCCGAGCTCAAGGAGAAGATAGAGACCGGTGGCGTTCAAGATGGTGGTCGAAAAAGGCTTGATTAACATTAGCTTGAGTTTCAGTTTCTTGGAAGAAAACCAACCAAAACTCGCTGGAAATGGAGGAAGAAGGTGACAAAGGAAGTTTAGGAAGGTGGTGGCACGTCGAACGGTACACCGATGGTAAGGGAAGAGCTTAACAGTGGCAGAGATGGTGGTGGGGCGTGCGTCAGGTTGAAGATGAAGACGATGGCAAGAAACATAAATAATTCAAACTTATATATTTGTATGTATGTATATATATATATATATATATATATATATATATATATATATATATATAACTTTAACTTATATTATTATAATATATTGATATTCTATTCAAAAATAATCTACACCACATGTTAAAAATATCAACCCAATATTTATATACATATACATATATATAACACATATTAATTTAATAAAAATATATAATATATACTTAATTAAAATAAACCCTAATTATTAAATATGTATATATATATATGCATGTATATGTATATATATCAATACGATAATTAAAATCGTGCATGGACTCATGCAAATACATAAAACCGACCAATATAATTAATAAACATTTATTTAGGTTTTAATTTTTTCAAAAATAAAATTCTCGGGAAAATTTTACGTAAGAAATTTAAAATAATTAAAAATAACTTTAATAAATAACAAATTAATTAAATAATCAAATATATATGTTAAAATTATTAACACTACATATTCCGATGTAGTTTAAAATTATTTAAATTCTCGGGATATTATAGTCTTCCCCTCTTACAAGAATTCGTCCCCGAATTCCAAAAAAAGAAGAAATACAAAATCAAGAAGGGAAGAGATACAGGTAAAAAGCTCACATCTCAGCTTCAGTCTCCCACGTATGCTCCTCTTCTTTGTTTCTGCGCCACAGAACTTTGACCATCGAAATCTATTTTGATTGTAACTGTCGAACTTGATAGTCAACGATCGCCATAGATTTTTCTATAAACGTCAGATCTTCATTCACTTCCACGTTGTCAGGCTGCAACACGTGTGAAGGGTCCGAGACATACTTTCTCAACATTGAGATATAAAACATCGGATGCACGTGAGACATACTCGGAGGTAAAGCCAATCGATATGCAACAGTGCCAACTCTCTCCAAAATATCAAATAGTCCGATATATCTCGATGCTAACTTACCCTTCCTGCCAAATCTTGTTACACCCTTCATCGGAGACACCTTTAGAAAAATAAAGTCTCTAACTTGAAATTCTACATCTCTGCGCCTAGGATCCGCATAGCTCTTCTGCCTGCTAACTGCGGTCTCTAATCTACTCTTAATCACAGTGACTTTCTCTACAGCATCCTGAACCATCTCAGGTCTAGTCAAAGCCCTCTCGTCAATCTTATCCCAACTTAGAGGGGATCTACACTTCCTTCCATATAAAGCCTCATATGGTGTCATTTCAATACTGTTATGGTAGCTGTTATTATATGCAAACTCTACGAGTGGCAAATGATCATCCCAACTACCTCCCAAATCCAAAACATACATCCTCAACATATCTTCCAGTGTCTGGATCATCCTCTTAGACTAACCATCTGTCTGAGGATGAAAAGCAGTACTAAAGTCCAACCTAGTGCCCATCACTTCCTGTAACTTCTGCTAAAAATGAGAGGTAAATATTGAACCTCTGTCTGACACAATGGACACAGGTACTCCTTAAAGGCACATTATATGCTTCACATATAGTTTCGCCAATCTAGCTACAGAATAAGTGGCTTTCACAGGTAAGAAATGTGCATACTTAGTCAACCTATCTACAATCACCCAGATGGAATCGTATCCATCCTTAGAACGAGGTAAACCAACTACAAAATCCATAGCTATCCTTTCCCACTTCCACTTGGGAATAGGAAGAGACTGAAGCTTCCCAGAAGGCTTCTAATGCTCAACTTTCAATTGCTGACACGTCAAACACTTAGCAACATAATCAGCGACATCCTTCTTTAGTCCATCCCACAAATACAAGTCTCTGATACTGTGGTACATCTTAGTGACACCCGGATGTACGCTATAAGCTGTAGAATATGCTTCTTCTATAATCTCTTCTCTCAAATTATCCACATCAAGAACACACAATCTACCACTGATCCACAAAACACCATCATCATCGAGTGTGAAATCAGTGAACTTCCCTGCTCGGACATTCTCTGCAAGCTCTTCTATAATAGGATTTCAGCTCTGAGCTGCCTCAATCCTATCTCTCAGTACAGATCGCACCTTAAACTGAGCTAGCAGTCCACCTGATCTACTAATGTTCATCATCAGACCTTGATCTACCAACAAATGTAACTCCTGGATCAACGGTCTCCTCTCTACATTGATATGAGCAAGACTGCCTGAGGACTTCCTACTCAAGGCATCTACTACCACATTAGCCTTGCCTGGATGATATAAAATCTCACAATCATAATCTTTCAATAGTTCCAACCATCTCCTCTACCTCAGATTCAGATCTCTCTGCTGAAAAATGTACTTAAGGCTCTTGTGATCAATAAAAATTTCACAAGTCACCCCGTATAGATAATGTCTCTAAATCTTGAGAGTAAAGATCACTGCAGCCATCTCAAGGTTATGTGTAGGATAGTTCTACTCATGCTTCTTTAACTGCCTCGAAGCATAGGCTATCACCCTACCATTATGCATCAACACATAACCAAGGCCAACTCTAGAGGCATCACAATACACTGTGAACTTGTCCACACCATTAGGTAAAGCTAACATTGGGGCTGTGGTCAACTTCTCCTTCAATAACTGGAAACTGTTCTCATAAGCTTCTGACCACTTAAATCTTACATTCTTCTAAGTCAAGCGAGTCATAGGGGCTGCAATTCTAGAAAAATCCTGTATAAACCTCTTATAGTACCCGACTAAACCCAGAAAACTATGAATCTCTGTAACTGAAGTTGGTCTAGGCCACTCAGATACTGCCTCAATCTTCTGTGGATCAACCTGGATACCTTCTTTAGACACCACGTGTCTAAGAAATGCAACACTCTCCATCCAGAAATTAAACTTTGAGAATTTAGCATAAAGCTGATGTTCTCTTAGTGTCTGTAGTACAGTCCTCAAGTGATATACATGCTCCTCCATACTCCTCGAATACACCAGTATATCATCGATGAAGACTACCATAAACTGATCCACATATGGTCTGAATACCCTATTCATCAGGTCCATGAAAGCTACTGGTGCATTAGTCAAGCCAAAAGACATCACCAGAAACTCATAATGGCCATATCAAATGCAGAATGCCATTTTAGGAACATCGGCTTCTCTAATCCGTAGTTGATGATAACCCAACCTCAAATCAATCTTAAAAAAGAACTGTGCACCCTGTAGCTGATCAAACAGGTCATCTATCCTTAGGAGAGGATACTTATTCTTCACTGTGACCTTGTTCAGCTCTCTATAGTCATTGCACAGTCTCAAGGTACCATCCTTCTTCTTCACAAACAGGACTAGTGCACCCTAAGGAGAAACACTGAGTCTAATAAAACCCTTATCCAATAACTCTTGCAACTGCTCCTTCAACTCTTTCAACTCTGCAGGAGCCATTCTGTAGGGTGGCATAGATATAGGAGCAGTGCCTGGAACCACATCTATACATAACTTAATCTCTTTGTGAGGTGGTAAACCTGGCAACTCCTCAAGAAAAATATTAGGAAACTCACAGGCAACAGGAACATCTGTGAGTGATAACTTCTCCACTGAAGTATCCCTGACTAATGCCAAATATCCCTGACAACCCTTCCTCAGCAACTTCCTAGCCGTAATAGCATAAATGAGATTTTGAGGTACTGAACTCCTATCACCCACAAACTTAAATTCTTCTTCACCAAGAATTCTGAAAGTCACCTCTTTACTCCGATAATCCACTATGGCATAGTGTTGAGATAACCAATCCATACCCAAAATAACATCGAACTCCATCACATTCAACAGAATCAAATCAGTGGATAATTCTCTACCTCCTATGAGAATTGGACAACCAGAAAGAACAACATCGGTGTCCAAATAATCACTTAGAGTGGCGACAGACAAAGGAAAAGCCATCCTCGAAGCTTGCCAACAAGACTTGAAAGCAAAAATAGAAGAAATGAATGAATGCATGGCACCGGGATCAAACAGAACCCATGCATTTAGGTAACAGATAGAAACAATACTAGCCATGACTGTATTAGATGCATGAGCATCCTGCTAAGTGAGATGGAAGACTCTAGCCTGTCCTCGACCTCCTTGCTGGGTAGTAGAAGCCTGACTAACACCTCTGGCACCACCTCTAGCACTTCTACCATGACCCTGTTGGGGAACAAACTGAGTAGAACTCTGATGCTAGGCTGTAGGCAACTGAAAATGAACGGGTGCAGCACTAGCAATCAACTGCTGAGGAAATTATAAAATCTGCAACTGCTGATACTCGGAATAAGGACACGATCTAGCATAATGTCCTGTCTGCCCACATCTGAGACACATCAATGGTGTCATATAACATGGTCCCTGATGGACTCTGCCGCAGGTCTGACATACATTGGCAGCTGATCCAAAACTACGACCACTGCTGCTACTCGAAGCACCTAACCCGAGTCTGAATGGTCTATGCTGACCTCCACTTTGATACTAACTTTGTCATGACAAAAAACAGGGGCCATGACTGACACTAGGGAATGGGAATTCTTTCGAATCCGAAACCTGTAAGAAGCCTTAAAATAAAATAAAACATGCAATAATAATAATAATAACATAAATAATATTATGCATCAAAAATAAAATCATAAATAATTAAATAATAATCCACCACGGAATTTAAATCAACAACTCATCTTAGATATATAAATAAACTTTTAATACAATCCAGTTTAAATCCTTAAAATATACAACCCACACAATATAGTACAAAACCCCTTTAACAATTTATAATTACTGCAGTATCTAGATTATAAAATAAAACTCAGATAAGCAATTTACATAATGAAGCCGGGGTGAAAGAAATCTGGCGTATGAGTTTGCTACTGAGGTCTAAAGACGATGACTCTCTTGAAAAATAGTCAACGGAGGGGAGTCAGACCTCACTGAGTGAATTGTTATAATATATATACATGCATACTAAATGGCAATGAACATAGATAAATGTATGTATAATAAACATATATACAGGAAAATACACACAGATGCATTAAAATCATTTTATATATTTTATGAAAATCACTGTTTATGAAGGATCAAATAGAACTCTAGAAAATCGCAACCTCAAAACAGTGTTAGACAACACTCTAGCCATACAGGCTCACTTATTCCATTTGGACAGTAGACTGGCCCCGAGACACTAAGTCAACCGAGCTCCAGCAGTCTGACTGTCAGTGTGATTGGCCCCGAGACACTTGGTCAACCGAACTCCAGCAATCACACTCCCAAATCGTATCTCACATCACAAAAATCAATCCATCCAATCAATATCCATAAATGGTTAGTAATGAAGCATAAATGCTATCAGCGTACCAGTACGTACTCGGTCCTAGTGCTGCTCACTAAGTAGCACGTTCTATTGATATCCTTCATTTTAAATATAAAACATACATTCATAAATAAATGATGCATGTAATTGAATAAAATCTCAATATAAACTATATATATACTAGAAATATACCAAAAATAAATTAGGTATATTCCGAGTATATATACATCAAATTAACCCAATTAAATTACAAAATAAACTAAAAATATATTCAAAAACATTTTAAGCATAAATCATTAATAAAACATGCATATAGTTTAAAATATTCCGAAAATAAACTAAAAATAAAATTAAATACTAATTAAATCATTATGCATATTTATCAAAATAAACCATACATTTCTAAAATCATGCATCCTAGAATATATATATATAAAATAACAACTTACTATTTATTGCGCTCCTTGAGATGGGTCCGATGGGCCTGGTCCACTAGGCCTCGGTCTCGGCGCAACTAAACAAATAAATGACAACAGAAAATCAGAATAAATCTAACGAAAAATCCTAAAAACTCAATTTAGAATACTAGACACAAAATTAGAATGGAAATTCGACCGGACATCACGTTTTATGAGAATTCTATTGAAAATCCGGTAGAACCTCTCCTGTAAAACGGACATCTCTCTACTCAAAGAGTAGAGCCGGCCCTGCAAAGAAACACACTTCAAAAATAGACATAGAATTCACAATCATAATCCCTCGGTCGGACTCCAAACTACAATTCACCGACCGACGTCCACAATCCACAGAATATTCACAAAATACCAAAAATACCCTTATATAATAGAAATACATTTTATCAATCCAAATTACTTAATTAACCCTAAAATATGTTAAAAACCGATAAAAACTCATTTATTTAGAAAAATCGTATAATATATATAATTTGAAAATAATTTACAAAAAATAGTTTTAATTAGTTAAAAATACTAAATAATTTGTAGAAATCACTTTTATACCTTAAATAACTATTAAAACCAATTTAATTACATTTTTAGCCAATTTAGTGTCAAATTACCAAAATACCCATATATATACAAATTTACTAAAATAAATCCAAAAATTCACCAAAAATAATATAATTACTAAAAATTAATTTTCTCAACATATATTTCAATAATATCAATAAATATACTTAATTAATCAAATTATTTCAATTAAACACATAATTAACCCTATTTTTCAAAATTTCATAAACTTAATAAATTTCCAAATAAATATATAAAAATTCACAAAAATTACAAATAAATTTCTATAATTCATTTCAACACCTATAATTATCATAAAATTTAATTTCATAATTTAATTAATTAATTTTCAAAAATTAGAAAATATTAATAAAATAATAAAAAATACCTAAAAATCAAAATAAATTCTAAAAATTCTAAAAAAATTACATCATGTAGATTAAATTACAAGGATCAAAGTTTGTGAAGGAAGTTTTCATGAATCAATCAAATTGAAGCTCAAAAAAATTCAAAACTCTAAATGGCCGAAATGAAGAAATTGAAACCTAGGAAAATCTAGACCATTTTAAGTGAAACAAAGCTTAGAATCACACTCACTGGAGCTCAAGGAGAAGATAAAGACCAGCAGCGTGAAAAATGATGGCCGGAATCGCTGTGATCGATGATGGCTTGAAGTTTCGATTTTTCGACAATAACATGGTGAAATGGCGCCGAAGAAGAGAAGAGAAGGTGGCGAAGCTGCTGGCTGGGAAGGGCAGAGCTCAAGGTGGCACATCGATGGCCTGAAAATGGGATGACAGGCGGTGGTGATGGTGGTAGGCGTCAGGTGATGGAGGAGAGGGGTTAGTGGCAGTTTTGGTAAATTTGATAAACTTTAATAATATATATATATATATATATATATCTTTAACTTTAATAATTTATACTTTAATATAATAATTTTATATTCAAAAAATTATACACCACATAATTTAAAAATAATTAATATTTATACATATGCATATGTTAATTAAATTAACAAATATATAATATATACATACATAATTAAAATAATTACTAAACCATAAAATTATTAAATATATGTATATATATATATATGCATGTATATGTATGTATTTTAATACGACAATTAAAATAATGCATGAACTCATGCAAATACGTAAATTTATTTAAAATAATTAATATTAAATTATTTACGTGTCAATTTTTTCGAAAATACAATTCTTAGAAAATTTTTACGTAAAGTACTTAAAATAATATCAAACAATTAAAATTAGCTTTAAACCGATAACAAACTCATAAAAATATCATAAATATATACAAAATTATTAACATTACATATCCCGATGCAGTATAAAAATATTTAAAAACTCGGGATATTACAATGTCTACTGCTTCGATGTACCCGCTGCTACTGTCTCTGACTCTGTTGAGCTGGACCTCTCTGCTGACTACTCGAACCAATATGAAAACTCGAGTATGGAGTAGCTTGGAATCCACCTGACTATACACCCAACTGGTAATAATCAGGTATAGCTCCCTGCCTGACTAGCCTCAGCTCAATCTCCTTGGCCAACTCAATCACCGACTCCAGAGTAAGGCCCGCTGTAGGCATATCAGCAAATGCAGAACCTAATCCGGTGACGTATGTAGTGACTGCGAAGTACTAATCTCGCATCAGATCCTCTGCATATCTACCAAGCCGGAGGAACTCTCGGGTATACCCCTCAACTAATCTGAGAAATATTGGTCAATCAGAGACGATAACTCATATGAAGTGGCTTTGGGCAAAATCTCCTCATAAATCACTCTCTTAATTGAGCCTAGGTCATCGTCAACATATATGGCTAGATCATTTGAATGAACCAGTCCAGGGCTTGTCCCTCAACCGACAGCTCAACTATCATAATTTACTGGTACTCGGTGTGAGCAGTCTGAGTCCTAGTCTCGATTATATGCAAAAAATCTAGAGGATCGAAAGTCCCATCAAAAGCAATCTTGACAACTCTGGCATAAAATAAAGCTGCCTTAGGGTCAGGCATACCCTGCTGATAGGTAGGCTGAACTATCGGAGGTACAAAAACATCCTTGTACTCAGGCTCTACAAGCTCCTCATCCTATATCTCTCTCTGTCTATGGTGACCTGACGCTCCTCGAGGTCTACCTTTGCCACAACCTCTGCGTCTAACTGGTGGCTCAAGAGGTAAAACATCATCCTGAAAGGACTCATCATCCTCGGCATCAATGACCGGTGGAGCGACACGCGCTCGCCTCCTCATTTTGAAAAGACAAACAAAAGAATTCAGACAATGGAGGAATACACAGAAAACTAAATCAAAGAATACTTATCAAGACATACTCGAACCTAATTCACTGCAGTAGTTTCAAAAGAAAAAACACAACACTGAAAACTAGGGCCACAACTCACACAACTAAGGCCCTAACACAGAACTCCGCTCTGATACTAACTTTGTCACGACCCAGAATAGGGGCCATGACTGGTGTTAGGGAACAAGAATTCTTTCGAATTCGAAACCCGTAGCAAGCCTTTAAAATAAAATAAAAGCATGCAATAATAATAATATAAATAAAATATCTTACCGTGGAAATTAAAATCTCATATGTAATAATAATAATAATACACCTACTTGTTTGATAAAACAAACTCATCTTATATATATAGTATCTTTTAATACAAATTCTTGTTTCAATCTTTTAAGATACAAATCTCATACATATATAAAATAAACATCCCACAACTGAACCACTGCAGTGTCTAGAATACAAAAAAATAAAATCAAGTAAGCAGTTTACATAGTAAAGCCGAGGCAGAAGAAATATGGCATAAGGGTCTGCTACTGAGGTTTGAGGATGAAGACTCTCCTGAAAAATAGTCAACGGAGGGTAGTCAGACCTCAATGAGTGATTTGTTATAATATATATACATGTATAACTAAATGACAAATGCACACATTCTATAATATATGTAATAAATATATATACAGGCAATTACACACGGATGCAGCAAAATCATTTTATATAAATACTAAAAGTAATACCTGTTTATGACGGATCAAATAGAATCCTAAATGATCGCAACCTCAAAACAGTGTTAGACAACACTCTAGCCATACAAGCTCACTTATTCCAATAAATTCACTTGTTCCATTTGGACAGTAGATTGGCCCCGAGACATTAAGTCAACCGAGCTCTAGCAGTCTGACTGTCAGTGTGATTGGCCCCGAGACATTTGGTCAATTGAGCTCCAACAATCACACTCTCAAATCACATCTTACATCAAATAAATCAATCTGATCAATATCCACAAATAGGTTAGTAATTTAACCTACAATCTATCATCGTATTGGTACGTACTCGGTCATAGTGCTGCCCACTAGGTAGCACGTTCTATTGATATTCTTCATTTATATATAAAACATACATTCATAAAATAAATGATGCATGGCATTAATTAAAATAACAATATAAACCATATATATACTATAAATATACTAAAAATAAACCAAGTATATTTCGAGTATATATATGTCAAATAAATTCAATTTAATTATAAAATAAACTAGAAATAAACTATATATATACTTAAAAACATTTTAGGTATAATTTAATAATAAAACATGCATTTAATTTAAAATATACCAAAAATATACCTAAAATATACCTAAGCAATTATTAAACCATTTATGCATATTTCATAAAATTTAAACATACATTTCTAAAACATGCATCCTAAAATACATATATATAAAATAACAACTCACGGTTGTGCGCTCCTCGAGACGGGTCTGATGGGCCTAATCCATTAGGCCTCGGTCTCAGCGCAACTAAAGAAACAAACAACAATACAAAATTAGAATAAATCTAAGGAAATTCTAGAAACTCGACCTAGAATACTGGACACAGATTAGGAATAGGGTTTTGATCGAATGTCACGTTTTACAAGAATTCTATCAAAAATTCGGTAGAACCTTCCCTGTAAAACAGACATCTCTCTACTCAGAAAGTAGACCGGTCCTACAAGAAAACACACTTAAAAAATACACAGTTTCACAACCCCTTAGTCGAACTCCCAAACTACAATTTTACCGACCGAGGTTCACAATTCACGAGATAAACACATAACACATTTTAATTCCAAAATACCAAAAATATCCTTTATAAATCAAAATATAGCAAATTAGATATTTAAAACACCGAAAATAATTATTTCACCGATAATTACAATAAAACCCTAATTTTAATAAAATATTATTAAAAATCCATAATTCTTGATAAATTCATAAACATTGACCAAAATACATTTTATAACTCCAAATTACATAATTAGCCCAAAAACATATTAAAAATCAATAAAAACTCATTTATTTACAAAAATAGTATATTATATATAATTTGAAAATACTTTTCAAAAAATAGTTTTAATTAGTTAAAAATACTAAATATTTTGTAAAAATTATTTTTATATCTCAAATAATTATTAAAACCAATTTAATTTAATTTTCAACCAAATTATTACCAAATTACCAAAATACCCCTAATATATATAAATTCACATAATATACAATAATTATTCAAAAATTCACTAAAAATTATATAATTACTCAAAAATTATTTTCTCAACATATAATTTAATAAAATCAATAATTATACTCAATTAACCAATTAATTTTAATAAAATACTTAATTAACCTAATTTTCTAAAAATCACCTAAACTAAATAAATTCATAATAATTATAAAAAAATCACAAAAATTACAAATAAATTTATAAAATTCATTTTAACACCTATAAACACCATAAATCACAATTTCATAATTTATTTAATTAATTTACAAAAATTAGAAAATATTAATAAAATAATAAAAAATTCACAAAAATCAAAATAATTCCCAAAAATTCCACAAAAATTATAGGATGTAGATTGAGCTACTAGGATCAATCTTTGTGAAGGAAGTTAACTTGAATCATTAGAATCAAAGTTTAAAAAACTCAAGAACTCATAAAGGCCAAAAATGAAAATTGAGAACTAAGGGAAATCTATACCAAATCACACGAAACTAAGCTTGGAAATGAGCTCACCGGAGCTCAAAGAGAAGATAGAGACCGGTGGCGTTCAAGATGGTGGTCGAAAAAGGCTTGATCGACGTTAGCTTGAGTTTCGGTTTCTTGGAAGAAAATCGGCCAAAACTCGCTGGAAATGGAGGAAGAAGGCAACAAAGGAAGCTTGGGAAGGTGGTGGCACGCCGGACGGTACACCGATGGCAAGGGAAGAGTTTGACAGTGGCGGAGATGGTGGTGGGGTGTGCGTCGGGTTGAAGATGAAGACGATGGCAAGAAACGTAAATAATTCAAACTTATATATTTGTATGTATATATATATATATATATATATATATATATATATATATATATATATATATATATATATATATATATATATATATATATATAGAACTTTAACTTATATTATTATAATATATTGGTATTATATTCAAAAATAATCTACACCACATGTTAAAAATATCAACCCAATATTTATATACATATACATATATATAATACATATTAATTTAATAAAAATATATAATATATACTTAATTAAAATAAACCCTAATTATTAAATATGTGTATATATATATGCATGTGTATGTATATATATTAATATGATAATCGTGCATGGACTCATACAAATACATAAAACTGACCAATATAATTAATAAAAATTTATTTAGGTTTTAATTTTCTCAAAAATAAAATTCTTGAAAAAATTTTACGTAAGAAATTTAAAATAATTAAAAATAACTTTAATAAATAACAAACTAATTAAATAATCAAACATATATATTAAAATTATTAACACTGCATATCCCGATGCAGTTTAAAATTATTTAAAATCTCAGAATATTACAGTTAGACTTGGCGGAGCTCGATCGAATAACGCTGGTAGACCTTGCGAAGATTGTTGTTGAGGAAGATGCTCGTCAAAAGGTAGCTGCCTCACGTTCAAGGAACATTCATGAATTTGCTGAAGGGTCTGCAGTGGAGCCTACTGAGGTTTCTAGTGCCACTAATGCCGGTTCCTCCCCCGCCTCTGAGCCTGATAACTCAGACATATAATTAGTAGAATAAAAACCCTTCTCATTTTTTTAATCAATCTTTTTGTAAGAGATTTATTAGTTTTAATGAAAAGAGATTTTATTGAATATCATTCCAAGTACAATCTAAGTTTTATTGATAGTACTTTTTGAGGCAATCTAAGTTCCAAAATTATGGCAACTCTTTGCCATCTCTGTTTCTTAGTTTGTATGCTCCTTTGGTTGTGTGTTCTGAGATTTGATATAGGCCTTCCCAATTTGGACCCAGCTTGCCAATTCCTGAGTTGCCTTTGCTAATATCTACCCTTCTGAGTACCCAGTCTCCTAATTTGAACTATCTTGGGCGACTACGTCAGAGATGATACCATGCCACTTTTTGTCGATGTGCTTCAGCTGTAGATGTTGTTTGCTCTCACCTTTCTTTTAATAGGTCCAGACATATCCAGGCATTAATGCTGTTGAGTTATGATCAAGACTGTGATTGACCCTGTAACTTGGTAAACCAATCTTCATCGGTATTACCGTGTCCATGCCATAGGTCAGTCTAAATGGTGTTTCCTTGGTGGATTATCTAGGAGTGATTTTATAGGCCCAGATTACGTTGTTAAGCTCTTCGACCCAATTTTCCTTTTTCTCGTTAAGTCTTTTCTTTAATCCTTACATGATAATTCTATTAGTGACTTTCATTTGCCCATTTGTTTGCAGGTGGGTTACTGAGGTGAAAAGAAGCTTTATTCTGAAGGCTGAACAAAAACCTCTAAACTTTTCATTGTCAAACTCTTTGCTGTTGTCTGTAATCAAAGTGTGAGGGATGTTGAATCTACAGATGATCTCTCTCCAGAAGAAATGTTGTATCCGAGCTTCTGTGATGGTTAGAACTGCCTCTACTTCTACCTATTTAGTGAAATGGTCTGTAGCCATAATCAATAACTTTTTTTTATGAAGTGGAAGTTGGAAAAGGACCCATGATGTCCATTCTCCCACATGGTGAAGGGCTATAGGCTGCTGATTAGATGCAGAGGGTGGGAAGGCCTTTGATTGAGTCGAGCGAATTGTTAGCACTTGTGACATGCTTGAGTTAGCTTCTGGGCATCATTAGATATGGTAGGCTAATATTATCCTTGGATTAGTGTTTTCTAGGTTAGTGCATAGTGGGATTCATGTGCTCCACATATTTCTTCATGGATTTCTCTGAGTATGTAATTCCCTTCCTCTGGAGAGATGCACTTGGACCATGAGTGTGAAATGGATTTTCTATAAAGCTCCCCTTAGTGGATAGAATAGTGGGCTGCTCTCATTTTTAGCTTTCGAGCTTTCAATTTGTCTTTAGGGAGAGTTTTGTATTCCAGGTATTAGACTATCGGATGCATCCATTATGAGACTTCTCGTATCTCCAAGACTTTAGGATCTTCCGTACTGGGTTTTATCAATGCCTCAATGAATTTCATATCCTTAAATGCTTGACTGTCTTTAGCTGCCGATTTGGCCAGGAGGTTAGCCTTAGAGTTCTCCTGCCTGGGTATTTGGACGATCTCCTATTAGCCCCCTTCTTATTCAATCTATTTTAAGAGTTGTTTGACTTTGCCCACGTATTTAGTGATGCTTGTGTCCTTGACCTGGTACATGTCGTTAACTTGATTTACTACTAGTTGGGAGTCCGAGTGTATTATAAGGTGTTCGACTCTGACTTTGGTAGCTAATTTCAAGCCTGTGATGAGTGCCTCATATTCTGTGGCATTTTTAGTTACATTGTACTCTATTCGAATTGCATACCAGATATGAACTTTATGTGGTCCTCTGAGAATCACTCCAATGCCAGATCCTTAGGCAGAGGATGCTCTGTCAACATAGAGTTTCCATTCCGGTGCTTTGGTTATGGTGAGGTCTTCCGGAGCCATTTCTTGAATGAAATCTGCTAATGCTTGGCCTTTCACTTATTGATGGGGCTCATAATCAATGTCAAATTCTCCAAGTAATACTAATCATTGAACCAGTTTGCTCGAGGTCTCTGGTCTTTGTAAGATTTTTTGCAGAGGGAAACGGGATCGGTCAAAGATAGGATGGGCTTGGAAGTAGTGTCGGAGCTTTCGAGATGCATGAACCACAACCATCCAACTTATCCAACATCGGATATCGGACTTCGGATCCTCGAAGCATTTTGCTAATGTAATATAATGGGTTTTGCTGGCTTCCTTCTTCTCTTACCAATATTAAAGTGATGCATTCTTAACCTACAGAGAGATATAAATACAATATTTCATCTGGGACAGGCCTGCTGAGTAGGGGTGGTGAGGACAATAATTTCTTGATGTCTTCAAAGGCTGCTTGGCAATCTGTAGACCAAATAAACTTTTTGAAATTTTTTAAAGCTCAAAATAATGGTAGATATCATGTGGCTGAGCATGAAATGAAATGCCCTAATGCCGTGATTCTGCAGTTTAGCTTTTATACTTCGTGGATATTTTTTGGGGCTTTTATGTTGAGTATGACTTCTATTTTCTCTAGGTTAGCCTCAATACCTCTATAGGACATCATGAATCCTAAGAATTTACTAGCTTTAACTCTGAAGATACATTTTTCTAGATTTAGCTTGATCCTAGACTTGCTCAATAATCGGAGAACTTGATCTAAATCTGATGGGCGTTGTTCTGCATACTTACTCTTGATGATGATGTCATCTATATATACTTCCACGCTTGTGCCAATCTAGTCCTGGAGCACCTGGTTCATCATTCTTTAATATGTTGCTCTAACATTCTTGAGTCCGAAGGGCATCATCTTGTAGTAGTACAGGCCTTCGTGGGTGATGAAGGACATTTTCTCTTGATCTTCTTTCTTCATCGGTATCTGGTGATATCCTTGTGCCATGTTAACAAAACTATATAATCTATGGCTAGCAATGGAGTCTACGAGCTGGTCAATCATGGGCAATAGGTAGCTGTCTTTGGGACATGCCCGATTAAGGTCAGTATAGTCCACGCACATCCAATACTTCCCATTCGCTTTTTTAACAAGTATCACATTGGCTACCCATTCTAGATAAGTAACTTTCTTTATGAATCTAGCTTCCAACAATTTCTTTGTTTTCTCAGCAATTATCCTCTGTCTCTTAAAGGTTCTTTTTTCTAAGCCACTGGCTTCACTCTTGATCTAATGTTTAAACTATGACAAGTAACCTGTGGATCCACACTGATGATTTCAGATGCCCGTGAAGTAAAGTCTTTCGAGTGTCTAATGAGGACTTCCCTTATTCCTTCCTTGATGTCACAGTCAAGTTCATTACCGATCTTTACCACTTTCCCGTCCATAATTTACAGAACTTCTGTGTCATTAATTGGTTGTAGACCAGCGCCCTATTTCTCTATTTCCCATATTTCTAGGGGGAAGGCTTCTACCTAAGGCTTCATGGCCATCTGGTAGCACTGTCTAGCCATATGTTGATCTTCTCGGATGGTAAGAGTTCCGCTCTCAACTGAAATTTTCATAGTTAAATGTCGGATATTGGTGACTACATCTGCTTTATAGAGCGTCGACCGTCCTATGATTCCTTCATATGCCAGTGGGAGATCCACCACGTTAAATACTATTTTGATAACTTTTATTTCTTTATCGTCTCAATTCCCAAATTTTAAATTTAACTCCATAACTCCTATTGGTTGTATAGTTCCTCCACAGAAGCTTATGATGGGGTTCTTGATGGTCTTCAGATCAATGACAAAGCCTCCCATCACCTTGTTTGCATTCCAGGATAAAGCGTTGATAGTGCTTTCATTATCAGCCAATAAAACTCTTTATCAAGTAATTGTCTATGTATGCATTTATCACCAAGGCATCACAATGGGGATGGTGAACATGCAAACCATTTTTCAAATTGAATACGACATCTCTTTTCTTAAAGATTGGCTTCTCTCCCCTACTCCGTTTTAATTTCTTCTTAGTATTTTCTTCGCCAATGATCATACTAATAATACCAATTGGCTCCTTCTGAGTTTTCTTTGCTTTTGGCCTGTCATGCACTTGGGCTTCTAGGTTTTCGCTCCTTCTCGATGTGTCCATGAAATTATTGAGTCTATCATTCTGCACTAGTCTTTCTATGGCGTGCTTCAGCTCTCTGTAAGCTTTAGTGTCGTGCCCGTATTCTCGATGATACTAGCAGTGTTGTACCCTATCTTGTGTGGATCTTCGGCTGGGGCTTATTCTCTTAGTTGGGGTGATTCCAACACCATTCTGCCTGACCCACATAAGAATTTTGGATCCAGAGGTGTGTATCTGTCTACTTCCCTATCAAATCTCTCTGCCAGGTTTCTAAAATTTATTTTTGGGAAGCTTGCTTATTTGGGTCTTAGTCTTTCATCTTTGTTTTGTAGCTTTTCCACCTCCATTTGCATCCTTCTATCTTCATCCATCTTTATCATTCTGACTGCCATTGCCATTGCTTCCGCAAAGGTGCCCGATTCCTTGTCATTATCTTATCTTTAAGCTTTTTGAGTCTAGTGCCATTTTTCAAAGCTTCAATGGCAACTTCATTAACAAGGCTTTCGATTTGCATAGCTATTTTATTGAACCAATTAAGATAACTTCATAGAGACTCATCGACTTCTTGCCAGCACATCCAAAGATCGTTGATGTTTTTGGCAAGGGGAATATTGATGACCAACCTAGTATGAAATTGCTCCGCCAGATCCTCAAAAGAAGTGATAAAATTCTCCAGGAGTCGATGAAATAACTTTTGGGCATTCTTTGTGAGTGTGCTTGGGAAGACTCTACACATGATTCCACCATTCATATTCTGGAGCAACATCCTTATTCTAAACGCCGATATGTGGTTGATGAGATCTCCCGTCTTGTCATATTGATCAAGTGGTAGGATTATGAATTTAGTAGGGATCTCCGTCTGAATTATCCTTCTTATGAATGGATTTTTGCTGTCCATAATGCATTCATCCTCCTTTCTTGGTTTTGTATGGGCTTTGTGTACAACCTCCTCAACTTTCTGAGCTAACTTTGAGTCATCGAAGACTAGAATTATTGAACTACATTCCCTTTCTGGCACTTTACCCTTTCCCCTGCTTGTCTCTGGTGTATGTCGGAGTGTCGTGTCATTATCAATTTGAGCTGGTTTAGAATTCCCACTTTGTATTAAAAACATTTAGTTGTTATTGCATTAAGGTTATATGCGCTTGGAATTTCTGTATCATAACTTCCTTGTTGATTTGGTTAAGGTTGAATGTTTGGTTTGCAGTGTTCAAGTTTGGTATGGTAATTGTTGGTGTGTTTGTTAAACTCGAAAAAGGTATGGAGGGTATTGAACAATGGTGGTGTCGTAAAGGAGCGTAATGTGAAAAGTTTATGCCCGAAGCCGGGCATCTTTGGGTGTTGTTAGAAAGTGAATGTGTATGCCCAAACGAAGTTTCGGTATACTAAAAAGTGGTTGGAAGCACTATTGTTGGGAGAGGGGTTGAGAGATTAGTCGAAGGAATGGGTGCAGAAGGATTGATGTTAGTTTTAGGAGTCAAAGTTGGTGGTGGGCTGGAAGTCATGGTGTGGATGTCTTTAGCTTAGCAGGTATATGAATGGCTTTTCCCAAGAGTTTCCTACAGACAACGCCACTTGATAACTTGTTTTCAGAACTCTTGAGCTTAAGACCTTGGAATCAATGAACAAAGGGCAAGATAAGAGGTGGGAAGGGTCCCTATAAACACTCCGTTGCCTAAGTTAGAGAACAGAAAGAAAGTTTATATAGAAAGTAAGGAAACCATTAGACTATGAAAAGAATGAGATGATCCATAATGAAATGTATGGGATAGTAATACTTAAACCTGAAAGGAGTAGGATTCCTTATGAGATAGAAATCCTAATCTTAGTAGGAGAGTATTTCTTCTTTGCTTAAGAATCCTCTTTAGAGTAGAGTTCTTTCCATGAACGGATTCCACTATCTTCCCTGTTCGAGTAATCCTATTTAGAAAATAAAAACCTGTATTAGTTCTTATGTCAGTGGCATTATTAGCAAAATATTATAATCGCTAGTTGAAATAAGATACAATATGTAGAGATCATCTCAATAAATAAGAATTAATTGATATTGTATGATTTTGATAATCATATAAAATTTTGAAAGATTTTTTAAAAACTTCAAATACAGTTTATAGAAATGTAGTATAAAAATATATTAATTTCAGAAAAAAATTAAATTCAACTTAATGTGAGTTTAAATTCGGTAATGTTACTGGATGATTTGAATTAACTATCCCTTTAGTTAATTTTACTTGTTAATATTTGTAGTTTCTTAAAAAAAAACTTTTCTTTAAAAAAAAAAACTTTTAACCAACAACCGTATTGATAAGCTGGATTAAAATTGAATAAATCTAATTAACAAAAAAAAATTTGCCATTAGGTACCTATATGCCATTTCCCTAACAAAAACACCCAAATATGTGTCAACGATCCAACGGTTCATGAACTCAAAATAGGAGGGAACATTTCCCGCCATTTCTTCATATCCGCCTCTAAAGCTCACATCTTCTCATTGTCTACACCCTCCTTCTCCTTGCCTTTCTGATAAACCCTAAAGCCAATTACTCTAATGGCAGATACTCCAAAGAAGCTCCTCAAATCCCCTTCAAACAGACCCAAAGACTCAATTTCTCTCACTCCTCAAACCCCACTACCTATAGATCCTCCTCGCCGATCTTCTCGCCGACTATCGCTTAAACTTGATCAAATCGCCACCCCGCAAAAACCCATTTCTCCAACTGAAAAATCGAATGAGGATTCATTAATAATTAAAGAAACCCCTAAAAAATTGGTCCAAGATTCATTGAAATCCCCAAGAAATTTGAGAAAAATTCAATCTTCAAGAACCCCCCAAAGCAAAGAATCTGCAAGGACCCAGAAATCAAGCTCTAGAGTTTTTGATGTCGAGGTTTCGGTTTCTCCTATCTCACCTGATCAATTGGAGACCACCAAGAAGAGGAAAAAGCGTGAAGAGAATGAAAAAGAGAAAGAGAAAGATAGGAAAGTGAGAGTTACAAGAGCAATGGCATCAAAGAATACAAAAGGTGAACAGAAGAGTTATAATAAGAAGAGGGTTTATTATAAGAAAGTGGTGTTTGATGGTGGTGAATTTGAGGTAGGAGATGATGTATATGTGAAGAGGAGAGATGATGGCAGCTCAGATGATGAGGACCCAGAAGTAGAGGAGTGTAGATTGTGTTTTAAAGCAGGGAAAGCTGTAATGATCGAGTGTGATGATTGTCTGGGTGGGTTTCATTTAAAATGCTTGAAACCTCCTCTGAAGGAGGTACCTGAAGGGGATTGGATTTGTAGGTTTTGTGAGGCCAGGAAATTGGGTAAGGAGGTAATGTTGCCAACACCACCTGAGGGTAAAAAACGTGTTCGAACATTGAGGGAGAAGCTTCTCTCTAGTGATTTATGGGCTGCCCGTATTGAGAGGTTGTGTGTCTGTTTGTGAACTTGTAGAGTTGTAGTTTTTATTGGTTTAATGTCACTGTTTGATTTTTTTTTTTGCCATGTGCAGCTTGTGGAAGGAGGTGGATGGTAGCTATTGGTGTAAAGGGCGATGGTACATTATTCCGGAAGAAACTGCTGCCGGAAGACAGCCTCATAATTTGAGAAGGGAGCTATATAGAACAAATGACTTTGCTGACATTGAGGTGATGGACGTTATATTGTTTGATTATTGACTGTTGAATTCCAAGTGCAACTGTAATTCACATTTTTCACATAACCTATGATATCTTTCTCATGGATTTTTTTTTTTAGTTTTCCATTTCTTTGTTGATTTTGTTACCGGAGTCTTGATGGCATGGGGCATTGCTTAATGTTGCTTCCAAGAAAGTATTATTTTAGCTTTTTGGCATTTTTAGAATTCTATTTGCTTCACATTAGTTACCATGTCCAGAAGAGGTAGAAATCCACATAATAAAGTTCATAACCATGCCAATGATTGATTCTGCAGATGGAATCTGTCATTAGGCATTGCTTTGTCAAGAGCCCCAAAGAATATGCCAAGGCAAGTAATGAAGGAGATGATATTTTCTTATGTGAATATGAGTATGACATCATCTGGCATACTTTCAAGCGTCTAGCTGAGATAGATGACGGTGGAGAGGTATGGGAGTAAAACTGAAGTTTTGGTTGGAATTAATATGCTGTTGAATTTTGACAAAAATATTAAAACATTGCCCTTTTTTAGGATGGTGGAGATGCTGACAGTGATGAAGACTGGAATTCTCCCAAGGATGCTGAATCTGATACAGATGAGGACATGGAGTATGAAGAGGAAAATGTGAAGAACTTGCAATCCAGAGTATCATTAGCTCATGAGTTGGCTGCTGTATGGACATTATTACTCCTGTATAGTTGTAGCTTTGAGCTTAGTGGTTACTCCATATTCCAAGTAATTAACTATGTTATGATGACAGAACTCAAGGAAGGGCCAGTTCTTTGGACTGCAGAAGATTGGGACGAAGAGAATCCCAGAGCATGTACGATGTCACAAGAAGACTGAACTGGAGAAAGCAAAAGCAACACTTTTGTTGGCGACATTGCCAAAGTCTCTGCCTTGCAGGAATAAGTATGTATGAGCTTAGTACTTATTTTCCTTTGTTTTTTGTTCATTTATTTTAGTTTCTAATGACGAACTCGTTTGATATAGAGAAATGGAGGAGATAACTGCATTTATAAAAGGTGCCATATGTGATGAACAATGCTTGGGTCGTTGCCTTTACATTCATGGTGTTCCTGGAACTGGCAAGGTAAAATCTGTCAGCTTAAGTCAACCAAATATCATTGTTTGTTACAATAGCCTGTAAGTTTCTATTGTTCTTGATACGTAAAAGTCATCTAGTCTTTTTGTGGGAATGATTTTGCAGACAATGTGTGTACTTGCGGTAATGAGGAACCTAAGATCTGAAGTTGATGCTGGCAATATAAAACCATATTGTTTTGTAGAGGTTAATGGTCTAAAGTTAGCATCACCAGAGAATATCTATAGGGTAATATGTTTTTGAAGGCTCTTCTTTTTACTCAGCACACAAATGAATAGTCTGTTTGACACACAGTACCTAAGCTCTGTTTCTTTCAGGTTATTTATGAAGCATTAAGTGGACACAGGGTTGGTTGGAAAAAGGCTCTCAATTTGCTGAATGAGAGATTTTCAGATGGTAACAAAGTGGGGAAACGAGATGACCGCCCTTGTATTCTACTAATTGATGAACTTGATCTGCTTGTGACCCGAAATCAGTCGGTAATTTTTTTTTAATGTGAAAACCTGCTGCGGTTACTTTATGTAACATAATCTTAAGTTCTAATAAGGATTGGAAAGTGCAATAGGCATGATCATTCTTTCTTATCTCAGGTCCTGTATAATATTCTTGACTGGTCTACTAAGCCCCATTCAAAATTGATTGTGATAGGTACCTCTCTTCTTCTCACCTTGAGACATTTTAGATGCTATTAGTGCTAGTGAGTTGGTAATGGTGGTAATCTTGTTTCGCAACAACATTTGATATCCAGGAATTGCAAATACAATGGATCTTCCAGAAAAGTTACTTCCTCGTATCTCAAGCCGTATGGGTATCCAAAGGCTTTGTTTTGGACCCTATAATTATCAGCAGCTTCAAGAAATAATTTCAAGTCGTCTCAAAGGAATTGAGGCATTTGAAAAGCAAGCCATAGAATTTGCTTCGAGGAAGGTTTGTCATTGTGCTAATGCTTACGCCTGATTTTTTCAGTTACTTTCATCTGCAAATCTTTTTGTACTGCATACACACATAATCCCGATTTGAAAATTTTTCCTCCAGATAAATTAAGCTAGCGTGCATATCTTATTTTGGTTCACAGGTAGCAGCCATTTCAGGAGATGCACGCCGTGCTTTGGAGATATGCAGGCGTGCAGCAGAAATTGCCAACTTTCGCCTTAAGAAATTAAGTTCAAATTCTGGTTTAATCCCTGCAGGTACAGAGACTCTGATGCTCTTGTTTTTCTGAACGCAGACATGAGAACCAAGCTGGAGTAGGATTAGGGAAAACAATTTTTTTGATTGGTTCAGTGCAGCAAGACTGTGACTGGCAATTTTATAATTTTACCATTTTATCATTTATAATCATTTCTGAGATTTTTCAATTTCTCAGGGATCATAGACCATAGTAGTCTATTCCAATAACAATTTTTTCTGGTTTTAGATACTTTATCAAACCGCTATGTGTTTTGTTTCATCAATAGGAAAATCAAATTCTACATGTACTTTCTTTTGAAAGAGTACTCATTCTACATTCATTATGCAGCTGTTCTGCTTACTGAATGCATTTCCACTTTCCAGGAAAAGACCTTGTTGGTATGTCAGACATTGAGGCAGCTATTCAGGAAATGTTCCAGGCACCTCATATTCAAGTGAGTGACTTTAAAGTATAAATCATGGAATTTCTGATTAGTTGATGCCATCTAAAACTGTTGCTTGACTTCATCTCATGAAATGAAACATTGGCATTTGGTTAAATGGTCTCAAGAGATGCATACCTCTGTGCCACTACGGCTAGCATTAGTTGTTTTTATAGAAGGTGGATGACCATAGTAATAATTTCCATTAGATGAGGAAATTATTCATTTTATTTCAATAAGGGCTGTGCACCAGCATCAAGGAACTTGTCGTTTTTTCAGTTGTGATTGGTAGTCTGACTTCTCTTGAAAAGAAAAGTTGGTTCTACCTGACTGACTAATTCTACAATTGTTGTATTTATACGGCTTTTTGCTACAATATTTGTCACTGAACAGGACGTAAAATTTGCCCACCAATTTTGTTAGCTAGATGTAGCATTTTGATCGTAATATGACGGAATAGATCCTTGGAAGACAGTATTCTATTTGCAACTATGATTTTAAATCTGATTGAATAGCTGAGCTTTTCCTGTTCTTTTTTGCTTTCTGTTTGTCTTGTTTATAGGTTATGAAAAATAGTTCAAAACTCAGCAAAATTTTCTTGACGGCTATGGTGTATGAGCTCTACAAAACAGGGATGGGAGAGACAACCTTCGAAAAGGTCAAAATCTCAAGCATCTTAAACTTCTATGACTGTTCTTTTTGGACTGGCAACATATTGAAAAATATACCTTCAAAATTTTGAACGAGAAACTACAGAGTACAAAAGCCAAAGCAGGGACATACATGTATTTATCATCGTTTTCTGAATTTAACATCATGCGAATGATATTCAAGCCTCTGTGAACTATAAAGTGATTCTACTCGTATACACTTGTCACAAACCCATTTTAATTTTGAAAATATAGGTGAAATGCTTTCTGACTTTGTTCTCTGTCACAGTTGGCAATGACTGTTTCTTGTCTATGTACAAGCAATGGAGAAGCATTTGCTGGTTGGGACACACTCCTGAAAGTTGGGTAAGCCTTCTTCCTTAATAGTTGTAGATGGAAAATAATCATTTCCTAGTTAGAATGTTCTGGAGGAAATTCATTGAAGAATAGTTGAAGTCACGAGTCATGACCAGATACCGCCGCAGCATGTATAGAAAATACTTGATACCTGGCATATACTCAAAGACAAGCTGAACTAGTTTTGAGTCCTGGTTTGTTGGAAAGTAAGGTAGATTAAAATGCACCTGCCTGTTCCCGGTTTGAATTCGATATAACTATTTGACAATTTAAGTATCATTGAGGAGATTCCCTAATTCTGATAATAACTTCTTACCCGTTTTGCTAATTATGTGGACAAATATGTAACTCGAAACAAGCATGCTACTGAGGTTCACTAGCCTGTTTTATTGTCCATCTGTGTCCAGGTTCCTTGACAAATTGCATTTCAATATTGTCAGATACTTGAGCTTGTTCAGCTAGTATGGAGCATTTATTCTCATGGTGTATGAACTTATGTGATCTAGTGGTTTTCTTTTGGCAGTTGCATGCTAGGTGAAAGCAGAATAATCCTATGTGAACCTGGAGCTAGGCACAGGTTGCAGAAGTTGCAGCTCAATTTTCCAAGGTATAATCCCCCAAGAACCTTTTCTGGTTGTGCTACAGCTTAGCCCTGTCAATTTCGGGCTAGCATTATACTAGAGGTGTCAAGATTGTGCTTGGCGTTGAATAGCAATAGCATTGCCAATGTAATTGTCTGACCAACTTCTTTACAATGCAGTGACGACGTAGCATTTGCATTGAAAGGCAGCAAGGAGCTCCCATGGTTGGCCAAATACTTATAAGAACAAAGAAAACTGCATTTACCCTTTCATT
Source organism: Mallotus nudiflorus (assembly GCA_947683625.1). Classification (NCBI taxonomy): domain Eukaryota; kingdom Viridiplantae; phylum Streptophyta; class Magnoliopsida; order Malpighiales; family Euphorbiaceae; genus Mallotus; species Mallotus nudiflorus. Next base: position 867,323 of record CANTUR010000234.1, read on the forward strand.
TAGACGAACAATTTTGACTCAATGGTTCTCATATTCCCAATTTATTCTCATCAATAGAACATGATCAATTCATCTATTGTTGTTGTACAACCGTAATTCATTTCAGTTTTCAACTCCGGCGAGAAACTGTATTATTCTGTTGAGGCATTTCATATAAAAATATTAACACATTTAAGTCTTCTGAATAATGCTTTATCTTTGAACTTTTTTTTAGTAAATATTTCTGTAAGCTATGGTATATCCAGATGCAATTTTATTGATTCTTAATTCAAATATTTATAAAGAATACAAACTATCATGATGAGAATACAAGTCCTCAATTTTGAACCCAAATGGCAGAAGATGTAATCATCCAGATGAAAATCCTATCTCCCCCTTTGGTAGGGAATTAATCACTTCAACTAGTAAAAAAAAAATATGATAAATGATGGGAATACAAAATTTTGAGAAATTTTGCCTATTCCAATTTCCAAGAGTGCAAACCCACTTCATACAGGACAATAATCTCAAATGGAAAATGTGTTTAAAGACGGAATATCAAGTGATTCATCCATATGCGAAAACTAAACTTTGTGCCTGTGAAGACTAGTTATTTTGTTTACAAACCGTATTGCTCTATCTTGCAAAGGGAGCAAAAATAAACTAATCTGATCTGTCAAGCATGTTTGTCTTCCCTCCAAGCAGCAGTTTCTTGCATCTAAAGGAAACTTCTTGACTATGCTGCAATCAGAGCAAGAATGAGGAAAAACAAAATGACGTCTATGCTTGCTGGGCAAATGATGATGTTTTCATCCATAGGGGCCGGCCAAGTATGGCATTTCCATGCATAGAAAGGTAAGCAGCATTTAACCTGACAATCAAATTCAATGACCCAAAAAATATCAACTGACAGAAATATATAGCAGTTCCATATGTATATTTGTGTGTGTGTAGATCTTTCGACACAAAGCTGAGAGGCTTACTTGTCAACATCAGGAGCAGCCAAGGGATCATAAACTTCCTCTCTTTGTTCTGTAACTGGAATACCACCCATCATATCCTGGATACCATCAACCTAAAATTGTGCCGGCTAGATATAGTCAGTTTGAAACAACAAATTATCAAAGTGCTTCACTGGGCATTTCTCTGTCAACAGTATTCAAAAGTTCATGCTGCTAAGCTTGTTCATCTAATCATGAGAGCACCAAAGAAAGCAAGAAACAAAACCAGCAAGAATGCCATTCAACATTTTGTTTACCCATTCCTACCAGTGGTCTTTCATTTCATGATGCTTGAAGAAAAAAAAATGACATGGGGGCGATCTTCCTTAATCTCAGAGATTATATGCCAGCTGAATAGATCTTAATTTCACTAAAGTTCAGAGCTATAATCCTCAAAACCTCTTATCTTTATGGTCATCCATTATCCTTGGAAGTATCATAATACCAGTGTTAGGACAGGTACACTTTTCCTTTAAAAGAACAAAGAACCAAGAGCACCATGTTATTATAGAATTTTAGCCGTATGCAGTGCTCTTTTCAGAAATGACAAAAGTTCCAAACAACTGTAAAGAGCTAAAAGAACAGAAACTACTCTTCAAACTTAATATGATTTTTTACATGTCAAACACTCAGACTGACAATAATAAATATGACAGTTGACAAATATGTACCAACCTGTTGAGGATACTGCGGATAACCAGCATATGCACCATATGCATACAGTGATGGATCTTGCGTTGCCCCATATGCATAGGCATCATAACCTTGTCCATAACCATAATATGCACTCCATTGATCCACTTGCTGACCCCAACCACCAGTTGCATCCTACAATAAGTCAGTACCAAATATTACCAAGACCAGTACTATAAAAAAAAAGCATGATTCTAAGGAATTGAAAGTTATTCCTCAATGTCAGAAATATGTGTAAACGTCCATACGTTTGATAAAACCCTGAATCATATTATTAATTCCTATAAAGACAATCTTGATGTCTACCAATCCATCACAAGTACTTATATTCTTTGTTTTTTTTTTTCCTTCCTTTTAGTTAGTTGGAAATCTAATGAACGCTAATTCAAAAAATAGGAGCTACAGAAACAAATAGTGATTAAACAAATAATGAAACAAAATGCACAGGAATATTGCAGAGCCACCTTATGGCACTTCATTATGAACTAAATCCTTCATGTTTTTCATGGCATTGATCTACATATTTAATTATTATTTCTAGCTTTAAAATGGAGCCTCAAATTATGAAGCATGTAGAATAAAATATCCTCAGAAGACGGATCACAGTAAAACATGCCTGTTTCCTGCCCCAAGAAATGCGCACGGGCTGTTGACCAATCACATGCCCCTGCATCCTTTGTATGGCCTCTTCAGCAGATGCCCTATATATAAGAAATGGCAGATTTCAGACATCACACAGGACAAAGTGCATGAAAAACATGACTAGAGTGCTATGTATCATAAATAGGAGCTACCCCTATTTGACTATCTCCACAAAAGAATTGCCTGTCACCCTCCACCACAAGGCACAATGAAAAGAAATGACCATCAACCAACCTTCCAACTCAATTACCAAATGGCTTAATCATAAATAGATCAATAGATCAATAAAGATATCAGTTTCCATAAGAGGTAATAGAGCTTGGGGAAAAACAATATTGGTAAAATGGTTACTCTAATAGATAAACAAACCTTGTAGCAAATTGTACAAAACCACATCCTCTTCCCACAGGAATCTTGACATAGACAATCTCCCCAAACTGCAGAAAAATTGGCCTCAGTTCCTCCTCTGTGACATTAGGATCCAAGTTACCAACAAATATCTGCAAAAAAAAAAAGAAAAGAAAGTTATATATATATATATAAACTGGGCTCGGAAAAGTTCTTGAAAGTTTCAAACCTGGATAACTTACTGTAGTATTAGTGATGTCATTATCAGGTGGAACCACCTGGATGGGTGTGGTATATGCTGGAACAGGGTATATGGCTGCACAAAAATTGAGACATTAGCAAAATCTAATCCAAGAACCAATTAAAGCATGAGAGTTATGCAAATCAGTTACAGGAATACCAAACCATCCCTTTTGGAAGACAAGATATAAATAAGACCTCACAAGATAGAACTGCATCATGATAGCTTTCTCAAGGCAACCAAAGTGCGGAGTAAGCAAGCAAGAAATGTATCTGAAAATAACAAATAAATGACTGGTGTTAACGGTTTAGTTGTAAAATAAGACCTTTTGCTGTGGCATATGGCTGTTGATAGGCAGTGGTCTTCTTTGGTGTTGCTGCACTAATACGCATTGGCCGAGTTGAGCAATAAACACCATTCATTTCAGTCATAGCACGATTTCTTTCATTCTCATCACCAAATTTAACAAACCCATACCCCTTAGAACGTCCAGTATTTGGATCAGTAACAACCTTGGCACCTCTAACAGATGGATAATTAGCTCGAAATGTCTCTTGCAAGAGATAATCTGTAACATCTGGTGCTAAATCACCAACAAAGATAGAATGCTCAGGCCCAGCATCAGGCCGTCTCTCCCCAATACCAAAAGAAGCCCAATTAAGCCTAAAAGTCTGTTCAGTTCCAGGCATTTGTGTCCCATTATATGTTTGTAAAATCCTTTCTGCTGCTGAATGAGAAACAAACTCCACAAAACCATAACCTTCAGGTTGAAGAGTGATCTTGTTTCGTATTATTTTAATTGAAACCACCTGTATTTTAGCAGGAGAAATTTAGAACTGAGATACATGCAGCAAAGTATAAACAGGCACAAAAATTCAACCATATCCTCGCATTCCATTTCACCTAAAGATAAGTGCACTTTTCTTTTCTAATCAGCAAGGCCACAATTTTTCCATGTTTTGGAATTGGGAACGGGAACCAACCCTTGCAATTGGATTATATTTGAAATGGTCAAATTTTGGTGAAAATAACATCTAGTTTTATGCAAAATTTCTTCGAATACAACTAAATTTTATGTTGGTTGTTCATATACATCCACTTGCATTCCCGTAGGGGCCCCAAATGAAAACTCAATTGCAGTATCTCAGAACTATCATAAAGAAAATCAAGTTCGAGAGATAAAATTGTCCTGCTAAAGGCGTGTAATCTATACGAAAGTAAGCGGCTTGACGACATAAAAGAAAAGAAGCAAGCAATTCTAAATAGTATAAATGAAAAGAGAGGAAAAAAGGGAAATAGAAGGCGACCTCGCCAGTGTGAGCGAAGCAAGAACTGAGGTAGGATTCATCGACCCAATATTGCAAATCACCAATCCAAAGGGTTCTAACTTCCTCTAGAGTCGCAGGCTGATGGTACCCTCCTGGGTTCATGGCCATTAATCTAATCGCCTCCTGCTTCCCTCAGTCTCTGTTCTTACTCTGTAGCTGTTCGAATGGGTTTATTTATGCTTTAAACGACGTCGTACATGTGCCTCCTTTATTTTTTCTTTTCAAAAGAGTTTAATTCTTGAAATTCCTTTTTTTTTTTAAATAAATAAAACGACAAGAAAGATTAGTCGTTTTCGGGTCGTCTGTGTTGCAAGTTTCGACCAACCAGCGTTCAAAATGGATGACGAAAAACAACAATACTGCACTATTATGCTCCGATAATGGCGCGCGTATAAATGAAAGATAAATAAGAAGTGAGTGATACTGCAATATATGCAACGGTACCCAATTAGTTGCATTGGCGTTGCGTGGAATCACCATTCATCCATCCTGCAAACCTCCGCTTTCTTTGTTGGCACCCACTAAAAGTTCGCTAATTTTCTAAGCCACCAACGTAACATATCCAAAAAGTTTTCACCTTTCTTCTTCCCTAGACTTTTCTTTTGTATTTTCCTTATTTCCCCTGTATCTACAGAGCATTTGCAGAAGCAATAATGGCTGTACCTGCTGCACTAGCTATTGTTCCTATTGGGATTCTCTTCTTGTTCTCTGGTCTCGTTGTCAATCTTATTCAGGTCAATATTTAACAGCCCATTTGGTCTTTTTATTTTTTTTTCGTAAACATGCAAGTGCAACCATTAACTAGAATATAACTGGGTGTTTTACCATGAATATGGAATGGATTTTTAATGTATTGGGTATGATGATGCACTTAATGGCCCTCTGCCCAATTGTTCATTTACACTTTGCAGGCTGTTCTCTTCTTAATCGTAAGGCCAATATCAAAGTCTTTGCATAGAAGGATTAACAAGATAGCTGCAGAACTGCTTTGGTTCGAGCTCATATGGCTGGTTGACTGGTGGGCACATCTAAAGGTGCGCACATATGCTTTCGTCTATGATTCTACCTAGCATTTCTACATAATTTTTCTGTCAAAGAAATGTATTGTGCATGCCAAAAAAAAATCGATTCAGGTCAAAACTCCTGAATCACCTGATTGCACATTAGATGAAATATAGTGCAGGTCGCCAACAATTTTCTGGTTCTGAGTGGCTAAATGTAAAACCTGCCAAATTTAAGCATCTAGACCTCGCATCAGACGACATTGTGGTTTCGTTTTTTGTAACTTGATTATTTTCATTTCTGTCAGTCTTCTCCTGCTCTGAATATGGACATAATGCTAATATTCCATCATCTATTTTACATAATTATTATTCATCTCATTTCATATTGCATTATCACTTTATCAAGATGTTTTTAGGAAATTTAAAATTTACAGTTTACTTAGCCTCACATCTGCACTACTATTCCGGTAGCACAGCAAAGGTTTTCTGATTTGGGTGTAGACCACTTGGCCTTTTTGTGCAGATTCAAGTGTATGCAGATGATGAAACTTTTGAACTAATGGGTAAGCTGCCAAGCTTTAATTTTTTATCACCTGAGCTTCTCTTTTTATATTCTGAACTTAATTAAAGTGTAACCGATTATTCATTTGACATCCTCAGACCTGTCTTTTATTTGAGAAAATTCCAGGTAAAGAACATGCACTTGTCATTTGTAACCACAGGAGTGATATTGATTGGCTTGTTGGATGGGTCTTAGCTCAGGTGCCCTTCTTCCTTTTTTTTTTTTTTTTTTCAGAACTATTGTTTTATGGTATACGGGCATAAATTCTACACTTTTCATCTTGAAGAATTAGACAAATACTCAAAATTTCGTGGGAAAAATTTTTAGCTTGTGTTCATGAGCGCTCAAATTTGCTCAATCTCTTTGTTTGGCCACTCTGTACAAATACAAAAGTTCTTTAACTTCAAACCTTTTAACATAACATGAAAAGTTGTTTTTCGATTTGAAATTGTTCCATGCACAGTGCATAGAGTAAACTTACTATTTCCTGAAATTTCAAATGGATGGTGCTCTCTAAGGCAGTATGGTTGCTAATTGCAGCCTGTGTCCTCTATAATTAATAGAGCTGTTTCTAGTTGCCTTAAAAGCCATGATTGTAGTCATTTATCTATAATATTCCATTAGAATTCTTTACATTTAATTGTACATTTTGATGTTTGTTCTCCTTCCTTTCTGATTGAATATTGACCTTATAACAGCGCTGTGGTTGTCTTGGTAGCGCACTAGCTGTCATGAAGAAACAAGCCAAATTCCTCCCTGTGAGTTTTCAATAAGTGTTTAGTGCGATGAGGCGATTTACACTATACTGCCAAACAGCATATCACATCATGGTGAAATGAAATTTTGGATTTCTTAATTGAGTTCAACATTGAATGGTGATTTTAAGTTTGTTGAAAAATGCAGATAATTGGTTGGTCAATGTGGTTTTCTGATTATGTTTTTCTTGAAAGAAGCTGGGCCAAGGATGAAAAAACCTTGAAGGTGACATTTATCACAATTTATAATACATTCACATTAATTTCATGCATTTAAATTTTTGTATTACATCTATATCACTGCAGTCAGGTTTCAAACGGCTTGAAGATTTTCCTATGCCTTTTTGGCTGGCTCTTTTTGTCGAGGGAACACGCTTTACTGAAGCAAAGCTTCAGGCAGCCCAAGAGTATGCTGTTTCTAGGGGGTTGCCTGTTCCCAGAAATGTGTTGCTTCCTCGCACCAAGGTGAAATAGTTAAGAATTTCTTAAAAGGAGAAGACAAATAAATACTTTATCAAATTTCATTTCAAGTCGTAATTGTTTTATAGTACAATTTGCAAGCCACTGGCATTTTCCTGCAGAGTTTCTCAAAATTGAAACTATGGCAAGAGCTTTGTTTTCTTGACCACAGAGAACACGGCGTTTAGTTAAGCTACAAGCACATGTAGTCTGTCGTTCATTGCTTGAGAAATTTTTATTAGTGTCCTTTCCTGCAGCAGACTGATATGCTAAGGCATACAACTTTTGAGTTTGTGGTTGAAATATCTATGTGTGGTGCGGTATTGATTAATACTGTTTTCAGGGTTTTGTATCTGCAGTAGTTCACATGCGCTCATTTATTCCAGCAATTTATGATTGCACAGTGGCTGTGAACGAAAGTCAGTCTGCGCCGACAATGCTAAGGATATTTAGAAGACAGTCATCTGTGGTAAGCAAGCTGAGTAACAACATTAGGCACATAATTAATTAAACCATGAATGCTTTGTCATCATCTCTAATAGATACCATTATTCCGTCTCTTCTTTAAATAAGTTGTTGATTATTTGTTAGCCCATTTCTTGCAGATAAATATGCAAATCAAGCGACATTCAATGCAGGAACTTCCAGAAACAGCAGATGGCATTTCGCAATGGTGCAAAGATGTATTTGTGACCAAGGTATAGACAAATATTGTTGTAAATTGTAATGATGATGATGCTTTTTTAATTTTAGAGGTGGGGTGCAGTTTAGAAATGGCATACATACTCCTTCTATGATCAATCTTCTTTGTCTATGTTCTCCATTCAGGATGCAATGTTGGAGAAGTATCATGTCAAGGGCATATTCAGTGACCAAAACCATCGTGATATCGGTCGACCTAAAATATCTTTATTTGTAAGACAATGCTAACAAACATGATTTCAATCCAAGTTACAGTTTTAATTAGTTGCCTCCACTTCACATCTATGTATATCTCTAGCTTCTTTTTCTTTCATCTACTGATACATTTATCTTTGCAGGTTGTAATATCATGGTCCAGTCTCGTTATCTTCTGCATTGTCATGTTATTCCAATTTATATCATTCCTAGACTCATGGGAAGTTCTTGCATTTTCAGTCGCTTTCTTGGTCCTTGTTACGATAGTTATGCAAGTTCTGATTCATTCATCCGAGTCGGAGCACTCTACTCCCCCACCCAAATTCGTATTTTCTGACCAAGCCAAGGAGAGGCTACTTCAGAAATGATCCCACAAAATATATTTATTCTTGTCCACTCTGTCAGCTATATACATATATATCAATTTCTCTTTTCATGATGGAAGTTCTTACCCAGAGTCTTGTACTTGGTAGTTGAATAAATGGTACATATTATACGCATATACATATTATAAACCTGACTAAGTGATTCATTTTGTTTTTAATCTGTTTTGTTGGCTCTCATTTCTAATATATATAATTGAGTGTTTGTACATCCATGGTTCAAATAAATTTCACAAAAATTTTATGGAATTTATTTACAAATCTAAATGAGTATATTTGGTTTAAACGAAAAATTTGTAAAATTTATTTTCAATTTTAACTTCTTAATTTTGTGATATGAATTTGAAATTCATTTATAAATAAATTCTATTTAAAATTCATTTGAAAATAAAATGAATTTTTTAATAGAATTACATAAAGTGTTAGTATTAGGGACACACAAAGACAAAGGTCACAAAAGTTAGATTTGTTGATTGATGATTTTAATTCAATTTAGATTACTATTTAAAATTTATTTGAAAATAAAATAAATCTTTTAATGAAATTGAATAAGGGGTTAGAACTTCTCTAATGATACTCTTTAAAATAAAGAGCATATTCTATGTAATAAAGAGCATTTTAAGAAAATTTTTAATATAAAAAACAAATAATTTTATTTAAATCTAATGCACTCTTTATATTTTACTTATCATTTTGTTTTATCCTAAAAGCATTTAATATTAATTCTTGAATATTGTGGGAAGGAAGAGGAAAAAAATTTAGGTAATAAGAAAAACTAATAGAAAACAATGATATGTATAGAAAATAGATTAATTAACCTTTTTATATAAACAGTGAATATAGAGAGTTAAACTCACTCGCTAATTTATAATCTATACATATATTAAATGTTGAACTCTAAAGTTATTAAGCTAAAAATTTGACAAATGTTCACCTTTATATTTTAATATTTACTTAAAAAACTAATGTGTCAAACTATTAAATATTTTAATTTTTTATTAAAAATAAATTATTTTTAATAGTTATTTAGTATTATTTTTTAATTAAAATATTATTATACATATTTCAATACTATATAAATTCTAAAATTATTTATATATTACATATTTTTCTACTTTAAATCACTCAAATATTTTTTCTAAACCATTAAAAAATTAAAATAATTACTTAATATTATTTTTTTTAACTAAAACACTATTATACATACTTTAATACTAATCTAATAATTCTAAAAACAAATCTTATTATAACTAAAAAATTATGGCAAAAAAAATTTAGTGTGATTTATTTTATTTTTAATTTATTTAGTTATTATTCCATTCAAATTATTTATATAATCATTTTATTTTACAATCTGCGTATTGCACGGAATCAGGACTAGTTTAGATTTAGAGAGTCACAAAAGTTATGTTAACACGTCCACAGGTTTTGAGAGTATTGGCTCACGTATACATAAGGACTTATAAATAAAGTTGAGTTCATCTAACACAAAATCAATTGATTTGTGTTAAAATTCAATCACTACCACTTATTAGCCACTTCATTCATTTATATTTTTTCAATATGGAATTCTTCAACAAGTTAGATTCGTTGATTGATGGTTTTAATTCAATTTCGATTACAAATTGATATAGCTATCGTTGTTTAAAAAAAAAATTGATATAGTTATGGTTATGATTGTTCAATTCAATTATACTTAGTAAACCGTATGTTGGTAAAATTTAATTTAATTTTTCTTTGATTTATAGTTTAATATATGGTTTAAAATTAAAATTAAAATGATTTTTTAAAAAAATAAAGGTTTATACACAAAATTAAAATTTTTTATAAAATATTAATAAAAAAATTTTAGTTTTCTTTTCCAATAGAAAAATATCATGCCACAATTTCTTAAAAAAGCATATTTATGTTCCTCGCTTGGTTAGCTATTGTTTGAATGTTGCTGTCCCAACAACGGTTTTTTATTTTTTTAACTGTTAATACGATATTTATTTTTTTTAAAGGAAGAATATAAAAATTTATAAATTAAAAAAATATAAAATTTTATTAATAATTGTAAAAACAACTATTAGTTTTCTGTTGTTATTTGAATATTAATTTTTTAAATTCAAATAATAATATTTTATAATTTAATTGAGTTAAATTAATTATTAAAATTACTGATAGCAAGTCATTTTAATTTAAATAATATTTTAAATTTAAATAATAATATTTTATAATTAATTAAAATTTAGTTGGTTTGGTAGATTATAGGGAAAATTTTACAATTATGGTACTTTCTTATTTTATTTTAAAACAAAATAATATACTTTATTTAAGAAAATTTATTTAAATTTACGAAAAATATGAAAAGTGTTGTGTTTTTTTGTAAAATAATTTCATTTTCTGTAACTATAAAAATTAAAATGTTTTCCATTATAACTTGATATATTCTACATTAAATTCTTGCATTATAGAATATAAACAACTTTTTAATAAATTAAGTTTTATGGTTTTTATAATTATATCAATCAAGTAATAAATAATTTTACATAAAATTATTTTATATGAACAAAAAATAGTGATAATTTATACAAATATATCAGGTTATAATAAAAAAATATTAATTTTTAAACTTAAAAATATAATATTATTTCAAAAAAATAATTTTTTCATATTTTTTACGAATAAAATAACTTTTCTAAATTAAGATTTTTTTCTTCACAAAATACCCATCTAAAAAATATTTTAATTATAAAAAAAAATCAATAGTCATAACAATTTATTCTACAACAAATAGTTTAATTATTTACAAATTTATAATTTAACAAAAAAATAGGATGAGAACCCTAATACTTATGTGTTTAATGCTTTTTCACTTATACCTCTGTGTTTAATGCCTTTCACTTATAGTTCCGAGTTTTTTTGACAACCCCTCATAATTTTGTTTGTGATGTTTGTTATTTTAGCAAACAGAAGAAACTACCATTTCCAAATAGTACTTCGATAACTCTCAAATGTTTTGATCTCATTCATATTGACATTTGGGGACCTATGCAAGTTCCCTCTTTGTATGGTCATCATTATTTCTTGTCCATTGTTGATGATCATAGTCGTTGTACATGGGTTTTCTGTAATATTTCAGGTTTTTAAAATATTTTAAACTGTATCAGGATATGCAGTATTAATAATTTTGTATATAATTATGATATTTTTACGAGTTGATATTTATTTAAAGCTTATTTTAATTGTTTTATATTATTTTAAGTACTTTACGTAAAAATTTTTTGAGAATTTTATTTTCGGAGAAATTAACACGTAAATAATTTAGTATTAATTATTTTAAATAATTTAACAAATTTGCATGAACTCATATATATTTTTAAAGTGCTAAAATAAAGAGTATATATGTGTATATATTTAAATTTAACTAGGTTTTAATTAATTTCCCTAATTTTTTATTATTTATTATTTAGTTTTAATATTATTTAATTATTTTTTTAGTGTATAAATTATTTAATATATTAAATTATGTGTGTGAAAGTTTATATTATTTTAATATGTAGTGTGAGTATATATATATACATAATATATAGTTAAAAATCAAAAGTTTGCCAAAATTATCAAACTGCCTCTCCCTCCTCCTTCTTCTTCCCCGACGCCCTTCTCCTCTCCCCTCACTATGCGACTCCGTTCACCGCCATTCAGAGTGCTTGCCGGACATCCACTGCCTTCCTCCAGCTGCTCAGCCTCTCCTTCCACCCTCTCCGACGCCGGTGAACACTGCAACAACCCAATAAGCTGAAATTTGAAGCTAACGTCGATCGACGTGATTCCGACCACCATTTTCGACACCGTCGGTCTCTATCTTCTCCTTGAGCTCCGTTGAGTGTGATTCCAAGCTTTTTTTCACTTAAAATGGTTTAGATTTGCCTAGGTTTCGATTTTTCAATTTCGGCCTATTAGGGTTCTTGATTTTTTTTGAGCTTCAATTTGATTGATTCATGAAAAATTCCTTCACAAAATTTTATTCTAGTAGCTTAATCTTAATGTGGGAATTTTTGTAGAATTTTTGGAATTTATTTTGATTTTTGGGTATTTTTGATTATTTTATTATTATTTTCTAATTTTCGAAAATTAATTAATTAAATTATAAAATTGTGTTTTATGGTAAATATAGGTGTTGAAATGAATTATATAAATTTATTTGGAATTTTTGTGAATTTTTATGTATTTATTTTGAATTTATTTAGTTTATGTAATTTTGATAAAATAGGGTTAATTAAGTGTTTAATTGAAATTAATTAGTTAATTTAGTATATTTATTGATATTATTAAAATATATGTTGATAAAATTAATTTTTGAGTAATTATATTATTTTTGGTGAATTTTTGGATTAATTTTAGTATATTTATATATATAGGGGTATTTTGATAATTTTACCCTAAATTGGCTAAAAATGTAATTAAATTGGTTTTGATAGTTATTTAGGGTATAAAAATGATTTCTAAAAATTATTTAGTATTTTTAACTAATTAAGACTATTTTTCGTAAATTATTTTCAATTATATATATAATATACGATTTTTCTAAATAAATGAGTTTTTATCAATTTTTACTGTGTTTTAGGGTTAATTACGTAATTTCTAATTATAAAATGTATTTTTGGTATATAAGGGTATTTTTGGTATTTTTATAAATACGCTGTGAATTGTGGACCTCGATCGGTAAACTGTAGTTTGGAGTCCGACCGAGGGATTGTGGTTGTGTTCTGTGTTTATTTTTGAAGTGTATTTCTTTGCATGGCCGGCTCTACTCTTTGAATAGAGAGATGTCCATTTTACAGGGCAGGTTCTGCCGGATTTTTGATAGAATTCTCATAAAATGTGATGTCCGGTCGAATTTTCATTTTAATTCTGTCTCTAGTATTCTAGATCGAGTCTTTAGAACTTCTGTTAGATTTGTTCTGATTCCTGTCATTTTTGTTTGTTTAGTTGCGCCGAGACCGAGCCCTAATGGACCAGGCCCATCGGACCCATCTCGAGGAGCGCAATAATTATGAGTTACTATTCTATATATATATATATGCTCTAGGGTGCATGATTTTAGAAATCTATATTTTATTTTGACTAAAAATGCATAATGGTATTAATTAGTACTTGAGTTTATTTTAGTTTACTATTGGTATATTTCAAACTATATGCATGTTTTATTAATGAATTATGTTTAAAATATTTTTGAATATATTTCTAGTTTATTTTGTAATTTAGTTGGATTTATTTGGCGTATATATGCTCAAAATATACCTGGTTTACTTTTGGTATATTTCTAGTATATATATGGTTTATGTTGCTATTTTATTTAAATACATGCATCATTTATTTATGAATGTATGTTTTATATTTAATAATGAAGGATATCAATAGAACGTGCTACCTAGTGGGCGGCACTAGGACCGAGTACGTACCGGTACGCTGATAGCATTTAGGCTATATTACTAACCATTTGTGGATATTGATTGGATTTGATTATTTGATGTGTGAGATATGATTTGGGAGTATGATTGCTGGAGCTTGGTTGACCAAGTGTCTCGGGGCCAATCACACTAACAGTCAGACTGTTGGAGCTCGGTTGACTTAATGTCTCGGGGCCAGTCTATTGTCCAAATGGAACAAGTAAATATAATTGGAATAAGTGAGCCTGTATGGCTAGAGTGTTGTTTAACACTATTTTGAGGTTGCGATTTTCTAGGGTTCTATTTGATCCTTCATAAACTGTGATTTTCAATAAAAATATATAAAATGATTTTATTGCATCTGCATATATTTGCTTGTATATATGCTTATTATATATATACTATTGATTGTGTGCATTGTCATTTAGTATGCATGTATATATATTATAGTAATTCACTCAGTGAGGTCTGACTCCCCTCCATTGACTATTTTTCAGGAGAGTCATCTTCCTCAGACCTCAGTAGCAGACCTGTACGCCGGATTTCTTTCGCTCCGGCTTCTTTATGTAAACTGCTTATCTGAGTTTTATTTTATAATCTAGACACTGCAGTAGTTATGGTCAATTGTGAGATTATTATATTATATTGTATGAGATATGTACTTTAAATATTTGAACTGGATTTGTATTAAAAAGTTATTTATATATGAGATGAGGTTATTGATTTAATTTCATTTGGTGGAAATATTATTTTGATATTAATGATTTTATTCCACTGCATAATATTTTATTTAATTGAGTTGTTATTATTATTGTTACATGTTTTTATTTATTTTTAGGCTTGCTACGGGTTCCGGATTCGAAAGAATTCCCATTCCCTAGCGCCAGTCATGGTCCCTATTTTGGGTCGTGATATTTTCCCAATGAAATTTAAATCTCAAGCAAGACATATTATTTACAATTTTCATAATTTTGTTGATACACAATTTCAGACCAAAATCAAATGCATTCGGTCTGACAATGACAAAAAAATTTTTATGCAAAATTTTTATGCATCAAATGCCATTATACACCAAACATTTTGCATTTGTCACGACCCAATTCAGGAAGTCATGACAAGCGTTAGGGAACATAAATTATTTTGAACCCGAAACTCATAGCAAACCTTAAAAAAAATAAAAACACATATAATAAATAAATAAAAAGTAAGACTGTATTAAAATTTCTCAAATCGATATATATAAAATAAATACTCAATATCATTTCATAAATAAAAGATATTCATACATTATATTAGATACAAAGTATCATAAATAAAACAATACACTTCTAATATAAATAATTCAACTATGTCACGACCCAAAACAGGGGACCATGACCGGCGCTAAGGAATGAGAATTCTTTTAAATCTGGAACCCGTAGCAAGCCTTAAAAATAAAAGCAAGCAATATAGTATAATGGATAAAATATTTGTACAACAGAAATTTAATTTCAAGTGTAAAAATAATAATTCCTCAACTCATTTTAATAACATAAATTTTATCTCATATATAATAAAATCTTTCAGTACAAATTTTCAATTTAACATTCTAAAATTTAAATCTCAAACATGCATAAATATAAATACAACTCACGACATATCAAAGTACAACCACTACTGTTGTGTTTAGAATACAAAATAAACTAAAGTAAGCAGTTACATAATAAGGCCAGAGCGGAAGAAATCCGACGGACAGGTCTACTGCTGAGGTCTGAAGATGAAGACTCTCCTGAAAGATATCAACAGAGGGGAGTCAGACTTCACTGAGTGAATTGTTATAATATATATACGTGCATAACTAAATGTCAAATGCAGACACTCAATAGTATATATATAATAAATATATACACAGACAAATACACATAGATGCAACGAAAATCATTTAATATTGAAAATCATCAGTTATGAAGGATCAAATAGAACCTTATATGATCGTAACCTCAATATCAATAGAACTCATTTAATCCATACAGGCCCACTTAAATCCAAAATAATTCACTTTGTCTAATTAGACAATAGATTAGCCCCGAAACACTAAGTCAACCGAGCTCTAGCAGTCTGACTATCAGTGTGATTGGCCCTGAGACACTTGGTCAATCGAGCTCCAGCAATCACACTCTCAAATCACATCTCACATCAATTAAACCAAATCAATCAAGTCATAATCCACAAATAGGTTAGTAATTTAACCTAAATTCTATCGTCGTACCGGTACGTACTCAGTCATAGTGCTGCCCACTAGGAAGCATGTTCTATCGATATCCTTCATTAAAATAAATTATACATTCAGAAAATAAATATTGCATAATATCAAATTAAATGGCAATATAAACCATATATATACTAGAAATGTACCAAAAATAAACTAAGTATATTTCGAGTATATATATGTCAGATAAATTTAATTCAATTATAAAACATATAAAAAATAAACCATATTTATACTTAAAAACATTTAAGTATAAATCAAAAGTAAGACATGCATTTATTTCAAAGTATACCAAAAATATACTTAAAATATACTAATCATTTATTAAAGCAATTTATGCATTATTCATGCAATTAAAACATATATTTCTAAAAACATGCAACTAAATGCACGCATATATAAAATAACAATTCACAGTTGTGCGCTTCACGAGACAGATCCGATGGACCTGGTCCACTAAGCCTCAGTCTCGGCACAACTAAATAATCAAATCACAATACAAAAATCAGAATAAATCTAACTTAACTTATAGAGACTCGATATAGGATTACAAAATGTAGACAAATACAGAATCAGACCTGATGTCATGTTTTATGAGAATTCTATCAAAAATTTGGCAGAACCTCCTCTGTAAAACAAACATCTCTCTACTTAAAAAGTAGAACCGGTCCTGCAAGAAAAATACACTTCGAATATAAAACCCTCAAAACCCCTTGGTCGGACCTTAAATTGCAATTTCCACCGACTGAGGTTCACAATTCACAAGATATACACAAAATATATTAAAATTCCATAAATACCAAAAATACCCTTTTTCTACCAAAATATAGCAATTTACATATTTAAACATTAAAAATAATTATATCACCGATAATTACTTAAAAACCCTAATATTAATATAATATTATTAAAAATCGATATTTCACGATAAATACACCAATATTAATAGAAATTTGTTTTATAAATCCAAATTACTCAATTAGCCAAAAAACATATTAAAAATTACTAAAAACCCATTTATTTACAAAAATAGTATATTATATATAATTTAAAAATAATTTTTGAAAAATAGTTTTAATTAGTTAAAAATAGTAAATAATTTGTAAAAAATCATTTTTATTCTTCAAATAATTATTAAAACCAATTAAACTTAATATTCATCTAAAATTACTATCAAATTACCAAAATAACCCTAATATATTATAACAATTCACTCAGTGAGGTTTGACTCCCCTCTGTTGATATTTTTTAGGAGAGTCTTCGTCTTCAGACCTTGGTGTTGAGGTTGTGATCATATTGGGTTCTATTTGATCTTTCATAACTGATGATTTTCAATATTAAATGGCAATATAAACCATATATATACTAGAAATATACCAAAAATAAACTAAGTATATTTCTAGTATATATATGTCAGATAAATTCAATTTAATTATAAAAAATATAAAAAATAAACCATATTTATACTTAAAAACATTTAAGTATAAATCAAAAGTAAAACATGCATTTATTTCAAACTATACCAAAAATATACTAAAAATATGCCTAAAATATACAACATATATTTCTAAAAACATGCAACCTAAATGCACGCATATATAAAATAACAACTCACAGTTGTGCGCTCCACGAGACGGGTCTAGTCCACCAGACCTCAGTGTTGGCGTAACTAAACAATCAAATCACAATACAAAAATCCGAATGAATCTAACTTAACTTATAGAGACTCGATCTAGGATTACAAAACGTAGGCAGATACAGAATCAGACCTGATGTCACATTTTACGAGAATTCTATCAAAAATTCAGCAGAACCTCCTTTATAAAATAGACATCTATCTACTTAAAAAGTAGAGCCGGTCCTTCAAGAAAAATACACTTTAAATATAGAATCCTCAAAACCCTCGGTCGGACCTCAAACTGCAATTTTCACCGACCGAGGTTCACAATTCACAAGATATACACAAAATATATTAAAATTTCATAAATACCAAAAATACCCTTTTTCTACCAAAATATAGCAATTTACATATTTAAACATTAAAAATAATTATATCACCGATAATTACTTAAAAACCCTAATATTAATATAATATTATTAAAAATTGATATTTCACGATAAATACACCAATATTAATAGAAATTCATTTTATAAATCCAAATTACTCAATTAGCAGAAAAACATATTAAAAATTACTAAAAACCCATTTATTTACAAAAATAGTATATTATATATAATTTAAAAATAATTTTTGAAAAATAGTTTTAATTATTTAAAAGTAGTAAATAATTTTTAAAAAATCATTTTTATTCTTCAATTAATTATTAAAACCAATTTAACTTAATATTCAACTAAAATTACTACCAAATTACCAAAATACTCCTAATATATAAAAATTCACATAATATACTATAATTACTCAAAAATTCATTAAAAATTATATAATTACTCTAAAATTATTTTATCAACATATAATTTAATAAAATCAACAAATATACTCAATTAACCAATTAATTTTAACAAAATACATATAAAACCTATATTTTCAAAAATAACATAAACTAAATAAAATTATAATAATTACATAAAAATCACAAAAATTATGAATTAAATTCTGTAATTACTTTCAACCACCATAAACATTAAAAATCACAATTTCACAATTTATTTAATTAATTTACGAAAATTAGAAAATAATAATAAAATAATAAAAAATTCACAAAAATCAAAATAAATTCCAAAAATTTCACAAAAATTCCAGAGTGTAGATTGAGCTAGCAGAATCAAATTTTGTGAAGGAATTAAGCTTGAATCTTAAATATCAAAGTTCAAAAAAATAGAGAAACAAAAATGGCCGAAATGAACAAATTGCTCACCACCAAAATCTAAGCCAAACCAAGTGAAACCAAGCTTAGGGACACACTCACCGGTGCTCAGGGAAGGGAAAGAGACTGGCGGTGTCAAAATTGGTGGCCTAAAATGCCTTGAACGGAGGTGAGGTTGATTTTTGGCTTCCTCGGCTTCCATAGCAACAACTGGCGCCGAAGAGGGGGAGGAGGGTGGTGGAGCAACTGGGGATGATGGCGGCACTCCGGGAGGCACTCTGATGGTAGGTGGCCGGACAGTGAGGGGACGGGAGGGGGAAGGGCATTGGGGAAGAGGTTTTTTGTATTTTTTTGTTTTATTATTATTATTTTATATATATATATAACTTAATGTTTTAATATTAAAACTTTATAATATACAAAATAAACACACACCACACATTTATATTATATACATATTTATATATACATATATACACACATATATATACAAATATATCACACAATAATAAATAACACACACAAAAAAAAATCCTAATAATAATAATATATATATATGCATGTATATGTATATATATATTAATACACGAAATAATGATCATGCATGAAACCATATAATTTAATAAAAAAAATAATATTAAAAAATAAAATATTATTTCCCAAAATAATGAGTTTCGGGAAAATTTTTACATAGAATACTTTAAATAAACGTAAAATAACATTAATTATTAACAAAATGATTAAATAATCAAATATATATTAAAATTTTATTAACACTGCATATCCCGATAAAATATAAAAACATTTAAAAACTCGGGTTGTTACAAACTACTTCAACAATACTACTACTGTAGTTTCTAGATTATAAATCAGAGTCTAATGTACATTTCTCATAGAATGGCCGAGGCGAAAGAATACCGGTAAAAAATAATACTACTAAGGTCTCACAATATAAGATCTTTTGAAAAAAAAATAATTGAGGGGGTCAAACCTCATTGAGTAAATTATTATATTATATATACATGCACCTCCTAATGTCATATGCAGTCAAACATCAGTATATAACATATACATATATTTATATATATGTACAAACAATTCATACAGATGTTGAAATCTCTTTTTATAATAATAATAAATGTATAAAACATTTTTATTATGTTGAAGGATCGGAGTAGAACCCTAACAGTTCGCAACCTCGATCACCATTTCTCATTAGCCATACAGGCTCACTTATATTCCAACATATATCTCTTATCCATTTTGGACAGTAGACTGACGTTGAGGCATTAAGTCAACCGAGCTCCAACAGTCTCACTGTCAATGTAATTAGCCCTAAAACACTAAGTCAACCGAACTCCAACAATCACACTACTCTCACCACAATATCACAATGATTAATATCAATAAAACCTTTCATCAAATAATCTCATGATATCACTCCTAACATTCTAACGTATTGGTGCGCACACAGTCCTAGTGGAGTTCATTAGTGTAATATCCCGTGTTTTTAAGTATTTTAATATTTCATCGGGATATGCAGCGTTAATAATTTTTGCATATATATTATGATATTTTTACGAGTTGATGTGTATTTAAAACCTATTTTAATTATTGTGTATTATTTAAAGTCCTTTACGTAAAATTTTCCCGGGATTTGTATTTTCGGGGAAATTTTCACGTAAATAATTTACTATTAATTATTTTAAATAGATTTTCATATTTTCATGAACTCATATATATTTTTAAAATACTAAATAACTTATGTTAGTGTAATTATTTATTTAATTAGGGTTTAAATTAATATTACCCTAATATTTTATTATTTATTTATTTATTTTAATATTATTTAATTATTTTTATGTGTATTAAATATTTAAAATATTAAATTATATGTGTGTGGTGTATATTTAATGTGTGTGATTTAATATTATTTTAATATATAGTATAAAGTATATATATATATATACATATATACATTTAATATTAACAAAATTATAAAGTTTAGTATATTTACCGTTTTGCCATTCTTTCTTCTTCTTGCTCCCGACCGTTCCCCATCACCGTCCGCCGCTGCTACCGCAGTTTCCTTGCCATTGGTGTGCCGTCCGGCGTGCCACCTCCTTCCTCAGCCTTCCCCACCACCTGTTGCAACCGTTTTTGGCCGGAGAAGCCGAAAGTGGGAGCAACATCGTTCATGACGTTTTCGGCCACCGTTTTTGACACCGACAGTCTCTTTATTCTCCTTGAGCTCCGGTGAGTGTGATTCCAAGCTTTGTTTCACTTAAAATGGTTTTGATTTGCTTAGGTTTCGATTTTTCGAATTCGGCCATTTTAGGGTTCTTGATTTTTTTGAACTTCAATTTGATTGATTCATGAAAAATTCCTTCACAAATTTTTTTCCCATTAGCTTAATATACATGTGTGAATTTTTTTGGAATTTTTGGAGATTATTTTGATTTTTGGGTATTTTTGAATATTTTAATATTATTTTCTAATTTTCGGAAATTAATTAATTAAATTATGAAATGGTGTTTTATGATAATTATAGGTGTTTAAATGAATTATAGAAATTAATTTGGAATTTTTATGAATTTCTATGTATTTATTTTGAATTATTTAGGTTTATGTAATTTGTGGAAAATAGGGTTAATTGTGTTTTTAATTGAATTTAATTGGTTAATTGAGTTTAATTATTTATATTATTGATTAATATGTTGAGAAAATTAATTTTAGATAATTATACTATTTTTGGTGAATTTTTGAATGAATTTTAGTATATTTATATATATAGGGGTATTTTGGTAATTTTACCCTAAATTGACTAAAAATGTAATTTAGTTGGTTTTAATAGTTATTTAAGGTATAAAAATGATTTCTATAAATTATTTAGTATTTTTAACTAATTAAAACTATTTTTCATGAATTATTTTCAATTATATATATAATATACGATTTTTCTAATAAAATGAGTTTTTATCGTTTTTTTTACTGTGTTTTAAGGTTAATTATGTAATTTCTAATTATTAAATGTATTTCTGTGATATAAGGGTATTTTTGGTATTTCCATAATTGTTCTGTGAATTGTGGACCCCGGTTGGTAGACTGTAGTTTAGAGTCTGACCGAGGGGTTGTGGATGAGTTGTTGTGCCTATTTTTTGAAGTGTGTTTCTTTGCAGGGCCGGCTCTACTCTTTGAGTAGAGAGATGTCCGTTTTACAGGGGAGGTTCTGCTGAATTTTTGGTAGAATTCTCGTAAAACGTGATGTCCGGTCGAATTCTGATTTTTAATTCTGTGTCTAATATTCTAGATCGAGTTTCTAGGATTTTCTGTTAGGTTTATTTTGATGTCTGTTATTTTTTTTGTTTGTTTAGTTGCGTCGAGACCGAGGGCTAGTGGACCAGGCCCGTCGGACTCATCTCAAGGAGCGCACTAAGTGTGAGTTACTATTCTATATTATATATGCTTTAGGGTGCATGATTTAGAAATGTATGTTTTATTTTGACTAAATATGCTTAAACAATTTGATTAGTATTTAAGTTTATTTTTAGTTTACTTTTGGTATATATTAATTATATGCATGCTTTATTAACCATTTATGTTTAAAATGTTTTTAAATACATTTCTAGCTTATTTTGTAACTTAATTGGATTTGTTTGACGTATATATACTTGAAATATACCTGGTTTACTTTTGGTATATTTTCAGTATATATATGGTTTATAATGCTATTTTATTCAAATTCATACATCATTTATTTGTGAATGTATGTTTTATATTTAATAAATGAAGGATATCGATAGAACGTGCTACCTAGTGGGCAGCACTAGGACCGAGTACGTATCGGTGCGCTTATAGCATTTAGGCTATATTACTAGCCAGTTTGTGGATATTGATTGGATCTGATTATTTGTTATGTGAGATATGAATTGAGAGTGTGATTGCTGGAGCTCGGTTGACTAAGTGTCTCGGGGCCAATCACATTGACAGTCAGACTACTGGAGCTTGGTTGACTTAGTGTCTCGGGGCCAGTCTACTGTCCAAATGGAACAAGTGATTTATATTGAAATAAGTGAGCCTGTATGGCTAGAGTGTTGTCTAACACTGTTTGAGGTTGCGATATTATAGGGTTCTATTTGATCCTTCATAAACTGTAAATTTCAGTAAAAATATATATAAAATAAATTTATTGCATCTGTGTGTATTTTCCTGTATATATACATATTAGATATATACTGATGACTATATGCATTGTCATTTAGTATGCATGTACATATATTATAGTAATTCACTCAGTGAGGTCTGACTCCCCTCTGTTGACCATTTTTCAGGAGAGTCATCATCTTCAGACCTCAGTAGCAGGCCTGTATGCCGGATTTCTTCCGCCCCGGATTCTTTATGTAAACTACTCACTTGAGTTTTATTTTATCTAGACACTTGCAGTAGTCATTAAGTTGTTAAAGAGATGTTGTATTACATTTGAACTGAATTTGTATAAAGAGTTTATTTATATATATGAGATATGAATTTGATTTTAAATTCCCTGATGGTGAATTAATATTTTTATATTTTATTTATGATTTTATTTCCGCTGCATTAAATGTGGTTATTATTATTATTGCATGTTTATTTTATTTTTAGGCTTGCTACGGGTTTCGGATTCGAAAGAATTCCGTTCCCTAGCGCCATGTCATGACTCCTGTTTTGGGTCGTGACAATTAGTTAGTATGTTCTACTGCTATCCTTTAAATAAACTTAATAATTATTAAAATAATAAAAAATGCATAATTCAAATATAATAGCATCCATTAATAGCAAAACATACTCATCATATACAGAAAATATACTAACTGCATACTGGAAATATATAAAAAATATTCTGAATATATGTGCCACATGTATACCAAATAAACCATAATTATGCTAAAAATATATCGAATACAAATAAAAAACAAACTAAACCTATACGTTGCATGGATATCAAAATATAGTGAAAGATATTGAAAACATACCAAAACATGCTAACATATGTATGTGACGTGTATATAAATTTTATACTAAAAACAATTTAAGTAAAACGTCACATATACTAAAAATATATTTAAAGTATACAAAAATTATATTTACTCATTTAATGAAATAACCATATTCATTTTCATTATAAAATTTATGGATGCTAATCTTTTATGCATTCTATATGCAATGCATATATAAGATAATAACTCATTGGTATGCGCTCCATGAGACAGACTATACGGACTTGGCTTGATAGGTCTCAGTCTTGGCGCAATTAGAAAATAAATAAATAATAATATCAATATAAGCATAATTTATAACTTATACTTCTAAGAATTATAAAAGAAGACTCGATCTAAGACACGACTCAATCAAAATTTCAAAATTAAACTCGGACCGATTGTCACATTTTACGAGAAATCTACCAAAAATTCAACAGAGTCTCCTTTATAAAAGAGACGTCTCCCTACAAAAGTAGGGCCGACCCTACACAGAAAATATACTTCTAAAAATCCACAAATACTCAACACCTCTGGTTAGAACCTCAAACTAGACACTTCCCAATCGAGGTTTACAATTTACCAACCAACAAATTTAAATAATAAAATAATAAAAATCATCAAAAATCCATAAAAATATTAAAAACCTTTATTTTCCAACTAAAACATAAAATTCTAATTTTTAAATAATAATTGCTAATAAAATTCATAAATGGAATAAAATTCCCATTTTACAATTTAATCAGCATAAATTCCAAATAATATTTAAAATTACCATTTTACATCATAACATAATAAAACACCCATTTAAGCTCAAAATAATAAATAAATTTATTATTTACATAATATTCTAAAATGATCACAAATTAACTAATAAAATCTCAAATATTATATAATATTAATAAAAATTCAATTTTACAATTATTCAACATAACATAATAAAATTCACATTTAATTACTTAAATAGTTTAATTATATAATAAAATTAGTTTAAAAATCCATTTTATTAAAAAAATAATAATAATATATTATTTTCAATAATTTTCAATAATTAGTATTTATTAGTTAAAAATAGTAAATAATTTGTAAAAATTATTTTAATAACTTAAATAATTCTAAAACCATTTAAAACATATTATTTAACTATAATTTTCACAAAATAACACAATTAACCCAATAATTCAAATTACACATAATATATATAATATTCCAAAAAAATTATATAAAATCATAAAAATTATTTTATCAACAAATAATATTCTAATATTATTTAAAACGTATAATTAAACATTAATTTCAATAAAAACTAAACTCTAACCTAATTTTCCAATATTTACATAATATAAAATATTTCTAAAAATTATATAAAATTCTCAAAAATTAATTTTTCAACACTAAAATTAATAACAATATATAATAACACTAATTTAACAAAATTATAATTTAAATAATTAATTTACGAAAATTAAATAAATAAATAAAATAATAGAAAATTAACAAAAATTCAAATAAATTCTAAAAATAAAAAAAATATATTTTCATATAGATTAAACATTTAGGAACAACATTTGTTAAGGTGGATTAACCGAATCATTCAAGATCAACTTAAAAAAATTATAAAATCCTAAAGCTCAAAACTAAAAATTAAGAAAAACTCAAGAAATGAATAATTAGAGCTAAATCAAAGTTAGATTCAAGCTCACCGGAACTAGAAGAGTCGATAGACATTAGAAACATGTGAAGAGGTGGTCGGAAAAGGAAGAGGTGGCATTGAGCGGAGGAGGAGAGGTGGGTGCACTGTGGTGGTTTGCGGTTTTTTTTTTTTTTGCAGTGTGTACTTGTGTTTATATGTTTATGTGTGTATATGTGTTTATGAGTGTATGTTTGTGTGTTTATGTGTATGTGTTGATTTGTGTGTATGAATGAATAGATACATTATAATATTATAATATTATATTATAAAGTATTATTAAAAATATGTGGTCAAAATATAACTTAGTCAATATATACATAAAATAAACTCTATATAATATATAATATACACACATATATACAATTATACACACATATTTAACCATATATATACACATATAAATAATTACACAAAACCCTAATAATTTATCACAATAATACATTAAATAACCTTGAATAATAATAATAATAATGATAAAAATAAACAATATTTATGGAATAATTAAATAATAATAAAAAATAGTACTCAAAAATCATGTCAATTAATAAAATAATATTAGTACTTAAAAATAATATCATTAAAATAATACTTTTCAAAATAACATTAATATTATAAACCCTAATATTTAATTAATAACTTTTAAAGTACATATTTACATAAAATATATATTTTAACATAAAATGACAATTAATAATTATAAATAATGAAAATAAATAAATGAAATTTTTAAATTTTATTAATACTGCATATTTTAAATAATATATAATAATTTAAAAACACAGGATTATAATAGCATTCACCTGAACAAAATAGCATTATATAACAAAAATATCGACACTTATTGTATATAACACAAGCTCTACGTTTTCAAGCTCAATTGCCCATTACATTTTGAATAGAGTGCATCTTACATGTAGCCTATTTAATCAATCGATTACCTTCTTCAATTATTCAAAACAAAACACCCTTTGAAATCCTTTTTAACAAGATCCCTTCTTATGATCATATCAAAGTATTTAGCTCTCAATGTTTTGTTTCCACCTTTCCCGCAACCAAAAGAAATTTGATTACAGAGTTATCAATGTGATATTTGTCATTAGTAAATTTAAATTCAGTTCATTAATACTATTAGTTTTGATGATGTGGATGTTGACATTATTACATTAAGATTCATATCCATAAATTAAAAAAAGTTAAATTAAGTTATCTAAAAATATTTAAAGTTATAATAAAAGAAATATTAGTTGTTATATTTATGAAAAATAATATTATTTCATAAAAAATAATTTTTTTTTACATGTTCATAAAATTTGATAAATATTTTCGCGGCCAAAATTAGTACCAGGAGAAACACCAAAAAAAAAAACGTATTATTTAAAAAATATATATGTAATAAAAAACAATATTTCAATCTGAATAAAACATTTTAAAACTTGATCACGACACGCCTTGAGAATCTACTAAGAATATTGCTGCCTATTAAGGTCATTAAAATAACGTAATTAAAATAAAAAAGAATCTACAAATCTTATCCGAGGCGTCATCATAGCTTGTTTTTTTCCTTAATTGTTTTCTTTTTTTCTTGTTTCTTTAGTAACCGATTTGAAGAACCAAGATCTCCTTATAGTGATCAAGATATAAGTTGGTACTGATTCTAGCAGTGCAGTTGTTGGTCGCTTGAACTGGATTGGATTGGGTCCTTGTTCGTGTTCGATTTATAGCTGGAATAAAGGAAAGGAATCATGGGGTCCTTGAAAAGCGAGGGAGAAGTAGAGCAGATTGGAGAGGAATCAGCAAATGAAGCAATTTTATACGTGAATGGGATTCGAAAAGTGTTGCCTGATGGGTTGGCCCACTTGACACTCATTGAGTATCTCAGAGGTAATTATGTTGAAGCTTTTTTTTGATCTGGGTGATGCTTAGTTCTTGAAAATGTTGCTGTGGATGGTAAAAGGGAAGCACTTTTAACCGTTTTCTTTGTTGTTGCTGCTGTTGTTGTTCTAAAGGTTGTGTTGAATCAGTAAAGTGGTCGATTAATCAATCGATGTTTCTTTCTCCTGCTTGTGATTTAACTCTTAAATAAGTAACTGTTAAATAAAGCGTATCTATGTTGGTAATGCATACTTTTTACAAATTGAATCTACGTCTTGATGTGTTTAATTGAGGCCAAGCATTTTTATTTGTTAGGAAAAGAAACGATGAGAAATTTTTGAATACTGCTTAACTGATATTTGGGTGGCACTAGCAAACATTTACGTTTGATTTTCTAGACTTTCAAGTGGGTATCACCTAGAAGGGTTTAGGCTTGGTCGGTCAATCAATCAATTAATCACCTATGTCAACTGAATTCAATTTTTCCTGGCAGCTTGCACATTTACACTACTGCTTAGTTTCTGAGTATTTCCAGTCTTTTCTTAGCTAAGCTTCTGCTTGCTCTGCTATTGAACATTCAGCTGATGAGAGAATTCAATGAATATACTTGCATTATATTATTAAATCTTTTTACCTTTCTGGTTAAACGCATTTGAGTAACTGTTTCTTCTATTTTATTTCCATGAAAGTTTTGAATCGTAGTTATATGTCAATGTTGTGTTTTACAGATCCTTTCTTCTTATATTCTTCAGATTCTTGTTTTCTTAAAGTTGCAGAGCCTAATCTAATATTTGACTTTGCCTTGTGGGTGTCTGGTTGGGGTGGGTTTATATAGACATTGGTTTGACTGGGACAAAATTAGGCTGTGGTGAAGGTGGTTGTGGTGCTTGCACAGTTATGGTTTCTCATTATGACAGAAAATTAAAGAAATGTTTGTGAGTCACTTTCTCCTGCTTTTGCTTAAAGTTACACTATTTGCAGGTTTTATTTTTTTATTTTTTTTTACAGGTATTCTAGTATGTCTTTAAGTTATTTTTCCTTCAAAATCTTTTCCCAGGCATTATGCTATCAATGCATGCTTGGCTCCTCTGTATTCAGTAGAAGGGATGCATGTAATTACAGTGGAGGGTGTTGGGAACTGCAGAAGTGGTTTGCATCCAATTCAAGTAATAATGTTGCTTTAAGGTTTTATCATGCTGTTGGAGGATTTTATTATTTTGAACTATTTAGCTATTCTCTTTTGCTAAGCATATTAAGGGATGCTTGAAAATTAAACACTGAAAATAAATATCAGTAAAATGTAATATAAAAAAATTAAGTACTTAAAATTAATGTTGTTTCAACAAATTTTAAGAAATAAATCAGAAGGTTAATTTTTCTAGTTATTCTTCTAGTAACGAGACAACTCTGAACTCTTTTTTCCCTCTCTTTTGCCATTTTCTAAGTCTTTAGTGCATCAATGTGATTGTCAAGTATGACCCCTTTTTTTTAATGTTCTGTAGGAATCATTGGCACGTTTTCATGGCTCACAGTGTGGATTTTGTACTCCTGGTTTTATCATGTCAATGTATGCATTATTAAGGTCAAGCCAAAATCCACCCACTGAGGAGCAAATTGAAGAGTGCCTTGCTGGGAATTTATGCCGCTGCACTGGTTACAGGCCAATTATTGATGCATTCCGAGTTTTTGCCAAAAGTGACGATGCATTATACATTAATCATTCTCCACTAAGCCTTCAAGAAGGTGAATTCGTCTGCCCCTCAACTGGAAAACCCTGTTCATGTACATCAAAAGGTGCAACTGATTCTGGCAACTGCAAAAGACGTGCAGCTTGTGGTGATAGGTGCAAACCCATCTCTTATAGTGAGGTAAATGGGAGCTCATATACAGACAAAGAGCTTATTTTTCCTCCTGAGCTGTTGCTGAGGAAATTAACTCCCTTAAGTCTAAGTGGATTTGATGGGCTTAAGTGGTATCGACCCTTGCAACTCCAACATTTCCTGGAGTTAAGAGCAAGATACCCAGATGCAAAATTACTAGTAGGTAATACTGAGGTTGGAATAGAGATGAAACTGAAGAGAATCCAGTATCAGGTTTTGATCTCTGTTGCACATGTACCTGAATTCAATGTATTGACTGTCAAGGGTGACGGATTAGAGATTGGTGCTGCAGTAAGACTGACTGAACTTCAACGAATACTTAGAAAGATTGTAAAGGAACGTGTTGCTCATGAAACATCTTCATGTAAGGCGATTATTGAACAATTAAAATGGTTTGCTGGGACTCAGATAAAAAATGTCGCCTCTGTTGGAGGTAATATATGTACAGCCAGTCCAATATCAGACTTGAACCCTCTCTGGATGGCTTCAAGAGCAAAATTTCATATTGTTGATTGCAAAGGGAACATCAGAACAACTCAAGCAGAAAATTTTTTTCTAGGTTACCGTAAGGTGGATCTTGCAAGTGATGAAGTATTACTCTCCATATTCTTACCATGGACTAGGCCTTTTGAGCATGTGAAAGAGTTTAAGCAGGCTCATAGGAGGGATGATGATATTGCAATTGTGAATGCTGGCATGCGTGTCCTTCTTGAGGAAAAGTGTGACCAATTGGTAGTTTCAGATGCATCCATTGTTTATGGTGGTGTAGCTCCTCTTACGTTATCTGTGGTAAAAACAAAACAATTTCTCACTGGGAAGAAATGGAATGAGGAACTCTTGAAGGGTGTTCTGAAGATCCTAGGAACAGATATCTTGCTTAAGGAAGATGCACCCGGTGGGATGGTGGAGTTTCGGAAATCTTTAATTCTTAGCTTCTTCTTCAAGTTTTTCCTGTGGGTTTCACATCAGATGGATGGGAAGAAATCCATTAGTATACCATTATCCCATTTGTCAGCTGTACAGCCGTTCCATCGGCCATCAATTGTAGGAAGTCAGGATTATGAAATTAGGAAACAGGGTACAGCTGTGGGTTCTCCTGAGGTTCATCTCTCATCAAGACTTCAGGTATGCAAAGACAGAAAAAAAAAAGAAAAACATATTGTTGTTATCTAAGTAATTATAACTTTTCTGACTTATCAGATATTATATTCATTGTTACTAATTTTGCATTGCTTTTATTTGATTTCATGTTGTCTAAGTTTCTTTCAAAAGTTGCACCATTTGATCAACTTACATATGTTCAATTTGAGAAGGTTCAATACGCAATTTCCACTTGGTAAAAAAAATGAGGGAAGGAGAAAAAGGGAGAAAGAAAAAAAAGAAGCTAAATTCTAGGCTTAAGTCAAATTTTCTTGTTTTGAATCAATTTTCTGTTGCTAGGAGGCTTTGAAAGACCAAGGTCTCTGCCAAGAGACTTTGGAAAATGAGACCTCAATATTTCACTGTATATTTTCAAATTTATGCCTGTGAAGTTTTTTTTGCATTGTACAGTACTGTTAAAATAGTGTTTTCTGTTTGATTAGATGTTGCAGACACCTATAATCACTTGAGCACTCAGAATCGTTGGATGTCTAAGAGAATATTCTCTTTCTAGTGTGTTAGGCATAGGCAACTGCATAATTTGACATTAAGTTGTTCATGTTATGTGAGTACTCGTCATTTCTTATGCAAATTCTTAGCTTACTCTGAGATCAACCATGAAAGTCTGTTTTCAACTTTAAATTGGGCATGTTTCCCTCATCTTCTTTCTAGGTTTGGGTGGAATTGTTTGAGATGCAGGGTTTCTGTTTGTTTTTTTAAATTTTAATTGCTTGAATGATGTTTTAGATATGTTGGTTTCTTTATATTAATTATATTCTTGAATCAAATCTAGGTCTAAAATATGGATGGAAACTTTTTTGAGGATTTATTTCTGTACACCGTGAAACGACCATCTTCATATTTCTCCATGTACAACATTCTCTAGGTTACCGGGGAGGCAGAATACGCTGATGATACACTAATGCCTTCTAATGGTCTACATGGCGCATTAGTATTGAGCAGGAAACCTCACGCTCGTATTGTTGCTATAGATGACTCGGAAGCCAAGAGTTCACCTGGATTTGCTGGCATATTTTTCGCCAAAGATCTTCCGGGTGATAATCACATAGGTGCAGTAATTGCTGATGAAGAATTATTTGCTTCAGAGTTTGTCACATGTGTAGGTCAGGTAAGAAACTTAATCTGAACATTATTTGAACTTCTGTTTTTTTTTCCCCTTTAATATGTTTCTTGATGATTCTTTTGACTAATGGTGCATCAAATCCCAGAATAGGAAACTGTTTACTGCATTGAATCAAGCAATTGAAACTGAACAAGTCTTTACATAAGGAGTTTTGACAGTAATTTGGTTTTAGTTCTTAATAATGTAATTCCAAATGGCAAGGGCCATGATGACCTATTCATGAAGAAAGATCCTGATCTGGAGACAAGCCCTTTAACATCTTTAAATTTGCAATGTTTTATTTGCAAGCTCAAGATCTTTATCATTGAATACTCTTCATAGTAAATCCTTGAATATGTTGAAGACTGAATTGAATGATTTCATCTTTCTGACTTTCTTGCTGGTCCACAAAATCACATGTATGTTTTCTGCAGGTTATAGGCGTGGTTGTTGCGGATACAAATGAAAATGCAAAACTGGCTGCAAGAAAAGTTTATATGGAGTATGAAGAACTTCCTGCAGTATTATCTATACAGGAAGCCATTGATGCTGAAAGCTTCCATCCTAACTCAGAAAAGTGTATGAAAAAGGGTGATGTTGAACTGTGTTTTCAGTCAGGTCAATGTGACAAAATCATAGAGGGGGAAGTTCAAGTTGGTGGTCAGGAACACTTTTACTTGGAGCCACAGGGCAGTTTGGTTTGGACAACAGATAGCGGCAATGAGGTTCATATGATTTCATCAACCCAAGTAAGTCATTCCCAATTAGTTATCAGTTTTTTTATTTATTTTTTTCATGTAATACCTGACATGAAGGTTGTTAGCGTGGGCATTGAGTTTGTTATCATGGGCATCTTATGTAGGACTATTAGACTCTAATTGATGTTTCTTGTGGTTAATTGGGGTCTGCATAAAGGTATTGTTATTAGTTGTCAAGCTAAGACAGGAATATAGAGGATCAAGACTATTTGGCAAACAGTGCATGCGCATTAACTTAAATGACACCAATGGTTCTTTACTTTTTTTCCATACCATCAGAAAGTAATTGAGGCCTGAATAGAAGATTTTTAGGGCACCTACAGGCTTAGCCTGGTGTTAGGCGCATTTCTCTACTTGGGCAAGAACCCAAGTCCAAGTATGAAAGTGCTCACCTATAATCCTGTATAAGTTATCAAACTGAGCCCGTATAGAATTACTTGCAAAAGTGAATATTTTTTTGGCTTCACATCAAGAATTCCTTAATATGCTGCTGATGTCCTCTCTTACATAAAATCTAGAATGAGATTTACATCATATGATTTAGAAGAAGCACTGGTACTGAATTTTTTTTTTCCGCTGACTGGTTGATCAATTGGAAGAGTGTGTATGGATATGCATAAAGACAAGTCTAGTATTTCTATTCCAGTTGGGGCTTATACTTCAAATACAAAGTTAACTGAATTCCTTTTAGACTATAGACAAAGGCAAAATCAATTCAGGTCTTCATTGTCAAAATCCAAGATTCCAGAATATCTGGAAATTATTGAAATACCTTTAACTAATAAAGTCTAAGATAGGCATATGAATGTTAGTTAATTGATTTAACACACTGAACCTTTTTTTTTTTTTGGTTAATACATTCTGAACCTTATAATTGAGAGAGACTTTACCATAAATGTCCTACAGTAAATCTAGACCAAAAATATGTAATTGCTTGATCTTTCAACTTGCTGCTCTGAGTTTCCTTTGGCTGTTCTACTCGAATTTTCATTTGAGGTAACTCTATTATCAGACAGTTCCATTCATTTTCCCACAAAGGTGTCATGGTGTCACCTTCTTTGTGCAGGCTCCTCAGAAGCACCAGAAGTATGTGGCTCATGTTCTTGGTCTTCCAATGTCAAAAGTAGTTTGTAAAACTAAACGAATTGGTGGTGGATTTGGTGGAAAGGAGACAAGATCAGCTTTCATTGCTGCTGCAGCTGCTGTACCATCATATCTATTGAATCGGCCAGTGAAAATCACTTTAGACAGAGATGTAGACATGATGATAACTGGGCAACGCCATAGCTTTCTTGGAAAGTACAGGGTATCATGCTAAATTAATTATGATATTAATCTATGTCGTGCGATGTGGATAATAGTTTATGATGTATGTTCCTTATCATAGTGGTATCATCTTTCATGATCTAGAAAGTATAGAAAATAGAAAGGAGTAGGATTTATTCATTTCAAGGAAGAAAAAAACAAGAAGAGGAAGAATATGATCCACTTCGTGTTCATCTTGAACTGAACTAAAAAATACTGTTGCTTTTTAATTCACTGATATGTTTCTTTCTGCTTCTTTGGATTTATGGTAAAAGAACAGAATTGATGATTAATATAAGCTATCTCGTTTAGGTTGGGTTTACAAATGAGGGAAAAGTCCTTGCATTGGATCTCAAAATCTACAATAACGCTGGAAATTCTCTGGACCTTTCTCTTGCTGTTCTGGAGCGTGCCATGTTTCATTCTGACAATGTTTATGAGATACCAAATGTCAGAATACTGGGTAAGGTTTGCTTTACTAATTTTCCCAGTCATACTGCCTTCCGAGGATTTGGAGGTCCTCAAGGAATGCTTATAACTGAGAATTGGATTCAAAGAATTGCAGTGGAACTTAATAAAAGCCCAGAATATATAAAGGTAAGTTATATGAGTGGAGTCCTTGGCTACTTCATTTTCTTGCAATATATAATCTCTGTCCTTATAATTCTTTATATTTCAAAATATTTTCAGGAAATCAATTTCCAAGGTGATGGATCAATATTGCATTATGGCCAACAACTTCAATGCTGCACACTGGGCCAGCTCTGGAATGAACTGAAGTTATCTTGCAACTTTTTGAAGGCTCGTGAAGATGCTATCCAATTTAACCTTCACAATCGTTGGAAGAAGCGTGGCATTGCTATGGTCCCAACAAAATTCGGCATATCCTTTACAACAAAGATGATGAACCAGGTAATCCTCAAAACAGGTGTTGCTGTGGGTCTACTGTAGCTGATGCCTTCTGTGGGTCATTGGTGATTGGCTGCAATGATCAGTTTAAAGCAGAGTTCCAAATACTCATTATTTTTTCTTTTAACTAGTGACAGCAAGCCAAAAAAAATTGTGTTTGATATTGAAATTTATTTGCAAGCAAAAAGTTACACATGAACTAGGGCATGATTAAGAAAAGAAACAAGTACTACCTCAAACCCTAGAATGAGCCCCTGAAACACATCTTTTTATTATTCTTTTTTATTGGCTGCCAAAGTTTGTAAAAATTTGCTATAAATTTTTGCATTGCTTCAATCTAGCTAGTAATTATTTGTAATTGTTTACATACCATTACAAGAATTTTCTGCATGGAATTTATTAGCTGAGTTCTGATTATGATTTGATTGGTAATGACTGTAGGCAGGTGCTTTAGTTCATGTCTATACAGATGGAACTGTTTTAGTTACTCATGGAGGAGTTGAGATGGGGCAAGGTCTACATACTAAAGTAGCTCAGGTTGCTGCTTCTGCTTTTAATATCCCTCTCAGTTCGGTTTTCATATCAGAGACAAGTACTGACAAGGTATTAAATCTGTATCATAAGATAGTTCTGATTTTCCTTCTGTTCAAAATATATCTAGGTATAAGTTTGGCCTTCAACAAATTTTTAGATGTCACAATTTTACGAATGATCGTTTAAGAAAACCAGTAAAATTATTATCTTGTATGACTTGAAAATAGATGAGATAAATTTTTATTGGTACATTGCAATTTTAAATACTTGTCCACATTACCATGCAAATTTTTGCAGGTACCTAATTCATCACCAACAGCTGCTTCTGCAAGCTCTGATATGTATGGAGCAGCGGTATTGGATGCATGTGAGCAGATAAAGGCGAGAATGGAGCCTGTTGCTTCAAAACATGATTTCAGCTCATTTGCTGAGGTAGCCTTATCCTCATGGTTGCTGCCTAAAATTTCCTGCATGTTTTTTCTTAACAAAAATGTTTGGTTTTCCATATTCCTTTCTGTTCATAATCATCACCTAATCATCTAAATTCAACTAGCAGAAGGCCTTAAAATGTCCATATGCTAGATCCTGATGTTTAGGGGGAAACTCAACGTTTTCAAGTTGGACAACACGTCCCCTGTGAAGTATACTCTAATGAAAAAACAAAGATTATGAAAGAAAAATGGAGTTTGAACAGTTATTAGTATGTTTTGGGACTGTATTCGTACAGCATAAGAATCTGACTTACTAATTTATACATGGAAAATTTTGGAAGTAATTCAGATCATGATTGTATTGTATTTTGTACCTTTGATAGATTAATAGCACTTTCCAAATAGTTACTTATCATAATTCCCAGTGAGGCATTTGGTTATCGTGAGCTAAATATGAGTGTAAATTCATTGTGTTTTAAATCTGATTTGCAGCTGGCAAGTGCATGCTACATGCAGCGAATAGACCTCTCTGCTCATGGATTTTACATTACACCTGAGATTGGTTTCGATTGGACAACTGGTAAAGGAAACCCTTTTAGGTACTTCACCTATGGGGCTGCATTTGCTGAGGTTGAAATTGACACGTTGACAGGGGATTTCCACACAAGGGCAGCAGATATCATCCTAGACCTTGGATATTCCCTCAATCCAGCCATTGATGTTGGGCAGGTGCTGTCTCTTACTTAGACTTTGTTTCAGGCCATCCGTCACTTTAGAATTTATTGAAGTTACAAATGATATTATCTGCTGTCGTAATGCTTTCCAAAACATTGCAAACTTTATTCATCTCCTGTATAATTTTTATCTGAGAAATCATGGAAAAGCTTATATATGATGTACTTCTGTATAATCCCTCCATCACAGATTGAAGGAGCTTTTATACAAGGTTTGGGTTGGGCAGCCTTGGAAGAACTAAAATGGGGAGATTCAGCTCATAAGTGGATAAGACCCGGATGCTTGTATACATGTGGGCCTGGAAGTTACAAGATTCCTTCCTTAAATGATGTTCCTTTCAAATTCAATGTTTCACTTCTAAAGGTATGTTTGAGAAACTTTCAAGAGGTTTAGATTATCTCCCTAATTCTGCCATATATATTTAGAGATTTTAGCTCAAATTAGAAATGCAAATTAGAAGTCAGGCTTTTTTTTAAATTGAAACTATGCATGCCTGGGCAATGATAAGTCCATATTTTTATGTTAAGAATTAAATACAGTAGAAAAATGTGTTAATTCTTCTACTGTTGGATGATCACCTTGAATTTGGTTCTCTTTGTTTATGCTAAAACTAATCTTGTCATGTCTTTTGGTGAGTTAAATTATAGTTTTAGAGTTGGGTTGACTCTGCTGCTTGGTTTATTTGTAATTGACAGGGACATCCAAATGTTAAGGCCATCCATTCATCTAAAGCTGTCGGCGAGCCTCCATTTTTCCTTGCTTCAGTCATCTTTTTTGCCATCAAAGATGCCATTATAGCTGCGAGAGCAGAAGTTGACCATCACGAGTGGTTTCCTCTTGATAATCCAGCAACACCTGAACGGATACGGATGGCTTGTTTTGATGAATTCACAGCCCGATATATAGAACGTGATTACCGCCCCAAACTCAGTGTTTGATGTGCTAGCAGCCAGCCATCACTGTTTTATTGCTCCATTCATGGCATACTACAATCATGCCATTTTGTACATTGCATATTGTACTGACTTAGCATTTCTTATAAAGATAAATGATAGACTCAAAAATTAGTTGTTCAGAAGTGATTTTTAACAATACTGTAATCATCATCAAAATCTCTTAAGGGGAACGAAAATTATTGATCCAACTTGCTACATTACATTCATTTGAATTTCCATTTGTCATTTTTTCGTCTCTGTTCTTGTTCATCTCATGCGAAAAAGTCTTGGTTTGCTCACTGATATATTTTGAATGACTTCAGTTGTAGACAATGCAGGCCATTAACCGTTATACACAATACTTGAAGCATTTTTAATATAAGATCTAGAAACCTTGCAATCCAGGACCCATTCAGAGTTTTACCCTACCTAATCCCATATGGTAGAATTTCATTTCTGTTCTACTATCATGATAATAATGGTTTCTATACTTTCCATAAAATTTTGATATCGTCAACGGGGATTCGATTGTTTGTTTGTTTGTTTTTTTTTATATTGCAAATGGAATACGCAACTCGATTGTTAAGCTACTAACCTGATAGTGATGCTAATTTTATTAAATACTGGATATTGAAAATCAGACAGGTTTGTTCTACTTGTCCTACACTCTAATCTACTGAGACTAAGTCTTTTTCTATGAAAGTTAGATACCAACGAAATGTAATCAAATAGCTTCTTTTACTTCATCAAATTAGAAATATTCTAAGTTGCATAATACTGCACAATGTAATATAAAATTAATTGGCAATTGACTGCAACTGCAAGTAAAACAATTTCGCAGCGCGGAAATGTTCCGAGTAGTAACGAGTATTTGCTATAATATTAGGAGGATTGTTTTGTTTATTATCTCTTTGACAAACTCGCAGATAGAGACGATAATAATATGTGAACACAATTCGTTAAATACGTAAAATTAGCAAATAAAATTGAAGTTAAATGGATTTGCATAAAAAATGAGTCAATTTATTTATGACACGATTTAATAAGATCATATCTGAATTTCTTTACAATCAGTTTAATTATACATGTGTATTGAGTTATGTAAACTCCATAGTCCTATTAAGAATTCAAATAATTTAGTATAATTTTAAATAAGTAAATTGGTTATTTATCAAATTTTTTTTATAAAAATAATAATTTTATAATTATATCAAATTGTTCAATCCTTTTATAAAAATTTTCGCATATTGTATATGTATTTGTTGATGTATAAAACCCAAAATGATAATGAATATATGAAAATCAATATACAACTTGATCAATTCTAACACCCAACGAAAGTTTGCATATTATTAGAAAATATTTACCTATTCCTATTCCTAATATGAAATATAATTAAAATACACAGAATATGCTAATCATTTGGTGGATTATTGTGAATTTACAAGAGAATCACCTTAGTAAATACTGATCTTGACAAGTTTTGATTGAACACAAACTGTATCTGTAATTGTACATGAATATAACCACATAGAATTGAATTAATCCACCATTATTATCTCAGTTGTTAACCCCCGAACTATAATTTTATGCATTTTCTTTCTGATGACATCAAAGGGGTATGAAATTTCAGGATTCCTGCACAAGCGGTGGTTGTAATTAATTTTAACAAAGTTGACTAAAAATAACTTACATTACTTATAAACTGATACGAGACAATGATATTTCAACAAATAATATATTAATATTTGGCATGTATCCCACCTAGGCTAGGCTTGTTTCATACCAAGCTACAAATAATTGGAACAAGTCTCAAATCATACCTGCCCCAATACACTTTTTTTTTTTTTCTCTTTTTCACATCATATTCATGTGTGAGTTTATTAGTATGCGAATGGTTAGATCATGAGTAAGCTTTGACCGTTTCAAGGAAAATGGACATGTAAATGGGAGTTATGTATGAGCTAGATGAAGCCTTCCCAGCAATTTTATTACATTAAAAATAAAATGTGGAAGAAGATTGAATATTTTATAATGTCTTTTGTTGCAAGTTGCAGGAGATAAAACAATAATAAATTATTCAAAGAATCAAGAAAATCACTATATAAATTGATAGAGTTTAGTTTCAGCATTAACAACAAACTGAGTTTTGGATATCTTAAGAGATAGCAACTCGAAGACTGTGGAACCAAGGTATCAACCAAAATCGCCAAAAATGGCCAATGCTTGGCCACGCTTAGCATATGCCTTGGCATTATGCTTGATTACCAACATGGTGGCTGCTGATTATGAGCCTCCTTATTATGCATCGCCACCACCACCACCTTACACTTACAGCTCACCACCACCACCACCGTACATTTACAGCTCGCCACCTCCTCCCCACAAATCTCCTCCACCATATTACTACAAGTCGCCTCCACCACCATCACCCTCTCCTCCGCCCCCATATTACTACAAATCTCCTCCACCACCATCACCGTCTCCTCCTCCTCCATATTACTATAAATCTCCACCACCTCCTTCACCCTCACCCCCTCCTCCCTACTATTACAAGTCCCCACCACCTCCTTCACCCTCACCCCCCTCCTCCCTACTATTACAAGTCCCCACCACCTCCATCTCCTTCGCCACCACCTCCTTACTACTACAAGTCGCCTCCACCACCATCACCCTCTCCTCCGCCCCCATATTACTACAAATCTCCTCCACCACCTCCTCCTCCTTACTACTACAAGTCACCACCACCACCATCACCTTCACCCCCACCTCCTTACTACTACAAGTCCCCACCACCACCATCTCCATCACCTCCACCTCCATATTATTATAAGTCCCCCCCACCTCCATCTCCTTCGCCACCACCTCCTTACTACTACAAGTCTCCCCCACCACCATCGCCATCCCCTCCACCTCCATACTACTACCAGTCTCCACCACCACCATCTCCATCACCTCCACCTCCTTACTACTACAAGTCCCCCACCTCCCTCGTATCCTTCACCTCCACCTCCTTATTACTAAAAGTCTCCACCACCACCCTCTCCATCACTACCTCCTCCAGTATATTACTACAACTCTCCTCCACCACCTCCCATTTACTAAAATATAAATTACAACTTCGTGCCATCATATGATATTATGAAGGCTTTTTTTTTTTTTTTTTCATTCCTATAGATTATAAAATAATGAAGAGAATAATAACTTCAAGACTTTGACGATTTCTTGGAGTGTTCGTTTCCTTTCATTTTATCTCATACAGCACATAAGAAGTAGTATGGACGATATGTTCATAGATACATTCTTCTTTTCATTTTGATTCGACGATTTAATATGCACTTTTTGTTTTTGTGTAGAATATTGTATTATTCGATCCTTCGAGATACTGGAAATAAAAAAGAATTATTTTCTTTTCATGATTTTATAATTATTACAAATATTACAAAGGAATGTTGATTTCTTTGTGGAGGAAACTCTCAGGTTGGCCATGAGTACCTATCCCAATTGCATGCATGGATATATGTGAAAAAAGATAATAATACATGTAGAAACTCATGACATAAATAAATAGTGTATCATAAATTTTACTAAATAATAAAAAATAATTTTTTTTTTTATCTTTTTTGTCCCACGGTATAGGAAGGTTGTCAATAGATAGGAAATCATTTTGATAAATGACCTCCTCACAGTGCACTATTTCCTATGATGAGTTGCGACAGGAACTTTTATTCATATGTTAAAGGAAAGACAATAATACACATTGCTGTCGGTGACATCAATAGGTAGAGAAAGACAAAATATCTTTTTGTAAAATCATAGGGAAGGCCTCATGATACAAAAGGGAAAATCAATTGGAAGAGTAACATTTTAAAAATCAATTGGAAGAGAAACATTTTAAAAAATTGTCGCTACTATCAATATACTATTCATGTCGTTATGGAAAATATGAGCCTAGATTAGGGAAAATGTTAGCCTAGATTGTGATGACGCAGACTAAAAGTGCACTACACACCTACTCATATATAAGGACATGAATTATAAAACAATGGGTGTGTTGCACAACCGACACCATCTTTAATATTGTAATTAGTGTAAAAAATTCTTTAATCAGGTGTAATATATGTACTCGAATTAGGTAACATTCTATACAAATAATTTGTTTATGAGTATATATGTAATATCCCGTATTTTTAAATATTTTTACACTGTATCGGGATATGCAGTGTTAATAATTTTTGTATATATATTATGATATTTTACGAGTTGATATGTATTTAAAACCTATTTTAGTTATTGTGTATTACTTACAATATTTTACGTAAAATTTTTCTGGAATTTGCATTTTTGGAGAAAATTTTCACGTAAATAATTTACTAATAATTATTTTAAATATATTTACGAACTTGCATGAACTCATACGTATCTTTAAATTACTAAATAAAGCCTATGTGTGTATATATTTATTTAATTAGGGTTTAATTTACTATCCTAATATTTTATTATTTATTTATTAATTTTATTATTATTTAATTATTTAATTATTATTAAATTTTAAATTATTATAATAATGTGTGATGTATGATTTTTCCTAAATATTTTATTAAAATTATTTTATTTATTTATTTATTTTTTCTTTTTTTTCCTTTTTCTTTTCTTTTTCTTTCTTTTTCTTTTCTTTTTTCTTTCTTTTCTTTTCTTTTCTTTTCTTCTTCTCCTTTCTTCTTCCCCAAGCCCGATCCTTCTCCCCTCCCGTTGCAACTTCCAACCACCTACCGTAGGTATGCGCCAGCAGCTCCGCCGCCCCCAAGCTTCTTCCCTAGCGCCGGTTAGCTCCCATTTTCCCTATTTTGGCCGAAACTTCCCTCCTCGCCATTCACCAACTTTCCGGCCACCATTTTCGACCCCACCGGTCTCTTTCTTCTCCTTGAGCTCCAGTGAGTGTAATTCTAGCTTTGGTTTGA
The DNA here is from genome assembly GCA_947683625.1 of Mallotus nudiflorus. NCBI lineage: Eukaryota > Viridiplantae > Streptophyta > Magnoliopsida > Malpighiales > Euphorbiaceae > Mallotus > Mallotus nudiflorus. The sequence goes on from CANTUR010000234.1 coordinate 909,414, forward strand.
GCTTAAATGGTCTTGATTTGCTTAGGTTTGAATTTTTGATTTCGGCCATATTAGGATTTTTGATTTTTTTGAGCTTCGAATTGCTTGATTCATGAAAAATCCCTTCAAAAATGTTGATCCTAGTAGCTTAATCTACATGTATGAATTTTTTTTGGAATTTTTGGAGATTATTTTGATTTTTGGGTATTTTTGAATATTTTAATATTATTTTCTAATTTCAGAAATTAATTAAATAAATTATGAAATTGTGTTTTATGGTTAAATTAGGTGTTGAAATGAATTATAGGAATTTATTTGGAATTTTTATGTATTTATTTTGAATTATTTAAGTTTATGTAATTTTGGGAAATTAGGGTTAATTGTGTTTTTTAATTGAAATTAATTGGTTAATTGAGTTTAATTATTGATATTATTAATAAATATGTTGAGAAAATTAATTTTGGATAATTGTATTGTAATATCCCGTGTTTTTAAAATATTTTTACACTGTACCGGGATATACAGTGTTAATAATTTTTGTGTATATATTACGATGTTTTTATGAGTTAATATGTATTTAAAACCTATTTTAAATACTGTGTTTTATTTACAGTGCTTTACGTAAAATTTTCCCGGGACTTGCATTTTCGGAAAAATTTTCACGTAAATAATTTATTATTAATTATTTTAAATATATTTTCGGACTTGCATGAACTCATGCGTATTTTTAAATTACTAAATGTAGGACCTTAGGCGCTACCAACTCTCCCAAAACCAATTGGTGTTAGGAAAGGCGCATACCCTAGCCTTATAGTGCATTCAACACACACAAGCGCCCACGGCATTCGATTGTGACTCGGCCCACTTGCCTCCGCCACGGGACAATTGATGGACACCCAACAATCTCCCCCTCAGCAATTGCTCCCGCTGGGAATCGAACCCGTGACCTTGGCTCTGATACCACTTGTAGGACCTTAGGCGCTACCAACTCTCCCAAAACCAATTGGTGTTAGGAAAGGCGCATACCCTAGCCTTATAGTGCATTCAACACACACAAGCGCCCACGGCATTCGATTGTGACTCGGCCCACTTGCCTCCGCCACGGGACAATTGATGGACACCCAACACTAAATAAAGCCTATGTGTGTGTATATTTATTTAATTAGGGTTTAGTATTACCCTAATATTTTATTATTTTTATTGTTATTTAATTATTTTATTTAGTATAAATTATTAAAATATTAAAATTTTATGTGTGTGGTGTATATTTAATGTGTGTAATTTAATATTATTTTAATATATAGTATAAAGTATATATATATACATATAACACATCAAAAATCAAAAAAATTTAAAAAATTACCATTTTGCCCCCGAGCCTCCTTCTTCCCCGATCACCTTCCCTTTGCCGTCCGGACGCCTGCCGTGCCGTTTCCCCTTGCAGTGAGAGTGCCTTCCGGTGTGCCACCACCTTCCTCTAGCCATTCCATCGCCTGCAGAGCTCATTTCCAGCGTCGGGGAAGCTTGATATTGCCGGAAGCCGAGAGTTTGCATTTTCTTCTTCCCTCGCGATTCCGGCCACCGTTTTTGACACCGCCGGTCTATTTATTCTCCTTAAGCTTCGGTGAGTGTGATTCTAGCTTTGGTTTGAGCTAAAATGGTCTAGAATTGCTTAGGTTTTGAATTTTAAATTTCGATCACATTAGGGTTTTTTGATTTTTTTTGAGCTTCGAATTGATTGATTCATGAAAAATCCCTTCACAAATGTTGTTCCTAGTAGCTTAATCTACATTTATGAATTTTTGTGGAATTTTTGGAGATTTTTTGGATTTTTGGGTATTTTTGAATATTTTAATATTATTTTCTAATTTTCGGAAATTAATTATTTAAATTATGAAATTGGGGTTTATGGTTGAATTAGGTGTTGAAATGAATTATAGGAATTTATTTGGAATTTTTATGAATTTCTAAGTATTTATTTTGAATTATTGAAGTTTATGGAATTTTGGAAAAATTAGGTTAATTGTGTTTTTAATTGAATTTAATTGGTTAATTGAGTTTAATTATTGATATTATTGAAAAATATGTTGATAAACTTAATTTTGGATAATTGTATAATTTTTGGTGAATTTTTGAAGTAATTTAAGTATATTTATATATATAGGGGTATTTTGGTAATTTTACCCCTAAATTGGCTAAAAAATGTAATTTAATTGGTTCTAATAGTTATTTAAAGTATAAAAATGATTTCTACAAATTATTTAGTATTTTTAACTAATTAAAACTATTTTTCGTGAATTATTTTCAATTATATATATAATATACGGTTTTTCTAATAAAATGGTTTTTATCGGTTTTTATAGTGTTTTAAGGTTAATTATGTAATTTCTACCTATAAAATGTATTTTTAGGTTTTAAGGATATTTTTGGTATATCTGGAATTGTTCCGTGTTTGTGGACCCCGATCGGTGGACTGTAGTTTGGAGTCCGACTGTGGGATTTTGATTGTGCTTTGTGTAGTTTTTCGAAGTGTATTTTATTGCAGGGGTCGGCTCTACTCTTTTGAGTAGAGAGATGTCCATTTTACAGGGGAGGTTCTGTCGGATTTTCGGTAGAATTCTCGTAAAACGTGAATTCTCGTAAAACGTGATATCCAGTCGAACCCTAATTTTGTTTTCGTATTTAATACTCTAGATCGAATTCTAGGATTTCTATTAGGTTTATTCTAATGTCTGTCGTTATTTGTTTGTTTAGTTGCGCCGAGACCGAGGGCTAGTGGACCAGGCCCGTCGGACCCGTCTCGTGGAGCGCACTAGGTGAGTTACTATACTATATATATGCTTAGAAATGCATGTTTTATGTTGATTAAATATGCATAAATAATTTGATTATTTCTTAAGTTTATATTAAGTATATTTTTGGTATATAATAAATTATATACATGTTTTGTTAATAAAATATATTTAAAATGTTTTTAAATATATTTTTAGTTTAATTTATGATTTGACTGAATTTATTTGACGTATATATACTCGAAATATGCCTGGTTTACTTTTGGTATATTTCTGGTATATATATGGGTTATATTTGTCACGACCCAAAACAGGGGCCATGACCGGCGCTAGGGAACGGGAATTCTTTCGAATCCGGAACCCGTAGCAAGCCTAAAAATAAAATAAATCATGCCATAATAACAGTAACAATATAATATGCAGCGGAAAATAAAAATCATAATATCATAATATTATTCACATCCACTGGATTTAAATCGAAATCTCATCTCATAAATATATAATATTTAATACAAATCCAGTTTCAACATAGAACATCTCTTTAAAATAAAGTACATGAAATCCAACACTTTAATTCACAACTACTGCAGTGTCTAGATAAAATAAATAAGACTCAAGTAGACAATTTACATAAAGAAGCCGGGGCGGAAGAAATCCGGCGAATCGACCTGCTACTGAGGTCTGAGGAAGTTGACTCTCCTGAAAAATAGTCAACGGAGGGGAGTCAGACCTCACTGAGTGAATTACTATAATATATATACATACACACTAAGTGATAATGCATACAGTCAACAGTATATATATAATATGTATATATACAGGCAAATTCATACAGATGCAGAAAAATCATTTTTAGATATTTTACTGAAAAATCCCAATTTATGAAGGATCACATAGAACCCTAGAATATCGCAACCTCAGAAAGTAGTGTTAAACAACACTCTGGCCATACAGGCTCACTTATTCCAAATATATCCACTTAATCCATATGGACAGTAGACTGGCCTCGAGACACTAAGTCAACCGAGCTCCAGCAGTCTGACTGCCAGTGTGATTGGCCCCGAGACACTTGGTCAACCGAGCTCCAGCAATCACACCCAAACCACATCTCACACATATCAATAATCATAATCAAATCAATATCCATAAATAGTTAGTAATATAGCCTAAAGCTATAGGCGTACCGGTACGTACTCGGTCCTAGTGCTGCCCACTAGGTAGCACGTTCTATTGATATCCTTCATTAATAAATAATATAAAACATTCATTCACAAAAATAAATGATGCATGAATATAAATGAAATAACAATATAATCCATATATATACCGGAAATATACCAAAAGTAAACCAGGTATATTTCGAGTATATATATATCAAATAAATCCAGTCAAATCATAAATTAAACTAAAAATATATTTTAAAAACATTTTAAATATATTTTATTAACTAAACATGTATATAATTTATTATATACCAGAAATAAATCAAAAATATACTTAATATAAACTTAAGAAATACTCAAATTATTTATGCATATTTAATCAACATAAAACATGCATTTCTAAATCATGCATCCTAAGCATATATATATAGTATAGTAACTCACCTAATGCGCTCCACGAGACAGGTCCGACGGGCCTGGTCCACTAGCCCTCGGTCTCGGCGCAACTAAACAAGCAATAAATAATCGACATCAGAATAAACCTAATAGAAATCCTAGAATTCAATCTAGAGTATTAAACACAGAATCGAAAATTAGGGTTCGACTGGACATCACGTTTTACGAGAATTCTACCGAAAATCCGACAGAACCTCCCCTGTAAAACGGACATCTCTCTACTCAAAAGAGTAGAGCCGACCCTGCAAAGAAACACACTTCGAAATACAAGCTCAACACAATCAAAATCCCACGGTCGGACTCCAAACTACAGTCCACCGACCGGGGTCCACAAACACAAAACAATTCCAGATATACCAAAAATATCCTCACAACATAGTAATACATCTTATAGGTAAAAATTACATAATTAACCTTGAAACACTATAAAAACCGATTAAAACTCATTTTATTAGAAAAACCGTATATTATATTTATAATTGAAAATAATTCACGAAAAATAGTTTTAATTAGTTAAAAATACCAAATATTTTGTAGAAATCATTTTTATACCTTAAATAAATATTAAAACCAATTAAATTACATTTTTAGACAATTTAGGGTAAAATTACCAAAATACCCCTATATATATATATATACTTAAATTACTTCAAAAATTCACCAAAAATCATACAATTATCCAAAATTAATTTTCTCAACATATTTATCAATAATATTAATAATTAAACTCAATTAACCAATTAAATTCAATTTAAAACACAATTAACCTAATTTTTCCAAAATTCCATAAACTTTAATAATTCAAAATAAATACTTAGAAATTCATAAAAATTCCAAATAAATTCCAATAATTCATTTCAACACCCAATTTAACCATAAACTCCAATTTCATAATTTAAATAATTAATTTCCGAAAATTAGAAAATAATAATAAAATATTCAAAAATACCCAAAAATCCAAACAACCTCCAAAAATTCTAAAAAAATTCATACATGAAGATTAAGCTACTAGGAACAACATTTGTGAAGGAAGTTTCCATGAATCATCCAATTCGAAGCTCAAAAAAATCAAAAACCCTAATAGGCCGAAATTGACAAAATCGAAACCTAAGCAATTCTAGACCATTTTAGCTCAAACCAAAGCTAGAATCACACTCACCGGAGCTCAAGGAGAAGAAAGAGACCAGCGGTGTCGAAAACGGTGGCCGGAATCGACGTGATCGACGGTGGATCGATTTTCGGCTTCTCCGGCCAAAATTGATCTCCCAGCGTCGGAAACGGCCTCCTCAGGCGGCGAAATTGGTCGGGGAAGACGGTGGCACACCGGAAGGCACACCCACGGTGAAGGAACGGCACGGCAGCGACCGGAAATGGAGAAGGGAGAATCGGAGAAGAAGAAGAGGACTCGGGGGCAAAATGGTAATTTTCCAAACTTTTTTATTTTTGACAAATATATGTATATATATATACTTTATACTATATATTAAAATAATATTAAATTACACACATCAAATATACACCACACACATAAAATTTAATTTTTTAATAATTTATACTAAATAAAATTAATTAAATAACAATAAAACAATTAAATACTTAATAAAATATTAGGGTAATAATAAACCCTAATTAAATAATTATACACACACAGGCTTTATTTAATAATTTAAAAACATGTATGAGTTCATGCAAGTCCGTAAATACATTTAAAATAATTAATAATACATTGTTTACGTGAAAATTTCTCCGAAAATACAAGTCCCCGGGAAAATTTTACGTAAAACACTGAAAATAATAGACAGTAATTAAAATAGGTTTAAAATACATAACAACTCATAAAAATATTGTAATATATATACAAAAATTATTGACACTGTATGTCCCGGTACAGTGTAAAAATATTTTTAAAAACACGGGATATTACAATATTATTATTTCATTTATATTCATGCATCATTTATTTTTGTGAATGAATCTTTTATATTATTAATGATGAAGGATATCGATAGAACGTGCTACCTAGTGGGCAGCACTAGGACCGAGTACGTACCGGTACGCCTATAGTATTTAGACTATATTACTAACCATTTGTGGATATTGATTGAATGTGATTATTGATGTGTGAGATATGGATTGGAGGTGTGATTGCTGGAGCTCGGTTGACCAAGTGTCTCGGGGCCAATCACACTGGCAGTCAGACTGCTGGAGCTCGGTTGACTTAGTGTCTCGAGGCCAGTCTACTGTCTACATGGATTAAGTGGATATATTTGGAATAAGTGAGCCCGTATGGCTAGAGTGTTTTCTAACACTATTTTTGAGGTTGCGATATTCTAGGGTTCTATGTGATCCTTCATAAAAGATGATTTTCAATAAAATATATAAAATGATTTTATTGCATCTGTGTGTATTTGCCTATATATATATTAGATATATATATATACTGTTGATTGTATGCATTATCACTTAGTGTGGATGTATATATATTATAGTAATTCACTCAGTGAGGTCTGACTCCCCTCCGTTGACTATTTTTCAGGAGAGTCAACTTCTTCAGACCTCAGTAGCAGATCGATACGCCGGATTTCTTCCGCCCCAGCTTCTTTGTGTAAATTATTTACTTGAGTCTTATTTTTATAATCTAGACACTACAGTAGTTGTGAATTAAAGTGTGGGATTTCATGTATTTTATTTAAAGAGATGTATTATGTTGAAACTGGATTTGTACTGAAAGATTTATATATATGAGATGAGATTTGATTTAAATCCAATGATGAAAATGTTATTATTATATTTATGATTTTCATTTCCGCTGCATATTATATGGTTATTGTTATTATTGCATGATTTATTTTATTTTTAGGCTTGCTACGGGTTCTGGATTCGAAAGAATTCCCGTTCCCTAGCGCCGGTCATGGCCCCTGTTTTGGGTCGTGACATGTATAATTTTTGGTGAATTTTTGAAGTAATTTTAGTATATTTATATATATAAGAGCATTTTGGTAATTTTACACAAAATTGGTTAAAAATGTCATTTAATTATTTTTAATAGTTATTTAAGGTATACAAATGATTTCGATAAATTATTTGGTATTTTTAACTAATTAAAACTATTTTTCGTGAATTATTTTCAATTATATATATAATATACGATTTTTCTAATAAAATGAGTTTTTATCGGTTTTTAATGTATTTAAAGGTTAATTATGTAATTTCTACTTATAAAATGAATTTCTATGTTATAAGGGTATTTTTGGTATTTCTAAAATTGTTCTGTGTTTGTGGACTCCGGTTGATAGATTGTAGTTTGGAGTCCGACCGAGGGGTTGTGGAGCTTGTTTTTTGAAGTGTGTTTCTTTGCAGGGCCGGCTCTACTCTTTGAGTAGAGAGATGTTCGTTTTACAGGGGAGGTTCTGCCAAATTTTCGATAGAATTCTCATAAAATGTGATGTCCGGTCGAACCCTAATCTCCATTCTGTGTTTAATACTCTAGATCGAATTCTAGGATTTTTTGTTAGGTTTATTCTAATGTCGGTTGTTTATTGTTTGTTTATTTGCGCCGAGACCGAGGGCTAGTGGACCAGGCCCGTCGGACCCATCTCGAGGAGCGCACTAGTGTGAGTTACTATTATATATATATATATATATATATATATGCTTTAGGGTGCATGATTTAGAAATGAATATTTTATTTTGATTAAATATGCATAAATAATTTGATTATTACTTAAGATTATATTTAGTTTATTTTGGTTTATTTTTGGCATATATTAAATTATATGCATGTTTTGTTAATAAATTATATTTAAAATGTTTTTAAATATATTTCTAGCTTAATTTATAATTTGATTGGATTCATTTGACGTATATATACTCGAAATATACTTGGTTTACTTTTGGTATATTTCCGATATATATATGGTTTATATTGTTATTTTATTTAAATTCATGCATCATTTATTTGTGAATGAATATTTTATATTTATTAATGAAGGATATCAATAGAACGTGCTACCTAGTGGGCAGCACTAGGACCGAGTACGTACCGGTACGCCTATAGTATTTAGGCTATATTACTAACCATTTGTGGATATTGATTGAATATGATTATCTGATGTGTGATGTGATTTGGGTGTGATTGCTGGAACTCGGTTGACCAAGTGTCTCGGGGCCAATCACACTGACAGTCAGACTGCTGGAGCTCGGTTGACTTAGTGTCTCGGGGCCAGTCTACTGTCTAAATGGATTAAGTGGATATATTTGGAATAAGTGAGCCTGTGTGGCTAGAGTGTTGTCTAACACTGTTCTGAGGTCTCGATATTTTAGGGTTCTATTTGATCCTTCATAAACGATGATTTTCAGTAAAATATATAAAATGAATTTCTTGCATCTATGTGTATTTGCCTGTATATATACATATTATATATACTTTGACTGTGTGCATTGTCATTTAGTATGCATGTATATATATTATAGTAATTCACTTAGTGAGGTCTGACTCCCCTCCGTTGACTATTTTTCAGGAGAGTCAACATCTTCAGACCTCAGTAGCAGGCCCATACGCCGGATTTCTTCCGCCCCGGCTTCTTTGTGTAAACTGCTTCTCTAAGTCTTGGATTTATTTTATCTAGACACTGCAGTAGTCCTTAAATATTTAAAGAGATGTTGTATTATATTTGAACTGGATTTGTATTAAAAGATTTATATATATGAAATGATGAGGATTTGATTTAAATCCAGTTAGTGGAAATGTTATTATTATATATTATGATTTTTATTTCCGCTACATTATATATTGTTTATACTATTGCATGTTTGATTTTATTTTTAGGCTTGCTACGGGTTTCGGATTCGAAAGGAATTCCCGTTCCCTAGCGCTGGTCATGGCCCCTGTTTTGGGTCGTGACAATATATAAATTCAAACAACAATTGTGAACCATAGCCAAATTGTTTGTAGAAGCAGGCTCAGTGCCTCTCCGTCATGAGGGCTGGGGCTGGATCCTTTTAAGAGGGCTAAAGTTGTCATGATCGGTGTTTTTTAAATTATTTAAATATAATTTGTGTTAATAAAATTTAAAAGTTATATTTATTTATTTTTATTATTTATGATTAATAATTATTATTTTGTAATAAAATATTTTTATGTAAATATGTATTTGTTTTAGAAGTTTTATTATTTAAATATTAGAGTTAGTATTATTAATGTTATTTTCGGATAGCATTATTTTAATGTTAATATTTAAGTACATTATTATTATTTTATTTTTATTGATTGGCATTATTGTATTATTAAATTATTTCATAAATATTGTTTATATTATTGTTATTTTCAAATGTTATTGTGTGTTATTATTATCATGGTTATTATGTATATTATTCTTATTATCCAATTATCTTATTAATAGTATTAATTTTAATTGTTGTATTATGTTTAATTTTATTTAGGTGCATGTGTGTGTCTATATATATATATATATATATATATATATATATATATATGGATATTATAATAAGTGGTGGAAATTAAACTTATGTAAAGTTTATATATATAGGGGACAAAAGGGTTTTTTTTTTTTCGGTCAACCCTATTCTTTTCCTTCTTCTCATTTGTTGCTTGTCTTCTTCCTTTATATTTTTTTTCTTTTCGTTATTTTCCCTGCTCCTGCTCAGGCCATTGATCCACCGTCTGCAACCCCTGAACCTTGCCATCAACTCCCTTCCTTCTCCTCTCCTTTTTTCCATCTTCCTCTTCATTCACCAGCGTCCGGAATTCACAGAAGCAGCAACAGCAGTAGCAGGCTTCAACGTTACTGAAGACGCACCCGTCAGAGAGGGCTCAAGATGCTTGGCTCGGTCGACTCCCTGAGCCATGGGGAAGATGATCCCAAGCTCCATTCAAGCTCAAACTTGTTCATTTGTAAGTTTTGTTTGATTTTTGGTTTATGTCCATTTTTGTTTTTATTTTTTTTTAAGCTTGAGTTTGGTTGATTCTTGATAAATTCTTTTTCGAAATGTTGATATATGCATCTTAATCTACTCATAGGTATTTTTAGTTTATTTTTCTTATTTTATTTGATTTTTAGTTAATTATTGTATATTTTAATAATTAAAAGTGAATTTTTGATAATTATGTTAATTAGTTATTTTGGTTGAAAATTTAGTTAATTTAGTGTTATTATTGTATGTTATTAATTTTTGTATTGAGAAAATAATTTTTAGATATATTATATAATTTTTAGAAATATTTTTGTATTATGGGAATTTTGGAATTTTGGGTTAAATAAGCATTTTTGTTGAAAATATTGTTTAGTTATATGTTTTAGATAATTTTGGTATAATATATGTTGATAAAATTATTTTTTTGTGAATTTATATAAATTTTTGAGAAAATTATTAGTATTATGTAAATTTTGATTTTATACGTTAATGGTGGGTTTTTGTGTAAATTGTAGTTAAATATTATATTTTATAAGATTTTATAATTTTATAATTTTATAGGGTATTAAAATGATTTTTACAAATTACTATTTTTAACTAATTAATACTAATTTTTGAAAATATAGGTTAATTATGGATTTTGTTAAAAATATAGTTAAATATTATATTTTTAAATGACATTATGATTATATAGAGTATTGAAATGATTTTTATAAATTATTTGTAATTTTTAACCAATTAATATTAATTTTTAAAAATTATATTCAAATATATATTGTTTATTATTTTGGTGATGAAAATGGTTTTTTTTTTAAATTAATTTTATTATATCATTAAAATATTTATGTAGTTAATTGTAAATTTAATCATTTTAGGTTAATTATTTGAAAACAATTGGTTTTTATTAATATTATATAATATTTGAGATTTTATTAGTTAATTTGTGATAATTTTTAAATATTATGTAAATAATAAATGCATTTATTATTTTAAGCTTAAATGGGTATTTTATTATTTTGTGATATTAAATTGTGATTTTAAGTATTATTTGCAAATTATGTTAATTTAATTGTAAAGTGGGAATTTTATTCAATTTATGAATTTTATCACCAAATATTATTTAAAAATTAGAATTTTATGTTTTACTTGGAAAAGGTTTTTAATATTTTATGGATTTTTGATGATTTTTATTATTTTACTATTTAATATTGTTGGTTGTGATTTGTGAACCTTGGTTGGAAATTTGTGCAGTTTGGGGGTCCTAACTTGAGGTGTTGTGTTTTGTGATTTTAGAAGTGCATTTTCTGGTAGGACCGACTCTACTTTTTAATAGAGAGATGTCTGTTTTACAAAGGAGACTCTGTCAATTTTTTGATAGATTTCTCGTGAAACGTGACAATCGGTCCAAGTCTAGTTTTAAAATTTTGATTGAGTCTTTCTATAGTAATCCTAGAAGCACAAAGTTAGAAGTTAATTCTAATTCTAATTGTTATTATTATTATTTTATTTTTCTAGTTGCACCGATATCGAGACCTATTGGATTAGCCTTGCCAAGTCTGTCTCGTGAAGCGTGAATCAGTGAATTATTATATTATATACGTATGCATTGCATTTAGGATGCATGACTTAAAATTTTTCATTTCATTATATGTTTTAAAAGTGATTTAATTTATAATATAATTTGGTATAGTTTTGGTTTATTTTTAGTATATCTTGATATATATGTTTGCATATTTTCAATATACCTTTACTATATCTTTGGTATATTTAGGGTTTATTTTAATATATGCATGTTATATAATTAGGTATGTTTTTAGTATATTTTTGATATATTTCAAAATAAATGCATGTTTTATCTTCATTGTAGACTTAGCATGTTTAGTATATTTTAGGTATAGTTTTAGTATATTTTCGGTATATTTTGAAATAAATGCATGTTATACTATTGATTCATACTTAATTGTTTTTAAGTATATCATTGGTTTATCTTGGTATATTTCATGTTTGATTTGACATATATATGCTCGAAATATACTTAGTTTATTTTAGGTATATGTCACGACCCAAACTAGGAGTCATGACTGGCGCTAGGGAACGAGAATTCTTTCGAATCGGAACCCGTAGCAAGCCTTAGAAAATAAAATCATGCAATAAATAAATAAAAAGTACGACAAAATTAAAATTTTTTTGAATCAATATACAAAGTACATTGTAATATCCCGTGTTTTTAAACATTTTAATATTGCATCGGGATATGCAGTGTTAATAATTTTTGTATATATTTATGATATTTCATGAGTTGCTATTTAATAAAAATTGATTTTAATTGTTTAATATTATTTTAAGCACTTTACGTAAAATTTTCCCGAGATTTGTATTTTCGAGAAAATTGACACGTAAATTATTTATTATTAATTATTTTAAACAATTTTACGGACTTGCATGAACTCATATATATTTTAAAGTACTAAATAACGTATATATGTGTATTTATTTATTTAACTAGGGTTTAATTAATTACCCTAATATTTTATTATTTATTAATTAGTTTTAATATTATTTAATTATTTTTAGGTGTATTGTGGAGTATATTTAATGTGTGCGGAATTTATAATATTATAATATATAGTGTAATAATACATATACATATATATATACATGATATAAGCTAGAATCAAAATTTTTTGGCAAATTACCAATCTACCCCCGACTCCTCTTTACCATCTCGATCGCCCTTCTCGCTAAACCACCATCTATCATGCCGTTTTCTTGCCGTCAGTGTGCCTCCCGGTGTGCCACCCTCTTTCCTCTAGTTGTTCTGCCGCCAGCAGAGCCCATGTTCGGCGTTGGGAAGCTCATTTTGGCTGGAGAAGCCGAATTCATTCTCACCGTCGTTCATAGGCGTTTCCGACCACCATTTTTGACACCGCTGGTCTCTTTCTTATCCTTGAGCTCTGGTGAGTGTGATTCCAAGCTTTGTTTCACTTAAAATGGTCTTGATTTGCTTAGGTTTTGATTTTGGTAATTCAGCCATTTTAGGGTTCTTGATTTTTTTGAACTTTGAATTGATTGATTCATGGAAAATTACTTCATAAATGTTGTTCCCCTTATTTTAATCTACATGTGTGAATTTTTGTAGAATTTTTGGAATTTATTTTGATTTTTGGGTATTTTTGAATATTTTATTATTATTTTCTATTTTCGAAAATTAATTAATTAAATTATGAAATTGTTTTTTATGGTAAATATAGGTGTTTAATTGAATTATAGAAATTTATTTGGAATTTTTATGAATTTCTATGTATTTATTTTGAATTTAATTAGTTTAGGTAATTTTGATAAAATAAGGTTAATTGTGTTTTTAATTGAAATTAATTAGTTAATTGAGTTTACTTATTGATATTATTGATAAATATGTTGATAAAATAAATTTTGTGCAATTATATTATTTTTGGTGAATTTTTGGAGTAATTTTAGTATATTTATATATATAGGGGTATTTTGGTAATTTTTCCCTAAAGTGATTAAAAATGTAATTAAATTGGTTTTAATAGTTATTTAAGGTATAAAAATGATTTCTACAAATTATTTAGTATTTTTAATTAATTAAAACTATTTTTCGTGAATTATTTTCAAATTATATATATAATTTATGATTTTTCTAAATAAAATGAATTTTTATTGGTTTTTACTGTGTTTTAAGGTTAATTATGTAATTTCTACTTATAAAATGTATTTATGTGATATAAGGGTATTTTTGGTATTTCTATATTATTTTGTGAATTGTGGACCCCGGTCGGTAAACTGTAGTTTGGAGTCCAACCGAGGGGTTGTGGATGTGTTTTTGTGTCTATTTTTCGAAGTATGTTTCTTTGTAGGGCCGGCTCTACTCTTTGAGTAGAGAGATGTCCGTTTTACAGGGGAGGTTCTGTCGGATTTTTGATAGAATTCTCGTAAAACGTGATATCTGGTCAAACCCTAGTTCTGATTCTGTGTCTAATATTCTAGATTGAGTTTCTAGGTTTTTTTGTTAGGCTTATTCTGATGTCTGTTATTATTGTTTATTTAGTTGCGCCGAGACCGAGGCCTAGTGGACCAGGCCCATCAGACCCATCTCGAGGAGCGCACTAAGTGTGAGCTACTATTCTATATATATACGCTATAGGGTGCATGATTTAGAAATCTATATTTTATTTTGACTAAAAATGCATAATGGTTTAATTAATACTTAAGTTTATTTTTAGTTTACTTTTGGTTTATTTTTGGTATATTTTAAATTATATGCATTCTTTATTAAACAATTATATTTAAAATGTTTTTAAACATATATTTAGATTATTTTATGATTATATTGGATTTATTTGACGTATATATACTCAAAATATACCTGTTTTACTTTTGATATATTTCTAGTATATATATAGTTTATGTTGCTACTTATTTCAAATTCATGCATAATTTATTTTTATGAATGTATGCTTTATATTTTAATGAAGGATATCAATAGAACGTGCTGCCTAGTCGGCAGCACTAGGACCGAGTACGTACCGATACGCCGATAGTATTTAGGCTATATTACTAACCGTTTGAGGATATTGATTAGATATGATTATTTGATGTGTGAGAAATGATTTGGGAGTGTGATTGCTGGAGCTCGGTTGACCAAGTGTCTCGGGGCCAATCACATTGACAGTCAGACTGCTGGAGCTCGGTTGACTTAGTGTCTCGGGGTAGTCTACTATCCAAATGGAACAAGTGAATATATTGGAATAAGTGAGCCTGTGTGGCTAGAGTGTTGTCTAACACTGTTTTGAGGTTGCGATATTTTAGGGTTCTATTTGATCCTTCATGAACTGTGATTTTCAATAAAAATATATAAAATGATTTTATTGCATCTGTGTGTATTTGCTTGTATATATGCTTAGTATATATATATTATTGACTGTGTGCATTATCATTTAGTATGCATGTATATATATTATAGTAATTCACTCAGTGAGGTCTGACTCCCCTCCGTTGACTATTTTTCAGGAGAGTCATCTTCATCAGACCTCAGTAGCAGGCCTGTACGCCGATTTCTTCCGCCCTGGCTTCTTTATGTAAACTGCTTACTTGAGTTTTATTTTTATAATCTAGACACTGCAGTAGTTGAATAAAGTCGTGAGATATGTACTTTAAATATTTAAACTGGATTTGTATTAAAAGTTTATTTATATATATGAGATGAGGATTTGATTTAAATCCAGTGGTGGATTATTATTTTTATATTTATGATTTTATTCCGCTGCACAGTATTTTACTTAATTGTGTTATTATTACTATTGCATGTGTTATTTTATTTTAGGCTTGCTACGGGTTCCGGATTTGAAAGAATTTTCGTTCCCTAGCGCCGGTCATGACCTATGTTTTGGGTCGTGACATACATACTCCAAATCCTTCCATAAATAAATGTATTCATACAATATTCGGATACAACTTTCTAAGTATTAAATATTAAAGCAAAAGAATACTCTTCTGATACAATAACATAACTACTGCAGTTTCTAAAATACAATTCAAAGTTCAAAATATACATTTATATAAAATAGCCGGAACAGAAGAACACCGACAAGGAACTCTACTACTAAGGTCTGACGATATAGGATTTCCTGAAAAAAAATTGAGGGGGATCAGACCTCACTGAGTGAATTATTATACTATATATACATGCAATCTAAAACATATCCAATCATGCATTCACACACACACACACACACACACACACATATATATATATTCATGCATTCCACACATATGTCAACTCTGCTTATATAAATATACTAAATATAGAAAACGTTTAGTTTAATTCATGAAGGATCCATAGAACCCTAATAATAGCAACCTCAATCAACCCCATCATCACTCTAGCCATATAGGCTCACTTGATTCCAAATAGAACACTTATTCTAATCTGGACAACAGACTGGCCCTGAGACATTAAGTCAATTGAGCTCTAGCAGTTTGGTTGTTAGTGTGATTGGCCCCGAGACACTTGGTTAACCGAGCTCCAGTAATCACACTATCTATCACCTTACGTGTCAATCAAATCAATAGATCATTTATTCCATTATGGATAGTAGACTGGCCCCGAGACACTAAGTCAACCGAGCTCCAGCAGTCTGACTGTCAGTGTGATTGGCCCTGTAATCACACTATCTATCATACCATTAATCTTAGTCAAATCAATCAAATCAATTATAATCACCAAAATTAATTCTCACTCAGCCCTTATCTATTGCACCGGTATGTACACGATCCTAGTGCTGCCCACTAGGAAGCATGTTCTATTGATATCCTTCAATTAAAATAAATCATTCATTCATAAAATAATTAATGTAGAATAATATTCATAATAGTAAAATCAACCATATATATAAACCAAAAATATACCTAAAATATACCCAGTATATTTCGGGTATATATATGTCAAATAAAATATGAAATATACTAAAGATAAACCATTAATATAGTTAAAAACAATTTAAGTGCATTTTAATAATACATGTATTTGCTTAAAAATGTACCTAAATATACAAAGAATATACCCTAAGTACACAAATCACTTAATAAAAACAATTATGTATAAATATTCATTTAAATATGTGTATGTACTAAAACATGCGTTTAGGTTTAGCATATATTCACAATATACCAAAATAACCTAATTTTCTAGCATGCATATATCACAAATAAACCCTAAGTATACCACTAATGTGTTAGGTTTGAATTAATAATAAAATATGCATTTATTTGGAAATATATAAAAAATATACCAAAATAAACTTAAAAATAATTTAAGTGTAGGTTCATAATATAACATGCAATTATTTAAGAATAAACCTAAAATATACTGAAACTATACCTAAAGTATACTAATCATTCAATAAAATAATTATGACTAAAATGTACATTTAAAACATGTATATATACTAAAATGTATTAAACATACACCTAATTATTTGATGTGCATATATCAAAATAACATGCATTTATACAAAAATACAAACACTAGATATACCAAAAATATTATAATTTAAATTACTTTAAAAACATATAATGAAAATGAGAACTCCTAAGTGATGCATCTTATATGCAATGCATATATATACAGTATAATAACTCACTGGTGTGCGCTCCACGAGATAGACTCGGCGGTCCTGGTCCTTTAGGCCTCGGTCTCAGTGCAGGTAGAAAAATAAAATAACAACCATCAGAATAAATTCTAACTCTATGCTTCTAGAGTTATTACGGAAAGACTCAATTAAAAATTTAAAACTAGACTCAGACTAGTTGTCACCATTTACGAGAAATTTACCAAAATTTTGATAGAGTCTCCTCTGTAAAACAGACATCTCCCTACAAAAGTAGGGCCGATCCTGCACAGAAAACACACTTCAAGAATACACAGCCACACAACCCCTCGGTCGGACTCCCAAACTACAATTCTACCGACCGAGGCTCACAATTCATGAGATATACACAGAACATATTTAAATGCCTAAAATACCAAAAATACCCTTGAATAATCAAAATATAACAAATTAGATATTTAAAACATTGAAAATAATTATTTCACCGATAATTACATAAAAACCCTTATTTTAATAAAATATTATTAAAAATCAACAATTCTCGATAAATTCATAAATATTAGCCAAAATACATTTTATAACTCCAAATTACATAATTAGCCCTAAAACATATTAAAAATCAATAAAAACTCATTTATTTACAAAAATAGTATATTATATATAATTTAAAAATAATTTACGAAAAATAGTTTTAATTAGTTAAAAATACTAAATAATTTGTAAAAATCATTTTTATACCTCAAATAATTATTAAAATCAATTAAACTAAATTTTTAACCAATTTATCATCAAATTACCAAAATACCCTTAGTTATATATAATTTCACATAATATACTATAATTATTCAAAAATTCACTAAAAATAATATAATTACTCAAAAATTATTTTCTCAACATATAATTCAATAATATCAATAAATATACTCAATTAACCAATTAATTTTAACAAAATACATAATTAACCTAATTTTCTAAAAATCACCTAAACTAAATAAATTAATAATAATTATACAAAAATCATAAAAATTACAAATAAATTTCTAAAATTCATTTTAACACCTATAAACACCATAAATCACATTTTCATAATTTATTTAATTAATTTAAGGAAATTAGAAAATATTAATAAAATAATAAAAAATTCACAAAAATCAAAATAATTCCCAAAAATTCCAAAAAAATTAAAGCATGTATATTAAGCTAAGAGGATTAATATTTGTGAAGGAATTTAGCTTGAATCATAAGAATCAAAGCTAAAAAAAATCAAGAACTCATATAGGCCGAAATAGAAAATTGAAAACCTAGGAAAATCTAGACCAAATCAAGTGAACCCAAGCTAGAAATAAACTCACTGGAGCTCAAGGAAGAGATAGAGACTGGTGGCACTTAAAATGGTGGCCGAAATCACGTTGATCGGCGATGAGGGTGATTTTCGATTTCTTGGAAGAAAACCGGCCAAACGATGCCGGAGAAGGGAAGAGAGTGTCACGACCCAAAACAGGGGCCATGACCGGCGCTAGGGAACGGAATTCTTTCGAATCCGGAACCCGTAGCAAGCCTAAAAATAAAATAAAGCATGCCATCATAACAATAAAAATATAATATGCAGCGGAAATAAAAATCATAATATCATTTTTCCATATCAACTGGATATAAATAAAAATCTCATCCCATACATAAATTCTCTTTAATACAATCCAGTTTCAACATAATACATCTCTTTAAAATAAAGTAAATGAAATCCAATACTTTAATTTACAACTACTGCAGTGTCTAGATAAAATAAATAAGACTCAAGTAGACAATTTACATAAAGAAGCCGGGGCGGAAGAAATCCGGCGTATCGACCTGCTACTGAGGTCTGAGGAAGTTGACTCTCCTGAAAAATAGTCAACGGAGGGGAGTCAGACCTCACTGAGTGAATTACTATAATATATATACATACACATTAAGTGATAATGCATACAATCAACAGTATATATAATATGTATATATACAGGCAATTACACACAGATGCAATAAAAATCATTTTTTATATATTTTACTGAAAAATCCCAGTTTATGAAGGATCACATAGAACCCTAGAATATCGCAACCTCAGAAAATAGTGTTAAACAACACTCTGGCCATACAGGCTCACTTATACCAAATATATCCACTTAATCCATATGGACAGTAGACTGGCCCCGAGACACTAAGTCAACCGAGCTCCAGCAGTCTGACTGTCAGTGTGATTGGCCCCGAGACACTTGGTCAACCGAGCTCCAGCAATCACACCCACAACCACATCTCACACATCGATAATCATAATCAAATCAATATCCACAAATAAGTTAGTAATATAGCCTAAAGCTATAGGCGTACCGGTACGTACTCGGTCCTAGTGCTGCCCACTAGGTAGCACGTTCTATTGATATCCTTCATTAATAATATAAATCATTCATTCACAATAAATGATGCATGAATGTAAATGAAACAACAATATAAACCATATATATACCGAAAATATACCAAACATAAACCAGGTATATTTTGAGTATATATATGTCAAATAAATCCAATCAAATCATGAATTAAACTAAAAATATATTTAAAAACATTTTAAATATATGTTTATTAACAAAACATGTATATAATTTATTATATACCAAAAATATACTTGAATATAAATCACATTATTTATGCATATTCGGTCAAAATAAAACATGCATTTTCTAAATCATGCATCCTAAGCATATATATATAATATAGTAACTCACCTAATGCGCTCCATGAGACAGGTCCGACGGGCCTGGTCCACTAGCCCTCGGTCTCGGCGCAACTAAACAAGCAATAAATAACCGACATTAGAATAAACCTAACAAAAATCCTAGAATTCAATCTAGAGTATTAAACACAGAATCGAAAATTAGGGTTCGACTGGATATCACGTTTTACGAGAATTCTACCGAAAATCTGACAGAACCTCCCCTGTAAAACGGACATCTCTCTACTCAAAAGAGTAGAGCCGACCCTGCAAAGAAACACACTTCGAAAAACGAGCTCAACACAATCAAAATCCCACGGTCGGACTCCAAACTACCGTCCACCGACCGGGGTCCACAAACACAGAATCATTCCAGATATACCAAAATATCCTTAAGTCACAGAAATACTTTTTATAGATAAAAATTACATAATTGACCTTGAAACACTATAAAAACCGATTAAAACTCATTTTATTAGAAAAACCGTATATTATATATATAATTGAAAATAATTCCCGAAAAATAGTTTTAATTAGTTAAAAATACTAAATAATTTGTAGAAATCATTTTTATACCTTAAATAAATATTAAAACCAATTAAATTACATTTTAGACAATTTAGGGTAAAATTACCAAAATACCCTTATATATATAAATATACTTAAATTACTTCAAAAATTAACCAAAAATCATACAATTATTCAAAATTAATTTTCTCAACATATTTATCAATAATATTAATATTTAAACTCAATTAACTAATTAAATTCAATTTAAAACACATTTAACCTAATTTTCCAAAATCACCTAAACTTCAATAATTAAAAATAAATACTTAGAAATTCATAAAAATTCCAAATAAATTCCTATAATTCATTTCAACACCCAATTCAACCATAAACCTCAATTTCATAATTTAAATAATTAATTTCCGAAAATTAGAAAATAATATTAAAATATTCAAAAATACCCAAAAATCCAAACAATTTCCAAAAATTCTACAAAAATTCATACATGAAGATTAAGCTACTAGGAACAACATTTGTGAAGGAGTTTTCCATGAATCATCCAATTAGAAGCTCAAAAAAATAGAAAACCCTAATAGACCGAAATTTACAAATCGAAACCTAAGCAATTCTAGACCATTTTAGCTCAAACCAAAGCTAGAATCACACTCACCGGAGCTCAAGGAGAAGAAAGAGACCGGCGGTGTCGAAAACGGTGGCCGGAGGAGGGAGAAACGGCAGTAGCTCGACTTTCGGCCTCTTAAGCAAATTCCGGCCAAACTTGTCGGGAAAGGGGCTGCTGGCGGCGGGGAACGGCTGGAGACGGAGGTGGCTCACCGAGAGGCACACCGACGGTGAAGGAACGGCAGTTGCAGACGGTGGAGGTGGGTGGTGGTCGTCGGGCGCGGGTAGGAGAAGAAGAAGAAGAAGAAAAAGCTCGGGGGCAGTTTGGTAATTTTGCAAACTTTTGATTTTTTGATGTATATATGTATATATATATATATTATACTATATATTAAAATAATATTAAATTACACACATCAAATATACACCACACACATAAAATATTAATATTTTAATAATTTATACCAAATAAAATTAATTAAATAACAATTAAAACAATTAAATACTTAATAAAATATTAGGGTATAATAAATCCTAATTAAATAAATATACACACACAGGCTTTATTTAATAATTTAAAAATATGTATGAGTTCATGCAAGTCCGTAAATACATTTAAAATAATTAATAATAAATCGTTTACGTGAAAATTTCCCCGAAAATGCAAGTCCCCGGGAAAATTTTACGTAAAACACTGAAAATAATATACAGTAATTAAAATAGGTTTAAAATACATATCAACTCGTAAAAATATCACATATATATATTCAAAATTATTGACACTGCATATCCCGGTACAGTGTAAATATATATTTTTAAAAACACGGGATATTACAGAGAGGGCAGCGGAGGGAGCTTGGGAAGGAGGAGGATGGCTGGAAGGCACTTTGACGGTGATGGTGGAGCTTGGCAGCGGCCGGAGATGGGGGAATGGCGTCGGGAGTTTGTTGGAGAAGACAATGGCACTATTCGTAAAATTGAAGAACTTTATAATTTGTTTATATATATATATAAAACTTTAACTTATATTATTATAATATATTATTATTATATTCAAAATAATCTACACCACATATAAAAATATCAACCTAATATTATATACATATTCATATATATATATATATATATATATATATATATATATATATATATATTAATTAAATAAAACTATATAATATATGTTTAATTAAAAATAAACCCTAATTTATTAAACATGTGTATTGTCACGACCCAAAACAGGGGCCATGATCGGCGCTAGGGAACGGGAATTCTTTCGAATCCGGAACCTAGAAATAAAATAAAACATGCAATAGTAATAATAACAATATATACTGCAGTGGAAATAAAAATCATAAATATCACCATAACATTCCACCAACTGGATTAAAATTAAATACTCATCTCATATATATATAAACTCTTTTAATACAAATCCAGTTCAAATATGATACAACATCTCTTTAATAATTTAATGACTACTGCAGTGTCTAGAGAAAATAAACCCAAGACTCAGAGAAGCAGTTTTGTAATATCCCGTATTTTTAAATATTTTTACACTGTACCGGGATATGCAGTGTTAATAATTTTTGTATATATATTATGATATTTTTACAAGTTGATATGTATTTAAAACCTATTTTAATTATGTGTATTATTTACAGTGCTTTACGTAAAATTTTCCCGAGACTTTTAATTTTGGGGAAATTTTCACATAAATAATTTATTATTAATTGTATTAAATATATTTACGGACTTGTATGAACTCATACATATTTTAAAATATTAAACACCGTGTATACATGTAATTATTTATTTAATTAGGGTTTAATATTACCCTAATATTTTATTATTTGTTTATTAATTTTATTGTTATTTAATTATTTTGTTTATTATTAAATTGTAAATAATAATGTGTGGGTGTGTGATTTTTCCCAATTATTTTATTAAAAAAATTATTTTTTTTATTATTTATTTATTTATTTTTCTTTCTTTTTTTCTTTTTCTTTCTTTTTCTTTTTCTTTTCTTTTCCTTTTCTTTTCTTTTCTTTTCTTCTTCTTCTTCTTCCTTCCGTGCCCGATCACTAACCACCGTCTGCAACTGCCGTTCCCTTGCCGTCGGTGTGCCGCCAGTAGCTCCGCCACCCCAAGCTTCTTCCCCGGTGCCGGCAAGCCCCATTTTCCCCATTTTGGCCGAAACTTCCTCTCCTCGCCGTTCACCAACTTTTCGGCCACCATTTTCGACACCGCCGATCTCTTTCTTCTCCTTGAGCTCCGGTGAGTGTGATTCTAGCTTTGGTTTGAGCTTAAATGGTCTTGATTTGCTTGGGTTTCAAATTTTTGATTTCGACCATATTAGGGTTTTTGATTTTTTTGAACTTTGAATTGATTTATTCATGAAAACTACCTTCATAAATTTTTTTCCCATTATCTTAATCTATATGTGTGAATTTTTTTGGAATTTTTGGAGATTATTTTGATTTTTGGGTATTTTTAAATATTTTAATATTATTTTCTAATTTTCGGAAATTAATTAAATTAATTATGAAATTGTGTTTTATGGTTAAATTAGGTGTTGAAATGAATTATAGGACTTTATTTGGAATTTTTATGTATTTATTTTGAATTATTTAAGTTTATGTAATTTTGGGAAATTAGGGTTAATTGTGTTTTTAATTGAAATTAATTGGTTAATTGAGCTTAATTATTAATAAATATGTTGAGAAAATTAATTTTGGATAATTGTATAATTTTTGGTGAATTTTGAAGTAATTTTAGTATATTTATATATATAGGGGTATTTTGGTAATTTTACCCTAAATTGGCTAAAAATGTAATTTAATTGGTTTTAATAGTTATTTAAGGTATAAAAATGATTTCTACAAATTATTTGGTATTTTTAACTAATTAAAACTATTTTTCGTGAATTATTTTCAATTATATATAATATACGGTTTTTCTAAAAAAATGAGTTTTTATCGATTTTTAATGTATTTAAAGGTTAATTATGTAATTTCTAATTATAAAATTAATTTTTATGTTATAAGGATATTTTTGGTATTTCTGAAATTATTCTGTGATTGTGGACACCGGTCGGTAGATTGTAGTCTGGAGTCTGACCGAGGGGTTGTGAATGAGATGTGGTGTTTATTTTCGAAGTGTGTTTCTTTGCAGGGTCGGCTCTACTCTTTGAGTAGAGGGATGTCCGTTTTACAGGGGAGGTTCTGTCGAATTTTTGATAGAATTCTCGTAAAACATGATGTCCGGTCGATCCCTAATCCTGTTTCTGTGTTAAATACTCTAGATCGAATTCTAGGATTTATGTTAGGGTTATTTTGATTTTTGTCATTTTTTTTGGTTTAGTTGCGCCGAGACCGAGGGCTAGTGGACCAGGCCCGTCGGACCCATCTCGAGGAGCGCACTAGTGTGAGTTGCTATTTTATATATATATGCTTTAGGATGCATGATTTTAGAATATATGTTTTATTTTGATTAACTATGCATAAATAATGTGATTTGTATTTAAGTATATTTTTTGTTTATTTTTGGTATATATTAAATTATATGCATGTTTTATTAATGAACTGTGTTTAAAATGTTTTCAAATATATCTCTAGTTTATTTTGTAATTTAACTGGATTTATTTGACGTATATATACTCGAAATATACCTGGTTTACTTTTGGTATATTTCCAGTATATATATGGTTTATGTTACTATTTATTTCAAATTCATGCATCATTTATTTGTGAATGAATGTTTTTATGTTTATTAATGAAGGATATCAATAGAATGTGCTACCTAGTGGGCAACACTAGGACCGAGTACGTACCGGTACGCCTATAGTACTTAGGCTATATTACTAACTATTTGTGGATATTGATTGAATATGATTATCTGATGTGTGATGTGATTTGGGTGTGATTGTTGGAGCTCGGTTGACCAAGTGTCTCGGGGCCAATCCCACTGACAGTCAGACTGCTGGAGCTCGGTTGACTTAGTGTCTCGGGGCCAGTCTACTGTTTAAATGGATTAAGTGGATATATTTGGAATAAGTGAGCCTGTGTGGCTAGAGTGTTGTCTAACACTGTTCTAAGGTCTCGATATTTTAGGGTTCTATTTGATCCTTCATAAACGATGATTTTCAGTAAAATATATAAAATGAATTTCTTGCATCTGTGTGTATTTGCCTATATATATACATATTATATATACTTTTGACTGTGTGCATTGTCATTTAGTGTGCATGTATATATATTATAGTAATTCACTCAGTGAGGTCTGACTCCCCTCCGTTGACTATTTTTCAGGAGAGTCAACATCTTCAGATCTCAGTAGCAGGCCTATACGTCGGATTTCTTCCACGTCGGCTTCCTTGTGTAAATTGCTTACTTAAGTCTTATTTTTATAATCTAGACACTGCAGTAGTTGTAAATTAATTTGTGGGATTTTATGTATTTTATTTATGTGAGATATTGTATTATGTGAACTGGATTTGTATTAAAAGATTTATATATGGGAGATGGATATTATTTTGGATATTTATGATTTTCATTTCCGTTGTATTTGATATTATTATTATTATTATTGCATGTTTTATTTTATTTTTAGGCTTGCTACGGGTTCCGGATTCGAAAGAATTCCCGTTCCCTAGTGCCGGTCATGGCCCTTGTTTTGGGTCGTGACAAGTTTACACAAAGAAGCCGTGGCGGAAGAAATCCGGCATATAGGCCTGCTACTGAGGTCTGAAGAAGATGACTCTCCTGAAAAATTAGTCAATGGAGGGGAGTCAAACCTCACTGAGTGAATTACTAGAATATATATACATGCACACTAAATGACAATGCATACAATCAACAGTATATATATCATATGTATATATACAGGCAATACACACAGATGCATTAAAATCATTTTATATATTTTTATTAAAAATCACAGTTTATGAAGGATCAAATAGAACCCTATGATATCGAAACCTCAATCGGTGTTAGACAACACTCTAGCCATACAGGCTCACTTAATCCAAATATATCCACTTAATCCATTTAGACAGTAGACTGGCCCCGAGACACTAAGTCAACCGAGCTCCAGCAGTCTGACTGTTAGTGTGATTGGCCCCGAGACACTTGGTCAACCGAGCTCCAGCAATCACACCTCCAAACCATATCTCACACATCAAATAATCATATTCAATCAATATCCACAAATGGTTAGTAATATAGCCTAAATGTTATAAGCGCACCGGTACGTACTCGGTCCTAGTGCTGCCCACTAGGTAGCACGTTCTATTGATATCCTTCATTAATAATATAAAACATTGATTCACAATAAATGATGCATGAATTTAAATAAAATAACAATATAAACCATATATATACTGAAAATATACCAAAAGTAAACCAGGTATATTTCGAGTATATATACGTCAAATAAATCCAATTAAATTACAAAATAAGCTAGGAATATATTTAAAAACATTTTAAACACAATTCATTAATAAAACATGCATATAATTTAATATATACCAAAAATAAACCAAAAATAAACTAAGGATATACTTAATTACAAATCACATTATTTATGCATTTTAATCAAAATAAAACATATATTTCTAAAATCATACACCCTAAGCACATATATATAAAATAGCAACTCACACTTAGTGCGCTCCTTGAGATGGATCCGACGGGCCTGGTCCACTAGGCCTCGGTCTCGGTGCAACTAAATAAACAATAACGACAGAAATCAGAATAAACCTAACAGAAAATCCTAGAACTCGATCTAGAATATTAAACACAGAAACAGAATTAGGGTTCGACCGGACATCATGTTTTACGAGAATTCTATCAAAAATTCGGTAGAACCTCCCCTATGAAACGAACATCTCTCTACTCAAAGAGTAGGGCCGACCCTGCAAAGAAACACATTTCAAAAAACAGGCACAACAACTCATCCACAACCCCTCGGTTGGACTCCAAACTACAGTTTACCGACTGGGGTCCACAATCACAGAATGATTTCAGAAATACCAAAAATACCCTTATATCATAGATATACATTTTATAAATAGAAATTACATACTTAGCCTTAAAACATATTAAAAACCGATAAAAACTCATTTTATTAGAAAAACTGTATATTATATATATAATTGAAAATAATTCACAAAAAAATAGTTTTAATTAGTTAAAAATACTAAATAATTTGTAGAAATCATTTTTATACCTTAAATAACTATTAAAACCAATTAAATTACATTTTTAGCCAATTTCATGTAAAATTACCAAAATACCCCTATATATATAAATATACTATAATTACTTCAAAAATTCACCAAAAATAGTATAATTATCCAAAATTAATTTTCTCAACATATTTATCAATAATATCAATAATTAAACTCAATTAACCAATTAATTTCAATTTAAAACACAATTAACCCTAATTTTCCAAAATTACCTAAACTAATAAAATTCAAAATAAATACATAGAAATTCATAAAAATTCCAAATAAATTCCTAAAATTCATTTAAATACCTGTATTTATCATAAAACATAATTTCATAATTTATTTAATTAATTTCCGAAAATTAGAAAATAATAATAAAATATTCAAAAATACCCAAAAATCAAAATAATCTCCAAAAATTCTAAAAAAATTTTCAAATTAAGATTAAGCTACTAGGATGAAAATTTGTGAAGGAATTTTTCATGAATCAATCAATTAAAAATTCAATAAAATCAAAAACCCTAATATGGCCGAAATTGAAAATTTGAAACCTAAGCAAATCAAAATCATTTCAGCTCAAACCAAAGCTAGAATCACACTCATCGGAGCTCAAGGAGAAGAAAGAGACTGGCGGTGTCGAAAATGGTGGCTGGAATCGTCGTGATCGATGTTGGTTTAACTTTCGGCTTCTCTGGCCAAAAATGGCTTCCAGACGCCGAAAACGGCTGCTACAAGTGGCGAAAGAGGCTGGGAAAGGTGGTGGCACACCGGACGGCACACCAATGATAAGAAATCAGCTTTAGCAATGACGGAACGGCGAGGGAAACGGTCGGGAGGAAGAAGAGTGAAATTGGGGCAAAAAATGTAATTTTCCAATTTTTTTTTTTTTTGACATTTTATATGTATATAATATATATACTTTATACTATATAATAAAATAATATTAAATTACACACATTAAATTTACACCACACACTTAATATTTAATATTTTAGAATTTAATAATAATTAAAAATAATTAAATAACAATAAAACAAATAAATAATTAATAAAATATTAGGGTAATATTAAACCCTAATTAAATAAATAATTACACATAAACATGGTGTTTAATATTTTAAAATATGTATGAGTTCATGCAAGTCCGTAAATATATTTAAAATAATTAATAATAAATTATTTACGTGAAAATTTCCCCGAAAATAAAAGTCTCGGGAAAATTTTACGTAAAACACTTAAAATAATGATAAACAATTAAAAATAAATTTAAATTAAATAAAAGCTTATTAAATATCAATATTATATTTAAAAATTATTAACACTGCATATCCCGATGCAGTGTAAAAATATTTAAAAATACGGGATATTACATGTATATATATACATGTATATGCAATATTTTAATACGACAATTAAATTCGTGCATGGACTCATGCAATTTCATGAAACCGACCAATATAATTAATAATTATTTATTTAGGTTTTAATTTTCTCAGAAATAAAATTCTCAAGAAAATTTTACGTAAGAAACTTTAAATAATTAAAAATAATTTTAATTAGTAACAAACTACTTAAATAATCAAATATATATATTAAAATTATTAACACTGCATATCCCGATGCAATTTAAAAATATATAAAATCTCGGGATATTACAGTATATTTCTATGTAATATCTTGAGTTTTTAAAATATTTTAAACTGCATTGGGATATGCATGTGTTAATAATTTTATATATAATTATGATATTTTTATGAGTTTGATATTTATTTAAAGCTTATTTTAATTATTTTATGTTATTTTAAGTACCTTACGTAAAATTTTTCCGGAATTTGTATTTTCGGGGAAATTGACACGTAAATAATTTAATAATAATTATTTTAAATAGATTTATGCATATGCATGAACTCATATATATTTTTAAAGTGCTAGAATAAAGTGTATATATGTGTATATATTTAAATTAAACTAGGGTTTAATTAATTACCCTAAATTTTATTATTTATTATTTAGTTTTAATATTATTTAATTATTTTTAAGTATATAAATTATTAAATATATTAAATTATATGTGTGTGGAGTATATTTAATGTGTGTAAGAGTTTATATTATTATAATATATAGTGTGAGTATATATATATACATATATACATAATATATAGTTAAAAATCAAAACTTTGTCAAATTACCACTTTGCCCCCGACTCCCTCCCCTTCTTCCCCGATCGTCCAACCACCATCACCGCCGCCCTTTCACATCATTTTCTTTCCATCAGTGTGCCTCCTGGCGTGCCACCTTCTTCCTTAGCCATTCTTGCCACCTGCAGCAGCCATTTCCGGCATCGGAGGAGCTCATTTTGGTTGGAAAGCCGAAACTTCAAGCTGCAGTCGATCATAGTGATTCCGGCCACTGTTTTCAACACCGCCGGTCTCTATCTTCTCCTTGAGATTTGGTGAGTGTGATTCCAAGTTTTGTTTCACTTAAAATGGTCTAGATTTGCCAAGGTTTCGATTTTGCAATTTCGGCCTATTAGGGTTCTTGATTTTTTTGAGCTTCAATTTGATTGATTCATGAAACTTTGATCCTATTAGCTTAATCTTCATGCTGGAATTTTTGGAATTTATTTTGATTTTTGGGTATTTTTGATTATTTTATTATTATTTTCTAATTTTCGAAAATTAATTAATTAAATTATGAAATTGTGTTTTATGGTAAATATAGGTGTTGAAATGAATTATAGGAATTTATTTGTGATTTTTATGAATTTTTATGTATTTATTTGAATTTATTTAGTTTATGTAATTTTGAGAAAATAGGGTTAATTATGTGTTTAATTGAAATTTATTTGTTAATTAAGTATGTTTATTGGTATTATTGAAATATATGTTGATAAAATTAATTTTATGCAATTATATTATTTTTGGTGAATTTTTGGATTAATTTTAGTATATTTATATATATAGGGGTATTTTGGTAATTTTACACTAAACAGGCTAAAAATGTAATTAAATCGGTTTTAATAGTTATTTAGGGTATAAAAATGATTTCCACAAATTATTTAGTATTTTTAACTAATTAAAACTATTTTTCGTAAATTATTTTCAATTGTATATATAATATACGATTTTTCTAATAAAATGAGTTTTTGTCGGTTTTTACTGTGTTTTAGGGTTAATTACATAATTTCTACTTGTAAAATGTATTTTTATTATATAAGGATATTTTTGGTATTTTGTAAATATTCTGTGAATTGTGGACCTCGGTCGGTGATTTGTAGTTTGGAGTCCGACTGAGGGATTGTGGTTGTGTATTCTGTGTATTTTCGAAGTGTGTTTCTTTGCAGGACCAACTCTACTCTTTGAGTAGAGAGATGTCCGTTTTACAGGGGAGGTTTTTGTAATATCCCGTGTTTTTAAATATTTTTACACTGTACCGGGATATACAGTGTTAATAATTTTTGTATATATATTACGATATTTTCATGAGTTGATATGAATTTAAAACCTATTTTAAATACTGTGTATTATTTACAGTGTTTTACGTAAAATTTTCCCGGGACTTGCATTTTTCAGGGAAATTTTCACGTAAATAATTTATTATTAATTATTTTAAATATATTTTTGGACTTGCATGAACTCATACATATTTTAAAATATTAAGCACCGTGTATACATGTAATTATTTATTTAATTAGGGTTTAATATATTACCCTAATATTTTATCATTTTATTATTAATTGTTTATTTAAATTAATATAATAATATGTGGTGTGTATTTTTCCCACATATTTTATTTATACACTATATTTTAATATATATATATTATTTTATTATTATTTTTTTTTCTTTTTTTCTTTTTCTTTTCTTTTTTTTTCTTTTTCTTTTTCTTCTTCTTCTTCTTCTCCCGAGCGCCCGACTCCCTTCCCTCCCGCTACAACTCCAGTCACCTACCGTCGGTGTGCCTCCCAGCTTACCACCGCCGTTCCCAGCCGTCCCCCGCCGGCAGCAGCTCCCTTCCCCGGCGCCGGCAGCCCCTGTTTTCCATTTTTGGCTGAAATCTTCCCTTTGCCGTTTCTCCCATTTTCGGCCATCGTTTTCGACGCCGCCAGTCTCCTTCTTCTCCTTGAGCTCCGGTGAGTGTGATTATAGCTTTGGTTTAAGCTAAAATGGTTTAGATTTGCTTAGGTTTTGATTTTTCGAATTCGGCCATATTAGGGTTTTCGATTTTTTTTGAGCTTCGAATTGGTTGATTCATGGAAACTCCCTTCACAAATGTTGTTCCTAGTAGTCAATCTACATGTGTGAATTTTTTTGGAATTTTTGGAGATTTTTTGGATTTTTGGGTATTTTTGAATATTTTAATATTATTTTCTAATTTTCGGAAATTAATTATTTAAATTATGAAATTGGAGTTTATGGTTAAATTAGGTGTTGAAATGAGTTATAGGAATTTATTTGGAATTTTTATGAATTTCTAAGTATTTATTTTGAATTATTGAAGTTTATGGAATTTTGGGAAAATTAGGTTAAATGTGTTTTTATTTGAATTTAATTGGTTAATTGAGTTTAATTATTAATATTATTGATAAATATGTTGAGAAAATTAATTTTGGATAATTGTATAATTTTTGGTGAATTTTTGAAGTAATTTAAGTATATTTATATATATAGGGGTATTTTGGTAATTTTACCCTAAATTGTCTAAAAATGTAATTTAATTGGTTTTAATAGTTATATAAGGTATAAAAATTATTTCTACAAATTATTTGGTATTTTTAACTAATTAAAACTATTTTTCGTGAATTATTTTTAATTATATATATAATATACGATTTTACTAATAAAATGAGTTTTTATCGGTTTTTACAGTGTTTTAAGGTTAATTATGTAATTTCTACTTATAAAATGAATTTCTATGTTGTAAGGATATTTGTGGTATTTTCAGAATTATTCTGTGTTTGTGGACCCTGGTCGGTGGATTGTAGTCTGGAGTCCGACCGAGGGGTTATGGATTTGTGTTGAGCCTGTTTTTCGAAGTGTATTTCTTTGCAGGGTCGACTCTACTCTTTTGAGTAGAGAGATGTCCGTTTTACAGGGGAGGTTCTGCCGAATTTTTGATAGAATTCTTGTAAAATGTGATATCCGGTCGAACCCTAATTCCTGATTCTGTGTTTAACACTCTAGATCAAATTCTAGGATTTCTGTTAGGTTTATTCTAATGTCGGTTATTTATTATTTGTTTAGTTACGCCGATACCGAGGGCTAGTGGACCAGGCCCGTCGGACCCGTCTCGTGGAGCGCACT
Organism: Mallotus nudiflorus; assembly: GCA_947683625.1. Lineage (NCBI taxonomy): Eukaryota > Viridiplantae > Streptophyta > Magnoliopsida > Malpighiales > Euphorbiaceae > Mallotus > Mallotus nudiflorus. The sequence continues at coordinate 942,277 of CANTUR010000234.1, forward strand.
AGGTGAGTTACTATACTATATACATATGCTTAGGATGCATGATTTAGAAATGCATGTTTCATGTTGATTAAATATGCATAAATAATTTGATTATTTCTTAAGTTTATATTTAGTTTATTTTGGTTTATTTTTGGTATATAATAAATTATATACATGTTTTGTTAATAAAATATATTTAAAATGTTTTTAAATATATTTTTAGTTTAATTAATGATTTGACTGGATTTATTTGACGTATATATACTCGAAATATACCTGGTTTACTTTTGGTATATTTCTGGTATATATATGGGTTATATTGTTATTTCATTACATTCATGCATCATTTATTTTTTTTTGTGAATGAATGTTTTATATTTAATGATGAAGGATATCGATAGAACGTGCTACCTAGTGGGCAGCACTAGGACTGAGTACGTACCGGTACACCTATAGCTTTAGGCTATATTACTAACTATTTATGGATATTGATTTGATATGATTATTGATATGTGTGAGATGTGGTTTGGGTGTGATTGTTGGAGCTCGGTTGACCAAGTGTCTCGGGGCCAATCACACTGGCAATCAGACTGCTGGAGCTCGGTTGACTTAGTGTCTCGGGGCCAGTCTACTATCTAAATGGATTAAGTGGATATATTTGGACTAAGTGAGCCTATATGGCTAGAGTGTTGTCTAACACTATTTTTGAGGTTACGATATTCTAGGGTTCTATGTGATCCTTCATAAACTGGGATTTTCAATAAAATATATAAAAATGATTTTTCTGCATCTGTGTGAATTTGCCTGTATATATACATATTAGATATGTATTATTGACTGTATGCATTGTCATTTAGTGTGTATGTATATATATTATAGTAATTCACTCAGTGAGGTCTGACTCCCCTCCGTTGACTATTTTTCAGGAGAGTCAACTTCTTCAGACCTCAGTAGCAGGTCGATACGCCGGATTTCTTCCGCCCCGGCTTCTTTGTGTAAATCATTTACTTGAGTCTTATTTTATAATCTAGACACTGCAGTAGTTGTGAATTAAATTGTGAGATATTATGTATTTTATTTAAAGAGATGTATTATATTGAAACTGGATTTGTACGGAAAGATATATATATATGCGATGAGATGAGATTTGATTTAAATCCAGTGATGAGAATGTTATCATTATATTTAAGATTTTGATTTCCACTGCATATACATATTATTGTTATTGTTACTATTGCATGTTTTATTTTATTTTTAGGCTTGCTACGGGTTCCGGATTCGAAAGAATTCCCGTTCCCTAGCGCCGGTCATGGCCCCTGTTTTGGGTCATGACAAAGTTGGTATCAGAGCGGAGTTCTGTGTCAGGGCTTAGTTGTGTGAATTGTGGCCCTAGTTTTAAAGTTGTGTTTTCTGTTGGACTACTGCAGTGTATTAGGTTCAAGTATGTCTTGATGAGTATTCCTTGCCGTAGTTTTCAGCGTTATTCCTCTGTTGTCTGTTTTGTCTGAATTTTTCTGTTTGTCTTTTCAGTATGAGGAGGCGAGCGCGTGTCGCTCCACCGGTCATTGAGGCCGAGGATGATGAGTCTTTTCAGGATGAGGTTTTACCTCCTGAGCAGCCAGTTAGACGTAGAGGTTATGGCAGAGGTAGACCTCGAGGAGCGGCAGGTCGCCGTAGACAGAGAGAGTTACAGGACGAGGAGCCTATTGAGCCTGAGTTTGATGTTCCTGTTCCTCCAGTTGTTCAGCCTGTTCAACTTGCCTATCAGCAGGGTATGTTTGACCCTGAGGCAGCTTTGTTCTATGCCCGAGTGGGCAGGATTGCGTTTGATGGTACTTCCGATCCGTTAGACTTTCTGCATGCGATTGAGACTAGGACTCGGACTGCTCATACCGAGTACCAGCGGATCATGATCGTCGAGTTATCTATCGAGGGACCAGCCCTAGATTGGTTCATTCAGATGATCCAGCCTTATATGATGACGATGACGTGGGCTCAGTTTCGAGAGCGATTTCTGAGGAGATTTTATCCAGAGCCTCTTCGTTTGAGTTATTGTCTTCGATTGACCAGTATTTCTTATGGAGATCGATCTGTAGAGGAGTACACCCGAGAGTTTCTTCATCTGGGTAGATATGCAGAGGATCTGATGCGAGATCAGTATTTCGCAGTCACTACGTACGTTACTGGTTTGGGTTCTGCTTTTGCTGGTATGCCTACAGCAGGCCTTACTCTCGAGTCTGTGATTGAGTTGGCCAAGGAGATTGAGCTGAGATTAGTTAGGCAGGGAGCGATGCCTGATTATTACCAGCTAGGAGTTCAGTCGAGTGGATTGCAGGCTACTCCATATTCAAGTTTTCATATTGGATCGAGTAGTCAGCAGCGAGGTCTGACTCAGCAGAGTCAGAGGCAGCAGCAGCGAGTGCATCGGAGCAGTAGACATGGCCGTGGAGGTCAGCATAGATCATTCAGATTTCGGTCACGTGCTTCGAGCAGCAGCAGTGGTCGTAGTTCTGGATCAGCGGCCAGTGTTTGTTAGACTTATGGTAGAGTCCATCAGGGACCGTGTTATCTGACACCACTGACATGCTTCAGATGCGGGCAGACAGGACATTTTGCCAGATCGTGTCCTTATTCTGGGTATCAGTAGCAGCAGATTCCGCGATTCCCACAGCAGTCGATTGTTAGTGCAGCACCCGTGCCATTTCAGTTACCACAAGCTCAGTATCAGAGTTCCACTCAGTTTGTTCCACAGCAGAGTCGTGGTAGAGGTACTAGAGGAGGTGCCAGAGGTGTTGGCCAGGCTTCTACCAATCAGCAGGGAGGTCGAGGTCAGGCCAGAGTTTTTCATCTCACTCAGCAGGATGCTCAGGCATCTAATGCAGTCGTGGCAGGTATTGTTTCTGTTTGTTACCTAGATGCATGGGTTTTGTTTGATCCGGGTGCCACGCATTCGTTTGTTTCTCCTGTTTTTGCTTTTAAATTTTGTTGGTAAGCTTCGAGGATGGCTTTTCCTTTGTCTGTTGCCACTCCTCTGAGTGATTCCTTGGACGCCGATATTGTTCTTTCTGGTTGTCCAGTTCTCGTGGGAGATAGAGAATTACCCGTTGATTTGATTTTGTTGGATGTGATGGAGTTTGATGTTATTCTAGGAATGGATTGGTTATCTCAGCACTATGCCGTGGTAGATTGCAGGAATAAAGAGGTGACTTTCAGAATTCCTGATGAAGTAGAATTTAAGTTTGTTGGTGATAGGAGTTCAGCACCTCAGAATCTTATTTCTGCCATTACAACTAGGAAGTTATTGAGGAAAGGTTGTCAGGGGTATTTGGCATTGGTTAAGGATACTTCAGTGGAGAAGTTATCACTCACAGATGTTCCTGTTGCTTGTGAGTTTCCTGATGTTTTTCCCGAGGAGTTGCCAGGTTTACCACCTCACAGAGATATTGAATTCTGTATAGATGTGGTTCCAAGTACTACTCCTATATCTATGCCACCCTATCGTATGGCTCCTGCAGAGTTGAGAGAGTTGAAGGAGCAGTTGAAAGAGTTATTAGATAAAGGTTTTATCAGACCTAGTGTTTCTCCTTGGGGTGCACCAGTCCTATTTGTGAAGAAGAAGGATGGTACCCTGAGACTGTGCATTGACTACAGAGAGTTGAATAAGGTGACAGTGAAGAACAAGTATCCTCTCCCGAGGATAGATGATTTGTTTGATCAGCTACAGGGTGCACAGTTCTTTTCTAAGATTGACTTGAGGTCGGTTATCATCAGCTGCGGATTAGTGAGGTTGAAATTCCTAAGACGGCATTCCGCACTCGATATGGCCATTATGAGTTTCTGGTGATGTCTTTTGGTTTGACTAATGCACCAGCAGCTTTTATGGACCTGATGAACAGGGTATTCAGACCGTATATGGATCAATTTATGGTAGTCTTCATTGATGATATACTGGTATATTCTAGGAGTGTGGAAGAGCATGTATATCACTTGAGGATTGTACTACAGACACTGAGAGATCATCAGCTTTATGCTAAATTCTCGAAGTGTGATTTCTGGATGGAGAGTGTTTCTTTTCTTGGACATGTAGTGTCTAAAGAAGGTATTCAGGTTGATCCACAGAAGATTGAGGCAGTATCTGAATGGCCTAGACCGACTTCTGTTTCAGAGATTCAGAGTTTTCTGGGTTTAGCCGGGTATTATAGGCGGTTTGTGCAGGATTTTTCTAGAATTGTAGCCCTTATGACTCACTTGACTCAGAAGAATGTTAGATTCGAGTGGTCAGAAGCTTATGAGAATAGTTTCCAATTGTTGAAGGAGAAGTTGACCACAGCGCCAGTATTAGCTTTGCCTAATAGTGTGGATAAGTTCACAGTTTACTGTGATGCCTCTAGAATTGGTCTTGGTTGTGTGTTGATGCAGAATGGAAGGGTGATAGCCTATGCTTTGAGGCAGTTAAAGAAGCATGAGCAGAACTATCCCACACATGATCTTGAGATGGCTGCAGTGATCTTTGCTTTGAATATCTGGAGACATTATTTGTAGGGGGTGACTTGTGAGATATTTACTGATCATAAGAGCCTTAAGTACATTTTTCAGCAGCGAGATTTGAATCTAAGGTAGAGGAGATGGTTGGTATTATTGAAGGATTATGATTGTGAGATTCTATATCATCCGGGTAAAGCTAATGTGGTAGCAGATGCCTTGAGTAGGAAGTCCTCAGGCAGTCTTGCTCACATCAATATTGAGAGGAGACCATTGATCCAGGAGTTGCATCTGTTGGTGGATCAAGGTCTGATGATGAAGATTAGTAGATCAGGTGGACTGCTAGCTTAGTTTAAAGTGCGATCTGTACTGAGGGATAGGATTAAAGCAGCTCAGAGCCGAGATCCTATTCTGGAAGAACTTGCAGAGAATGTCAGATCAGGGAAGTTCACTGATTTCACACTTGATGATGACGGTGTGTTGTGGATCAGTGGTAGATTATGTGTTCCTGATATGGATAATTTGAGAGAAGAGATCCTAGAGGAAGCACATTCTACAGCTTATAGTGTACATCCAGGTGTCACTAAGATGTACCACAGTATCAGAGATCTATACTGGTGGGATGGATTAAAGAAGGATGTCGCTGATTATGTTGCTAAGTGCTTGATGTGTCAGCAAGTGAAAGCCGAACATCAGAAGCCTTCTGGGAAGCTTCAGCCTCTTCCTATTCCCGAGTGGAAGTGGGAAAGGATAACTATGGATTTTGTGGTCGGTTTACCTCGTTCTAAGGATGGATACGATTCTATCTGGGTGATTGTAGATAGATTGACGAAGTCTGCACATTTTTTGCCTGTGAAAGCCACATATTCAGTTGCTAGATTAGCAAAGTTATACGTGAAGCATATTGTATGCCTTCATGGAGTACCTGTGTCCATTGTGTCAGATAGAGGTTCGGTGTTTACTTCTCGTTTTTGGCAGAAATTACAGGAAGCGATGGGCACTAGGTTGGATTTCAGTACTGTTTTTCATCCTCAGACAGATGGTCAATCTGAGAGGACGATCCAGACACTGGAAGATATGTTGAGGATGTGTGTCTTGGATTTGGGAGGTAGCTGGGATGTTCATTTGCCACTCATTGAGTTTGCATATAATAACAGCTACCATAGCAGTATTGGCATGGCACCGTATGAGGCTTTGTATGGAAGGAAGTGTAGATCCCCGTTGAGTTGGGATGAGATTGGTGAGAGAGCTTTGACTGGACCAGAGAAGGTTCAGGATGCTGCAGAGAAGGTCGCCATGATTAAGCGCAGATTAGAAACCGCAGTTAGCAGACAGAAGAGTTATACGGATCCTAGGCGTAGAGATGTGGAGTTTCAGCTTGGAGATTTTATTTTTCTAAAAGTATCTAGCAGGAAGGGTAAGTTAGCACCGAGATATATTGGACCGTTTGAGATTCTGGAGAGAGTTGGCACTGTCGCATATCGGTTGGATTTGCCTCCGAGTATGTCACAGGTGCATCCAATATTTCATATCTCGATGTTGAGGAAGTATATTGTAATATCCCGTGTTTTTAAAATATTTTTACACTGTATCGGGATATGCAGTGTTAACAATTTCTGTATATTAGATGATATTTTTATGAGTTGTTATGTATTTAAAACCTATTTTTATTATTGTGTATTATTTACAGTGTTTTACGTAAAATTTTCCCGGGACTTGCATTTTCAGGGAAATTTTCACGTAAACAATGTATTATTAATTATTTTAAATGTATTTTCAGACTTGCATGAACTCATGCGTATTTTTAAATGACTAAATAAAGCCTATGTGTATATATTTATTTAATTAGGGTTTAATATATATTACCCTAATATTTTATTAATTATTTATTAATTTATTGTTATTTAATTATTTTATTTATTATTAAATTATTTTATTATTTTATTATTATTTTATTTCTTTTTCTTTTTTTCTTTTTTCTTTCTTTCTTTTTCTTTTCTTTTTCTTTCTTTTTCTTTTCCTTCTTTTTTTCTTTTTCTTTTTCTTCTTCTTCCTTCTTCCCGTGCGCGCCCGACCACCACCCCTCACCATCGTCTGCAACTTCCGATTTTTGACCGTCTGTGTGCCGCCAGGAGCTCCACCTTCCTCAGCCAGCCACTTCGTCGCCCCCAGCTCCCTTCCCCGACGCCGGTAAGACCTTTCTTCCCTTTGCTGTTTCTCCCACTTTCGGCCACCGTTTTAGACACCGCTGATATCTTTCTTCTCCTTGAGCTCCGGTGAGTGTGATTCTAGCTTTGGTTTGAGCTAAAATGGTTTAGATTTGCTTAGGTTTCGATTTTTCTATTTCGGTCACATTAGGGTTTTTGATTTTTTTGAGCTTTGAATTGATTGATTCATGGAAACTCCCTTCACAAATGTTGTTCCTAGTAGCTCAATCTACATGTATGAATTTTTGTATAATTTTTGGATTTTTGGGTATTTTTGAATATTTTAATATTATTTTCTAATTTTCGGAAATTAATTATTTAAATTATGAAATTTGAGTTTATGGTTAAATTAGGTGTTGAAATGAATTATAGGAATTTATTTGGAATTTTTATGAATTTCTAAGTATTTATTTTGAATTATTGAAGTTTATGTGATTTTGAGAAATTAGGGTTAATTATGTTTTTAATTGAATTTAATTGGTTAATTGAGTTTAATTATTGATATTATTGATAAATATGTTGAGAAAATTAATTTTGGATAATTTTATAATTTTTGGTGAATTTTTGAAGTAATTTAAGTATATTTATATATATAGGGGTATTTTGGTAATTTTACCCTAAATTGGCTAAAAATGTAATTTAATTGGTTTTAATAGTTATTTAAGGTATAAAAATTATTTCTACAAATTATTTAGTATTTTTAACTAATTAAAACTATTTTTCGTGAATTATTTCCAATTATATATATAATATACGATTTTTCTAATAAAATGAGTTTTTATCGGTTTTTACTGTGTTTTAAGGTTAATTACGTAATTTGTACTTATAAAATGAATTTCTATGATATAAGGATATTTTTGGTATATCTGAAATTATTCTGTGTTTGTGGACCCCGGTCGGTGGACTGTAGTTTGGAGTCCGACCGTGGGATTTTGATTGTGCCTTGTGTAGTTTTACGAAGTGTGTTTCTTTGCAGGGTCGGCTCTACTCTTTTGAGTAGAGAGATGTCCGTTTTACAAGGGAGGTTCTGCCGGATTTTTGATAGAATTCTCGTAAAATGTGATGTTCAATCGAACCCTAATTTTGTTTTCGTATTTAATACTCTAGATCGAATTCTAGGATTTCTGTTAGGGTTTATTCTGATGTCTATTATTTATTGCTTGTTTAGTTGCGCCAAGATCGAGGGCTAGTGGACCAGGCCCGTCGGACCCATCTCGTGGAGCGCACTAGGTGAGTTACTATACTATATATATATGCTTAGGATGCATGATTTTAGAAATGCATGTTTTATGTTGATTAAATATGCATAAATAATTTGATTATTTCTTAAGTTTATATTACGTATATTTTTGGTTTATTTTTGGTATATAATAAATTACATACATGTTTTGTTAATAAAATATATTTAAAATGTTTTTAAATATATTTTTAGTTTAATTCATGATTTGACTGGATTTATTTGATGTATATATACTCGAAATATACCTAGTTTACTTTTGGTATATTTCTGGTATATATATGGGTTATATTGTTATTTCATTTACATTCATGCATCATTTATTTTTGTGAATGAATGATTTATATTATTAATGATGAAGGATATCAATAGAACGTGCTACCTAGTGGGCAGCACTAGGACCGAGTACGTACCGGTACGCCTATAGCTTTAGGCTATATTACTAACTATTTGTGGATATTGATTTGATATGATTATTGATATGTGTGAGATGTGGTTTGGGTGTGATTGCTGGAGCTCGGTTGACCAAGTGTCTCGGGGCCAATCACACTAGCAGTCAGACTGCTGGAGCTCGGTTGACTTAGTGTCTCGGGGCCAGTCTACTGTCTAAATGGATTAAGTGGATATATTTTGGAATAAGTGAGCCTGTATGGCTAGAGTGTTGTCTAACACTATTTCCGAGGTTGCGATATTCTAGGGTTCTATGTGATCCTTCATAAACTGGGATTTTCAATAAAATATATAAAAAATGATTTTTCTGCATCTGTGTGAATTTGCCTGTATATATATACATATTAGATATGTATTATTGACTGTATGCATTGTCATTTAGTGTGTATGTATATATATTATAGTAATTCACTCAGTGAGGTCTGACTCCCCTCCGTTGACTATTTTTCAGGAGAGTCAACTTCTTCAGACCTCAGTAGCAGGTCGATACGCCAGATTTCTTCCGCCCCGGCTTCTTTGTGTAAACTATTTACTTGAGTCTTATTTTTATAATCTAGATACTGCAGTAGTTGTGAATTAAAGTGTGGGATTTCATGTATTTTATTTAAAGAGATGTATTATATTGAAACTGGATTTGTATTGAAAGATTATATATATATGAGATGATATGAAATTAAATCCAGTTGATGGAAATGTTATTATTATATTTACGATTTTTATTTCCGCTGCAAATTTGATATTGTTACTATTACTATTGCATATTTTATTTTATTTTTAGGCTTGCTACGGGTTCCGGATTCGAAAGAATTCCCCTTCCCTAACGCCGGTCATGGCCCCTGTTTTGGGTCATGACATATATCTCAGACCCTTCACACGTGTTGCAACCTGACAGTGTAGAAGTGAGTGAAGATTTGACGTTTGTGGAAGAACCTGTGACGATCGTTGATTTTCAAGTTCGACAGTTGCGATCGAAGCAGATTCCGATGGTCAAGGTTCTATGGCGTAGCGACAGAGTCGAGGAGTATACGTGGGAGACTGAAGCTGAGATGCGAGCTTCTTACTCGTATCTCTTTCCTTCTTGATCCTGTAATCTTTTCTTTCTGGAATTCGGGGACGAATTCTTGTAAGGGGGGAAGACTGTAATATCCCGTGTTTTTAAATATTTTTATACTGTACCGGGATATACAGTGTTAATAATTTTTGTTTATATATTACGATATTTTCATGAGTTGATATGTATTTAAAATCTATTTTAAATACTGTGTATTATTTACAGTGTTTTACGTAAAATTTTCCCGGGACTTGCATTTTCGGAGAAATTTTCACGTAAATAATTTATTATTAATTATTTTAAATATATTTTCGGACTTGCATGAACTCATACATATTTTCAAATATTAAACACCGTGTATACATGTAATTATTTATTTAATTAGGGTTTAATATATTACCCTAATATTTTATCATTTATTATTAATTGTTTATTTAAATTAATATAATAATATGTGGTGTGTATTTTTCCCACATATTTTATTTATACACTATATTTTAATATATATATATATTATTTTATTATTATTATTTTTTCTTTTTTTCTTTTTCTTTTTCTTTTTCTTTTCTTTCTTTTTCTTTTCTTTTTCTTTTCTTTCTTTTTCTTTTCTTTCTTTTTCTTTTTCTTTTTCTTCTTCTTCTTCTTCTTCTCCCGAGCGCCCGACTCCCTTCCCTCCCGCTGCAACTCCGATCACCTACCATCGGTGTGCCTCTCGGCTTTCCACCGCCGTTCCCAGCCATCCCTCGCCGCCAGCAGCTCCCTTCCCCGGCGCCAGCAGCCCCTGTTTTCCATTTTTGGCCGAAATCTTCCCTTTGCCGTTTCTCCCATTTTCGGCCACCGTTTTCAACACCTCCGGTCTCTTTATTCTCCTTGAGCTCTGGTGAGTGTGATTCTAGCTTTGGTTTGAGCTAAAATGGTTTAGATTTGCTTAGGTTTTGATTTTCGAATTCGGCCATATTAGGGTTTTCAATTTTTTTGAGCTTCGAATTGGTTGATTCATGAAAACTCCCTTCACAAATGTTGTTCCTAGTAGCTCAATCTACATGTGTGAATTTTTTTGGCATTTTTGGAGATTTTTTGGATTTTTGGGTATTTTTGAATATTTTAATATTATTTTCTAATTTTCGGAAATTAATTATTTAAATTATGAAATTGGAGTTTATGGTTAAATTAGGTGTTGAAATGAGTTATAGGAATTTATTTGGAATTTTTATGAATTTCTAAGTATTTATTTTGAATTATTGAAGTTTATGGAATTTTGGGAAAATTAGGTTAAATGTGTTTTTATTTGAATTTAATTTGTTAATTGAGTTTAATTATTAATATTATTGATAAATATGTTGAGAAAATTAATTTTGGATAATTGTATAATTTTTGGTGAATTTTTGAAGTAATTTAAGTATATTTATATATATAGGGGTATTTTGGTAATTTTACCCTAAATTGTCTAAAAATGTAATTTAATTGGTTTTAATAGTTATATAAGGTATAAAAATGATTTCTACAAATTATTTGATATTTTTAACTAATTAAAACTATTTTTCATGAATTATTTTCAATTATATATATAATATACGATTTTACTAATAAAATGAGTTTTTATCGGTTTTTACTGTGTTTTAAGGTTAATTATGTAATTTCTACTTATAAAATGAATTTCTATGTTGTAAGGATATTTTTGGTATTTTCGGAATTATTCTGTGTTTGTGGACCCCGGTCGGTAGATTGTAGTCTGGAGTCCGACCGAGGGGTTATGGATTTGTGTTGAGCCTGTTTTTCGAAGTGTATTTCTTTACAGGGTCGGCTCTACTCTTTTGAGTAGAGAGATGTCCGTTTTACAGGGGAGGTTCTGTCGGATTTTTGATAGAATTCTCGTAAAACGTGATATCCGATCGAACCCTAATTCCTGATTCTGTGTTTAACACTCTAGATCAAATTCTAGGATTTCTGTTAGGTTTATTCTAATGTCGGTTATTTATTGCTTGTTTAGTTGCGTCGAGACCGAGGGCTAGTGGACCAGGCCCATCGGACCTGTCTCGTGGAGCGCACTAGGTGAGTTACTATACTATATATATATGCTTAGGATGCATGATTTAAAAATGCATGTTTCATGTTGATTAAATATGCATAAATAATTTAATTATTTCTTAAGTTTATATTTAGTTTATTTTGGTTTATTTTTGGTATATAATAAATTATATACATGTTTTGTTAATAAAATATATTTAAAATGTTTTTAAATATATTTTTAGTTTAATTTATGATTTGAATGGATTTATTTGACGTATATATACTCGAAATATACCTGGTTTACTTTTGGTATATTTCTGGTATATATATGGGTTATATTGTTATTTCATTACATTCATGCATCATTTATTTTTTTTATGAATGAATGTTTTATATTTAATGATGAAGGATATCGATAGAACGTGCTACCTAGTGGGCAGCACTAGGACTGAGTACGTACTGGTACGCCTATAGCTTTAGGCTATATTACTAACTATTTGTGGATATTGATTTGATATGATTATTGATATGTGTGAGATGTGGTTTGGGTGTGATTGCTGGAGCTCGGTTGACCAAGTGTCTCGGGGCCAATCACACTGGCAGTCAGACTGCTGGAGCTCAGTTGACTTAGTGTCTCGGGGCCAATGTACTGTCTAAATGGATTAAGTGGATATATTTGGACTAAGTGAGCCTGTATGGCTAGAGTGTTGTCTAACTCTATTTCCGAGGTTGCGATATTCTAGGGTTCTATGTGATCCTTCATAAACTGGGATTTTCAATAAAATATATAAAAATGATTTTTCTGCATCTGTGTGAATTTGCCTGTATATATACATATTAGATATGTATTATTGACTGTATGTATTGTCATTTAGTGTGTATGTATATATATTATAGTAATTCATTCAGTGAGGTCTGACTCCCCTTCGTTGACTATTTTTCAGGAGAGTCAACTTCTTCAGACCTCAGTAGCAGGTCGATATGCCAGATTTCTTTCGCCCCGGCTTCTTTGTGTAAATCATTTACTTGAGTCTTATTTTATAATCTAGACACTGCAGTAGTTGTGAATTAAATTGTGAGATATTATGTATTTTATTTAAAGAGATGTATTATATTGAAACTGGATTTGTACTGAAAGATATATATATATGCGATGAGATGAGATTTGATTTAAATCCAGTGATGAGAATGTTATCATTATATTTAAGATTTTTATTTCCGCTACATATACATATTATTGTTATTGTTACTATTGCATGTTTTATTTTATTTTTAGGCTTGCTACGGGTTCCGGATTCGAAAGAATTCCCGTTCCCTAGCGCCGGTCATGGCCCCTATTTTGGGTCATGACAGTTTTGCTGGATTTTCGATAGAATTCTCTTAAAATGTGATGTCCGGTTGATTTCTAATCCTAATTCTGTCTCTAGTATTCTAGATCGAGTCTTTAGAACCTCTGTTAGATTTATTATGATTTATGTTGTCGTTTGTTTGCTTAGTTGCGCCGAGACCGAGGCCTAGTGAACTAAGCCCGTCGGACCCATCTCGAGGAGCGCAATAATAGTGAGGTGCTATCTTATATATATATATATGCACTAGGGTGCATGATTTTAGAAATATATGTTTTATTTTGATTAAATTTGCATAATGGTTTAATTAGTACTTAAGTTTATTTTTAGTTTATTTTTGGTTTATTTTTGGTATATTTTAAACTATATGCATGTTTTATTAATGAATTATGTTTAAAATATTTTTGAATATATTTATAGTTTACTTTGTAATTTAATTGGATTTATTTGCCGTATATATACTTGAAATATACCTGGTTTACTTTTGGTATATTTCTAGTATATATATGGTTTATGTTGAGATTTTATTCCATTACATGCCTCATTTGTTTTTATGAATGTACTTTTTATATTTAAATGAAGGATATCAATAGAACGTGCTACCTAGTGGGCAGCACTAGGACCGAGTACATACTGGTACGCTTATAGCATTTAGGCTACATTACTAACCATTTGTGGATATTGATGGGATTTGATTATTTGATGTGTGAGATATGATTTGGGAGTGTGATTGCTGGAGCTCGGTTGACCAAGTGTCTCGGGGCCAGTCACACTGACAGTTAGACTGCTGGAGTTCGGTTGACTTAGTGTCTCGGCGCCAGTCTACTATTCAAATAGAATAAGTGAATATATTTAGAATAAGTGAGCCTGTATGGCTAGAGTGTTGTCTAACACTGTTTTGAGGTTGCGATTTTCTAGGATTCTATTTGATCCTTCATAAACTGTGATTTTCAATAAAAATATATAAAATGATTTTATTGCATCTTTGTGTATTTGCTTGTATACATATGTAATATATATATTATTGACTGTGTGCATTGTCATTTAGTATGCATGTATATATATTATAGTAATTCACTCAGTGAGGTCTGACTCCCCTTCGTTGACTATTTTTCAGGAGAGTCGTCGTCATCAAACCTCAGTAGCAGACCCGTACGTCGGATTTCTTCTGCCCCAACTTCATTATGTAAACTGCTCACTTGAGTTTTATTTTTATTAATCTAGACACTGCAGTAGTTGTAAAAATTGAAAAAGGATATTGTATTATATTGGTATGAGTTATATACTTTAAATATTTGAATTGGACTTGTATTAAAGATTTATTTATACATATCAGATGAGTTATTGATTCAAATCCCATGGTGAATTATTATTTTGTTTTATTTATGATTTATTTCCGTTGCAGATTATTTTAATTATGTTATTATTATTATTGCATATTTTTATTTATTTTAAGGCTTGCTACGGGTTCCGGATTCGAAAGAATTCCCGTTCCCTAGCGCCGATCATGACCCATGTTTTGGGTCGTGACATTCTAGTATATGTATGATTTATTTTATCATTATGACTATTATTCTGCATTATTTATTTTCCCGTATGTATGTTTTATTTTAAATGAAGGATATCAATAAAACATGTTGCCTAGTGGTCATCACTAGGACCATGTACGTACCAGTGTGATAAATTTAGGGTTGAGTGAGGATTACTTATGGTAATTATGATTTGATTGAAATTGATTGATTGATTTGAGATGTGATATGATTGATAATGTGATTGCTGGAGCTCGGTTAACCTAATGTCTCGGGGCCAATCACATTGATATGTATTTAAAACCTATTTTAATTACTGTGTATTATTTACAGTGCTTTACGTAAAATTTTCCCGGGACTTTCATTTTCGGGGAAATTTTCACATAAATAATTTATTATTAATTATTTTAAATATATTTTCGGACTTGCATGAACTCATACGTATTTTTAAAATACTAAATAAAGCCTGTGTGTGTATATATTTATTTAATTAGGGTTTAATATTACCCTAATATTTTATTAATATTTTATTAGTTTTATTGTTATTTAATTATTTTTATTTAGTATAAATTATTAAATTATTAAAATCTTAAGTGTGTGGATGTAAATTTTTCTAGATATTTTATTAAAATTATTTTTTTATTTATTTTTCTTTTTTTCTTTTTCTTTCTTTTTCTTTTTTTTTTTTCTTTTTCTTCTTCCTTCTCCCGTGCGCCCGACCACCCATCCCTCACCGCTGCTACCCCCCGATCACCGGCCGTCAGAGTGCCTTCCCCTGCATGCTGCCGTTCTCCTCCGCTACCTCGCCGTTCCAACCGTCTTCTCCGACAATGGCTTGCTCGGTTTCTGCCATTTTTGACCGAAATCCTCTCCTCACCGTTTCTTCCTCTTTCGGCCACCATTTTTGACACCGCTAGTCTCTTTCTTCTCCTTGAGCTCCGGTGAGTGTGATTCTAGCTTTGGTTTGAGCTTAAATGGTCTAGAATTGCTTAGGTTTCGAATTTTCAATTTCGGCCTATTAGGGTTTTTGATTTTTTTGAGCTTTGAATTGATTGATTCATGAAAAATCCATTCACAAATGTTGATCCTAGTAGCTTAATCTACATGTATGAATTTTTTTGGAATTTTTGGAGATTTTTTGGATTTTTGGGTATTTTTGAATATTTTAATATTATTTTCTAATTTTTGGAAATTAATTCTTTAAATTATGAAATTGTGTTTTATGGTTAAATTAGGTGTTTAAATGAATTATAGGAATTTATTTGGAATTTTTATGAATTTCTAAGTATTTATTTTGAATTATTTGAGTTTATGTAAATTTGAGAAATTAGGGTTAAATGTGTTTTATTTGAATTTAATTGGATAATTGGGTTTAATTATTGATATTATTGATAAATATGTTGAGAAAATTAATTTTGGATAATTTTATAATTTTTGGTGAATTTTTGAAGTAATTTTAGTATATTTATATATATAGGGGTATTTTGGTAATTTTACCCTAAATTGGCTAAAAATGTAATTTAATTGGTTTTAATAGTTATTTAAGGTATAATAATGATTTCTACAATTTATTTAGTATTTTTAACTAATTAAAACTATTTTTCGTGAATTATTTTCAATTATATATATAATACATGATTTTTCTAATAAAATGAGTTTTTATCGGTTTTACAGTGTTTTAAGGTTAATTATGTAATTTCTACCTACAAAATGTATTTCTATGTTATAAGGATATTTTTGGTATTTCTAGAATTGTTCAGTGTTTGTGGACCCCGGTCGGTAGATTGTAGTTTGGAGTCCGACCGAGGGGTTGTGAATGAGATGTAGTGTTTATTTTTTCGAAGTGTGTTTCTTTGCAGGGTCGGCTCTACTCTTTGAGTAGAGAGATGTCCGTTTTACAGGGGAGGTTCTGCTGAATTTTTGGTAGAATTCTCGTAAAACGTGATGTCCGATCGAACCCTAATTCTGATTCTGTGTTTAATACTCTAGATCGAATTCTAGGATTTCTGTTAGGTTTATTATGATGTCTGTTATTTATTGCTTGTTTAGTTGCGCCGAGACCGAGGGCTAGTGGACCAGGCCCGTCGGATCCGTCTCGTGGAGCGCACTAGGTGAGTTACTATACTATATATATATGCTTTAAGATGCATGATTTAGAAATATATGTTTTATTTTGATTAAAATGCATAAATAATATGATTTGTATTTAAGTATATTTTTGGTGTATTTTTGGTATATATTAAATTATATGCATGTTTTGTAAATAAAATATATTTAAAATGTTTTTAAATATATTTCCAACTTAATTTATAATTTGATTGAATTCATTTGACATATATATACTCGAAATATACCTGGTTTATTTTTGGTATATTTCCAGTATATATATGTGGTTTATATTGTTATTTTATTAAACTTCATGCATCATTTATTTTTGTGAATGAATGATTTATATTATTAATGAAGGATATCAATAGAACGTGCTACCTAGTGGGCAGCACTAGGACCGAGTACGTACCGGTACGCCTATAGTATTTAGGCTATATTACTAACCATTTGTGGATATTGATTGATTGTGATTATTTGATGTGTGAGATGTGATTTGGGTGTGATTGCTGGAGCTCGGTTGACCAAGTGTCTCGGGGCCAATCACACTGGCAGTCAGACTGCTGGAGCTCGATTGACTTAGTATCTCGGGGCCAGTCTACTGTCCAAATGGATTAAGTGGATATATTTGGATTAAGTGAGCCTGTATGGCTAGAGTGTTGTCTAACACTATTTTCGAGGTTGCGATATCATAGGGTTCTATTTGATCCTTCATAAAAGATGATTTTCAGATAAAATATATAAATGATTTTTATTGCATCTGTGTGTAATTGCCTATATATATATATTAGATATATATTGTTGACTGTATGCATTATCATTTAGTGTGTATGTATATATATTATAGTAATTCACTCAGTGAGGTCTGACTCCCCTCCGTTGACTATTTTTCAGGAGAGTCAACATCTTCAGACCTCAGTAGCAGGTCGATACGCCGGATTTCTTCCGCCCCGGCTTCTTTGTGTAAATTATTTACTTGAGTCTTATTTTTATAATCTAGACACTGCAGTAGTTGTGAATTAGAATGTGGGATTTCATGTATTTTATTTAAAGAGATGTATTATATTGAAACTGGATTTGTATTAAAAGATTTTATATATATGTGATGAGATGAGATTTGATTTAAATCCAGTGATGAAAATGTTATTATTATATTTATGATTTTTATTTCCGCTGCATATAATATTGTTATTATTATTAATGCATGTTTTATTTTATTGTTAGGCTTGCTACGGGTTCCGGATTCGAAAGAATTCCCATTCCCTAGTGTCGGTCATGGCCCCTGTTTTGGGTCGTGACAATTTGATCCTTCATGTATTAAAATAAACGTTTTCTGTATTTATTATATATATAAAAGAAGAGTTTGACATTTATGTGAAATACATGTATATGTATATATATACGGATGCCTGTTTGTATATGGTTTAAATTGCAAATATATATATATATTATAATAATTCACTCAGTGAGGTCTGACCCCCCTCAATTATTTTTTTATTCAGGAGATCTTATATTATCAAACCTTAGTAGTAAAACTCTTTACCGGTGTTCTTTCGTCCCGACTATTTTATGTAAATATATATTTTAAACGATAATTTGTATTCTAGAAACTGCAGTATTAGTATTATTATATCATAAGAATATTGTTTTATTTTTTGATACTTTGTACCTAGAGTATTGTATGAACATTAATTTATTTATGAAAGGATATTGAGTATCTATTTTTATATATTGATTCGAAATTTTTTAACTCAGTCGCATTTTTTATTTATGAATTGCATGTTTTTATTTGCTAAGACTTACTACGAGTTCCGAATTTGAAAGTATTTCCGTTTCCTAACGCCGGTCATGACTTTCAGATTGGGTTGTGACAAAAGAATAGAAAAAACTTTTAAGGATTAATTTTACTATTTTAGAAAATGTTAAATGCGCTGGAAAATTTGGTTGCCCTAATTCCACCTCTGCAAGTACAGTAAAAAACAATTAATTAATACCCTTAATACATGGTGAATTACTAACAAATTGTTCCCTAATTTTATACATTAATGTTGAAAATTTTATTCGAATAAGGAGAACAACGTAGAGATGATGTCCTTCCACAACCAGGTAGATGATCGACCCAGTCATACTTATATATATATATATCGTGAGTATAAATTTTTTTATACTCATGATGGTAAAAAAATTACTAAATATATATTTTGATAATATTGTTATCATTATTCTGTTATTTAATTAAATAAAAAAATTTTAAAAACAAAAACGTTATATATTAATATAACAATTTAATATAATTATAATTTATAGAATTTCGATAAGTTGTTATTTAAATAATTATATCACAATTCTTCAATATTTTTTATAATTATTTTTTCAACTTTAGAATTAATTTTGTATAAAAATATTATTTTTATAATGAATTATAAGATAGTAAGAAATCATTTGTTATTTTCTTAATAATTTTTTTAAAATAATATTAAATGATTATTATATTGCTTTTCTTATTTAACAAAAATACTATTATTAAACAGATTATGTGTTATTTAAAAAAAAAAAAAAATTATAGATGCAAGATAAATAAAATTTTTTATTAATTTAATTTTAATTCCTTACTCAAGAAAATTTAACTTAATAAGTTTTTAAAAATAATAAGGATTTTTTTAAAATTTATATGACAATCTAATTTTTCAATATTGAAAGAGTCACATTATAATATAGTAATCTATTACAAATTTAATAAATTTTCTATTTAAACAATTTTACAACACTTTTTCAATATATTTTTTATCTAAATAATAATAATCTAATTTTACAAAACTTGATAGACTTATAATATAATATTTTATTATGTTCTTTCTAAATTTTCTATTCAAATAATTATACAACAATCTTTTATAATTTTTGACGGTATTATTTCTTCATAATTAATTATTTTAAAAATTTTATTAATTTTGATTTCAATTGTTTTTTTTTTTAAATTTTCATAAGGCTTATAAAATTCTATCATCTAATTTGATTTTTATTAGATAAAAATACCTAATTAAAATAGAAATATATATTTTTAACAAAATTAAAACCAAAATTTTATAATTTTAGTAAATTTTTATTTAAATAGTGACACTTTATTTTTTCAATATCTTTGATTTTAATACTTTTATTCACTCAAAAAGTAAGTTAATGTATTTTTTTTAATTTAGACTAATAAAAAAATGATAAAGATTAATTAATTTAATTTTTACTCTTTTTTATTTTATTAAATTTTATAAAAATATCTAAAAATGATAATTATACTAATTATTTTTTATAGAATTACAACTCTTAAAAAAATTATATGCTCTATTTTTTAAAATATGGTTGCAAATAAATTTTTTAATAAATTTTCTATTTAAAAAATTATACAACACTCTTTCAATATTTTTATCTAAATTAGAATTACATTTTAATTAATTAAATTAAAATTTTTATTAGTAAATGACTAAATTATCCAATTTTTATATAACAATGAGTAAAAATCTTTTTGTAATTTTACTTTTCCCCCTTCCCCTTCGCGCCTGCGCGCGTGTTTGTGTAGTAAACAACCACATGCTCAACACTTGAATAAAAAATTTTTTAGACTTGTGATAGTAAATAAACTATTAAGTATATACTTTGATATTATTATTATTATTATTATTATTAAATAAAAGTGTTATTTATGTATATAACAATTCAATATTAACTTAATATAGAATAAAAGTTTTATTTATGTATATAACAATTGTAATATCCCGTGTTTTTAAAATATTTTTACACAGTACCCGGGATATGCAGAGTTAATGATTTCTGTATTTTATATGATATTTTTATGAGTTAATATGTATTTTAGACCTATTTTAATTACTGTGTTTTATATACAGTGTTTTACGTAAAATTTTCCCGGGACTTGCATTTTCGGGGAAATTTCCACGTAAACAATGTATTATTAATTATTTTAAATGTATTTACGGGTTTGCATGAACTCATACATATTTTTAAATTATTAAATAAAGCCTGTGTGTGTATATTTATTTAATTAGGGTTTATTATTTCCCTAATATTTTATTAAGTATTTAATTGTTTTAATTGTTATTTAATTAATTTTATTTGGTATAAATTATTAAAATATTAATATTTTTATGTGTGTGGTGTATATTTGATGTGTGTAATTTAATATTATTTTAATATATAGTATAAAGTATATATATATACATATATTTGTCAAAAATCAAAAGAATTTGCAAAATTACCATATTGCCCCCGACTCCTTCCTTTCTTCTCCCACCGTTCCTCGCCGTTCCGAGCGCCTGTCACGCCGTTCCTTCACCGTGGGTGTGCTGTCCGGTGTGCCACCATCTTCCCCGACCAGTTTCGCCGCCTGTGGAGGCCGTTTCCGGCGTCGGGAGAGTGATTTTGGCCGGAGAAGCCGAAAATCAACTCACCGTCGATCACGTCGATTCCTGCCACCGTTTTCGACACCGCTGGTCTCTTTCTTCTCCTTGAGCTCCGGTGAGTGTTATTCTAGCTTTGGTTTGAGCTAAAATGGTCTAGAATTGCTTAGTTTTTGATTTATCAATTTCGGCCTATTAGGGTTTTCGATTTTTTTCGAATTGTTATTGATTGATTCATGCTTAATTCCTTCACAAATGTTGTTACTAGTAGCTTAATCTTCATGTATGAATTTTTGTAGAATTTTTGGAGATTTTTTGGATTTTTGGGTATTTTTGAATATTTTAATATTATTTTCTAATTTTCGGAAATTAATTATTTAAATTATGAAATTGGAGTTTATGGTTAAATTGGGTGTTGAAATGAATTATAGGAATTTATTTGGAATTTTTATGAATTTCTAAGTATTTATTTTGAATTATTGAAGTTTAGGTGATTTTGGAAAATTAGGTTAATTGTGTTTTAAATTGAATTTAATTGGTTAATTGGGTTTAAATATTTATATTATTGATATATATGTTGAGAAAATTAATTTTGGATAAGTGTATGATTTTTGGTGAATTTTTGAAGTAATTAAGTATATTTATATATATAGGGGTATTTTGGTAATTTTACCCTAAATTGTCTAAAAATGTAATTTAATTGGTTTTAATATTTATTTAAGGTATAAAAATGATTTCTACAAATTATTTAGTATTTTTAACTAATTAAAACTATTTTTCGGGAATTATTTTCAATTATATATATAATATACGATTTTTCTAATAAAATGAGTTTTAATCGGTTTTTATAGTGTTTCAAGGTTAATTATGTAATTTTTATTTATAAAATGTATTTCTGTGATTTAAAGATATTTTTGTTATATCTGGAATCATTCTGTGTTTGTGGACCCCGGTCGGTGGACTGTAGTTTGGAGTCCGACCGTGGGATTTTGATTGTGTTGAGCTTGTATTTTGAAGTGTGTTTCTTTGCAGGGTCGGCTCTACTCTTTTGAGTAGAGAGATGTCCGTTTTACAGGGGAGGTTCTGCCGGATTTTCGGTAGAATTCTCGTAAAACGTGATATCCAGTCGAACCCTAATTCTGTTTCCGTATTTTAATACTCTAGATTGAATTCTAGGATTTCTGTTAGGTTTATTCTAATGTCGGTTATTTATTTCTTGTTTAGTTGCGCCGAGACCGAGGGCTAGTGGACCAGGCCCGTCGGACCTGTCTCGTGGAGCGCATTAGGTGAGTTACTATATTATATATATATGCTTAGGATGCATGATTTAGAAAATGCATGTTTATTTTGACTGAATATGCATAAATAATGTGATTTATATTCAAGTATATTTTTGGTATATTTTTGGTATATAATAAATTATATACATGTTTTATTAATAAAATATATTTAAAATGTTTTTAAATATATTTTTAGTTTAATTCATGATTTGATTGGATTTATTTGACATATATATACTCAAAATATACCTGGTTTATGTTTGGTATATTTTCGGTATATATATGGTTTATATGGTTATTTTATTTAAATTCATGCATCATTTATTGTGAATGAATGTTTTATATTTAATGATGAAGGATATCAATAGAACGTGCTACCTAGTGGGCAGCACTAGGACCGAGTACGTACCGGTACGCCTATAGCTTTAGGCTATATTACTAACTTATTTGTGGATATTGGTTTGATATGATTATTGATATGTGAGAGATGGTTTGGAGGTGTGATTGCTGAAGCTCGGTTGACCAAGTGTCTCGGGGCCAATCACACTAGCAGTCAGACTGCTGGAGCTCGGTTGACTTAGTGTCTCGGGGCCAGTCTACTGTCCATATGGATTAAGTGGATATATTTGGATTAAGTGAGCCTGTATGGCCAGAGTGTTGTTTAACACTATTTTCTGAGGTTGCGATATTCTAGGGTTCTATGTAATCCTTCATAAACTGTGATTTTCAGATAAAGTATATAAAAATGATTTTACTGCATCTGTGTGTAATTGCCTGTATATATATATTATATATACTGTTGACTGTATGCATTATCACTTAGTGTGTATGTATATATATTATAGTAATTCACTCAGTGAGGTCTGACTCCCCTCCGTTGACTATTTTTCAGGAGAGTCAACTTCCTCAGACCTCAGTAGCAGGTCGATACGCCGGATTTCTTCCGCCCCGGCTTCTTTATGTAAATTGTCTACTTGAGTCTCATTTATTTTATCTAGACACTGCAGTAGTTGTAAATTAAAGTATTGGATTTTATGTACTTTATTTTAAAGAGATGTATTATGTTGAAACTGGATTTGTATTAAATATTATACATCTATGTGATAAGATGAGTTTTGAAGTAAATCCAGTTGGTATGGAGGATATTATGATTTTTATTTCCGCTGCATATTATATTTTTATTGTTATTATGGCATGCTTTATTTTATTTTTAGGCTTGCTACGGGTTCCGGATTCGAAAGAATTCCCGTTCCCTAGCGCCGGTCATGGCCCCTGTTTTGGGTCGTGACAACAATTCTATATTAACTTAATACAATTATAATTCACTAAAATTTTGATAAATCTTTTATTTAAATAATTATATGATATTTCTTTAATATTTTTATAATTAATATTTTTCTCAACTCTAGAACTAATTTTATATAAAAAAATATTATGGTCATAATTAATTATAAGATAACAAAAAATTATTAGTTATTTTCTTAATAAAATTTTTTGAAAATAATAAAAATTTATATTTTCCTTATATATAATTTAAATATTACAACCTCATTAAAGTTATAAATTATTACAATTTTAGTAAATTTTATATTTGAATAATGACACGTTGTTTCTTTATTTTTTTTTATAACATTAATACTTTTATATATATTTTTTTAAAAATATGATTATAGATACAAGATAAATAAAATTTTTTAATTAATTTGATTATAATTATTGACTTAATAGAATTTAATTTAGTAAGTATTTTAAAATAATAAGAGTATTATTTTATTTATATGTCAATCTAATTTTTCAATCTTGATAGTATTATATTATAATAACAAAGTAATTTATTATAATTTTATTAAATTTTCTATTTGAACATGTCATGACCCAAACCGGGAGTTATAACCGGTGCTAGGAAATGAGAATTCTCATGAATTCGGAACCAATAGCAAGTTTTAAAATAAAAATACATGCAAACTGTAATATCCCGAGTTTTAAATATTTTTATACTGCATCGGGATATGCAGTGTTAATAATTTTTGTATATATTTATGATTATTTTCATATGTTTGATAATCATTAAGTTATTTTAATTATTCTTAATTATTTTAAGTGATTTACGTAAAATTTTTTCGGAAATTGTATTTTCGGGGAGATTGACACGTAAATAATTTAATATTAATTATTTTAAATAGATTTACAAATTTGAATGAGTCCATGCATTATTTTAATTGTCATATTAAAATACATATATATACATGCATATATATTCATATATTTAATAATTTTAGGGTTTAGTAATTATTTTAATTATGTATGTATATATTATATAGTTGTTATTTAATTAACATGTGTATATGTATATATATTAATTATTTTTAAATTGTGTGGTGTAGAATTTTTGAATATAAAACTATTATAATAAAGTATAGATTATTAAAGTTAAAGATATATATATATATATATACAAATTTATAGAGTTTATCAAATTTACAAACCTTGCCATTGACTCTTTCTCCCCTCAACCCGACGCCATCACCTCACCATCCCGCTGCAACTCCGGCCGACTACCGTCGGTGTGCTTCCTGGACGTCCACCCTCTTCCTCCAGTAGCTCCGCCACTCCCTTCCACCCTCTTCGGCACCGGTGAAGCCAAGAAACCTGTTTTGGCCGAAAGTTACTTCTTCCTCCACACCTCACGTTTTCGGCCACCAAAACCTATCATTCTGGTACCGTTGAACTCCTCAGACACCATAGAAGACGATTCTAAGCTTCCTTTAAGCTTAAAACTCGATTTGTTAAGGTTTTTGTCAATTTTTCAAATTCGGCCTACTTGAGTTTTTGATTTTTTTAGCTTCAATTTTATTGATTTATGAAAAATTCCTTAAAAAATTTGTTCCTTGTAGCTCAATATATACTCTGTAATTTTTTTGGAAATTTTGGAATTTATTTTGATTTTTGGGTATTTTTGATTATTTTATTAATATTTTCTAATTTTCAAAAATTAATTAATTAAATTATGAAATTGTGTTTTATGGTGATTATAGGTGTTGAAATGAATTATAGAAATTTATTTGTAATTTTTGTGAATTTTTATGTAATTATTTTGAATTTATTTAGTTTATGTAATTTTGAAAAATAGGGTTAATTATGTGTTTAATTGAAATTAATTGGTTAATTAAGTATATTTATTGATATTATTGAAATAGATGTTGAGAAAATTAATTTTGAGTAATTATATTATTTTTGGTGAATTTTTGGATTTATTTTAGTATATTTATATATAGGGGTATTTTGGTAATTTTATATTAAATTGGCTAAAAATGTAATTAAATTAGTTTTAATAATTATTTAGGGTATAAAAATGATTTCTACAAATTATTTATCATTTTTAACTAATTAAAACTATTTTTCGTAAATTATTTTCAAATTATATGTATATTATATGATTTTTCTAAATAAATGAGTTTTTATCGGTTTTTAATATGTTTTAGGGTTGATTATGTAATTTGAATTTATAAAATCTATTTTTATTATATAAGGGCATTTTCAATATTTTGTAAATATTCCGTGAATTGTGGACTTCAGTCGATGATTCGTAGTTTGGAGTCCGACCGAGGGATTGTGGTTGTATTTTGTGTTATTTCGAAGTATGTTTCTTTGCAGGACCGGCTCTACTCTTTGAGTAGAGAGATGTCCATTTTATAGGGGAAGTTCTACCGGATTTTTGATAGAATTCTCGTAAAACGTGATGTTCGGTCGAATTCTGATTTAATTATGTGTCTAGTATTCTAGATCCAGTCTTTAGAACCTCTGTTAGATTTATTATGATTCGTGTCATTATTTGTTTGTTTAGTTGCGCCGAGATCGAGGCCTAATGGATCAGGCCCGTCGGACCCATCTTGAGGAGCGCAATAATAGTGAGTTGTTATTTTATATATATATGCTATAGGGTGCATGATTTTAGAAATCTATGTTTTATTTTGATTAAATATGCATAATGGTTTAATTAGTACTTAAGTTTATTTTTAGTTTACTTTTGGTTTATTTTTGGTATATTTTAAACTATATGCATATTTTATTAATGAATTATGTTTAAAATGTTTTTGAATATATTTCTAGTTTACCTTGTAATTTAATCGGATTTATTTGTCGTATATATACTCGAAATATACCTGGTTTACTTTTGGTATATTTCTAGTATATATATATGGTTTATGTTGAGATTTTATTCAATTACATGCCTCATTTATTTTTATGAATGTACGTTTTATATTTTAATGAAGGATATCAATAGAATGTGCTACCTAGTGGGCAGCACTATGACCGAGTATGTATCGGTACGCTGATAGCATTTAGGCTATATTACTAACTATTTATGGATATTGATTATTTGATGTGTGAGATATGATTTGGGAGTATGATTGCTGGAGCTCGATTGACCAAGTGTCTCGGGGCCAATCACATTGACAGTCAGACTGCTGGAGCTCGGTTGACTTAGTGTCTCGGGGCTAGTCTACTGTCCAAATGGAACAAGTGAATATATTTTGGAATAAGTGAGCCTGTATGGCTAGAGTGTTGTTTAACACTGTTTTGAGGTTGCGATTTTCTAGGGTTCTATTTGATCCTTCATAAACAGTGATTTTAAAGAAAAATATATAAAAATGATTTTATTGCATATGTGTGTATTTGCTTGTATATATATTTATGATATATACTATTGACTGTGTGCATCGACATTTAGTTTGCATGTATATATATTATAGCAATTCACTCAGTGAGGTCTGACTCCCCTCCGTTGACTATTTTTCAGGAGAGTCATCGTCTTTAGACCTCAGTAGCAGACCCGTACGCCGGATTTCTTCTGCCCTGGCTTTATTATGTAAACTGCTTACCTGAGTTTTATTTTTATGATCTAGACACTGCAGTAGTTGTAAAAATTGTTAATGGGTTATGTACTATATTGTGTGAGTTGTATATTTTAAGGATTTGAACTGGATTTGTATTAAAAGTTTATTTATATATATGAGATGAGTTATTGATTTAAATCCCATGGTAGATTATTATTTAATTATTTATGATTTTATTTTCGCTGCAGATTATTTTAATTATGTTATTATTATTATTATTGCATGCTTTTATTTTATTTTAAGGCTTGCTACGGGTTCCGGATTCGAAAGAATTCATGTTCCCTAGCGCCGGTTATGGCCCCTGTTTTGGGTCGTGACATAAAGGATGGTACATTGAGACTGTGCATTGATTATAAAGAGCTTAATAAGGTGACAGTAAAGAACAAGTATCCTCTTCCGAAGATAGATGATTTATTTGATCAACTTCAAGGTGCACAATTCTTTTCCAAGATTAACTTGAGGTTGGGCTATTATCAGTTGTGAATCAATAAAGCTGATGTTCCTAAAATGACATTCCACACTAGATATAGTCACTATGAGTTTTTGGTGATGTCCTTTGAGTTAACTAATGCACCAACTACTTTCATGGATCTGATAAACAGGGTGTTCAGACCATTTATGGATCAGTTTATAGTAGTGTTCATTGATGATATACTAGTGTATTAAAAAAGTATGGAGGAGCACGTATATCACTTAAGGACAGTAGTGCAAACATTAAGAGAATATTAGTTTTATATTAAATTCTCAAAGTGTGATTTTTAGATAGAGAGTGTTGCCTTGGACACTGTCACGACCCAAAACAGGGGCCATAACCGGCGCTAGGGAATGGGAATTCTTTCGAATCCGGAACCCGTAGCAAGCCTAAAAAATAAAAAAAATAAATCATGCAATAACAATAACCATATAATATATATATGTGCAGCGGAAAATAAAATCATAAATATCATAAATATTACAATATCATCCATCTCAACTGGATATAATTCAAAACTCATCACATCGCATATATAATCTCATAAATGTATAATCTTTATACAAATCCAGTTTTAACATAATACATCTCTTTAAAATAAAGTACATAAAATCCAATACTGTAATTTACAGCTACTGCAGTGTCTAGATAAAATAAATAAGACTCAAGTATACAATTTACATAAAGAAGCCGGGGCGGAAGAAATCCGGCGTATCGACCTGCTACTGAGGTCTGAGGAAGTTGACTCTCCTGAAAAATAGTCAACGGAGGGGAGTCAGACCTCACTGAGTGAATTACTATAGTATATATATACATACACTCTAAGTGATAATGCAAACAGTCAATAGTATATGAGTAATATGTATATATACAGGCAAGTTCATACAGATGCAGAAAAATCATTTTATATATTTTGTCTGAAAATCAACTTTTATGAAGGATCACATAGAACCCTAGAATATCGCAACCTCAGAAAATAGTGTTAAACAACACTCTGGCCATACAGGCTCACTGATTCCAAATATATCCACTTAATCCATATGGACAGTAGACTGGCCCCGAGACACTAAGTCAACCGAGCTCCAGCAGTCTGACTGCCAGTGTGATTGGCCCCGAGACACTTGGTCAACCGAGCTCCAGCAATCACACCCAAACCACATCTCACATATCAATAATCATAATCAAATCAATATCCACAAATAGTTAGTAATAAAGCCTAAATACTATAGGCGTACCGGTACGTACTCGGTCCTAGTGCTGCCCACTAGGTAGCACGTTCTATTGATATCCTTCAGTAATAAATAATAAAACATTCATTCACAAATACATGATACATGAATTTAAATAAATCAACAATATAAACCATATATATACCGAAAATATACCAAACATAAACCAGGTATATTTTGAGTATATATACGTCAAATAAATTCAATCAAATCATGAATTAAACTAAAAATATATTTAAAAACATTTTAAATATATTTTATTAATAAAACATGTATATAATTTATTATATACCAAAAATATACCAAAAATATACTTGAATATAAATCATGTTATTTATGCATATTTAATCAAAATAAAACATGCATTTTCTAAATCATGCGTCCTAAGCATATATATATAATATAGTAACTCACCTAATGCGCTCCACGAGACAGGTCCGACGGGCCTGGTCCACTAACCCTCGGTCTCGGCGCAACTAAACAAGAAATAATTAATCGATATCAGAATAACCCTAACAGAAATCCTAGAATTAAATCTAGAGTATTCAACACAGAATCGAAAATTAGGGTTCGACTGGATATCACGTTTTACGAGAATTCTACCGGAAATCCGGCAGAACCTCCCCTGTAAAACAGACATCTCTCTACTCAAAAGAGTAGAGCCGACCCTGCAAAGAAAATACACTTCAAAAATAAACACCACAATCAATCACAACCCCTCGGTCGGACTCCAGACTACAATCTGTCGACCGGGGTCCACAAACACAGAAAATATATTCAAATATACCAAAAATATCCTTAAATCATAAAAATACATTTTATAAATAAAAATTACATAATTGACCTTGAAACACTATAAAAATCGATTAAAACTCATTTTATTTGAAAAACCGTATATTATATATATAATTGAAAATAATTCACGAAAAATAGTTTTAATTAGTTAAAAATACCAAATATTTTGTAGAAATCATTTTTATACCTTAAATAAATATTAAAACCAATTAAATTACATTTTTAGACAATTTAGGGTAAAATTACCAAAATACCCCTATATATATATATATACCTAAATTACTTCAAAAATTCACCAAAAATCATACAATTATCCAAAATTAATTTTCTCAACATATTTATCAATAATATCAATAATTAAACTCAATTTACCAATTAAATTCAAATAAAAACACAATTAACTTAATTTTACAAAATCACATAAACTTCAATAATTAAAAATAAATACTTAGAAATTCATAAAAATTCCAAATAAATTCCTATAATTCATTTCAACACCTAATTCAACCATAAACTCCAATTTCATAATTTAAATAATTAATTTCCGAAAATTCGAAAATAATATTAAAATATTCAAAAATACCCAAAAATCCAAACAATCTCCAAAAATTCTACAAAAATTCATACATGAAGATTAAACTACCAGGAACAACATTTGTGAAGGAAGTTTCCATGAATCATCCAAATTGAAGCTCAAAAAAATCGAAAACCAAAAGTGGCCGAAATATTCAACTCAAAACCTAAGCAATTCTAGACCGTTTTAGCTCAAACAAAAGCTAGAATAACACTCACCGGAGCTCAAGGAGAAGATAGAGACCGGCGGTGTCGAAAACGGTGGCCGGAGGAGGGAGAAACCACGGTGGCAAAAATGGTGGTCCGGCGGCACCCACGGGAGAAGAAAGAAGAAGAAGAAGAAAAAGAAAAAGAAAGAAAAGGAAAGAGAAAAGAAAAGAAAAAGAAAGAAAAAGGAAAAGAAAAAGAAAAAAAAGAAAAAAGAAAAAAATAATAAATTTTAATAATTTAATAATAAATAAAATAATCAAATAATAATAAATAAATAATAAAATATTAGGGTAATAATAAACCCTAATTAAATAAATATACACACACAGGCTTTATTTATTAATTTAAAAATATGTATGAGTTCATGCAAACCCGTAAATACATTTAAAATAATTAATAATACATTGTTTACGTGAAAATTTCCCCGAAAATGAAAGTCCCGGGAAAATTTTACGTAAAATACTGAAAATAATAGACAGTAATTAAAATAGGTTTAAAATACATATCAACTCATAAAAATATCGTATAAAATACAAAAATCACTGACACTGCATATCCCGGTACAGTGTAAAAATATTTTTAAAATTACGGGATATTACAGTCTTCCCCCCTTACAGGAATTCGTCCCCGAATTCCAAAACAAGATTACAGAATCAGGAAGGAAAGAGATACGGGTAAGAAGCTCGCATCTCAGCTTCAGTCTCCCACGTATGTTCTTCAACTCTGTCGCTACGCCACAAAACCTTGACCATCGGAATCTGCTTCGATCGCAACTGTCGAACTTGAAAATCAACGATCGCCACAGGTTCTTCCACAAACGTCAAATCTTCACTCACTTCCACACTGTCAGGTTGCAACACATGTGAAGGATCTGAGATATACTTCCTCAACATCGAGATATGAAATACTGGATGCACCTGCGACATACTCGGAGGCAAATCCAACCGATATGCAACAGTGCCAATTCTCTCCAGAATCTCAAACGGTCCAATATATCTCGGTGCTAACTTACCCTTCCTACCAAATCTCATCACACCCTTCATCAGAGATACCTTCAGAAAAACGAAATCTCCAACCTGAAACTCCACATCTCTGCGCCTAGGATCCGCATAACTCTTCTGTCTGCTAACTGCGGTCTCTAATCTGCGCTTGATCACGGCGACTTTCTCTGCAGCATCCTGAACCATCTCTGGTCCAGTCAAAGCTCTCTCACCAATCTCATCCCAACTCAACGGGGATCTACACTTCCTTCCATACAACGCCTCATATGGTGCCATGCCAATACTGCTATGGTAGCTGTTATTATATGCAAACTCAACAAGCGACAAATGATCATCCCAGCTACCTCCCAAATCCAAGACACACATCCTCAACATATCTTCCAGTGTCTGGATCGTCCTCTCAGACTGACCGTCTGTCTGAGGATGAAAAGCAGTACTGAAATCCAACCTAGTGCCCATCGCTTCCTGCAACTTCTGCCAAAAACGAGAAGTAAACACCGAACCTCTGTCTGACACAATGGACACAGGTACTCCATGAAGGCATACAATATGCTTCACGTACAACTTCGCCAATCTAGCAACTGAATATGTGGCTTTCACAGGCAAGAAATGTGCAGACTTCGTCAATCTGTCTACAATCACCCAGATGGAATCGTATCCATCCTTCAAACGAGGTAAACCGACCACAAAATCCATAGCTATCCTTTCCCACTTCCACTCGGGAATAGGAAGAGGCTGAAGCTTCCCAGAAGGCTTCTGATGTTCGGCTTTCACTTGCTGACACGTCAAGCACTTAGCAACATAATCAGCAACATCCTTCTTCAATCCATCCCACCAGTATAAATCTCTGATACTGTGGTACATCTTAGTAACACCAGGATGAACGCTGT
Organism: Mallotus nudiflorus; assembly: GCA_947683625.1. Taxonomy (NCBI): domain Eukaryota; kingdom Viridiplantae; phylum Streptophyta; class Magnoliopsida; order Malpighiales; family Euphorbiaceae; genus Mallotus; species Mallotus nudiflorus. The sequence goes on from CANTUR010000234.1 coordinate 974,428, forward strand.
AGGTTGTAGAATGTGCTTCCTCTAGGATCTCTTCTCTCAAATCATCCACATCAGGAACACACAATCTACCACTGATCCACAACACACCATCATCATCAAGTGTGAAATCAGTGAACTTCCCTGCTCTGACATTCTCTGCAAGCTCTTCCAGAATAGGATCTCGGCTCTGAGCTGCTTTAATCCTATCCCTTAGTACAGATCGTACTTTAAACTGAGCTAACAGTCCACCTGATCTACTGATCTTCATCATCAGACCTTGATCCACCATCAGATGCAATTCCTGGATCAATGGTCTCCTCTCCACACCGATGTGAGCAAGACTACCTGAGGACTTCCTACTCAAGGCATCTGCTACCACATTAGCTTTACCCGGATGGTAAAGAATCTCACAATCATAATCCTTCAACAGTTCCAACCATCTTCTCTGCCTCAGATTCAAATCTCGCTGCTGAAAAATGTACTTAAGGCTCTTGTGATCAGTAAATATCTCACAAGTCACCCCGTACAAATAATGTCTCCAAATCTTCAAAGCAAAGATCACTGCAGCCATCTCAAGATCATGTGTGGGATAGTTCTGCTCATGCTTCTTCAACTGCCTCGAAGCATAGGCTATCACCCTTCCATTCTGCATCAACACACAACCAAGACCAATTCTAGAGGCATCACAGTAAACTGTGAACTTATCCACACTATTAGGCAAAGCTAATACTGGCGCTGTGGTCAACTTCTCCTTCAACAACTGAAAACTATTCTCACAAGCTTCTGACCACTCAAATCTAACATTCTTCTGAGTCAAGCGAGTCATAGGGGCTGCAATCCTGGAAAAATCCTGCACAAACCGCCTATAATACCCGGCTAAACCCAGAAAACTCCGAATCTCAGTAACTGAAGTAGGTCTAGGCCACTCAGATACTGCTTCAACCTTCTGTGGATCAACCTGAATACCTTCTTTAGACACTACGTGTCCAAGAAAAGAAACACTCTCCATCCAGAAATCACACTTCGAGAATTTAGCATAAAGCTGATGATCTCTCAGTGTCTGTAGTACAATCCTCAAGTGATATACGTGCTCTTCCATACTCCTCGAATATACCAGTATATCATCAATGAAGACTACCACAAACTGATCCACATACGGTCGGAATACTCTATTCATCAGGTCCATAAAAGCTGCTGGTGCATTAGTCAAACCAAAAGACATCACCAGAAACTCATAATGACCATAACGAGTGCGGAACGCTGTCTTAGGAATATCAGCTTCACTGATCCGCAGCTGATGATAACCCGACCTCAAGTCAACCTTAGAAAAGAATTGTGCACCCTGGAGCTGATCAAACAAATCATCTATCCTCGGGAGAGGATACTTGTTCTTCACTGTCACCTTATTAAGCTCTCTGTAGTCAATGCACAGTCTCAGGGTACCATCCTTCTTCTTCACAAACAAGACTGGTGCACCCCAAGGAGAAACACTAGGTCTGATAAAACCCTTATCCAACAACTCTTGCAACTGCTCCTTCAACTCTCTCAACTCTGCAGGAGCCATACGATAGGGTGTCATAGATATAGGAGTAATACCTGGAACCACATCAATACAGAACTCAATCTCTCTATGAGGTGGTAAACCTGGCAACTCCTCGGGAAAAACATCAGGAAACTCACAAGCAACAGGAACATCTGTGAGTGACAACTTCTCCACTGACGTATCCCTAACCAATGCCAAAAACCCCTGACAACCTTTCTTCAACAACTTCCTAGCAGAAATAACAGAAATAAGATTCTGAGGTGCTGAACTCCTGTCACCAACAAACTTAAAATCTTCTTCACCAGGAATTCTAAAAGTCACCTCCTTATTCCTGCAATCAACCACGGCAAAGTGCTGAGACAACCAATCCATTCCCAAAATAACATCGAACTCCATCATATCCAACAAAATCAAATCGGCGGGTAATTCTCTATCTCCCACGAGAACTGGACAACCAGAAAGAACAATATCAGTGTCCAAAGAATCACTCAGAGGAGTGGCAACAGACAAAGGAAAAGCCATCCTCGAAGCTTGCCAACAAGATTTAGAAGCAAAAATAGGAGAAACAAACGAATGCGTGGCACCCGGATCAAACAAAACCAAAGCATCCAGGTAACAAACAGAAAGAATACCTGCCACGACTGCATTAGATGCCTGAGCATCCTGCTGAGTCAGATGAAAAACTCTGGCCTGGCCTCGACCTCCCTGCTGACTGGTAGAAGCCTGGCCAACACCTCTAGCACCTCCTCTAGTACCTCTACCACGACTCTGCTGTGGAACAAACTGAGTAGAACTCTGATGCTGAGCTGGTGGTAACTGAAATGGCATAGGTGCAGCACTAGCAATCGACTGCTGTGGGAATCGCGGAATCTGCTGCTGCTGATATCCGGGATAAGGACACGATCTGGCAAAATGTCCTGTCTGCCCGCATCTGAAACATGTCAATGGTGTCAGATAACACGATCCCTGATGGACTCTACCACAAGTCTGACAAACACTGGCCGCTGATCCAGAACTACGACCACTGCTGCTGCTCGAAGCACCTGACCCGAATCTGAATGATCTACGCTGACCTCCACGACCATGTCTACTGCTCCGATGCACTCGCTGCTGCTGTCTCTGACTCTGCTGAGTCGAACCTCGCTGCTGACTACTCGAACCAACATGAAAACTCGAATACGGAGTAGTCTGCAATCCACTCGACTGAACTCCCAACTGGTAATAATCAGGCATCGCTCCCTGCCTAACTAACCTCAGCTCGATCTCCTTAGCTAGCTCAATCACAGACTCGAGAGTAAGACCTGCTGTGGGCATACCAGCAAAAGCTGAACCCAAACCAGTAACATAGGTAGTAACAGCGAAATACTGATCTCGCATCAGATCCTCAGCATATCTACCCAGACGAAGGAACTCTCGGGTATACTCCTCTACTGATCGATCTCCACGAGAAATGCTGGTCAATCGAAGACGATAGCTCAAACGAAGAGGCTCTGGACAAAATCTCCTCATGAACCGCTCTCGAAACTGAGCCCATGTCATCGTCATCATATAAGGCTGGATCATCTGAATAAACCAATCCAAGGCTGGTCCCTCGACAGACAACTCAACGATCATGATCCTCTGGTACTCGGTATGAGCAGTCTGAGTCCTAGTCTCAATCGCATGCAGAAAATCTAAAGGATCAGAAGTACCATCAAAAGCAATCCTGCCAACTCTGGCATAGAACAAAGCTGCCTCAGGGTCAGACATACCCTGCTGATAGGCAGGCTGAACAGGCTGAACAACTGGAGGAACAGGAACATCAAAATCAGGCTCAACAGGCTCCTCGTCCTGTAACTCTCTCTGCCTACGGCGACCTGCCGCTCCTCGAGGTCTACCCCTGCCACGACCTCTACGTCTAACTGGCTGCTCAGGAGGTAAAACCTCGTCCTGAAAAGACTCATCATCCTCGGCCTCAACGACCGGTGGAGCGACACGCGCTCGCCTCCTCATTCTGAAAAGACAAACGGAAAGATTCAGACAAAACAGACAACGGAGGAATAACGCTGAAAACTACAGCAAGGAATACTTATCAAGACATACTCGAACCTAATACACTGCAGTAGTCCAACAGAAAACACAACTTTAAAACTAGGGCCACAACTCACATAACTAAGCCCTGACACAGAACTCCACTCTGAAACGAACTTCGCTCTGACACCAACTTTGTCACGACCCAAAACAGGGGCCATGACCGGCGCTAGGGAACGGGAATTCTTTCGAATCCGGAACCCGTAGCAAGCCTAAAAAATAAAAAAAATAAATCATGCAATAACAATAACCATATAATATATATATGTGCAGCGGAAAATAAAATCATAAATATCATAAATATTACAATATCATCCATCTCAACTGGATATAATTCAAAACTCATCACATCGCATATATAATCTCATAAATGTATAATCTTTATACAAATCCAGTTTTAACATAATACATCTCTTTAAAATAAAGTACATAAAATCCAATACTGTAATTTACAGCTACTGCAGTGTCTAGATAAAATAAATAAGACTCAAGTATACAATTTACATAAAGAAGCCGGGGCGGAAGAAATCCGGCGTATCGACCTGCTACTGAGGTCTGAGGAAGTTGACTCTCCTGAAAAATAGTCAACGGAGGGGAGTCAGACCTCACTGAGTGAATTACTATAGTATATATATACATACACTCTAAGTGATAATGCAAACAGTCAATAGTATATGAGTAATATGTATATATACAGGCAAGTTCATACAGATGCAGAAAAATCATTTTATATATTTTGTCTGAAAATCAACTTTTATGAAGGATCACATAGAACCCTAGAATATCGCAACCTCAGAAAATAGTGTTAAACAACACTCTGGCCATACAGGCTCACTGATTCCAAATATATCCACTTAATCCATATGGACAGTAGACTGGCCCCGAGACACTAAGTCAACCGAGCTCCAGCAGTCTGACTGCCAGTGTGATTGGCCCCGAGACACTTGGTCAACCGAGCTCCAGCAATCACACCCAAACCACATCTCACATATCAATAATCATAATCAAATCAATATCCACAAATAGTTAGTAATAAAGCCTAAATACTATAGGCGTACCGGTACGTACTCGGTCCTAGTGCTGCCCACTAGGTAGCACGTTCTATTGATATCCTTCAGTAATAAATAATAAAACATTCATTCACAAATACATGATACATGAATTTAAATAAATCAACAATATAAACCATATATATACCGAAAATATACCAAACATAAACCAGGTATATTTTGAGTATATATACGTCAAATAAATTCAATCAAATCATGAATTAAACTAAAAATATATTTAAAAACATTTTAAATATATTTTATTAATAAAACATGTATATAATTTATTATATACCAAAAATATACCAAAAATATACTTGAATATAAATCATGTTATTTATGCATATTTAATCAAAATAAAACATGCATTTTCTAAATCATGCGTCCTAAGCATATATATATAATATAGTAACTCACCTAATGCGCTCCACGAGACAGGTCCGACGGGCCTGGTCCACTAACCCTCGGTCTCGGCGCAACTAAACAAGAAATAATTAATCGATATCAGAATAACCCTAACAGAAATCCTAGAATTAAATCTAGAGTATTCAACACAGAATCGAAAATTAGGGTTCGACTGGATATCACGTTTTACGAGAATTCTACCGGAAATCCGGCAGAACCTCCCCTGTAAAACAGACATCTCTCTACTCAAAAGAGTAGAGCCGACCCTGCAAAGAAAATACACTTCAAAAATAAACACCACAATCAATCACAACCCCTCGGTCGGACTCCAGACTACAATCTGTCGACCGGGGTCCACAAACACAGAAAATATATTCAAATATACCAAAAATATCCTTAAATCATAAAAATACATTTTATAAATAAAAATTACATAATTGACCTTGAAACACTATAAAAATCGATTAAAACTCATTTTATTTGAAAAACCGTATATTATATATATAATTGAAAATAATTCACGAAAAATAGTTTTAATTAGTTAAAAATACCAAATATTTTGTAGAAATCATTTTTATACCTTAAATAAATATTAAAACCAATTAAATTACATTTTTAGACAATTTAGGGTAAAATTACCAAAATACCCCTATATATATATATATACCTAAATTACTTCAAAAATTCACCAAAAATCATACAATTATCCAAAATTAATTTTCTCAACATATTTATCAATAATATCAATAATTAAACTCAATTTACCAATTAAATTCAAATAAAAACACAATTAACTTAATTTTACAAAATCACATAAACTTCAATAATTAAAAATAAATACTTAGAAATTCATAAAAATTCCAAATAAATTCCTATAATTCATTTCAACACCTAATTCAACCATAAACTCCAATTTCATAATTTAAATAATTAATTTCCGAAAATTCGAAAATAATATTAAAATATTCAAAAATACCCAAAAATCCAAACAATCTCCAAAAATTCTACAAAAATTCATACATGAAGATTAAACTACCAGGAACAACATTTGTGAAGGAAGTTTCCATGAATCATCCAAATTGAAGCTCAAAAAAATCGAAAACCAAAAGTGGCCGAAATATTCAACTCAAAACCTAAGCAATTCTAGACCGTTTTAGCTCAAACAAAAGCTAGAATAACACTCACCGGAGCTCAAGGAGAAGATAGAGACCGGCGGTGTCGAAAACGGTGGCCGGAGGAGGGAGAAACCACGGTGGCAAAAATGGTGGTCCGGCGGCACCCACGGGAGAAGAAAGAAGAAGAAGAAGAAAAAGAAAAAGAAAGAAAAGGAAAGAGAAAAGAAAAGAAAAAGAAAGAAAAAGGAAAAGAAAAAGAAAAAAAAAGAAAAAAGAAAAAAATAATAAATTTTAATAATTTAATAATAAATAAAATAATCAAATAATAATAAATAAATAATAAAATATTAGGGTAATAATAAACCCTAATTAAATAAATATACACACACAGGCTTTATTTATTAATTTAAAAATATGTATGAGTTCATGCAAACCCGTAAATACATTTAAAATAATTAATAATACATTGTTTACGTGAAAATTTCCCCGAAAATGAAAGTCCCGGGAAAATTTTACGTAAAATACTGAAAATAATAGACAGTAATTAAAATAGGTTTAAAATACATATCAACTCATAAAAATATCGTATAAAATACAAAAATCACTGACACTGCATATCCCGGTACAGTGTAAAAATATTTTTAAAATTACGGGATATTACAGACACATGGTGCATAAAGATGGTATTCAGGTTGATCCACAAAAGATTAAAGTAGTGTTTGAATGGCCCAAACTGATATCAGTTAGTGAGATTTAAAGTTTCCTAGGTTTGGCTAGGTACTATAAGATATTTGTGCAGGATTTCTTGAGAATTGTAGCACCTATGACTCACCTAACTCAGAAGAATATGAAGTTCGTGTGGTCAGATGCTTATGAGGATAGTTTTCAATTACTGAAGGAGAAGTTGACCACAACCCCAGTTTTGACTTTGCCAAATGGAGAAGATAAGCTCACTGTGTACTACGATGCTTCTAGAGTCAGCCTAGTTTGCGTGTTAATGTAGAATGGTAGGGTGATAACTTATGCTTCGAGGCAGTTGAAGAAGCATAAACAGAATTTCACAACCTAGAGATGGCTGTAGTGATTTTTACTTTTAAGATTTAGAGACTTTATTTGTATGGAGTGACTTTTGAGATTTTCACAGATCACAAGAGTTGGAAGTTCATTTTCCAGTAAAGAGATATGAACTTGAGGCAAAGAAGATGGTTGGGATTGCTAAAGGATTATGATTATAATATCCTATACCATCCAGGCAAAGATAATGTGGTAGCAAATGCCTTGAATAGAAAGTCCTCAAGTAGTCTTCCTCATATTATTATGGAGAGGAGACCTCTGATTTAAGAGTTGCACAAGTTAGTGGATCTAGGGTTAATGATGAAGATAAGCATATCAGGAGGACTGCTAGCTCAGTTAGATTAGTATTAAGAGATAGAATTAAGGCGACTCAGAGTTAAGATCCTATTTTGGTAGAGCTTGAGGAGAATGTTCATAAAGGAAAGTTCACTAATTTTATACTTGATGATGAAGGTGTTTTATGAATTAGTGAAAGATTATGCATCCCATATGTGGATAATTTAAGAGAAGACATCCTAGAAGAAGTGCATTCTATAGCTTACAGTGTACATCCAGATGTTACTAAGATGTACCACAACATCAAGGATTTGTACTGGTGGGATGGATTGAAGAAGGATGTAGCTAATTTTATCTCTAAGTGCTTGACTTGTTAGTAGATGAAAGTTGAGCATCAAAAGCCTTTAGGGAAGCTTCAGCCTCTTTCGATTCCTGAGTGGAAATGGGAGAGAATTGCTATGGATTTTGTGACAGGGTTACCTCATTCAAAGGATGAATACGATTCCATCTAGGTGATAGTGGACAAGTTAACCAAATTCTTACTAGTTAAAGCTACTTATTTTGTAGCCAAGTTGGCTAAGCTGTATGTTAAGCATATTGTGTACCTTTATAGAGTGCCTATTTCCATTTTATCTGATAGAGGTTTGGTGTTTACCTCTCAATTTTGGCAAAAGTTACAAGAATCAGTAGGCACCAGACTTAATTTTAGTATTGCTTTTCACCCTTAGACATATGGTCAATCTAAAAGGACGATCTAGACACTTAAGGATATATTGAGAATGTGTGTAATGGATCTTAGAGGTAGTTGGGATGATCATCTACCACTGGTAGAGCTTGCTTACAATAACAGCTACCATAGCAATATTAAAATGGCACCGTATGAAGCTTTGTACAAAAGGAAGTGTAGATCCCTTTGTGTTAGGATGAGATTGGAGAAAGAGAGTTGACTAGACCTGAGATTATCCAAGATGCAGCTGAGAAAGTTACTTCAATAAAAAAAAGATTAGAAATCGTAGGTAATAGATAGAAGAGCTATACGGATCCAAAACGCAAGGATGTGAAGTTTCAAGTTGGGGATTATGTATTTCTAAAGGTGTCACCGATGAAGGGTGTGATGAAATTTAGTAAGAAGGGGAAGTTAGCACCGAGATACATTGGACCTTTCGAGATTCTGGAGAGAGTGGGCATGGTTGCATATCGGTTGGCTTTGCCTCCGAATTTGTCTCAAGTGCATATAGTGTTCCATGTCTTGATGCTGAGGAGGTATATTTCAGACCCTTTGTACGTGTTGTAACCCTAGAGTGTGGAAGTGAATGAAGATATAACGTACGAGGAAGAGCCAGTTGCAATTGTGGATTATCAAGTTCGTCAGTTGTGTTCGAACCATATTTCAATGGTCAAGGTGTTATAAAGGAGCAACAACGTGGAGGAACACACATGGGAGACCAAGGCTAAGATGCACGTGATTTACCCTTACCTTTTTTCTCGATAAATTATTGTATCCAGTTCTTTTTATTTGAAATTCAAGGATGAATTTTTGTAAGGGGGAAAATTGTTATAACCCAAATTTTTATAAATTATTAAATTAATTTCTAGGATTTGTAGTATTAATAAATATTTTATTAAATTGTTATATTATATTTGTTTTGTGAAATTAAATTAAATTTAAGTGTTATTATTTATTTTATTATATTATAGTATTAATATTAAATTTAAATTTAAATCTTAAATTTATGGTTACATATTATCTATTATTATTATTATTTATGAATTTTGTAATGTAGTGTAATTTAATACATTTTGAATATCATGTGGTGAGTTTAAACAGAAAAGAGAATGTTTAAATTAAAGATATTATGTTATTATTATTATTATTTTATCCTTTTCTCCTTTTCAATAAAATATATATATATATATAAAAGAAATTTGTCCTTCCCCCTCTTCTCTTTCCTTTTCCCTTCCTTTCCCTCTTCTTCTTGTTTCTCTGCAAATTGCAGAAACAGCCCCTCCCCTGACACTGTTGAATCATACAACGCCACTATTGCTGCCACCACTTCTCCTCAACTCACCGCCACCACCTTTCCTTCTTCCTGTCGCTGTTTTCTCTTCCTCTTCCTTCTTTTCCTTTCGGTACCATAAGCTTCCAGAGGCCGCTGGTGATGTTTCCGGCTGTGGTTGGAGCTCACACCGATCTCATTTTAAAGCTAGTGTCGTGGGCTTCATTTTCCCTAAGATAATTTGCTCGATTAACTTCGAACTTAGCTTCAATTTTGGTTAATTGATTCTAGGGTTTTTAGTTTTCAATTGTTGATTTTATGTTCAATTGGTTTGATTCTTGTTAAATTGACTTTAGATTAGTTAAATTGAATTTGCAACATTTTCAAAAATGTATTTAAATTCGATTTTGGAGATAGTTGTGATTTAATCACTATTCCAAACTCAGTTATTGTTCACGAGTACTGTCCTCAGCTAGAAAATATATTTTATTTTTAATAAATTCTACTAATTCTTTTAAGCATATTTTATGAAGAAAGTTTATTGAAATTATGCACCAAATATTTATTATGAATTTTTGAATGTTTATATAAAAATTGGATTTTTGGAAAAATTAGTAAACTTTATATTTTAATTGAAATTATTATTAATTATTATGTTTTGGATAATTTTTTAGTAATAAATTGTATTAAAATACATTTTATGAATTATTTAATATTTTTAGCTAATTGATAATAATTTCTAGAAATATATTCGAATAATAGTTTTATTTATTATTTTTAAGATTAAATGAATTTTTAGTTATTTTTATTATATACTTGGGCAATTTAAATAATTATTTGTAATTTATGCTATTTGATTTTGAACATTTGAAAAATGGATTTTTATTAATATTATTTAATTATATTTGGAATTTTATTATTTATTTTGAAAATAAATATCTTTGATGCTTTTATTATTTAAATAAATTCAATTATGGTATTTTATGATTTCTATGAGTTTTGGTGAATTATTAGTATTTATTATTATTTTATTTATTTTGATTGGGCAATAATCGTAGTTTGAGGGCCTAACTCGAGAAGTTGAGCATTTTGTGTATCTGAAGTGTGTTTGTGTGCAGGATCGGTTCTACTTTTAGTAGAGAGACATCTATTTTACAAAGGAGATTTTATCGAATTTTTGCTAAAATTCTCATAAAACATAACATCGGGTCGATCCTGAGTTTTGAATTTTTGTTGACTCGTGTCATAGATTGAGTCATTCTTTAAAAATTCTAAAAGTATAAAAATTAGGATTTCTATTCTAATATATTATTATTATTATTTTCCTTAGTTGCTCCGCATGCTAGATCTATCGAACCGGGCCAGCCGAGTCAAGGTAGAGGAGCACACTTAAACTGTGAGTTATTATTATATGTATACATTGCATGTAGATTAATATTGTGAGCATTCATATATTTTTAATAAATATGAATTTAATTATGCTCTTTTCATTAAATCATATTTATTATTGTTAATATATATATATATATATATATATATATATATATATATATATATATATATATATATATATATATATATATATATATATATATATATATATATTTCCATATATATAATTGAGAATATTTATTTTTAATAATGTTTGCTGTCATATTTTATTATGAATTTTCATTAATTATTATGAAACAACATTTTTAGAGGATTGTTTTAGAACGTGCCACCTAGCGAGTCACACTCAGGCTGTTGTGCAATAGTACGCTAGAATTAGGCTTTGAACGTTGATATGGAAATTATGGTTGTTGTGAAATGATGCATAAAAGGGTGTGACTTTGAAACCTCGATTGACCTATAGGGTACTTGGGGCTAGTTAGCACCTGTCACGACCCAAAATAGGGGCCATGACCAGTGCTAGGGAATGAGAATTCTTTCGAATCCAAAACCCGTAGCAAGCCTTAAAATAAAATAAAACATGCAATAATAATAATAACATAATTAAAATAATCTGCATCGGAAATAAATCATAAATAAAATAAAATAATAATCCACCACGGGATTTAAATCAACAACTCATCTCATATATATAAATAAACTTTTAATACAAATCCAGTTCAAATATTTAAAGTACATAACTCATATAAATATAATACAACATTTTTTTTTCAATTTTTACAACTATTGAAGTGTCTAGTTTAATAAAAATAAAACTCAGGTGAGCAGTTTACATAATGAAGTCGGGGCAAAAGAAATCCGGTGTATGGGTTTGCTACTGAGGTATGAAGACGATGACTCTCCTGAAAAATAGTCAACGAAGGGGAGTCAGACCTCACTGAGTGAATTGCTATAATATATATACATGCATAACTAAATGGCAATGCACACAGTCAATAGAATATATATAATAAATATATATATAGACAATTACACACAGATGCAACAAAATCATTTTATACATTTTGTAAAAATCACTATTTATAAAGGATCAAATAGAACCCTAGAAAATCGCAACCTCCAAACAGTGTTAGACAACACTCTAGCCATACAGGCTCACTTATTCCAAATATATTCACTTGTTCCATTTGGACAGTAGACTAGCCTCGAGACACTAAGTCAACCAAGCTCCAGCAGTCTGACTGTTAGTGTGATTGGCCCCGAGACACTTGGTCAATCGAGCTCCAGCAATCACACTCCCGAATCATTTCTCACACATCAAATAATCAAATCCAATCAATATCCACAAATGGTTAGTAATATAGCCTAAATGCTATCGGCGTGCCGATACGTACTCGGTCCTAGTGCTGCCCACTAGGTAGCACGTTCTATTGATATCCTTCATTATATATAAAACATACATTCATAAATAAATGATGCATGAATTCGAAATAAATAACAACATAAACCATATATATACTAGAAATATACCAAAAATAAACCAGATATATTTCGAGTATATATATGTCAAATAAATCCAATATAATCGTAAAATAGACTAAATATATATTTAAAAACATTATAAATATAAATGTTTAATAAAGCATGCATATAATTTAAAATATACCAAAAATAAACTAAAAATAAACTTAAGTACTAATTAAATCATTTATGCATATTTAATCAAAATAAAACATATATTTCTAAAATCATGCACCCTAAAACATATATATATAAAATAGCAACTCACAATTTATTGCACTCCTTGAGATGGGTCCGACGGGCCTGGTCCACTAGGCCTCGGTCTCGGTGCAACTAAACAAACAAATAATGACACGAATCAGAATAAATCTAATAAAAGTTTTAAAGACTCGATCTAGAATACTAGACATAAAATTAGGATTAGAGTTTGACCGAACATCACGTTTTATGAGAATTCTACCAAAAATCTGGCAGAACCTCCCCTGTAAAATGGACATCTCTCTACTCAAAGAGTAGAGCTAGTCCTGTAAAGAAACACACTTCAAGAATACACAAATTCACAATCACAACCCCTCGGTCGGACTCCAAACTACAATTTACCGACCGAGGTCCACAATTCATAGAATGTTACAGAAATACCAAAAATACCCTTATATAATAAAAATACATTTTATAAATCCAAATTACTTAATTAACCCTAAAACACATTAAAAACCGATGAAAACTCATTTTATTAGAAAAATCATATATTATATATAATTTGAAAATAATTTACGAAAAATAGTTTTAATTAGTTAAAAATACTAAAAAATTTGTAAAAATCATTTTTATACCCTAAATAACTATTAAAACCAATTTAATTACATTTTTAGCCAATTTAGTGTAAAGTTACCAAAATACCCCTATATATACAAATTTACTAAAATAAATCCAAAAATTCACCAAAAATAATATAATTACTCAAAATTAATTTTCTCAACATATATTTCCATAATATCAATAAATATACTCAATTAATGTAATATCCCATGTTTTTAAAATATTTTTGCACTATACCGGGATATGCAGTGTTAATAATTTCTGTATATTATATGATATTTTTACGAGTTAATATGTATTTAAAATCTATTTTAATTACGGTGTATTATTTTCAGTGTTTTACGTAAAATTTTCCCGGGACTTGCATTTTTGGGAAAATTTTCACGTAAATAATTTACTATTAATTATTTTAAATATATTTTTAGACTTGCATGAACTCATGCGTATTTTTAAATTATTAAATAAAGCCTGTGTGTGTATATTTATTTAATTAGGGTTTATTATTACCCTAATATTTTATTAATTATTTATTTGTTTTATTGTTATTTAATTAATTTTATTCAGTATAAATTATTAAAATATTAGATTTTACGTGTGTGGTGTATATTTGATGTGTGTAATTTAATATTATTTTAATATATAGTATAAAGTATATATATATACATATATACATTAAAATTTATCAAATTACAAAAATTGGAAAATTACAAAACTGCCCCTGAGCCTTCTTCTTCCTCCCGCCCCTTCCCTTCGCCGTTCCGGTCGCTGCTACCGTTGTTTCTTCATCATGGGTGTGCCGTCCGGTGTGCCACCGCCTTCCCCAACCTTTTCCGCCGCCTGAGGTAGTCGTTTCCGACGCCTGGAAGTCGATTTTGGCCGGAGAAGCCGAAAATCGATCCATCGTCGTTCACGTCGATTTCGGCCACCGTTTTCGACACCGCCGGTCTCTTTCTTCTCCTTGAGGTCCGGTGAGTGTGATTATAGCTTTGGTTTGAGCTAAAATGGTTTAGATTTGCTTAGGTTTTGATTTTTTAATTTCGGTCACATTAGGGTTTTCGATTTTTTTGAGCTTTGAATTGGATGATTCATGAAAAATCCCTTCAAAAATTTTGTTCCTAGTAGCTCAATCTACATGTATGAATTTTTGTAAAATTTTTGGAGATTTTTTGGATTTTTGGGTATTTTTGAATATTTTAATATTATTTTCTAATTTTCGGAAATTAATTATTTAAATTATGAAATTGGAGTTTATGGTTGAATTAGGTGTTGAAATGAATTATAGGAATTTATTTGGAATTTTTATGAATTTCTAAGTATTTATTTTGAATTATTGAAGTTTATGGAATTTTGAGAAATTAGGGTTAATTGTGTTTTAAATTGAATTTAATTGGTTAATTGAGTTTAATTATTAATATTATTGATAAATATGTTGAGAAAATTAATTTTGGATAATTGTATAATTTTTGGTGAATTTTTGAAGTAATTTAAGTATATTTATATATATAGGGGTATTTTGGTAATTTTACCCTAAATTGTCTAAAAATGTAATTTGATTGGTTTTAATAGTTATTTAAGGTAGAAAAATGATTTATACAATTTATTTGGTATTTTTAACTAATTAAAACTATTTTTCGTGAATTATTTTCAATTATATGTATAGTATACGATTTTTCTAATAAAATGAGTTTTTTATCGATTTTTACAGTGTTTTAAGGTTAATTATGTAATTTCTACGTATAAAATGTAGTCCTGTGATTTAAGGATATTTTTGGTATATCTGGAATTATTCTGTGTTTGTGGACCCCGGTCGGTAGATTGTAGTCTGGAGTCCGACCGAGGGGTTGTGGATTGTGTTAAGCTTATTTTTTGAAGTGTGTTTCTTTGCAGGGTCGGCTCTACTCTTTTGAGTAGAGAGATATCCGTTTTACAGGGGAGGTTCTGTCGAATTTTTGGTAGGATTCTCGTAAAATGTGATATCCAGTCGAACCCTAATTTCCGATTCTGTGTTTAATACTCTAGATTGAAAGAATTCCCGTTCCCTAGCGCCGGTCATGGCCCCTGTTTTGGGTCATGACAAAGTTGGTATCAGAGCGGAGTTCTGTGTCAGGGCTTAGTTATGTGAGTTGTGGCCCTAGTTTTAAAGTTGTGTTTTCTGTTGAACTACTGTAGTGTATTAGGTTCGAGTATGTCTTGATAAGTATTCCTTGCTGTAGTTTTCAGCGTTATTCCTCCGTTGTCTATTTTGTCTGAATTTTTTCGTGTGTCTTTTCAGAATGAGGAGGCGAGCGCGTGTCGCTCCACCGGTCGTTGAGGCCGAGGATGATGAGTCTTTTCAGGATGAGGTTTTACCTCCTGAGCAGCCAGTTAGATGTAGAGGTCGTGGCAGAGGTAGACCTCGAGGAGCGGCAGGTCGCCGTAGGCAGAGAGAGTTACAGGATAAGGAGCCTGTTGAGCCTGAGTTTGATGTTCCTGTTCCTCCAGTTATTCACCATGTTCAGCCTGCCTATCAACAGGGTATGTCTGACCCTGAGGCAGCTTTGTTCTATGCCCGAGTTGGCAGGATTGCTTTTGATGGTACTTCCGATCTGTTAGATTTTTTGCATGCGATTGAGACTAGGACTCGGACTGCTCATACCGAGTACCAGCGGATCATGATCGTCGAGTTGTCTGTCGAGGGACCAACTCTAGATTGGTTCATTCAGATGATCCAGCCCTATATGATGACGATGACGTGGGCTCAGTTTCGAGAGCGGTTTATGAGGAGATTTTATCCAGAGCCTCTTCGTTTGAGTTATCATCTTCGATTGACTAGTATTTCTCGTGGAGATCGATCTATAGAGGAGTATACCCGAGAGTTCCTTCGTCTGGGTAGATATGCTGAGGATCTGATGCGAGATCAGTATTTCACTGTTACTACATATATTACTGGTTTGGGTTCAACTTTTGCTGGTATGCCTACAACAGGCCTTACTCTTGAGTCTGTGATTGAGTTGGCTAAGGAGATTGAGCTGAGACTAGTTAGGCAGAGAGCGATGCCTGATTATTACCAGCTAGGAGTCCAGTCGAGTGGATTGCAGGCTACTCCGTACTCTAGTTTTCATGTTGGTTCGAGTAGTCAGCAGCGAGGTCTGACTCAGCAGAGTCAGAGACAGCAGCTGCGTGTGCATCGGTGCAGTAGACATGGCCGTGGAGATCAGCGTAGATCATTCAGATTTGGGTCAGGTGCTTCGAGCAGCAGCAGTGGTCGTAGTTCTGGATCAGCGGCCAGTGTTTGTCAGACTTGTGGTAGAGTCCATCAGGGACCGTGTTATCTGACACCACTGACATGCTTCAGATGCGGGCAGATAGGACATTTTGCTAGATCGTGTCCTTATTCCGGATATCAGCAGCAGCAGATTCCGCGATTCCCACAGCAGTCAATTGCTAGTGCAACACCCATGCCATTTCAGTTGCCACCCAGCCCAGGATCAGAGTTCCACTCAGTTTGTTCCACAGCAGAGTCGTGGTAGAGGTACTAGAGGAGGTGCCAGAGGTGTTGGCCAGGCTTCTACCAGTCAGCAGGGAGGTCGAGGTCAGGCCAGAGTTTTCCATCTCACTCAACAGGATGCTCAGGCATCTAATGCAGTCGTGGTAGGTATTGTTTCTGTTTGTTATCTGGATGCTTGGGTTTTGTTTGATCCGGGTGCCACGCATTCATTTGTTTCTCCCATTTTTGCTTCTAAATCTTATTGGCAAGCTTCGAGGATGGCTTCTCCTTTGTCTGTTGCCACTCCTCTGAGTGATTCCTTGGACACCGATATTGTTCTTTCTGGTTGTCCAGTTCTCGTGGGAGATAGAGAACTACCCGCTGATTTGATTTTATTGGATGTGATGGAGTTTGATGTTATTTTGGGAATGGATTGGTTATCTCAGCACTATGCCGTGGTAGATTGCAGGAATAAGGAGGTGACTTTTAGAATTCCTGGTGAAGAAGATTTTAAGTTTGTGGGTGATAGGAGTTCAGCACCTCAGAATCTTATTTCTGCTATTACAGCTAGGAAGTTGTTGAGGAAAGGTTGTCAGGGATATTTGGCATTGGTTAGGGATACGTCAGTGGAGAAGTTGTCACTCACAGATGTTCCGGTTGCTTGTGAGTTTCCTGATGTTTTTCCCGAGGAGTTGCCAGGTTTACCACCTCACAGAGAGATTGAGTTTTGTATAGATGTGGTACCAGGTACTACTCTTATATCTATGCCACCCTATCGTATGGCTCTTGCAGAATTGAGAGAGCTGAAGGAGCAGTTGCAAGAGTTGTTGGATAAAGGTTTTATTAGACCTAGTGTTTCTCCTTGGGGTGCACTAGTCCTATTTGTGAAGAAGAAGGATGGTACCCTGAGACTGTGCATTGACTACAAAGAGTTGAATAAGGTGACAGTGAAGAACAAGTATCCTCTCCCGAGGATAGATGACTTGTTTGATCAGTTACAGGGTGCACAGTTCTTTTCTAAGGTTGACTTGAGGTCGAGTTATCATCAACTGCGTATCAGTGAAGCTGATATTCCTAAGACAGCGTTCCACACTCAATATGGCCATTATGAGTTTCTGGTGATGTCTTTTGGTTTGACTAATGCACCAGCAGCTTTTATGGACTTGATGAACAGGGTATTCAGACCGTATGTGGATCAGTTTGTAGTAGTCTTCATTGATGATATACTGGTATATTCGAGGAGTATGGAAGAGCATGTATATCACTTGAGGATTATACTACAGACACTGAGAGATCATCAGCTTTATGCTAAATTCTCGAAGTGTGATTTCTGGATGGAGAGTGTTTCTTTTCTTGGACACGTAGTGTCTAAAGAAGGTATTCAGGTTGATCCACAGAAGATTGAGGCAGTATCTGAATGGCCTAGACCTACTTCTATTACAGAGATTCGGAGTTTTCTGGGTTTAGCTGGGTATTATAGGCGGTTTGTGCAGGATTTTTCCAGGATTGCAGCCCCTATGACTCGCTTAACTCAGAAGAATATTAGATTCGAGTGGTCAGAAGCTTGTGAGAATAGTTTTCAATTATTGAAGGAGAAGTTGACCACAGCGCCAGTATTAGCTTTGCCTAATAGTGTGGATAAGTTCACAGTTTACTGTGATGCTTCTAGAATTGGTCTTGGTTGTGTGTTGATGCAGAATGGAAGGGTGATAGCCTATGCTTCGAGGCAGTTGAAGAAGCATGAGCAGAACTATCCTACACATGATTTAGAAATGGCTGCAGTGATCTTTGGTTTGAAGATTTGGAGACATTATCTGTACGGGGTGACTTGTGAGATATTTACTGATCACAAGAGCCTTAAGTACATTTTCCAGCAGAGAGATTTGAATATGAGGCAGAGGAGATGGTTGGAATTGTTGAAGGATTATGATTGCGAGATTCTTTACCATCCGGGTAAAGCTAATGTGGTAGCAGATGCCTTGAGTAGGAAGTCCTCAGGTAGTCTTGCTCACATTGGTGTTGAGAGGAGACCATTGATCCAGGAATTGCATCTGCTAGTGGATTAAGGTCTGATGATGAAGATCAGTAGATCAGGTGGACTGCTAGCTCAGTTTAAAGTGCGATCTGTACTGAGGGATAGGATTAAAGCAGCTCAGAGCCGAGATCCTATTCTGGAAGAGCTTGTAGAGAATGTCAGAGCAGGGAAGTTCACTGATTTCACACTCGATGATGATGGTGTGTTGTGGATCAATGGTAGATTGTGTGTTCCTGATGTGGATGACTTGAGAGAGGAGATTTTAGAGGAAGCACATTCTACAGCCTACAACATTCATCCGGGCGTTACTAAGATGTACCACAGTATCAGAGATTTATACTGGTGGGATGGATTGAAGAAGGACGTCGCTGATTATGTTGCGAAGTGCTTGACTGTGTCAGCAAGTGAAAGTCGAACATCAGAAGCCTTCTGGGAAGCTTCAACCTCTTCCTATTCCCGAGTGGAAGTGGGAAAGGATAGCTATGGATTTTGTGGTAGGTTTACCTCGTTCAAAGGATGGATACGATTCCATCTGGGTGATTGTAAACAGGTTGACGAAGTCTGCACATTTCTTGCCTGTGAAAGCCACATATTCAGTTGCTAGATTGGCGAAGTTGTATGTGAAGCATATTGTGTGCCTTCATGGAGTACCTGTGTCCATTGTGTCAGATAGAGGTTCGGTGTTTACTTCTCGTTTTTGGCAGAATTTGTAGGAAGCGATGGGCACTAGGTTGGATTTCAGTACTGCTTTTCATCCTCAGACAGATGGGTCAGTCTGAGAGGACGATCCAGACACTGGAAGATATGTTGAGGATGTGTGTCTTGGATTTGGGAGGTAGCTGGGATGATCATTTGCCACTTGTTGAGTTTGCATATAATAATAGCTACCATAGCAGTATTGGCATGGCACCGTATGAGGCATTGTATGGAAGGAAGTGTAGATCCCCCGTTGTGTTGGGATGAGATTGGTGAGAGAGCTTTGACTGGACCAGAGATGGTTCAGGATGCTACAGAGAAATTCACCGTGATCAAGCGCAGATTAGAGACCACAGTTAGTAGACAGAAGAGTTATGCGGATCCTAGGTGCAGAGATGTGGAGTTTCAGGTTGGAGATTTTATTTTTCTGAAAGTATCTCCGATGAAGGGTGTGATGAGATTTGGCAGGAAGGGTAAGTTAGCACCGAGATACATTGGACCGTTTGAGATTCTGGAGAGAGTTGGCACTGTTGCATATCGGTTGGATTTGCCTCCGAGTATGTCACAAGTGCATCCAGTATTTCATATCTCGATGTTGAGGAAGTATATCTCAGACCCTTCACCACGTGTTTGCAACCTGACAGTGTGGAAGTAAGTGAAGATTTGACGTTTGTGGAAGAACCTGTGGCGATCGTTGATTATCAAGTTCGACAGTTGCGATCGAAGCAGATTCCGATGGTCAAGGTTCTGTGGCGTAACGACAGAGTTGAAGAGCATAAGTGGGAGACTGAAGCTGAGATGCGAGCTTCTTACCCGTATCTCTTTCCTTCTTGATCTTGTTTTCTGGAATTCGGGGACGAATTCTTGTAAGGGGGGAAGACTGTAATATCCCGTGTTTTTAAAATATTTTTGCACTGTACCGGGATATGCAGTGTTAATAATTTCTGTATATTATATGATATTTTTACGAGTTAATATGTATTTAAAATCTATTTTAATTACGGTGTATTATTTTCAGTGTTTTACGTAAAATTTTTTCCAGGACTTGCATTTTCGGGGAAATTTTCACGTAAATAATTTATTATTAATTATTTTAAATATATTTTCGGACTTGCATGAACTCATGCGTATTTTTAAATTATTAAATAAAGCCTGTGTGTGTATATTTATTTAATTAGGGTTTATTATTACCCTAACATTTTATTAATTATTTATTTGTTTTATTGTTATTTTAATTAATTTTATTCAGTATAAATTATTAAAATATTAGATTTTACGTGTGTGGTGTATATTTGATGTGTGTAATTTAATATTATTTTAATATATAGTATAAAGTATATATATATACATATATACATTAAAATTTGTCAAATTACAAAAGATTGGAAAATTACAAAACTGCCCCCGAGCCTTCTTCTTCCTCCCGCCCCTTCCCTTCGCCGTTCCGGTCGTTGCTACCGTCGTTTCTTCACCGTGGGTGTGCCGTCCGGTGTGCCACCCGCCTTCCCCAACCTTTTCCGCCGCCTGAGGTAGCCGTTTCCGGCGCCTGGAAGTCGATTTTAGCCGGAGAAGCCGAAAATCGATCCATCGTCGTTCACGTCGATTCCGACCACCGTTTTTGACACCGCCGGTCTGTTTCTTCTCCTTGAGGTCCGGTGAGTGTGATTCTAGCTTTGGTTTGAGCTAAAATGGTTTAGATTTGCTTAGGTTTCGATTTTTCAATTTCGGTCACATTAGGGTTTTCGATTTTTTTGAGCTTCTAATTGGATGATTCATGAAAAATCCCTTCACAAATATTGTTCCTAGTAGCTCAATCTACATGTATGAATTTTTGTAGAATTTTTGGAGATTGTTTGGATTTTTGGGTATTTTTGAATATTTTAATATTATTTTCTAATTTTCGGAAATTAATTATTTAAATTATGAAATTGGAGTTTATGGTTGAATTAGGTGTTGAAATGAATTATAGGAATTTATTTGGAATTTTTATGAATTTCTAAGTATTTATTTTGAATTATTGAAGTTTATGGAATTTTGAGAAATTAGGGTTAATTGTGTTTTAAATTGAATTTAATTGGTTAATTGAGTTTAATTATTAATATTATTGATAAATATGTTGAGAAAATTAATTTTGGATAATTGTATAATTTTTGGTGAATTTTTGAAGTAATTTAAGTATATTTATATATATAGGGGTATTTTGGTAATTTTACCCTAAATTGTCTAAAAATGTAATTTAATTGGTTTTAATAGTTATTTAAGGTATAAAAATGATTTCTAAAATTTATTTGGTATTTTTAACTAATTAAAACTATTTTTCGTGAATTATTTTCAATTATATGTATAGTATACGATTTTTCTAATAAAATGAGTTTTTATCGATTTTTATAGTGTTTTAAGGTTAATTATGTAATTTCTACGTATAAAATGTAGTCCTGTGATTTAAGGATATTTTTGGTATATCTGGAATTATTCTGTGTTTGTGAACCCCGGTCGGTAGATTGTAGTTTGGAGTCCGACCGAGGGGTTGTGGATTGTGTTAAGCTTATTTTTCGAAGTGTGTTTCTTTGCAGGGTCGGCTCTACTCTTTTGAGTAGAGAGATGTCCGTTTTACAGGGGAGGTTCTGTCGAATTTTCGGTAGGATTCTCGTAAAACGTGATATCCAGTCGAATCCTAATTTCCGATTCTGTGTTTAATACTGTAGATTGAATTCTAGGATTTCTGTTAGGGTTTATTCTAATGTCGGTTATTTATTTCTTGTTTAGTTGCGCCGAGACCGAGGGCTAGTGGACCAGGCCCGTCGGACCTGTCTCGTGGAGCGCATTAGGTGAGTTATTATACTATATATATATGCTTAGGATGCATGATTTAGAAATGCATGTTTTATGTTGATTAAATATGCATAAATAAATTGATTATTTCTTAAGTTTATATTAAGTATATTGTTGGTTTATTTTTGGTATATGATAAATTATATACATGTTTTGTTAATAAAATATATTTAAAATGTTTTTAAATATATTTTTAGTTTAATTTATGATTTGATTGGATTTATTTGACATATATATACTCGAAATATACCTGGTTTACGTTTGGTATATTTCTGGTATATATATGGATTATATTGTTATTTCATTTATATTCATGCATCATTTATTTTTGTGAATGAATGTTTTACATTATTAATGATGAAGGATATCAATAGAACGTGCTACCTAGTGGGTAGCACTAAGACCGAGTACGTACCGGTACGCCTATAGTATTTAGGCTATAATACTAACTTATTTGTGGATATTGATTGAATATGATTATCGATATGTGAGATGTGGTTTGGAGGTGTGATTGCTGGAGCTCGGTTGACCAAGTGTCTCGGGGCCAATCACACTGGCAGTCAGACTGCTGGAGCTCGGTTGACTTAGTGTCTCGGGGCCAGTCTACTGTCTAAATGGATTAAGTGGATATATTTGGATTAAGTGAGCCTGTATGGCTAGAGTGTTGTTTAACACTATTTTCTGAGGTTGCGTTATTCTAGGGTTTTATGTGATCCTTCATAAAAGATGATTTTCAGATAAAATATATAAAAATGATTTTATTGCATCTGTGTGTAATTGCCTGTATATATACATATTATATAAACTGTTGACTGTATGCATTATCACTTAGTGTGTATGTATATATATTATAGTAATTCACTCAGTGAGGTCTGACTCCCCTCCGTTGACTATTTTTCAGGAGAGTCAACTTCTTCAGACCTCAGTAACAGGTCAATACGTCGGATTTCTTCCGCCCCGGCTTCTTTATGTAAATTATCTACTTGAGTCTTATTTATTTTATCTAGACACTGCAGTAGTGGTGAATTAAAGTATTGGATTTCATGTATTTTATTTTAAAGTGATGTATTATTGAAACTGGATTTGTATTAAGAGATTATGTATCTATGAGATGAGATTTTGATTTAAATCCAGTTGATGTGAATAATATTATGATATTATGATTTTTATTTCCGCTGCATATATTTATAATATTGTTATTGTTGTTATTGCATTGTTTATTTTATTTTATTTTTAGGCTTGCTACGGGTTCCGGATTCGAAAGAATTCCCGTTCCCTAGCGTCGGTCATGGCCCCTGTTTTGGGTCGTGACAATTAACCAATTAATTTCAATTAAACACATAATTAACCCTATTTTTTCAAAATTACATAAACTAAATAAATTCAAAATAAATACATAAAAATTCACAAAAATTACAAATAAATTTATATAATTCATTTCAACACCTAAAATCACCATAAAACACAATTTCATAATTTAATTAATTAATTTTTGAAAATTAGAAAATATTAATAAAATAATCAAAAATACCCAAAAATCAAAATAAATTCCAAAAATTCTAAAAAAATTAAAGATTATATATTGAGCTACAAGGATCAAATTTTGTGAAGGAAGTTTTCATGAATCATACAAATTGAAGCTAAAAAAATTCAAGAACCCTAATAGGCTGAAATTGAAAAAATTAAAACCTAGGGAAATCTAGACCATTTTAAGTGAAACAAAGCTTGGAATCACACTCACTGGAGCTCAAGGAGAAGATAGAGATCGGCGGTGTGAAAAATGGTGGCCGGAATCACTACGATCGGCGTTAATGGTGGTTTTGGGTTTCCTTGAGAAAAACCGACCAGAACTCATCGGAAATGGAAGCTAAGGGTGGCGGGATGGGCTGGAGGAGGAGGAGGACGGATGAGAGGCACACCGACGATGAGAAAATGGCATGACAGGCGGTGGTGATGGTGATAGTCGATTGGGGAAGAAGAGGGAGGAGTCGATTTAGTAATTTATACATTAATATAATAATTTTATATTCAAAAAAAATTCTACACCACATAATTTTCAAATAATTAATTAATATATATACATATACATATGTTAATTAAATAACAACTATATATAATATATACATACATTATTAAAATAATTACTAAACCCTAAATTATTAAATATATGAATATATGCATGTATATGTATGTATTTTAATACGACCATTAAAATAGTGCATGGGCTCATGCAAATGCGTAAATCTATTTAAAATAATTAAGATTAAATTATTTACGTGTCAATTTCCCTGAAAATAAAATTTTCGAAAAAATTTTACGTAAAATACTTAAAATAATATAAAACAATTAAAATTAATTTAAAAAAAATAACAAACTCATAAAAATATCATAATTATATACAAAATTATTAACACTGCATATTCCAATACAGTATAAAAATATTTAAAAATTCAGGATATTATAGCACTAATAGTGGAACTGCAGATTTTTGGTTGACCCTTTGTGTACTTGGTGCCAGTTCATTGTCAAAAGTTGGATAAAAGAATATTTTGGAGATATGGAAAGCATGTTGGCTAAGTAAATATAGTGATCGAGGTTGCGAAAATTTAGGGATTTTGCTCCTATCCTCCACCCAAAATTCTTTTGCATTTATTCTTATAATACAAATGGATTTTTAGCATTTATATGAAATGCATGTATGTATTAAATAAATATATATATTATTATATTGATGCTTGAGTGTATATGTCTTTAGGTTGCATGTATATATATAATAATAATTCACTCGGTGAGATCTGACCCCTCTCAATATTTTTTTCAGGATCTTCTACTTTAGACCTCCCTATTAGACCTATTCATTGAACTTTTTCCTCCCTAGCCAACTTATGTACATATTCAACCGTCACTTCTCTTGTATTTTAGTAAACGCTACAGTAGTAGTGCTTTTTGTTGTAGTATTTGTATTGTATTAGATAGTGATTATGTATTTAAAGAGTTGTATGAATATATTTTATTATGTTATGATATGGATATTTCTTTTATTAATTAAAGTTTTAATTCTGAGGTATTTTGTGTTATGTTTGTGTCACGAACCAAAACATGGGCCATGACCGGCGCTAGGGAACGGGAATTCTTTCGAATCCGGAACCCGTAGTGTAATATCCCGAATTTTTAAATATTTTTATACTGCATCGGGATATGCAGTGTTAATAATTTTTGTATATATATTTATGATATTTTATGAGTTTGTTGTTTGTTTAAAGCTAATTTTAATTATTTTATATTATTTTAAGTACTTTATGTAAAATTTTCCCGAAAATTATATTTTTGGGAAAATTGACACGTAAATAAATTAATACTATTTATTTTGACTAGTTTTATGAATTTGCATGAGCTCATATATAATTTTAAAGTGCTAAAATAAAATGTATATATGTGTATTTATTTAAATTAATTAGAGTTTAATTAATTTCCTTAATTTTATTATTTAATTTTTGTATTAATTAATTTTAAGTTTATAAATTATTAAACATATTAAAATATGTGTGTGGTGTATATTTAATGTGTGTGAAATTTTATATTATCATAATATATAGTGTAAATATATATATATATACATAATTTTTTTATCAAAAAATCAAAACTTCCATTTATTTACAGTTTTGTCCCTCCTTCATCTTCTTCCTCCCAAAACGTTTTCTTCCATTTCCAGCCACTTTCAAGCTGGTTTTCTTCCTGTTACTATGCCTCTCAGCCTTCCTCTTCCACCTCCAACCATTTCCACCACCTAAAACACTCTTTTCCGGTGAGTTTTGGCTGGATTTTCTTCAAAGAGCCAAAAATCAACTTAACTCCGACCAAGCACTTTCCGGCCACCAAATTTGATGCCGTTGGTCTCTATCTTCTTTTGAGATCTGGTGAGTGTGATTCCAAGCTTTTTTTCACTTGATTTGGTCTAGAATTGCTTAGGTTTCAATTTCTTCAAATCAGCCATTTTGGGTTTCGAATTTTTTTTAGCTTCAATTTGATTGATTCATGAAAACTTCCTTCACCAACTTTGGTCCTGGAATCTTAATCTACATGCTATAATTTTTTTAGAATTTTTGGAATTTATTTTAATTTTTGTAAATTTTTGATTATTTTATTATTATTTTCTAATTTTCGAAAATTAATTAATTAAATTATGAAATTGTGTTTTATGGTGATTATAGGAGTTGAAATGAATTATAGAAATTTATTTGTAATTTTTGTGAATTTTTATGTATTTATTTGGAATTTATTAAGTTTAGGTAATTTTGAAAAATAGGGTTAATTATGTGTTTAATTGAAATAAATTGGTAAATGGAGTATATTTATTGATATTATTGAATTATATGTTGAGAAATTAATTTTTGAGTAATTATATAATTTTTGGTGAATTTTTGAACATTTATAGTGAATATATATATATATAGGGGTATTTTGGTAATTTTACACTAAATTGGTTAAAAATGTAATTAAATTGGTTTTAATAGTTATTTAGGGTATAAAAATGATTTCTGCAAATTTTTAGTATTTTTAACTAATTAAAACTATTTTTCGTAAATTATTTTCAAATTATATATAATATACTATTTTTCTAAATAAATGGGTTTTTATTCATTTTTAGTATGTTTTAGGGTTAATTACGTAATTTGGATTTATAAAATGTATTTTTATTATATAAGGGCATTTTCGGTATTTTATAAATATTCTGTGAATTGTGAACCTTGGTCGATGAATTATAGTGTGGAGTCCGACCGAGGAATTTTGATTGTAATCCTGTGTTTATTCCGAAGTGTATTTCTTTGCAGGACCGGCTCTACTCTTTGAGTAGAGAGATGTCCGTTTTACAGGGGAGGTTCTGTCGGATTTTCGATAGAATTCTCGTAAAACGTGATGTCCGATCAAATTCCTATTCTAAAGCTGTGTCTAAAATTCTAGATCGAGTTTTTAGAATTTTTGTTAAATTTATTCTGATTTCATGTTGTCATTTGTTGTCTAGCTGCGCCGAGACCGAGGCCTAACGGATCAGGCCCGCCGAGTTTGTCTTGTGGAGCGCTAACAAGTGAGTTATTATACTATATATATATGCACTGCATATAGGGTGCATTATTTAGAATTTTTCATTTTCATTGTATGTTTTAAAAAAATGATTTAAATTATAATATTTTTAGTATATGTAGGGTTGCATTCTTATATATATGCATATTAAATAATTATGCATGTTAGTTTGATATATGCACATTAAACAATTAGGTTTAGGTTTAATACATTTGAGTAATATACACATGTTTTAAAATGTACACTTAGACATAATTATTTTATTAAATGATTAGTATACTTTAGGTATAGTTTCAGTAGATTTTAGGTTTATTCTTAAATAATTGCATGTTAAATTATAAACCTACACTTAAATTATTTTTAAGTTTATTTTTGGTATATTTTTTATTTATTTCCGAATAAATAAATGTTTTATTATTAAATTAAACCTAACACATTAGTGGTATATTTAGGGTTTATTTTTGATATATGCATACTAGATAATTAGGTTTATTTTTAGTATATTTGTGAATATATGTTAAACACAAACACGTATTTAAATGAATATTTATACATAAATGGTTTATTAAATGATTTGAGTACTTAGGGTATATCTTTTGCATATTTGAGTATATTTTTAAGATAATGCATGTTATATTATTGTTACTCATTTAAATTGTTTTTAACTATATTAATGATTTATCTTTAGTTTATTTCATATTTTATTTGACTATATATATATATATATACCAACTCAACGGGGATCTACACTTCCTTCCATATAACGCCTCGTACGGTGCCATGCCAATACTGCTATGGTAGCTGTTATTATATGCAAACTCAACGAGTGGCAAATGATCATCCCAGCTACCTCCCAAATCCAAGACACACATCCTCAACATATCTTCCAGTGTCTGGATCATCCTCTCAGATTGGCCATCTGTCTGAGGATGAAAAGCAGTACTAAAATCCAACCTAGTGCCCATCACTTCCTGCAACTTCTGCCAAAAATGAGAAGTAAACATCGAACCTCTATCTGTCACAATGGACACAGGTACTCCATGGAGGCACACGATATGCTTCACGTACAACTTCGCCAATCTAGCAACTGAATAGGTGGCTTTCACAGGCAAGAAATGTGCAGACTTCGTCAATCTGTCTACAATCACCCAGATGGAATCGTATCCATCCTTCAAATGAGGTAAACCGACCATAAAATCCATAGCTATCCTTTCCCACTTCCACTCGGGAATAGGAAGAGGCTGAAGCTTCCCAGAAGGCTTCTGATGTTCGGCTTTCACTTGCTGACACGTCAAGCACTTAGCAACATAATCAGCGACATCTTTCTTCAATCCATCCCACCAGTATAAATCTCTAATACTGTGGTACATCTTAGTAATACCTGGATGAACGCTGTAAGCTATAGAGTGTGCTTCCTCTAAAATCTCCTCTCTCAAGTCATCCACATCAGGAACACATAATCTACCACTGATCCACAACACACCATCATCATCAAGTGTGAAATCAGTGAACTTCCCTGCTTTGACATTCTCTGTAAGCTCTTCCAGAATGGGATCTCGGCTCTGAGCTGCTTTAATCCTATCCCTCAGTACAGATAGTACTTTAAACTGAGCTAGCAGTCTACTTGATCTACTAAGCTTCATCATCAGACTTTGATCCACCATCAGATGCAACTCTTGGATCAATGGTCTCCTCTCAACACCGATGTGAGCAAGACTACCTGAGGACTTCCTACTCAAGGCATCTGCTACCACATTAGCTTTACCCGGATGATATAAGATCTCGCAATCATAATCCTTCAACAGTTCCAACCATTTTCTCTGCCTCAAATTCAGATCTCGCTGCTGAAAAATGTACTTAAGGCTCTTGTGATCAGTAAATATCTCACAAGTCACCCCGTACAGATAATGTCTTCAAATCTTCAAAGCAAAGATAACTGCAGCCATCTCAAGATCATGTGTAGGATAGTTCTGCTCATGCTTCTTTAACTACCTCGAAGCATAGGCTATCACCCTTCCATTCTGCATCAACACACAACCAAGACCAATTCTAGAAGCATCACAGTAAACTGTGAACTTATCCACACTATTAGGCAAAGCTAATACTGGCGCTGTGGTCAACTTCTCCTTCAACAATTGAAAACTATTCCCACAAGCTTCTGACCACTCGAATCTAACATTCTTCTGAGTCAAGCGAGTTATAGGGGCTGCTATCCTGGAAAAATCCTGCACAAACCGCCTATAATACCCGGCTAAACCTAGAAAACTTCGAATCTCTGTAACAGAAGTCGGTCTAGGCCACTCAGACACTGCCTCAATCTTCTATGGATCAACCTAAATACCTTCTTTAGACACTACATGTCCAAGAAAAGAAACACTCTCCATCCAGAAATCACACTTCGAGAATTTAGCATAAAGCTGATGATCTCTCAGTGTCTGTAGTACAATCCTCAAATGATATACATGCTCCTCCATACTCCTTGAATATACCAGTATATCATCGATGAAGACTACCACAAACTGATCCACATACGGTCTGAATACCCTGTTCATCAGGTCCATAAAAGCTGCTGGTGCATTAGTCAAACCAAAAGACATCACTAGAAACTCATAATGACCATATCGAGTGCGGAACACTGTCTTAGGAATATCAGCTTCACTAATCCGCAACTGATGATAACCCGACCTCAAGTCAACCTTAGAAAAGAACTGTGCACCCTGTAGCTGGTCAAACAAATCATCTATCCTCAAGAGAGGATACTTGTTCTTCACTGTCACCTTATTCAGTTCTCTGTAGTCAATGCACAGTCTCAGGGTACCATCCTTCTTCTTCACAAACAAGACTGGTGCACCCCAAGGAGAAACACTAGGTCTGATGAAACCTTTATCCAATAACTCTTGCAATTGTTCCTTCAACTCTTTCAACTCTGTAGGAGCCATACGATAGGGTGGCATAGATATAGGAGTAGTACCTGGTACCACATCTATACAGAACTCAATCTCTTTGTGAGGTGGTAAACCTGGCAACTCCTCGGGAAAAACATCAGGAAACTCACAAGCAACAGGAACATCTGTGAGTGACAACTTCTCCACTGACGTATCCTTGACCAATGCCAAATATCCCTGACAACCCTTCTTCAATAACTTCCTAGCCGTAATAGCAAAAATAAGATTCTGAGGTGCTGAACTCCTATCACCCACAAACTTAAATTCTACTTCACCAGGAATTCTAAAAGTCACCTCCTTATTCCTGCAATCTACCACGGCGAAGTGCTGAGATAACCAATCCATTCCCAAAATGACATCAAACTCCATCACATCCAACAAAATCAAATCAGCGGGTAATTCTCTATCTCCCACGAGAACTGGACAACCAGAAAGAACAATATCGGTGTCCAAGGAATCACTCAGAGGAGTGGCAATGGACAAAGGAAAAGCCATCCTCGAAGCTTGCCAACAAGATTTGGAAGTAAAAACAGGAGAAATGAACGAATGTGTGGCACTTGGATCAAACAAAATCCAAGCATCCAGGTAACAAATAGAAATAATACCTGCCACGACTGCATTAGATGCCTGAGCATCCTGCTGAGTGAGATGGAAGACTCTGGCCTGACCTCGACCTCCCTGCTGGCTAGTAGAAGCCTGGCCAACACCTCTGGCACCTCCTCTAGTACCTCTACCACAACTCTGCTATGGAACAAATTGAGTGAAACTCTGATGCTGAGCTGGGGGTAACTGAAATGGCACGGGTGCAGCACTAGCAATCGACTGCTATGGGAATCGCGGAATCTGCTGCTGCTGATACCCGAAATAAGGACACGATCTGGCAAAATGTCCTATCTGCCCGCATCTGAAGCATGTCAGTGGTGTCAGATAACACGGTCCCTGATGGACTTTACCATAAGTCTGGCAAACACTTGTCACGACCCAAAATAGGGGCCATGACTGGCGCTAGGGAACGAGAATTCTTTTGAATCCGGAACCCGTAGCAAGCCTAAAAATAAAATAAACATGCATAGTAATAACAATATATAATGCAGCGAAAAATAAAAATCATAAATATCACAATAGTATATACACCAACTGGATTTAAATCAAATCTCATCTCATAGATATATAAATCTTTTAATACAAATCCAGTTCACATAATACAATATCTCACATAAATAAAATACATAAAATCCCATATTTTAATTCACAACTACTGCAGTGTCTAGATTATAAAAATAAGACTCAAGTAAATAATTTACACAAAGAAGCCGGGACGGAAGAAATCCGGCGTATCGACCTGCTACTGAGGTTTGAAGATGTTGACACTCCTGAAAAATAGTCAACGGAGGGGAGTCAGACCTCACTGAGTGAATTACTATAATATATATACATACACACTAAATGATAATGCATACAGTCAACAGTATATATCTAATATATATATACAGGCAATTACACACAGATGCAATAAAATCATTTTTATATATTTTATTGAAAATCACAATTTATGAAGGATCACATAGAACCCTAGAATATCGAAACCTCAGAAATAGTGTTAGACAACACTCTAGCCATACAGGCTCACTTATTCCAAAATATATCCACTTAATCCATTTAAACAGTAGACTGGCCCCGAGACACTAAGTCAACCGAGCTCCAGCAGTCTGACTGTCTGTGTGATTGGCCCCGAGACACTTGGTCAATCGAGCTCCAACAATCACACGTCCAAACCACATCTCACACATATCAATAATCATAATCAATCAATATCCACAAATGGTTAGTAATATAGCCTAAATACTATAGGCGTACCGATACGTACTCGGTCCTAGTGCTGCCCACTAGGTAGCACGTTCTATTGATATCCTTCATCATTAATAATATAAAACATTCATTCACAAAAATAAATGATGCATGAAGTTCAATAAAATATCAACATAAACCATATATATACTAGAAATATACCAAAAGTAAACCAGGTATATTTCGAGTATATATATGTCAAATGAATTCAATCAAATTATAAATTAAGTTGGAAATATATTTAAAAACATTTTAAATATAACTTATTTACAAAACATGTATACAATTTAATATATACCAAAAATAAACTAAAAATAAACCAAAAATATACTTAAATACAAATCACATTATTTATACATTTTAATCAAAATAAAACATATATTTCTAAATCATGCATCCTAAGCATATATATATAGTATAGTAACTCACCTAGTGCGCTCCACGAGACGGGTCCGACGGGCTGGTCCACTAGCCCTCGGTCTCGGCGCAACTAAACAAGCAATAAATAACCGACATTAGAATAAACCTAACAGAAATCCTAGAATTCGATCTAGAGTATTAAACATACAATTGATATCAGGGTTCGATCGGATATCACGTTTTACGAGAATTCTACCGAAAATCCGGTAGAACCTCCCATGTAAAATGGACATCTCTCTACTCAAAAGAGTAAAGCCGACCCTGCAAAGAAATACACTTCGAAAAATAAGCTCAACACTCAACCACAACCCCTCGGTCGAACTCCAGACTACAATCCACCAACCGGGGTCCACAAACACAGAAAAATTCAGAAATACCAAAAATATCCTTAAAACCAAAAAATACATTTTATAGGTAGAAATTACATAATTAACCTTTAAACACAGTAAAAACCGATAAAAACTCATTTTATTAGAAAAATCGTATATTATATATATAATTGAAAATAATTCGCGAAAAATAGTTTTAATTAGTTAAAAATACCAAATAATTTGTAGAAATCATTTTTATACCTTAAATAACAATTAAAACCAATTAAATTACATTTTTAGCCAATTTAGCGTAAAATTACCAAAATACCCATATATATAAATATACTTAAATTACTTCAAAAATTCACCAAAAATTATACAATTATCAAAAATTAATTTTCTCAACATATTTATCAATAATATCAATAATTAAACTCAATTACCCAATTAAATTCAAATAAAAACACATTTAACCCTAATTTTCCAAAATTCCATAAACTTCAATAATTCAAAATAAATACTTAGAAATTCATAAAAATTCTAAATAAATTCATATAATTCATTTCAACACCTAATTTAACCATAAACCCCAATTTCATAATTTAAATAATTAATTTCCCAAAATTAGAAAATAATATTAAAATATTCAAAAATACCCAAAAATCCAAAAAATCTCCAAAAATCCCACAAAAATTCATACATGTATATTGAGCTACTAGGAACAATATTTGTGAAGGGATTTTTCATGAATCAATCAATTCGAAGCTCAAAAAAATCAAAAACCCTAATGTGACCGAAATTGAAAATTCGAAACCTAAGCAATTCTAGACAATTTAAGCTCAAAAAAAAGCTAGAATCACACTCAACAGAGCTCAAGGAGAGGAAAGAGACCGGCGGTGTCAAAAATGGTGGTCGGAAGAGGGAGAACGGCGTGAAGCTCGACTTTCGGCCTCACAAGCTATTTCCGGCCAAACTCGACGGGAAAGGGAGCTGCTGGCGGCGGGGAACGGCTGGGGACGAAGGTGGCTCACCGAGAGGCACTTTGAATGGCAGCGAACGGAAGTTACAGATGGTGGAGGTGGGGGTCGCGTCCGGAGAAGAAGAAGAGAAGGGAGGGGCAGTTTTGTAAATAAGTTAAACTTTATTATTTTGATAATTTTTAATGTATATATGTATATATATATATATACTTTGCACTACATATTAAAATAATATAAAATTGCACACATTAAATATACACCACACACATAAAATTTAATATTTTAATAATTTAATAATAAATAAAATAATTAAATAACAATAAATTAATAAATAAATAATAAAATATTAGGGTAATATATTAAACCCTAATTAAATAAATATTTACACACATAGGCTTTATTTAGTATTTTAAAAATACGTATGAGTTCATTCAAGTCCGAAAATATATATAAAATAATTAATAATAAATTACTTACGTGAAAATTTTCCCAAAAATGCAAGTTCCGGGAAAATTTTACGTAAAGCATTGTAAATAATGCACAATAATAAAAATAGGTTTTAAATACATCTTAACTCGTAAAAATATCGTAATATATATACACAAATTATTAACACTGCATATCCCGGTACAGTGTAAAAATATTTTAAAAACACGGGATATTACAACACTGGCCGCTGATCCAGAACTACGACCACTGCTGCTGCTCGAAGCACCTGATCCAAATCTGAACGATCTATGCTGACCTCCACGGCCATGTCTACTGCTCCGATGCACTCGCTGCTGCTGCCTCTGACTCTGTTGAGTCGGACCTCGCTGCTGACTACTCGATCCAACATGAAAACTCGAATACGGAGTAGCCTGCAATCCACTCGACTGAACTCCTAACTGGTAATAATCAGGCATCACTCCCTGCCTAACTAGCCTCAACTCAATCTCCTTGGCTAACTCAATCACAAACTCGAGAGTAAGGCCTGCTGTAGGCATACCAGCAAAAGCAGAACCTAAACCAGTGACATAGGTAGTGACTGCGAAATACTGATCTCGCATCAGATCCTCAGCATATCTACCCAGACGAAGAAACTCTCGGGTATACTCCTCTACAGATCGATCTCCATGAGAAATACTGGTCAAACAAAGACGATAGCTCAAACGAAGAGGCTCTGGATAGAATCTCCTCATAAATCGCTCTCTGAACTGAGCCCAGGTCATCATCATCATATAAGGCTGGATCATCTGAATGAACCAATCTAGGGCTGTTCCCTCAATAGATAACTCAATGATCATAATCCGCTGGTACTCGGTATGAGCAGTCCGAGTCCTAGTCTCGATCGCATACAGAAAGTCTAACGGATCGAAAGTACCATCAAACGCAATCCTGCCAACTCGGGCATAGAACAAAGTTGCCTCAGGGTCAGACATACCCTGCTGATAGGCAGGCTGAACAGGCTGAACAACTGGAGGAACAGGAACATCAAACTCAGGCTCAACAGGCTCCTTGTCCTGTAACTCTCTTTGCCTACGGCGACCTGCCGCTCCTCGAGGTCTACCTCTGCCACGACCTCTACGTCTAACTGGCTGCTCAGGAGGTAAAACCTAGTCCTGAAAAGACTCATCATCCTCGGCCTCAACGACCGGTGGAGCCACACGCGCTCGCCTCCTCATTCTGAAAAGACAAACGGAAAGATTCAAACAAAATAGACAACGGAGGAATAACGCAGAAAACTAAGCAAGGAATACTTATCAAGACATACTCGAACCTAATTCACTGCAGTAGTTCAACAGAATACACAACTTTAAAACTAGGGCCACGACTCATATAACTAAGCCCTGACACAGAACTCCGCTCTGATACCAACTTTGTCACGACCCAAAACAGGGCCATAACAGGCGCTAGGGAATGGGAATTCTTTCGAATCCGAAACCCGTAGCAAGCCTAAAATAAAATAAACATGCAATAGTATAAACAATAATATTAAATAATGCAGCAAAAATAAAAATCATAAATATCATAATAACAATTTCACCAACTGGATTTAAATCAAATCTCAATTCATATATATAAATCTTTTAATACAAATCCAGTTTCAAATATAATACACTATCTCACATAAATAAAATACATAAAATCCCACAATTTAATTTACAACTACTGTAGTGTCTAGATTATAAAAATAAGACTCAAGTAAGCAGTTTACACAAAGAAGCCGGGGCGGAAGAAATTCGGCATATAGGCCTGCTACTGAGGTCTGAAGATGTTGACTCTCCTGAAAAATAGTCAACAGAGGGGAGTCAGACCTCACTGAGTGAATTACTATAATATATATACATGCACACTAAATGATAATGCATATAGTCAACAGTATATATCTAATATATATATATATATATACAGGAAATTACACACAGATGCAATAAAATCATTTTATATATTTTATCTGAAAATCATCTTTTATGAAGGATCAAATAGAACCCTAAGATATCGCAACCTCAGAAATAGTTAGACAACACTCTAGCCACACAGGCTCACTTATTCCAAATATATCCACTTAATCCATTTAGACAGTAGACTGGCCTCGAGACACTAAGTCAACTGAGCTCCAGCAGTCTGACTGCCAGTGTGATTGGCCCCGAGACACTTGGTCAACCGAGCTCCAGCAATCACACCCAAATCACATCACACATATCAATAATCATAATCAATCAATATCCACAAATAGGTTAGTAATATAGCCTAAATACTATAGGCGTACCGATACGTACTCGGTCCTAGTGCTGCCCACTAGGTAGCACGTTCTATCGATATCCTTCATTAATAAATATAAAACATTCATTCACAATTAAATGATGCATGAATTTAATTGAAATAACAATATAAACCATATATATATCGAAAATATACCAAAAGTAAACCAGGTATATTTCGAGTATATATACGTCAAATGAATCCAATCAAATTATAACTTAAGCTAGAAATATATTTAAAAACATTTTAAACATATTTTATTTACAAAACATGCATATAATTTAATAAATACCAAAAATATACTTAAATACAAATCATATTATTTATGCATTTTAATCAAAATAAAACATATATTTCTAAATCATGCACCCTAAGCATATATATATAGTATAGTAACTCACCCTAGTGCGCTCCACGAGACGGGTCCGACGGGCCTGGTCCACTAGCCCTCGGTCTCGGTGCAACTAAACAAGCAAATAACGACATACATTAGAATAAACCTAACAGAAATCCTAGAATTCGATCTAGAGTATTAAACATAGAATCGATATCAGGGTTTGACTGGATATCACGTTTTACGAGAATTCTACCAAAAATTCGGCAGAACCTCCCCTGTAAAACGGACATCTCTTTACTAAAACGAGTAGAGCCGACCCTGCAAAGAAACACACTTCGACAAATAAGCTCAACACTCAACCATAACCCCTCGGTCGGACTATAGACTACAATCTACCGACCGGGTTTCACAAACACAGAATAATTCTGAAATACCAAAAATACCCTTATAACATAAAAATTCATTTTATAGGTAGAAATTACATAATTAACCTTTAAACACAGTAAAAACCGATAGAAACTCATTTTATTAGAAAAACCATAAATTATACCTTAAATAACTATTAAAACCAATTAAATTACTATTAAAACCAATTAAATTACATTTTTAGCCAATTTTGTGTAAAATTATCAAAATGCCCTTATATATATAAATATACTAAAATTACTTCAAAAATTCACCAAAAATTATACAATTATCCAAAATTAATTTTCTCAACATATTTATCAATAATATCAATAATTAAACTCAATTAACCAATTAATTTCAATTTAAAACACAATTAACCCTAATTTCTCAAATTTACATAAACTTCAATAATTCAAAATAAATACTTAGAAATTCATAAAAATTCCAAATAAATTCCTATAATTCATTTCAACACCTAATTTAACCATAAAACATAATTTCATAATTTATATAATTAATTTCCGAAAATTAGAAAATAATAATAAAATATTCAAAAATACCCAAAAATCCAAAAAATCTCCAAAAATTCCACAAAAATTCATACATGTATATTAAGCTACTAGGATCAACATTTGTGAAGGGATTTTTCATGAATCAATCAATTCGAAGCTCAAAAAAATCAAAAACCCTAATGTGACCGAATTGGAAAATTCAAAACCTAAGCAATTCTAGACCATTTAAGCTCAAACCAAAGCTAGAATCACACTCACCGGAGCTCAAGGAGAAGAAAGAGACTGGCGGTGTCGAAAATGGTGGCCGAAATCATCATCGACGGTGAGGAGAAGAAATTTCGGCCAAAAGAAGAAAAGGAGCTGCCGGCGCCGGAGAAGAAGGCTGCTGGCGGCGGGGAACGGCGGTGGCAAGCGGGGAGGCACACCGACGGTAGGGGATTGGCATGACAGACGGTGGTTGGTGATGAGGGGGTGGTCGGGCGCGGGGAAAGAGAAGGAAGAAGAAGAAGAAAAAAAAAGAAAAAGAAAAAGAAAAAAAGAAAATAAAATAAAAAAATAAAAAAAATAATTTTAATAATTTAATAATAAATAAAAATATTTAAATAACAATAAATTAATAAACAAATAATATAATATTAGGGTAATATATATTAACTAATTAAATAAATATTGCACACATACACGGTGTTTAGTAATTTAAAAATACGTATGAGTTTATGCAAGTCCGAAAATATATTTAAAATAATTAATAATAAATTATTTATGTGAAAATTTCCCCGAAAATGCAAGTCCCGGGAAAATTTTACGTAAAGTACTGTAAATAATACACAATAATTAAAATAGGTTTTAAATGCATATCAACTCGTAAAAATATCGTAATATATATACAAAAATTATTAACATTGCATATCCCGATGCAGTATTAAAATATTTAAAAACACGGGATATTACAATCTCATCAGGACATTCATCATAGCATGTCATCATGGCATATCACCATAAAATGATCTGCTGATAGGAGATGCCCAAGTTAATGATACAGGGTTGATGTTGTAATCTGAGAAAGGGATTCTATATAAGCTGTGGAAGTGAACTTGCAGTGTACATCCAAATGGTTACCAAGAATTATCACAGTATTCAGGATCAGTACTAGTGGGTTGGATTATAGAAGGATGTGACTGATTGTATTTCTAAGTGTTAAAATTACCAGTCAGTGAAAGCTGAATATCAGAAGTCTTCTAGGAAGTTTTGATCTCTTTTAAATTTGGGTGGAAATAAGAGAGAATTGTGATAATTTTTATGGTTGGTTACCTCGTTCGAAGGGTGAATATGATTCCGTTGGAATGGTTGTAGACAAATTGACCAAGTCAGCTAATTTTTGGCCAGTGGAAGCCACTTATTCAATAGCTAAGTGGGCTAAGCTGCATATGAAGCATATTGTGTGCCTGCATGGACTACCTGTGTCCTTTGTATATGGTAAAGGTACAGTGTTTACCTTTCGATTTTGGCATAGATTATGGAGAGTAATAGACACCTGATTGGATTTCAATACTGCTTTTCATCCTCAGACAGATGACAGTCTGAGAGGACGATCCAGACACTAAACAGTATGTTGAAGATGTGTGTTTTGGATCTAGAAGGTAGCTAGGTTGATTATATGCTACTTATAGAATTCGCTTATAATAACAGCTACCATAGCAGTATTGGAATGACACCACCTAAAGCTTTTATGGAAAGAAGTCTTAATTAGATACGAGATGGTTCAGAATACAACGAAGAAGTTGTTGTGATAAGAAGAGCGATATGGATCCTAGATGCAGAGATATGGAGTTTAAGATCGAAGACTGTAATTCTGAAGATGTCTCCGAAAAGTGGTGTGATGAGACGCGTTGAACAATATAGAACTGAATGAAGACCTGAAGTTTGAGAAGGAATCAGTTGTAATTGTAAATTATCAAGCTTGATAGTTATGTTCGAATTAGATTCAGATGATCAAGGTTCCGTGACGTGGCAACAAAGTGAAAGAGCTTACGTAAAAGACTGAAGTTGAGATACGAG
Source organism: Mallotus nudiflorus (assembly GCA_947683625.1). Lineage (NCBI taxonomy): Eukaryota > Viridiplantae > Streptophyta > Magnoliopsida > Malpighiales > Euphorbiaceae > Mallotus > Mallotus nudiflorus. The sequence goes on from CANTUR010000234.1 coordinate 1,014,343, forward strand.
CTTCTTACCCGTATCTCTTTCTTTCTTGATCTTGTAATTTTCTTTTTGGAATTCGGGGACGAATTCTTGTAAGGGGGGAAGACTGTAATATCCCGAATTTTTAAATATTTTTATACTGCATCGGGATATGCAGTGTTAATAATTTTTGTATATATATTTATGATATTTTATGAGTTTGTTGTTTGTTTAAAGCTAATTTTAATTATTTTATATTATTTTAAGTACTTTACGTAAAATTTTCCTAGAAATTATATTTTCGGGGAAATTGACACGTAAATAAATTAATACTATTTATTTTGACTAGTTTTATGAATTTTCATGAACTCATATATAATTTTAAAGTGCTAAAATAAAATGTATATATGTGTATTTATTTAAATTAATTAGAGCTTAATTAATTTCCTTAATTTTATTATTTAATTTTTGTATTAATTAATTTTAAGTTTATAAATTATTAAACATATTAAAATATGTGTGTGGTGTATATTTAATGTGTGTTAAATTTTATATTATTATAATATATAGTGTAAATATATATATATATATACATATATACAAAATTTTTTTATCAAAAAACCAAAACTTCCATTTATTTACAGTTTTGCCCCTCCTTCATCTTCTTCCTCCCAAAACGTTTTCTTCTATTTCCAGCCACTTTCAAGCTCGTTTTCTTCCTGTTACTATGCCTCTCAGCCTTCCTCTTCCACCTCCAACCATTTCCACCACCTAAAACACTCTTTTCCGGTGAGTTTTGGCCGGATTTTCTTCAAAGAGCCAAAAATCAACTTAACTCCGACCAAGTACTTTCCGGCCACCAAATTTGATGCCGTCGGTCTCTATCTTCTCCTTGATATCTGGTGAGTGTGATTCAAAGCTTTGTTTCACTTGATTTGGTCTAGAATTGCTTAGGTTTCAATTTCTTCAAATCAGCCATTTTGGGTTTCGAATTTTTTTTTAGCTTCAATTTGATTGATTCATGAAAACTTCCTTCACAAACTTTTCTCCTGGAATCTTAATCTACATGATGTAATTTTTTTAGAATTTTTGAAATTTATTTTAATTTTTGTGAATTTTTGATTATTTTATTATTATTTTCTAATTTTCGAAAATTAATTAATTAAATTATGAAATTGTGTTTTATGGTGATTATAGGAGTTGAAATGAATTATAGAAATTTAATTGTAATTTTTGTGAATTTTTATGTATTTATTTGGAATTTATTAAGTTTAGGTAATTTTGAAAAATAGGGTTAATTATGTGTTTAATTGAAATAAATTAGTAAATGGAGTATATTTATTGATATTATTGAATTATATGTTGAGAAATTAATTTTTGAGTAATTATATAATTTTTGGTGAATTTTTGAACATTTATAGTGAATATATATATATATATAGGGGTATTTTGGTAATTTTACACTAAATTGGTTAAAAATGTAATTAAATTGGTTTTAATAGTTATTTAGGGTATAAAAATGATTTCTACAAATTTTTAGTATTTTTAACTAATTAAAACTATTTTTCGTAAATTATTTTCAAATTATATATAATATACTATTTTTCTAAATAAATGGGTTTTTATTCATTTTTAGTATGTTTTAGGGTTAATTACGTAATTTGGATTTATAAAATGTATTTTTATTATATAAGGGCATTTTTGGTATTTTATAAATATTCTGTGAATTGTGAACCTCGGTCGGTGAATTGTAGTGTGGAGTCCGACCGTGGGATTTTGATTGTAATCCTGTGTTTATTCCGAAGTGTATTTCTTTGCATGACCGGCTCTACTCTTTGAGTAGAGAGATGTCCGTTTTACAGGGGAGGTTCTGCCGGATTTTTGATAGAATTCTCGTAAAACGTGATATCCGGTCAAATTCCTATTCTAAAGCTGTGTCTAAAATTCTAGATCGAGTCTTTAGAACTTTTGTTAAATTTATTCTGATTTCATATTGTCATTTGTTGTCTAGCTGCGCCGAGACCGAGGCCTAACGGATCAGACCCGCCGAGTTTGTCTCGTGGAGCGCTAACATGTGAGTTATTATACTGTATATATATGCATTGCATATAGGGTGCATTATTTAGAATTTTTCATTTTCATTGTATGTTTTAAAAAAATGATTTAAATTATAATATTTTTAGTATATCTAGGGTTGCATTCTTATATATATGCATAGTAAATAATTATGCATGTTAGTTTGATATATGCACATTAAACAATTAGGTTTAGGTTTAATACATTTGAGTAATATACACATGTTTTAAAATGTACACTTAGACATAATTATTTTATTAAATGATTAGTATACTTTAGGTATAGTTTCAGTAGATTTTAGGTTTATTCTTAAATAATTGCATGTTAAATTATAAACCTACACTTAAATTATTTTTTAGTTTATTTTTGGTATATTTTTTATTTATTTCCGAATAAATAAATGTTTTATTATTAAATTAAACCTAACATATTAGTGGTATATTTAGGGTTTATTTTTGATATATGCATGCTAGATAATTAGGTTTATTTTTAGTATATTTGTGAATATATGTTAAACACAAACACGTATTTAAATGAATATTTATACATAAATGGTTTATTAAATGATTTGAGTACTTAGGGTATATCTTTTGCATATTTAAGTATATTTTTAAGATAATGCATGTTATATTATTGTTACTCATTTAAATTATTTTTAACTATATTAATGATTTATCTTTAGTTTATTTCATATTTTATTTGACTATATATATATATATATATACCTGAAATATACTGGGTATATTTTAGGTATATTTTTCGTATATATATATATGGTTGGTTTTACTATTATGAATATTGTTCTACATTAATTATTTTTCGAATGAATGATTTATTCGAAGTGAAAGATATCAATAGAACGTGCTTCCTAGTGGGCAGCACTAGGACCGTGTACGTATCGGTACGATAGATAAGGATTGAGTGAGAGTTAAAATTGGGTGATTATAATTGATTTAATTGATTTGACTAAGATTAATGGTATGTTAGATAGTGTGATTGCTGGAGCTTGGTTGACTAAGTATCTCGGGGCCAGTCACACTGACAGTCAGACTGCTGGAGCTCGGTTGGCTTAGTGTCTCGGGGCTAGTCTACTGTCCATAAGTGAATTGAATGATCTATTGGGTTGATTGAGATGTGAGGTGATGGATAATGTGATTGTTGGAGCTCGGTTGACCAAGTGTCTCAGGGCCAATCACACTGACAGCCAAACTGCTGGAGCTCGATCGACTTAGTGTCTCGAGGCCAGTCTGCTGTCGAAATTGGAATAAGTGTTCTATTTGGAATCAAGTGAGCCTGTATGGCTAGAGTGATGATGGGATTGTTTGAGGTTGTTATTATTTAGGGTTCTATGGATCCTTCATGAATTAAAACAAACGTTTTCTACATTTAGTATATTTATAAAAGCAAAGTTTGGCATTCGTGTGAAATGTGTGTATATACATATATATATATATAAGAATGTCTGATTGTTATGGTTTAGTTTGCATGTATATATAGTATAATAATTCACTCAGTGAGGTCTGACCCCCCTCAATTATTTTTTTTCAGGAGATTCCATATCGTCAGACCTTAGTTGTAGAGTTCCTCACCGGTGTTCTTCAGTCCTGGCTGGTTTATGCAAATGTATATTCTGAACTTTGAATTGTATTCTGAAATTGCAATAGTAGTGTCATTATATTGGAAGTGTATTATTTTTTTTGGATATTAAATACTCTGAGAATTTGTATTTGAACATTGTACGAATATGTATTCATTTATAAAAGGATTTGGAGTATTTATTTTATATATTGATTCAGAAAAATTTTAATTTGGTCGTACTTTTATATAATTATTGTATGATTTTATTTTCTAAGGCTTTCTACGGGTTCCGGATTCGAAAGAATTCCCGTTCCCTAGCGCCGGTCATGACTCCTAGTTTGGGTCGTGACACGTAGCAAGCCTTAAAATAAAATAAAAGCATGCAATAATAATAATAATAACATAATTAAAATAATCTGCAGCGGAAATAAAATCATAAATAATTAAATAATAATCCACCATGGGATTTAAATCAATAACTCATATAATATATATAAATAAACTTTTAATACAAATCCAGTTCAAATCCTTAAAATATACAACTCACACAATATAGTACATAACCCTTTAACAATTTTTACAACTACTGCAGTGTCTAGATCATAAAAATAAAACTCAAGTAAGCAGTTTACATAATAAAGCCGGGGCAGAAGAAATCCGGCGTACGGGTCTGCTACTGATGTCTAAAGACGATGACTCTCCTGAAAAATAGTCGACGGAGGGGAGTCAGACCTCACTGAGTGAATTGCTATAATATATATACATGCATACTAAATGTCGATGCACACATTCAATAGTATATATCATAAATATATATACAAGCAAATACACACATATGCAATAAAATCATTTTTATATATTTTTCTTTAAAATCACTGTTTATGAAGAATCAAATAGAACCCTAGAAAATCACAACCTCAAAATAGTGTTAAACAACACTCTAGCCATACAGGCTCGCTTATTCCAAAATATATTCACTTGTTCCATTTGGACAGTAGACTAGCCCCGAGACACTAAGTCAACCGAGCTCCAGCAGTCTGACTGTTAGTGTGATTGGCCCCGAGACACTTGATCAACCGAGCTCCAGCAATCATACTCCCAAATCATATCTCACACATCAAATAATCAATATCCATAAATAGTTAGTAATATAGCCTAAATGCTATCAGTGTACCGATACGTACTCGGTCATAGTGCTGCCCACTAGGTAGCACATTCTATTGATATCCTTCATTAAAATATAAAACGTACATTCATAAAAATAAATGAGGCATGTAATTGAATAAAATCTCAACATAAACCATATATATATACTAGAAATATACCAAAAGTAAACCAGGTATATTTCGAGTATATATACGGCAAATAAATCCGATTAAATTACAAGGTAAACTAGAAATATATTCAAAAACATTTTAAACATAATTCATTAATAAAATATGCATATAGTTTAAAATATACCAAAAATAAACCAAAAATAAACCAAAAGTAAACTAAAAATAAACTTAAGTACTAATTAAACCATTATGCATATTTAATCAAAATAAAACATATATTTCTAAAATCGTGTACCCTATAGCATATATATATAAAATAACAACTCACTATTATTGCGTCCCTCGAGATGGGTCCGACGGGCTTGGTCCATTAGGCCTCGGTCTCGGTGCAACTAAACAAACAAATAATGACACGAATCATAATAAATCTAACAGAGGTTTTAAAGACTCGATCTAGAATACTAGACACATAATTAAATCAGAATTTGATCGGACATCATGTTTTATGAGAATTCTACCGAAAATTCGGTAGAACCTCCCCTATAAAACGGACATCTCTCTACTCAAAGAGTAGAGCCGGTCCTGCAAAGAAACACACTTCGAAATAACACAAAATACAACCACAATCCCTCGGTCGGACTCCAAACTACGAATCATCGACTGAAGTCCACAATTCACGGAATATTTACAAAATATTGAAAATGCCCTTATATAATAAAAATAGATTTTATAAATTCAAATTACATAATCAACCCTAAAACACATTAAAAACCGATAAAAACTCATTTATTTAGAAAAATCATATAATATACATATAATTTGAAAATAATTTACGAAAAATAGTTTTAATTAGTTAAAAATGCTAAATAATTTTTAGAAATCATTTTTATACCCTAAATAATTATTAAAACTAATTTAATTACATTTTTAGCCAATTTAATGTAAAATTACCAAAATACCCCTATATATAAATATACTAAAATAAATCCAAAAATTCACCAAAAATAATATAATTACTCAAAATTAATTTTCTCAACATCTATTTCAATAATATCAGTAAATATACTTAATTAACCAATTAATTTCAATTAAACACATAATTAACCCTATTTTTCAAAATTACATAAACTAAATAAATTCAAAATAATTACATAAAAATTCACAAAAATTACAAATAAATTTCTATAATTCATTTCAACACCTATAATCACCATAAAACACAATTTCATAATTTAATTAATTAATTTTCGAAAATTAGAAAATATTAATAAAATAATCAAAAATACCCAAAAATCAAAATAAATTCCAAAAATTCCACAAAAATTACAGAGTATATATTGAGCTACAAGGAACAAATTTTTTAAGGAAGTTTTCATAAATCAATAAAATTGAAGCTAAAAAAAATCAAAAACTCAAGTAGGCCGAATTTGAAAAATTGACAAAAACCTTACTAAATCGAGTTTTAAGCTTAAAGGAAGCTTAGAATCGTCTTTTATGGTGTCTGAGGAGTTCAATGGCACCGGAATGATAGGTTTTGGTGGCCAGAAACGTGAGGTGTGGAGGAAGAAGCAACTTTCGGCCAAAACAGGTTTCTTGGCTTCATTGGCGCCAAAGATGTAATATCCCGTGTTTTTAAATAGTTTTATACTACATCGGGATATGCAATATTAATAATTCTTGTATATATATTTATGATATTTTATGAGTTTTTTATTTAATTAAAATTGATTTTAATTGTTTATTGTTATTTTAAGTACTTTACGTAATATTTTTCCGGGACTTGCATTTTTGAAAAAATTAATACGTAAATAATTTAATATTAAATATTTTAAACAAATTCACGCAATTGCATGAACTCATATATATATTTTTAAAGTGCTAAAATAAAGTGTATATATGTGCATATATTTAAATTAAACTACGGTTTAATTAATTTCCCTAATTTTTAATTATTTATTATTTAGTTTTAATATTATTTAATTATCTAATTATTTTTTTAGTGTATAAATTATTTAATATATTAAATTATGTGTGTAAAATTTTATATTATTTTAATAGATAGTGTGGATGTATATATATATACATATATACATAATATATAGTTGAAAAATCAAAACTTTGCCAAATTACCGTTTTGGCCCTCAACTCCCTCTCCTTCTTCTCTATCGTCTTTCTCGTCGTTCCACCGTCTGTCACGCCGTTCTCTTGCCGTCAGTGTGCCTCCCGGTGTGCCACCTTGTTCCTCAGCCTTCCTTGCCACCTGTAGCAGTCGTTTCTGGTGTCCGAGGAGCTCGTTTTGGCCGAAAACCCAAAACTCATCCTCACCGTCGATCGACGTGATTCCGGCCACCATTTTTGATATCACCAGTCTCTATATTCTCCTTGAGCTCTGGTGAGTGTGATTCCAAGCTTTGTTTCACTTAAAATGGTCTAGATTTGCCTAGGTTTCAATTTTTCAATTTCGGCCTATTAGGGTTCTTAATTTTTTTGAGCTTCAATTTGATTGATTCATAAAAAATTCTTTCACAAATGTTTCTCTAATTAGCTTAATATTCCTGTATAAATTTTTTTAGAATTTTTGGAAATTATTTTGATTTTTGGGTATTTTTGAATATTTTATTATTATTTTCTAATTTTCAAAAATTAATTAATTAAATTATGAAATTGTGTTTTATAGTAAATATAGGTTTTTAAATGAATTATTGAAATTTATTTGGAATTTTTGGGAATTTTTATGTATTTATTTTGAATTTATTTAGTTTATGTAATTTTGAAAAATAGGGTTAATTATGTGTTAAATTGAAATTTATTGGTTAATTAAGTATATTTATTGATATTATTGAAATATATGTTGATAAAATTAATTTTTTGCAATTCTATTATTTTTGGTGAATTTTTGGATTAATTTTAGTATATTGATATATATAGGGGTATTTTGGTAATTTTACCCTAAATTAGCTAAAAATGTAATTAAATCGGTTTAAATAGTTATTTAGGGCATAAAAATGATTTTTACAAATTATTTAGTATTTTTAACTAATTAAAACTATTTTTTTCGTAAATTATTTTCAATTATATATATATTATACGATTTTTCTAATAAAATAAGTTTATATTGGTTTTTACTGTGTTTTAGGGTTAATTACGTAATTTCTACTGATAAAATATATTTTTATTATATAAGGGCATTTTTGATATTTTTATAAATATTCCGTGAAGTGTGGACCTCGATCGGTGATTTGTAGTTTGGAGTCCAACCGAGGGATTGTGATTGAGAATTTTGTGTTATTTTTGAAGTGTGTTTCTTTGCAGGGCCGGCTCTACTCTTTGAGTAGAGAGATGTCTGTTTTACAAGGGAGGTTCTGCCGAATTTTTGATAGAATTCTCGTAAAACGTGATGTCCGGTCGAATTTTGATTTAGTTCTGTCTCTAGTAATCTAGATCGAGTTTTTAGAACTTCTGTTGGATTTATTCTGATTCCTGTCGTTATCTGTTTGTTTAGTTGTGCTGAGACCGAGGCCTAATGGACCAGGCCCATCGGACCCATCTCGAGGAGCGCAATAATTTGTGAGTTACTATTTTATTTATATATGCTATAGGGTGCATGATTTTAGAAATCTATGTTTCATTTTGACTAAAAATGCATAATGGTATTAATTAGTACTTGAGTTTATTTTAGTTTATTTTTGGTTTATTTTAAACTATATGCATGTTTTATTAATGAATTTTGTTTAAAATGTTTTTAAGTATATTTCTAGTTTATTTGTAATTTAATTGGATTTATTTAATGTATATATAATCGAAATATACCTAGTTTACTTTTGGTATATTTCTAGTATATATATAGTTTATGTTACTGTTCATTTCAATTACATGCACCATTTATTTATGAATGTATGTTTTATGTTTAATAATGAAGGATATTAATAGAACGTGCTACCTAGTGGGCAGCACTAGGACCGAGTACGTACCGGTACGCTGATAGCATTTAGGCTTCATTACTAACCATTTATGGATATTGATTGGATTTGATTATTTATTGTGTGAGAAATGATTTGGGAGTGTGATTGCTGGAGTTCGGTTGACCAAGTGTCTTTGGGTCAATCACACTGACAATCAGACTGTTGGAGCTCAGTTGACTTAGTGTCTCGGGGCCAGTTTACTGTCCAAATGGATCAAGTGATTATATTTGGAATAAGTGAGCCTGTATGGCTAGAGTGTTGTTTAACACTGTTTTGAGGTTGCGATTTTCTAGGGTTCTATTTAATCCTTCATAACCAGTGGTTTTCAAACAAAATATATAAAAATGATTTTATTGCATTTGTGTGTATTTGCTTGTATACATACATATTATATATACTTTTGATTGTGTGCATTGTCATTTAGTATGCATGTATCTATATTATAGTGATTCACTCAGTGAGGTTTGACTCCCCTCCGTTGACTATTTTTCAGGAGAGTCATCTTCCTTAGACCTCAGTAGCAGGCCTGTCACGACCCAAAACAGGGGCCATGACCGGCGCTAGGAAACGGGAATTCTTTCGAATCCAGAACCCGTGGCAAGCCTAAAAATAAAATAAAACATGCAATAGTAATAATAATATCACCATTAATTAAAATACTATGCAGCGGAAATAAACTCATAAATATCAAAATAATATCCATATCTCATATATAGATAAATCCTTTGATACAAGTTTCCATTCAAATTCTCAAAATACATAACTCACACAAATATAATACATAAAACCCATAATTAATTTACAACTACTGCAGTGTCTAGATTATAAAAATAAAACTCAAGACTCAGATAAGAAATTTACATAAATAAGCCGGGGCGGAAGAAATCCGGCATACAGGCCTACTACTGAGGTCTGAAGACGATGACTCTCCTGAAAAATAGTCAACGAAGGGGAGTCAGACCTCACTGAGTGAATTACTATAATATATATACATGCATACTAAATGCCAATGCACACAGTCAACAATATATATATAATATGTATGTCTACAAGCAACTACACACAAATGAAATAAAAATCATTTAATATATTTTTATTGAAAATCACAGTTTATAAAGGATCAAATAGAACCCTAGAATATCGTAACCTCAAAAACAGTGTTAGACAACACTCTAGCCATACAGGTTCACTTATTCTAAATATATTCACTTGTTCCATTTGGACAGTAGACAGGCCCTGAGACACTAAGTCAACCGAGCTCCAGCAGTCTGACTGTCGGTGTGATTGGCCCCGAGACACTTAGTCAACCGAGCTCCAGCAATCACACTCCCAAATCATATCTCACACATCAAATAATCATATCCAATCAATATCCACAAATGGTTAGTAATATAGCCTAAATGCTATAAGCGTACCGGTACGTACTCGGTCCTAGTGCTGCCCACTAGGTAGCACGTTCTATTGATATCCTTCATTAATAAATATAAAACATTCATTCATAAAAATAAATGATGCATGAATTTAAATAAAACAGCAACATAAACCATATATATACTAGAAATATACCAAAAGTAAACCAGGTATATTTCGAGTATATATACGTCAAATAAATCCAATATAATTACAAAATAAACTAAGAATATACCAAGAATATACATAAAAACATTTTAAGAATAATTTATTAATAAAACATGCATATAATTTGAAAGTATACCAAAATATACCGAATATAAACTAAAGATAAACTTAAATACCAAATGAATTATTTATGCATAATTAATCAAAATAACATACATTTCTAAATCATGCACCCTAAACATATATATATATAATAGTAACTCACACTTAGTGCGCTCCTCGAGATAGGTCCGACAGGCCTGGTCCACTAGGCCTTGATCTCGACGCAACTAAACAAACAATAAATAACAGACATCAGAATAAACCTAACAGAAAATCCTAAAAACTCGATCTAGAATATTAGACACAGAATCAAAAATTAGGGTTTGACCGGATATCACGTTTTACGAGAATCCTACCAAAAATTCGGCAGAACCTCCCCTATAAAACGGACATCTCTCTACTCAAAGAGTAGAGTCGGCCCTGCAAAGAAACACACTTTGAAAAATAGGCACAACAACTCATCCACAACCCCTCGGTCGGACTCCAAACTACAGTCTACTGATCGGGGTCCACAATCACAGAACGATTATAAAATACCAAAAGTGCCCTTATATCACAGAAATACATTTTATAAGTAGAAATTACATAATTAACCTTAAAACACATTAAAAACCGATAAAACTCATTTTATTTAGAAAAATCGTATATTATGTATATAATTGAAAATAATTCACGAAAAATAGTTTTAATTAATTAAAAATACTAAATAATTTGTAGAAATCATTTTTATACCTTAAATAACTATTAAAACCAATTTAATTACATTTTTAGTCAATTTAGGGTAAAATTACCAAAATACCCCTATATATATAAATATACTAAAATTCATTCAAAAATTCACCAAAAATAGTATAATTGCAAAAAATTAATTTTATCAACATATTTATCAATAATATCGATAAATAAAATCAATTAACTTATTAATTTCAATTAAAAACACAATTAACCTATTTTCCAAAATTACATAAACCTAAATAAATTCAAAATAAATACATAGAAATTCATAAAAATTCCAAATAAATTTCTATAATTCATTTCAACACCTATATTTATCATAAAACACAATTTCATAATTTAATTAATTAATTTTCGAAAATTAGAAAATAATATTAAAATATTCAAAAATACCCAAAAATCAAAATAATTCTCAAAAATTCTACAAAAATTCAAACATATATATTAAGCTAAGGGGAACAACATTTGTGAATTAATTTTTCATGAATCAATCAAATTGAAGTTCAAAAAAATCAAGAACCCTAAAATGGCCGAATTACCAAAATCGAAACCTAAGCAAATCAAGACCATTTTAAGTGAAACAAAGCTTGAAATCACACTCACCCGAGCTCAAGGAGAAGAAATAGACCAGCGGTGTCAAAAACGGTGGCCGAAAACGTCGTGAACGACGGTGGCTCAAGTTTCGGCTTCCCGAGCTGATTCCGGCCAAATCACGACGGAATAGGGCGCTGCTGGCGGCGGGGAAGGCTGGGGAAGGAGGTGGCATGCCGGACGGCACACCAAAAGTGAGAAAATGGGAGTAGCAGCGATGGTGAGGGCGGAAACCGATCGGGGAAGAAGGAGAAGTGGGCGATGGCAAAGTTGTAAATAAATCAAACTTTAATTTTTGTTTTAATATTGAATGTATATATGTATATATATATATACTTTACACTATATATTAAAATAATATAAAATCACACACATTAAATATACACCACACACATATAATTTAATATTTTAATAATTTAATACTAAATAAAAATAGTTAAATAACAATAAAACTAATAAATAAATAATAAAATAATAGGATAATTAATCAAACCCTAATTAAATAAATACACATATATACGTTATTTAGTATTTTAAAAATATATATGAGTTCATGGAAGTCCGTAAATCTAACTAAAATAATTAATGGTAAATTATTTACGTGAAAATTTCCCCGAAAATGCAAGTCCCGAGAATATTTTACGTAAAACACTTAAAATAATATACAATAATTAAAATAAGTTTTAAATACATATCAACTCGTAAAAATATCATAATATATATACAAAAATTATTAACACTGCATATCCCGATGAAATATTAAAACATTTTAAAACACGGGATATTACAATGTCTGTATGCCGGATTTCTTCCGCTCCGGCTTCTTTATGTAAACTGCTTACCTGAGTTATATTTTTATAATCTAGACACTGCAGTAGTTATAGTCGATTGTGAGATTGTTGTATTATATTTATATGAGATATGTACTTTAAATATTTGAACTGAAACTTGTATTAAAAAATTTATTTATATGAGATGAGGATTTGATTTAATTTCATTTGGTGGAAATATTATTTTGATATTTATGATTTTATTCCGCTGCATAATATTTACTTAATTGTGTTGTTATTATTACTATTGCATGTTTTATTTTATTTTTTTAGGTTTGCTATGGGTTTCGGATTTGAAAGAATTCTCGTTCCCTAGCGCCGGTCATGACCCCTATTTTGGGTCGTGACAGAAGAGGTTGGAAAGGAGTGGCAGAGCTGTTGGAGGAAGAGTGTGGACGTCCAGGAGGCACACCGATGGTAGTTGGCCGGAGTTGCAGTCGGATGGTGAGGTGATGGGGTCGGGTTGAGGGGAGAAAGAGTCAATGACAAGGTTTGTAAATTTGATAAACTCTATAAATTTGTATATATATATATATATATATATCTTTAACTTTAATAATCGATACTTTAATATAATAGTTTTATATTTAAAAATTCTACACCATACAATTTAAAAATAATTAATATATATACATATACACATGTTAATTAAATAACAACTATATAATATATACATACATAATTAAAATAATTACTAAACCCTAAAATTATTAAATATATGAATATATATGCATGTATATATATGTATTTTAATATGAAAATTAAAATAATGCATGGACTCTTGCAAATTTGTAAATCTATTTAAAATAATTAATATTAAATTATTTACGTGTCAATCTCCCCGAAAATACAATTCCCGGGAAAATTTTACGTAAAACACTTAAAATAATTAAGAATAATTAAAATAACTTAATGATTATCAAACATATGAAAATAATCATAAATATATACACAAATTATTAACACTACATATCTCGATGCAATATAAAAATATTTAAAAACTCGGGATATTACACTTTATCTTCATAAATAAGACTGGTGCATCATAAGGAGAAATATTAGGTCTTATGAAAATTATTCACTACATATCTCGATGCAATATAAAAATATTTAAAAACTCGAGATATTACACTTTATCTTTATAAATAAGACTGGTGCATCATAAGGAGAAATATTAGGTCTTATGAAACCCTTGTCTAGTAAATCTTGAAACTGCTCCTTTAACTCCTTCAACTTAATAGGAGTCATTCTATATGGCGGCATCAAAATAGGAGTTGTGCTTGGACCATATTTATATAGAATTCAATGTCTCTATAAGGTGGTAAACCTGACAACTCATTAGGAAAGACATCAGGAAACTTACAAGCTATTGGAACATATAAAATAGATGTCTTCTCCATTGAAGTATCCCTGACTAGTGCCAAATATCCCTGACAACCTTTCCTTAGCATCTTCGTAGCTGTGATAACGGAGATAAGATTCTAAGGTACAAAACTCTTGTCACCTACAAACTTAAACTCTTCATCATTCAAAATTCTAAAACTCACCTCTTTACTACGACAATCAACTATGACATAGTTCTGAGATAACCAATCCATACCAAGAATCACATCAAACCCCATCACATCCAACAATACTAATTCCACTAACAATTCTCTACCTTCCACTAACACTGAACATCTAGAAAGAATAACGTTGGTGTCTAACAAATCACTTAGAGGAGTGGCAATATATAAAGCAAATGCCATCCTCAAAGCTTGCCAACATGACTTTAAAGCAAAAATAGGGGACACGAAAGAATGTGTGGCACCTGGATCTATTAAGACTCTAGCATCCAAGTAACAAATTGGAAGTATACCTGTTACAATGAAAATGGATGCTTGAGCATCCTACTGAGCGAGGGTGAAAACTCTGGCCTGTCTCGACCTCTTTGCTAGTTGGTGGAAACTTGACCAAAGCCTCTGGCACTACCTCTGCCTCCTCTACCATGCCCCTACTAGGCTATAAATTGAGATGTTTAGGTTTAGCACGCGGAGCAACTAAGGAAAATAATAACAATAACATATTAGAATCGAAATCCTAATTTTTATACTTCTAGAATTTCTAAAGAACGACTCAATCTAGGACACGACTCGATAAAAATTCAAAACTTAGTACCAACCCGATGTCACATTTTACGAGAATTCTATTAAAAATTCAAAAAAGTCTCCTTTATAAAACAGATGTCTCTCTACTAAAAGTAGAGCCAATCATGAACGCAAACATACTTCAAATACATAAAATGCTCAACTTCTCAGGTTGGGCTCCCGAACTACGATTTTTGCCCAGCCAAGAACCAACAGAATAATAAAAAAAAACTAATATGTTATAACCTAATATTTTGATAAATTATTAAATTAAATTTTTAGATATGCAGTGTTAATAAATATTTTAAATGCTTATATATTATGATTATTTTATGTGAATTAATTAAAATTTAGTGTTGGTGTTTATTTTATTTTATTAAGATATTAATATTAAATCGAGTTTAAAAAGTTTAATTTAGTGTTGTATATTATTTAATAATAAAAATATTATTAGTATTTGTGAGTAGTATTAAATTATTTTATTTTAAATATTTTAATTTATAGTGGAGGATTTAATTTAAAAGTGATTACTTAAATCAAAAATATTATTATTATTATTATTATATTTTAAATATTTGTGTTGTATTTTTTCGTTTTCCTAAATTTTTTAAAAAAGGCAGAACATTAAAATTTTTGGGTTTCGTCTTTTTCCCCTTCTCTTTCTTTTTCTTCCTTTTCTTTTTTTTTTCTTGTTCTTTTGGTATTTGCAACACCACAACTGGGCCACCACCACCTTGCCTCTTCCCTTACCTTCCACCTTCGTTAGCAAGCCTCCTCCTCCCCGTTGCTGTCGATCAGTAACAACAAAGCAACAATAACAATGACATTGGTGATGATTCCAATGGAGAGAGCTGACGGTTTGGGGCTCATTCGACTCCTCTCGGTTCAGGTAAGCTAAATCTTCATTTGTTTCAAGTTTTGGATGTCTGGTAATTGATTTATGTTCAAGTTTTAGTTTAGTTCAATTTAGGTGTTTTATTTTTTTTAGCTTGTTATAGTTTGATTCTTGCTAAATCTCTTTGGAAATATTGTTGTGTTTTGGTTTTCCAACGAGTCACTATTTCGATGACCTCCACCGGAAAATTTTTATATTTTTAAAAAATTATTTAAATTATTTGGATTATGGTTTATGAAGGAAATTTGGTGAAATTAATTTTAGATTTTTAATTATGAATTTATTAGTTTATGTATAAAATTGTATTTTTGGAAAAATAAGGTGAATTTTATTAATTATATGATTTTTTATGGAAAATAATGCTAATTAGTATATTTAATATAAACTTTAAGATTTAGAAATGAGAAAATAAATTTTTACGAATTTATAGTAATTTTTGGAAAAATTAGTAAATTTTGTATTTTAATTGATATTACTGTTAATTAGTATGTTTTGGATAATTTTTGAATATTAAATAGTATTAAAATAATTTTTATGAATTATTTACTATTTTTAGTTAATTAAAAATAATTTCTGAAAATATATTTAAATAATAATTTTATTTATTATTTTTATGATTAAATGGATTTTTAGCTATTTTTATAATGGAATTGAGTAATTTAAATAATTAATTGAACTTTATGCTATTTAATTTCGTATATTTGAAAAATGAAATTTTACTAATATTATTTAACTCTATTTGAGATTTTATTAAATTAAATTTGAAGATAAATTATCTTTAATGTTTTCGCTATTCAAATAAATTGTATTGTGGTATATTATTGATTTTTATGGATTTTAATGATTTTTTAATATATTATTATTTATTTTTGATTTTTGCATATTTTGGTTCTCGATTGGCAAATTGTGTAGTTTAGGGGCCCAACCCGAGAAGTTGTGCTTTTGTGAATATTGAAGTGTGTTTTCTTGCATGATCGACTCTACTTTTAGTAGAGAGACGTCCATTTTATAAATGAAACTCTGTTGAATTTTCGATAAAATTCTCGTAAAATGTGACATCAGATTGATCTTGAGTTTTTTAATTTTGGTCGAGTTGTGTACTAAATTGAGTCATTCCTTAGAATTTCTGGAAGTATAAAATTAGGATTTTGATTATGATATTATTATTTATTTATTTATTTTCTATAGTTGCGCTAAGATCGAGACCTGCCGGATCAGACCAGTCAATAGAGCATATAACTATGAGTTATTATCATATATATGCATTGCATGTAGAATACATTTGTGAGCATCCATATTTTAAAAATGTAAATTTTAGTATGATTTATTTTATTAAATTTTTATATCTAAGTTTTGATATATATATATATATATATATATATATATATATATATATATATATATATATATATATATATATATATTTGGTATATATTCGGTATATGTTTGGTATATTTCTTTAAAATGGATGCTACCATTTTTAAATTATGCATTTTATTATTTTTAATAATTATAAGATTATTTGAAGGATAGCAGTAAAACGTGCTACCTAGTGGGCTGCACTAGGTCTGTGTACGTCCCAGTGCATTAAATTTAGGAGTTAATATTATGAAATTATTGATGTGAGACTTGATTAATTGATTATTGAGGTTTGCTATGAGTAAGTGGTGTGATTGCGGAAGCTCGGTTGACCTAGTGTCTCGGGACCAATCACACCGATAGTGAGATTATGGGAGCTCGGTTGACTTAATGTCTCGGGGCTAGTCTACTGTCCAAAAATGGAAAAAAGAAATATTTTAGAATTAAGTGAGCTTGTTGGCTAATGAGATTTAATGATTGTAGTTGCATAATATTTTACGGTTCTGCTCCGATCCTTCTCTTAAAATAATTTTTTCTACATTATTTATTATATAAAAGTGGATTTTAGAATCTGTATGAAATATATTTATATGTTATTATTATACTGATGCTTGGTTGTATATGACTTTAGGTTGCATATATATATATATATTTTAATAGTTCACTTAGTGAGGTCTGACTCCTCTCAATATTTTTTTACAAGATTTTCTACTTTAGACCTCCCTCGTAGTACCATTCGCTGGACCCTTTCCTCTCTAGCTAATTTGTGTAAATATTGAACTATCGTTTTCTTGTATTTTAGTAATCACTGTAGTAGTAGTATTATAGTGATAGTAGTGTGTTGTACTAATTAGTGATCTTGTACTCGAATATTGTATGAAGATATTTTTATTATGATATGATATAAAGATTTATTTTTATATTAATTAAAGATTTAATTTTGGCATATTTTTGTAATATATATTTGCATGTGTTTTGTTTTTAAGGCCTATTGCAGGTTCTGAATTCAAAAAATTTTTTATTCCTTAGCGCCGGTCATGACTCCCCGGTTTGGGTCGTGACAAAATAATTCACCAAAACTCATAAAAATCATAAAATACCACAATTCAATTTATTTAAATAATAAAAGCATAAGAGACATTTATTTTCAAAATAAATAATAAAATTCCAAATATAATTAAATAATATTAATAAAAATCCATTTTTCAAATATTTGAAATCAAATAGCATAAATTACAAATAATTATTTAAATTTCCCAAGTATACAATAAAAATAACTAAAAGTTCATTTAATCTTAAAAATAATAGATAAAACTATTATTCGAATATATTTCTGGAAATTATTATTAATTAGCTAAAAACAGTAAATAATTCATAAAAATTATTTTAATACTATTTATTACTCAAAAATTATTTAAAACAAAATAATTAACAATAATTTCAATTAAAATATAAAATTTACTAATTTATACTAATTTTTCCCCAAATCCAATTTTTTACATAAACATTCCAAAATTCATAATAAATATTCTTTGCATAATTTCAATAAACTTTTTTCATGAAATTTTCTTAAAGTAATTAGTAGCATTTATTAAAAATAAAACATATTTTTGAGCTGGGAGCAGTACTCATGAATAGTAATCGAGCTTAGAATAGTGCTCAAATCGCAACTATTTCCAAAATCGAATTTAAATATATTTTTAGAAAGCTTACATCTTCAATTTAACTAATCTAAATTCAATTTAACAAGAATCAAATAAATTAAACACAAAATCAACAATTGAAACTAATAACCCTAAAATCAATTAACTAAGATTAAAGCTGAATTCGAAGTTAATCGAGCAAATTACAGTGGGAGAAATGAAGCCCACGACACCAACTTTAAAATGAGATTGGTGTGAGCTCCAACCACAACCGGAAACATCATCGGTGGCCTCCGGAAGCTCATGGTACTGAAAGGAAAAGAATGAGGAGGAAGAGAAAACGACAGCGGGAGGAAGGATAAGTAGTGGCGGTGAGCTGAGGAGAAACAGTGGCAGCGATGGTGGCATTGTCTGGTTCAGCTGTCACGACCCGAACCTAGGGGCACGTGACCGACACTAGGGAATGGGAAAGCATAAAGCTACCAAAACCCATAGTAAGCCTTAAAAAAAATAATCGCAGAATATTTAAACTTTGAAACCTCACAATAAATAATAAAATCACAATGCACATTATCAAATTGATTTTTCTCAATATAATTTAAACCATAATATCAATGCATAAATACATAAACTTCAGTTATACAAATAGTATCTCAATACATAAATTATAAATACATGAAATCCTAAATAAAGTATACAGTTGTACAATTTTCTCTACTGCGGTACGTGAAAGTAAGTACAACAACTAAATAAACCTACGTAGAATAGCCGGTGACGAATCTACACGGCGAAGAGAGGTAGGTCTAATAGTAAACTCCCAAACTCTTGAAAAAAATTAATTAAGGGGAGTCAGACCTCACAGTAATATTCCGTGTTTTTAAAATATTTTTACACTGTACCGGGATATACAGTGTTGATAATTTTTATGTATATATTACGATGTTTTTACGAGTTGATATGTATTTAAAACCTATTTTAATTATTGTGTATTATCTACAGTCCTTTACGTAAAATTTTCCCAGGACTTGCATTTTCGGGAAAATTTTCACGTAAACAATTTATTATTAATTATTTTAACTATATTTTTGGACTTGCATGAACTCATGCGTATTTTTAAATGACTAAATAAAGTCTATATGTATATATTTATTTAATTAGGGTTTAATATATTACCCTAATATTTTATTATTCATGTATTAATTTATTGTTATTTAATTATTTAATTATTATTAAATTATTAAAATATTAAATTTTATGTGTGTGGATGTAAATTTTTCTAAATATTATATTAAAATTTTTTTTTATTTTATTTTTTTATTTTACTTTTTCTTTTTCTTTCTTTTTTCTTTCTTTTTCTTTTCTTTCTTTTTTTTTCTTTTTCTTCTTCTTCTTCTTCCTTCTTCCCGTGTGCGCCCGACCACCACCCCTCACCACCGTCTGTCACGCCGATCACCTATCGTCGGTGTGCCTCCCGGCTTGCCACCACCGTTCCCAGCCGGTCCCCGCCGCCAGCAGCCTTCTTCCTCGGCACCGGCAGCCCTTTTCTTCCATTTTTGGCTGAAATCTTCTCCTCGCCGTTTCTTCCGATTTCGGCCACCATTTTTGACACCGCCAATCTCTTTCTTCTCCTTAAGCTCCGATGAGTGTGATTCTAGCTTTGGTTTGAGCTAAAATGGTCTAGAATTGCTTAGGTTTTGATTTTTCTATTTCGGCCACATTAGGGTTTTTGATTTTTTTTGAGCTTTGAATTGATTGATTCATGAAAACTCCCTTCACAAATGTTGTTCCTAGTAGCTCAATCTACATGTATGAATTTTTGTGGAATTTTTGGAGATTTTTTGGATTTTTAGGTATTTTTGAATATTTTAATATTATTTTCTAATTTTTGGAAATTAATTATTTAAATTATGAAATTGTGTTTTATGGTTAAATTAGGTGTTGAAATGAATTATAGGAATTTATTTGGAATTTTTATGAATTTCTAAGTATTTATTTTGAATTATTTGAGTTAATGTAAATTTGGGAAATTAGGTTAAATGTGTTTTTAATTGAATTTAATTGGGTAATTGAGTTTAATTATTAATATTATTGATAAATATGTTGAGAAAATTAATTTTGGATAATTGTATAATTTTTGGTGAATTTTTGAAGTAATTTAAGTATATTTATATATATAGGGGTATTTTGATAATTTTACCCTAAATTTGCTAAAAATGTAATTTAATTGGTTTTAATAGTTATTTAAAGTATAAAAATGATTTCTACAAATTATTTGGTATTTTTAACTAATTAAAACTATTTTTCATGAATTATTTTCAATTATATATATAATATACGGTTTTTCTAATAAAATGAGTTTTTATCGGTTTTTATAGTGTTTTAAGGTTAATTATGTAATTTCTACGTATAAAATGTATTTTTAGGTTTTAAGGGTATTTTTGGTATTTTCTGAAATTATTCTGTGTTTGTGGACCCCGGTCGGTGGATTGTAGTCTGGAGTCCGACCGAGGGGTTGTGAACGAGATGTGGTGTTTATTTTTGAAGTGTATTTCCTTACAGGGTCGGCTCTACTCTTTTGAGTAGAGAGATGTCCGTTTTACAGGGGAGGTTCTATCGAATTTTCGGTAGAATTCTTGTAAAACGTGATATCCGGTCGAACCCTGATATCGATTCTGTGTTTAATACTCTAGATCAAATTCTAGGATTTCTGTTAGGTTTATTCTAATGTCTGTCGTTATTTGCTTGTTTAGTTGCGCCGAGACCGAGGGCTAGTGGACTAGGCCCGTCAGACCCATCTCGTGGAGCGCACTAGGGTGAGTTACTATACTATATATATATATATGCTTTAGGATGCATGTTTTAGAAAAGTATGCTTTATTTTAATAAAATATGCATAAATGATTTAAGTATTACTTAGGTTTATTTTTGGTATATTTTGGTATATTTTCAACTATACGCATGTTGTATAACTAAATTATTCTTAAAGATGCTTTTATGTATATTTTGGTATATTTTAGTTTATTTTGTAATTGTATTGGATTTATTCGATGTATATATACTCGAAATATACCTGGTTTACTTTTGGTATATTTCTAGTATATATATGGTTTATGTTGATATTTTATTGAACTTCATGCATCATTTATTTTTGTGAATGAATGTTTTATATTATTAATGATGAAGGATATCAATAGAACGTGCTACCTAGTGGGAAACACTAGGACCGAGTACGTACCGGTACGCCTATAGTATTTAGGCTATATTACTAACTTATTTGTGGATATTGATTGAATGTGATTATTGATATGTGTGAGATATGGATTGGAGGTGTGATTGCTGGAGCTCGGTTGACCAAGTGTCTCGGGGCCAATCACACTGGCAGTCAGACTGCTGGAGCTCGATTGACTTAGTGTCTCGGGGCCAGTCTACTGTCTAAATGGATTAAGTGGATATATTTGGATTAAGTGAGCCTGTATGGCTAGAGTGTTGTTTAACACTATTTCGAGGTTGCGATATTTTAGGGTTCTATGTGATCCTTCATAAAAGATGATTTTCAATGAAATATATATAAAAATGATTTTATTGCATCTGTGTGTATTTTCCTATATATATACATATTATATATATATACTGTTGATTGTATGCATTATCATTTAGTGTGTATGTATATATATTATAGTAATTCACTCAGTGAGGTCTGACTCGCCTCCGTTGACTATTTTTCAGGAGAGTCAACATCTTCAGACCTCAGTAGCAGGTCCATACGCCGGATTTCTTCCGCCCCGGCTTCTTTGTGTAAATTATTTACTTGAGTCTTATTTTTATAATCTAGACACTACAGTAGTTGTGAATTAAAATGTGGGATTTCATGTATTTTATTTAAAGAGATGTATTATATTGAAACTGAATTTGTATTAAAGAGATTTTATATATGTGATGAGTTGAGAGTTGATTTAAATCCAGTTGGTGAAAATGATATTATGATATTTATGATTTTTATTTCTGCTGCAAATTTGATATTGTTATTATTACTATTGCATATTTTATTTTATTTTTAGGCTTGCTACGGGTTCCGGATTCGAAAGAATTCCCGTTCCCTAGCACCGGTCATGGCCCTTGTTTTGGGTCGTGACAGATAATTTGTATTCTTGAAAATCTCAATATTTATATAAACAATTTAAAATATAAATTTATTTTTTTAAAATATTCAAACAACTAAGTATTTCTATTATTATAAACTCTATTTATACATAAAAAATAAACCTCAAGTTCAAAAAAATTATAAAATAACCTTAGAATTGGTGGTTAGTGCATTTCGAAAAATAGAAAAGTTTAACTCTGATGAAATAAACATGTGTTTATAGCTATATCTAGAGAGAAATCATGAGAAGAAATTAAACAACATGTGTTTTTGAATTCTACTAGCAATAGTAATTTGCAAGCTCATGGGAAAAAAAAGACATGCATCTCTAAATTTGTATTATAATTTTTATAATATTAGATAATCTTATATTTTTTTAAAATTAAAAAATTTGCATACATTTATTTCAATATAAAATTATAATATTTTTAAAAACAAAAATAAAAGTAAAAATTGGTTAAAAATAATTATTTCTATTAAAAATAAAAAATAAAATGATTTAAAAAATTATAATAAATTATATCAAAATATTTGAAAATAAAAAAAATACATAACTTAATTTGTCACAATTTTATAGAAATAATTAGCGACAAATAATGCTATTTGGCTCATTATTTCCTGTAATATTTGGCGACGATCTTATTTATCTGTTGTTAATTTGCAAGTCTTTCCAAATTAGGGACGAAAAGTGTTAACGAAATATATTAATTTTGTCATAAAAAAAAATTAGCCATGGAAATTCTGTACCAAATTATATATTTGTTGCTATCTGTTACATTAGCGACATATTGGATTCACGTCAGCGACTAATAAATACCCTGCTGTTGTTTTCGTTGCAATTAAAAATAGCGACATATTTTGTGGTCACTGATTCTTTTTCTAGCGCATAATTTGCAGCCCTGTTTTTTTCTTTTTTAATTTTTTCCCTAAATTAATCACATGATGGAACTCCACTACCCTCTAAAAATATCATCATCTAAACCAATATATGTAAGAGAATCAAAGACATTCAAGTTGGACCCGATTGTGAGAGTTGTCTCAAACATGCTTGCAGTTTACTAAAAAGTTTCCTCCATTGTCGTTGGAATCTTCACCTATTAATTAAATAAATGATTGAGCATATAAAACCATTTAATATACCACGACCTTCTCATGAATCATCACCAAATAGCCGCTCAAGTCATAGCAAATCCCAGAATCTTAGGAGTATTTGATTCAGGCAGTTTGGCCTCATGTATCTGTTCTCTATATATCTTTTTTTGATTTAACATTTTACGTTCATATAAACTTTCCAAACTTGGAAACAAATTTTGTGAAACATCTCTCATGCGTATATATTGCAGGATAATAAGCACAAGTAAAACTGTCTCAGATTCTGTTTATTTATAAAATAAACTCAAATTTAAAATTTTAATTAAAGAAATATGATTTTTTTTTTTGCCAAAAATATGAATGGAGAAACTTTAGTATAACAAATATATTCTTGATAAGCATCACACACTCGGTATAGTTGCAACTTTTTTGTGGTGCAGTTGATGCACCTGAGCCTTGCACCATATATGTAACGAGGAAACCCATAAATGTTGCTAATTGCAACATTTATGGATTATATAAAACAATTTTTTTCAATTTATAATTTTATTTTTTTTTACCCCTATATGGAGAGATATTTAAGTGAGGGGAAAGCGTTTTCATAATTTGACGTGGATAACAATATCGCTACTCATGATATCTATCTTTTTCCATATAATAATCTATTAAGTGTAGGTAGAATATTGTTGTATGGTTGGATGATTTGGCTTCTTCAACTACGTGAAAGGGAAAAGTTGAGTCCTGAAATGCAAGTAATTTAATTAAGAATAATGATTTATACAGCTAGTAATTACATGTTTATGGGGATCCTCTCTTTTCATTTGCATACCCCGTGCATATAAGATCACACATGTAATTTGAAAAATTTTATCTTTTAATGTACATAAATAATATTACTAGTGACATCTATTGTTGTCATTTAATTAATTTACTTCATTTATGTTGGCTCATTACTCTACAATTTTATATTGGCCCATTACTCTACAATATTAATAAATATAAAGTTAAAATGAATAGGGAGTTGACTGTATAGAGTCCAATTATCAATTTGGTTTTCTTTTATATTACAATATTTTGGCACAAGTCAAAGAGTGACCCGTAGCTGTGTTTATAATTGGTTTTATTATCCATATATGTACACTAATCTTTTTGGATAATGATATATGTCATCGGTTGTCACGTGCGTCGCTGACCTACGACAAATTATAATATTAATTTTTAAAATTAAATTTTTTTTTTCTTTTTAACTTCTCAATATAGAGGAATTATCAACTTGAAAGGGATCATTTTAGGAATTTGACCCCAACAATTTACCGTTTAGCGACAGAAAATATTATCCAATCTTTTGATATATTCATGGGTTATTAATTATGAATTAATAATTAACAAATCACGAGTTTTTTTAACTACTGGTATTTAAAAGTATGTTAAATTATAATTGATCTGATTTGATTTGAGAAAAATTAAAAAAATAACAAAAATTTCTTAATAAATAATTCAAAACGATAATATAGTTAATTTTTTTTAACAAAAAGGAGAGACAAAAATCAAATTTTTAACCTATAAAACTTTAAAGCAATTTACTCAACTATTTAACTTTCGGCTGACTGCATAATTGGTTATCATTAGCTCTTGAGGACTAAAAAATTTTATTGGATGGACCATAAATCTATCAGAGTGGATAATTAAACAAGTAAAGTTTTTGTACACAAACTGTTGTTTCACAAAATTATAAACTTTTGCCTAAAACATATATGATTGTGAATTTCTAAAACAAGTTATCAAAGTAATGGCAAATATACACGAATTAAGGTGCTACAAATAGCTAGGACTTAACTAGGTATGCCTTTGGTCATGACACTGCATCAAGAAAATATATATAAAAGATAATGTTTTGTGTTGGTACTAATATACGGTGAACCTAATAGCGATTTTTTTTTAAAATCCTCCCTTTTATTTGATTTTTTTTTTGGCCAGAAGAAGGAGAGGAAGGAGAATAGATCCCAATGAAGTCAATCCTGTGGTTAGAATGATTTAGTTCAAGATGGATAGCTCAAACATTTCTATGCCTAAGAGCGATGCTTCTAGGACCTGAACCCATGACAGGTCATGAATTCTCCCTTGCCACTTGTGAAAAATACCCCCTTGCTCTGTGTATTTAGAGCAAAAAAATACGTTAATTTTTTTTTTTTATCCTGTAGTACCTATTACTGTCCATATATAAAAGCACTAGCTATTAGGTCCAACTCTTATAGCTATAGGTTGAGTCCAGTTTGGTCATTATGTTCGAGGATACGATAAAAAATGGGGACAATTTTATTTTTTTAAATGGCAAGTATAAGTGATATGCATATTTATATACATACACCCTTTTATTTGAAAATTCATTAGCAGAAAATACGTTTCTTCCATTTTCATATATATATATATAAATGCACAAGAACACAATTAGATTATCTAATATTATGACCTGAAAAAGAATAAGGAAATTTAATACTTCTGTCATAGAATTTCAATTAAAAGAGGGACGATACAATCAATGAATGCTTCTTCTTACAAAACAATTCATTATAAATCTCCATTTGGATCCTTATTGTACAGAAACAAGCACTTGTTTTATCACCAACAAACAAAAACAATGTAAAATCACTTCAAAAACAACATTTCCAAATAGCTATTCGTACCCTTCTAACTGATTGAACTTAGTAACGTTTAGGACGCGGTGGAGATGAATATTAGTATGGAGGTGGAGAGGATGGAAAAGGTGGAGGTGGAGAGTTATAGTGGTATGGAGGAGGTGGGGATTTCATTGGTGGAGGAGGTGATGTGTAATGGTATGGGGGTGGTGGTGATGGTGATGGTGATGGTGATGGTGATGGTGGAGGTGGGGACTTATAGTAGTATGGGGGTGATGGGGAATTCTTTGGAGGAGGAGGGGATGAGTAGTGGTATGGAGGTGGTGGTGAGGGAGATGGTGGAGGTGGAGACTTGTAGTAGTATGGTGGAGGTGGAGACTTCATTGGTGGAGGTGGGGATGTGTAGTGGTAGGGAGGTGGAGACTTGTAATAGTACGGAGGTGGTGGTGACTTCTTTGGAGGAGGTGGCGATGTGTAGTGGTATGGAGGTGGAGGTGAGGGAGATGGTGGAGGTGGGGACTTGTAGTAGTATTGTGGAGGTGGAGATTTCTTTGGTGGAGCTGGGGATGTGTAGTGGTATGGTGGTGGTGGTGGGGGAGATGGTGGAGGCGGAGACTTGTAGTAGTATGGGGGTGGTGGAGACTTCTTTGGAGGTGGTGGCGATGTGTAATGGTATGGAGGTGGTGGTGAGGGAGATGGTGGGGGAGGAGACTTATAGTAGTAGGGAGGTGGTGGTGACTTCTTTGGAGGAGGTGGCGATGTATAGTGGTATGGAGGTGGTGGTGAGGGGGATGGTGGAGGTGGGGACTTGTAGTAGTATGGGGGAGGGGGAGACTTCTTTGGTGGAGGTGGGGATGAGTAGTGGTATGGAGGTGGAGGTGAGGGGGATGGTGGAGGTGGGGATGAGTAGTGGTATGGAGGTGGTGGTGAGGGGGATGGTGGAGGTGGGGACTTGTAGTAGTATGGGGGAGGTGGAGACTTCTTTGGTGGAGGTGGGGATGTGTAGTGGTATGGAGGTGGTGGTGAGGGGGATGGTGGAGGGGGAGACTTGTAGTAGTATAGTGGAGGTGGAAACTTCTTTGGTGGAGGTGGGGGTGAGTAGTGGTATGGAGGTGGTGGTGAGGGAGATGGTGGAGGTGGAGACTTGTAGTAGTATGGGGGAGGTGGAGACTTCTTTGGTGGAGGTGGGGATGTGTAGTGGTATGGAGGTGGTGGTGAGGGGGATGGTGGAGGGGGAGACTTGTAGTAGTATGGGGGAGGTGGAGACTTCTTTGGTGGAGGTGGGGATGTGTAGTGGTATGGTGGTGGTGGTGAAGGAGATGGTGGAGGTGGAGACTTATAGTAGTAAGGTGGTGGTGGTGATGGGGAAGGAGGAGGTGGGGACTTGTAGTAGTATGGAGGAGGAGGGGACTTCACTGGGGGAGGAGGTGATATATAGTGGTAAGGAGGTGGTGGCGAAGGGGATGGTGGGGGTGGGGATTTGTAGTAGTATGGGGGAGGTGGAGATTCCTTTGGAGGTGGAGGTGATGCATGGTGGTATGGAGGGGGTGGAGATGGTGATGGTGGAGGAGAAGCATAAATATAATGATCATCGGCCACGACAAAGGTGGCTACAAGGCAGAAAAGTATAGCATGAATTGTTGGAGACAAAAGTCCCTGCCTCCGAGTTCCCATCCTTAACTAGAAGTGTTGTTTTGTGTTGTGCATGGTATAAGCATGAAAGCAAGCCCTTTATATAGTGCTCTCTACAATCATTGCTAACAAATTTTTATGTTTGTTTAATGATGATTACAGGCTGCTTCCGAGTTCCCATCCTCAACTTGCAATTCTCAATGTCGTATATAAAAATTCCATGAAAATGTCAACGTTCTGGTGTTTGGTAAGATGCCTTGTGGATGGATGTATTCAGTGCAAAACCGCATTTGAAGAGAACATGTCTGCCGTGAAAATTTTTATTTCTCTTGTCAAATGAGATGGCAGAGGAGTGATATAGTTCTGAAGTCAAGACTTTGGTTACCCTGATTTCACCTCTGGAAGTATAGTAATTAATACTCTCAATACATGGTGAATTATCTAACAAATTGTTGCCTAATTTTATATACAATATAGATTAACGTTGAAAATTTTATTCGAACAAGGAGAACAAATTGAAGATGAGATCCTTTTTACACACATATGATAATGACTGTAGATCTCTTTTAAATTGACGATCACAGAAAAAGAATTTCACATTTTTTGGAAAGAAGTTATTATTTAACTACTTATTTTTGTATATATTTTGCATAATAATAATAATAATAATAATTATTATTATTATTTTTACATTTTGAATATTGTATTAAACTTTTTTATATATTAGATATTTTTTAATTATTCAAATATTATAAAACTTGAATATATTTAATTCAATACATAATTAAAATAATTTAAAAGTGCAAATTGTTTAAAAATAATTATTTATAATTAAAATGCAAATAATTTTAAAAAATTATAGTCAATTAAATCAAAATATTTAAAAATTAAAAATAACTAAGCACAATTTAATTGGTCGCAATTTAGAGGAGTAGCGACAAATAATGTTGTTTGTCTTACAATTTCCAATAGTCTGCGTCTTGTTAGTCTATCTTAATTTGCAATTCTTTCAAAACAGGAACGGAATAAATTTCGTTATCAAAATACAGCCAGGGAAATTATGCGTAACAAATTTTGTTAGTCGCTACCTGTTACATTAGCGACAGTTTTGACTTAGCGTCGCTAAAATGTTTAGCAACTATGCTACTGTTAATTTCATCGTAGATTCCATGTTTTTATATTGGAACTCCACTAACCTCTAAAAATATCATCAAATCAATACATGTAAGAGAATCAAAGAAATTCCAAGTTTAAAGTCATCAAATCAATACATGTAAGAGAATTAAACAAATTCCAAGTTTGAAGGTGGGAGAATTCTGTCACTAATGCACTTGCAGTTTACAAAAAGTTTATTTCCTCCGTTGTTGGCACCTTCATGTCTTAAATAAATAATTAGGTGATGATTAAACATATAAAACAATTTATATAACATGATGACCTTCTGGTGTGTTATCACAAAATAGCCTTTAAGTCATGGCAAATCCATACCTTAAGAGTAGTTTAAGTAGTAAAAAGTGTGAATATTATGTTTGAGGAGATCAATGATCGAACTTCTACCCTCATCTCATTTCCCTGTGGTGTTGGGTTTAACCACTTGATTTATTTGTTAAAAAAAAAAAAAAGAAGTTCATGGCAAATCCCAGAATTGTAAGAGTATCTGATCAAAGAGATTTGGCATCTATCTGATCTATCTATATATATTCTAAATCGAACATTTTATGTTCCTATAATTAACTTGCCAAACTCGGAAACATTTTATGAACATCTCATAGCATATGTATATATTTGCAACTTATAAATCATATTGTTGGATCATGTTGGATAATTATATTTAATTTAGGTAAAAGAATGTTATGAGAGCAATATATATAAGTTGTTTGTTTAATTTTTCTAAAAGTATAGATAAAATCCTCTCAGTTTTTATTTATCTATAAAGCAAACTCGAATACGTAATTTTATTTGATAACATTCCAATTATTTGTCACTTGAAACAATAATTGGCTATAGAAAATTTATTTTTTATTTTAATTGGGTTAATTTCTATTTTATTTTTAATAAAAATTAAATTAACTAAAATATAATTCTTATTTGATTGGAAGTATGTTTCCTATTTTAATTAGGTTAACTTTTATCTTATCTCTAATAAAATAAAATTAATTAAAATGTAATTTTAATTTAATTGAAAGTATATAATTTCCTATTGTAATTAGGTTAATATCTCTAACAAAATTAAATTAATTAATTAAAATTTTAGTGATAATTTTGTTTAAAATATATATTTTTCTATTTTAATTAGGTATATTTATATTTTATCTAATATAAGTCAAATTAGATAACATAATTTTATAAGTCTTATTATATTAAATTTAATAAGTATAGAAAATTTACTAAAGTTGTAATAAATTATAAGTTTAATGGGTTGTAATATTTAAATTGATATATAAAGAAGGAAAAAATACAAATAAATACCCTGTGGTTTGGTCTTTTTTCAGATAGAGGTGTGTGGTTTGCTTTGTGACAAAGAGCTACCATACATCGTTAACATATAAAAGCAATTATTAGTAACTCTGTTACTTTTGCTGACGTGGTAGGGGTAAAGTTGGACTTTTACCCTTAATAACCATGTAGGTTGAGGAGAGGGTTACTTACACTCACGGTACCCAAAATTTTCACTAATTCCCATTAAAATACCAAAATTTTATTTTGTCACTTAAAACTTCCCAACATTTCTCATGAATCCAACAAAAGTACCTAATGACATATTCCAGTCGCTGGTGATGATGTCGATGCTGATGTATCATCTAACAAAAAGTAGTGGTCATGTTAACTGAGAGTTAATTACACCTATGGTACCCAACTTTTTTACTAGTTCTCAGTAAAATATCCAACTTTTATTTTGTCATTTAAAGCCTCCCAACATTTCTCATGAATCCTACAAAACTACCTAATGACACATTCCAATCGTCCGTGATGACATGGATGCTGACGTGTCAAATTTTTTTAATTTTTTTCAGTTGGATATGTGCTTCTGGTCTCATTAATATTGTCACGACTCAAACTAGGGAGTCATGAATGGCGCTAAGAAACGGGAATTCTCACGAATCTAGAACCCATAACAAGCCATAGAAATAAAAACACATGCAAACCACACAAAAATATCTCAGAATTAAAACATTAATTAATATAAAATAAATCATTATTATAACATAATAAAATATATGCATACAACTCTTTAAGTACACAACTACTGTCTAAAACAATACAAATACATAAACCAAAAGCACTACTACTGCAGCGTTGATTGTGGGTCAAATTATAATACCCTAGTCTCTAAGACTTAGTATAGAGCAAAAAGGGTGTCGAACAATCGGGAATTTGGAGTTATCTTGTATTAACCGAATAGATGCTTAGATGGATAGGTAAATTAATATTAAATAATAGTAGTCACAATCAATGAATAAAGAAATCTAATTTACTAACTAATTATTAAGAAAACTATAAGAATTATAAGAAACTATTAAGAATACTTGCATATGAGGAATTACAATTCAGAATCAAATAAGAACTTTAAGCATAAATAGTATACATTGCATAATTGGAAATTAGTTTATAGTCTTCAAAAGCAACTGTTATTGTCAATCAAAGGTACCTCCTCTTAGTGCTTACATGTACTGTCGTATCATTGTAGGGATAAGAGAAAACCAATATAGATAGCATATTAATTATATTTCCCTTAAGACAAAACCCTTATGTCTAAGCAATTTGCAATACTTAAGTAACTTCAATCACTTTCCACCAAATTTTCCCAATTGTCATTGTGAACAAATCGATTAATACGTTATATATGATGGCCAAACATATATAACACCTTTTGCTCTAATTGAAACTAAATCACAAACAAAGTACTTTAGAAATATTGTTCTTAATATTAATTCATCATTGCAATTCTCATACAAAGACTTAGCCTAGATACATAATCAAAGAGCAACAAAAGAAAACCAAATTCAACATAGAAAAAGAGAGAAAGAGAGAAAGGATTGAATAAATGAAACTCCTTTCTATATCTTCTAAAGGATACTTGATGTAGGATGTTATTCTCTTGTTCTTGGCCTTGCCTTCTTCAAGTATTTCTTACAATAATGACTCTTAATACAAATGATAATTGTTCTATCTCTAAAACACTATAACTTCTATATGTCTACCTTTTATGTCTACACATTATGTCTTGGTTCAGATAAAAAATGATGTATATATAGACTTCAAAAGTGGCTAAAAGTGACTAGAACTTATTTAGAATTGGAAAGGCACCACTTGACATGAAAAGCCACTCTCCTTTGTAGATATTGTAGTTTTAGGGGCATTTTCATCCATTCAAATGACTTTAACTCTAGAAAGTTCCTTCATGAAAGTTTTAGATCATTCTGTTATATTTCTAGAACAACTTAAATCATCTAATTTGGATGTCTGTAGACAAAGTTATGGCCAAAATACAAAAACTGCTCAAACTAGAAAGTTGCAACTCTTTGGCAAGGCATCACTGTGTCGACTTGTCATAAGGTGATGACTTGTCTTAGAGGCTCTTTGTTACAAGTTGTGCCTATAGTCACAACTCGTGACTCTTTTTAAGGATCCAAGCTTAACTTCTTTTGCTTCCTAACTGTTTTTAATAAACTCCAAGTGTCTTCCAAACATCATTTGAGCCTAGAATATGTATAAAACCTACATAATGTAGCATAAAAATAAAATAAGTAAAAATAACAATTTCATAACTAAATAAACACGCAAATTATAATGAAATCGAATGAAAATAAACCTTAACTAACCTAAATAACTATGCACATTTGCATTATATCAAACTCCCCTGCACTTAGATCTTGCTTGCCCTCAAGCAAGAAATAAAGATCTAGTATAGAAAAGCACAAAATATTTTCATCTCTTCGAAAGAAAATGTAATTATCTTGCCAAGTCATTTTAATAGTGAAAGAGGTTATAAAAGGATAGTTTAATAATTAAACTTCAATGCTCCATAATAATAAAACAAATAAGCTTCATAGCACAAGCAATAAATTTACCAATTTATCTCAATTTACTAAGAATAAAATCAAGAATACAAAGTCAAAGTTCTAACTAAGCTACTAAGCCAAAATAGTTATTCTCCAAACTTAGGAATTCCTAGAAGCAAAAGCAACCTTAAGACAATATTAAGCACACATATCAATTTACTCTTCTCATAGCATTTTTAGACATTTTATTCAATAATAATATATATTTTTAGATGTTTTTTTTTTCAAATGAATGTAACTAAGGAGCATACTCAATTACACATAACTTACTTGAAATACATCTACTTATGATGTTGCACATCCCTTTCCAAATGAATGTAACTAAGGAGCATACTCAATTACACACAAACTTACTTAAAATGCAAACTTCAAAAGCTTATTTTTTTTTCATTCTTGGATTTTTTTATTATCCTCATTTATTATTGAAAAGTGAGTTCTATGAGTATTATGGCTATAGTTTCTCAAAGGTAACTCATATTCCTAAGAAAACCTAAGCTTAAGTCCTTACTATTTTAGCCTTAACCATAATTAGCAAGTTAATTAAACATTCTTTTGATTGTATAAATAATAAAAAGAGATAAAAAGAAAAATTTACAACCTATACTAAATGAAACTTTCAATTTATATCAATAGAGCATGCAAAATCTAATTATCAATATTAAAGCTTAACCTCAATCAAAATGAATAAGACTTATAAGACAACTACTTATTAAATATAAGAAGAGAATGAATGATAGAATAAATGTAAACATGGAAAATGACACAACACATAAATGTAAAACACATAAACATATAACACATAAATATAATGTAATAACCCTTGTTTTTAAATTATTTTAATATAAAACAAGATATGCAGTGTTAATACATTTAAAAATTATATTTAATTGTTTTACTATTTTGTGATTAATCATTATTATTTTATGTTTAATTATATTTTCTACGTAAATATTTTATTTTGAAACTTATTATTTTGGACATTTAATTTGTGTTGTTTATATTTACTATTTTTGGATAGTATTATTTTAATAATATTTAATTTAGTGCATTATTATTTCTATTATTGTTTTATCAAATTTCATTATTTATTTAATTAGAATTATCATTATTAATTATTATTAATTGTATATATGTTAATGTATGTGTATATGTGTGTGTGCTTATATATATGTCTATATATATGTCTATATATATATATATATATATATATATATATATATATATATATATATGTGTGTGTGTGTGTGTGTGTGTGTGTGTGTGTGGATATTTTTATTGTGTGGTAGAGATATATTTTTAGATGTTTTCTCTACCACACAAGTGGCAAATGATCATCCCATCTACCTCCCAGATCCAAAACACACATCCTCAACATATCTTCTAGTGTCTGGATCGTCCTCTAAAAATGACCATTTGTCTGAGGATGAAAAGCAGTACTGAAATCCAACCTAATGCCCATCGCTTCCTGCAACTTCTACAAAAAATGAGAAGTAAACACTGAACCTCTATTTGACACAATGGACACAGGTACTCCATGAAGGCACACAACATGCTTCACATACAACTTCACCAATCTAGCTACAAAATAAGTGGCTTTCACAGGCAAGAAATGTGCAGACTTGGTCAACCTATCGACAATCACCTAGATGGAATCGTATCCATCCTTCGAACGAGGTAAACCAACCACAAAATCCATAGCAATCCTTTCCCACTTCCACTCAGGAATAGGAAGAAGCTGAAGCTTCCCAGAAGGCTTCTGATGTTCAGCTTTAACCTGCTGACATATCAAACACTTAGCAATATAATTAGTTACATCCTTTTTTAGTCCATCCCACCAGTATAAGTCTCTGATACTGTGGTACATCTTAGTGACACTTGGGATGTATGCTATACACTGTAGAATGTGCTTCCTTAAGGATCTCTTCTCTTAAATTATCCACATCAGGAACACACAATCTACCATTGATCCATAAAACACCATCATCATTGAGTGTGAAATCAGTGAACTTCCTTGCTCAAACATTCTCTACAAGCTCTTCCAGAATAGGATCTCGGCTTTGAGCTACCTTAATCCTATCTCTCAATGCAGATTGAACCTTAAACTGAGCTAATAGTTCACTAGATCTACTCACCTTCATCATCAGACCTTGATCCATAAACTGATGCAACTCTTGGATCAACGGTCTCCTCTCCACCATCAAACTCTAATAGCCACTTGGCTCACTTATTCCAATTGATTGTTGGTCCCAGAGAGCAAGCTTAACCAGGGTCCAGCCATAGTCGATCTCTTATTCTAAATGATCACTAGTGCCCAGAGAGAATGCTCAACCAGGGTCCAACCTGTATCATACCTATGCCCAGAGAGCAAGCTCAACTAGGGCTCTCAAAAATAATCACACATATGCCCAGAGAGCAAAGCTCAACCAGGGCTCTCATTTTTCATAAATCTTGCCCAAAGAGCAAAGCTCAACCAAGGTCCACAAATCAATCAATGGTCATATAAACAATTATTATTGGTGCACATGCAGTCTTGGTGACACCCACCAAGTAGCACGTTCTACCAAAATCAAGTAAAATAAAATAAATAAAGTGGAATAAAGCAAATTCCATAAGGCATTCTTCATATACTATTCATGATAAATAAAAAAATAATCATGCATGTAACAATATAAATAAATTCATATAATCATTTCACTATTATTTAAATCATATGAAAATATAATTTAAAACCATCACAACACACATTCTATAAAATCAACTCACAAGTTGAGCGTGCTGGGCAACATGTCCTTTGCTACCCAAATGTCACAGCTCTGGTCATGGAGTTCTTTAAAATAAATAATATTTATTTAAAATATGCTTATATAAATAAATTCATAAAATTTTTAAAATTTAATAAAATCATGAGATGATGAAGTTGACTCGATCTAAGATACGATGCTATACAGATTCGGAATTAAAATCTACCAACGTCACATTTTACGAAAAATTTATCGAAAATTCGGCAAAATCTCCTTGGTAAAACGGATATCTCTCTACCGAAATAGAGTTGTTCTTGCATAAAAACAACACTTTTAACAGTCTCATAACTCAATAACTCGAGTTGGGCCCCCACACTACACTTATGCCCAACTGAAAACCACAATTCACAACACATATATAAAAAATATATAATTTATCTCAATTCACTAATAATTCATAAAAATATTAAAGAAATCATTTTCCAAATAAATAATAAAATTTCTAGTTTATAAATAATATTTTACTAATAAAATCCATTAATGGAATAAAATTCCATTTTACAATTAAATTAGCATAAATTGTAAATAATTATCAAAATCACTCAATTATATCATAAAAATAATAAAATGCTCATTAAGCTAGGAAAAATAATAAATAAACTTATTTTTTATACATATTTTCCAAAAATTGTCACTTATTAATTAAAATTCAAAAAAAATTATAAAAATTATTTTTCATACTGCTATTAATCAAAATAGTCTAAAACAGAATAATTAATAATAATTTTAATTAAAATTAAACAATTTATTAATTTCTAACAATTTCTCAAAAATACATATTTATACATAAACTTTAAAAATTCATATCTTAAATTCTATATATAATTTTTCAAAAATTTCTTCACAAAGTTTAATCTACATAATTTATAGAATTTAATAAAAATATAAAAATTGCCCAACCTGTGACTATCCAAAACAGTGTTGTGAACAGTTCCCAACGCCCGGAAAATTTAAAAAATTAAATAAAAATCAAAACAAGCAAGATCACAACCTCTAAATCATTTTATCTCAAAGCAACTATATCTAATAAAATTAAATTAAAGCTTAATTTAACTAATTAACTAAAAATAGCCTAAAACTAATTACTCAAAATTGAGAGGCTTACCGGAGTTGGAACTCGAAATTGATGAAGGGCTTTTAAAGCTTAGAGGAAAAGGAGTGTTTTGGGACTGGCGGAGAGCCTTGGAGTAGTAGGAGACGATGTCAGCAACTCCCAAAGCAATCCGGTAAGAACTCTAAAAAGGAAAGAAGAAAGAGACAGAGGGGAGGTGACGCCAGAGGCTATAGGAGCCACTTAATTAATATTTTTACTCTCATTGTTCTCATTGATATCTTCATTGAAGAATATTGTCTCTAATTTAAGTCCATCCAATGATAGAAGATACACATGTTTAAAAGGGACACATGTGCCCTTTTTCTTTTTCTTTTTAAAAAAAGGTTCCGACACTTTTTTTTATTTTTAGAAATGCCCCCAAAATGTGTCGGATAAGTTTCTAAGATGTGTCAGTGTCAAAAATGTGTCTAACACAGTCGACATCAGGCACGACTCTTTATAAAAGTGTCGGTGCAACATAGCTGGCAAGAGTTAATGAATTAGCTATTGATTTGGCATGATATAAGAACTCAGAGATGGATTTGTTAGCTTTAGATAGGTAATAAAGTTGTATATTGTTACAACCTGAAACTAGAGGTATGTGACCGGCACTAGGGAATGGGAAATACAAAAATGCAACCAAAACTCGTAGTAAGCCATGAAATTTTTTTCGTAAATAAATGACAATCACATAACAATAATATCAAATACAAAAGTTAATACTCCATTACAACAATACTTCAACACAACACAAATCCATAATAACAATAATACAAGTTTCATAATCAACTACTGTGGCATTTAGAATTTGATTACAAATTGTTCAAATAAAAAAGACATACATAATGTAGCCAATGAAGAAGAAATCCAGCGCAGACGATAACCAGAATTAGGCTGACTGTGAGGTCCTGAAAAAATTAAATTAAGGGGAATCAGACCTTACTGAGTGAATCAATTTTATAAAATATATGTTGGTTTGAAAACATTTGTTAAAACCCTTTTTGAAAATAAAAATAAGATAAGGCAAAATAAATATTAATATAAATATTATTATTTTTGCGGAAAATCTGGTAGAACACCTAAACCATCAAATTCTAATAGTCACTTGGCTCACTTATTCCAATTCACTATCGGTCCCAAAGAGCAAGCTCAACCAGGGTCTAACCACAGTCGGTCTCTTATTTTAAATGATCACTGGTGCCCAGAGAGCAAGCTTGACCAGGGTCCAGCCATAGTCGGTCTCTTATTCCAAATGATCACTAGTACCTTGAGAGCATGCTCGACCAGGGTCCAACTAGTATCATACCTCTACCTAGTAATCCTGTAATTTTTTAAATTTTTCAGAAACCATTGAAATCTCGAGTTGTTTTCACTTGGCTCAAAAACTATTCAATGACTTGTCTAGAGAGGTAATACAACATATCTAGGCATCTGGCTTTTGACATTTCATTGCTGCTTTATCGATTGCTCAAGGTAAGTTAAACCACTACTTGCTTTTTGCTCTTATCACTCACACTTTTCACACATGAGTGGGTGAGTTGACTATTTCCCTAATGAGCTACTTTACTATAATTGGGATGGCATTCAGAGGTGCCCTAGTCCCCTTTGATATCCATTACTGCACTCTTTCAGAAGATGCTAAGAGTCACTATGTTCGTGACTTGCTTAGGTTTGTTCCGGTATGGAAGAATCGAAAGAACGTGCTTCTTTCTGCTCTTGTTCAAGGTTTCAGGAGACTACCTACCACTACACCTTGCTAGATTCTTTAGAATGTGAGATGCTTCTTATTGATATTACTTGGCACTACTATCTTTTATAAGATTGGTAATGAGGTTAGCATCACTCTTCTTGGTCCCCTTTAGGATTTTGCTACAATCGCTATTTTAGATTGGGGATCTATGACACTTGCTTATCTTTATTATAGATTGGATACCGTTTACAGAGGCGCTA
Organism: Mallotus nudiflorus; assembly: GCA_947683625.1. Classification (NCBI taxonomy): domain Eukaryota; kingdom Viridiplantae; phylum Streptophyta; class Magnoliopsida; order Malpighiales; family Euphorbiaceae; genus Mallotus; species Mallotus nudiflorus. Next base: position 1,053,458 of record CANTUR010000234.1, read on the forward strand.
TGACAATGTGCGGTTTTTGGTATGTCTTGCACGTATGTCTCCTATCCTTTTCAACTTTTCTTATTTTCATATTTTCCTCCTTATTTCTTTCATCTCCTCTCTTTCAAATTTGGGGCATTGAGATAGGAGTGATTCAAGGCTTTAGCGCCATTAGCTTTGATAGGAGTCTTCCCTTGATGCAGAGGTGGGGTTCCTCTCGTCTTACTAGCATTAGGCATGACTTGCAGACTTATCGAGATCAATTGAACTCTTTAGAGTGGGACTTGGTAAGGCAAATTTGATCTTTAGTATTTCATTAATTGTAAAAGTTCAATAAACTTAAATAAACAAGTTTGTAAGTCAGATCAAATTGGTTGGCTGGTGCTGAAGACATTTAGCGATATGATTTTATGACAATGGCTATGAGGCTTGAGACTATAAGAGTTCTGCTCCCTGGTTATGGCTGCCAGATATGGTATCTTAGTGAGCATGTTTATCATTGGCATATGGGACCTTCCAGGATGCGTGTTCCTTTTTCTATTCTCTCCTTGATGTTGCGGAGTAGTAGCGTGACTGGTCTCGAGCTCAGAGCAACTCTTGAGGGATATGAGGCTTCGACTCTGCTTGAGCGTTCACATCATTATCGGGAGTACATTTGAGAGAATCTCTTAGAGCAGGTTCCTACAAACCCAGCTGAGGTATGCTTTCTATCACTACTTTATTTTATCTCTTTCATCCCTTCATATGACATTCAATTCTTGCATAAATTGAAGGAGTCCCTAATGCTGCTATGGAGGAGACTGAGCAGGAGATTGAGCTTGCTCATCATAGTGAGGTTGCTTATGGTGATACTTCCTTGAGTACTATTTTGGTCGATGTTCCCCCCTTTGATGGGTCCATGTATTATTGGGCTCCCATGGTGCAGACTCTAGTTGAGCAGCATATGTACTTTGATGCAGCTCAAATTCCTAGTTTCTCTCCTCCTGATGCTTCACATATGAGCTTGATTTGCATTTCTAACCCTGCACAAACTAGCACTGATTGCTGAATTAGTAAACTTCATTTTACAGGTCCCTAAGACACATATAGAGTATCTGTACGGTCTTGCCTCTTCCCAGAGATTATTTACTATACATATTATAGATATTTGGAGGGTTAGTATTTTCACCAAACATGCAAACGTATGCATGTTATGTATGATATGCATGATTCTGACTATTCTAAATGCAACAAAGTTATGCAGGGGATCTTGAGCATGAGAACGAGAGGCTTCGACGATAGCTTGCTGGTCTTGATTTTGACCAGAATGGAACTATTAAAAGATTATGATTGCTCCATTATTTACCATTAAGGTAAAGCTAATGTGTTAGCTGATGCTTTGAGTAGAAAGTCAATAGGAAGTCTTGCTCATATTAGCTCGGAGAAGAGGTTGATTGTTAAGGAGTTGCACGAGCTGATTGATAAAGAGTTACAATTAAAGGCAACTAAGAAATGTCTTTTAGCTCAATTCAGGGTACATTTTATGTACTTGGATAGAGTAAGTAACACAGAGAAGGGACCTATAATTGTAGAAGATAAGGTTGGAGGTACAGCAAGGTCAGTCTTTGGATTTTATAATCGATAGTGAGGGCTTTTACGCTTAGGCACTAGGTTATGTGTGCCATATATAGATGATTTGAGAAAGGAGATCATGGAGGAAGCTCATTTTTTTATATATAGTGTTTACCCAGGTTCTACCAAGATGTATCATAATTTGAAAGATGAATATTGGTGGAATAGGATGAAGAGAGATGTAGCAAAATTTGTATCCAAGTGTCTCACTTGTCAGCAGGTGAAGTTGGAACATCAAAGACCCTTGGGATTGCTGCAATAGTTGCCCATCCCAAAGTGGAAGTGGGACATGATTGTAATGGACTTCGTTTCTAGTTTACCTCGCACGTCAAGTGGTTACGATGCCATATGGGTGATAGTCGACAGGTTGACTAAGTCAGCTCACTTCTTGCCAATTAAAAAGACTTATACTACAGACATGTTGGCTATATTATACATTAACTTAATTGTTTGTCTTCATGGAGTGCCAAAAAGTATAGTGTCGGACAGAGGACCAACCTTTACTTCAGTCTTTTGGCAAGAATTGCGTAAGGCTTTGGGTACAAGACTAGACTTCAATACAACTTTTCATCCTCAAACTGATGGCTAGTCAGAAAGAACCATTTAGACTTTAAAGGATATGCTTCGAATGTTTGTGATGGACTTTGTTGGTCAATGGGATTTGCTCCTTCCATTGATTGAATTTTCATATAACAACAATTATCATGCAAGTATTGAGATGGCTCCATATGAAGCGTTGTATAGAAGGAAGTGTATATCGCCCTTGTGTTGGGAAGTTGGCGAGAGACAGTTGACAAGCCTATAATTGGTGCAAGTGACTTCAGAGAAGATTCCTATCATCCAACAGAGATTGATGACAACTTTTAGCTGTAAAAGAGTTATGTTGATCCTAAGAGGAAAGATGTATCATTTTCTATTAGGGATATGGTATTCCTCAAGGTGTCTCCAATGAGGGGAGTGATGAGGTTTGGTAAGAAGGGTAAGTTAGCTCCCAGATATATCGGACCCTTCGAAATTCATTCAAGGGTAGGAGATGTAGCTTACAGATTGGTGTTATTGCCATAGTTGTCACATATTCATCCAGTGTTCCATATGTCAATGTTGTGAAAGTACATATTTGATCCTTTACACGTTCTTCAGCCTTAGGTAGTGGAGCTCAGCGAACACTTGACTTATGAGGAGTACCCTGTGGCGATAGTGGATTGACAAGTTTGTTAACTCCGCACTAAGAAAATCTCTATGGTTAAAGTACTGTGGAGTAACCATGCAGTGGATGATCATACTTGGGAGACGGAGGTAGTGATGCGAGTGACATACCCTTACCTTTTTCATTACTAAATTTTTTTACAATTTCTATTTTTGTTAAAATTTGAGGATGAATTTTTTTAATGGGGAAGACTGTAAAGACCCGAATTTAAAATTTTTAATATTAAATGTGGATTATTAAGTTTAATTAGTATTTTATTTAATTAGTGTTAGATGTATTGTTAATAAAAATTTTATTAATTTTCAAGACTATAAATTATGTATGTTATATATATATATATATATATATAATTAAAAATAATAAAATTTTATATAATTGAGAGAGGAGATATTTTTATTTTAAAATAATAAAATTTGTAATTTTGTACTATATTATATATATTAAAAAAACATAATTTTTTTTCTTTTCTTTCTTTCCCTCTCTCCTCCTCTTTCTTTTCTTTTCCCTTCCCTTCCCTCATCTTCTTCTTCCCCATGTTGCCACCACCCATTAACACCACTGCCGGTGTAGACCACCACCGTTGCAACACCGCAGCCGTTAGTGATAGCCCCCAGTAGCTCCTCCAGCCTTCAGCATCACCTCCCCTTCGTCTCTTTCTTCTTTCCTTTTTTGTGTTCTTCTTGTTGGATTGCTTTAGGAGTCGCCAGCACCATCTCTTGCCACTCCAAGGCTTGCCTCTAGTTCCAAAACACTCCTTGTCCTCTAGTCTTTAAAAGCCCTTTGTCAATTTTGAGTTCTAACTCCAGTAAGGCCCTCAATTTTGAGTAATTGATTTTATGTTATTTTTAGTTAATTGGTTAAATTGAGCTTTAATTTAATTTTATTAGATATAGTTGCTTTGAGATGAAATGATCTAGAGGTTATGAGCTTGCTTGTTGTGATTTTTATTTAATTTTTTGAATTTTCTGGCGTCAGGTACTGTTCACAACACTGTTCTGGACAGTTCCAAGTCAGGTAATTTTTATATTTTCATTAAATCCTATAAGTTATGTAGATTAAACTTTGTGAAGAAATTTTTTTGAAATTATGTATAAAATTTAAGATATAAATTTTAAAAGTTTATGTATAAATATGTATTTTTGATAAATTGTTAGAAATTAATAAATTGTTTAATTTTATTTGAAATAATTGTTAATTATTCTGTTTTAGACTATTTTGATTAATAACAGTATGAAAAATAATTTTTATAATTGTTTTCCAATTTTAATTAATAAGTGGTAATTTTTGGAAAATATATATAAAAAAATAAGTTTATTTATTATTTTTCTAAGCTTAAATAAGCATTTTATTATTTTTATGATATAATGAGTGATTTTGATAATTATTTACAATTTATGCTAATTTAATTGTACAATGAAATTTTATTCCATTAATGGATTTTATTAGTAAAATATTATTTATAAACTAGAAATTTTATTATTTATTTGGAAAATGATTTTTTTAATATTTTTATTAATTATTAGTGAATTGAGATAAATTATATATTTTTATATATGTGTTGTGAATTGTGGTTCTCGGTTGGGTATAAGTGTAGTGTGGGAGCCCAACTTGAGTTATTGAGTTATGAGATTTTTAGAAGTGTTGTTTTTATGCAGGAACGACTCTACTTCGGTAGAGAGATATCTATTTTACAGAGGAGACTCTGTCGATTTTTTGATAGATTTCTCATAAAACATGACATCGGTAGGTGTTAATTTTGAGTATGTATAGCATCGTGTCTTAGATCAAGTCAACCTCATCATCTCATGATTTTATTAAATTTTGAAAATTTTATGAATTTATTTATATAAGCATATTTTAAATAAATATTATTTATTTTAGAGAACTCTGGGACTAGAGCTGTGACATTTAGGCAACAGAGGACGTGTCGCTCAGCATGCTCAACCTGTGAGTTAATTTTATAGAATGTGTGTTGTGATGGTTTTAAATTATATTTTCATATGATTTAAATAATAATGAAATGATTATATAAATTTTTATGAATTTATTTATATTGTTACATGCATGATTATTTCATTATTTATCATGAATAGTATATGAAGAATGCCTTATGGAATTTGCTTTATTCCGCTTTATTTATTTTATTTTACTTTATTTTATTATGATTTAAATGTTTTGAAAATAATGGTAGAACATGCTACCTGGTGGGTGTCACCTTGATTGTGTGCGCACCAATAATAATTATTTATATGGCCATTGATTGATTTGTGGGCCCTAGTTGAGCTTTGCTCTTTGGGCAAGATTTGTGAAATGAGAGCCCTAGTTGAGCTTTGCTCTATGGGCAAATGTGTGATATCTGGAACTGTTCCCATATAGTCTGTGTTGTGGGTGAGCCATAGGATCAAACAGATTCAAAATTAGACTTCAGACGAAAGAATAATTGACAAAGAATAATTTGAAAATCAAGAGAAAATGAAAAATAAAAGAAAAAGAAAAAAATGAAGAAGGATAGGAAGAGGAGGGAATGAATCGGCAAAAGGAAAAATGTGTATATTAAAAGGGCAAATATCCACTTTGGTCTTTTAGCTTTTGGTTTGCATTTAATCCTAAATTGCAATGCCTCTTAATTTAATAATTTAATGAATTATTAAATTTGTCAGTCAGCATTATTAAAGGCAAGTAATGAATGGATTACAACATCATTAATGAGTAACGAAAGGGTTGCAGCTAATCACGAGCAATTAGTGATTACAGCATAATTAGACTATACGACCGAGTGTAGTCAACATTTTACGACTGAGTGCAATGTATCTTCAATCAAGATTATACGACCGAGTATAATCGGCATCATACAATCGAGTGTGATGCTTCTTTTCAAAATAGACTAGACGATCGAGTGTAGTTGACATTGTACGACTAAGTGCAATGTATTTTCAACCAAGATTATACGATCGAGTATAATTAGCATCATACGACCGAGTGTCATGTTTCTTTTTAAAAATAGACTCTATGATCGAGTGTAGTCAACATTGTATGACCGAGTGTAATGTATCCTCAATTAAGATTATACAACCGAGTATAATCAACATCATATGATTGAGTGTGATGTTTCTTTTCAAAATAGACTATACGACTGAGTGTAGTCGGCATTGTACAACTGAGTGCAATGTATCTTCCATTAAGATTATACGACTGAGTATAATCGGCATCATACGACTGAGTGTGATGTTTCTTTTCAAAAAAGATTATACGACTGAGTATAGTCAGCATTGTACGACCGAGTGCAATGTATCCTCAATTAAGATTATACGACCGAGTATAATTGGCATCATACGATCGAGTGTGATGTTTCTTTTTAAAATAGACTATACGACCGAGTGTAGTCAGTGTTGTAAGACCGAGTGAAATGTATTTTTGACCAAGATTATACGACCGAGTGTAATCGACATCATACGACCGAGTATAATCGGCATCATTCGATCGAGTGTGATGTTTCTTTTTAAAATAGACTATACAATCGAGTGTAGTCGGCATTGTACGACCGAGTGCAATGTATCTTCAATCAAGATTATACGACCGAGTATAGTCAACATCATATGACTGAGTGTGATGTTTCTTTTCGAAACAGACTATACGACCGAGTGTAGTCGGCATTGTACGATCGAGTGCAATGTATCTTCAATCAAGATTATACAACCGAGTATAATTGATATCATACAACTGAGTGTGATGTTCCTTTTCAATTTAGGCTATACGTCAACGTGTAGTCGACATTGTACGACCAAGTGTAATGAGTTCCTTTCACTTAAGATTATATGATCGAGGATAATCAATATCATACGACTGAGTATGATATGTCATTTTAAATCAATGTTGTACATTCGAGTATAGCAAGTTCATAAGCAAAAGCTTCATCAAGCACAGGTAAGTATCCTAATTTTTAATTAAGAAATTGGGTGCTAGTTTACTTTGCTGCAATTTGTCAAGCAAACTGCGATAAAGGGGGGTAACTGTAGACACTCAATTTTGGGATGATGAGTTATGGTGCGATAAAAGACTCTAATGATGAAAATGTCATGAATAGGTCTTCAATTCCAGTCGTATGATGCTGATTATTCGATCGAAATTACATAATTCTACTCAGAATTAGACTCCTTCAGCAAATTCTTGAATTTTCTAAATAAATTGAGTCCTAATTGGTCTGAAATTCTCCTAAAATTATTTTGATAATGTTTTTAAGCAAATAGAAGTCTTTTAGGAATCAATTTATAACTAGGGTTTCAAGATGTATCCTTATATAAGGAGGGTTTTGGCTCTGAAAAGAAAAGAGGAGAAGGTAGAGGAAAAAATAAAAAATGGAGGAAAGAAAAAAAAGGAATGAAGAAAAGGAAAAATGAGAGAAAATGAGAGAAAAAAAAGAAAATTATTCTCTACAAAATTTCTTTTACTTAATTGCTTGATTGAAAGATTTTTGAAGAATAATATTTGAAGTCCTGTAAAAAACGGTGATTCTACCAATCTGAGGAGCACTTCATTAAGAAACATCAATAAACATCACTTTCTCTTTGTTCTCTTTTATTTGATTTTTTTTTTATTTTATTGATTTCTATTTTGTTTGATTATTTATTCACTAATCATAATTTTTATTTTTTTTATAGTGATATGGAGAAAAACACATGATGATCATACTTGGAGAATCAAATCCATAAGAGGTCCATGGGATGCCATGGATAACACCTTGTAGAGATATAATTTCTCGGATTTTTTTATTGTTATTTTTTTATTGCTTTATTTTATTTATTTATTTTTTGGGATGTATTAATTATTTTTATTATTATTTTTAATAGATTATTGTAATAGCCCCAATAGTAGGAATAGTGGAATTATGTGTGATTGCATGTTTATGTTATTGAATTGGTTAGTAAAATTAGAGTTTTAGTTGGGTAATTAATTAAAATTAATAGAGGAAGTAGATTAACTTAGGTTGCATGTTAATGAAAATTAGGGTTTTAGAAGGAATTAATTTAATTAGTTGTTTGATCTTTAATTTAATTGTTTTAATGTATTTTATTTGTTTTTGGGCTTGTTACTTTATTTGTTTTTTGGATTGTCTACTTATTTTTATGTGTTTTGTGCTTGTTTGTTTATTTTTATGTGTTTTAGGCCTTAAGCCCATATTAGATTCTAATCCATTTAAATAAATTTAGATTTTTAGGTTTAATTAATTAAAATGCATTTTAGGCCCATAATTAATTAGATTTTTAGGTTATAAATAACTTAGGCCCATTTAGTAAATTAGACATAAGTCCACTCAATTTAATTTAATTAATTAGACTTAGCTCATTTAATTAAAGCCTTTTTCATAATTTGTAGATTTAAGGTCACTTTAGAATTAAAACATGTAGAATTAGGCCCACTAATTTAAATACCTCCATAAATTGTAGATTTAGACTCATTTTTAGAATTAAAATAAATAGACGTAGGTTCATTTAATTAAAAGGAATTAGTTTTTAGTTCACTTGTAAATTAAAACATGTAGATTTAGCTCATTTAATTAAAATCCATGTACATTAGATTAACTTAGGGATTATATGTTTGATTGAATACATTATTTACTTGTATTTTCATGACTAGTTTGCCTTGGAGTTAATTGTTAAAATAAGGGTTTATATGAAATTACATGTAAATAGAGAATAATATAGTAATTCATAAAGTAATTCTAAATGAACATGAGATTGAAAGAAGTTGGTATTCCGTACCCAAAATATCCTAGATGTGGTGCTAGCTTTCTTTTAGGGAATCAAGTACCACCTTTTCGATTTGTCCCAGTTATTACCCTAGGCGGCGACTACTCATCTCCACGCCATGTCTTTGTGACAGTGGTTAATGTCTTCTTTAGAGCCCTAAGCTCAAACAGTGTCACGGTTACTAAAATCTTGGACGTACACTAAACCTCGCTGTCTACACCTGGTACAACATTAATACAAAATTCTATCTCTCTGTCCAATGGTAGTCCTGGTAATTATTCAGGAAAACATCAAGAAACTCGTACACCACTATCACATTCTCTACTGTCCCTTTATCCACCTTCGTATCTCTAACCACAGCTAAATAGCCTTGACACCCTTTTCTAAGCATCTTTCTAGTTGTGATTATGGAGATGATATTCTGAGGCATCAAGCTCTTATCGCCTCCAAAATGAAACTCTTTATCGTTAGGGATTCTAAAAATCATCTATTTCTCTTAACAATCTAGACTGTCGTAATGTCGAGCTAACCAATCCATCCCCAATATCACATCAAAATCGATCACATCCAACAAAACTAAGTTTGCTAGAAACTCTCCACCTTCCACTAGCACTGGACAAAATGGAAAGACTATTGTAGACACCCGATTCGGTCGGCCCGTGTTAGGGGACGAATTAGGGTTGCTCAGTTTGACTGGCCCATTGTCAAGCCCAATGATGAGAATATGAACTTGGACATGAGAATGAAGCCTGAATCTCTAAGTGGAAAGTGGACTTGAAAACCCAAAGCCTGGAAAACCTAAAATCGAGCCCAACTACCCAAATTTGGCCCAAGCTCGCCTGGCCCAATGCAAGCCCGGGCCAAAGGGGCATTGCCTTAGTGTAATGAGGCAATCGCCTCTTTAGCAGCTGCCAATAAGGCGATTGCCTCATCACAGAGGTGATCGCCTCACCGATGAGGCACTGCCTTACAATCATGACGGCCAAGTGGTGAGGGCCCCACTCTCCAGACCTTTTTCTTGCGTGAGGGAAAGATTTTTGGGGAAAGAAAAAAGGCTATGAGAGCTCATGATGGGCTAGGAGGCTTAGGGGCATGGGAAAGCTAAGGAATAAAAGAGAGAGAAAGAGAAGGTTGGAAAAAGAGGAGGGAGAGAGCTCTGAAATAAAAAAAACACAGAGGGGAAAGAAAAGAAAAAAAACATCCTCAAAAAAGGGAGGAAGGTTGAAGCAAAGAAGTCCACTTTCTCCATAAGAGAAGAAGGAAGAAACTTGTGTCAAAGAGAGATACCACATCCTAGCAAGGATCTCAATCAAAACAGCTCTGAGGGCCTCTCATTTTGGTATAAAACTTGCACTTGAATCTGACATATACATCATTTTATGAGTTCTTACTTGTGTGACTAAATTCCTAGTACATTTTAGGTTTATCTCTAATGTGTCTAGCTTGATATCTCACTTTATTGATGGGTCTTTGAATACTATTTATGTGTAGTCATAGTCTGATGATTGTAGAGTGTGTGTATGCATGTATTGTTGCTTAGAGTGGAAGTCTGAATTCCCTGAGAGTCGTAACTAGCCTTTTGATCAGGCGACGCATCTTCATAGAGGCATTGCCTCATCTCAATTAGGCAATCGCCTCATCATAAAGGTGATCGCCCCATTGGCAGGCCCCCAAAAGTCCCTTCTTTGTGCATGTCTCGTGTTCTCACATCAAGGGAATAGGACCCCCTGTTGGTGAGGCATCGCCTCATCAATGAGACGACCACCTCATTGACAGTTTTAGCTTGCTTTCCATTTTATTTTCCTTTCATGCTCGTCATGATGTCCACTTTGGTTTGAATTCCTTTAACCTTAAATATGCATGTGTGATTGCATGATGGTAATTATCTTGATTATTTGATGGTTTCTTTGGTCTATAATGTGAAAACCCTTTCTTTATAGGGCCTTTTGTAAGTATCGTTATTTCTTTTTTTTTCCTTGAAAGGAAGGGCTAATCGTGTGTCATTTTCAGGAATTACTTGATGGTTCCTGTCATCGAGTAGTCACTGTTACTAGTTACCCCTTGTATATTGCCGCTTTTATGTTATTTTAATAGTTTATTTACAGTATATGTTTGGTTTATTTTCTGTATATTATTCATTTATTTAGCTAAAAAATGTTGTAATCCTTAATCCCTTTCCCCATCTAATTTTGAATGTATGGTTGTAAATTATTATTTATTTTATTTATTACATTTTTGGGACTTAAAGGCATGAAATTGGATTAATGTGCAAACTCGGACTTAATTATAAAATCTGGCAATTATCCGAAGGAAATTTCATTACGTGTGGTAAATGAGGAAATAATTAAATAATTAAATGGTAATAAAATGCAAAACACAAACGGAGGCCAACTGCAAGGTTGGGTGAGCATTCAAACACTCATACCCAGTTTCTAAACTCGATCTCTGATGACGGCTTCTAGGAACCTCCGTGGGATCCAGTTGCTGTACAGTGTGTCCCGGCTTTTATCCAGGTGGTGACTCCATCTCCAAATAGGCCCAAGACCTATATTGTATTTCCTAGTGGGCCTCGAGCCCACACAGTGCCGTGGTCGCCAAACACTTGGGTGTGCGCTAAACCCCGCCGCCTACAGTGGCGACTCCACTGGGGATAGAGAAACTGATTCTAGTGTTTTGCATTTTATGATCTTTAATTATTTTCTTGTTTCTTCCTGCATTCATGCATTCGCTACACATTTTGCACACAATGAGCACTTCAGTCCCTAATAAACCCGACAATAGTCAGTACTTCACTACCTATGTTTCACTCAAACCTGGGGGTGGAATATTTGATTATTGTCACTCACGACACGTACTAATCCGCGTTGTTTGACCTTTGAGTGGGGAGACGTATATGGATGTATATTGTTGTGGGAGCCGAAGCTTTTTTACCTAAGACTCAAGCCCATGTAATGACTTAACAATTATCTTTAGGAATTTTCCCACATGCATGTGTATTATGCCATATAATGGACCTTTAAAATAAATCTCGAGCCCATCAATAAGCAGTCCAAAATAAAATGAGCTCTTGTGTCCGACTTATAAATAAACTAGTCAACAAAGGCCTCTCATGCCTACTCATAACCCATTTTAAATGGGCCTTAACAAGTAAGTTTATGGTGGTAAGGATCTTGGCTCATAGAAAGTGGACTCGAGCTTTATTTAAAGGAACCATTACTTGTTTGAATCATTTTAAGAGTTTTCTTGCATACATCGATCTTATTATCCCCCGCTGATAATTAAAACCCAAGCCAAAAATCCTAGGACAAGATATTCACCATTGAATACGTGTGTGGGAGAAATAAAGGCAGAAGTTTGTACGTTTAAGTTCCATGTTTTGATTTTGTATACCTTCTTGTGTGCGACCTTTTGTTTCTAAATAAAATGAACTTACATATTATGCATACACGTCATGCATCATTCTAACCAACTATTTTGCAGCGCTATAGATCCTTCAAGCTCAGCAGGGTGGGTCCAAGCTAGTTTAGGTCGTTTGGTCAGAAATTCAGAATTAGGAATGGTAGGAGGGTTCGATCCAGAAGCATTTGGGACATGGTGGAAAGAAGAAGTAATAACAGAAACCTGAGCTGTGATGAGGGAAATGATGGGGGAGATTACTAAGTTTATTAGAGAAAGTCAGCCAACACAGCCACCCAATGCACCGCCAATCGATCCGGTCGATCCTGATGAGGAGATACCGATTAGAGGAAGGGAAGAGGATGATGTGACGGTATTGGCCAATCCGGGGAATCAAAGAAATGTCATCCCAGCCGAAGATGTGGGTCAGACCAAGTGGGCTAAGAATATGACCAGAGTGATGAATCAAATGTAGGTGATGATGAAGGAGAAGGGTATGGTCGCTCCTCTATATTATGACTTAAATCTGGAAAAGGGTGATGAACCACTGCCTTATAAGTTTAAATTCCCGGACATGAAGAAGTATACTGGTGCCGAGGATCCCCATTTGCATTTGAAGTAATATGTAACATACATGAAGGCTACTGAGCTAACTGAGAGCCAAATTGTTAAGCAGTTCCCTATTTCATTAGAAGGAACGTCGATTCGTTGGTATTACACCTTGGAACCACATGTTCAGTCGAATTGGAAAGAATTGTGTGCTACTTTTGTCAAGCAATATGGTCTCAACGTTCAACTGGAGGTGTCTTTGAGACCTGCAGAATACCAAACAGAACTTCAATGAGCCTTTTACTGATTACCTGACTCATTGGAGGGGAAAGTTGTCCCTAATGAGGCATAGGCCTGCTGAGTCTGACCAATTGGTCCTGGCAATAGAAAGGTGTGTTCCAGCATTGTCTAGGAAATTAAGGGATTTGGGAGTCAGGAACTTTGAGGAATTATACAGATTTGGGGTCCAGAAAGAATTAGATTTGGCTCAAGACAAGAAGTTCTTTGAAAGAGGATCTGGGGGCAAAGAGGGGGCCAGCTCAAGCAGTAATGTTCAGATTCATGCTATTCGACCACCCAGCAATAATGTACAAGTTAGTGCAGTTAGACAACCCCGGATATTTTCTAATCTAGGACGTCCTATGTCTAAAGTCCTCGATAAGCTCATTGAGAAGAACCTGCTACGACCTTTACCTTCGCAACATCCCTTGCCTGGAGCCAACCCAAAGCTTTTCTATAAATTTCATCAGACCATCGGGCATGACATAGATAGTTGTGCCTGGTTAAAACATGAAATCCAAGATTTGATAGACTCAGGCAAAATTACCGACCTAGAAAATAGAAAACCAAACCCTTAAACCAACCCATTACCCAATTACCGAAATGTACCACCTCCTAACCCATCCATTCTGATGGTCAACTCTGGCCTAAAAGAAGAACAAGTCTTAAACTCCTTCATTGATGTCTCTTCCAATTCCCAACAAGTCAAGCCTAAAAGCTTGAGAACAAGCAAACAACCCACGGAGTTACAGGTGCAAGTCTTGGACATATGGAGTTCTGATGATGAAAGCAGAGAACGAGAAGACCTATGGGACAACATGGGGTATGAGTGGAATCAGTCTATGGGAAAGATCGAAGAAAAGGAAAAAGGAATTGAGGTTACCAAGACTAGGCCCAAAAAGGCAGAATGTGCAGAGAAGGGAAAGGGGGTAGAACAAAGCAGAGAGACCATTGCCAGTGTTTGGGAGTTAATCATGCATTCTAGGGATCACAGGGAAGCCTTGGTCCTAGTACTAGACCAAAGAAAGATTTCCACTAATTCCATACCAGAACAGATGGTTTAGTCCTTAACAAAAACTCCTCAAGGAATGATAACATTTTCCAATGATGATCTGCCTCTAGAAGGGAGGGATCACCATAAAGCTCTATTTATCAAAGTCAAAGTAAGAGGGAAGATGACATGCTGTGTGATGGTTGACAATGGTTCTGCCATCAATGTGTGTCCACTGAAGATTCTGTCGAAGCTAGGGTTAACGGTAGCCAACCTAAAGCCTTATGAGGTGGTTATCAAGGCTTATGATGACACCAAGAGATATTTGGAAGGAACTTTCAGGGCGTTAGTCAGAACAGGGCCTATAGAAGTTTGGGTTGACCTGCATGTGCTTGAAATCCCGGTAACCTTTCCCATTTTATTGGGAAGGCCATGGTTTCACCCCCTGGGTGGCGTTCCATCCACTGTTCATCAAAAGGTTAAGTTTCCACACGAAGGGAGGGTTGTCACCATCTCAGCCGAAACTGAAGTCACCATAGTCGCATTGAAGTTGATCCCTAAGGAGATTTCCCTTGGCCCAAGTTTTGAAGTCTGTGTGATCTACGAAGATGAGATGGATGAAAGGGTTCTGAGAATGATGCGCAATATGAAGTTTTTGCCTGGCATGGGATTAGGGAAAAATCAGAGCGGACCTTCAGGGTTTGTGGGAAATAAAGTACATGTTTTGAAGCACGGGTTAGGGTTCAAAGAGGTTGACGAAGCTGGGAAAGAGATGGGTATGTCGAACTGGTCTGAAGAAAAGGATAAGGAAACTATAGCTAGGAAGAAGACTGTATGGGAAATCTTTGTAAAGGAATGCACCGGGCATTCATATAGCGAGACTCCAGAACCTCTCCTGGTGGCTGGGGAAGTTATCCCAGGATTCAAGATTTTTGCTAAATTTGCAACAAAATCGGGAAGCTGCTATCAAAAAGGCCCCTGCTGAGGAGTTAGTGCTGGTTGAAGAGGAGTCTAAAAAGGATGAAGCTACATCAGAGCAGAAGGGCGTTGATGATCAGAACAAAGACCTAGACTTTGAGACCTACATCCTCAATTCCATTATAGATACCTTTTATAATGACTGTGATGTTTCCCTAGCTTCTCTGTTTGAAACTGACGATCTTTTCTTTTCAAAAGTGAATGCAATGAAATGTGAATTTGCTTATTTATGTGATGTGTTCCCTAATGGTTATTCTATTTGTGATGATCATTTCATGCATATGTTTGACATTAATTCCATGCAAACTGAATCATTTAATTTAGGCACAGACGATAATCCTAAAAATGTACTGCTTGCTTCTGGTTTAACTCATAGTGAGAGAGAAAAAATGGAAGAAATCTTAAAAAAAAGACAGAAAGTATTTGCTTGGGGTTATGAAGACATGCCCGGAATCGACAGGGAGATCTCAAAACACAAAATCCCCACATACCCTCATATAGCACCAATAAAGCAGAAGCAAAGGAGGCTAAGGCCAAAATGGGCTCTCTTGGTTAAGGAAGAAGTCAAAAAGCAGCTGAAGGTAAAGTTTTTAGAAGTGGTAAAGGACACTCAGTGGTTAGCAAATATAGTTCCAGTTCCCAAGAAGGATGGAAGGGTCAAAGTGTGTGTGGACTATCGAGATTTGAATAAAGCCTGCCCTAAGGATGACTTTCCCCTACCACATATTGACATATTGCTTGATAGTGCAACTTCCAATGCAATGTACTCTTTTATGGATGGGTTTTCAGGATACAATTAGATCATGATGGCAGTAATGGATAGATTGAAGACATCATTCATCACCGAATGGGGCGTATATTGTTACCAAGTGATGTCCTTGGGTTAAAGAATGTAGGGGCCACTTATCAGAGGATGGCGACTGCCTTACTGCACGACATGATCCATAAAGAGGTCAAAATGTATGTGGATGATATGATGGTGAAATCTACAACCAGGGAAAGGCATTTTGAAGCACTAGACAAGTTTCTGGCTAGAGTAGAAAAGTATAATCTCAGACTGAACCTAAAAAAGTGTGTTTTTGGGGTCACATCTGGGAAACTATTGGGACATATTATCAGCCAGAAAGCAATAGAGATGGATCCAGATAAGATTAGAGCAATCAGGGATGTGCCTGCACCAAAGAATGAAAAAGAGGTCCGAGGGTTTGTGGGGCATTTACAGTATATCAGCAGATTCATAACCAAATGAACAGCCATTTGCAACTCTATCTTTAAGCTTCTAAAGAAAGACCAACCTGTTGCGTGGAACGAGAAATGTCAACAGGTTTTTGAAACTATTAAGGATTATCTGATGAATCCCCCTGTCTTACAACCACTGAGACCAGGTAAAGTCTTAATCCTGTATCTGGCAATTGAAAAGGATGCAATAAGGGCAATGCTAGCACAGGAAGGTGAAAGGAAGATAGAGCATGTTGTATATTACCTAAGTAAAAAGCTTATACCCTACGAAGCTACTTATAGTTTAGTAGAGAAAACTTGTCTAGCAGTGATTTAGGCAATGAGGAAACTTTGACACTACTTCCAGTCTTATAAAGTGCAAGTAGTTTCCAAACATGATCCCCCTAGGTACCTCCAACAGACCCCGTCTCTTATAGGAAAATTGGCTAGGTGGCTCATTTTGCTCACAGAATTTGATATAGAGTATGTGGCCAAAAAGACAGTAAAAGGGAGAGTAGTAGCAGACTTCTTGGCGCAAAGCCCGGTGGGGGATACCCAAGAGTAGAAGTTGGAGTTCCCCAACTAGCATTTAGGGGCGATAGAGATACAAGATTAGGAAATGTACTTTGATGGAGCTGTCAATAATAAGGGGGCCAAGATAGGAGTAATTTTGGTTACGCCAGAAGGAGAAATGATCCCGATGGCAAAAAGGCTCGAATTCGAAGCAACCAATAACCAAGCAGAATATGAAGCCTGCATCTTTGGCTTAGAAGCATTGCGTAGCGCAGGGACGAAAAATGTCACTGTCTATGGGGATTCCATGCTAGTTATAAAACAAGCCACCAAAGAATGGGAGATAAAAGAAGACAGATTACGGTTGTACTGGGAATACTTGACCACCATCTTATGCTTCTTCACACAGTGTAAATTCATTTATTTACCAAGGGAAGGAAACTAGGTGGGAAAGTGGGAAACAACTAGAGGCCAGACCCTTAATTCTCACGAAGTCTCGAGCCCCCTGTTACGAAGAGGTGAGAGTAATGTCAGTTGATGCCACTGAGAAACCTTGGTTCTATGGTTTACAAAGGTATCTAGAAACTGGGCAGTTTCCAGATGACACTGATAAGAAAGAAAGGATATCCCTGTAAATGTTGTCTCGACAGTTCATAAGCCACGATGGGATGTTATACAAAAGAATGCCAGTTGGGGTACACCTCAGGTGCGTCGACAAAGATGAAGGTCGGAAGCTTATGGAAGTAATTCATGAAGGGGTGTGTGGACCACACATGAATGGGACTGTCTTAGCGAAGAAAATAGCCCGCCAGGGGTACTTCTAGCTTACCATGGAAGCAGATTGTGTTGGATTTGTGAAGAAATGTCACAATTGCTAAATATATGGTGATGTTAGACACCTACCATCTATGGAGCTTCAAGGAATGACTTCTCCTTGGCCATTTGTTGTCTGGGGAATTGACATCATAGGGGAGGTAAGGCCAAAAGCAACTAATGGCCATCAGTACATCATTGTGGCCATCGACTACTTCTCCAAGTGGGTTACATCATTATGGCCATCGACTACTTCTCCAAGTGGGTTGAGGCTGAATCTTATGCTATCGTAGGGGCGAGGCAGATGTCGAGGTTCATCGAAAAGAACATAATCTGCAGATATGGTCTACCACACCACATTGTCACAGACAATGGTGTTCAGTTTCGAGCAGAGATGACCACACTACTAAAGGACTATAAGATTGAGCACCATAGATCATCTCCATATAGGCCATAGGCAAATGGGGTGGTGGAAGTAGCAAATAAGAATGTAAAAATGATCTTAGCCAAGATGCTAGAAAATTATCGAGATTGGGCTAATTACTCACAATTTTCATTATAAGGGTACCGAATCACTGATAGATATTCGATAGGGGTCACTCCATACTCCTTAGTTTACAGGTGTGAGGCAGTTTTGCCCGTAGAGGTTGAGATAAGGTCATTGAGAGTCCTTCTAGAGTCTAAACTCTCCGAGTATCAGTGGGTGGCTCAGTTGATACTGCTAGACAAAAAGAGGATGAAGGCTATGTATCATTCTTAGTTGTATCAGAGAAGAATAGCCTGTGCCTATAATAAGAAGATCAAGCCAGGCAAGATTCGAGAGGGGGATTTGGTGTTAAAACTTACAAGATCAGTCATGACCGATCCTCAAGGAAGTTTAAGCCCAATTTGGGAGGGACCGTATATAGTAAAGAAGCTATTTTTGAAAGGCGCTGCCATTTTGTCTAACATGGAGGGAAACGAGTTCAAAGAACCCATCAACCTAGACAAGCTCAAGAAATACTTTCTGTGAAAAGTCTCACTAGGGAGAAAACCTCAAAAAGAGGCTATCTAGGCAAAAGTTAGAGCCCAAAAAGAAAAAAAGGGGGGTCTTGCTGGACTGAAAACCTCGAAAGAGGCGGTCCAGGCAAAAGTTAAGGACATGTAAAAGGGGAAGGAGAGGCACAAAATGATTAGTTGGAAAACTTGCAAGGGCAAGCCAACTAATAACATGAGATGTACTAGAAGCAAAATGTATATACATTTTGCGTATAAATGAAATGAAATGGATTGCTTTAATTATCGTTAAACATTGTATAATGTGTCCATTACAAGCTGTTTAACTAGTATAAAAGGGAAATTACTTCTAACAAAAGGGAAAATGATGACTTTATTCCATGAGCTAGTTTTGTTTTCTCTTCTTTTGTTGCCTACACTATGAACTTAACATTTGTAATTCTCTTGTCCTTTTATATTTAATAAATTTGTCTCTTTCTGTATGTTGCAAGCAAACCCACGCTTTGTAATAATCATCGGTGGTCTGATCACCGTCGTAGCTTAAATTTCTTTTGATGGCTCTTCGAGGCCAAGTTGCCATTAGGTGGTCTAAAAAATTCTAAGAAAGCGGCCCTAGCTCGAACTCATGAATAGGCTCCATAATCAGTTGTTTATGACCGTATTGGCAATAGAGGTGGGTTGGATTGTAGAAAGTGGCAAAATGGAGACCAGTAATCGGGACATAATATGTATAAGACTGAAGGGTCACATGCTGTAACCCTCACCGGGGACACATCCAGCGAATCAGTATATCAGGGAATGTTGATAGCCAGCCACGAATGGCTACAGGGATGGGATGTAGTTTCCTTGTTCAATAATGCTTGGCTTGATAATGCCTAATGTCTTAAGGAGGTTTGATCAAGCCCAGCTTTTCATAAAACCACATCTACCGGATTGCAAATGTTTAGGTACAGGAAATATTGGAAGTTGAAAGTAAAGGAGGGGCAACGAGTAACTTACCTCCAATAAAAAGGGGATTTTGGAGAATCATCGCATCCTTATGAAGTCATCCAATCCAATGATGGTTTCTGCTAAGAATAGAGGGAAGGGATTGAGCCCTGACTCCACTTGATCGAGGATGGAGAGGATCTTCATATCGCAGTGCCCTGAGGGGGAAACCAGCAGAAATTGAGCATACAAATAGAGGGCCAACATACGAGGCTAGTAAGTTTCCCCTTTGTCCACAATCATGATGACTTCAAAGAGAGACTCCAATTTGATTTCTGAGCCAGAGATACAGTGGAAGGAAGACCGAGGTGGAAGATTGAACATACGCGCCATTTGTTGCTGAATGGAGCGAGAATCTGGGTTTGCAAGAGCAGGAATTGCAAGTTGGCAAGCGGAATCTGTATGATGGCTGAGAATTGCCTCGAATTCCTCCGGTAGGGGACATATTTCTATTGTGTTGAGCTAAAAAATGTATTTCTAGGGATCCCAAAATTGAACCATGGCATGGAGAAAAGGGTAATTAATTCTCCTAGTATGGAGTGATTTGAAGACCGCAAGATGAAACAGCTCTAACCTGGCCCAAGATTTGTTGTCCAAAACTTTCAAAATTGACTGTAGGGACCTTAGACTTTGTTTTGTCATGTTTATGGCTTTTCAGAGACACTTAGAGAGAGAAACGAAAAGGGAAGGACGAAGGGGATTCAAAAATTAGGTCAAATGCAGGAATATGGATTTTATAAGGGCAGGACCGCCCGCTGCTGAGGTGGTCACCACCTTATTGATGAGGCGATCACCTCATCGATGAGGCACCGCCTCAGCAGTAAGAGGCAATCACCTCTTCGCCAAGGTTCAATGAGGCGATCACCTCATCAGCAATACGGGCCAATTGCATTTCTTCAAATCATATAGTCTAAACAGGTGCTGTTGGAATATAGTGGGACAGTTACGCATGCAAACATTGAAATCAACTCACATGTGAAGAAATAAGAAAAGCAAAACAAATGAATTTAATCGAGTAAAATGTTGAGTTCTGAAAACATTCTGTTCATAAATTCTAAAACCAAAATTTTGCATTCACTACTTAGAGACTATATAAATTTTAACCCTGGAATGTCAAGCATCTGATCCCGTACCCTCAGGGTCATCTTCTCCCCTAGCACTACTGTCACTCCTATTTTCATCCTTGTTGTCCTCATCAACTTAAAATACATTAATCTGACGCTCGAGAGTAGCGATCCTCGCCTTGCTGGCCATGTCTTGATCCTATTCAAACAAATCACCAGTTAGTAAACCATGCAAGCATGCATACATGTAGAAAATGAAGAGGTTTTTACCCTCCACTGCTGGGTGACCTCCAGCATGTAGTCTCTCTGGGCCTCTATCATGTGGTACATATATAGGCCCTGCTCTAGCGGAATCTGCATTATTGAAATAGATGTTGGAACTAACATTTGGTTAGAGAATTATAAAGAAAGTAGGTTAGGAAAAGAACATACGTGAGTAGCACCACTAGGGGTGCATGCACGGGTCAGCTCCTTATCCAAGGCTAAGAACTGGCGCGATAACTCTCCAAGGGGAACCCAACATCGAGCTAGAGAGTCGGGGACGTGGATGAAGCTACTTGGGACAAACTCAAAATCGGGGGCAATAGCCAACCTAGCTTCCTCACCAGCCGCAGAAGTCTCCTCCCTGCCCGGATCCATTCGACGCCTCAAGGACTTTCTCTCCCACACTCGGGACCTAACCAGGGCCACGGGCCTAGCAAGCACAACCTGATGATGAAAACTAGAGGAACATGTTAAGAATACAGTCAATTTGCAATAAAAAGGGGAACTTATGAGGATTTACTTGAGAGGTAGAAGCGGCCTGAAAGGGGACCGTCAGCAGAAGGTGGGTGCGAATGAACTTCGCATACCGACTCTTCACGTGAATTGTGTGATCCACAGCTGGTGAGCCCGCAATAGCCTGAGCGAGGTCGTTGCCCTCCAACTTATGAGCCCAAAGCATACTATCATGAGGGGACCTGGGGACCCGCCTAGCCCTAACGCCTGCCCTCCAGTTTAAGACCTGCTCTCCCAAGTACCAAGCTTGATACCCAGGGCCATAAAGGAGTGCCCTCTTTCAGGTTAAAGGCCTAGAGTGAGTCATCTCAATGGTCCAAGTGTCCTCGGACCCCCACAAATCATTCCAGATCTGAAAAGAAAAGAGATTTTGATATGTAAGTAAATTGAATACGAGTAATGTACTAATAAATAGGTTTGTGCTTTACAGGTACTGCATCTTATGTCAGTGAGTTCAGGTGTTGCCTGTGGATATGAACTCACGCAAGGTGCCTCTTCATGACATGGCTGGCACCCCACCTACTGAGGGATGGGAAATGGTCTCCCACTTGGGTAATGCCCACAAGCAACTCTAGCTCTAGAGCCCAGACTTGAAAAATAAAATAGGAGAAGTTGAGAAGACTGATGTAAGTAATGGGGGTCAGAACAAGATAAAGGAAAAGGGGATCATGACGTACCAAAATAGCATGCCAAAAGCCGTAAAACCTCCTAGCCCCTCGGACCACCTCGTCCATGCTCCGGTACAAGTATGCCAGGGCGCAGCTACCCCAATCGAATGTGGGAATCTAGTCAAGATCCTGAAGTGTCGGTAGGAACATCAGATCGATGGAGCTGGCAGTGTCAGCGAAGAAGGTAGTACCGAGTAGGTAGAGCAAAAAAGCCCTCACCACCTGGTCAATCTCAAGGGGAGAAACCATCACTGTGGCCTGATCCCGAGTGTAAAAACTCCTGATCGAGTCTAATTTAAGGGTATTTATCCCATTCATGTAAGGAGTCATCCTCAAAAGTCGCTCGATATATGCAGCCTTATCCGGAGACAACTGATGTAGACTCGCATCAAAGGGAACATGATCCCTAGCACAGGCAATCCCCGTGATGGCAGCAAATGATACCGGGTCTAGAGTAAGCTCATCGAATGGGAGGTGGAAGGTATGGGTCGTATCAAACCACCTCTCCATCAAGGCATGCAGTGGTTGGTAATCCGTGCGCCCCTGCTCAGATGGAAGTGAGAGTACGAAGTCCTCGAACCTTGTCTCCTGAATCTGGTCCCTCTGTTCATCAGTTAAGTCACTGAAGAAGACTCGGGCTACATAAAAATTCCTGGCACCCTTGAACGTCTGAGTGTCATGCTGTAAACAACAAATAGGGAAGTGAAATTTATGCATGTTATGGCTTCAGAAAGGGAACTCAAAATGAATGCACTTTTAAACTGTGTGGTTTGCCTTATTGATGAAGCGATCACCTCATCATAGAGGTGATCGCCTCATCATAGAGGTGATCGCCTCACCACAGAGGCGATCACCTCATTAGAGAGGCGATCGGCTCTTTGAAAGGGTGATATGTTATACCCTCTTTGCAGAAGCTGATCATCTCATCGATGAGGCAATTGCCTCTACGATGAGGCGATTGCCTCTGTAAGGTGAAATGGGCATAGTCCCTGATTTCTGGCGATCAAAATGTGGATTTCTCATTTACTTAATGAATTAATGTCCTGAGTTGATAATTAAGTTTGATTAATCACTAACCCAATGTAATTTTGCAAGAAATTATAGGGTACTAACCTCTCCGGATGCAGATAAAGCAAATGTAGGACCCTAGGTCTACCAAAAGAGGAATTGAGTCTCCACGGGTCAATCCTAAGCTCCTAGAAGCACTAACAAGAGGCGGGATGTGATCCTACCCAAGTACAGGGGGTGTTCTCTCATTCTCCATTGCCTGTAAAAGAGGGGAGGATGCAAGGAGTACAAGAAGTGTAAGAAAAAAAAAAGGAAAAGAAAAGGTGACAAAAAATAGAAAGGAGAAAGGACAAAAGGAATAAGTTATTTTTATAGCAAGCAAAGAGGTAGGGTTTTCCTTATGTAGGGTTTTCCCCTAAAAAAAAAAGAAATGAAAATGTTGATGATGAAATGAATTGATGGGTAGAAATTAGTGCCGCATACTAGGGAGGCGGAATTTAAAGTACAAATTTTTTAGATGAAGTTTCTAGAGAAAGGGCTATTCGGGTTTGAATCCTTGAAGCTCAGAGACAGAGCTGCTCGGGTTTAAATCCTTGAAGCTCAAGGACAGGGCTATTCGGGTTTGAATCCCCGAAGCTTAAAGAAAGGGCTGTTTGGGTTTAAATCCCTGAAGCTCAGAGAAAGGGCTGTTCGGGTTTGAATCCCCGAAGCTCAAAGAAAGGGCTGTTCGGGTTTGAATCCTGAAAGCTCAAAGAAAGGGCTGTTCGGGTTTGAATCCCCGAAGCTCGAAGGATTGAGATGACTATTCGGGTAGTATCCCCAAAGTCGGAAGCAAAGGACAATTGGGCCAGGAAAACCCAAAAGTTTCTGTCCCTAGAGAAGTGATAATCGGATTAGGAAAATCTGAAAAACACATCCCCAGTGATGATCGGGCTAGGAAAACCCGAGAATTATATTTCGTGTGTTGGGATGATCGGGCCAGGAAAACCCGAGAATCGAGTTTCAGTGTTATGATGATTTGGGCCAGGAAAACCCGAGAATCATGTTTCGTGTGTTGTGATGATCGGGCCAGGAAAACTAGAGAATCATGTTTCGTGTGTTGGGATGATTTGGGCTAGGAAACCCGAGAATCATGTTTCATGTGTTGTGATGATCGGGCCAAGAAAACTTGAGAATCAAGTTTCAATGTTGCGAAGACCGGGCCAGAAAAATCCGAGAATTGAATTCCAATGTTGTAAGGGTCAGGCCAGGAAAACCCAAGGTTATCAGTTTTCAAATATCTCTATCAAATACTAATGAGTGGCTGATCGGGCTAAGAAAACCTGAGGATCACGATCACGTTTCAAAATTGAAAGATTCATCTCTCGGGTGAGACCCGAGAGTCAGGTATGTTTCTTATCTTGTTGTTTGTTGTTATGCATGTGATTTTTCAAAAAATTATCATTGCATGCATTCAATTTTTCCAAAAATCAGGGGGCAAACTATAGACACCCGATTCAATCAACCCATGTTAGGGGACAAATTAGGGTTGCTCAGTTTGACCAGCCCATTGTCAAGCCCAATGATAAGAATGTGAACTTGGACATGAGAATGAAGCTTGAATCTCTAAGTGGAAAGTGAACTTGAAAATCCAAAGCCTAGAAAACCCAAAACCAAGTCCAACTACCCAAATTTGGCCCAAGCCCGCCTGGCCCAGTGCAAGCCCGGGCCAAAGGGGCATCACCTCAGTGTAATGAGGCGATCGCCTCACCGATGAGGCACTGCCCCTATGGCAGCCCACTTGCAGCTACATTTAATGCAGTTGCAATCATGACGGTCAAGTGGTGCGGTCCCCACTCTCCATACCTCTTTCTTGAGTGAGGGAAAGATTTTTGGGGAAAGAAAAAAGGCTATGAGAGCTCATGATGAGCTAGGAGGCTTAGGGGTATGGGAAAGCTAAGGAATAAAAGAGAAAAAAAAAGAGAGAAAAAGAAGGTTGGAAAAAGAGGAGGGAGAGAGCTCTAAAAGAAAAAAAAACACAGAGGGGAAAGAAAAGAAAAAAAACATCCTCAAGAAAGGAAGGAAGGTTAAAGCAAAGAAGTCCACTTTCTCCATAAGAGAAGAAGGAAGAAACTTGTGTTAAAGAGAGATACCACAAACTAGCAAGGATCTCAATCAAAATAGCTCTGAGGGCCTCTCATTTTGGTATAAAACTTGCACTTGAATCTGACATATGCATCATTTTGTGAGTTCTTACTTGTGTGACTAAATTCCTAGTACATTTTAGGTTTATCTCTAATGTGTCTAGCTTGATATCTCACTTTATTGATGGGTCTTTGAATACTATTTACATGTTGTTGTATTCTGATGATTGTAGAGTGTGTGTATGCATGTATTGTTGCTTAGAGTGGAAGTTTGAATGCCCTGAGAGTCATAACTAGCCTTTTGATTAAGTGACGCCTCTTCATAGAGGTGAAGAGGCATCGCCTCATCTCAATGAGGTGATCGCCTTATCATAGAGGTGATCGCCCCATTGGCAAGCCCCCAAAAGGCCCTTCTTTGTGCGTGTCTCGTGTTCCTGCATCAAGATAATGGGACCCCCTGTTGGTGAGGCATCGCCTCATCAATGAGGCAACTGCCTCATTGACAGTTTTAGCTTGCTTTCCATTCTGTTTTCCTTTCATGCTCATCATAATGTCCGCTTTGGTTTGCATTCCTTTAACCTTAAATATGCCTGTGTGATTGCATGATGGTAATTATCTTGATTATTTGACGGTTTCTTTAGTCCATAATGTGAAAACCCTTTCTTTATAGGGCCTTTTATAAGTATCGTTATTTGTGATTTCTTTTTTTTTTCCTTGAAAGGAAGGGCTAACCGTGTGTCATTTGTAAGAATTACTTGATGGTTCCTATCATCGAGTAGTCACTGTTACTAGTTACCCCTTGTATATTGCCGCTTTTATGTTATTTTAATAGTTTATTTTTGGTATATGTTTGGTTTATTTTTTGTATATTATTCATTTATTTAGCTAAAAAGCGTTGTAATCCTTAATCCCTTTTCCCATCTAATTTTGAATGTATGGTTGTAAATTATTATTTATTTTATTTTCTGCGTTTTTGGGACTTAAAGGCATGAAATTGGATTAATGTGCAAACTCAGACTTAATTATAAAATTTGGCAATTATCCGAAGGCAATTTCATTACATGTGGTAAATGAGGAAATAATTGAATAATTAAATGGTAATAAAATGCAAAACACAAATGGAGGCCAACTGCAAGGTTGGGTGAGCATTCAAACGCTCATACCCAGTTTCCGAACCCGATCTCTGATGACAGCTTCTAGAAACCTTCGTGGGATCCAGTTGTTGTACAGTGTGTCTCGGCTTTTATCCGGGTGGTGACTCCATCTCCGAATAGGCCCAAGACCTATATCGTATTTCCTAATAGGCCTCGAGCCCACATAGTGCCGTGGTCGCCAAACACTTGGGTGCACGTTAAACCCCGCCGCCTACAACTATATTTATCTCTAACTCGTCACTAAGTAGAGTCACTGCGGACAATGAAATCAACAACTTGGATGGTTGCGATTCCATTCTAGAAGCAAACACAATAGAAATAAAGGAATGTGATGCATTGGGATCAAATAAAACTCTAGCATCTAGAAAATAAATTGAAAGAGTACCTGCCATAACCGCATTAGAAGCCTAAGCATCTTGAGGAGTCAAAGTGAATACCTAGCCTGACTATGGCTAGCCTGCTAAGAAGTGGATGGTTGTGTAAATCCTCTGCCACTCAGTCTCCTTAGTGGCCTACTCCTTGCACCTCGGCCCTGTTGGCCCATAAACTAAGTCAGTCTTTGCTGAGGATACATAGGTGCTTAATAAGGCTGATGCACTTACTGAAATGGTTGAGCAACTGAAGGTGAAAATCCTTATACAAATGATGACTGATCACTAGTGTTAGGACAAGCTCTGGCAAGATGTCATATCTGTTTATACCTTAAACACGCTATAGGCAATAAGTGGCATGGCCCTTGATGTACAAGGCCACAAGTAGGATATGCACTGGGCCCTAAGCCTATGCTACGATACCCAGAACTCTGACTGTCGTTACCACTATTAGCTCCAAGTCAAAATCTCAGAGGTCTGCTCTGCCTACGATTATGTCTCTCAAATTTGTGTCCTTTATAAACTCTATATTGTTGGGAGGTACCAGTAGTCTAAATGCCAAAACTATCCATCTGAAACATAGGTTATTGAATCCCTTGAGCTACCATTGATCCACTGATGTCGCTTAAGTAGGGGTCAAGAATAGTACCATGCATGATGTGTTGCCTCTTAAGCTATCTAGATGCTCCATAATACTCTCTAAGTTCTAGACTTTATTTTGAATACCAATATAAGTTGCGCCTAACCCAGTCACAAATAAGTCCACAGCTCTCCACTCATCCTACATCATATCTATAGCATGACGTGATAGCTTGAAAAACTCACGGGTGTAATCCTTAACTTATCTGTCACCCCTGACTATATACAGTAACTACCATCTATAATTATCTCTCAAGGAAGCTAGGCAAAAATACCTCAAAAATTGCTCTTTAAATTCCATCCAAGTCATAGTAGTCATATACAACTGAATAGTCTACATGAACCAGTCTTGTGCCATAGCCTGTACAGATAACTCCAATATCATGATCCTCTGATAATCAGTGTATTTGGTCTTGGTTCAAGCCTCAATGGTGTTTATGAAGTCCAAGTCATCACCTGTACCATCAAAAGAAACTCTTCTAACTCTCGAATACAACAGAGTTGCATCTGCATCTGACATCCCTTGACTTCTTTATTGTAACACTTATTGTACCAAAGGCATAGCTTGACTAAGTGTTGTTAAGCCTTGGTTAATCCCTGTTATACCAACTACAAAAGCTACAGGATCCACTTCTAGAGCTTTTAGCTTAACTTGTTGCTGCTATGCTTGCCTATTAGCTACAGTAGCTTTTAGTCTACCCTTTCCTCTATGACATAAGGTAGAAGGAGCTTCATCCTGAACGGATTGCTCACCTTCAACATAAGCTTCATCCATAGTAGGAGAATTTTGTGCTCTCCGTCTCATTCTAAAAAAGACAAAATTAACGAAATTCAAAACACAATAAGGAACCGACAAATACATGGAATTCTAGAAACAACGGTGATGACAACTGACATATAACACCTAATTACTGTAGTAGTTCAAGAAAAGACATATTCTAATGACCCAAAGATCAAATAAATAAACTAAGAGCTCTAATGCTAACTTTGTCATGACCCGAACCCAAAGGTATATGACTAGTACTAGGGAATGGGAAATGCAAAAATGCAACCAAAACCGGTAGTAAGCCTTGAAAATTTTTTTGCAAATAAATGACAATCACATAATAATAATATCAAATACATAAGTCAATACTCCATTACAACAATACTTCAACACAACATAAATCCATAATATCAATAATACAAGTTTCATAATCAACTACTGTGGTATCTTGAATTTGATTACAAAATGTTCAAATCAAATAAACATACATAATGTAGCTGGTAAAGAAGAAACCCAGCACAGATGATAACTAGAACTAGGCTAACTGTGAGGTCCTGAAAAAAATAAATTGAGGGGAATCATACCTCACAGAGTGAATCAATTTTATAAAATGTATGCTAGTTTGAAAACATTTGTTTAAACCCTTTTTAAAAATAAAAATTAAATAATGTAAAATAAATATGAATATAAATATTAAAAATCATTTACTTTGATATAAAACTCTAGTACAAAATTATATAAATTTATTATTTTTGCAAAAAATCTGGTAGAACACCTAAACCATTAAATTCTAACAACCACTTGGCTCACTTATTCCAATTAACTGTTGGTCCTAGAGAGCAAGCTTAACCAGGGTCCAGCCACAGTTGGTCTCTTATTCCAAATGATCACTGGTGCCCAGAGAGCATGCTTGACCAAGGTCCAACCCGTATCATACCTATGCCCAGAGAGTAAGCTCAACCAAAGCTCTAAAAAATAATCACACATATGCCCAGAGAGCAAAGCTCAACGGCTCTCATTTCACAAATCTTGCCCAGAGAGCAAAGCTCAACCAGGGTCCACAAATCAATCAATGGTCATATAAACAATTATTATTAGTGCGCATGCAATCTTGGTGACACCCACCAAGTAGCATATTCTACCAAAATCAAGTAAAATAAAATAAATAAAGTGGAATAAAGCAAATTCCATAAGGCATTCTTCATATACTATTTATGATAAATAAAAAAATAATCATGCATGTAACAATATAAATAAATTCATAAAAATTCATATAATCATTTCATTATTATTTAAATCATATGAAAATATAATTTAAAACCATCACAACATACATTCTATAAAATCAACTCACATGTTGAGCGTGCTGGGCAACGCATCCTCTGTTACCCAAATGTCATAGCTCTGATCCCAGAGTTCTCTAAAATAAATAATATTTTAAAAATATTCTTATATAAATAAATTCATAAAATTTTTAAAATTTAATAAAATCATGAGATGATGAGGTTGACTCGATCTAAGACACAATGCTATACAGACTCGGAATTAACATTGACCGATGTCACATTTTACGAGAAATCTACCAAAATTTTGGCATAGTCTCCTTGGTAAAAAGGACATCTCTCTACCGAAATAAAGTCGTTCATACATAAAAAAAAAAATAGCACTTTTAACAATCTCACAACTCAATAACTCGAGTTGGGCCCCCACACTACACTTATGCCCAACCGAGAACCACAATTCACAACACATATATAAAAAAATATATAATTTATCTCAATTCACTAATAATTCATAAAAATATTAAAGAAATCATTTTCCAAATAAATAATAAAATTTCTAGTTTATAAATAATATTTTACTAATAAAATCCGTTAATGGAATAAAATTCCATTTTACAATTAAATTAGCATAAATTGTAAATAATTATCAAAATCACTCAATTATATCATAAAAATAATAAAATGCTCATTTAAGCTAGGAAAAATAATAAATAAACTTATTTTTTTAATATATTTTCCAAAAATTAACACTTACTAATTAAAATTGGAAAAAAAATTATAAAAATTATTTTTCATACTTTTATTAATCAAAATAGTCTAAAACAGAATAATTTACAATAATTTCAATTGAAATTAAACAATTTATTAATTTCCAACAATTTCTCAAAAATACATATTTATACATAAACTTAAAAAATTCATATCTTAAATTCTATACATAATTTTACAAAACTTTCTTCACAAAGTTTAATCTATATAATTAATAGAATTTAATAAAAATATGAAAATTACCCAACTTGTGACTATTCAGAACAGTGTTGTGAAAAGTATCCGATGCTCAGAAAATTTAAAAAATTTAATAAAAAGCACAACAAGCAAGATCACAACCTCTAAATCATTTTATCTCAAAGCAACTATATCTAATAAAATTAAATTAAAGCTCAATTTAACTATTTACTAAAAATAGCCTAAAATCAATTACTCAAAATTGAGAGGTTTACCGGAGTTGGAACTTGAAATTGACGGAGGGCTTTTGAAGCCCAGAGGACAAGGAGCATTTTCAGACTGGCGGTGAGCCTTGGAGTGGTAGGAGATGATGCCGGCAACTCCCAATGCAATCCGACAAGAAGAACTCTAAAAAGGAAAGAAGAAAGAGACAGAGGGGAGGTGACGCCAGAGGCTGAAGGAGCTACTAGGGGTTGTCGCCAGTGGCTACGGTACTGTGGTGGTGGTGGTCAATGTTGGTAGTGGTGGCAGCGTGGGGAAGAAGTAGAGGAGGGAAGGGAAGGGAAAAGAAAAGAAAATGGATGAGAGAGGGAAAGAAAGAAAAAAAATGTCTTATATATATATATATATGTATGTATATATAATAGTACAAAATTACAAGTTTTATTATTTTAAAATAAAAATATCTCCTCTCTCAATTATACAACACACAACACACACACACACACACACACACACACACACACACACACACATATATATATATATATATATATATATATATATATATATATATATATATATAAATTTTATTAAAAATACATCAAACACTAATTAAATAAAATACTAATTAAACTTAATAATCCACATTTAATATTAATAATTAAAAATTTGAGTCTTTACATATATGTAGCTTAGTCTTTTGTGCATGACTAATGGTCCTAAAAGCAGTGGTAAGAGCCCTCCATACATCAGCAAAATTATTGAGACTAAAAAGATGAGGATACACTTCCTCAATTATGGAAGATAGTTGCCAACAAAAGTGTCACGACCCAAACTAGGGAGTCATGACCAGCGCTAGAGAATGAGAATTCTCACGAATCCGGAACTCATAGCAAGCTTTAAAATAAAATCATATGCAAACATAACACAAAAAAATATATCATAATTAAAATTTTAATTAATATAAAATAAATCCTTATCATAACATAATAAAATATATTCATACAATTATTCAAATACAAAAACTCTATCTAATACAATAATAACTACTAAAACAAGAAGCACTACTATTGTAGTGTTTACTAAAATACAAGAAAAGCAATAGTTCAATATTTACATAAATTGGCCAGAGAGGAAAGAGTCCGGCGAATAAGTCTCGTAAGGAGGTCTGAAGTAGAAGATCTTGAAAAAAATATTAAGGGGGGTTCAGACCTCACTAAGTGAATTACTATTATATATATGCATGCAACATAAATACATAGATACACAAGCATCAGTATATATATCAGTATATATGTGTATATATATATATACATTTCATACAAATGTTAAAAATCCACTTTTATATAATAATAAATACAGAAAAATTTTGGGTGAAGGATCAAAGCAGAACCCTAAAATATTCCGCAACCTCAATCACTAAATCTCACTAGCCAACAGGCTCACTTAATTTCAAAATATTTCTCTTCTCAATTTTTGGACAGTAGACTGATCTTGAAACACTAAGTCAACCAAACTTCTGTAATCTCACTATCGTCATGATTGGCCCCAAGACACTTGATCAACCGAGATCCCGAAATCACACCACTCTCTCACCACGAATCTCAATAATAAATTATTCATATCTCACATCAATAAATTCCATAATATCAATCCTAATATTTTAACATACTAGTGCAGACATAGTCCTAGTATAACCCATTAGGTAGCACGTTCTACTGTTATCCACCAAAATATTTTATCAAAAATAATTAAATAAATGAAATCATATTAAATATGTAAAGCATCCAATTTATACAAATAAATATTCAACTTTATATATATATGCAAACAAACATACATATATATTAACAATAACAATTAATATTTAATGCAACATGGCATAATAAAATTTATATTTTATTAAAAATATAAATGCCAATAATTTATCTACATGCAATGCATACATATAATAATAACTCATTATTGTGCGCTCTTCTAAAATGACTCGACTAGCATGGTCCTGTAGGCATCGGTCTTAGCGCAACTATAGAAAAATAAATAATAAAAATAAAAATATTAGAATTAACTTCCTAATTTTATACATCTAGAATTTCTAAAGAACAACTCGATCTAGGACACGACTCGTCTAAAACTCAAAACTTAGGACCGACCCGATGTCACGTTTTACGAAAATCTACCAAAAATTCTGCAGAGTTTTCTATATAAAATGGACGTCTCTCTATTAAAAGTAGAGTCAATCATGTATGCAAACACACTTCAAATACACAAAATGCTCAACTTCTCAGATTTGGCCCCCGAACTACAATTATTGTCCAACCGAGAACCAATATACTCATAATTAATAATATAATAATAAATATTCATAATTCACTAAAAATCATAAAAATCATAAAATATCACAATTCAATTTATTTAAATAATAAAAACATCAAAGATAAAAATCTCAAATATAATTAAATAATATTAATAAAATTAATTTTTCAAATATTCAAAATTAAATAGCAGAAATTATCAATAATTATTTAAATTGCTCAAATATATAAAAAAATAGCTAAAATTTTATTTAATCATAAAAGTAATAAATAAAAAAATTATTTGAATATATTTTTAGAAATTATTATTAATTGGCTAAAA
Organism: Mallotus nudiflorus; assembly: GCA_947683625.1. NCBI lineage: Eukaryota > Viridiplantae > Streptophyta > Magnoliopsida > Malpighiales > Euphorbiaceae > Mallotus > Mallotus nudiflorus. Next base: position 1,086,379 of record CANTUR010000234.1, read on the forward strand.
ATAGTAAATAATTCATAAAAATTATTTTAATACTACTATTACTCAAAAATTATCCAAAACATAATAATTAACAATAATTTCAATCAAAATATAAAATTTACCAATTTATACTAATTTTTCCAAAAATCCAATTTTTACATAAACATTCAAAAATTCATAATAAAAATTTGGAAAACAATTTCAATAAACTTTCTTCACAAAATATGCTTAAAATAATTAGAAGAATTTATTAAAAATATAATTTTTCCGAGCTCAAAACAGTACATGAACAGTAACCCCAAGCCCGGAAATTCAAAATTTTTAGGAAAATAAATAAAAATTTCATTTATCTTTCTCAAAACCTCTTGTCACGACCCAAACTAGGAGTCATGACCGGCGCTAGGGAACGGGAATTCTTTCGAATCCGGAACCCGTAGCAAGCCTTAGAAAATAAAATCATGCAATAATTATATAAAAGTACGACCAAATTAAAATTTTTTCTAAATCAATATATAAAATAAATACTCCAAATCCTTTTATAAATAAATACATATTCGTACAATATTCAAATACAAATTCTCAGAGTATATAATATCCAAACAAAATAATACACTTCCAATATAATAACACTACTACTGCAGTTTCTAGAATACAATTCAAAGTTCAAAATATACATTTGCATAAAATAGCCGGGACTGAAGAACACCGGCGAGGAACTCTACAACTAAGGTCTGACGATATGGAATCTCCTGAAAAAAATAATTGAGGGGGGTCAGACCTCACTGAGTGAATTATTATACTATATATACATGCAAACTAAACCATAACAATCAGACATTATTATATATGTATGTATATACACACAATTCACACGAATGTCAAACTCTGCTTTTATAAATATACTAAATGTAGAAAACGTTTGTTTTAATTTATGAAGGATCCATAGAACCCTAAATAATAACAACCTCAAATAATCCCATCATCACTCTAGCCATACAGGCTCACTTGATTCCAAATAGAACACTTATTCCAATATGGACAGCAGACTGGCCCCGAGACACTAAGTCGACCGAGCTCCAGCAGTCTAGCTGTCAGTGTGATTGGCCCCGAGACACTTGGTCAACCAAGCTCCAGCAATCACACTATCTATCACCTCACATCTCAATCAACCCAATAGATCATTCAATTCACTTATGGACAGTAGACTGGCCCCGAGACACTAAGTCAACCGAGCTCCAGCAGTCTGACTGTCAGTGTGATTGGCCCCGCAATCACACTATCTAACATACCATTAATCTTAGTCAAATCAATTAAATCAATTATAATCACCCAATTTTAACTCTCACTCAATCCTTATCTATCGTACCGGTACGTACACGGTCCTAGTGCTGCCCACTAGGAAGCACATTCTATTGATATCCTTCACTTCGAATAAATCATTCATTCGAAAAATAATTAATGTAGAACAATATTCATAATAGTAAAACCAACCATATATATATATACCAAAAATATACCTAAAATATACCCAGTATATTTCAGGTATATATATATATATATATAGTCAAATAAAATATGAAATAAACTAAAGATAAATCATTAATATAGTTAAAAACAATTTAAATGAGTAACAATAATATAACATTCATTATCTTAAAAATATACTTAAATATGCAAAAGATATACCCTAAGTACTCAAATCATTTAATAAACCATTTATGTATAAATATTCATTTAAATACGTGTTTGTGTTTAACATATATTCACAAGTATACTAAAAATAAACCTAATTATCTAGCATGCATATATCAAAAATAAACCCTAAATATACCACTAATGTGTTAGGTTTAATTTAATAATAAAACATTTATTTATTCGGAAATAAATAAAAAATATACCAAAAATAAACTTAAAAATAATTTAAGTGTAGGTTTATAATTTAACATGCAATTATTTAAGAATAAACCTAAAATCTACTGAAACAATACCTAAAGTATACTAATCATTTAATAAAATAATTATGTCTAAGTGTACATTTTAAAACATGTATATATTACTCAAATGTATTAAACCTGAACCTAATTGTTTAATATGCATATATCAAACTAACATGCATAATTATTTAATATGCATATATATAAAAATGCAACCCTAGATATACCAAAAATATTATAATTTAAATCATTTTTAAAACATACAATGAAAATGAAAAAGTCTAAATAATGCACCCTATATGCAGTGCATATATATACAGTATAATAACTCACATGTTAGCGCTCCACGAGACAAACTCGACGGGCCTGATCCGTTAGGCCTCAGTCTCGGCGCAGCTAGACAAACAAATGACAACATGAAATCAGAATAAATTTAACGAAAATTCTAAAGACTCGATCTAGAATTTTAGACACAGATTTAGAATAGGAATTTGACCGGATATCACGTTTTACGAGAATTCTACCGAAAATCCGGCAGAACCTCCCCTATAAAACGGACATCTCTCTACTCAAAGAGTAGAGTCGGTCCTGCAAAGAAATACACTTCGGAATAAACACAGGATTACAACCAAAATCCCTCGGTCGGACTCCAAACTACAATTCACCGACCGAGGTTCACAATTCACAGAATAATTATAAAATACTGAAAATGCCCTTATATAATAAAAATACATTTTATAAATCCAAATTACGTAATTAACCCTAAAACACGTTAAAAACTCATTTATTTAGAAAAATCGTATATTATATATATAATTTGAAAATAATTTACGAAAATAGTTTTAATTAGTTAAAAATACTAAAAATTTGCAGAAATCATTTTTATACCCTAAATAACTATTAAAACCAATTTAATTACATTTTAACTAATTTAGTGTAAAATTACCAAAATACCCATATATATATATATATTCACTATAAATGTTCAAAAATTCACCAAAAATTATATAATTACTCAAAAATTAATTTCTCAACATATAATTCAATAATATCAATAAATATACTCAATTTACCAATTTATTTCAATTAAACACATAATTAACCCTATTTTTCAAAATTACATAAACTTAATAAATTCCAAATAAATACATAAAAATTCACAAAAATTACAAATAAATTTCTATAATTCATTTCAACTCCTATAATCACCATAAAACACAATTTCATAATTTAATTAATTAATTTTCGAAAATTAGAAAATAATCAAAAATTCACCAAAATTAAAATAAATTCCAAAAATTCTAAAAAAATTACATCATGTAGATTACGCTTCCAGAAACAAAGTTTGTGAAGGAAGTTTTCATGAATCAATCAAATTGAAGCTAAAAAAAATTTGAAACCCAAAATGGCTGATTTGAAGAAATTGAAACCTAAGCAATTCTAGACCAAATCAAGTGAAACAAAGCTTTGAATCACACTCACCAGAGCTCAAGGAGAAGATAGAGACCGACGGCATCAAATTTGGTGGCCGGAAAGTGCTTGGTCGGAGTTAAGTTGATTTTTGGCTCTTTGAAGAAAATCCGGCCAAAACTCACCGGAAAAGAGTGTTTTAGGTGGTGGAAATGGCTGGAGGTGGAGGAGGAATGCTGAGGGGCATAGTAACAGCAAGAAAACCAGCTTGAAAGTGGCTGGAAATGGTGGAAAACGTTTTGGGAGGAAGAAGATGAAGGAGGGGTAAAACTGTAAATAAATGGAAGTTTTTGTTTTTTGATAAAAAAATTATGTATATATGTATATATATATATATATTTACACTATATATTATAATAATATAAAATTTCACATACATTAATATACACCACACACATATTTTAATATGTTTAATAATTTATAAACTTAAAATTAATTAATACAAAAATTAAATAATAAAATTAAGGAAATTAATTAAGCTCTAATTAATTTAAATAAATACACATATATACATTTTATTTTAGCACTTTAAAATTATATATGAGTTCATGCAAATTCATAAAACTAGTCAAAATAAATAGTATTAATTTATTTACGTGTCAATTTCCCCGAAAATATAATTTCCGGGAAAATTTTACGTAAAGTACTTAAAATAATATAAAATAATTAAAATTAGCTTTAAACAAACAACAAACTCATAAAATATCATAAATATATATACAAAAATTATTAACACTGTATATCCCGATGCAGTATAAAAATATTTAAAAATTCGGGATATTACACCTCTACAACAATTAACCTCAAAGCAACAATAGCTCATAAAATCAAATAAAGTTTTAAACTAATAAAAAACTCAAAATACTAAAAAACGAACTATACAAAAATGGGATAGTTACTGGAGTCGAAACTCAAAACAGTTAGAAGATTTGAGAAGCTCGAAGGATGAGCTTCCAAAAGAGCACAATGTTGGTATCACAACCCAAAATAGGGGGTCATGACCGGCGCTAAGGAACAAGAATTCTTTCGAATCTGGAACTCATAGGAAGCCTTAAAATAAAAGCACGCAATAAAAGAAAATATTATTAAGCAAAAATTAAATCTCACAAAATAAAATAACTTCTCAACATCCTTTAATAACATAAAATCACATCTTATATATATATATATCATAAATAGACATCTTTTAATACAACCTTCAGAGAAACACTATGAAATAAAATCCTCTTACATGCATAAATATAAATGCAACTCTTAACAGATTTAAATACAACCACTACTGCAGTGTCTAGAGTACAAAATAAAACACAAGTGATTTACATAATAAAGCCAGAGCGAAAGAAATCCAGTGGACAGGTCTACTGCTGAGGTCTGAAGATGAGGACTCTCCTGAAAAATATCAATAGAGGGGAGTCAGACCTCACTAAATGAATTATTATAATATATATACATGAATAACTAAATGTCAAATGCAGACACTCAATAGTATATATAATAAATATATATACAGGCAAATACATACATATGCAACAAAAATCATTTTAATACTAAAAATCATCAGTTATGAAGGATCAAATAAAACCCTATATTTTTCGCAACCTCAAATATCAATAGAACTCACTCTAGCCATACAGGCCCACTTAGTTCCAAATAATTCACTTAGTCCAATTGGACAATAGACTGGCCCCGAGACACTAAGTCAACCGAGCTCCAACAGTATGACTATCAGTGTGATTAGCCCCGAGACACTTAGTCAACTGAGCTCTAGCAATCACACTCTAAATCACATCAATCTCAATCATATCAATCATGTCATATTTCCTTAAATAAGTTAGTACTTCACCCTATCATCTATCGCACTGGTATGTACTCGGTCCTAATGCTGCCCACTAGGAAGCACGTTCTATCAATATCATTCATTTATATTAAAATATACATTCAGGAAAATAAATGATGCATAATGATATTTAAAATAAATAAATAAACCATATATATACCTAAAATAAACAAAGTATATTTCAGGTATGTATACGTATAATCAACTCAAACAAATCATGAAACATATTAAATTAAACTAATAATATATTTAAAAACAAGCTATATTTAATTGAAAAGGAAAACATGCATTTATTTCATATTATACCAAAAATATACTAAAAATATACTTAAATATTCAAATAGGCAATTATGCAAAGTTTATATTTAAAACATAGAATTCTAAAACATGCACCCTAAGCAATGCATATATATCATAATAACTCACAGTTGTGTGCTCCTCGAGATAGGTCCAACGGGCCTGGTCCACTAGGCCTCGGTCTCGGCACAACTAACAATAAAATCACAATACGAAAATTAGAATAATCCTAACTAAACTTCTAGAGACTCGATCTAGGATTCTAAACACAAACAAATAATAGGAATTTGACCGAATGTCACGTTTTATGAGAATTCTACCAAAAATTCGGCAGAACCTCCTCTGTAAAACAGACATCTCTCTACTTAAAAAAGTAGAGTCGGTCCTGCAAGAAAAATACACTTCGAAATAGATTTCACAACATATTCTCATAACCCTCGGTCGGAATCTCAAACTGCAAATTCTACCGACCGAGGTCCATAATTCACGATAAAATAAACAAAATATTTTAAAATTCCATAAATACCGAAAATACCCTTTTAATACCAAAATATAGTAATTTAAATATTTAAACATTAAAAATAATTATTTCACCAATATTTACTTAAAAACCTGATATTAATATAATATTATTAAAAATTGATATATCTCGATAAATTCACAAAATATTAATGAAAATTCGTTTTATAAATCTAAATTACTCAATTAGTCCAAAAACATACTAAATATTACTAAACCCCATTTATTTACAAAAATAGTATATTATATATAATTTGAAAATAATTTTTGAAAAATAGTTTTAATTAGTTAAAAATAGTAAATAATTCATAAAAATCATTTTTATTCTTCAAATAATTATTAGAACCAATTAAATTTAATATTCAACTAAAATTACTACCAAATTACCAAAATACCCCTAGTATATAAAAATTCACATAATATACTAAAAATACCCAAAAATTCAATAAAAATTATATAATATACTCTAAAATTATTTACTCAACATATAATTCAATAAAATCAACAATTATACTCAATTAACCAATTAATTTTAACAAAATACATATATAACCTATATTTCCAAAATTGACATAAACTAAATAAAATTAGAATAATTACACAAAAATCCAAAAAATTATAAATTAAATTCTAAAATTAATTTCAAACCCCCAAAAACACTAAAAATCACAATTTCACAATTTATTTAATTAATTTACGAAAATAATAAAAAAAATAAAAAAATTTACAAAAATCAAAATAAATTCCAAAAATTACACAAAAATTCCCAGAGGTAGATTAAGCTAAGGGGAACAATATTTATGAAGGAATCAAGCATGAATCATGTCACGACCCAAACTAGGAGTCATGATTGGCGCTAGGGAACGGGAATTATTTGGAATCCGAAACCCGTAGCAAGCCTTAGAAAATAAAATCATGCAATAATTAAATAAAAATACGACATAATTAAAATTTTTCAAATCCATATATAATATAAATACTTCAAATCCTTCTAAATGAATATATCTTCGTATAGTAATAAAATACAAATTTTTAGAGTATATAATATCAAAACAATATAATACTCTTCCGATACAATAACACTACTATTGCAGTTTCTAGAATACAAATCAAAGTTCAAAATATACGTTTGCATAAAATGGTCGGGACCAAAGAACACCGGCGAGGAACTCTACAACTAAGGTCTGACGATATGGGATCTCTTGAAAAAAAAAATAATTGAGGGGGGTCAGACCTCACTGAGTCGAATTATTATACTATATATACATGCAATCTAAACCATAACAATCAGGCATTCCTATATATATATATATATATATATATATATATATATATATATATATATATATATATATATATACATACATACATACATTTCACACGAATGTCAACTCTACTTATATAAATATACAAAATGCAGAAAATGTTTGTTTTAATCATGAAGGAACCATAGAACCCTAATAATAGCAACCCTAATCAACCCCATCATCATTCTAACCATACAGGCTCACTTGATTCCAAATAGAATACTTATTCCAAACTAGACAGCAGATTGGCCTCGAGACACTAAGTCGACTGAGCTCCAGCAATCTGGCTGTCAGTGTGATTAGCCTCGAGACCCCCTGGTCAACCAAGCTCCACAATCACACTATTTATCACATCACATCTCTATCAACCCAATAGATCATTCATTCCACTATGGACAGTAGACTGGCCCCGAGACACTAAGTCAATCAAGCTCCAGTAGTCTGACTGTCAATGGGATTGGCCCCGAGACCCCTGATCAACCAAACTACAGCAATCACACTATCTAACATACCATTAATCTTAGTCAAATCCATCAAATCAATTATAATCACCATAATTATTTCTCACTCAACCCTTATCTATCGCACCGGTACGTACACAGTCCTAGTGCTGCCCACTAGGAAGCACATTCTATTAATATCCTTCATTTAAATAAATCATTCATTCAAAAAATAATTAATGTAGAACAATATTCATAATAGTAAAACCAACCATATATATATGTATATACCTAAAATATATCCAGTCTATTTCGGGTATATATATATAAATGTCAAATAAAATATGAAATAAACTAAAGATAAATCATTAATATAGTTAAAAATAATTTAAATATATAACAATAATATAACATGCATTTTCTTAAAAATATACCTAAAGATACAAAAGATATGCCCTAAGTACACAAATCATTTAATAAAATATTTATGTATAAATGTTCATTTAAATATATGTTTAGGTTTAACATATATTCACATTCTACCAAAATAACCTAATTTTCTAGCATGCATAAGTCACAATTAAACCCTAAGTATACCACTAATGTTTTAGGTTTCAATTAATAATAAAATATACATTTATTTGGGGAAATATATAAAAATATACCAAAAAATAAACTTAAAAACAACTTAAGTGTAGGTTTATAATTTAGCATGCAATTACTTAAGAATAAACTTAAAATCTACTGAAACTATACTTAAAGTATACTAATCATTTAATAAAATAATTATGTCTAAATGTACATTTTAAACATGTATATATATATATATTAAAAAGTATTAAACATAAACCTAAATGTTTAATGTGCATATACCAAAATATCATCAATAATTATTTAACATGCATATTATATATACAAAATTACAACCGTAGATATACCAAAAATATTATAACTTAAATCACCTTAAAGACATAAAATGAAAATAATAAAAAAAAAAACCCTAAGTGATACATTCTATATGCAATGCATATATATACAGTATAATAACTCATATGTTAGCGCTCCACGAGACAAACTCGGTGGGCCTGATCGTTAGGCCTCGGTCTCAGCACAACTAAACAAACAAATGACACACATGAAATCAGAATAAATTTAAACAAAAATTCTAAAGACTCGAAATCAGAATAAATTTAATAGAAATTCTAAAGACTCGATCTAGAATTTTAGACACAGAATTTGAATAAGGATTTGACCGGACATCACATTTTATGAGAATTCTACCGAAAATCCGATAAAACCTCCCCTATAAAATAAACATCTCTCTACTTAAAGAGTAGAGCCGGTCCTGGAAAGAAAACACACTTCGGAATAACACCAAATTCACAATCACAATCCCTCGATCGAACTCCAAATTACAATTCATCGATTGAGGTTCACAATTCACAGAATAATTACAAAATACCAAAAATGCCCTTTATAATAAAAAATACATTTTATAATTCCAAATTACATAATTAACCCTAAAACTTATTAAAAAAGCGATAAAAACTCATTTATTTAGAAAAATCGTATAATATACATATAATTTGAAATTAAATTTACGAAAAATAGTTTCAAAGTTTATATCAAAGCATAGGTTTAGAGATGTAAACCTAGGTTATCGAGTCGTGTTTTCTTTGGAACTACTGCAGTTAAATTCGGTTCGGTCATGTCTTTGAAAAGTCTTCCTTGCATTAGGAATTTCACGTAACCGTTAGGGTGTCTGATGATGTTGTGATTATTTGAACTATTTGTTTATTTTGCTCCTTGCTGATTACCTTGACTGTGAGGTCGCTCCATCGATCGATGAGATCGATGATAGTTGATCTTCTGAGCATGAGGTTCTACCCCCTATGCATCCTGTAGGTGTAAGGGTAGAGATGGATTTAGAAGGCCTGATGATCACTGTTGACAGCGGGGAACAACTGTATGAGGAGCTAGTGGCTTAGTATTGCGATGATGTTGCTTCTGTAATAGGAGATTCATAGGGTGCAATGCTGATACCTTTGATCGTATAGTAGATGTAATTTCTATTTCAACCGAGAACTCAGGATATGTCAATTCTGCGGATATTCATATTTTAAATCCTATTGAGCTTCTATATCTTTTCAGTATGGTGAATGTGAAATGTTTCTTCTGCAGAGACAATATTGATAATCAGTATTTTCAAGTTGAGGTTGTGGTTACAGTTTCTGCCCTACTACACCTATCTAGTATAGGGGTAAGTCAGAGGCAACTGTAACTTAAGGGTTAAGGTAGTCATAGTATGCAGTGCAAGCATTTCTTTTTGAACTTGAACTTGCAGCAATTGTGACTACGATAGCCTAGACTAATAAAAGCTTGATAGCATTTAATCAAGTTTGGACAGTTGTTTGAATATGCTTTGACGGGGGAATTGGAAAATGTCTAATGAAGACGAAGCACTCTTGTATTCCCTTTATGGCAATCTGTCAGTTTTAACTGCAACACATAATTTGAGTTAAAGGGGGATTTCTAAGATACTTCCATCCACCTTTAAGGAAGGATAATTACCTGTATCAGCTATTGCATAAAGTAAGGGAAGAGCAATCAGTTGAGAAGATTACCTGTAAATTCTTCAATCTAATACGTCATGCTGAAGACGTAATACAATATAGAGGAGACTGGTAGAATTATGTGTGTTATATGATTAAGCTTAATATATTGGCATCTGAATCAAAAATTGAGATTCAGAGAGTTATTGTGAATTCAGTCTTTTTGGGTGTAATTAATCTTGATGAGATGTGAAAGGGCTATCAGGAATATCTGACTCTAGTTGAGTATACTTCGGTGGAGAAGTTATTTCTCTCAGATGTTTTAATTGCCTGTGAGTTACCAGGTTTACCACCTTACAGAGATTGAATTCTGTATCAATGTGGTTCTTGATATAACTCCTATTTTAACATAGCCCTACAGAATGACTCTTGCAGAGCTGTAGGAGCAATTACAAGAGCTGTATAACCAAGGTTTTATCAGACCTTATGTCTCTCTTTGGGGTGCACTAGTCATATTGTACGGAAGAAAGATGGTACCCTGAGACTATGCATTGACTGTAAAGAGCTGAATATGGTAACAGTGAAGGACAAGTATTCTCTTCTGAGGATAGATGACCTGCCTTCTTAGCTACATGGTGCACAGTTCTTTTCTAAAGTTGATTTGAAGTCGGGGTTATCATTAGTTGTGGATCAGTTTGTAGTAGTCTTCATTAATGATATACTAGTGTATTCGAAGTGAATGAAAGGGCACGTATATCACTTGATGACTATACTACAGACACTAAGAGAATGTCAGCTTTATACTGAATTCAGGAAGTGTGATCATTGGGTAAAGAGTGTTGTTTTTCTTGGAAGTGTGGCGTTTAAAGATAAAATTTGAGTTAATCCATAAAAGATCAAAGCAGCATCTGAGCGGCCTAAACTGACTGAATCCATTGAGATCTATAAATTTTTTGAGTTTAACTGGGTATCATAGGAAATCTGAATAGAATTCTCTAGAATTGCAGCTCTTATGACCCCGCATAACTCAGAAGAATGGAAAGTTTGTGTGAACAGATGTTTATTAGAATAGTTTCCAAATGCTAAAGAAGACCGTTGATCTAAGGGTTACGTGAACTTTAGAGGGATAAGGCTTGATATCATTATAGCATTTCATCATATCATCATAGCATCTCACTACAGCATTTCATCACGACATTTCATTCCAGCATTTTATCATAACATTTCATTTATACCATTTCATTATGACATTCATCATAGCATGTCATCATGGTATATCACCATAGGATGATCTGCTGATAGGAGATGCATAAGTTAATGATATAGGGTTGATGTTATAATCTGAGAAAGGGATTCTACATAAGCTGTGGAAATGAACTCGCAGTGTACATCCAGATGATTACCAAGAATTATCACAGTATTCAGGATCAGTACTGGTGGGTTGGATTATAGGAGGATGTGACTGATTGTATTCTAAATGTTTAATTTGCCAGCCGGTGAAAGCTAAACATCAAAAGTCTTCTGGAAAGTTTCGATCTCTTTTAAATTTGGGTGGAAATAAGAAAGAATGGTTTATGATTTTTATGGTTGGATACCTCGTTCGAAGGGTTGAATATGATTCCGTTGGAATGACTGTAGATAAATTGACCAAGTCAACTAATTTTTGGCCAGTGGAAGCCACTTATTCAGTAGCTAAGTGGACTAAGCTGCATATGAAGCATATTGTGTGCCTACGTGGACTACCTGTGTCCATTATATATGGTAAAGGTACAGTGTTTACCTTTTGATTTTGGCAGAGATTGTAGAGAGTAATAGACACCTGGTTGAATTTCAATACTGCTTTTCATCCTCAGACAAATGACAGTCTGAGAGGACGATCTAGACACTAAATAATATGCTGAAGATGTGTGTCTTGAATCTGGGAGGTAGCTGGGTCAACTATATGCTACTTGTAGAATTCGCTTATAATAACAGCTACCATAGCAGTATTGGAATGACACCACCTGAGGCTTTTATGGAAAGAAGTCTTAACTAGATATGAGATGGTTCAGAATACAACGGAGAAAGTTGTTATGATCAGAAGAGCAATGTGGATCTTAGACGTAGAGATATGGAGTTTCAGATCGAAGTCTGTAATTTTGAAGATGTCTCCCGAAAAGTGGTGTGATGAGACGTAGTAAGATTGTATATTAATTGGCTTTGCCTCCAGATCTATTTCATGTGCATCCAGTGTTCCATGTCTCAATTTTGAGAGAGTGTATTTTAGACACTTCGCACATGTTACAGTTGAACAATATAGAACTGAATAAAGATCTGAAGTTTGAGAAGGAATCAGTTGAGATTATAAATTATCAAGCTCGATAGTTATGTTTGAACTAGATTCAGATGATCAAGGTTCCGTGACGTAGCAACAAGTGAAAGAGCATACGTGGGAGACTGAAGCTGAGATGCGAGCTTCTTACCCGTATCTCTTTCCTTCTTGATCTTGTAATTTTCTTTCTGAAATTTGGGGACGAATTCTTGTAAGGGGGGAAGACTATAATATCCTGAGTTTTTAAATATTTTTATACTGCATCGGGATATGCAGTGGTTAATAATTTTTGTATATATTTATGATATTTTATGAGTTTGTTATTTGTTTAAAGCTAATTTTAATTATTTTATATTATTTTAAGTACTTTACATAAAATTGTATTTTAGTATTTTCGGAGAAATTGACACGTAAAGATAATTTAATATTAATTATATTTGACTAGTTTTAACGAATTTGCATGAACTCATACATAATTTTTAAGTGCTAAAATAAAATGTATATATGTGTATTTATTTAAATTAATTACCTTAATTTTTAGTATTTAGTTTTAATATTAATTAATTAATTTTAAGTGTATAAATTATTAAATATATTAAAATATTTGTGTGGTGGAGTATTATTTGTGTGTGGGAATATATATAATTTATAATATAAGGTGGACATATATATATATATATATATATATATATATATATATATCTATATATATATATATAATATATATATATATATATATATATATATATATATATACATATATACATTATTATTTATCAAAAATCAGAAGTTTACTTTATTTACAGTTTTGCCACTATCTTCATCTCTTCCCTCCCGATCAGTTTCTTCCACCATTTCCGGCCACTGTGACTTATTTTTCAAAATTATATAAACTTAATAAATTCCAAATAAATATATAAAATTCACAAAAATTACAAATAAATTTCTATAATTCATTTAACACCTATAATTATAAATAAAACACAATTTCATAATTTAATTAATTAATTTTCGAAAATTAAAAAATAATAATAAAATAATCAAAAATACCCAAAAATTAAAATAAATTCCAAAAAATTCTACAAAAATTACAGCATGTAGATTGAGCTTCTAGGATCAAAGTTTGTGAAGGGAGTTTTCATGAATCAATCAAATTGAAGCTCAAAAAAATTTGAAACCCTAAATGGCTGAAATGAAGAAATTAAAACATAGGAAAATTTAGACCATTTTAAGTGAAAAAAATTTTGGAATCACAACTCATTGGAGCTCAAGGAGAAGATAGAGACCCGGTGGTATCGAATTGATGGCCGGGAATCACGTCGATCGGAGCTTGATCGATTTTCGGCTTCTTTGAGAAAAATTGATCAAAAACTCTCCAAAAAAGGGAGCTTCAAGCGTCAAGAATGGCTGGCAAGGGATGAGGAAGGCTGAGGGGCACAGTGACAGCAAGAAACAGAGGTCACAGTGGCCGAAAATGATGAAAAACTGATCGGGAGGGAAGAAGATGAAGATAGTGGCAAAACTGTAAATAAAGCAAACTTCTGATTTTTGATAAATAATAATGTATATATATATATATATATATATATATATATATATATATATATATATATATATATATATATATATATATATATATATATATATATATATAATATATATATATATTCCCCACACACAAATAATACTCACCACACAAATATTTTAATATATTTAATAATTTATACACTTAAAATAATTAATTAATTAATATTAAAACTAAATAATAAAATTTAAGGTAATTAATTAAATCCTAATTAATTTAAATAAATACACATACATACATTTTATTTTTAGCACTTAAAAATTATGTATGAGTTCATGCAAATTCGTTTAAAACTAGTCAAAATAATTAATATTAAATTATTTATGTGTCAATTTCTCCGAAAATACAATTCCCGAAAAAATTTTACGTAAAGTACTTAAAATAATATAAAATAATTAAAAATTAGCTTTAAACAAACAACAAACTCATAAAATATCATAAATATATATAAAAATTATTAACATTGCATATTCCGATGCAATATTAAAATATTTAAAAACTCGGGATATTAAAAATCACAAAGAATGAAGTTCAAAAAAATCAAGAACCAAAAAATGGCCGAAAATGGAAACAAGCTTAAAACCTTACCAAATCAAATTTTTTAGGCAAAAGGAAGCTTTGAATCATTCTCTAGGGAGTCTCAAGAGTCCAACGGCACTAGAATCACCAATTTTGGTGGTCGGAAATGTGATGAATGGAGGTGGAACAAATTTCGGCCAAAGATGAATTTTTAAGCTCCACCGGCGCCGGAGAAGACGACAGGAGGGGGCGGAGCTACTGGAGGAAGAGGTGGACGTCTGGGAGGCACACTAACAGCCTGAAAATGGGATGACAGGCGATGAGGGTGACAGTGAGGGTGAAGATCAGAAAGAGAGTGAGGGAGAAACAGGTTATATATTATATAAATATATATATATATATATATATATATATATATATATATATAAAATAATAATAATAATAATAATAATAATAATAATAATAATAATAATAATAATAATGCATAAAACAATATAATTTAGTAAGGTAAAATAACATTAAAATAAAATACATTAAGTTAAAAATTATTTAGAACAAGATATATTTATATATTACACAATGAACTATCGAAAATACTAATCATTATATACTATATATTCGAAACCCCTAATTAACATAAATTAATGATAATCAACTCAAAATCAATAAATATTTAAATATTGTCTAAAATTATTAACACTGCATATTCCAATTTAAAATAAAATCATTTAAAAACTCGGATTATTACAGTTGGCTTCCATCATCACTGGAATCATCTCCAATGAGCAAGGAAAGATCCGGCCAAAAAAATGAACAAAGAAGAAAAGGAAAGAAAAGAAAGAAGAAGGAAAAAAAGAAATTGGAAGGTACTGGACGTTTGACTTTACTACTTTTTTTTAAGCTTAAAAGAAAAAAAAAATTAAAAATAATATATTTTATTTAAAATATCCTCTCTCACTTGTGTGTGTATATATATATATATATAATTTAATTAATTTAATAAAATCACTCAACTAAATAATTAAAAATAAAAATTAAACTTTAATTTCAAAATAATAATGATATGAAATAATAAAGCAAATATTAACACTAGAATTTAATTTAATTTCATAAATAATAAAAATAATAATGTTAATAGTAATAAAATAATATTCAACACTAAATATTCAAATTTAATTTCACAAAATAATTAAATATTATAATTTAATAAAATAATTATTAACATTCCAAATTCCATCAAATAATTTAATAATTTATAAAATTTTGGGTTATAACAAAAAGAGTAATTGATTCT
This sequence comes from Mallotus nudiflorus, assembly GCA_947683625.1. Lineage (NCBI taxonomy): Eukaryota > Viridiplantae > Streptophyta > Magnoliopsida > Malpighiales > Euphorbiaceae > Mallotus > Mallotus nudiflorus. The sequence continues at coordinate 1,102,423 of CANTUR010000234.1, forward strand.
TAGCAAACCATTCAACATGATCAAGATTGGGTTTAGTCTGTTGTGTTTCTAGATTAATTTGGTGTTTGGGTGGGCATGGTTCAGTCCCATTAAGAATGCCATGAAGGTTGTAAAAGTTCAAAAGAGGCGTGAACTAAAGTTTCCATGGTAGGTAGTTTTTGGATGATAATTTAATGGAAAAGCTTTGGTTAATCTGTGTAGGTGGGTTCCAGGAAAAAGAGAGGAGAAAGGGAGGCAGGTAAGGTACTAGAAGAAGTAAATTGAGAAGAAGAAGAGGAAAAAAGAGAAGATAAAGATGAAGATGTCGTCATTTTGGGATCTACTCTGATATCGAATTATAATTGTAGAATAAGAGCAATCTTGTATATTGTATTAAACGCTTAATGATAATGTATACATGTACAATGAATATATATATAATATATAGTTGTAACAAATATAACAACCTCTATTCTAATGTTTATCTACTAACATCCCTCAAGTCTTCAATTTTCATAGTCAATCTTATCTTCTATTTATTTCTATATATATATACCATGATTTGATTATTCTTTTCTATTTACGATTCTTTTTTATTTACAATTCTTTTTTTATTTCTCAATGTCAATTATGTTTTAGTTTTATATCCATCCATGATAATTTCATACTCAAAATCTCTAATACTTCCGATGTTAAATGTTTTTGACAACTTGAGGAGGCATAGATACTATTAAATAAATTTCAATTTATTTTCAACAATAATTAGAAAAATGTAAGTTGAATTTATCTTCTTTATTACACCGTATTTTTGCATGAAAGTTGAAAAATTTTAATTGTTTTTCTACTTGTTTATATTGAGAGGGAGGAAAATGACTATAGAAATTTTCAGTTGTTTTTTTTAATTTGTAACATAAAATATAATTTTTTTCCAATTACATCTATCAGTTTTTTTTTAGAAGCTGAAATATTTTTTATGTAATATCTTTATCTGCATGTTAAATCATCAGCGTACTGTATAGTTGTATATAACTTGGGCTTAGAAAATATATGATAGTGAATTCCTACAAATCTTCATATATATTTATATAAAGGTGATTTAGTACAGCAAAAGTTACCAAAGCAATAGCAAACATAGCCAGAATTAAGCTGCATGCCACAAATAGCTAGGAACGAATTAGATTGAAGGAGGAAAGGTTGACTTTTATTTAACTATTTTATGAGGTTAGGGTTCAACCACCATAAATCTCCAGTTTTGTCCTTGACAGCATTAGCGGTCGGGGATATGATCAAGATTGGGACATTTTTTTGAAAGGTAAATGGAAGTGAAGCATGTATATATATATATATATATATATATACACACAAAATACCAGTAATTAGATTATAAAATATTATGACTAGAAAAAGAATAAGAAAAATTAGTGCTTCTGTCATAGAAATTCGATTAATAGAGGAATGATACAATTAATAAATGCTGAATTTACAAAAAGAATTCATTATGAATCTCTATTTGAATCCTTCTTGTACAGAACCAAGCACTTGTTTTATTACAAACAAACGAAAACAATGCGGAATCACTTCAAAAACAACATTTCCAAGTAGTTATTCAAACTGTTCCAATTTATTCAACTTAGTAATATTTTGGTGGAGGTGGGGACGTGTACTGGTATGGAGGTGGCGGTGAGGGGAATGGTGGAGGTGGGCACTTGTAGTAGTATGGAGGTGGGGACTCCTTTGGTGGAGGTGGGGATATGTAGTGGTATGGTGGTGGCAGTGAGGGGATGGTGGAGGGGGAACTTTGTAATATCCTGAGATTTCAAATATTTTTAAACTGTATCGGGATATGCAATGTTAATAATTTTAATAAATATATTTAACTATTTAATTAGTTTGTTAATTATTAAAGTTATTTTTAATTATTTTAAGTTTTTTACATTTTTCCAAGAATTACGTTTTTGGGAAAATAAAATCTAAATAAATATTTATTTATTTACGTTAATCCATTTTATTATATTGCATGATTCCATGCATGATTATATTTTCATATTAATAGTATATATATATATATATATATACTATATATATATATATATATATATATATATATAAGTTAATCATATTTACAAACTGTGCCACTCACCCTCCCTCACGATTCCGACGCCCTTTCTCCCCTCTCACCACTACAAATCCCATTCCCTTACCGTCGGTGTGCCTCCTAGCATGCCACCACCATTTCCAGGTTGCTCCGCCGCCTGCCGCCTTCTTTTTCGGCACCGTTTGGCTTGATTTTTGCTGGGATACCGAAATTCAACCTCACCATCATTCACCTCGATTCCGGCCACCAAATTGGACACTGCCGGTCCCATTCTCTTTTTTGAGCTCTGGTGAGTGCATTTGTAAGCTTGGTTTCACTTGTTTTGGTCTAGATTTTGATGGTGAGCAATTTTTCCAATTCGGTCATTTTTTGTTTCTTTAATTTTTTGAACTTCAATCTTGATGATTCAAACTTACTTCCTTTACAAAAGTTGCTCCTAGTAGCTCAATCTACATCTTGTAATTTTTGTAGAATTTTTGGAATTTATTTTGACTTTTTGTGAATTTTTTATTATTTTATTAATATTTTCTAATTTTCGTAAATTAATTAAATAATTTGTGAAATTTCAATTTATGGTGTTTATAGAGGTTTAAATTAATTTTAGAATTTAATTTTTAATTTTTGTGATTTTTTTATAATTATTATGAATTTATTTAGTTTAGGTGAATTTTGGAAAACTAGGTTAAATAAGTATTTTGTTAAAATTAATTGGTTAATTGAGTATAATTATTGATTTTATTGAATAATATGTTGAGAAATTAATTTTTGAGCAATTGTATAATTTTTATTGAATTTTTGAATAATTATTGTATATTATGTGAATTTATATATATTAGGGGTATTTTGGTAATTTGATAATAAATTGGTTGAAATTTAAGTTTAATTGGTTTTAATAATTATTTGAGGTATAAAAATGATTTTTATAAATTATTTACTATTTTTAACTAATTAAAACTATTTTTCGAAAATTATTTTCAAATTATGAATAATATACTATTTTTATAAATAAATGAGTTTTTATTGATTTTTAACATGTTTTTGGGCTAATTATGTAATTTGGATTTATAAAATGAATTTCGGTTAATATTTGTGAATTTATCGAGAATAATGGATTTTTAATAATATTTTATTAAAATTAGGGTTTTTATGTAATTATCAGTAAAATAATTATTTTCGTATTTTAAATACCTAAATTGCTATATTTTGATATATAAAGGGTATTTTTGGTATTTTTGGAATTTTCATGTATTCTATGTATATCTCGTGAATTATGAACCTCGGTCGGTAGAATCGTAGTTTGGGAGTCTGACCGAGGGGTTGTGTGACTGTATATTCTCAAAGTGTGTTTCTTTGCAGGACCAACTCTACTTTCTGAGTAGAGAGATGTCCGTTTTACAGGGGAGGTTTTGCCAAATTTTTAGTAGAATTCTCATAAAATGTGACATTTGGTCAAATCACTATTCTTTGTCTGTGTCCAGTGTTTTAGATCGAGCTTCTAGAATTTCGTTAAATATATTCTGATGTCGTGTTGACATTTATTTGTTTAGTTGCTCTAAGACCGAGGCCTAGTGGACCAGGCCCGTCGGACCCATCTCGTGGGGCGCACAACTGTGAGTTGTTATTTTATATATACATGTATTAGGATGCATATTTTTAGAAATATATGTTTTAATTTTATGAAATATGCATAAATAATTTAATAAATGCTTCAGTATATTTTAGGTATATTTTAGTATATTTTTTGTATATTTTAAATTAAATGCATGTATTATTCTTGATTTATACCTAAAATGTTTTTAAGTATATATGTGGTTTATTTTTTATTTATTTTATAATTGAATTGAATTTGTTTGACATATATGTACTCGAAATATACTTGGTTTATTTTTTGTATATTTCTAGTATATATATGGATTATATTGCCATTTAAATTAATGTCATGCATCATTTATTTTACGAATGTTTGGATTTATTTTAAATGAAGGATATCAATAGAACGTACTACTTAGTGGGCGGCACTAGGACCGAGTACGTATCGGTACGACGATAGAATTTAGGTTAAATTACTAACCTATTTGTGGATATTGACTAGATTGATTCGATTGATGTGTGATGTGATTTGAGAGTGTGATTGTTGGAGCTCGGTTGATCAAGTGTCTCGGGGCCAATCACACTGATAGTTAGATTGTTAGAGCTCGGTTGACTTAGTGTCTTGGGGCCAGTCTACTATTCAAATGGAACAAGTGAACTTATTTGAAATAAGTGGGCCTGTATGGCTAAAGTGTTGTCTAACACTATTTGAGGTTGCGATCATTTAGGGTTTTATTTGACCCTTCATAAACGGTTATTACGTTCAGTATTATATAAAATGATTTTGCTGCATCCGTGTGTATTTGCCTGTATATATATACTATTGAATGTGTGCATTTGTCATTTAGTTATGCATGTATATATATTATAAAAATTCACTCAGTAAGGTCTGACTCCCCTCCATTGATTCATTTTTCAAGAGAGTCTTCATCCTCAGACCTCAATAGTAGACCTTTACGCCGGATTTCTTCCGCCCCGGCATATTTATGTAAACTGCTTACTTGATTTTATTTTGTATTCTAGACACTGCAGTAGTTGTTTTAGTGAGCAGTATATATTATATATGTTTGAGATTTAAATTTTAAAAGTTTGAACTGAAAATTTTTATTAAAAGATTTTATATATATGAGATGGACTTGTGTTATTAAAGAGTTATTGGATTATTATTGTAATATCCCGTGTTTTTAAAATATTTTTACACTGTACCAGGATATGCAGTGTTAATAATTTCTGTACATTATATGATATTTTTACGAGTTAATATGTATTTAAAATCTATTTTAATTACTGTGTATTATTTTCAGTGTTTTACGTAAAATTTTCCCGGGACTTGCATTTTCGGAAAAATTTTCACGTAAACAATGTAATATTAATTATTTTAAATATATTTTCGGACTTGCATGAACTCATGCGTATTTTTAAATTATTAAATAAAGCCTATGTGTGTGTATATTTAATTAATTAGGATTTATTATTACCCTAATATTTTATTAATTATTTATTTGTTTTATTGTTATTTAATTAATTTTATTTAGTATAAATTATTAAAATATTAGATTTTATGTGTGTGGTGTATATTTGATGTGTGTAATTTAATATTATTTTAATATATAGTATAAAGTATATATATATATATACATATATACATCAAAAAAATCAAAAGAATTGGAAAATTACCATTTTGCCCCCCAAGTCTTCTTCTTCCTCCCGATCCTTCTCCTCGCCGTCCGGTCGTTGCTACTGCTGTTTCTTCACTGTGGGTGTGCCGTCCTGTGTGCCACCGCCTTCCCCAACCTTTTCCGCCGCCTGAGGTAGCCGTTTCCGACGCCTGGAAGTCGATTTTGGCCAGAGAAGCCGAAAATTGATCCATCGTCGATCACGCCGATTCCGGCCACCATTTTTGACACTGCCAGTCTCTTTCTTCTCCTTGAGCTCCAGTGAGTGTGATTCTAGCTTTGGTTTGAGCTAAAATGGTCTAGAATTGCTTAGGTTTCGAATTTTCAATTTCGATCACATTAGGGTTTTTGATTTTTTTGAGCTTCGAATTGATTGATTCATGGAAACTTCCTTCACAAATGTTGTTCCTAGTAGTTCAATATACATGTATGAATTTTTGTAGAATTTTAGGATTTTTGGGTATTTTTGAATATTTTAATATTATTTTCTAATTTTCGGAAATTAATTATTTAAATTATGAAATTGGAGTTTATGGTTAAATTAGGTGTTGAAATGAATTATAGGAATTTATTTGGAATTTTTATGAATTTCTAAATATTTATTTTGAATTATTGAAGTTTATGTGATTTTGAGAAATTAGGGTTAATTGTGTTTTTATTTGAATTTAATTGGTTAATTGAGTCTAATTATTGATATTATTGATAAATATGTTGAGAAAATTAATTTTGGATAATTTTATAATTTTTGAAGTAATTTAAGTATATTTATATATATAGGGGTATTTTGGTAATTTTACCCTAAATTGTCTAAAAATGTAATTTAATTGGTTTTAATAGTTATCTAAGGTATAAAAATGATTTCTAAAAATGATTTGGTATTTTTAACGAATTAAAATTATTTTTCGTGAATTATTTTCAATTATATATATAATATACGGTTTTCCTAATAAAACGAGTTTTATTCGGTTTTTACAATGTTTTAAGGTTAATTATGTAATTTCTACCTATGAGATGTATTTCTAGGTTTTAAGGATATTTTTGGTATATCTAGAATTGTTCTGTGTTTGTGGACCCCGGTCAGTGGACTGTAGTTTAGAGTCCGACCGTGGGATTTTGATTGTGTTGAGCTTGTTTTTTTTCGAAGTGTGTTTCTTTGCAGGGTCGGCTCTACTCTTTTAAGTAGAGAGATGTCCGTTTTACAGGGGAGGTTTTGCCGGATTTTTGGTAGAATTCTCGTAAAACATGATGTTCAGTCGAACCCTAATTTCCGATTCTGTGTTTAATACTCTAGATTGAATTCTAGGATTTCTGTTAGGTTTATTCTAATGTCGGTTATTTATTGTTTGTTTAGTTGCGCCGAGACCGAGGGCTAGTGGACCAGGCCCGTCGGACCTGTCTCGTGGAGCGCATTAGGTGAGTTACTATACTATATATATATACTTAGGATGCATGATTTAGAAATGCATGTTTTATGTTGATTAAATATGCATGAATAATTTGATTATTTCTTAAGTTTACATTAAGTATATTTTTGGTTTATTTTTGGTATATATTAAATTATATACATGTTTTGTTAATAAAATATATTTAAAATGTTTTTAAATATATTTTTAGTTTAATTTATGATTTGACTGGATTTATTTGACGTATATATACTCGAAATATACCTGGTTTACTTTTGGTATATTTCCGGTATATATATGGTTTATATTGCTATTTCATTTACATTCATGCATCATTTATTTTTGTGAATGAATGTTTTACATTATTAATGATGAAGGATATCAATAGAACGTGCTACCTAGTGGGCAGCACTAGGACCGAGTACGTACCGGTACACCTATAGCTTTAGGCTATATTACTAACTTATTTGTGGATATTGATTTAATGTGATTATTGATATGTGAGATGTGGTTTGTGGGTGTGATTGCTGGAGCTCGGTTGAATAAGTGTCTCGGGGCCAATCACACTGGCAGTCAGACTGTTGGAGCTCAGTTGACTTACGTGTCTCGGGGCCAGTCTACTGTTCAAATGGATTAAGTGAATATATTTGGATAAGTGAGCCTATATGGCTAGAGTGTTGTTTAACACTATTTTCTGAGGTTGCGATATTCTAGGGTTCTATGTGATCCTTCATAAAAGATGATTTTCAATAAAACATATAAAATGATTTTCTGCATTTGTGTGTATTTGCCTGTATATATATTAGATATATATATACTGTTGATTGTATGCATTATCATTTAGTGTGTATGTATATATATTATAGTAATTCACTCAGTGAGGTCTGACTCCCCTCCGTTGACTATTTTTCAGGAGAGTCAACTTCTTCAGACCTCAGTAGCAGGTCGATACGCCGGATTTCTTCCGCCCCGGCTTCTTTATGTAAATTTTCTACTTGAGTCTTATTTATTTTATCTAGACACTGCAGTAGTTGTGAATTAAAGTATTGGATTTCATGTATTTTATTTAAAGAGATGTATTGAAACTCGATTTGTATTAAAGACTATATATATGTGATGAGATGAGATTTCGATTTAAATCCAGTTGAGGTGAATAATATTATGATATTATGATTTTTATTTTCCACTGCATATTATATTGTTACTGTTATTATGGCATGATTTATTTTATTTTTAGGCTTGCTACGGGTTCCGGATTCGAAAGAATTCCCGTTCCCTAGCGCCGGTCATGGCCCCTGTTTTGGGTCGTGACAAAGTTGGTATCAGAGCGGAGTTCTGTGTCAGGGCTTAGTTGTGAGTTGTGGCCCTAGTTTTAAAGTTGTGTTTTCGGTTGGACTACTGCAGTGTATTAGGTTCGAGTATGTCTTGATGAGTATTCCTTACTGTAGTTTTAGCGTTATTCCTCCGTTGTCTATTTTGTCTGAATCTTTCCGTTTGTCTTTTCAGAATGAGGAGGCGAGCGCGTGTCGCTCCACCGGTCGTTGAGGCCGAGGATGATGAGTCTTTTCAGGATGAGGTTTTACCTCCTGAGCAGCCAGTTAGACGTAAAGGTCGTGGCAGAGGTAGACCTCGAGGAGCGGCAGGTTGCCGTAGGCAGAGAGAGTTACAGGACAAGGAGCCTGTTGAGCCTGAGTTTGATGTTCCTGTTCCTCCAGTTGTTCAGCCTGCCTATCAGCAGGGTATGTCTGACCCTGAGGCAGCTTTGTTCTATGCCCGAGTTGGCAGGATTGCATTTGATGGTACTTCTGATCCATTAGATTTTCTGCATGCGATTGAGACTAGGACTCGGACTGCTCATACCGAGTACCAGCGGATCATGATCGTCGAGTTGTCTGTCGAGGGACCAGCTCTAGATTGGTTCATTCAGATGATCCAGCCCTTCATGATGACGATGACGTGGGCTCAGTTTCGAGAGCGATTTATGAGGAGATTTTGTCCAGAGCCTCTTCGTTTGAGTTATCGTCTCCGTTTGACTAGTATTTCTCATGGAGATCGATCTGTAGAGGAGTATACCCGAGAGTTTCTTCGTCTGGGTAGATATGCTGAGGGATCTGATGCGAGATCAGTATTTCACTATTACTACATACGTTACTGGTTTGGGTTCAGCTTTTGCTGGTATGCCTACAGCAGGCCTTACTCTCGAGTCTGTGATTGAGCTAGCTAAGGAGATTGAGCTGAGATTAGTTAGGCAGGGAGCGATGCCTGATTATTACCAGTTGGGAGTTCAGTCGAGTGGATCGCAGGCTACTCCATATTCGAGTTTTCATGTTGGATCGAGTAGTCAGCAGCGAGGTTCGACTCAGCAGAGTCAGAGACAGCAGCAGCGAGTGCATCGGAGCAGTAGACATGGCCGTGGAGGTCAGCGTAGATCATTCAGATTTGGGTCAGGTGCTTCGAGCAGCAGCAGTGGTCGTAGTTCTGGATCAGCGGCCAGTGTTTGTCAGACTTATGGTAGAGTCCATCAGGGATCGTGTTATCTGACACCGCTGACATGTTTCAGATGCGGGCAGACAGGACATTTTGCCAGATCATGTCCTTATTCCAGGTATCAGCAGCATCAGATTTTGCGATTCCCACAGCAGTCGATTGCTAGTGCAGCACCCGTGCCATTTCAGTTACCACCAGCCCAGCATCAGAGTTCCACTCAGTTTGTTCCACAGCAGAGTCGTGGCAGAGGTACTAGAGGAGGTGCCAAAGGTGTTGGCCAGGCTTCTACCAGTCAGCAGGGAGGTCGAGGTCAGGCCAGAGTCTTCCATCTGACTCAGCAGGATGCTCAGGCATCTAATGCAGTCGTGGCAGGTATTGTTTCTGTTTGTTACCTGGATGCTTGGGTTTTGTTTGATCCGGGTGCCACGCATTCGTTTGTTTCTCCCATTTTTGCTTCTAAATCTTGTTGGCAAGCTTCGAGGATGGCTTTTCCTTTGTCTGTTGCCACTACTCTGAGTGATTCTTTGGATGCCGATATTGTTCTTTCTGGTTGTCCAGTTCTCGTGGGAGATAGAGAATTACCCGCTGATTTGATTTTGTTGGATGTGATGGAGTTTGATGTTATTTTGGGAATGGATTGGTTATCTCAGCACTTTGCCGTGGTAGATTGCAGGAATAAGGAGGTGACTTTCAGAATTCCTGGTGAAGTAGAATTTAAGTTTGTTGGTGATAGGAGTTCAGCACCTCAGAATCTTATTTCTGCTATTACAGCTAGGAAGTTGTTGAGGAAAGGTTGTCAGGGATATTTGGCATTGGTTAGGGATACGTCAGTGGAGAAGTTGTCACTCACAGATGTTCCGGTTGCTTGTGAGTTTCCTGATATTTTTCCCCAGGAGTTGCCAGGTTTGCCACCTCATAGAGAGATTGAATTCTGTATAGATGTGGTACCAGGTACTACTCCTATATCTATTCCACCCTATCGTATGGCTCCTGCAGAGTTGAGAGAGTTGAAGGAGCAGTTGCAAGAGTTATTGGAGAAGGGTTTTATCAGACCTAGTGTTTCTCCTTGGGGTGCACCAGTCTTGTTTGTGAAGAAGAAGGATGGTACCCTGAGACTGTGCATTGACTACAGAGAGTTGAATAACGTGACGGTGAAGAACAAGTATCCTCTCCCGAGGATAGATGACTTGTTTGATCAGCTACAGGGTGCACAGTTCTTTTCTAAGGTTGACTTGAGGTCGGGTTATCATCAGCTGCGGATTAGTGAATCCGATATTCCTAAGACAGCGTTCCGCACTAGATATAGCCATTATGAGTTTCTGGTGATGTCTTTTGGTTTGACTAATGCACCAGCAGCTTTTATAGACCTGATGAACAGAGTATTCAGACCGTATGTGGATCAGTTTGTGGTAGTCTTCATTGATGATATACTAGTATATTCGAGGAGTATGGAAGAGCACGTAAATCACTTGAGGATTGTACTACAGACACTGAGAGATCATCAGCTTTATGCTACATTCTCGAAGTGTGATTTCTGGATGGAGAGTGTTTCTTTTCTTGGACACGTGGTGTCTAAAGAAGGTATTCAGGTTGATCCACAAAAGCTTGAGGCAGTATCTGAATGGCCTAGACCTACTTATGTTACAGAGATTCGGAGTTTTCTGGGTTTAGCCGGGTATTATAGGCGGTTTGTGCAGGATTTTTCCAGGATAGCAGCCCCTATGACTCGCTTGACTCAGAAGAATGTTAGATTCGAGTGGTCAGAAGCTTGTGAGAACAGTTTTCAATTGTTGAAGGAGAAGTTGACCACAGCGCCAGTATTAGCTTTGCCTAATAGTGTAGATAAGTTCACAGTTTACTGTGATGCTTCTAGAATTAGTCTTGGTTGTGTGTTGATGCAGAATGGAAGGGTGATAGCTTATGCTTCGAGGCAGTTGAAGAAGCATGAGCAGAACTATCCTACATATGATCTTGAGATGGCTGCAGTGATCTTTGCTTTGAAGATTTGGAGACATTATCTGTACGGGGTGACTTGTGAGATATTTACTGATCACAAGAGCCTTAAGTACATTTTCCAGCAGTGAGATTTGAATTTGAGGCAGAGAAGATGGTTGGAATTATTGAAGGATTATGATTGCGAGATTCTTTACCATCCGGGTAAAGCTAATGTTGTAGCAGATGCCTTGAGTAGGAAGTCCTCAGGTAGTCTTGCTCACATCGATGTAGAGAGGAGACCATTGATCCAGGAATTACATCTGATGGTGGATCAAGGTCTGATGATGAAGATTAGTAGATCAGGTGGACTGTTAGCTCAGTTTAAAGTGTGATCTGTACTAAGGGATAGGATTAAAGCAGCCCAGAGCCGAGATCCTATTCTAGAAGAGCTTGCAGAGAATGTCAGAGCAGGGAAGTTCACTGATTTCACACTCGATGATGATGGTGTGTTGTGGATCAGTGGTAGATTATGTGTTCCAGATGTGGATGACTTGAGAGAAGAGATTTTAGAGGAAGCACATTCTACAGCCTACAGCGTTCATCCAGGTGTTACTAAGATGTACCACAGTATCAGAGATCTATACTGGTGGGATGGATTGAAGAAGGATGTCGCTGATTATGTTGCTAAGTGCTTGACGTGTCAGCAAGTGAAAGCCGAACATCAGAAGCCTTCTGGGAAGCTTCAGCCTCTTCCTATTCCCGAGTGGAAGTGGGAAAGGATAGCTATGGATTTTGTGGTCGGTTTACCTCGTTCGAAGGATGGATACGATTCCATCTGGGTGATTGTAGACAGGTTGACAAAGTCTGCACATTTCTTGCCTGTGAAAGCCACATATTCAGTTGCTAGATTGGCGAAGTTGTACATGAAGCATATTGTGTGCCTTCATGGAGTACTTGTGTCCATTGTATCAGATAGAGGTTCAGTGTTTACTTCTCGTTTTTGGCAGAAGTTGCAAGAAGCGATGGGCACTAGGTTGGATTTCAGTACTGCTTTTCATCCTCAGACAGATGGCCAGTCTGACAGGACGATCCAGACACTGGAAGATATGTTGAGGATGTGTGTCCTGGATTTGGGAGGTAGCTGGGATGATCATTTGTCGCTTGTTGAGTTTGCATATAATAACAGCTACCATAGCAGTATTGGCATGGCACCGTATGAGGCGTTGTATAAAAGGAAGTGTAGATCCCCTCTGAGTTGGGATGAGATTGGTGAGAGAGCTTTGACTGGACTAGAGATGGTTCAGGATGCTGCAGAGAAAGTCACCGTGATTAAGCACAGATTAGAGACCGCAGTTAGTAGACAGAAGAGTTATGCGGATCCTAGGCGCAGAGATGTGGAGTTTCAGGTTGGAGATTTTGTTTTTCTGAAAGTATCTCTGATGAAGGGTGTGATGAGATTTGGCAGGAAGGGTAAGTTAGCACCGAGATACATTGGACCGTTTGAGATTCTGGAGAGAGTTGGCACTGTTGCATATCGGTTGGATTTGCCTCCGAGTATGTCACAAGTGCATCCAGTATTTCATATCTCGATGTTGAGGAAGTATATCTCAGACCCTTCACACGTGTTGTAACCTGATAGTGTGGAAGTGAGTGAAGATTTGACGTTTGTGGAAGAACCTGTGGCGATCGTTGATTATCAAGTTCGACAGTTGCGATCGAAGCAGATTCCGATGGTCAAGGTTCTATGGCGCAGCGACAGAGTCGAGGAGCATACGTGGGAGACTGAAGCTGAGATGCGAACTTCTAACCCATAACTCTTTCCTTCTTGATCTTGTTTTCTGGAATTCGGGACGAATTCTTGTAAGGGGGGAAGACTGTAATATCCCGTGTTTTTAAAATATTTTTACACTGTACCGGGATATGCAGTGTTAATAATTTCTGTACATTATATGATATTTTTACGAGTTAATATGTATTTAAAATCTATTTTAATTACTGTGTATTATTTTCAGTGTTTTACGTAAAATTTTCACGGGACTTGCATTTTCGGGGAAATTTTCACGTAAACAATGTAATATTAATTATTTTAAATATATTTTCGGACTTGCATGAACTCATCCGTATTTTTAAATTATTAAATAAAGCCTATGTGTGTGTATATTTAATTAATTAGGGTTTATTATTACCCTAATTTTTTATTAATTATTTATTTGTTTTATTGTTATTTAATTAATTTTATTTAGTATAAATTATTAAAATATTAGATTTTATGTGTGTGGTGTATATTTGATGTGTGTAATTTAATATTATTTTAATATATAGTATAAAGTATATATATATACATATATACATCAAAAAAATCAAAAGAATTGGAAAATTACCATTTTGCCCCCCAAGTCTTCTTCTTCCTCCCGATCCTTCTCCTCGCCGTCCGGTTGCTGCTATTGCCGTTTCTTCATCATGGGTGTGCTGTCCGGTGTGCCACCGCCTTCCCCAACCTTTTCCGACGCCTGAGATAGCCGTTTCCGACGCCTGGAAGTCGATTTTGGCTGGAGAAGCCGAAAATCGATCCATCGTCGATCACGCCGATTCCGGCCACCATTTTCGACACCGCTGGTCTCTTTCTTCTCCTTGAGCTCCGGTGAGTGTGATTCTAGCTTTGGTTTGAGCTAAAATGGTTTAGAATTGCTTAGGTTTCGAATTTTCAATTTTGGTCACATTAGGGTTTTTGATTTTTTTGAGCTTTGAATTGATTGATTCATGGAAACTTCCTTCACAAATGTTGTTCCTAGTAGTTCAATATACATGTATGAATTTTTGTAGAATTTTAGGAGATTTTTTGGATTTTTGGGTATTTTTGAATATTTTAATATTATTTTCTAATTTTCGGAAATTAAGTATTTAAATTATGAAATTGGAGTTTATGGTTAAATTAGGTGTTGAAATGAATTATAGGAATTTATTTGGAATTTTTATGAATTTCTAAATATTTATTTTGAATTATTGAAGTTTATGTGATTTTGAGAAATTAGGGTTAATTGTGTTTTTATTTGAATTTAATTGGTTAATTGAGTCTAATTATTGATATTATTGATAAATATGTTGAGAAAATTAATTTTGGATAATTGTATAATTTTTGGTGAATTTTTGAAGTAATTTAAGTATATTTATATGTATATAGGGGTATTTTGGTAATTTTACCCTAAATTGTCTAAAAATGTAATTTAATTGGTTTTAATAGTTATTTAAGGTATAAAAATGATTTCTACAAATTATTTGGTATTTTTAACTAATTAAAATTATTTTTCGTGAATTATTTTCAATTATATATATAATATACGGTTTTCCTAATAAAATGAGTTTTATTCGGTTTTTACAGTGTTTTAAGGTTAATTATGTAATTTCTACCTATGAGATGTATTTCTAGGTTTTAAGGATATTTTTGGTATATCTAGAATTGTTCTGTGTTTGTGGACCCCGGTCGGTGGACTGTAGTTTGGAGTCCGACCGTGGGATTTTGATTGTGTTGAGCTTGTTTTTTTTCAAAGTGTGTTTCTTTGCAGGTTCGGCTCTACTCTTTTGAGTAGAGAGATGTCCGTTTTACAGGGGAGGTTTTGCCGAATTTTTGGTAGAATTCTCGTAAAACGTGATGTCCAGTCGAACCCTAATTTTCGATTCTGTGTTTAATACTCTAGATTGAATTCTAGGATTTCTATTAGGTTTATTCTAATGTCGGTTATTTATTGTTTGTTTAGTTGCGCCGAGACCGAGGGCTAGTGGACCAGGCCCATCGGATCTGTCTCGTGGAGCGCATTAGGTGAGTTACTATACTATATATATATACTTAGGATGCATGATTTAGAAATGCATGTTTTATGTTGATTAAATATGCATGAATAATTTGATTATTTCTTAAGTTTACATTAAGTATATTTTTGGTTTATTTTTGGTATATATTAAATTATATACATGTTTTGTTAATAAAATATATTTAAAATGTTTTTAAATATATTTTTAGTTTAATTTATGATTTGACTGGATTTATTTGACGTATATATACTCGAAATATACCTGGTTTACTTTTGGTATATTTTCGGTATATATATGGTTTATATTGCTATTTCATTTACATTCATGCATCATTTATTTTTGTGAATGAATGTTTTACATTATTAATGATGAAGGATATCAATAGAACGTGCTACCTAGTGGGCAGCACTAGGACCGAGTACGTACCGGTACACCTATAGCTTTAGGCTATATTACTAACTTATTTGTGGATATTGATTTAATGTGATTATTGATATGTGAGATGTGGTTTGTGGGTGTGATTGCTGGAGCTCGGTTGAATAAGTGTCTCGGGGCCAATCACACTGGCAGTCAGACTGTTGGAGCTCAGTTGACTTAGTGTCTCGGGGCCAGTCTACTGTTCAAATGAATTAAGTGAATATATTTGGATAAGTGAGCCTATATGGCTAGAGTGTTGTTTAACACTATTTTCTGAGGTTGCGATATTCTAAGGTTCCATGTGATCCTTCATAAAAGATGATTTTCAATAAAACATATAAAATGATTTTCTGCATTTGTGTGTATTTGCCTGTATATATATTAGATATATATATACTGTTGATTGTATGCATTATCATTTAGTGTGTATGTATATATATTATAGTAATTCACTCAGTGAGGTCTGACTCCCCTCCATTGACTATTTTTCAGGAGAGTCAACTTCTTCAGACCTCAGTAGCAGGTCGATACGCCGGATTTCTTCCGCCCCGGCTTCTTTATGTAAATTGTCTACTTGAGTCTTATTTATTTTATCTAGACACTGCGGTAGTTGTGAATTAAAGTATTGGATTTCATGTATTTTATTTAAAGAGATGTATTATATTGAAACTGGATTTGTATTAAAGACTATATATATGTGATGAGATGAGATTTCGATTTAAATCCAATTGAGGTGAATAATATTATGATATTATGATTTTTATTTTCCGCTACATATTATATTGTTACTGTTATTATGGCATGATTTATTTTATTTTTCGGCTTGCTACGGGTTCCAGATTCGAAAGAATTCTCGTTCCTTAGCATCGGTCATGGCCCCTGTTTTGGGTCGTGACAATTATTTTATTTATGAGATTTAATTCCACTACATAAGGTTTTATTTATTTTAATATATGTTGCATGCTTTTATTTTATTTTAAAGGCTTGTTATGGGTTCCGAATTCGAAAGAATTTCCGTTCCCTAGCGCTGGTCATGGCCCCCTGTTTTGGATCGTGACAGACTTATAGTAGTATGGGGGAGGTGGAGACTCCTTTGGTGGAGGTGGGGATATGTAGTGGTATGGTGGTGGCGGTGAGGGGGATGGTGGAGGTCGGGATTTGTAGTAGTGTTGGGGAGGTGGAGACTCCTTTTGGTGAAGGTGGGGATGTGTAGTGGTATGGTGGTGGCGATGAGAGGGATGGTGGAGGTAGGGACTTGTAGTAGTATGGGGGAGGTGGAGACTCCTTTGGCTGAGGTGGGAATGTGTAGTGGTATGGTGGTGGCGGTGAGGGTGATGGTGATGATGGAGGTGGGGACTTGTAGTAGTATGGGGGAGGTGGAGACTCCTTTGGCGGAGGTGGCGACGTGTAGTGTTATAGAGGTGGCAGTAAGGGGGATGGTGGAGGGGGGGACTTGTAGTAGTATAGGGGAGGTGGAGACTCCTTTGGTAGAGGTGGGGATATATAGTGGTATGGTGGTGGCGGTGAAGGGGATGGTGGAGGTAGGAACTTGTAGTAGTACGGGGGAGGTGGAGACTCTTTTGGTGGAGGTGGGGATGTGTAGTGGTATGGAGGTAGAGGTGGAGGTAGGAACTTGTAGTAGTACGAGGGAGTTGGAGACTCCTTTGATGGAGGTGAGGATGTGTAGTGGTATGGAGGTAGAGGTGGAGGTGGGAACTTGTAGTAGTACGGGGGAGTTGGAGACTCCTTTGGTGGAGGTGAGGATGTGTAGTGGTATGGAGGTGGCGGTGATAGGGATGGTGGAGGTGGGGACTTGTAGTAGTATGGAGGAGGTAGGGACTTCACTAGGGGAGGAGAGGATGTGTAGTGGTATGGAGGTGGCGGTGAGGGAGATGGTAGAGGTGGGGACTTGTAGTAGTATGGTGGAGGTGAAGACTCCTTTGATGGAGGTGGGGATGTGTAGTGGTATGGAGGATGTGAAGATGGCGATGGTGAAGGTGGAGACTTGTAGTGATAGGGTGGGTGCTCTTCGTGTTTAGGAGGAGGTGGAGATGCATGTGTACGGTAATAAGGCGGTGGAGGAGGAGCATAAATATAAGGATTATCGGCCACGACAGAGGTGGCTACAAGGCAGAAAAGTATAGCATGAATTGTTGGAGACAAATGTCTCTGCCTCCGAGTTCCCATCCTTAACTAGAAGTGTTGTTTTGTGTTGTGCATGGTATAAGTATGAATGCAAGCCCTTTATGTAGTGCTCTCTTCAATCATTGGTAATAAATTTTTATGGTTGTTTAATGACAATTACAGGCTAGAGTAGACCATTAATATATATATATATATATATATATAATCACAAATCTCACCAAAATATAAACTTTCATTTATTTTTATGATTTTCAAATTCATAATTCTGAATTTCGTATATAAAAATAAGATTCTATGAAAATGCCAAGTGTTGGTGTTTGGTAAGATGCCTTATGGGTGGTTGTATTCAGTGCACATCCGCGTTTAAAGAGATCGTGTCTGTTGTGAAAACTTGTATTTCTCTTGTCATAGAAGATGGCAGAGCCAAGTCAAAATTTTCATCCTTCTTCAAAATTGCTAAAATAATTGCAGAAGGTATCAACTTTATTTTGTTTATTCGTATATGTCAATGTCTTTTTAATGAAAGTTCTTAGTAAATGACTACAACTAAATCTTCGTTTGTCTTAGTAAATCAAATCTGGAACAAGTATTTAATCATTATCGATTATAACCACTCCCATATATATATTTCCAACACAATAAGTATATAAAACAAGCAATTTGGCCTCATCTATCTGTTCTCTCTCTATATGTATTGTAAATTTAACATTTTATGTTCATACAAAAATGCTTTTATGAATGTCTCATAGACAACAAGCATATAAAGCTTGAGTACTAACTAAAGTAGTAAGAGTTTTTTTTTTTTAAATGCGAGGTCTGAGTGCATCTTCAACCATACTTCTAATTTTCATTTTGGTGCGATATTGTGTCTCCAATGGGGCTTCAATTCTTGCTTCATTTTGTATTTTCTACAAAGTTGGCTGCATATAGACAGCCTTTGTACTTTTTTTAAAAAATTTCAATAACAATCAATTGTGATAATTTGTTTCAATATAATTCAAATAAATTTGTTCAATTTAATCCAAATTTATATTATATTTATCATATTATTATTAAATGTATATCAATTTGATTTAATTATTTTTACTTAAATAATTTTAATATTGGCACTTAAAATAATATTAATTTTTTACTTAAACATTATAAATTTGGAGTTCCTAAAGTCACGTTTTGCAATTGTAGTAGGACCAATACGTTTCTAAAGAAAAAAAAAACGTGCATGACAAAATGACAATGTGCGTTATTCTCCACAATGTGATTATTGAGAATGAACGTAACTTAAATGCACCAATTGTTGATGCAATAGAAGCTCCAACTGCAGATATTGAAATGACTGTCGATGATAATACTCAATTTGAACAATTTCTTATTCGTCATAGACGAATTAAGGACAAAAATGTTTATATTGCATTTCGCATGCATTAATTAAACATTTGTGAAAAAAATATTTAAAGTCAAATGATTAAATTATTAATAATGTGATTTGTATTTTTCAATTTAATTAGTGCTTATAATAGACTGATTTAATTTTAAGATGTAATTTTATATTTTTTAGTAAATTTATTTTATTATCTTTTATTTCTCTTCATATATTATATTATTTAAATTTAAAAATATGTGAATGTATTTATATTATTTACTATTAAAATATATTATTATTTTATTTATATATTATTTATTTTTAAAAAATATATTTAAATAATAAATTTTATTATAAATAAATATATGTGTATGTAGTAAGTATTGAATAAATTATGGGTGTAATATGTAAAATGTTTAAATAATATAATATTAGTATTAGATAGAAATATGTGAAGAATATTCTTTTTGGAGTTAAAAATGAAATAATTGGTTAGAGCAAACTGTCACGACCCAAAACAGGGGCCATGACCGGCGCTAGGGAACGGGAATTCTTTCGAATCCGGAACCCGTAGCAAGCCTAAAAATAAAAAAAAAATGCAATAATAACCATAAAAATATAATATGCAGCGGAAAATAAAATCATAAATATTACAATATCATCCATAACAACTGGATATAATTCAAAACTCATCACATCACATATATAATCTCATAAATGTATAATCTTTATACAAATCCAGTTTTAACATAATACATCTCTTTAAAACAAATACATAAAATCCAATACTTTAATTTACAACTACTGCAGTGTCTAGATAAAATAAATAAGACTCAAGTAGACAATTTACATAAAGAAGCCGGGGCGGAAGAAATCCGGCGTATCGACCTGCTACTGAGGTCTGAGGAAGTTGACTCTCCTGAAAAATAGTCAACGGAGGGGAGTCAGACCTCACTGAGTGAATTACTATAGTATATATACATACACTCTAAGTGATAATGCATACAGTCAACAGTATATATATAATATGTATATATACAGGCAAGTTCATACAGATGCAGAAAAATCATTTTATATATTTTTTCTGAAAATCAACTTTTATGAAGGATCACATAGAACCCTAGAATATCGCAACCTCAGAAAAATAGTGTTAAACAACACTCTAGCCATACAGGCTCACTGATTCCAAATATATCCACTTAATCCATATGGACAGTAGACTGGCCCCGAGACACTAAGTCAACCGAGCTCCAGCAGTCTGACTGCCAGTGTGATTGGCCCCGAGACACTTGGTCAACCGAGCTCCAGCAATCACACCCACAAACCACATCTCACATATATCAATAATCATAATCAAATCAATATCCACAAATAAGTTAGTAATAAAGCCTAAATACTATAGGCGTACCAGTACGTACTCGGTCCTAGTGCTGCCCACTAGGTAGCACGTTCTATTGATATCCTTCAGTAATAAATAATAAAACATTCATTCACAAATACATGATGCATGAATTTAAATAAATCAACAATATAAACCATATATATACCGAAAATATACCAAACATAAACCAGGTATATTTTGAGTATATATACGTCAAATAAATTCAATCAAATAATGAATTAAACTAAAAATATATTTAAAAACATTTTAAATATATTTTATTAATAAAACATGTATATAATTTATTATATACCAAAAATATACTTGAATATAAATCATGTTATTTATGCATATTTAGTCAAAATAAAACATGCATTTTCTAAATCATGCATCCTAAGCATATATATATAATATAGTAACTCACCTAATGCGCTCCACGAGACAGGTCCGACGGGCCTGGTCCACTAACCCTCGGTCTCGGCGCAACTAAACAAGAAATAATTAATCGACATCAGAATAACCCTAACAGAAATCCTAGAATTAAATCTAGAGTATTCAACACAGAATCGAAAATTAGGGTTCGACTGGATATCACGTTTTACGAGAATTCTACCGAAAATTCGGCAGAACCTCCCCTGTAAAACGGACATCTCTCTACTCAAAAGAGTAGAGCCGACCCTGCAAAGAAAATACACTTCAAAAATAAACACCACAATCAATCACAACCCCTTGGTCGGACTCCAGACTACAATCTGTCGACCGGGGTCCACAAACACAGAATATATATTCAAATATACCAAAAATATCCTTAAATCATAAAAATACATTTCATACGTAGAAATTACATAATAAATCTTGAAACACTGTAAAAATCGATTAAAACTCATTTTATTAGAAAAACCGTATATTATATATATAATTGAAAATAATTCCCGAAAAATAGTTTTAATTAGTTAAAAATACCAAATAATTTGTAGAAATCATTTTTATACCTTAAATAAATATTAAAACCAATTAAATTACATTTTTAGACAATTTAGGGTAAAATTACCAAAATACCCCTATATATATATATATACCTAAATTACTTCAAAAATTCACCAAAAATCATACAATTATCCAAAATTAATTTTCTCAACATATTTATCAATAATATCAATAATTAAACCCAATTAACCAATTAAATTCAAATAACAACACAATTAACTTAATTTTCCAAAATCACATAAACTTCAATAATTAAAAATAAATACTTAGAAATTCATAAAAATTCCAAATAAATTCCTATAATTCATTTCAACACCTAATTCAACCATAAACTCCAATTTCATAATTTAAATAATTAATTTCCGAAAATTCGAAAATAATATTAAAATATTCAAAAATACCCAAAAATCCAAACAACCTCCAAAAATTCTGTAAAAATTCATACATGAAGATTAAACTACCAGGAACAACATTTGTGAAGGAAGTTTCCATGAATCATCCAAATTGAAGCTCAAAAAAATCGAAAACCAAAAGTGGCCGAAATATTCAACTCAAAACCTAAGCAATTCTAGACCATTTTAGCTCAAAACAAAGCTAGAATAACACTCACCGGAGCTCAAGGAGAAGATAGAGACCGGCGGTGTCGAAAACGGTGGCCGGAAGAGGGAGAAACGACGGTGGGAAGAAATGGTGGTCCGGCGGCACCCACGGGAAGAAGAAGAAGAAGAAGAAGAAAAAGAAAAAGAAAGAAAAAGAAAAAGGAAAGAGAAAGGAAAAGAAAAAGAAAGAAAAAGGAAAAGAAAAAGAAAAAAAAAAGAAAAAAGAAAAAAATAATAAATTTTAATAATTTAATAATAAATAAAATAATCAAATAATAATAAATAAATAATAAAATATTAGAATAATAATAAACCCTAATTAAATAAATATACACACACAAGCTTTATTTAATAATTTAAAAATATGTATGAGTTCATGCAAACCCGTAAATACATTTAAAATAATTAATAATACATTGTTTACGTGAAAATTTCCCCGAAAATGAAAGTCCCGGGAAAATTTTACGTAAAATACTGAAAATAAAACACAGTAATTAAAATAGGTTTAAAATACATATCAACTCATAAAAATATCGTATATATATTCAAAATTATTGACACTGCATATCCCGGTACAGTGTAAAAATATTTTTAAAAACACGGGATATTACAGTCTTCCCCCCTTACAAGAATTCGTCCCCGAATTCTAAAAACAAGATTACAGAATCAGGAAGGAAAGAGATACGGGTAAGAAGCTCGCATCTCAGCTTCAGTCTCCCACGTATGCTCTTCAACTCTGTCGCTACGCCATAAAACCTTGACCATCGGAATCTGCTTCGATCTCAACTGTCGAACTTGATAATCTACGATCGCCACAAGTTCTTCCACAAAAGTCAAATCTTCACTCACTTCCACACTGTCAGGTTGCAACACGTGTGAAGGATCTGAGATATACTTCCTCAACATCGAGATATGAAATACTGGATGCACCTGTGACATACTCGGAGGCAAATCCAACCGATATGCAACAGTGCCAACTCTCTCCAGAATCTCAAACGGTCCAATATATCTCGGTGCTAACTTACCCTTCCTGCCAAATCTCATCACACCCTTCATCGGAGATACTTTCAGAAAAATGAACTCTCCAACCTGAAACTCCACATCTCTGCGCCTAGGATCCACATAACTCTTCTGTCTGCTAACTGCGGTCTCTAATCTGCGCTTGATCACGGCGACTTTCTCTGCAGCATCTTGAACCATCTCTGGTCCAGTCAAAGCTCTCTCACCAATCTCATCCCAACTCAACGGGGATCTACACTTCCTTCCATACAACGCCTCATATGGTGCCATGCCAATACTGCTATGGTAGCTGTTATTATATGCAAACTCAACAAGCGACAAATGATCATCCCAGCTACCTCTCAAATCCAAGACACACATCCTCAACATATCTTCCAGTGTCTGGATCGTCCTCTCAGACTGACCATCTGTCTGAGGATGAAAAGCAGTACTGAAATCCAACCTAGTGCCCATCGCTTCCTGCAACTTCTGCCAAAAATGAGAAGTAAACACCGAACCTCTATCTGACACAATGGACACAGGTACTCCATGAAGGCATACAATATGCTTCACGTACAACTTCGCCAATCTAGCAACTGAATATGTGGCTTTCACAGGCAAGAAATGTGCAGACTTCGTCAATTTGTCTACAATCACCCAGATGGAATCGTATCCATCCTTCGAACGAGGTAAACCGACCACAAAATCCATAGCTATCCTTTCCCACTTCCACTCGGGAATAGGAAGAGGCTGAAGCTTCCCAGAAGGCTTCTGATGTTCGGCTTTCACTTGCTGACACGTCAAGCACTTAGCAACATAATCAGCAACATCCTTCTTCAATCCATCCCACCAGTATAGATCTCTGATACTGTGGTACATCTTAGTAACACCAGGATGAACGCTGTAAGCTGTAGAATGTGCTTCCTCTAAAATCTCCTCTCTCAAATCATCCACATCAGGAACACACAATCTACCACTGATCCACAACACACCATCATCATCGAGTGTGAAATCAGTGAACTTCCCTGCTCTGACATTCTCTGCAAGCTCTTCTAGAATAGGATCTCGGCTCTGAGCTGCTTTAATCCTATCCCTTAGTACAGATCGTACTTTAAACTGAGCTAACAATCCACCTGATCTATTGATCTTCATCATCAGACCTTGATCCACCATCAGATGCAATTCCTGGATCAATGGTCTCCTCTCCACACCGATGTGAGCAAGACTACCTGAAGACTTCCTACTCAAGGCATCTGCTACCACATTAGCTTTACCCGGATGGTAAAGAATCTCACAATCATAATCCTTCAACAGTTCCAACCATCTTCTCTGCCTCAGATTCAGATCTCGCTGCTGGAAAATGTACTTAAGGCTCTTGTGATCAGTAAATATCTCACAAGTCACCCCGTACAGATAATGTCTCCAAATCTTCAAAGCAAAGATCACTGCAGCCATCTCCAGATCATGTGTAGGATAGTTCTGCTCATGCTTCTTCAACTGCCTCGAAGCATAGGCTATCACCCTTCCATTCTGCATCAACACACAACCAAGACCAATTCTAGAGGCATCACAGTAAACTGTGAACTTATCCACACTATTAGGCAAAGCTAATACTGGCGCTGTGGTCAACTTCTCCTTCAACAACTGAAAACTGTTCTCACAAGCTTCTGACCACTCAAATCTAACATTCTTCTGAGTCAAGCGAGTCATAGGGGCTGCTATCCTGGAAAAATCCTGCAAAAACCGCCTATAATACCCGGCTAAACCCAGAAAACTCTGAATCTCAGTAACTGAAGTAGGTCTAGGCCACTCAGATACTGCTTCAATCTTCTGTGGATCAACCTGAATACCTTCTTTAGACACTACGTGTCCAAGAAAAGAAACACTCTCCATCCAGAAATCACACTTCGAGAATTTAGCATAAAGCTGATGATCTCTCAGTGTCTGTAGTACAATCCTCAAATGATATACATGCTCTTCCATACTCCTTGAATATACCAGTATATCATCAATGAAGACTACTACAAACTGATCCACATACGGTCTGAATACTCTGTTCATCAGGTCCATAAAAGCTGCTGGTGCATTAGTCAAACCAAAAGACATCACCAGAAACTCATAATGGCCATATCGAGTGCGGAAAGCTGTCTTAGGAATATCAGCTTCACTGATCCGCAGCTGATGATAACCCGACCTCAAGTCAACTTTAGAAAAGAATTGTGCACCCTGGAGCTGATCAAACAAATCATCTATCCTCGGGAGAGGATACTTATTCTTCACTGTCACCTTATTCAGCTCTCTGTAGTCAATGCACAGTCTCAGGGTACCATCCTTCTTCTTCACAAACAAGACTGGTGCACCCCAAGGAGAAACACTAGGTCTGATAAAACCTTTCTCCAACAACTCTTGCAATTGCTCCTTCAACTCTCTCAACTCTGCAGGAGCCATACGATAGGGTGGCATAGATATAGGAGTAATACCTGGAACCACATCAATACAGAACTCAATCTCTCTATGAGGTGGTAAACCTGGCAACTCCTCGGGAAAAACATCAGGAAACTCACAAGCAACAGGAACATCTGTGAGTGACAACTTCTCCACTGACGTATCCCTAACCAATGCCAAAAACCCCTGACAACCTTTCCTCAACAACTTCCTAGCTGCAATAGCCGAAATAAGATTCTGAGGTGCTGAACTCCTGTCACCAACAAACTTAAATTCTACTTCACCAGGAATTCTGAAAATCACCTCCTTATTCCTGCAATCAACCACGGCAAAGTGCTGAGACAACCAATCCATTCCTAAAATAACATCGAACTCCATCACATCCAACAAAATCAAATCGGTGGATAATTCTCTATCTCCCACGAGAACTGGACAACCAGAAAGAACAATATCGGTGTCCAAAGAATCACTCAGAGGAGTGGCAACAGACAAAGGAAAAGCCATCCTCGAAGCTTGCCAACAAGATTTAGAAGCAAAAATAGGAGAAACAAATGAATGCGTGGCACCCGGATCAAACAAAACCAAAGCATCCAGGTAACAAACAGAAAGAATACCTGCCACGACTGCATTAGATGCTTGAGCATCCTGCTGAGTCAGATGAAAAACTCTGGCCTGACCTCGACCTCCCTGCTGACTGGTAGAAGCCTGGCCAACACCTCGGGTACCTCCTCTAGTACCTCTACCACGACTCTGCTGTGGAACAAACTGAGTAGAACTCTGATGCTGAGCTGGTGGTAACTGAAATGGCACGGGTGCTGCACTAGCAATCGACTGCTGTAGGAATCGCGGAATCTGCTGCTGCTGATATCCGGGATAAGGACACGATCTGGCAAAATGTCCTGTCTGCCCGCATCTGAAACATGTCAGTGGTGTCAGATAACACGGTCCCTGATGGACTCTACCACAAGTCTGACAAACACTGGTCGCTGATCCAGAACTACGACCACTGCTGCTGCTCGAAGCACCTGACCCAAATCTGAACGATCTACGCTGACCTCCACGGCCATGTCTACTGCTCCGATGCACTCGCTGCTGCTGTCTCTGACTCTACTGAGTCGAACCTCGCTGCTGACTACTCGAACCAACATGAAAACTCGAATACGGAGTAGCCTACGATCCACTCGACTGAACTCCCAACTGGTAATAATCAGGCATCGCTCCCTGCCTAACTAACCTCAGCTCGATCTCCTTAGCTAACTCAATCACAGACTCCAGAGTAAGACCTGCTGTAGGCATACCAGCAAAAGCTGAACCCAAACCAGTAACATACGTAGTAACAGCGAAATACTGATCTCGCATCAGATCCTCAGCATATCTACCCAGACGAAGGAACTCTCGGGTATACTCCTCTACTGATCGATCTCCACGAGAAATACTGGTCAATCGAAGACGATAGCTCAAACGAAGAGACTCTGGACAAAATCTCCTCATGAATCGCTCTCGAAACTGAGCCCATATCATCGTCATCATATAAGGCTGGATCATCTGAATGAACCAATCCAAGGCTGGTCCCTCGACAGACAACTCAACGATCATGATCCTCTGGTACTCGGTATGAGCAGTCCGAGTCCTAGTCTCAATCGCATGCAGAAAATCTAAAGGATCAGAGGTACCATCAAACGCAATCCTGCCAACTCTGGCATAGAACAAAGCTGCCTCAGGGTCAGACATACCCTGCTGATAGGCAGGCTGAACAACTGGAGGAACAGGAACATCAAACTCAGGCTCAACAGGCTCCTCGTCCTGTAACTCTCTCTGCCTACGGCGACCTGCCGCTCCTCGAGGTCTACCCCTGCCACGACCTCTACGTCTAACTGGCTGCTCAGGAGGTAAAACCACGTCCTGAAAAGACTCATCATCCTCGGCCTCAACGACCGGTGGAGCGACACGCGCTCGCCTCCTCATTCTGAAAAGACAAACGGAAAGATTCAAACAAAACAGACAACGGAGGAATAACGCTGAAAACTACAGCAAGGAATACTTATCAAGACATACTCGAACCTAATACACTGCAGTAGTCCAACAGAAAACACAACTTTAAAACTAGGGCCACAACTCACAAAACTAAGCCCTGACACAGAACTCCACTCAGAAACGAACTTCGCTCTGATACCAACTTTGTCACGACCCAAAACAGGGGCCATGACCGGCGCTAGGGAACGGGAATTCTTTCGAATCCGGAACCCGTAGCAAGCCTAAAAATAAAAAAAAAATGCAATAATAACCATAAAAATATAATATGCAGCGGAAAATAAAATCATAAATATTACAATATCATCCATAACAACTGGATATAATTCAAAACTCATCACATCACATATATAATCTCATAAATGTATAATCTTTATACAAATCCAGTTTTAACATAATACATCTCTTTAAAACAAATACATAAAATCCAATACTTTAATTTACAACTACTGCAGTGTCTAGATAAAATAAATAAGACTCAAGTAGACAATTTACATAAAGAAGCCGGGGCGGAAGAAATCCGGCATATCGACCTGCTACTGAGGTCTGAGGAAGTTGACTCTCCTGAAAAATAGTCAACGGAGGGGAGTCAGACCTCACTGAGTGAATTACTATAGTATATATACATACACTCTAAGTGATAATGCATACAGTCAACAGTATATATATAATATGTATATATACAGGCAAGTTCATACAGATGCAGAAAAATCATTTTATATATTTTTTCTGAAAATCAACTTTTATGAAGGATCACATAGAACCCTAGAATATCGCAACCTCAGAAAAATAGTGTTAAACAACACTCTAGCCATACAGGCTCACTGATTCCAAATATATCCACTTAATCCATATGGACAGTAGACTGGCCCCGAGACACTAAGTCAACCGAGCTCCAGCAGTCTGACTGCCAGTGTGATTGGCCCCGAGACACTTGGTCAACCGAGCTCCAGCAATCACACCCACAAACCACATCTCACATATATCAATAATCATAATCAAATCAATATCCACAAATAAGTTAGTAATAAAGCCTAAATACTATAGGCGTACCAGTACGTACTCGGTCCTAGTGCTGCCCACTAGGTAGCACGTTCTATTGATATCCTTCAGTAATAAATAATAAAACATTCATTCACAAATACATGATGCATGAATTTAAATAAATCAACAATATAAACCATATATATACCGAAAATATACCAAACATAAACCAGGTATATTTTGAGTATATATACGTCAAATAAATTCAATCAAATCATGAATTAAACTAAAAATATATTTAAAAACATTTTAAATATATTTTATTAATAAAACATGTATATAATTTATTATATACCAAAAATATACCAAAAATATACTTGAATATAAATCATGTTATTTATGCATATTTAGTCAAAATAAAACATGCATTTTCTAAATCATGCATCCTAAGCATATATATATAATATAGTAACTCACCTAATGCGCTCCACGAGACAGGTCCGACGGGCCTGGTCCACTAACCCTCGGTCTCGGCGCAACTAAACAAGAAATAATTAATCGACATCAGAATAACCCTAACAGAAATCCTAGAATTAAATCTAGAGTATTCAACACAGAATCGAAAATTAGGGTTCGACTGGATATCACGTTTTACGAGAATTCTACCGAAAATTCGGCAGAACCTCCCCTGTAAAACGGACATCTCTCTACTCAAAAGAGTAGAGCCGACCCTGCAAAGAAAATACACTTCAAAAATAAACACCACAATCAATCACAACCCCTTGGTCGGACTCCAGACTACAATCTGTCGACCGGGGTCCACAAACACAGAATATATATTCAAATATACCAAAAATATCCTTAAATCATAAAAATACATTTCATACGTAGAAATTACATAATAAATCTTGAAACACTGTAAAAATCGATTAAAACTCATTTTATTAGAAAAACCGTATATTATATATATAATTGAAAATAATTCCCGAAAAATAGTTTTAATTAGTTAAAAATACCAAATAATTTGTAGAAATCATTTTTATACCTTAAATAAATATTAAAACCAATTAAATTACATTTTTAGACAATTTAGGGTAAAATTACCAAAATACCCCTATATATATATATATACCTAAATTACTTCAAAAATTCACCAAAAATCATACAATTATCCAAAATTAATTTTCTCAACATATTTATCAATAATATCAATAATTAAACCCAATTAACCAATTAAATTCAAATAACAACACAATTAACTTAATTTTCCAAAATCACATAAACTTCAATAATTAAAAATAAATACTTAGAAATTCATAAAAATTCCAAATAAATTCCTATAATTCATTTCAACACCTAATTCAACCATAAACTCCAATTTCATAATTTAAATAATTAATTTCCGAAAATTCGAAAATAATATTAAAATATTCAAAAATACCCAAAAATCCAAACAACCTCCAAAAATTCTGTAAAAATTCATACATGAAGATTAAACTACCAGGAACAACATTTGTGAAGGAAGTTTCCATGAATCATCCAAATTGAAGCTCAAAAAAATCGAAAACCAAAAGTGGCCGAAATATTCAACTCAAAACCTAAGCAATTCTAGACCATTTTAGCTCAAAACAAAGCTAGAATAACACTCACCGGAGCTCAAGGAGAAGATAGAGACCGGCGGTGTCGAAAACGGTGGCCGGAAGAGGGAGAAACGACGGTGGGAAGAAATGGTGGTCCGGCGGCACCCACGGGAAGAAGAAGAAGAAGAAGAAGAAAAAGAAAAAGAAAGAAAAAGAAAAAGGAAAGAGAAAGGAAAAGAAAAAGAAAGAAAAAGGAAAAGAAAAAGAAAAAAAAAAGAAAAAAGAAAAAAATAATAAATTTTAATAATTTAATAATAAATAAAATAATCAAATAATAATAAATAAATAATAAAATATTAGAATAATAATAAACCCTAATTAAATAAATATACACACACAAGCTTTATTTAATAATTTAAAAATATGTATGAGTTCATGCAAACCCGTAAATACATTTAAAATAATTAATAATACATTGTTTACGTGAAAATTTCCCCGAAAATGAAAGTCCCGGGAAAATTTTACGTAAAATACTGAAAATAAAACACAGTAATTAAAATAGGTTTAAAATACATATCAACTCATAAAAATATCGTATATATATTCAAAATTATTGACACTGCATATCCCGGTACAGTGTAAAAATATTTTTAAAAACACGGGATATTACAGTCTTCCCCCCTTACAAGAATTCGTCCCCGAATTCTAAAAACAAGATTACAGAATCAGGAAGGAAAGAGATACGGGTAAGAAGCTCGCATCTCAGCTTCAGTCTCCCACGTATGCTCTTCAACTCTGTCGCTACGCCATAAAACCTTGACCATCGGAATCTGCTTCGATCTCAACTGTCGAACTTGATAATCTACGATCGCCACAAGTTCTTCCACAAAAGTCAAATCTTCACTCACTTCCACACTGTCAGGTTGCAACACGTGTGAAGGATCTGAGATATACTTCCTCAACATCGAGATATGAAATACTGGATGCACCTGTGACATACTCGGAGGCAAATCCAACCGATATGCAACAGTGCCAACTCTCTCCAGAATCTCAAACGGTCCAATATATCTCGGTGCTAACTTACCCTTCCTGCCAAATCTCATCACACCCTTCATCGGAGATACTTTCAGAAAAATGAACTCTCCAACCTGAAACTCCACATCTCTGCGCCTAGGATCCACATAACTCTTCTGTCTGCTAACTGCGGTCTCTAATCTGCGCTTGATCACGGCGACTTTCTCTGCAGCATCTTGAACCATCTCTGGTCCAGTCAAAGCTCTCTCACCAATCTCATCCCAACTCAACGGGGATCTACACTTCCTTCCATACAACGCCTCATATGGTGCCATGCCAATACTGCTATGGTAGCTGTTATTATATGCAAACTCAACAAGCGACAAATGATCATCCCAGCTACCTCTCAAATCCAAGACACACATCCTCAACATATCTTCCAGTGTCTGGATCGTCCTCTCAGACTGACCATCTGTCTGAGGATGAAAAGCAGTACTGAAATCCAACCTAGTGCCCATCGCTTCCTGCAACTTCTGCCAAAAATGAGAAGTAAACACCGAACCTCTATCTGACACAATGGACACAGGTACTCCATGAAGGCATACAATATGCTTCACGTACAACTTCGCCAATCTAGCAACTGAATATGTGGCTTTCACAGGCAAGAAATGTGCAGACTTCGTCAATTTGTCTACAATCACCCAGATGGAATCGTATCCATCCTTCGAACGAGGTAAACCGACCACAAAATCCATAGCTATCCTTTCCCACTTCCACTCGGGAATAGGAAGAGGCTGAAGCTTCCCAGAAGGCTTCTGATGTTCGGCTTTCACTTGCTGACACGTCAAG
Source organism: Mallotus nudiflorus (assembly GCA_947683625.1). Classification (NCBI taxonomy): domain Eukaryota; kingdom Viridiplantae; phylum Streptophyta; class Magnoliopsida; order Malpighiales; family Euphorbiaceae; genus Mallotus; species Mallotus nudiflorus. Next base: position 1,134,189 of record CANTUR010000234.1, read on the forward strand.
CACTTAGCAACATAATCAGCAACATCCTTCTTCAATCCATCCCACCAGTATAGATCTCTGATACTGTGGTACATCTTAGTAACACCAGGATGAACGCTGTAAGCTGTAGAATGTGCTTCCTCTAAAATCTCCTCTCTCAAATCATCCACATCAGGAACACACAATCTACCACTGATCCACAACACACCATCATCATCGAGTGTGAAATCAGTGAACTTCCCTGCTCTGACATTCTCTGCAAGCTCTTCTAGAATAGGATCTCGGCTCTGAGCTGCTTTAATCCTATCCCTTAGTACAGATCGTACTTTAAACTGAGCTAACAATCCACCTGATCTATTGATCTTCATCATCAGACCTTGATCCACCATCAGATGCAATTCCTGGATCAATGGTCTCCTCTCCACACCGATGTGAGCAAGACTACCTGAAGACTTCCTACTCAAGGCATCTGCTACCACATTAGCTTTACCCGGATGGTAAAGAATCTCACAATCATAATCCTTCAACAGTTCCAACCATCTTCTCTGCCTCAGATTCAGATCTCGCTGCTGGAAAATGTACTTAAGGCTCTTGTGATCAGTAAATATCTCACAAGTCACCCCGTACAGATAATGTCTCCAAATCTTCAAAGCAAAGATCACTGCAGCCATCTCCAGATCATGTGTAGGATAGTTCTGCTCATGCTTCTTCAACTGCCTCGAAGCATAGGCTATCACCCTTCCATTCTGCATCAACACACAACCAAGACCAATTCTAGAGGCATCACAGTAAACTGTGAACTTATCCACACTATTAGGCAAAGCTAATACTGGCGCTGTGGTCAACTTCTCCTTCAACAACTGAAAACTGTTCTCACAAGCTTCTGACCACTCAAATCTAACATTCTTCTGAGTCAAGCGAGTCATAGGGGCTGCTATCCTGGAAAAATCCTGCAAAAACCGCCTATAATACCCGGCTAAACCCAGAAAACTCTGAATCTCAGTAACTGAAGTAGGTCTAGGCCACTCAGATACTGCTTCAATCTTCTGTGGATCAACCTGAATACCTTCTTTAGACACTACGTGTCCAAGAAAAGAAACACTCTCCATCCAGAAATCACACTTCGAGAATTTAGCATAAAGCTGATGATCTCTCAGTGTCTGTAGTACAATCCTCAAATGATATACATGCTCTTCCATACTCCTTGAATATACCAGTATATCATCAATGAAGACTACTACAAACTGATCCACATACGGTCTGAATACTCTGTTCATCAGGTCCATAAAAGCTGCTGGTGCATTAGTCAAACCAAAAGACATCACCAGAAACTCATAATGGCCATATCGAGTGCGGAAAGCTGTCTTAGGAATATCAGCTTCACTGATCCGCAGCTGATGATAACCCGACCTCAAGTCAACTTTAGAAAAGAATTGTGCACCCTGGAGCTGATCAAACAAATCATCTATCCTCGGGAGAGGATACTTATTCTTCACTGTCACCTTATTCAGCTCTCTGTAGTCAATGCACAGTCTCAGGGTACCATCCTTCTTCTTCACAAACAAGACTGGTGCACCCCAAGGAGAAACACTAGGTCTGATAAAACCTTTCTCCAACAACTCTTGCAATTGCTCCTTCAACTCTCTCAACTCTGCAGGAGCCATACGATAGGGTGGCATAGATATAGGAGTAATACCTGGAACCACATCAATACAGAACTCAATCTCTCTATGAGGTGGTAAACCTGGCAACTCCTCGGGAAAAACATCAGGAAACTCACAAGCAACAGGAACATCTGTGAGTGACAACTTCTCCACTGACGTATCCCTAACCAATGCCAAAAACCCCTGACAACCTTTCCTCAACAACTTCCTAGCTGCAATAGCCGAAATAAGATTCTGAGGTGCTGAACTCCTGTCACCAACAAACTTAAATTCTACTTCACCAGGAATTCTGAAAATCACCTCCTTATTCCTGCAATCAACCACGGCAAAGTGCTGAGACAACCAATCCATTCCTAAAATAACATCGAACTCCATCACATCCAACAAAATCAAATCGGTGGATAATTCTCTATCTCCCACGAGAACTGGACAACCAGAAAGAACAATATCGGTGTCCAAAGAATCACTCAGAGGAGTGGCAACAGACAAAGGAAAAGCCATCCTCGAAGCTTGCCAACAAGATTTAGAAGCAAAAATAGGAGAAACAAATGAATGCGTGGCACCCGGATCAAACAAAACCAAAGCATCCAGGTAACAAACAGAAAGAATACCTGCCACGACTGCATTAGATGCTTGAGCATCCTGCTGAGTCAGATGAAAAACTCTGGCCTGACCTCGACCTCCCTGCTGACTGGTAGAAGCCTGGCCAACACCTCGGGTACCTCCTCTAGTACCTCTACCACGACTCTGCTGTGGAACAAACTGAGTAGAACTCTGATGCTGAGCTGGTGGTAACTGAAATGGCACGGGTGCTGCACTAGCAATCGACTGCTGTAGGAATCGCGGAATCTGCTGCTGCTGATATCCGGGATAAGGACACGATCTGGCAAAATGTCCTGTCTGCCCGCATCTGAAACATGTCAGTGGTGTCAGATAACACGGTCCCTGATGGACTCTACCACAAGTCTGACAAACACTGGTCGCTGATCCAGAACTACGACCACTGCTGCTGCTCGAAGCACCTGACCCAAATCTGAACGATCTACGCTGACCTCCACGGCCATGTCTACTGCTCCGATGCACTCGCTGCTGCTGTCTCTGACTCTACTGAGTCGAACCTCGCTGCTGACTACTCGAACCAACATGAAAACTCGAATACGGAGTAGCCTGCGATCCACTCGACTGAACTCCCAACTGGTAATAATCAGGCATCGCTCCCTGCCTAACTAACCTCAGCTCGATCTCCTTAGCTAACTCAATCACAGACTCCAGAGTAAGACCTGCTGTAGGCATACCAGCAAAAGCTGAACCCAAACCAGTAACATACGTAGTAACAGCGAAATACTGATCTCGCATCAGATCCTCAGCATATCTACCCAGACGAAGGAACTCTCGGGTATACTCCTCTACTGATCGATCTCCACGAGAAATACTGGTCAATCGAAGACGATAGCTCAAACGAAGAGACTCTGGACAAAATCTCCTCATGAATCGCTCTCGAAACTGAGCCCATATCATCGTCATCATATAAGGCTGGATCATCTGAATGAACCAATCCAAGGCTGGTCCCTCGACAGACAACTCAACGATCATGATCCTCTGGTACTCGGTATGAGCAGTCCGAGTCCTAGTCTCAATCGCATGCAGAAAATCTAAAGGATCAGAGGTACCATCAAACGCAATCCTGCCAACTCTGGCATAGAACAAAGCTGCCTCAGGGTCAGACATACCCTGCTGATAGGCAGGCTGAACAACTGGAGGAACAGGAACATCAAACTCAGGCTCAACAGGCTCCTCGTCCTGTAACTCTCTCTGCCTACGGCGACCTGCCGCTCCTCGAGGTCTACCCCTGCCACGACCTCTACGTCTAACTGGCTGCTCAGGAGGTAAAACCTCGTCCTGAAAAGACTCATCATCCTCGGCCTCAACGACCGGTGGAGCGACACGCGCTCGCCTCCTCATTCTGAAAAGACAAACGGAAAGATTCAAACAAAACAGACAACGGAGGAATAACGCTGAAAACTACAGCAAGGAATACTTATCAAGACGTACTCGAACCTAATACACTGCAGTAGTCCAACAGAAAACACAACTTTAAAACTAGGGCCACAACTCACAAAACTAAGCCCTGACACAGAACTCCACTCAGAAACGAACTTCGCTCTGATACCAACTTTGTCACGACCCAAAACAGGGGCCATGACCGGCGCTAGGGAACGGGAATTCTTTCGAATCCGGAACCCGTAGCAAGCCTAAAAATAAAAAAAAAATGCAATAATAACCATAAAAATATAATATGCAGCGGAAAATAAAATCATAAATATTACAATATCATCCATAACAACTGGATATAATTCAAAACTCATCACATCACATATATAATCTCATAAATGTATAATCTTTATACAAATCCAGTTTTAACATAATACATCTCTTTAAAACAAATACATAAAATCCAATACTTTAATTTACAACTACTGCAGTGTCTAGATAAAATAAATAAAACTCAAGTAGACAATTTACATAAAGAAGCCGGGGCGGAAGAAATCCGGCATATCGACCTGCTACTGAGGTCTGAGGAAGTTGACTCTCCTGAAAAATAGTCAACGGAGGGGAGTCAGACCTCACTGAGTGAATTACTATAGTATATATACATACACTCTAAGTGATAATGCATACAGTCAACAGTATATATATAATATGTATATATACAGGCAAGTTCATACAGATGCAGAAAAATCATTTTATATATTTTTTCTGAAAATCAACTTTTATGAAGGATCACATAGAACCCTAGAATATCGCAACCTCAGAAAAATAGTGTTAAACAACACTCTAGCCATACAGGCTCACTGATTCCAAATATATCCACTTAATCCATATGGACAGTAGACTGGCCCCGAGACACTAAGTCAACCGAGCTCCAGCAGTCTGACTGCCAGTGTGATTGGCCCCGAGACACTTGGTCAACCGAGCTCCAGCAATCACACCCACAAACCACATCTCACATATATCAATAATCATAATCAAATCAATATCCACAAATAAGTTAGTAATAAAGCCTAAATACTATAGGCGTACCAGTACGTACTCGGTCCTAGTGTTGCCCACTAGGTAGCACGTTCTATTGATATCCTTCAGTAATAAATAATAAAACATTCATTCACAAATACATGATGCATGAATTTAAATAAATCAACAATATAAACCATATATATACCGAAAATATACCAAACATAAACCAGGTATATTTTGAGTATATATACGTCAAATAAATTCAATCAAATCATGAATTAAACTAAAAATATATTTAAAAACATTTTAAATATATTTTATTAATAAAACATGTATATAATTTATTATATACCAAAAATATACCAAAAATATACTTGAATATAAATCATGTTATTTATGCATATTTAGTCAAAATAAAACATGCATTTTCTAAATCATGCATCCTAAGCATATATATATAATATAGTAACTCACCTAATGCGCTCCACGAGACAGGTCCGACGGGCCTGGTCCACTAACCCTCGGTCTCGGCGCAACTAAACAAGAAATAATTAATCGACATCAGAATAACCCTAACAGAAATCCTAGAATTAAATCTAGAGTATTCAACACAGAATCGAAAATTAGGGTTCGACTGGATATCACGTTTTACGAGAATTCTACCGAAAATTCGGCAGAACCTCCCCTGTAAAACGGACATCTCTCTACTCAAAAGAGTAGAGCCGACCCTGCAAAGAAAATACACTTCAAAAATAAACACCACAATCAATCACAACCCCTTGGTCGGACTCCAGACTACAATCTGTCGACCGGGGTCCACAAACACAGAATATATATTCAAATATACCAAAAATATCCTTAAATCATAAAAATACATTTCATACGTAGAAATTACATAATAAATCTTGAAACACTGTAAAAATCGATTAAAACTCATTTTATTAGAAAAACCGTATATTATATATATAATTGAAAATAATTCCCGAAAAATAGTTTTAATTAGTTAAAAATACCAAATAATTTGTAGAAATCATTTTTATACCTTAAATAAATATTAAAACCAATTAAATTACATTTTTAGACAATTTAGGGTAAAATTACCAAAATACCCCTATATATATATATATACCTAAATTACTTCAAAAATTCACCAAAAATCATACAATTATCCAAAATTAATTTTCTCAACATATTTATCAATAATATCAATAATTAAACCCAATTAACCAATTAAATTCAAATAACAACACAATTAACTTAATTTTCCAAAATCACATAAACTTCAATAATTAAAAATAAATACTTAGAAATTCATAAAAATTCCAAATAAATTCCTATAATTCATTTCAACACCTAATTCAACCATAAACTCCAATTTCATAATTTAAATAATTAATTTCCGAAAATTCGAAAATAATATTAAAATATTCAAAAATACCCAAAAATCCAAAAAACCTCCAAAAATTCTGTAAAAATTCATACATGAAGATTAAACTACCAGGAACAACATTTGTGAAGGAAGTTTCCATGAATCATCCAAATTGAAGCTCAAAAAAATCGAAAACCAAAAGTGGCCGAAATATTCAACTCAAAACCTAAGCAATTCTAGACCATTTTAGCTCAAAACAAAGCTAGAATAACACTCACCGGAGCTCAAGGAGAAGATAGAGACCGGCGGTGTCGAAAACGGTGGCCGGAAGAGGGAGAAACGACGGTGGGAAGAAATGGTGGTCCGGCGGCACCCACGGGAAGAAGAAGAAGAAGAAGAAGAAAAAGAAAAAGAAAGAAAAAGAAAAAGGAAAGAGAAAGGAAAAGAAAAAGAAAGAAAAAGGAAAAGAAAAAGAAAAAAAAAAGAAAAAAGAAAAAAATAATAAATTTTAATAATTTAATAATAAATAAAATAATCAAATAATAATAAATAAATAATAAAATATTAGAATAATAATAAACCCTAATTAAATAAATATACACACACAAGCTTTATTTAATAATTTAAAAATATGTATGAGTTCATGCAAACCCGTAAATACATTTAAAATAATTAATAATACATTGTTTACGTGAAAATTTCCCCGAAAATGAAAGTCCCGGGAAAATTTTACGTAAAATACTGAAAATAAAACACAGTAATTAAAATAGGTTTAAAATACATATCAACTCATAAAAATATCGTATATATATTCAAAATTATTGACACTGCATATCCCGGTACAGTGTAAAAATATTTTTAAAAACACGGGATATTACACAAACTTACTATAACAAATGTATTTTTGAGTAAAATTTGCTTCATGTAACTTCCAAAAATATATTTAAAAACTAATTTAATGGTCTCTTTGTCCGTTTCAATAATTTTAAAACCCGTATTGAGTTTAAAAAAATTTTAAAAAAAATATCAAGCATAGACATTTGGATAGTTTTATTTAATTTAGCTAAAACAATGCTATGAGAATGATATATATAAATTGTTCGTTAGTTTTTTTTCTTAAAAAGCATATTGTTTATATTGTTATTGTATATAAGTTGGGGCAGTAGCAGACAAACGGGTCTCGCAATAAGCAATAAATGTATTTTTTTTGGTATATAATTATTTTTTTTTTGTATATGGTAGGCTCTTATATATTAATATGATCAAGCCATATGGACTGTTAGAAATATAAAATTTTATGAATTTTTGTTTTTTAATACATAAAATATAAATTTAAAATTTTACTAAAAGAATGTAAATTTTTATAATTTAAATCACCAGATGGTGTAAACCAAAGGTATATTTGATAGACATCACACGCCCTACATATATAGATGAAACTTTTCAATGATGCAACAAATATGTAAATGCAGTCCATTGATGCACTTGAGCTTATATGCATGGACCGCTATATGAACAATGTGTTGTGATATGCATCAAAATATATTTTTAGCCTTATACACTTTTTTAATGGTCATAAAACTTGATAGGCAAAAATAAAATTTTATGGTGGGTGTGATGCACTTTTTAGATTGGAAGACACAGAACGTGAATGTTTTTCATATTATTATGATAATATGAAGAGTAGGGCTAGATGATAGGGCTTCTTCAACTAAGTGAAAGGGAAAGCTTGAGTGTAGAATGCAAGTAATTTAATTAATTTACTTGAAATAATAAAATTAAAATTGAAATGAACAGAGAGTTGACTGCATAGCGTCCAATTATCAAATTTTATTTTGTTTTTATATTACAATATTTGCCCAGGTCAAAGAGTGACCTGTCTAGCCGTGTCTATATAATTAGTTTCTTTATCCAGTTATGTACACCAATCTCTTTATATATTCATGGATTAATAATTAACTATAAGTTTATAATTAACAAATCATGAGTTAATTGGATCGACCCTTGATCTAAGTGTATATTTAGTTTGATCAAATGATCTTAAATATTGTTAAAAAAATTATTTAAATAAGTAAAGCTTCTCTGTAAAAACTGTCTATTTAAGAAATTATCTCTATAAATCCAATAAAACTAAGTTTTCAAAAATTTTCAATATCATAATGATAAGTGTTACTCGAATAGCATTTCATATGACTATGAAATTTCAATACTTCATGAAAGTTGAAACAAAATTTTTTAAAATTTTAAGTTGTTATTTCCTTCAATTTTTTAAAATTCAAATCATTATTTTTCTAAATTTTTCAATTTTTAAGTTATTATTTCCATCAACTGATCTTGAACTTTTATATAAATTTACTTTTTTATTTTCATTTATTCTCTTCAATCTTATATTTATCTACTGTTATATATACGTCATAAATGTGATGATTCATTTAGAATTTCTTCACCTTTTTATATAAATCACTTTCTCAATGTCAATTATTTTTCAAGATTTATCATCCATTTTTTACTTGATTATTTTATAATTAAAATTTGTAGTGGTTATAATGAAATTTATTGGTAATTTGAGAAGGCATCGATATCATTAAGTCAATTTCAAACTTATTTTCAACAATAATTAAAAAAAAAACTAGTTGACTTCAAATTAAAACATTTTAGCTATTTCTCTTTTTATTTATATTGAGGGGGAAAAAAGTGACTAAATAGAAACTTTCAGCTATTTTTTTAAGTCGTAACACATTATATAATTACTTAGAGAATTGTATGGGGTATATCTAGTTATATATAAACTTGAGCTTACAACATATACGATAATGAATTCCTACACCTACTTATATATGGATTAGGATATATGTCGCTGCTAGCGACATAAACAGCATGGGGCGAACTTGAAAATTGACAAAAGAAAAATTTTGAAGTATTTGTTTTGCCCTCAAATACAAAGAGGTGATTTGGAGGTGGCCATTTTGGGAAAGTGATCCCCCACGATGGAACTGTTTCTAACGACAAAAAACATTATCCTTCATATATAATGGTGACTTACGTACAGTACAAGTTACCAAAGTAGTAGCAGATATGGCCAGAATTAAGCCGCAACAAAAAGCTACGACGTAGCTAGGTATGCCTTTGGTCATAACATTGCATCTGGAAGATGTATATATGGTCCAGCGCTTATAGCTATAGGTCAAGTATCTTGATGAACTAGATTAAAGGAGGAAAGGCTGACATCTATAGAAATATTCTATGAGGTTAGGGTTCAACCACTATAAATCTCCCGTTTTCCCTTGACAGCATTTGTGGTCGGGGATACGATCAAAATGGAGACAATTTTTTTGACCAAATATACAATTTCATATTATATTTTATACAATTATTTTATATCATCTATTGATTTTATTTTTCATCTATTTAGCTAATATAATTTCTATTTTTCATCAATTTTATCTTTTAATTTCTATTTTTCACCTATTTAAACTCAACGCAAATTAAATACATGTATTTATCTAGTATGCAAGAAATATTAAATAGGTAAAAAAATAGAAATTTAGAGGTGAAATTAAACAAAATAAAAGTCAAAAGGTGATATAAAATAATTGAATAGAGTTTAGGGGTGAAATTGTATATTTGACCTTTTTTTTAATGGAAAAAAGTGGAAATATATGCACATGGATAATGATTTGTGTCGCTAGTAGCAACGTACTGTAGACACGATTATCAAAATGCCCCCTTTTGTTTTATTCTTTCATTTGATTATTTAAAAAAAAATTACAAGTTACGGGTCTTTAAATCATTATACAATGGATTCAACCATATACAACTTAAGTTTTACATTCCAAAAAAAAATTCACCAAAAAAATGAAAATTTAAAAATATAAAATGAAAAAAAAATGCCATTTGATTATTAAAAAAAATTACAAGTTACAGGTATTTAAATATTTAGATGACGGGTTTACCCATATACAATTTCGATTTTAGATTTCAAAAAAAAATTAAAAAAAAATTGAAAAAAAAAAAAAAGAAATTGTCTTGAGGGCAAAATGGGCATTGCTCCCGATCCTATGCATATATATATATATATATACACACACACCTTTTTGTTTCAAAATTCATTATCAGAAAATACAATAAGCGCCATTACGAAAATCTCATGTGTGTATATATATAATTATGACCAATAATTGAATAAGGAAAATTAATACTTCTGTCATAGAATTACGATTAAAAGAGAAATGATAAAATCAATAAATGCTGCTTCTTACAAAATAACTCATTATGAATCTCCATTTGGATCCTTATTGTACAGAAACAAGCTAGCACTTGTTTTATTACAAACAAACGAAAACAATGTGAAATCACTTCAAAAACAACATTTCCAAGTAGCTATTCGTACAGTTCCAATTGATTCAACTCAATTAGTAATGTGTAGGAGGTGGTGGGGATGAATAGTAGTACGGAGGTGGGGGGGATGGAGAAGGTGGAGGTGGGGATTTATAGTAGTATGGAGGTGGTGGAGACTTCTTTGGAGGAGGAGGTGATGTGTAATGGTAGGGAGGTGGTGGTGATGGCGATGGTGGAGGTGGAGACTTATAGTAGTATGGAGGTGGTGGGGACTTCTTTGGAGGGGGAGGGGATGAGTAGTGATATGGAGGTGGCGGTGAGGGAGATGGTGGAGGTGGAGACTTGTAGTAGTATGGGGGTGGTGGAGACTTCTTTGGAGGAGGTGGCGATGTGTAGTGGTATGGAGGTGGTGGTGAGGGAGATGGTGGAGGTGGGGACTTGTAATAGTATGTTGGAGGTGGAGACTTCTTTGGTGGAGGTGGCGATGTGTAGTGGTATGGTGGTGGTGGTGAGGGAGATGGTAGAGGTGGAGACTTGTAGTAGTATGGGGGCGGTGGAGACTTCTTTGGAGGAGGTGGCGATGTGTAATGGTATGGAGGTGGTGGTGAGGGAGATGGTGGGGGAGGAGACTTATAGTAGTAAGGAGGTGGTGGTGACTTCTTTGGAGGAGGAGGCGATGTATAGTGGTATGGAGGTGGTGGTGAGGAGGATGGTGGAGGTGGAGACTTGTAGTAGTATGGAGGAGGTGGAGACTTCTTTGGTGGAGGTGGGGATGTGTAGTGGTATGGAGGTGGTGGTGAGGGGGATGGTGGAGGGGGAGACTTGTAGTAGTATGGGGGAGGTGGAGACTTATTTGGTGGAGGTGGGGATGTGTAGTGGTATGGAGGTGGTGGTGAGGGGGATGGTGGAGGGGGAGACTTGTAGTAGTATGGAGGAGGTGGAGACTTCTTTGGTGGAGGTGGGGATGTGTAGTGGTATGGTGGTGGTGGAGAAGGAGATGGTGGAGGTGGAGACTTATAGTAGTAAGGTGGTGGTGGTGATGGGGAAGGAGGAGGTGGGGACTTGTAGTAGTATGGAGGAGGAGGGGACGTCACTGGGGGAGGAGGTGATATATAGTGGTAAGGAGGTGGTGGCGAAGGGGATGGTGGGGGTGGGGATTTGTAGTAGTATGGGGGAGGTGGAGATTCCTTTGGAGGCGGAGGTGATGCATAGTGGTATGGAGGGGGTGGAGATGGTGATGGTGGAGGAGAAGCATAAATATAATGATCATCGGCCACGACAGAGGTGGCTACAAGGCAGAAAAGTATAGCATGAATTGTTGGAGACAAAAGTCCCTGCCTCCGAGTTCCCATCCTTAACTAGAAGTGTTGTTTTGTGTTGTGCATGGTATAAGCATGAAAGCAAGCCCTTTATATAGTGCTCTCTTCAATCATTGCTAACAAATTTTTATGTTTGTTTAATGACAATTACAGGCTGGAGTAGACTATTAAATATAAACTTTCAATTATTTTTGTGATTTTCAAACTTATAATTCTGAATTTCGTATATCCAAATAAGATGCTATGAAAATGTCAAGCGTTTGGTGTTTGGTAAGATGCTTTATGGGGTGGTTGTGTTCAGTGCAGATCCGGGTTTGAAGAGATCATGTCTGTCGTGGAAACTTGTATAAGTTGTATTTCTCTTGTCACAGGAGATGGCAGAGCGAAGTCAAAAATTTCATCCTTTTTCAAAATTGCTAAAATAATTGCCAGCAAGTGTTGCAGAAGGTGTCAACTTCACTTTGTTTATTCGTATATGTCAATGTGTTTGTTAATGAAAGTTCTTAGTAAATGACTACAACTAATTCTTCGTTTGATCCAGCAATCAAATCGTCGGCGCTTTAACAAATCAAATCTGGAATAAGTAATCAATATCGATTCTAACCACTCCCATACATATATTTCCAGCACAATAAGGATACTTGATACAAGCAATTTGGCCTCATCGGTTCTCTCTCTCTCTCTCTCTCTCTTTATATATATATATATATATATATATATATATATATATTGTAAAGTTAACATTTTATGTTCATAAAAACTTGCCAAACTTGGAAAAATATTAAAATGCTTATATGAACATCTCATAGATAGCAAGCCTAGAGAGCTTAAGTTCTTAGATTCTGGTTCTTCCATTTTTCCTATGTACATAAGACCTAATTATGGTGATAACTCACAAAAATATATTTGAAAATTAATTATTAACTATTTTTTTTCTCTATTTCTATGATATTAAGACTCGTGTTGAGTTAAAAAAAAAATAACAAGCATATACATTTGCAACCTATAAAACTTATTGAGGGACCGTGTTGGATAGTTTTATTTAATTTAGCTAAAAGAATGCTATGAGAACGATATATATAAATTGGTCGTCGATCTATGTCGGCAAGTGTCATCGCCACCAGCAACAAAATAAAAATAAAAATAATTCTTTCTATTTTGTCCTCAATACAGAGAGATCATCTATCTTTGGAGGAAGGAGATTATTATAATTTTACTGATTGATGTCGCTACTTACGACACAAATCATTTTACATTGATCAATTTTTTTAAAATTTGGGACAGTAGCAGACTAACAAGTCTAGCAAAAAGATTAAAAAAATATATATAGGTCTAGCAATAAATAATAAATGTATTTTTTGGTATATAATTATTTTTCTGGATATGGCTCTTATTAATATGATCAAGCCATATGGACCGTTAGAGATAAAATTTTATGAATTTTTGCTTTTTACACATAAAATATAAATTTAAAATTTTATTAAAAAGAATGTAAATTAAATCACCAGATGCCAAAGGTATATTTGATGGACATCACACGTCCTACATAGATGCAACTTTTTTATGATGCAACAAATATGTATATGCACTCCATTGATGCACCTGAGCCTCGCACTATATATATATATATATATAAAATAGGATAAACATATACGTGTGGATTGCCATATGAACAGTGCATTGTGATCTGCATAAAATTATATTTTTACCCTTATACACTTTTTTAACGGTCATAAAACTCTAGAGACGAAAATAAAATTTTATGGTGGGTGTGACGCACTTTTCAGATTGGAAGACCCAAAACGTGAATGATTTTCATATTATGATAATACGAAGAGTGGGAAGAATATATTGCTGTACGGCTAGATGATATGGCTTCTTCAACTACGTGAAAGGGAAAGGTTGAGGGTAGAAATGCTAGTACTTTAATTAACGGAAATGTTTTCCGAAGCAAAGTGGGACGCTTAAAATAATAGATGGGAGAAAATATTATCAAAAAGTTAACAAAAAAAATTATCTCCATATAAGTATGGAGCAATTTTATCAAAAAATTAAAATTAATAAAAAATACGGAGCCGCTATATTTACTAGAGCCCATTATTTAATTTAGTTGAAATAATAAAATTAAAATTGAAATGAACAGAGAGTTGAGTGTATAGCGTCCAATTATCAATTTTAATTTGTTTTATATTACAATATTTTGCACAGGACAAAGAGTGACCTGTCTAGCTGTGTCTATATAATTAGTTTCTTAATCCAGTTATGTACGCCGATCTCTTTATATATTCATGGATTACTAATTATCTATAAGTTAATAATTAACAAATCATGAGTCTCTTGAGGGCCAAAAAAAGTTAATGGATCGACCCTTGATCTAAGTGTATATTTAGTTCGATCAAATGATCTTAAATATTGTTAAAAAAAATTATCTTAAATAAGTAAAACTTCTTCTTTCAAAAAATAATAATAATAATAAATAAAGCTTCTCTGTGAAAACTCTCTATTTAAGAATTTATCTATATAAATACAATGAAAATAAGTTTTCAAAAATTTTTAATATCATAATGATAAGTGTTACTTTAATAGCATTTCATGTGACTTTATGAAATTTCAATACTTTATAAAAGTTGAAACAAAATATTTTTAAATTTTTAAGTTGTTATTTCCTTCAGTCTTTATTTTTCTTAACTTTTTTCAATTTTTAAGTTATTATTTTTCTCAACTGATCTTCAACTTTTATATAAATTCATTTTTATTTCCATTATTCTCTTCAATTTTATCTTTTATTTACTTTTATATATATCCCAAAAATTTGATGATTCATTTATATTTACAATTTTCTTCACCTTTTTCTATAAATCACTTTCTCAATTTCAATTATTTTTAAAATTTATGATCCATCCTTTACTTGATTGAAAATTTCTAGTGATTATAATGAAATTCATTGGTAATTTGAGAAGGCAGTGTTACCATTAAGTCAATTTTAATTTTATTTTCAACAATAATTTAAAAAAGTTAGTCGACTTCATCTTCGATTTATATTTTTTCACATTTTTTATACCATTACAATACACAGTATTATTAAATAAAAATCAAATTTTTTTAACTATTTATCTTTTTATTTATATTGAGAGAGAAAAGGTGGCTGAATATAAATTTTTAATTATTTTTTGAATTTTATATAATTACTTGGAGAATTGTATGGGATTTGTCTAGTTATATATAAACTTAAGCCCAAAACATATACACATGATAGTGAATTCCCACACCTATTCATATATAAAGGTGATTTACGTACAGTACAAGTTATCAAAGCAATAGTAAATACGGCCAGAATTAAGCTGCTAAAAATAGTTACTACGTAGCTAGGTAGGCATTTGGTCATAACATTGCATCAGGAAGATATGTATAAAACTACTAGCTAGCTATATGGTCCAGCTCTTATAGCTATAGGTCAAGTATCTTAATGAACTATATCACAGGAGGAAAGGCTGACTTCTGTAGAAATATTCTATGAGGTTAGGGTTCAACCACTACAAATTTCGAGTTTTTCCCTTGACAGCATTTGTGGTAGGGAATACGATCAAAATGGGGACAAACTTTTTTTAAAGGGAAAAAGAAGTGGAAGCATATGTATATATAAATATATACACTTTTTTGTTTCAAAATTCATTATCAGAAAATACGTCTCTTCCATTTTCATATATGGGTATATGAATAAGGGCCATTATGACAATCTCATGTGCGTATATATATAATTATGACCAGAAAGTGAATACTTGTCATAGAATTACGTTTAACAGAGGAATGATACAATCAATAAATGCTGCTTCTTACAAAATAACTCATTATGAATCTCCATTTGGATCCTTATTGTACAGAAACAAGCTAGCACTTGTTTTATTACAAACAAACGAAAACAATGTGAAATCACTTCAAAAACAGCATTTCCAAATAGCTATTCGTACAGTTCTAATTGATTCAACTTAATTAGTAATGTGTAGGAGGTGGCGGGGATGAATAGTAGTATGGAGGAGGTGGGGATTTCTTTGGAGGAGGAGGTGATGTGTAATGGTAGGGAGGTGGTGGTGATGGCGACGGTGGAGGTGGAGACTTATAGTAGTATGGAGGTGGTGGTGAGGGAGATGGTGGAGGTGGAGACTTGTAGTAGTATGGGGGTGGTGGAGAATTCTTTGGAGGAGGTGGCGATGTGTAGTGGTATGGAGGTGGTGGTGAGGGAGATGGTGGAGGTGGGGACTTGTAATAGTATGGTGGAGGTGGAGACTTCTTTGGTGGAGGTGGCGATGTGTAGTGGTATGGTGGTGGTGGTGGTGAGGGAGATGGTGGAGGTGGAGACTTGTAGTAGTATGGAGGCGGTGGAGACTTCTTTGGAGGAGGTGGCGATGTGTAATGGTATGGAGGTGGTGGTGAGGGAGATGGTGGGGGAGGAGACTTATAGTAGTAGGGAGGTGGTGGTGACTTCTTTGGAGGAGGAGGCGATGTATAGTGGTATGGAGGTGGTGGTGAGGGGGATGGTGGAGGTGGGGACTTGTAGTAGTATGGAGGAGGTGGAGAGTTCTTTGGTGGAGGTGGGGATGTGTAGTGGTATGGAGGTGGTGGTGATGGGGATGGTGGAGGGGGAGACTTGTAATAGTATGGAGGAGGTGGAGACTTCTTTGGTGGAGGTGGAGATGTGTAGTGGTATGGAGGTGGTGGTGAGGGGGATGGTGGAGGGGGAGACTTGTAGTAGTATGGAGGAGGTGGAGACTTCTTTGGTGGAGGTGGGGATGTGTAGTGGTATGGAGGTGGTGGTGATGGGGATGGTGGAGGGGGAGACTTGTAGTAGTATGGGGGAGGTGGAGACTTCTTTGGTGGAGGTGGAGATGTGTAGTGGTATGGAGGTGGTGGTGAGGGGGATGGTGGAGGTGGGGACTTGTAGTAGTATGGGGGAGGTGGAGACTTCTTTGGTGGAGGTGGGGATGTGTAGTGGTATGGAGGTGGTGGTGAGGGGGATGGTGGAGGGGGAGACTTGTAGTAGTATGGGGGAGGTGGAGACTTCTTTGGTGGAGGTGGGGATGTGTAGTGGTATGGTGGTGGTGGTGAAGGAGATGGTGGAGGTGGAGACTTATAGTAGTAAGGTGGTGGTGGTGGTGATGGGGAAGGTGGAGGTGGGGACTTGTAGTAGTACGGAGGAGGAGGGGACTTCACTGGGGGAGGAGGTGATGTATAGTGGTAAGGAGGCGGTGGTGAAGGGGATGGTGGGGGTGGGGATTTGTAGTAGTATGGGGGAGGTGGAGATTTCTTTGGAGGCGGAGGTGATGCATAGTGGTATGGAGGGGGTGGAGATGGTGATGGTGGAGGTGGAGACTTATAGTGATAAGGAGGGTGCTCTTCGTGTTTAGGAGAAGGTGGTGGAGACTTATAGTGATTAGGAGGGTGCTCTTCGTGTTTAGGAGGAGGTGGTAGAGACTTATAGTGATAAGGAGGGTGCTCTTCATGTTTAGGAGGTGGAGAAGCATAATGCGCAGGGTAGTAGGGGGGTGGAGGAGAAGCATAAATATAAGGCTTATCGGCCACTACAGAAGTGGCTACAAGGCAGAAAAGTAGAGCATGGATCGTTGGAAACAAATGTCCTTGCCTCCGAGTTCCCATCCTTAACTAGAAGTGTTGTTTTACGTTGTTGTGTATGGTAGGCATGAAAGCAAGCCCTTTATATAGTGATCTCTTCAATCATTGGTAACAAATTTTTATATTTGTTTAATCTCGATTACAGGCTGGAGTAAACCATTAAAATATTTGTATAAATCTCAATCTCACTGAAACGGAAACTTTCAATTATTTTTGTGATTTTAAAACTTGCAATTCTCAATTTCGTATGTAAAGATGCCATGAAAATGTCAAGTTTTGGTGTTTGGTACGATGCCTTATGGCTGGTGCAAACCGCGTTTGAAGGGAACATGTCTATCATGAAAATTTTTATTTCTCTTGCCATAGAAGATGGCAGAGGTGTGATATAGTTGGATTGATACTTTAGCGTTGGTTCAAATAACTTTCATAAAATGTTATAAAATTCATTTAGTATGTTTGGTTTAAATGAAAATTTTGTAATATTTAATTTCAACTTTTTAATTTTATAGAATTATTTTAAATTAAATTAATTTTTATTAATAAAATATGTTTGATTTAAATGAATTTAGAATTTATTTACAATTTAAAAATGAAATAGAGTCCTAAAATGGAACTGAATTATATGAGGGGTTAAAGTCAAAATTCTCATCTTTTGTCAGAATAGCTAAAGATAATGCAAGCAAGTGTTGCAGAAGGTATCTAACTTCACTTTGTTTATTCTTATAATTCAATATGTTTTCTATTGAAAGTTCCAAGTAAATGACTAGAATTTGATCCAGTAATCTGATTGTCGGCGTTTTAATAAATCAAAACTGGAACAAGTAATTAATCAATATAGATTATAACCACTCCCATACATTTGCAAATTGTCAACTCTACATCATGATTTTCAACTATGTATATATATATATTTGCAGCACAGCTTTGTTCCGATGGCTTGACTTGGGATGAGATGATGATAATGAAGATTCATAATTAGGTTTATGCAAGAAAAATACCATCTTTGAATGAATAGGAATTCTGATCTTTATATAGTATTATCAAATCATGCATGATTGCTAAAATCGTTCTTTAATTATACATAATGGGAGATTATCATTTTCAATTCCAGCTATTTTTTTAGCAACTTCTAGACATACATATATTTTTGTTTTTAGTGCAATTTGTTTGACAAATTAGGAGATAAATTAGGTAATTGTTTATTAAAATATTATTATTAAATAATTTTTTTTAAAAAAGGAAGGGGAGAGTTGTACTAATGGGAAAAATTAAGCAATTATTTCTTTCAAAATTACGTCATTGACTTTGTATGTTTAATTTGAAAATGGAGAAAAAAAAAAACAAAGCAACAATAAGGGAATATATTCATGGTTGATGTAATGAGAGATTTTTTAGAATATATATGGTCTCCATTTTCTTCATTTCACATACAAAAATAGATCATATGCTTGTTTAATATTATATACCTTTTGGAATTAGCTGGATAAATTATTTCACCAAGTCTTTAAACGAAAAAGACGAAAGGAGAACAAAAGAAGAAAAACGATTTATTTGAGAAACATTAAGATGATGTACCCACATTACACTGGTGATTTTTCTGTAAAACAAGCTCTAAAGCATGGTAAGATAAACCTTTTAGTTGGGTATCTTTGCATGTGCTATTAAAGGAAATGCATCGCCAATGAAAATTAGATTTCCTTCATTGCTTGCATCTAACTAACATATAATAAACAAACACAACGCAGAGTTCAGACATTGCTTATATATCCAGGTAGCCACGTCTATTGACTTTTGGCGTGTGTGTGTGTTTTTTTCTTTTTCAAGCAGAAAGATAGTATAGATTTGTCCTGTTATGCTCTCCAAGTAAACCTCGATTACGCAGAACGAGGAAGGAGATTGCCGGTTAGTCGCTACCTACGAAGACATCATAAAACGAACCCTTCATCTAAGGCACAGAAAAAGGTCAACCCCTGGATAAGTTATGGGCAGCAGGCTTTTTGGACGACTTGATGGGTCATGTTCAGTTCCATATAATGCAGGAAAGGACAAAATTAAATAATCCCCCCTCTAATATTGCATTTTTATATGCCCAAAGAACATGGGTTTTTATCCTGTTTAATCCATTTTTTTCGCATTTCGATGGATTAAAGCTATACATGAAATGATTATATTACTTCCGAAACTAGGTTGACTTCTTACTTAAACTACATCACGTCCCAATCAAATGCACATACACCCCAAAAAAAAATAAAAATGAGCTCAATCTAGCCAGCCAGCCAGTGCTTAAATGTGCCGTACGTTCAATTTCAGAATAATTAACTTTTCAATGCTGTCGAGGATGGATGCTTCATCAGCCAAGGGAGTGCCATCCTTGACAAAGCAAATTGGATTTGGAGTCTAGCTAGAAAACGAGATGAGACGAGTGAAACACAGATGAATCATAATAGTAAATACAATCCCTGGACCCGGACATCAATAAAGTTTGTATCTTGCTTTATTACAAAAAACTAAGAGATTCCTTTCTACACCACAAAATGGACAGCTGAAACAAATAACTCTTGTGTGCAGGGAAATTACCCAAATCCAAACAACAAAGAAAAATGTGACAATTTTCTTCTATAAGTCCACTGATTATTTCCTAACGTTTTGATGCATCAGCAAACACATCCACATAACATATGGGGCAGGCCTGATAAGATAAACAAAGTCATCAGGATTGTGAAATTATTATAGCCTCTCTCTCTTTCTTTTCTTTTCTTTTTTTCTAATTCAACGGGGGGGGGGGGAGGTACCAATAGGTTGGGTTGGCAGTTTCATAAAAAAAATGCACAAATTGATTCTCAGCTTCATTTTATAAATCCAGTTGGCTTACCTTATTGATGCTAAGCCATCTAGTTCCACAACCAACATGATAGGCATGTTTGCATGGTAGCATAATCCGCCTGTCACCTCGCTTATATTCCATTTGGCAAATTACACACCTATTTCCAACAAGAAGAAAAAGGATATGCAACAGGGCAATGATATAAAATCCTCCATGAAAATTCAGATAGCAACACATATCTTGATCTCATAATAGATGTTTATGAAAAATATAAAAACATAACAGGCTTGATTATTTATGGCATTTAAGTGTATCATTAATACCATGAGGCCTTTTTTTTTTTTTTTTCAAAAAAGTTGCCTTTGTTTTTTTTTTTTCACTGATTAGGCACAATTTAACATACTCGGGGACGAAAAATTCTACATGCAGTAAATGATCTTTTACATTTCCATGTTATCTGTGAGATGGGTAAGGCTAGCAAGTCATAATAAGTATCAAAGTGTACACCAAAAAGCAAGCTGAGCAGAGTCCAAAAAACCCAAAAAAGAGCCCAATTTTTCACTGTTATATATGAATCTGTTCGTCTAATCCATATCAGCATGAAGATTTACATGTCCCAGTCATGGTGGACAAGAAAGTGCAAACAAACTAGACTATAAGAATACAACACTCAAGAAAAAAGTTCCATCGATAGACACAAAATATATAAACCCAAAATAGTACCTTTCACATCTTGATTTCCTTCTTGAGAAGAAGCTGCACTTGTACTTCAAGACTGGAAGCAGGGAAATAAGTTCTTGGGAAAGACCACGACTTTGAGTTCCAACTGCCTCACCCAATTCTAGTAATTCCTGAACCGGAAGGATTTGGATAAAAGTCAATGCAATTGGAAGTGGATGTCAATTAAGATAAATAATGAAGATCTGCGTCAGCATAGCATTCAGCTGCTAACATTTTCCTTCAAGTTTGGACCTTGACGCAATAATTTCTTAACAGTTAACAAAATTCTACAACAAACAACCATTTGACTTAGAAAAAATTCCTGTTGTATCTCTCAAAAATTCAATCAGAAAAATGGGGAAAAATTAATAATCTCAATTAAAAAATTAGCATCTATAACTCCGTTCAATTTCAAATAGCCCACAACCACATGTTACAGCCTATGAGTCGAGAGTACTGGCTTAGCATATCATATGCTGAAAGGAATTTATAGAAGGATAAAACATAGAGGCTTCAAATAAATGATCATCAGCCAATCAATTAGGCTCCAACCCCACCATAAAAGCATGCACACAGGAACTACATTCCAGAATGCCCCCTCACCACACCATATGCAGAGAAACTCAGGTGAGGTGTCAAAATTTTCAGTGAGGCCAATTGACAAGTCCTTAGACTAGTTTAGAGAATTATAAAGACGCATGCATCTCTTTTAAGTAATGTGACACGAGTTAAATACCTAAAGCCAGTCAATATTCAATATTTTCTCTGAACCTGGAGGTTCCTGTACATACATTTAATTTGATTTTTAGTGTGATTCTAAGTTGTGTGTAATTTAACGTGTAAACTAAAACTTCAGACTAGAACAAAAATACTGTTTTCATTCAGTTAGTTGTTAGATCTAACAAGGACAAGGGAAGGGTCGCGAAATGTTATATGTTGAATTAGCCCCAGAACAGATCTAGTTTGTCCAATTTTAAATCCAAAATAATAACAATAAAAGAGATGTATAATCATGCATTGGCCAGTAGGGTAACATTCATGTTCTAGGACCAATGATCAGAGATCACAGGCCAATTAGTCAGCCTCTAGTTCCAATATGTGATGCACACGCATGGGAAGTGAAATCTGCGAATTGGCTTAGTTTTCTCTTAGAGAAATTAAGTCTCCCTAAAAAGATGATAAAGCCAAAGCACGCCTAGATAACCCCTGGCAACAACAGATTGAACCTGCACTCAATTTGTCTAGCTCAGAAATCTATATCTCAGAAATACCACCTAACCTTCTGTCTAGACCTGAAGTAAGCTCTCTTAGAGCAGTATCTGGATAGAAATTTTATGTACAAAACAATGAACTGCAATAAATTTGCAAGTTAAAACGTAGAAACAGAAACTCTGATCCACAAGGCCTGAGGCCTCCATGAAACTCAACATGAGTTTTTTCAAATCCCTTCAAGCAAGTAATGATCCCCCGTAGGTTGAACACTAAGGAGGTCACCATAATCACAGAGGAAAGAATTAAAGATCACATGCAGTTTTATTAGTATTGAAATGCATGAAAAGTGCAGGAGAAGCAGAAATCAAGATCTATTTTCTAACCTCATAACTCATATTGTCAGGATCAACGTTGTCTTGCCATACAACCTGCAGAATTCCAGAATTCAAATATAATTCTTAAATTTTCTATAACCATAAGCCAAAACTTATTTTATTGGAGGAAAAAAGGAGCATGTCTAGTAATGCTAGTTAAATGTTTTTATTTCCTTCAATCCAACAAGCATTGTATTATGTTGCCTACTCATTTTATATTTGCTATATCTTTGAAAAATTAAGAATACAAGGACTCCACAATTACTGTGTATAGGATACACTTTTGGTGGTTGTGGATGTGTGCATGTGCCTATGTATAGAGATACATATAAACCAAAGGTGCAATGTATAAAGCCAATTAAAAGGGACAACATGATTAAGTTTGCAGATTTTGTCCTGACTTCAGGCTCTTTTCTGAAAACAAAGCAGCTACTTATGATTTGGCATCTTCTAATGGCCTGGTGCAGTGCATCTTGGTGTAGATGAATCTTTGAAAAATACCACGAATACTATAAATACAGAGAAGCTAACAGTAACAAACCTGAAAATCTTGAGTATTATGATGTCGACGAGGACCTGGAAAATGAGGGAAGATATTATGGAAAAACAAAATAAAAAATAAATGATTCGATTGAACTAAGCTTAATGCCACATGCAACTAGATGAAAATGTTATGGAAAGTGGGAAAATCCCTTGAATAGGCCTACACTGTACTACATGCATGATAAGATCACTATACTAACTCCAAACAGGACAGATGTATTATCATTGGCAGAACGAACTAAGAAGTGCTAGGTTGGTTAGCATATGTTTTAAGTTGGGCATCAGGGTTCAACCATTCTGCTTCTAAATGGAACTAAACAGAAAATGATGCGAGACACAAGTGGTTCCTGTAAACCAAATTCAGATTTAGTGGGAAAAGAAAAGGCAAAATAATGCTGAAGCAGTAGAATCAGTTTTTCTCCTTCAAGAATAGTTATTCAGCTTGTTTTCAGTTTTCACAGATAGGCAAACTTTAGTATCCACCCTGCTGCTGGTCCATATCATTTAATGATGGGAGATTCTAAAGGATGTTTACCCTGAATTACAGTGAAAGAAAACTATAATGACAGGGAAAAAACAATGCTGATGGTTTTAGCATGAGATCTTTAGCTACAAATATCATTAGTTTATAAAATGCTGCAATAGTCTCTCTCAATGGATGTTCAGGGGAAGAGTGGAAAACAAGGTGGTAGCTGTAGAAGAGGCAGGCAAGGCTATTTCTTCAGATTTGTTCTTTGTTTAATGAATAAGGGTTTTGATAGAAATCACAGTTCAAGTTCATAAATGGAACACACTGCTTGTGCTGATTCCCTGATGATCAAAAAATCCTAATGAGAGAATAATGAAGCCACGAGATTCTCTTCCAGTGTCTTTCTTTCCTCCATCCCTTGCTCTATCTTTTTCCCTCTTACTCTCCATCCATCCATAGAATGAAGGTTGTATAAACTATCACTTCCTAAAGAAGACTTGTTAAATTTTTCATTCAGAAAAGTAACACCAAGATGAACCCATAACTTACATTCCACAGGAATGCTTTGGGCAGTTGGATTTTCATTTCCTTCCCATTCTGCATTTACTGCAGCAGTTGGTGCATTGGTCATTCTTGAAGAATTATCTTGGGGCCTTCTATAATCATCAATTTGAGGTCTGTGATCATGGACCTCATAAGCATGACAATGATCATAATATGGACTGCTCCCAGGTTGGGAGACGCTGAACTTGTAGAAATTCGCATTCATGGAGGGGTATACATTTTCCTGCACAAACATAAGAAGAAATATTCAATCACACTAGAAAATTCAACAATGATATTTCCTTCTACCGTGAAAATTAAACACATAATTATTAGGCATGCCAAAGAAGAAACATCTTTACATAGTAGAATACAAATCAAGAGGTAATTTCCTAATCAATCCATCCACAATTTGAAAACAAAAGATTGCCAGCATATAAGGTACCTGAATATGAGAAGCCCCATCAAAAATAAAATTCACATGTTCATATGTAAGGCCTTCGAAATATTCCATAAAGCTACCAGCTGAATTATAAGGATAGCTAGAGTTGGCGTAATGAGCCTCCATATGCGGGTTCCAACTCATTTCAAACCAGTACAAACCTTCACGCACAACAGTAAAATTGCAGAAAAATAAGAAATTTGATTATAACATAAAAATGTATCAACAGTGACATAGTCACAGATGCAAAACTTACTCTAAAAAAGAAAATTCACTCAGCACAAGAATGCTGACATCAAGAGTAAACTAATCCTGCAAAAGAAATAGAAATGTACACAAAATCAGCATCAAAAGATGCATAAAAAGCACGAATATGATAAAATCAAGAACAACAACAACAACATAAAATCAGTAATGCTTCCACACTGATCGGTTGAATTTGATTTGATATTCAAATTGATATCAAAACTAGAGCTAACCTGATTAGAATAAACCGAATTAGAGAAAAAAAAAATGAATTTGTTTTTTGTAATAAAACAAAAAAATGAGTGAAATTAAACGGAGAAAATGTGGTATCGCGTGAATCAGAAGCTAAATTATCTCCAAAGAAGAATATGATCGAGAGAAAGCGAGATAAAGGTGAAATAAACGGATCAAACAGAAATTATATATAATCAAAGAATAAGAATCAGTCGTTTTCTTATTCAATTAAATTAAATTAATTTTTTTAAAAGCAAAGAGAGAGAGAGAGAGATCAGATTCTTTGTGAGCTAAACAGAGAGTACCAAAACCGAAATTAAAGCTTTTACTTAGCTAACACATCACATACACTCTATGGTATGCCACTTGAGCTTCCTCTGCTTCTGCTTCTGCTTCTGCTTCGTCGTCTTCTTGTTCTTCTTCTGCTTCTTCTTGCGGTAGCTTCGTCACTATCTCATTTTCCGCTTCTCTCTCCACGTCGACAGTTAATGGCGTGTGGAAAAATGTATGTGGCGCCTTTATGCTGCGTTGAAGAAGCAATGATTCGGTACGACGCCAGATTAAAAACTTTTCCAAACAAAATTATCTCATTGGACAATTTTTACCCTTTTTTTTTTTTTATAATCCCATTTTAGATAGATAATGTTTTGTGTAACTATTTGTGACGTTGAACAACACTGTGGCTAGTAGCAACTTTTTTTAAAAAAATTCTCCCTTACATTTTGATTATTTTTGCTATATTTATAGGAAAAAAAATACTTTTAAAAAAATATTTATCTCCATATATTAAATAAATAAATTGATATATATATATATATATATCAATTTATTTAATATTTATAAAAATAAATATTTGATGTGAATATTTTTTATAATTTTAATTTTAATTTTAATTATGAATTATATGAGTCAATTATAACATAAGACATGATATGTTATAAAATTTACATACTTAAAAAAAATGTAAAATTTTCTCTATGCTTTAACAGTTTGAAAAAATATTCGTGACTTCCCTTCTAAATCTAAGAAATTAATTTTAAGTTAGTAGTGAATTCAAAATGAGCGAACTGTAAAATAAAGTTATAAAATAAATAAGTGAAATAAAATATATCACATTAATTTTATTTTTCTTAATTTTTGTTACCATAATTTTTTATTTATAATAAGATTTGTTTTTAGAAAAAAAAAATAATACTAAGTAATTATTGTAATGTTTTAATTTGTTAATAGTTTGAAAAAATATTTTGACTTATTTAAGGTATAAAGATATGTAATAAATAAACATTTTAGAATTTGAATAGTAATTAAATATGTATAATAGTATTTTAGTTAAAAAATAATATTAAATAATTGTGTTAAATATTTTATACTATTTAATAAAAATATAATTTTTAATATTTTGACACATTAATTTTTTGGGGATGTTTGGATTGGGGTTAACAAAATAGGGTGTAACAGTTATAGTTTAATTGTTAAAAGAGTAATAATTACAGATATAATGATTAAGTTGTTAACCTTATTTAATAAATTAAAAGTAATTAATAAATTGTAATATGATATTTTTTAAAGAAAAATTATATAGTTAATTAAATTTATTGTTAAATATTTAAAAATAATAAAAATAATTTAACAATATTTTAAAATGTAACATAAAATATTATAATAAAAATTTAAATTGATTCGATAGATTTGATATCTTGATATTACTACATTTTAATAAATAACTACCTTCCCCAAGAAGATGTTATATCTACTTTTAACCGATTAATTGCAGAAACAAAACTTGTCGTGCCAAAATCTATTGATATTGCTAAATTCCAATACCTAACAAGCTGACCTTATTGCCACTTATCAAGCAGATGATGTTGATAATAACATCAATCACAACAGATTAGCTGCTACTTCTCTCTCTTTTTTGCACTTACTAAATAGATTATAATTTTTGGACCTAATAGTGAAAAAAGCCCAAGTAAAGGGTAAATTCTTGGCATCGTGGTTGGGGAATTGCAGATAGTGGTTGGATTGTGTATTAGACAATGGACCCATGTTATAGATATGGTTAAAGAGGAGATCACCAAAAGCCATCTGATCCATAAGGGGAAGTTGGTGTCAGTTAGGTTTGGTTGGTTTGAAATCAATCTACAAAGCACACACATTCATTAAAGATGATTTTTTTTTTTTTTGAAAGCTAGTTTTTGCTTTGCCGGACTCAATTCATTTCATCCTTAATTATAAATTTGATCAAATGGGCCACTATTGTTTAAAGCAAATATTATTACATATTGAAGAAAATCATCATTAAGTATATAGTTTTTTCAAGAGGTCAAATTTTGTATGCTATTTTTATTAAATGATGTTTTCCGTATCAAATAATTATAAAAAATTTAAATTAGATGAAATTATGAAAAAAAATAAAATTCTTTGAATATTCGATTTTTTTTTTTATATATAAGATCAAAATATGAAATTTTATAAATATTTTAATTGATTCAAAATTCAAATTGACTGTAATTATAAGAAAAATCAGAATCTTTTAATATTCAATTTCCTTATGTTTAAGGTTGAATTCTGAAATCTTATTTAAGAAAATTTAAAAATTTAATTTTTTTTTATTAATAGAAAGATCATATGACTTAAATTTTAATGGACACACAATAAAAAGTAGTTAATCCATTTTAAATCAATAATCAGTTGATTACTGATAAATTTTCACTTAAAATAATATAATGGAGGTTGCATTTGTATGCCAAAATTGTTATAACATTAAAATGAATAATTTTGGGAATTTCAATATATATTTTGGATTGCTATGGGCGCCCAAACTAGAATTCTCATGTGCTTGTGATCACAAGGGCAATTATTCCAAAAAAAAAAAGAGTACTCATTACGCCCACCATCCTATGGAATATTTTCACCACAATCGTATTCATCTTCCTAAATTTGTTCATCTACATATGAACAAATGTTAATATTTGAAAAGAAGTGAATTAATGAAAATATTTTCGTCTTATTGGTCCGATGACTAAAATGTTATGAATATCTAATTAGATTGAGATTTTATTTTCCTTTTTATAATAGCAGCTAAAATAAAAATTAATGAAATATAAACGTACTACTTTTAGATTCACAACAAATTTGATGAAAGTGTAATGAAACCATAATCGCCATAGTTGTATAGTTACCAACTCCATATAGCCTATAATTTGATGTGTTTCAGAGGTGTAGCTGAGTAAAATAAATGTGGACTGCAAAAGTGTTATTATATATGCTAGTAGCTGAATCAAGAAGCTAAGCTATTGGACTGGCTGTTGGTTCTTTTTATCTTTTTTTCCTAGTTCTTGTCCTCGATACGATAGAAAAAAAAGGGAAGATTGCACTCTTGTGAGCCTGATGTGTCATTGCTATTTAACACGTCCTAAGAAGATGCAAAGCAGGCCGGAACAGGGCAGAGTAAAAAAGGGTATTTGTGCATCCCAGTAGTGTTCTATCGTCCGATAAATTTTCATGGGATAATTTGGATTCTTGAGTTGGCGATTAGCCAACGCCAAGGACCCATATGCACAGACCAATCAGTGGCCTGACCGTGGAGCCAAAAAAAAAAGGCTGTCAGGCATGTGGGAGAAAAAGAAAGAAGATAAAGAAACAGAAAAGAAATGAACATAACCTAGCGTGCAAGCAATGGTCTATGATTTATTCCTCTCCTACGCTTTTGTCTCTCAACACAATTTCATCAAAAGTGTTGTGCTATTGTGTTTCCATTTACCATTTCACAACTAAAGTTAAATTAACGGTAAATGGTGTAGTTAAATGATAATAAATTTAATAATAGATTCAATTTTTTATTTTTATTCATTTACTTTTAAATTAAAAATGTAAATAGGTAATTAAATTACACTTTATCGTTTACTCACTTTTTTACATATCTTTTATTTTTCCTCTTTTGAAATACGGTAAAAATTATTATATAATGATGAAATCCATCCACGTAAATTTTTAAAAAATAAAAACAAAAATCAATTGCACATTGCGTAAATTTGATCCAAACCCAACTTATTTATCAACCCTAAAAGACCATCATTCATATAAAAATTTTGGACGAACAAGAACTGCACAACATGTCAACTTAATACTATATACACATTTCCCTCAGCGGCTCAGCCCCCACTCCCTCATGATTTTGCTATTGCAATGATTGTGAACACCTTTAATAGACAGTGTTTAACCATGGCATTCATTGCTTTGACGGTTATAGTAATTATTATATCTAACATTACTGAGACAAGTTTTATCATCCCAACACACACTGCTGCTCTTGTAGGAATACTATTTATGTTATGGACATCATGGCACGAGTTCACACCCTCCTGGGAATGGGTTCTTTTCAGTGTAATTTCTTGTTGTATTGACCTTCTAATCGAGAGTTAACTATTCACTTTTTGCATGATATGGTGGAAAGCCAGCCAGAAGATTCTTCTTCAGGCTTGAGAGCTTGCCTTGAAGCATTTTAAAAACATAATTATGCGATGTTTACATGTTGCAAATTTTAACAATCTGTAATGAAGTTAATTGAACTATTCACTAATCACTATTGCATGCATTGATCTGTCAATTAAGTGCACTAGTCTCAGCAGAAAATTGAATTGTTCACCTAAAGCATTAGCCAGCTATAATTAGCCCTCAGGATGATTTCCAGCTGTACCTGTCCTCACTTATCACGAGGCTTTTGATCCACATTTTAACATAGAATAAACTTCTGGTAGAGTTTATTTGAGAGGCTAACTGGCTAAGCAATAGACGGGCCTGTCTTGTTCATCTTGTACAACAGCGAAAAAAAAACCTTGGCCTTGGCACCTAATGTGGCCCTTGTATTTTTGATGTTTCCAGTGACATAATTTCCAGTCTCTTCTATAGGGTTTCATCATCAGGTTTTGGACCAAAACCTAGCATACATGATCGCCTTATCTAGCCAATTTGGACAGATAGTGGATTTATTTGTCTTCTGTTGAAAAAATCTTATGGCTTGAGAGATAATTGGGTAATTTTCACCTGATAAATAGAATATTAAAATTAGACATGTGACATGACGGATGCAATACTAATTGTTTTATTTAATTGATATGACATCATATGTTTCAACTAATGTAATACGCAAACACTTTTGAACACACATCAACATCTGGATAGGTGCTTGAAGACACCTGATCCAATCGGTCCAAGATTCAGGAACGAACTGTGTGTGCTCGATTTGATCGACCCACATCAAAACCTAATGATAAGAATGCGAAGATTGAATAGAAGTATCAAGCCCGAATCTTTGATTGAAAATGGACTTGAGAGTCCAAGGACCTAAAAACCTAGCATAAATCATTCAAACCTATCCCAAAATTGTCTAAACAGGCCTAAGTTTGTCTTGGCCTAACGCAAAGCAAGGCCAAAGAGGCGCCACCTCTATGCAAAGAGACTATCGCCTCTATGGCAGCAGCCGCAAAAGCAATCGCCTCATCGTAGTGGCGCTGCCTCTATGGCAGACCACTTACAGTTGCATTTAATGCAGCTACAACCATGTTGGTTAAGTAGGATGGGCCCCACACCCTCCAAATCTAATTTTGCGAGAGGAAGAGATTTTTAGGGGGGAAAAAGGCTATTAAGGTTCATGACGGTCTAGGGGTATGGGTGAGATTTGAGATAAAAATGGAAAAAAGAGAGAAGAAAGAGGAGAGGTGTCACGACCCAAAATAGAGAGTCATGACCAGCGCTAGGGAACGAAAATTCTTTCGAATTCAAAACTTGTAGCAAACCTTTAAAATAAAATAAAGGCATGCAATATAATAAAATAAATAAAACATTATGCAGCGGAATTAAATCTTATAAGTAAAATAATAATCCATCAACTCATTTATTTATATAAATCCATCTCATATAACATAAAATCCTTCAATACAAATTCTCGGTTCAAACTTTTGAAATTTAAGTCTCATACATATATAATACATACAGCTCACTGAAACCACTACTGCAGTGTTTAGAATACAAAATAAAACTCAAGTAAGCAATTTACACAATAAGGCCGGAGCGGAAGAAATCCGGCATAAAGGCCTGCTACTGAGGTATGAGGACGAAGACTCTCCTGAAAAATGTCAACAAAGAGTAGTCAGACCTCACTGAGTGAATTGTTATAATATATATACATGCATAACTAAATGTCAAATGCAGACAGTCAACAGAATATATATATATATATATATATATATATATATATATATATATATATATATATATAGGAAAATACACACAGATGCTGAAATCACTTTATATAATACTGAAAAATATTTGTTTATGAAGGATCAAATAGAACCCTAAATGATCGCAACCTCAAATAGTGTTAAATAACACTCTAGTCATACAGACTCACTTATTCCAAATAAATTCACTTGTTCCATTTGGACAGTAGACTGGCCCCGAGACACTAAGTTAACCGAGCTCCAGCAGTCTGACTATCAGTGTGATTGGCCCTGAGACACTTAGTCAACCGAGCTCCCGCAATCACACTCGCAAATCACATCTCACATCAAATCAATCCAATCATAATCCACAAATAGGTTAGTAATTCAACCTACAATCTATCGTCGTACCAGTACGTATTCGATTCTAGTGCTGCCCACTAGGTAGCACGTTCTGTTGATATCCTTCTTTTAAAATAAACTCATATATTCGTAAAATAAATGATGCATGACGTTAATTTAAATGGCAATATAATCCAAATATATACTAGAAATATACCAAAAATAAATCGAGTATATTTCGAGTATATATATGTCAAACAAATTCAGTTCAATTATAAAATAAACCAAAAATAAATCATATATATACTTAAAAATATTTTAGGTATAAATCAAGAATAACACATGCATTTAATCTAAAATATACCTAAAACATACTTAAGCATTTATTAAATTATTTATGCATATTTCATACAGTTAAAACATACATTTCTAAAAACATGCATTCTAATACACTTATATATAAAATAATAACTCACAGTTATGCGCTCCACGAGAAGGGTCTAATGGGCATAGTCCACTAGGCCACAGTCTCAGCGCAACTAAAAAATTAAAATATTAACACGAAATTAGAATAAATCTAACATAATTTCTAAGAACTCGATCTAGAATTCTAGACACAGACAAGGAATAGGAATTTGATCGAATGTCACGTTTTATGAGAATTCTACCAAAAATTTGGCAGAACCTCCTTTGTAAAAGACATCTCTCTACTCAGAAAGTAGAGCCAGTCCTGTAAGAAAACACACTTCGAATATAAGATAACCGCACAATCCCTCAGTCGGATCTCAAACTGCAATTCTACCGATCGAGGTTCACAATTCACGAGATATACACAAAATACATTAAAATTCTAAAAATACCAAAAATATCCTTTATATACCAAAATATAGCAATTTAGATATTTAAACACTAAAAATAATTATTTCACTGATAATAATTACCTAAAACCCTAATATTCATATAATATTACTAAAAATCAATAATTCTCGATAAATTCACAAATATTAACAAAAATTCATTTTATAAATTCAAATTACTTAATTAGCCCAAAAACATACTAAAAATCACTAAAAACTCATTTATTTACAAAAATAGTATATTATATATAATTTAAAAATAAATTTTGAAAAATAGTTTTAATTAGTTAAAAATAGTAAATAATTTGTAAAAATCATTTTTATACCTCAAATAATTATTAAAACCAATTAAACTTAATATTCAACTAATATTACTA
This sequence comes from Mallotus nudiflorus, assembly GCA_947683625.1. Lineage (NCBI taxonomy): Eukaryota > Viridiplantae > Streptophyta > Magnoliopsida > Malpighiales > Euphorbiaceae > Mallotus > Mallotus nudiflorus. The sequence goes on from CANTUR010000234.1 coordinate 1,166,905, forward strand.
CCAAATTACCAAAATAACCCTAATATGTAATAATTCACATAATATACAATAATTATTCAAAAATTCACTAAAAATTATATAATTACTCAAAAATTATTTCCTCAACATATAATTCAATAAAATCAATAATTATACTCAATTAACCAATTAATTTTAACAAAATACACATTTAACCTAAATTTCCAAAATTCACATTAACTAAATAAAATTATATTAATTACAAAAAAATCACAAAAATTATAAATTAAATTCTATAAATAATTTTAGCCTCTATAAATACCAAAAATCACAATTTCACAATTTATTTAATTAATTTACGAAAATTAGAAAATATTAATAAAATAATAAAAAATTCACAAAAATCAAAATAAATTATAAAAATTCCAAGATGAAGATTAAGTTAAGAGAAACAACTTTTGTGAAGGAATTTAGCTTGAATCATTAAGATCAAAGTTCAAAAAATTCAAGAAACTCAAATGGCTGAAAATGAAATCAAGCTCAAATCCTTACCAAATTGAGTTTTCAAGCTAAAGGAAGCTTGGAATCGGCTTCTATGGAGTTTTAGGAGCTCAACGGCACCAGAATCATAAAAAATAGTGGCCAAAAAGTGGTTGAACAGAGGTAACTTGATTTTTGGCTTCTTCGGGTTCTACAGTGACCACCGGCACTGGAGAGGGTGGAAGAGGGTGGCAGAGCAGCTGGGGAAGCCGGAAGCACTCCGGGAGGCACACCGACGGACTCTGAATGGCGTTGCAGCGGTGAGGAGTGAGGGGAGGTGGCATTGGGGTTGAAGAGAGGAGGGAGGGGCAGTTTTTGTAATTTTTGTTTGTTTATATATATATATATATATATATATAGGGAGGGGCAGTTTTTGTAATTTTTGTTTATATATATATATATATCACACATAATAATATATAATAATAACAAAAATATAAAATATACATAGGTTTTGAATATTAACCCCTAATATTCATAATAATATAAACATATATGCATGTATATGTATATATTAATATACAAAATTTTAATTATGCATGAAACCATGCAATTTAAGAAAATGAACTAACATAAATAAATAAATTATTATTTAGGTATTATTTTCCCAAAAATATAGGTTTCGAGACAATTTTACGTAGAAAACTTAGAATAATTTAAAAATAACTTTAATTATTAACAAAATAATTAGATAGTAAAATATATATATTAAAATTATTAATACTGCATATCCCGATATAATATAAAAATATTTAAAAACTCAAGTTATTACAAGAGGTTACCAACATTGGAAAGGACTAGCATTAAGAAGATTCAGAAAAAAAAATGGGAAAAGAGGGGGAAAGGCTCTAAAACGAGGGAAGACATTCTTGAGATGAAGAGAAAGTGTTTAAGTTCAATAGTCCATTTCCTTGAGAAGAAGGAGGTGAAAGAAGTTTGTTCTCAAGTTTAGCTCACATCCAAGTAGAGTTCAACATCCAAAGCAACCTCTGAGAGCCAACTACTTTGTTAAAAGCTCATACTTAAGTAAATCCTATTTATCTCCTTAGCATTTTGATATTAGACTTTCATATAATTTAGTTTGTTTATTTATTTAGTGTATATTTTGAGTTTATGCTAGCTGTTATACCATGTTATTAATATAATCTATTAGGGTGTTGAATGTAGTTATAAAATAGCAAGTTTCTGATTGTTTGTTTGCATGTCTTTTGCTTAGAATAGAAGTTTAGTCATTTTGAGAGTCAGGCTGCCTATTGATCAGGCGATGCCTTTGTGAAAGGGCATCGCCTCTTTGCCATAAGGCGATCGCCACTCAGATAGGGTAACCCACACCTTTGTCTTGAGATTTTTGTAATATTTATACATGATTTTGATTTCCAACAGAGGTGATTGCCACTCAGATAGGGCAACCCACGCCTTTGTCTTGAGATTTTTGTAATATTTATGCATGATTTTGATTTTCAAGTATGTTTAGGTTATTATGCTTTATTTATTTGCATATGACTGCCTCTACTATGTCTTTTAAGTTAATTTATTAAGTATTTAACCTCCATTTGCATGAACTTGTTTTGTAAATTTGTTTGAATGCTTTCTTTTGAGAGATTTTATGTATTTCGGGACTAATATTTTAGCATTTGCAAGATCCTTGATGTTGATCTCCTTGAATTGTTAAAGGTTTGTCCCTTAATTAATTCTTGAGAGGTTTTTACAAGTCTAAAAACTAGTTTAGTCTTGGTTTATTCTTGGTATATTTTTAGTATATTTTTGGTTTATTATACTTTTATTTATGTAAAAATGTTATAATTTTTAATCCCTTCCCCCCATTTGAATTCCAATATATTGTTTTGATTTATTATTTTAATGAATTTCGGGACTTTAAGGCATGAAATTGAGTTAATGTGTAAACTTGGACTTAAGTGTAAAATTAACAATTGATTGAAGGCAATTCCAAATTGCATGTAAATAACGGAATAACTGAATAATTAAAGGTAATAAAATACAAAACACAAACGGAGGCTGATTGTAAGGTTGGGTGGGCATTCAAAAGCCCATACCCAGTTTTTGAACTCGTTCTCTGATGACGACTTTTGGGAACCTCCATGGGATTTAGTTATTGTACAGTGTATCCCAACTTTTATCCGAGTGGTAACTCCATCTCCATTTAGGCTTTAAAGACCTAACATGTATTTCCTAGTGGGCCTTGAGCCCACATAGTGCCGCGGTCACTAATACTTGGGCGCACATTAAACCTCGCCGCCTATAGTGGCTAATCCATGGGGGATAAAAAAGCTCCACGTTTTGTAAGTTATCATCTTTAATTATTCCTTCATTCCTATTTCATTCATTACATTTTTTACACATAATGAGCACTTTAAGTCCCTAATCAACCTAATGATAGTTATTATTTTACTACCTACGTTTTACTCAAACCTAGTGGTAGAGTATTTGATTATTATCACTCATGACACGTACCAATCCGTGTTGTTTGACTTTAAGTGGGGAGACGTATATGGATGTATATTGTTGTAGGAGTTGAAGCTTAATATTCGAGACTCAAGCCCATGTAATGGCCTAGCAATTTTTTTTAGGAATTCACCTAAATATGTGTGTATTTTGCCATATAATGGATCCTTGAAATAAAATCCTAAGCCCATTAACAAATAACCCAAGGTAAAATGAGCCCTCATGCCCAATCCAGGCCCATTATAAACAAACTATGTCAAGATGAGCCTTTTATACCCATTTATAACCCATTTCAAATGGGCCTTGATAAAGTAAACTTATGATGCTAGGGACTTTAGCCTATTAAAAGATGGAATTGGGCTTTATTAAAAGGACCCATTACTTGTTTGAATCATTTTAAGGGATATCTTACATACGTCGTTTTGTTATCCCGCATTGATAATTAAAACCTAGACCAAAAATCTTAAGATGAGAAATTCGTCAATGAACATGCATATGGAAGAAATAAGGCAGAGGTTATCATTTTTGAGGTTCCATGTTTTGTTTCAGTGATGTGTGTAAATTAAATGTGTTTATGTTTTTTTCTTGAACACTTATTTTCCTTCTTCCTTATTTTAAATAATAAAATGCACCTACATATCATGCGTACACATCATGCATATTTCTAACTTATAGCCTTGCAGTTATAGATCCTCTAAGCTCATCTCCTTGGAGTCACTCTACCTCTGGTCGACTAATCAGATATCCATAAATATAATTGGTAGGGAACTTTGATCTTGAGGCATACAAGGCATAATTAAAGGAGGAGGTGTTCACTAAAACCCAATCTATGATGAGGGAAAGGATGGGGGAGATAACCAAGCTCATTAAAGAAAATTAGTCAATACTGCCATCGAATGCACAACTAGCCAATCACATCAATCTAGATGAGGAAATCCTAGTAAGAGAAAGGGAAGAAGATGATGTGACGGTATTAGCTAACCCGCTAAACTAAAGGGGAGTGAACCTGGTTAAGGACATGGAACAAACTGAGTGGGCTAAGAACATAACCAAGACAATGATCCAAATACAGATGATGATGAAGGAGAAAGGCTTGGATGCCCCTTTGGACTACACTAATTTAAGTCTAGAAAGGGAAGATGATCACACTACCACGGAAGTTCAAATTCCCCAATATGAAGAAGTATTCCAGAACTAAGGATCCCCATCTGCATCTAAAATAGTATATGACCTGTATGAAAGCCACCAAACAGACTATGGCCCAAATAGTCAAATAGTTCCTTATTATAGACGACGAGGTTTAGTGCACATCTAAGATTTTAGCAACTGCGACACTATTTGAGCTCAAGGCTCTAGAGAACACACTAACCACTGTCATAAAGACATGACGTAGAGATAAGGAGTCGCCACCTAGGATAATAACTGGGGCAGATAAAAAAGGCAGTACTTGATTCCCTAAAAGAAAGGTAGCACCACAACTAGAAGATTCTGGATACAGAATACTAACTTCTTTCAGTCTTTTGTTCATTTAGAATTACTTTATGAATTACTATATTATCCTTTATTTATATGCAATTTCACATAAACCCTTATTTTAGCAATTAACTCCAAGGCGAATCATTCATGAAAATACAAGTAAATAATGCATTCAATAGACCATATATGTAATATCCCGTGTTTTTAAATGTTTTAATACCGCATTCGGATATGCAGTGTCAATAATTTTGTATATATATTATGATATTTTTACGAGTTAATATGTATTTAAAACCTATTTTAATTATTGTGTATTATTTTAAGTGCTTTACATAAAATTTTTTCAGGACTTGCATTTTCGAGGAAATTTTTACGTAAATAATTTACTACTAAATATTTTAAATAGATTTACGGACTTGCATGAACTCATATATATTTTTAAAATACTAAATAACGTATATATGTGTACTTATTTATTTAATTAGGGTTTAATTAATATTACCCTAATATTTTATTATTTATTTATTTATTTTAATATTATTTAATTATTTTAGGTGTATTAAATTATTAAAATATCAAATTATATGTGTGTGGTGTATATTTAATGTGTGTAATTTAATATTATTTTAATATATAGTATAAAGTATATATATATACATATATACATTTAATATTAACAAAATTATAAAGTTTAACTTATTTACAATTTTACCACCCGAGCATCTTCCTCTCTCCCGACCGTTCCCCATCACCGTCCGCCGCTGCTACCGTCGATTTCTTGCCATTGGAGTGCCGTCCGGTGTGCCACCTCCTTCTCCAGCCTTCCCCGCCGCCTGTTGCAGCCGTTTCCAGCACCAAGAAGCCATTTTTGGCCGGAGAAGCCGAAAGTTGGAGCAATGTCGTTCACGACGTTTTCGGCCACCGTTTTCGAATTCGCCAGTCTCTTTCTTCTCCTTGAACTCCAGTGAGTGTGATTCCAAGCTTTGTTTCACTTAAAATGGTCTTGATTTTCTTAGGTTTCGATTTTTCAATTTCGGCCATTTTAGGGTTCTTGATTTTTTTGAACTTCAATTTGATTGATTCATGAAAAATTCCTTCACAAATGTTGTTCCCCTTAGCTTAATCTACATGTGTGAATTTTTGTGAAATTTTTTGAGATTATTTTGATTTTTGGGTATTTTTGAATATTTTAATATTATTTTCTAATTTTCGGAAATTAATTAAATAAATTATGAAATTATTTTTTATGATAAATATAGGTGTTGAAATGAATTATAGAAATTTATTTGGAATTTTTATGAACTTCTATGTATTTATTTTGAATTTAATTAGTTTATGTAATTTTTGGAAAATAGGGTTAATTGTGTTTTTAATTGAATTTAATTGGTTAATTGAGTTTAATTATTAATATTATTGAAAAATATGTTGAGAAAATTCATTTTGGATAATTATATTATTTTTGGTGAATTTTTGAAGTAATTTTAGTATATTTATATATATAGGCGTATTTTGATAATTTTACACGAAATTGGCAAAAAATGTAATTTAATTGATTTTAAATTATTTAAGGTATAAAAATGATTTCTACAAATTATTTAGTATTTTTAATTAATTAAAACTATTTTTTGTAAATTATTTTCAATTTTATATATAATATACGATTTTTCTAATAAAATGAGTTTTTATCGATTTTTAATGTGTTTTAAGGTTAATTACGTAATTTATACTTATAAAATGTGTTTTTATGATATAAGGGTATTTTTGGTATTTTCATATTTATTCTGTGTTGTGGACCCCGATCGGTAAACTGTAGTTTAGAGTCCGACCGAGGGGTTGTGGATGAGTTGTTGTGTCTGTTTTTCGAAGTGTGTTTCTTTGCAGGGCCGGCTCTACTCTTTGAGTAGAGAGATGTCCTTTTTACAAAGAAGGTTCTGCCGAATTTTAGATAGAATTCTCGTAAAACGTGATGTCCGATCGAACCCTAATTTTAATTCTGTGTCTAATATTCTAGATCGAGTTTCTAGGATTTTCTGTTAGGTTTATTTTGATGTCCGTTATTTATTGTTTGTTTAGTTGCACCGAGACCGAGGCCTAGTGGACCAGGCCCGTCAAACCCATCTTGAGGAGCGCACTAAGTGTGAGTTACTATTTTATATATATGTGCTCTAGGGTGCATGATTTAGAAATGTATGTTTTATTTTGATTAAATATGCATAAATGGTTTAAATATTACTTAAGTTTATTATTAGTTTATTTTTGGTTTATTTTTTATATATTTTAAACTATATGCATGTTTTATTAATAAATTATGCTTAAAATGGTTTTGAATATATTTCTAGCTTATTTTGTTATTATATTGGATTTATTTGACGTATATATACTCGAAATATACCTGGTTTACTTTTGGTATATTTCCAGTATATATATGGTTTATATTGTTATTTAATTTAAATTCATGCATCATTGATTTGTGAATGAATGTTTTATATTTATTAATGAAGGATATCAATAAAACGTGCTACCTAGTGGGCAGCACTAGGACCGAGTACGTACCGGTAAGCTTATAGCATTTAGGCTATATTACTAACCAGATTGTGGATATTGATTGGATATGAATATTTGATGTGTGATATGATTTGGGAGTGTGATTGCTGGAGCTCAGTTGACCAAGTGTCTCGGGGTCAATCATACTGATAGTCAGACTGCTGGAGCTCGATTGACTTAGTGTCTCGGGGCCAGTCTACTGTCCAAATGGAATAAGTGAGCCTCTATGGCTAGAGTGTTGTCTAACACTATTTTGAGGTTGTGATATTCTAGGGTTCTATTTGATCCTTCATGAACAGTGATTTTCAATAAAATATATAAAATGATTTTATTGCATCTGTGTGTATTTGCTTGTATATATACATATTAGATATATACTGATGATTGTATGCATTGTCATTTAGTATGCATGTATATATATTATAGCAATTCACTCAGTGAGGTCTGACTCCCCTCTGTTGACCATTTTTCAGGAGAGTCATCGTCTTCAGACCTCAGTAGCAGGCCTGTACGCCGAATTTCTTTTGCTCCGACTTCTTTATGTAAACTGCTCATTTGAGTTTATTTTATTAATCTAGACACTGCAGTAGTTATATAAATTTGCGAGATATGTACTTTGAATATTTGAACTGAACTTGTATCAAAGGATTTATCTATATATGAGATATGGATTTTTATATTATTATTTATGATTTTATTTCCGCTGCATTAAGTGTTGTTGTTATTATTGTATGTTTTATTTTATTTTTAGGCTTGCTACGGGTTCCGAATTCGAAAGAATTCCCGTTCCCTAGTGCCGGTCATGGCCCCTATTTTGGGTCGTGACAATATAATCCCTAAGTTAGTCTAATATACATGGATTTTAATGAGCTAAATCTACATGTTTTGATAAGTGAGCCTAAAGACTAATTCCTTTTAATTTTAATTAGATGAACCTAAGTCTATTTATTTTAATTCTAAAAATGGGCCTAAATCTACAATTTATAGAGATATTTAAATTAGTGGGTCTAATTCTACATGTTTTAATTCTAAGGTGATCTTAAATCTACAAATTGTGAAAAAAACTTAAATTAAATGGGCTAAGTCTAAATTAATTACATTAAATCTGGTGGGCCTATGTCTAATTTACTAAATGGGTCTAAGTTATCTTTACCCTAAAATCTAATTAATTATGGGCTTAAAATGTATTTTAATTAATTAAACTTAAAAAATTTAAATTTAAATGGGTTAAAGCCTAATGTGGGCTTAGGGCCCAAAACACATAAAAATAAATAAACAATCCCCAAAAACAAATAAAACATATTAAAATAATTCAATAAAAGATCAAACAACTAATTAAATTAATTCCTTCTAAAAACCCTAATTTTCATTAACATGCAATCCTAAATTAGTCTACTCCCATCATTAATTTTAATCAATTACCCAATTAAAACCCTAATTTTACTAACCAATTAATTAACATCAACATGCAATCACACATATAATTTCACTATTCCCATTATTGGAGCTATTACAATAATCTATTGAAAATAATAATAAAAATAATTAATACAACCCAAAAAATATAAATAAAATAAAGCAATAAAAATAAAACAATAATAATAAACCCTAGAAACTATATCTCTATAAGGTCTTATCCATGACACTCCATGGACCTCTTATGGATTTGATTCTCCAAGTATGATCATCATGTGTTTTCCTCCATAATCACCATAAAAAAAATAATAAAAATTATGATTAGTGAATAAATTATAACAATAATAAAACAAAATTAAAAATCAACAAAATCAAAAAAGAAATAAAATAAAATAAAATAAAAAGAATATGATGCTTATGGATGATTTTAATGGCGTGCTTCTCATATTTTATAAAATCACCATTCTTGATAGGTCTTTGAATATTGTTCTTAAAAAATCCTTTAAAGATCTTTAATTGATCTATTAAGCAAAAGAATTTTTTGTAGAGAATATAGACACTCTTTTCTCTCTTTTTTTTTGTTCTCTCCTCCCTTTCTTTCTTTTTTCTTTTCTCCTTTTCATTTTGTTTTTGCCTCCCTTATTTTCAAAGCCAAAACACTCATTATATAGGGATACGTCTTCAAACCTTGGTTATAAATTGATTCCTAAAAGATTTCTATATCCTTAAAAACATTATCAAAATAATTTTAAGAGAATTTCAGACCAATTAAGACTCAATTTTTTCTAAAAAATTTGAGAACCTGGGTGGAAGAAATCTAATTCCGATCAGAATTGGTGTAATTCCGATTACTTTTTTTAAATTTTAATTACAAAAAGGTCCCTGAAAGAATTTAAATTTTAAAATTAGGTTCTTAAAAAGCATTTCAATTTAGTCCATGAAACCATTAAATCCTTTCTTTAAAAAATGCAATCAGACCCCTGAAGTTTTAAAGTTCAAGTATTGAAAACCTATTCATGAAATTTTCATCATTGGAGTCTTTTGTCTCATACATAACTCATCATCCTAAAATTGGGTGTCTACAATTACCCCCCTTTGTCGTTATTTGCTTGACAAATTGCAACAAAGTAAACTAGCACTCAATTTCTTAATTGGAAGTTAGGATACTTACCTATGCTTCACGAAACTTTGCTTATGAACTTGTTGTACTCAAACATACAACATTGATTTGGAATGACATATCATACTCGGTCGTAAGATATTGACTATACTTGGTCATATAATCTTAGGTGAAAATGACTCATTGTACTTGGTCGTACAATGTCGACTATACTCGGACATATAGTCTGAATTGAAAAGGAATATCACACTCAGTCGTTTAATGCTGAAAATGCATTGTACTCAGTCGTACAATGTTGATTACACTCGGACATATAGTCTATTTTGAAAAGAAACATCATACTCAGTCATATGATGCCAATTATACTCGATCATATAATCTTAGTTGAAACTACATTGTACTCGGATGTACAATGTCAACTACACTCGGTCGTATAGTCTGAATTGAAAAGAAACATCACACTCAGTTGTATGATGCCAATTATACTCAGTCATATAATCTTAATTGAAAATACATTATACTCGATCGTATAAACACTTGGTTGTATAGTCTTAATTTGAAATGATACATCACACTCAGCTGTATAATGCTAATTATACTCGGTCATATAATCTTGATTGAAAATATATTGTACTTGGTCATACAATACCGACTACACTCAGACGTATAGTCTAAATTAAAAAGAAACACCACACTCGGTCGTATGATGTCGATTATACTCGGTGGTATAATCTTAGTTAAAACTATATTATACTCGGTCATATAATGCCGACTACACTCGGACGTATAGTTTATTTTGAAAAGAAACATCATACTCAGTCGTATGATGTTGATTATACTCGATCGTACAATGCTGACTACACTTAGACGTTTAGTCTATATTGAATAAAAACATCACACTCGATCGTATAATGCCGATTATACTCGGTCGTATAATCTTGAAAATACATTGTACTCAATCGTACAATGCTGACTACACTCGGATGTATAGTCTTGATTAAAACTATATTGTACTCGATCGTACAATTCTGACTACACTCAAACGCATAGTATGAATTAAAAAGAAACATCACATTCGGTCGTATAATGCCGACTACACTCGGACGTATAATTTGTATTAAAAAGAAACATCACAGTCGGTCGTATTATGCTGATTATACTCAATCGTATAATCTTGATTGAAAATACATTGTACTTGGTCGTACAGTGCTTACTACACTCGGACATATAGTCTGTGTTAAAAAGAAACATCACACTTGGTCGTATAATCTTGATTGAAAATACATTGTACTTTGTCGTACGATGCCGACTACACTCGGTTTTATTATCTGTATTGAAAAGAAACACCACACTCGATCGTATGATGTCGATTATACTTAATTGTATAGTCTTGATTAAAAATACATTATACTCAGTCGTACAATGCCGACAACACTTAGTCGTATAGTTTGAATTGAAAATACATTATACTTGATCGTACAATGTCGACTACACTCGATCATATAGTCTAAATTGAAAAGAAACATCATACTCGGTCGTATTATGCCGATTATACTTAGTCATATAATATTAATGGAAAATACATTATACTCAGTAGTACAATGCAGACTACACCTGGTCGTATAGTTTGTTTTGAAAAGAAACATCACACTCGGTTGTATGATGTTGATTATACTTGATCATATAATCTTGATTAAAAAATACATTGTACTCGTTCGTACAATGCCGACTACACTCAGATGTATAATCTGTATTGAAAAGAAACATCATACTCGGTCATATGATGCTGATTATATTACTAAAAAATTTAATAATTCATTGAATTATTAAATTAGGAGACATTGTAATTCAAGATTAAATTGCAAGGAAAAGAATGGACTTAAATGCAAACCAAAAGCTAAAGGACTAAAATGGATATTTGCCCTTTTAATATACATAATGTACACACTTTTCCTCTTTTGCCAATTCATTCTCTCTTCTTCCTATCCTTCTTCATTTTTTTCTTTTTCTCTTCCTTTTCATTTTCTCTTGATTTTCAAATTTTCTCCTTTCAATTATTCTTTCATCTGAAGTCTGATTTTGAATCTATCTGATCCTATGGTTCACCCACAATGTAGACTACGTGGGAGCAGTTCCAAATAGTGAGATCCTATCACTTCACATTTGTATTTTCCTCAAAATAATTTGGGACTCCGTGAAGGTGAAGATGTGCTTCCTTTGACTCATTTACACCTTCATATATGCTCTTAAGTTGGAGATAAGGAAAATTTCCTGTCTGTGTTTTTAATTCTGCAATAAAAAAATTTATTTTAGCATGTAAAATTAATATGTTCATGCAAGCAATTATAGAATATTTGCTAAAATAATTAGATATAATTTATGAAAAATTGACAATTCAGAATCAAAATTTTAAAATATGTTCAAATTTACTAAATTTCTCATCGAGATTTTGAATTCTAGATAAGAATTATTGGATTTCTAATCGGATTTCCAGATTTCCGATTAGAAATCTAAAAATCCAATCAAAATTATGGATTTCCGATCGGAAGTCCAAAAATTCGATCAGAATTCTAGATTTCCAATCAAAAATCCAATTTTTTTATTAATCCAAAAATTCAATCAGAATTCTGGATTTCCAATAAAAAATCCAGTTTTTTTATTAAAATTTTTTAGATAATGAAATAAAAATGACAAAAATCAAAAAATTTGGGAAAGGAAAAAGTAATCCTGTGATTTTCTGAATTTTTTAGAAACCATTGAAATTCTCAGGTTGCTTTCACTTGGCTCGAGAACTATTTCATGCCTTGTTTGGAGAGGTAGTACAACATATTTAGGCATCTGGCTTTTGACATTTCATTGCTACTTTACCGACTACTCGAGGTAAGTCAAACCACTACTTGCTTTTTGCTCTTATCGAGAGGTGGATGGATATCACTCACACTTTTCACACATGAGTGGTTGAGCTGACTATTTGTGGGATTGCATTTGGAGGTGCCCCAGTCCCCTTTTATATCAATTACTGCACTCTTTCAGAGGATGCTAGGAGTTGCTATGTTTGCGACTTGCTCGGGTTTGTTCCAACATGGAAGAATTGGAAGAACGTGCTTTTTTCTTCTCTTGTTCAGGGTTTCAGGACACTACTTACCACTACACCTCACCAGATTCTTCAAAAGGTGAGATGCTTCTTGTTAATATTACTTAGCACTACTCTTTTTTATGAGACTGGTCATGAGGTTAGCATCGCTCTTCTTAGTCCTTTTCAGGATCTTGTTATAGTCACTACTTTAGATTAGGGATCTATGGTGCTTGCATATCTCTACTGCAGATTGGATACTGTTTGAAAAGGTATTGTGATGATGTGCGATTTCTGGCATGTCTTACACGTATGTCTCCTATCCTTTTCTACGTTGCTTATTTTCACATTTTCCTCTTTATTTCTTTCATCTCCTCTCTTTCAGATATGGGGCATTAAGATTGGAGTGATATGAGGCTTCAGTGCCATTAGCTTTGATAAGAGTCTTCCCCTTATGCAGAGGTGGGGTTCCTCTCATCTTGTTAGCATTAGGCATGACTTACAAACTTATCGAGATCGGCTAAACTCCTTAGAGTGGGACCTAGTAAGACAAATTTGATCTTTAGTATTTCATTAATTGTAAAATTTCAATAAACTTAAAGTAATGAGTTTGCAGGTTAAATTATATTATTTTTCTAGTGCTGAAGACATTCAGTGATATGATTTCATGACAGTAGCTATGAGGCTTGAGACTATGAGAGTTATGCTCCTTGGTTATAGTTGCCATATGTGGTATCTTGGTGAGCGTGTTCATCATTGGCATATAGGGCCTTCCAGGAGGCGTGTTCCTTCTTTTACTTCCTCCTCGATATTGTAGAGTAGTAGCATGACTGGTCCCGTGCTTAAAGCAGCTCTTGATAGATATGAGGTTTTGACTCTGCTCAAGCGTTCTCATCATTATCGGGAGTACATTCGAGAGAATCTCCTAGAGCAGGTTCCTACAAACCCTGTTGAGGTATGCTTTTTGTCATTACTTTATTTCATCTCTTTCATCCCTTCATATAACATTCTCTTCTTGCATAAATTGAAGGAGTCCCTGATACTGCTATGGAGGAGACTGAGGATGACATCGAGGAGATTGAGCAAGAGGTTAAGTTTACTCATCATAGTGAGGCTACTCATAGTGATACTTCCTCGAGTATTATTTTGGACAATGTTCCCCCATTTAATAGGTCCATGTATTATTAGGCTCCCATGGTGCAGACTCTTATTAAGCGGCATATGTACTTTGATGTAGCTCAGATTCCTAGTTTCTCTCCTCTTGATGCTTCACATATGAGCTTGATTTGCATTTCTAACCCTGTATAAACTAGCACTTATTGCTGAATTAGTAAACTTCATTTTATAGGTCCCTAGGACATAGGCAAAGTATTTATATGGTCTTGCCTCTTCCTAGAGATTATTTATTATACAGATTACAGATACTTGGAGGGTTAGTATTTACAGTAAATATGCAAATGTATGCATGTCATGTATGATACGAATGATTCTGACTATTCTAAATGCAACAGAGTAAAAACAAGAGGCTTCGATGACAGCTCACTGGTCTTGGTTTTGATAGTCATAATGTTAGGACTTTTATGCCCCTATATCAGAGTGATGATCCAGCTAGAGGATGGAGCCCTTGGCTAGATTCTGGAGCTCAAGATGATTGATTTTCTTTAAGACTTATGTTAACATGACTGTACTTTGGATGCTTTAGAATTGTTTCCTTTTATGAATGAATTTCAGACTTTTATATTGGACCAAGTGCCCCCCCCCCCTTTTTTTGGATTTAGCTACAGGAGAAGTTGAGTCTACTTAATGCTCCCCCCAATGCTTTGGTTTATCAACCTCATCATTTACAGTCTCGTCCTTTGAAGATAAGGGACAAGCATGCTATAAATCAATGGATTGATTGGATGAAAGGCCTTACTGATACTGAGATTACTTGGATTTGTCCTTGGTGGAGATTGAAATTCATGACCATCAACCTGTATGACTACTGTGTCCCTATTCCTAGGTTGCACTTTTCGACCTTTTTTTCTCCCTCACGCCTTTACCACCAGTATGTTCGCCCTCAATTTATTATGGCTATTACAACTAACTTTGAAGGCTTCCCTCTGAGATAAGACTTTCTAGACAAAGTGAAGAACTTGTGGCCCCACAGAGCTTTAGAGTGGCATATGCACCTAAATGCTGACATAACTACTGACGACAACTACAAAGCTTGGATTGTCATGCACTCTACAGAACCACCAAAATTTACTAGCTACAAAAGGACTCAAGTATTATTAGATGAGTCACAAAAGAAAAAACAGAAATGAAAATAGTGGTCTCATAAGTCTGATTTCTTATGTTTTATTTTTCCTTCAAGCCTTTATGCTTTGTAATAAATATAGAATATACAATGTTTGACAGAAATATTATTTCAATTTATTTCATTAATTAGGGCAAAAATGATTACATTTAATACATCATAAGACATAACTCATGTTATTAGCTAGTCCTTTCAGATTTTCTAACTTAACATTTTTTTCTCACTTTTATTTCCCTAATTTCTGCTTAATCAGCCCTTTATGAGTTTTTTGATCAATGGGATCATCTTATTCCCTAATTTTTTCCTGCCAGCCCTTTACGGGTTTTCTGAATAGCGGGAATGTCCTAACTTTTATCTGACTAGCCTTTTCAGGTTTTCTAGCCATCGGACTTCTTTTTTTCTTTAAAGGTTTTTTTTAAATGATTTAGATTTATTAGCTCAGTGAACTCATTCCCTTCTAGATTGGTTATCTTTGTAGCTCCTTTGGGCATGATCATCTGACTAAATATGGCCCTTCTCAATTTGGTCTAAATTTTCCTCTCGGATCAAACACCATTACCCTTGTCTACTTTAATACCATATCTCCATCTTTTATCTTTCCCAGATTAACCCTTTTGTTGAAAGATCTCGCTATTCTCTTCTGATAAATCTGAGTGTGAAATAGAGCATCCATCCTTTTCTCATCTAAAGAAACAAGGTGATCGAATCTCTTTTGTATCCATTCACTCTCAGGAATTTTTGCTTCCATAATGACTCTCAAGGATTTAATTTCCATCTCTATGGGCAAAAATGCTTCATAACCATATACTAACGAGAATGGAGTTTGTCCTGTAGCAGTGTGTGTTGTAGTTCTGTATCCCCATAAAGAAAAAAGGAGATATTTAAACCAATCTTTATGTGTTTTCACCATCTTGGAGAGGATCTTTTTTATATTCTTATTAGCTATTTTAACTACGCCATTAGTCTAAGGTCAATAAGGTGAGGACTTATGATGTTTAATATTGTTTCTCTGTAATATTTCAACCATTTTTGCCTAGAACTGAATGCCATTGTCTGTCAAAACATGATGCAAGACCCTATATTTGTAAATGAGATTCTTCTTAATAAACCTTACCATCTGTCTAACCTTCAAGGTACCAAAGGACTCTACTTCTATCCATCTAGAGAAGTAGTTAATTGTAACTACTGTATACTTATGGCCGTTTGTAGCAATTGATTTTACTTCCCCTATTATATCTTTTCCTGAGGCTATAAAAGGCCACAAAGATGTTAAACTATTTAGCACTGTAGGGGAAAGATGATTGAGGTTCCCGTGTACTTGACACTAATGACATTCTCTCACTACTCAGATATAGTCTCTTTCCATGTTTATCCAGTAATACCCTTGCCGAACCATTTTCTTTGCCAGAATCATCCCATTCATGTGAGGTCCATAAACCCCTGCATGAATCTCACTCATTGCCTATTATGCTTTATCCTTTTTGAGACATCTCAACTGTATTCCATTCGGCATCCTTCTATATAATACCCTATCATGACTTGCATAATGGCGTGCAAGAACACAATGAACATATCTTTCTTTGGAAGTTTCTTCCTCTGGGTATTTCCTTTCCTTGATAAATATCTGGATGTCATAAAACCATGGCTTTTCTTTTAGCCCTATCTGGATACTCTTGACTTATTCCTCACCATAACACGGAGCGTTCATTTTCATTATTACCAAAGGCTTCATTATTGATCCTGTTGGTTTATCCCACATTGAAGAAAGTGTTATCAAGGCATTCGCCATTTAATTCTCATCTCTTGGTAAATGCATGAAGAAATATTTAGTGAAATTCCTCATTAGCTTTTTCAAGTAGTAGATGTAAGGTTTCAACCTCTCTTCTTTCACTTCCTACTCCTTATTAGCCTGATTAATGACTAATAGGGAATCTTCATAAACTAGTAGGTCTTTAGCTCCAATTGCTAGCACTGCTTCCATGTCGTAGATACATGCCTCGTACTCAACCATGTTGTTTGTAACCCTGAAGTCTAATTTCTAAGCCATTGGGATGGTTTCTCCTCCTGGTGTAACAAGAATTACTCCTGGCCCTACTCCTCTATTATTCACAGCTCTACCAAAATAAAGCATCCATTCACATTGTTTTATTATTGCTATGTTCTCATCTGGAATTTTTAGATTGCACTACTCATTCCCTTCGACTACATTCTGGGCTAGAAATTATGCTACTGCTCTTCCTTTTATGACCTTAGTAGTGACGTACTCTATATTAAACTCAGTTAAAAGTACAAGATATCGAGACATCTTTCTGGTTAAAGTTGGTGCTTGAAAAAAGTACCTCAAAGAACCTATCTTTAAGACAACTTATACTTTGTAAGATTGGAAATAATGCTTTAGCTTCTTTATAGCCCAGATTATTATCAAACATGTCTTCTCCACCAGATTGTACTTTTCTTTATATGGTAGGAACTTTTTACCGAGATAATACACTATGTACTCCACCCCTTCCAGTCCTTCTTGTGCCAGCATTGCCCTTATTGCCTTTTCTTCCAAATCCAAATATAAGATTAATGGTTTACCTTGCCTCGGTAGTCTCAACACAGGCGGGTTAGTAAGGTATTCCTTGATCTTATCAAAGGCTTTTTAACATTCTTCATTCCATTCCACTGGCTTATTCTTCCTCAAGAGCTTGAAGATCGGATCATAGACCATTGTAAGTCTCGCAATAAACCTATTGATGTATTGCAGTTTTCCAATAAACCCTCGTACTTCCTTCTCTATTCTTGGTGTTGGCATCTCCTGGATGGCTTTAATCTTATCTGGGTTGACTTTTATTCCTCTGTTACTGACTATGTGACCCAATAACTTTCCAGAGGTTACCCTAAAGATGCATTTCTTCAGATTAAGCCTTAGGTTATATCTTTCAATTCTTGCTAGGAACTTATCCAAAGCCTAAAAGTATCCCTCTCTTATTTCTGACTTAACCATCATATAGTTGACGTACACTTCTACTTCCTTATCCATCATATCATGAAATAAGGCAGTGGCTGCTCTTTGATAAATTGCTCCTATGTTCTTAAACCTAAAGGGCATCACCTTATAGTAATATGTCACCCACTCTATGATAAAAGCATTTTTTATCTTGTCTATAACCACTATCATTATCTGATTATAACCTGAGAACCCATCCATGAAGGAGTACATTGTACTAGATGTTGCACTATCGACAATCACATTAATATGAGGTACAGGAAAGTCATCTTTTAGACATGCCTTATTCATATCTCTGAAGTCTATGCACATTCAGACTATTCCATCTTTCTTGGGAACTGATACTATGTTTGCCAACCATTGAGGGTACTCCACTACTTCTAAAAAGTTAGCCTGGATCTGCTTAGCGATTTCCTCCCTTATCTTTTCTGTCCACTCTAGCCTCAACCTACAAAGTTTTTGCTTAACAGGTTTAACTTTTAGATATATTAGAATGTGATGCTCCATTATTTCCTCATAGGACTAAGCAAATACTACCTTTCTTTTTGTTAATATTCTCTCAAATTTTTCTCTCTCTTCCGGAGTTAAATCATGTGATATAGAAATGTGTTTTGGTTTTTCATTTATGCCTATGTTTAATGAATCTAATTGAATAGAATTAATGTTAAACATTCATGAACAATCACTATTAAAATACACAAGACCATTAGAATCAACATCACATAAGTAAGCCAAACCAGAATTCATATCATTGACCACAAGAAAAATAAAGTTTTCATCCTAAAAAAAATTGGACTCTATTACATCAGTTTCTTCATAAAAAAATCACTTAAACTATTATTAATAATGCTAGCTAAATCCTATGGTGGTTCTTCATTAGGTGGTAGACAAAGTAATTCTTCAATGTCCTCAACTTTCATCTTTTTAATAACTGTCTTCATCACCTTGTCTTTGTTGTCTTGTACCAGCCTCTCAACTATCTACTTTTTATAGATCTCAAACCTAGGGATATCCACACCAGCTACTTGGACAGGCTCTTTTTCACCCGGATAGAACTTTTCCTTCTTTTGTTTGACAAAGTTATCCTTCAAAGGTCCCACGTTCTTATTGAAAAACCTTCTCTTTGCCATTTTTCTGCCAAATCCAACTCCAGTATAGCTCAATTCTCTTGTATCATCTTGGGTTTTAAAGTCTGGTAATTATAGGATACCTTGCTCATCTTTTCCCAGTCCTTGCCCAAGTTTATAATTCTAGGAAACCCTTGGATCTATCGCAATTCCCTTCGAGATCATGGCTATTTGGAAACTTGGAGGAGTAACTACCTATTTTTGACTATCCATAACTGTGGACGCAGTCTTGCCCATACTCACATCCAAAGCTATAACTTCCCCTTCATGTAGGAATTTCACCTTTTGATGCACAGTGAAGGCACTCCTTCCAAAACATGATACCAGGGCCTACCCAACAACAAGGCATAAGTGACAGGAATGTCTAGCGCAGTGAATTCAACCATTGCTTCTATAGGCCAATCTTCATAGGGGCCACAAATGTTCCCTCTACATTCCTCGTGCTATCATTATAAGCCCTGATTACGAGGTTTGACTATGCCAAATCCTCCACCTTCACTCCTAGATTAGGTAGGATCCGTAGAGAACAAACATTAATTATAGATCTATCATCCACCATCATATAATTGGTCCTTTTCCCTCTCACTTTAATTGGAATGAATAGGGCTTTATTATGATTCCTTCCTTCCATAGGTAGGTCCTCATCAGAGAAAGTAATAAGCTCGTGCTTTTTCTATATAACTGTAATATCCCGTATTTTTAAATATTTTTACACTGTATCGGGATATGCAGTGTTAATAATTTTAGTATATGTATCATGATATTTTACGAGGTTGATGTGTATTTAAAACCTATTTTAATTATTATGTATTATTTAAAGTCCTTTATGTAAAATTTTTTCGGGACTTGCATTTTCGGGAAAATTTTCACGTAAATAATTTATTATTAATTATTTTAAATATATTTTCGGACTTGCATGAACTCATACGTATTTTTAAATTACTAAATAGAGCCTATGCGTGTAAATATTTATTTAATTAGGGTTTAGTATTTTACCATAATATTTTATTAATTAATTATTTATTTATTTGTTATTTAATTATTTTTAATTAGTATTAAATTTTAAAATATTAAATATTAAATGTGTGGGTGTGATTTTTTCAAATATTTTATTAAAATTATTTTTTTTATTATTTTTCTTTTTTCTTTTTTTTCTTTTTCTTTTCTTTTTCTTTTCTTTTCTTTTCTTTTTCTTTTTCTTCTTCTTCTTCTTCTTCTTCTTCCCGCGCGACCACCCTTCCCCTCCCGCTGCTACTCCGATCCCCGACCGTCGGTGTGCCGCCAGCAGCTCCACCTTCCCCAGCCAGCCACTCTGTCGCCCCCAGCCTCATTCCCTGACACCCGGCAGCCCCTTTTCTTCCATTTTGGCTGAAATTCTTCTCCTCACCGTCGATCACGATTTCGACCACCATTTTTTACACTGCCGGTCTCTTTCTTCTCCTTGAGCTCCGGTGAGTGTGATTCTAGCTTTGGTTTGAGCTTAAATGGTCTAGATTTGCTTAGTTTTGAATTCTTCCTTGGGTTTTTGATTTTTTTAGAATTTTTCTTGATTGATTCATGAAAAATTCCTTCACAAATGTTGATCCTAGTAGCTTAATCTACATGTGTGAATTTTTGTGTAATTTTTGGAGATTTTTTGGATTTTTGGGTATTTTTGAATATTTAATATTATTTTCTAATTTTCGGAAATTAATTAAAATAATTATGAAATTGTGTTTTATGGTTAAATTAGGTGTTGAAATGAATTATAGGAATTTATTTGGAATTTTTATGAATTTCTAAGTATTTATTTTGAATTATTGAAGTTTATGTAATTTTGGGAAAATTAGGTTAATTATGTTTTTAATTGAATTTAATTGGTTAATTGAGTTTAATTATTAATATTATTGATAAATATGTTTAGAAAATTAATTTTGGATAATTGTATAATTTTTGGTGAATTTTTGAAGTAATTATAGTATATTTATATATATAAGGGCATTTTGGTAATTTTATCCTAAATTGGCTAAAAATATAATTTAATTGGTTTTAATAGTTATTTAAGGTATAAAAATGATTTCTACAAATTATTTGGTATTTTTAACTAATTAAAACTATTTTTCGTGAATTATTTTCAATTATATATATAATATACGGTTTTACTAATAAAATGAGTTTTTATCGATTTTTACGGTGTTTTAAGGTTAATTATGTAATTTTTACTTATAAAATGAATTTCTATGTTATAAGGATATTTTTGGTATTTCCTGAATTGTTCTGTGATTGTGAACCCCGGTCGGTAGATTGTAGTCTGGAGTCCGATCGAGGGGTTGTGGTTGAGTGTTGAGCTTGTATTTCGAAGTGTGTTTCTTTGCAGGGTCGGCTCTACTCTTTGAGTAGAGAGATGTCCATTTTACAGGGGAGGTTCTGCCGAATTTTCGATAGAATTCTTATAAAACGTGATGTCCGGTCGATCCCTAATTTCGATTCTATGTTTAATATTCTAGATCGAATTCTAGGATTTCTATTAGGTTTATTCTAATGTCGGTTATTTATTGTTTGTTTAGTTGCGCCGAGACCGAGGGCTAGTGGACCAGGCTCGTCCGATTTATCTCGTGGAGCGCACTAATTTGTGAGTTGCTATTATATATATATATGCTTAGGATGCATGATTTAGAAATGCATGTTTTATTTTGATTAAATATGCATAAATAATTTGATTATTTCTTAAGTTTACATTTAGTTTATTTTGGTTTATTTTTAATATATAATAAATTGTATACATGTTTTGTTAATAAAATATATTTAAAATGTTTTTAAATATATTTCTAGCTTAATTTATAATTTGATTGGATTTATTTGACGTATATATACTCGAAATATATCTGGTTTACTTTTGGTATATTTCTAGTATATATATGGTTTATATTGTTATTTTATTTAAATTCATGCATCAATTATTTGTGAATGAATGTTTTATATTATTAATGAAGGATATCGATAGAACGTGCTACCTAGTGGGCAGCACTAGGACCGAGTACGTACCGATACGCCTATAGTATTTAGGCTATATTACAAACCATTTGTGGATATTGATTGATTATGATTATTTGATGTGTGAGATGTGATTGGGTGTGATTGCTGGAGCTCGGTTGACCAAGTGTCTCAGGGCCAATCACACTGGCAGTCAGACTGCTGGAGCTCGGTTGACTTAGTGTCTCGGGGCCAATCTACTGTCTAAATGGATTAAGTGGATATATTTGGATCAAGTGAGCCTGTGTGGCTAGAGTGTTGTCTAACACTATTTTTGAGGTTGCGATATTCTAGGGTTCTATGTGATCCTTCATAAAAGATGATTTTCAATGAAATATATATATATAAAATGATTTTTACTGCATCTGTGTGAATTTGCCTGTATATATACATATTACATATAGTATTGACTGTATGCATTGTCATTTAGTGTGTATGTATATATATTATAGTAATTCACTCAGTGAGGTTTGACTCCCCTCCGTTGATAATTTTTCAAGAGAGTCAACATCTTCAGACCTCAGTAGCAGGCCTGTACGTCGAATTTCTTCCGCCCCAGCTTCTTTGTGTAAACTGCTTACTTGAGTCTTATTTTTAAAATCTAGACACTGCAGTAGTTGTAAATTAAATGTGGGATTTTATGTATTTTATTTATGTGAGATATTGTATTATATTTGAAACTGGATTTGTATTAAAGATTTATATATATGAGACGAGATTTGACTTAAATCCAGTTGGTGAAAATAATATTGTGATATTTATGATTTTTATTTCTGCTGCATTTGATATTGTTATTATTATTATTGCATGTTTATTTTATTTTTAGGCTTGCTACAGGTTCCGGATTCGAAAGAATTCCCGTTCCCTAGTGCCGGTCATGGCCCCTATTTTGGGTCGTGACAATAACCTTAGCCACCATTGCTTCAAGGGTAGTAGTAGTTTTAATGTTTATCTTAGCTAGAGCCTGAACTAGAGCTTTCCTATGGCTACTTGAGTGCATCAAGAGCTCCCAAATGCTTACATTTGCTTTTACTTTCTTGAGCTATTCAAGAATTAAGTCATCGCCATGTTCATCTGAGTCTCCTCCTTCAATAGCTTCTTCTCTCTCTGTAGTTTTCTCTGCTGGTTTATAACCCTTCCCACTTCTGGTAATATGACTGACTTCGGGATTGTCAAGTCATACATTATCTCTTTCAGTGCCTTTATCATCAAAATTGTACCAAATATCAATAACCCCAACAGTTCGGTCCTTTTTTCCATCTTTCCATACTTTAACCATGCATTTCTTCTTTTTGACTAGCAGCTTTTCATCACGAACTCATCACCCCATCCTGTAGGCTCGATTTTATCAATGGATATGTTAAAAGAAGGTGGTAGAATAAAACACCTTATAATCAAACTTGCTTGAGGGTTAACCCAACAAGTCTTCTACTCTTTCCACATCTTTAGGGGCACTAGGAGAACTCTCATTAGCTATAAGGTTTAGATCCTCAAAAGAGTTTAGCACTTCTTCCTCGCTTACTCTTAATTTGATCATCATGGTTGTTAGAGGTGGCATGTTTTGATAATTTAGGAAAGGATTATTTTGGGTGTTTAGGTTAGGATTTGATTTCTCAAGGTTTGTGATTTTTTCAAAATCTATGAGGTTTTGGATTTCATGTTTAAGGTGTATGCAAGAATCAGTTGGATGACCAGCAACTTGATGAAACTTGCAATAACTATTTGGGTTAATGCTAGAAAGATTTGGGTTTGGTGGTCTAATGGGGGTTAAAGGTCTAAAGAGGCCTTTTTGGGTGAGATGGTCTAGGACTTTGCATAAGTATTGGTTGAAGTTTGAGAATCTCCTGGTTTGTTGGATAGCATGAACTTCTATAACCCGGCTAGTATTTCCTTGCTATGTGCCCCCAGTTGGGTAATTTCTCAATCTCGTGTTCCTAGTGACCTTCTTTTTCTTATTTTTTATCTCTTCAGCTTGCAACCCATCATTGTAAAGATCTATAAAATGTCTTGGGATTCATTATCTATAGCCTCTCAACCATATTAAGTAGCACATTTTGGACTATCATCCTAACCTGATCCTTCTCAGCTAGCTTATTCTTTATTATTCCCGCCTTATTCATGAACCTGGTTAGAAAATTTGAGAAGGACTCATCGAGCTTCTGCTTGGTCAGTTCTAAATCCCTGATAGACACTTTGAGCCTAGTGTTGTAGTCGTATTGCTTTAGGAAATCAATGCACAGTTCTCTCCAGTCTGCACATATGGACTTCTCCAACCTATGATAAAAATTGATGGCCATGTCATCCAATGACAGTACAAATAGCTTGGTAACCACAAACAAAGGAGCCTTAGTGGTCCTTATGGTAGTTGTGTATTAACTAAGGTGAATCCTCGGGTCCCCAGTACCATCAAACTTCTATAGTTGTGGCATCTTGAATTTATCAGGAAATTTGTCCTCCCTGAATTGCATCATATAATCAAAATCAAATGAGCATCCAATGCCTTGTCCTCTCATCAATTCCTTTATCTTGGACATTTTCTAAGTTAGTGCTTTCATATGCTTGGATTCTAACTCTTGAACTTGCTTAAGTGATTTCCTTTTCACCTTTTCAACTATATAACTCTCAACATCCTCGAGTTTCATTTCCCAAACATTGCCCTTGTTAATAAGTGGTGTACCCATAGCAAGTGGATTGATCACAATAGGTGGATTGGCCAAAATAGGAGGTGCAACAGCAGCAGGTGGTTACATCAATCTGGCCAAAGCCTATCTGAACTCATTTTGCATCATCACTCTCATGTCATCCATTAATGCTCCTTTGACATCCTTTAAGGTCCAGTTTCCTCCTTCTTGTTGTTCCATTTCTTTGGCTTGTTTCAGCTATGTTGATTCTAGGTAGAGTGGATTAATGGAACTCCTTTCCAATCTGCTAAGGATCTCTTTCGTAATCGATTGTGGACTCGAATCAATTCTTACTAGTTTACCACCCTTTCAACTCCAAACATAGGAAGACCCAGATGAATCTATGATGGATAAAGGACAAATGTTAGTATGATGCATGAGATGCATGTATGCATGATGCATGTACTATACAATAGGTAGTAAGTAACAAGTTAGGTATACATACATCCTTCCAACCTTATTCCTCCCACACACGTATTCAATGGCAAGTCTCTTTTCCTAGGATTTTTGGTATTGGTCTTAATATCCATAGGGGATATCAGGGAATAACGCACATGTCAAATCTCTCTTAAAGCAGTAAAACATAGAAATAGTATTTCTAGGTATAAAAGATTAGCCTAATCTTTATTAGTCCAAAAGGGCTTTGAAAGTATAGGCTTGGGCCTTTATAGATAGAAATACCACATGGCAACATTCATAAGTAATTTGGGTAGATCCTAAGGGAAGTGAATAAGCCATTATATGTGGTTAGGGTCCAGTAAGAAGGTCAAGGTTTCCTTAGCAAGATGTCCTCCTTTAAGACTTGAGTCACAGGCCCAAGTTAGAGGGGCCCGACATCCTTTGCAAAGTTGAGAGAAGATTACCTCCCTTAAGGACTTGGGTAACAGACTCTGGTCAAATGAGCCCAGTAATCTCTCTTGAACTGAGTTAAGGCTAAGAGTGATGGTTAGCCAATTTACAATCCCATGAAACTAGTCGAATCATAGAACCATAAACCAACGCTATCGGTTAATAGGGACAAGCATAATGAATGCAAGAATATAATAATAATTAATAAAATAATTCTAAAGAACACAATTAGAATCAATGTCTCTTATCCCCAATGGAGTCGCCATTATAGATTACAGGGTTTAGCGCGCGTCCAAGATTTTAGCAACTGCGACACTGTTTGAGCTCAGGGCTCTAGAGAACACACTAACCACTGTTATAAAGACATGGCATGGAGATCAGGAGTTGCCACCTAGGGTAATAACTGGGACAAATCGAAAAGGTGTGTAATATCCCGTGTTTTTAAAATATTTTTTACACTGTACCGGGATATGCAGTGTTAATAATTTCTGTACATTATATGATATTTTTACGAGTTGATATATATTTAAAACCTATTTTAATTACTGTATATTATTTTCAGTGTTTTACGTAAAATTTTCCCGGGACTTGCATTTTCGGGGAAATTTTCACGTAAACAATGTATTATTAATTATTTTAAATGTATTTACGGACTTGCATGAACTCATACATATTTTTAAATTATTAAATAAAGCCTGTGTGTGTATATTTATTTAATTAGGGTTTATTATTTCCCTAATATTTTATTAAGTATTTAATTGTTTTATTGTTATTTAATTAATTTTATTTAGTATAAATTATTAAAATATTAAATTTTATGTGTGTGGTGTATATTTGATGTGTGTAATTTAATATTATTTTAATATATAGTATAAAGTATATATATATACATATATTTGTCAAAAATCAAAAGAATTGTAAAATTACCATTTTGCCCCCGACTTCTTCTTCTTCCTCCCGATCCTTCCCCTTGCCGTCCGGGCATCTGTCACGCCGTTTCTTCACCGTGGGTGTGCCGTCCGGTGTGCCACCGTCTTCCCCGACCATTTCCGCCACCTGAAGACTCCGTTTCCGGCGCCTGGAAGTCGATTTTGGCCGGAGAACCGAAAATCGATCCACCGTCGATCACGCCGATTCCGGCCACCATTTTCGACACCGCCAGTCTCTTTCTTCTCCTTGAGCTCCGGTGAGTGTGATTCTAGCTTTGGTTTGAGCTAAAATGGTCTAGAATTGCTTAGGTTTCGATTTTGTCAATTTCGGCCTATTAGGGTTTTAGATTTTTTTGAGCTTCGAATTGGATGATTCATGGAAACTTCCTTCACAAATGTTGTTCCTAGTAGCTTAATCTACATGTATGAATTTTTGTAGAATTTTTGGAGATTGTTTGGATTTTTGGGTATTTTTGAATATTTTAATATTATTTTCTAATTTTCGGAAATTAATTATTTAAATTATGAAATTGGAGTTTATGGTTGAATTAGGTGTTGAAATGAATTATATGAATTTATTTGGAATTTTTATGAATTTCTAAGTATTTATTTTGAATTATTGAAGTTTATGGAATTTTGGAAAAATTAGGTTAAATGTGTTTTTATTTGAATTTAATTGGTTAATTGAGTTTAATTATTAATATTATTGATAAATATGTTGAGAAAATTAATTTTGGATAATTGTATGATTTTTGGTGAATTTTTGAAGTAATTTAAGTATATTTATATATATAGGGGTATTTTGGTAATTTTACCCTAAATTGTCTAAAAATGTAATTTAATTGGTTTTAATAATTATTTAAGGTATAAAAATGATTTCTACAAAATATTTGGTATTTTTAACTAATTAAAACTATTTTTCGTGAATTATTTTCAATTATATATATAATATACGGTTTTTCTAATAAAATGAGTTTTAATCGGTTTTTATAGTGTTTAAAGGTTAATTATGTAATTTCTACCTATAAAATGTATTTCTAGGTTTTAAGGATATTTTTGGTATATCTGGAATTTATTCTGTGTTTGTGGACCCCGGTCGGTGAACTGTAGTTTGGAGTCCGACCGTGGGATTTTGATTGTGTTGAGCTTGTTTTTTTGAAGTGTTTCTTTGCAGGGTCGGCTCTACTCTTTTGAGTAGAGAGATGTCCGTTTTACAGGGGAGGTTCTGCCGGATTTTCGATAGAATTCTCGTAAAACGTGATGTCTAGTCGAACCCTAATTCTGTTTTCGTATTTTAATACTCTAGATTAAATTCTAGGATTTCTATTAGGGTTATTCTAATGTCGGTTATTTATTTCTTGTTTAGTTGCGTCGAGATCGAGGGCTATTGGATCAGGCCCGTCGGACCTGTCTCGTGGAGCGCATTAGGTGAGTTGCTATATTATATATTTATGCTTAGGATGCATGATTTAGAAATGCATGTTTTATGTTGATTAAATATGCATAAATAATTTGATTATTTCTTAAGTTTACATTAAGTATATTTTTGGTTTATTTTTGGTATATAATAAATTATATACATGTTTTATTAATAAAATATATTTAAAATGTTTTTAAATATATTTTTAGTTTAATTTATGATTTTGATTGGATTTATTTGACGTATATATACTCAAAATATACCTGGTTTACTTTTGGTATATTTCCGGTATATATATGGATTATATTGTTATTTCATTTACATTCATGCATCATTTATTTTTGTGAATGAATGTTTTATATTTAATGATGAAGGATATCGATAGAACGTGCTACCTAGTGGGCAGCACTAGGACCGAGTACGTACCGGTACGCCTATAGTATTTAGGCTATAATACTAACTTATTTGTGGATATTGATTTGATGTGATTATCGATATGTGTGAGATGTGGTTTGTGGGTGTGATTGCTGGAGCTCGGTTGACCAAGTGTCTCGGGGCCAATCACACTGGCAGTCAGACTGCTGGAGCTCGGTTGACTTAGTGTCTCGGGGCCAGTCTACTGTCCAAATGGATTAAGTGGATATATTTGGAATAAGTGAGCCTGTATGGCCAGAGTGTTGTTTAACACTATTTTATGAGGTTGCGATATTCTAGGGTTCTATGTGATCCTTCATAAAAGATGATTTTCAGATAAAATATATAAAAATGATTTTATTGCATCTGTGTGTAATTGCCTGTATATATACATATTATATATACTGTTGACTGTATGCATTATCACTTAGTGTGTATGTATATATATTATAGTAATTCACTCAGTGAGGTCTGACTCCCCTCCGTTGACTATTTTTCAGGAGAGTCAACTTCCTCAGACCTCAGTAGCAGGTCGATACGCCGGATTTCTTCCGCCCCGGCTTCTTTGTGTAAATTATCTACTTGAGTCTTATTTATTTTATCTAGACACTGCAGTAGTTGTGAATTAAAGTGTTGGATTTCATGTATGTTATTTTAAAGAAATGTATTATATTGAAACTGGATTTGTATTAAAAGGATTATATATTTATGAGATGGGATTTTGATTAAATCCAGTTGATATGGATAATATTATGATATTATGATTTTTATTTCCGCTGCATATTATATTGTTATTGTTATTATTGCATGATTTATTTTATTTTTAGGCTTGCTACGGGTTCCGGATTCGAAAGAATTCCCGTTCCCTAGCGCCGGTCATGGCCCCTGTTTTGGGTCGTGACAAGGTGGTACTCAATTCCCTAAAAGAAAGCTAGCACCACAACCATAAGATTCTGGATACGGAATACCAACTTTTTTCAGTCTTGTGTTCATTTAGAATTACTTTATGAATTACTATATTATCTTCTATTTACATGCAATTTCATATAAACCCTTATTTTAGCAATTAACTCCAAGGCAAACCAGTCATGAAAATACAAGTAAATAATGCATTTAATAGAACATATAATCCCTAAGTTAGTCTAATATACATGGATTTTAATGAGCTAAATCTACATGTTTTGATAAGTGAGCCTAAAGACTAATTCTTTTTAATTTTAATTAGATGAACCTAAGTCTATTTATTTTAATTCTAAAAATGGGCCTAAATCTACAATTTATGGAGGTACTTAAATTAGTGGGTCTAATTCTATATGTTTTAATTCTAAGGTGATCTTAAATCTACAAATTATGAAAAATACTTAAATTAAGTGGGCTAAGTCTAAATTAATTACATTAAATCTAGTGGGCCTATGTCTAATTTTCTAAATGGACCTAAGTTATCTCTACCCTAAAATCTAATTAATTATGGGCCTAAAATGCATTTTAATTAATTAAACTTAAAAAAACTTAAATTTAAATGGGTTAAAACCTAATGTGGGCTTAGGGCACAAAACACATAAAAATAAATAGACAATCCCAAAAAACAAATAAAACATATTAAAACAATTCAATAAAAGATCAAACAACTAATTAAATTAATTCATTCTAAAAACCTTAATTTTCATTAACATGCAATGCTAAATTAATCTACTCCCATCATTAATTTTAATCAATTACCCAATTAAAACCCTAATTTTACTAACCAATTAACTAACATAAACATGCAATCACACATATAATTCCATTATTCCCACTATTGGGACTATTACAATAGTCTATTGAGAATAATAATAAAAATAATTAATACAACCCAAAAAAAAAAATAAATAAAATAAAAAAATAATAAAAAACCTTAGAAACTATATCTCTACAAGGTCTTATCCATGGTATTTCATAGAAATCTTATGGATTTGATTCTCCAAGTATGATCATCATGTGTTTTCCTCCATAATCACCATAAAAAAAATAATAAAAATTATGATTAGTGAATAAATTATACCAATAATAAAATAAAATTAAAAATCAATAAAATCAAAAAAGAAATAAAATAAAATAAAATAAGAATAAGATGATGCTTATGGATGATTTTAATGGTGTACTCCTCAAATTTTATAAAATTACCGTTCTTGATAGGTTTTCGAATATTGTTCTTCAAAAATCCTTTAAAGATCTTCAATTAATCTATAGCAAAAGAATTTTTTTGTAGAGAATATAGACACTCTTTTCTCTCTTTTCTTCTTTTTTTTTTCATTCTCTCCTCCCTTTCTTTCTTTTTTCTTTTCTCCTTTTCATTTTTTTTGCCTCCTTTATTTTCAAAGCCAAAACACTCCTTATATAGAGATATGTCTTCAAACCCTAGTTATAAATTGATTCCTAAAAGACTTTTATTTCCTTAAAAACATTATCAAAACAATTTTAAGAGAATTTCATACCAATTAGGACTCAATTTTTCCTGAAATATTTAAGAACCCAGGCGGAAGAAGTCTAATTCCAATTACTTTTTTTTTACTTTTAAATACAAAAAGGTCTTTGAAAGAATTTAATTTTTGCAATTAGGTCCTTAAAAAGCATTGTAATTTAGTTCATGAAAATGTTAAATCCTTTCTTTAAAAAATGCAATCAAACCCCTAAAGTTTCAAAGTTCAAGTATTGAAGACCTATTCATGACATTTCATCATTGGAGTCTTTTATCACATCCATAACTCATCATCCCGAAATTGGGTGTTTACACCTATGTTATTGGAGGGTGCACCAATCTGCTAGTACTACACCTTAAAACCACACATTCAATCTAATTGGAAAGAGTTCTGTGCAGCTTTTGTGAAGCAATATAGCCCCAATGTGCAACAAGAGGTGTCTTGGAAAGATCTGTAGAATACTAGGCAAAGGTTCAATAAGTCCTTCACTGAGTACTTGACCCAATGGAGAGGGAAGTTAGCTCAAATGAAGTAGAGACATGTCTAATCAGACCAATTAGTAATTACAATAGAAGGATATGTTCCAGCACTATCTAAAAAATTGAAAAACCTTGGGATCCAAAATTTTGAAGAGCTACATAGGTTTGGGGTCCATAAAGAATTAGATTTGGCCCAAGAAAAGAGATTCTTTGGAAGAAGGTCTAGGGGTAGAAATGAAGCTAGTTTAAGCAGTAATGTACAAATAAATGCTATCAAACAACCAAGCAGCAATGCACAAGCTAGTGCTTTCTAACGACCTCAACGATTCTCTAACCTCATGAGGCTTATGTCAAAGGTCCTTGAGAAACTAATTGAAAAGAACCTTCTATGACCCTTACCCTAGAGATTACCCATACCAAATAACAACTCTAAACTTTATTACAAATTCCACCAAAACATCAACCATCACATTAATGAGTGTACATGATTGAGAAATGGGATCCAAGAACTGATTAATGCAAGAAAAATCATTGATCTTAATAATCGAAAACTAAACACTCAAAAAAACCCTCTACCTAATTACCATAATGTACCACCACCAAACCTAACTATCCTTATTATCAACACGGGATTAATGGAAGAGCAAGTCCTAAACTCTTTTTTCAATGCTACCCCCAACACATAAAAATCTGAACTCAATGACCTAAACCAAAATGAATAACTTGCAAAACTTATTATGAACATAGTGGACACCTAGAGCTCTAATGATAAAGATAGGGTTCAATTAATTTATGGAAAAATGAGGGGAATGAGGAGAACTAATCAGTTAGGAAAGTTAAGGGAAAAAGGAAAGAGATAGAGATTGCAAAACCTGGATTAGTAAAATAAAAGGATCTGGAAGAAGAAGAGAGAGTGGAAGAAGTAAAGAAAGAAAAGTTCATTACTAGTGCCTAAGAATTGTTGATGCACTCAAGAGATCATCAAGAAGCACTGGTCTTAGCTTTGGATCAGAAAAGGATTTCCACCACCTTTACTCCTAAAAAAATGGTGAGCTTACTAATGGAAACCTCTCAAGGAGCCATTGTATTCTCTGATGATGATGTGTGCTTAGAAGTAAGGGATCATCATAGGCTTTATTCATCAAGATTGAGGTAAAAGGCAAAATGACTTATTGTGTGATGGTAGACAATGGCTCCATTATTAATGTGTGCCCATTGAAGATTTTGTCAAAGTTAGGATTAAGTGTAACAAACTTGAAGCCCAATGAGGTAATCATCAAGGCCTATGATGACATAAAAAGGCCAATCGAAGGGACATTTAGAGAGTTCATCAAAACTAGGCCTATTGAGATTTAGGTTAATCTGTATGTGATCGACATACCTTTAACTTTCGCAATCCTATTAGGAAGGCCTTATTTCCATCCTCTAAGTGGTGTAGCATCCACAGTCCATTAAAAAATCAAGTTCCCGCATAAGGGTAAGGTTGTTACTAATTCAGTAAAAATTAAAGTTATTGTCACTGCATTGAAACTAGACTCCAAAGAAATCCCTATTAACCCCAGTTTCGAGGTCTATATGATCAATAAAGATGAGACAGATGAGAAGGTTTTAGACATGATGGGAAACATTAAATTATGCCTAGAATAGGGTTATGGAAGGACCAGAGTGGAAGGTCAAGCTTTATAGAGTGCAAAGTGCCAATCTTGAAATACGAAGTAGGGTATGAAGGAGATAATGATTATAAGGGAGGATTGAACATTTGGGAACAACTTGACAACTCAGAAAAGGAAGTTGTAGTGGAGAAGAAAGATCTGTGGAAAACTTTTATAAGAGCGGGCACCAGCTATCCATATGTTGGAACTCCTGAACCTTTGCTAATGGCTGGAGAAGTAATTTCAGGTTTTGAAATCTTCTCTCAATTTATGAACTGGGTAGAGAAAGCTATTGTTGATGAAACCTCT
Source organism: Mallotus nudiflorus (assembly GCA_947683625.1). Lineage (NCBI taxonomy): Eukaryota > Viridiplantae > Streptophyta > Magnoliopsida > Malpighiales > Euphorbiaceae > Mallotus > Mallotus nudiflorus. The sequence continues at coordinate 1,200,117 of CANTUR010000234.1, forward strand.
ATGGAAGAGCTTGTACCAACCAAGAAATATGGACCTAAAGAGAACACTGCTACTTCAGAGGTGAAAGATACTATTGATCAAGAGGAGGTGTTGGATCTCGAAACCTACATCCTTAACTCCATCATGGATTTATTTTATGATGATGATTTTGATGTTTTGTTTTCTTCTTTGTTTGAGACTGATGACCCTTTCTTTACAAAGTGAATGCAATGAAATATGACTTTTCTTATTTATGTGATGCGTTTCCTAACGGTTACTTTGTTTATGGTGATCATTTCATGCATATGTTTGACATTAATTCCATACAAACTAAATTATTTAATTTAGGCACAAATGACAATCTTAAGAATATATTGCTTACTTTTAATTAAACTCATAATGAGAGAGAAAAAATGGAAAAGATATTAACAAAAAGATAAAAAGTATTTGCTTGTAGTTACGAGGATATGCTTGGTATCAATAGAGAGATCACAAAACATAGAATCCCCATATATCCTCATATATCACTAATTAAGTAGAAATAGAGAAGGCTAAGGCCAGAATGGGCTCTATTGATCAAGGAAGAAGTTGAGAAGCAGCTAAAGGCAAAGTTTATAGAAGTGGTAGAGGACACCCAATGGTTGGTAAATATTGTACCTGTATCGAATAAGGATGGAAGGGTCAGAATATGTGTGAATTATAGAGACTTGAACAAAGCTTACCGAAGGATAACTTTCCACTGCCACATATCGGCACCTTGGTTGAGAACACAGCTTCCAGTGTAATGTATTCTTTTATGGATGGATTCTCATGATAAAATCAAATCATGATAGCGGTACTTAATAAGATGAAAACATCCTTGACCACAAAATGGGGTATCTATTGTTACACGATCATACCATTTGGGCTTAAAAATACAGGAGCTACTTACTAGAGGATGGCTACCACTCTATTGCATAACATGATTCACAAGAAGATAGGTGTATGTCGATGACATGATGGTAAAGTTTGCAACTAGAAAGGGACATTTTGAGGCATTGGACAAGTTCCTGGTAAGGGTAGAGAAGTACAATCTAAGGCTGAACCTGAAGAAGTGTGTTTTTGAGGTGATGTCTAGTAAATTTCTAGGATATATTATCAGCCAAAAAAGGATAGAAGTGGACTCAGATAAAGTCAAAGCGATCAAGGAAATGCTCATGCCAAAGAATGAGAAAGAAGTTAAAGGGTTTATTCGATGGTTACAATACATCAATAGATTCATAACTAAGTTGACTACAATCTGTGAACCAATTTTCAAGCTATTAAGAAAGAATTAGCTAATGATCTAGGATGATAAATGGGCCATCTAGAAAGATGCAATAGGTGTGATGTTGGCTCAGGAAAGTGAATGAAAGATAGAGCACGTTGCGTACTATTTGAGTAAGAAACTTCTGTAGTATGAAATAAGTTATAGTCTTGTAAAGAAGACATGTTTGGCCATGATTTGGGAAATGAAGAAGCTCTAACATTATTTCCAGTCCTACAAAGTACAAGTAGTCTCTAAACATGATCCTTTCATATACCTTCAATAAACCTTATCCCTTATAGGAAAATTGGTTAGATGGCTAGTTTTTCTCATGGAATTTGGCATAGACTATAGAGCAAAGAAAGTGGTAAAAGGAAGAGTAGTAGCAAACTTTTTGGCTTAGAATCTAGTAGATGACAAATAGGAGTGGGAATTGGAGTTTCCTGATGAACATTTAGGGGCAATAGAGGTATAAGGCTAGCAAATTCAATGGAGTTGTTAATAAAAAAGTAGCCAATATCGGTGTAATCTTGATCACACCGGAGGGAGAAATGATCCCAATGGCAAAAAGACTCAAATTTAAAGTGACAAATAACCAAGTTGAGTGTAAAGCATGCATTTTTGGATTAGAGGCATTGCGCAGTGTGGGGTTAGAAGATGTCACTGTTTATAGAGATTCTATGTTAGCGGTGGACAGACTTCTAGAGAATGGGAGGTGAAAGAAGATAGATTGCGATTGTATTGGGATTATTTGACTATTATCTCACTGTCCTTTGTTCAATGCAAATTCATCCACCTACCAAGAGAAGTGAATCAGATGGTAGATGCTCTAGCTACATTAGCTTCTATATGGGAGAGTGGGAAGCAAACAACAGTTAAGCCTCTGATTCTAGTCAAATCTTGAACTCTTTTCTATAAAGAGATAAAGGTAATGCCAGTTGATACTGTCATTAAAAAGCCTTGGTTTTATAAATTACAAAAGTATTTGGAAACGGGATAGTTTTTAGAGGATGTTGAAAAAAAAAGAGGATGTCTCTACGAATGCTATCTCGATAATTTATCAATTACAATGGCATGCTATATAAAAGAATGCCTATTGATGTTCATTTGAGATGTGTTGACAAAGACAAAGCTCTAAGGTTGATGGAAGCAGTGCATGGAGTCTATGTGCCACACATGAATGGGACAGTCTTGGCAAAGAAGATAGCTCGTTAGGGTTATTTTTTACTAACTATGGAAACAAATTATGTTAAGTTTATGAAGAAGTCCTATAAATGTCAAACTTATGGAAATGTTAGTCATCTGCCTTCTATGGAACTTCAAAGAATGACTTCTCCATGGCCCTTCGCCATTTGGGGAATCGATATTATAGGAGAGATAAGGCTAAGAGCATTAAATGGTCATTAATACATTGTAGTGGCAATCGATTATTTCTTCAAATGGGTCAAAGTTGAGTCCTATACTGCTATTGGCTCAAATCAAATGGCAAGGTTCATCAAGAAAAATATAATTTGTAAATATGGGTTACCTCATCATGTCGTCACTAATAATGGTGTTCAGTATCGGGCAGAGATGGTTACCATGTTAAAGGAATACAAGATCGAACATCACCAATCATCCTCATATAAGCCACAATTGAATGGGGTAGTGGAGGCTGTAAATAGAAATATGAAGAGGATCCTGGCCAAGATGTTGAATAATTATTAAGACTGGGCTAATTATCTATAATTTGCATTGTGGGGGTATAGGACTACTGCAAGGACATCAACTAGTGTCACTCCATGCTCCTTAGTATATAGGTGTGAGGCAGTATTATTGGTAAAAGCAAAGATTCGATCATTAACGGTTCTTTTGGAACTCAAAATCCCAGAATATTAGTGGGTGGAGAGCCGATTAGTGCACCTGACACTACTAGATAAGAAAAGACTGAAAGCAATATGTCACTCCTAGTTGTATCAAAAAAGGATGGCTTGTGCTTATAATAAGAAGATCAAGCCCAGAAAGATCAAAGAAGGGGATTTGGTGCTAAAACTCATGAAGCTCATCATGATTAATCCATGAGACAAGTTCAAGCTAAATTGGGATGGGCCATATCTGGTGAAAAACTATTCTCTAAGGGTGTTGCTATCTTATCTAACTTGGAAGAAAATGAATTTAAAGAGCCTATTAACCTAGACAAGGTTAAGAAACACTTTTTATAAAAATCTCACTAAGGAGACACAAAGAGGGTGCCTAAGCAAAAATTAGAGATAAAAATGAAAAAAATTAAAAAGTCTTATTAGGTTGAAAACCTCGCAAAGAGGCAGTCCAAGAGAAATTCAGGGACGTGTAAAAGGAGAGAGAGGGCAATAAAATAGTTAGTTAGAAAACTTGTAAGGGTAAGCTAACCAATAACATGAGTTATGTCAAAAGCAAAATGTATATGCATCTTGTGCTTGAGTTAAATGAAATAAGATTATTGAAATTATTGTTAAACATTGCATTAAGTGTCTATTATAAATTGTCCGTCTAACTACCATAAAGGGAATTTCTATCTAACAAAAGTGAAATAACAACTTAATTCATAAGCTAATTTTGTTTCCTTTTCTTTTGCTGAGCACCTCTGATACTGAATTCTTGTAACTCTATTGCTCTTTTATTTCTGATAAACTCATCTTTTTATGTCTGTTGTAATTGTATCCACGACTTATATTGATCATCGATAAATAAATCTCTATTGTAGTTGATATTTCTCTGAATGCTTCTTCGCAACTAAATACTAGCTAAGTTATTCAAAAAGTTTTGAGAAAGAGGTCTTAGTTCAAATTCATAGACTATTCCTACAATAAGTTATTTTTTACTATACTGATAGTAGAGACGAGCATGGTCATAAATATGGCAAAATGAAGGCCAGTTATTAGAACACAGTGAGTATATGATCTGATAGTCACGAATTATAATCTCTACCATGGACACATCTACTGAATCAGAGTATCAGAGAATGTTGATAACCAAATCTAGACATCTTCAGGGATAAGGTACAGCTTCCTGGTTCGGCAATTTTTGGCCTGTAATGTACAATGTTCCTAGGAGGCTCAAGCAGCCCTAGCTTCTCGTGAAGCCACATCTGTGAAAGTAATGAATAAATGAAAAATGCCAATAAAACAGAGGGTGAAAATGAGAAAGAAAGAATTACCTCTAGTAAGAATGGGCTTCCCGAGAATTGCCTATTTAATGAAAGGTTATCCTGGCCAATAATGGTTTATGCCAAGATAAGGGGGAAGGGGTTGAGTTTATTTTCTACTTGGTCTAAGATATACAAGATTTTGGCATCACAATTGCTAGAAAGATGAGCAAGAATTGAGCATACAAGCAGAGAGCCATCATCTGAGGCCAATAGACCTCACCTTTATCTACACCCACAGTGATGTTGAGAAATGACTCCAATTCAACCTCTGAACTGAGGATATACTGTGATGAAAGTCAAGGTGTAAGGTTAAACATCTAAGACATCTGATATTAAATGGAATGTGGATTTGGGACTTTAAGGATAAGAATTGCGAGTTAACAAGAGAAGTCCAAGCTATAGCCAAGGATAACCTCCAATTCTTCGAATAGGGAGTAGATTTCTATTGTTCTAAACTAGAAGACATGTTTGCAAGGATCCCAGAATTAAGATACATTATGAAGAAATGAGAAGTTAATTTTTCTTGCATGAAGAGATTTGAAAGAGGACAAGTGAAAGGGCTCCAATCTTGCCCAAAAGTTGCCATCCAAGTTCTCTAGGATAGTTTGCAAGTGTTTGAGGCATCTGTCAATCATAGTTCAATTTTTGAGTGATATTCAAATATTTAAAATATGTTTTGGGTGTTTCAGGAGGAGAAGGAGCTTTTAAATCAGATTTGAAAAGTTAAGTCAATCACAAGCTATCACTGAGGCGACGCCTCTTCACAGAGGTGCACCCTCATTACTAAGAGTGATCGCCTCTTCAACAAATGGCACAATGGCTATCGCCTCTTCAATAGAAAAATAAACATGTATTCAATGCAAAGTTATGTGATTTCAACTGGAAATATAAGGCTAAATCACTCAAATGTATTCATGTGGATGCAAATGAATGAATTAAATAGCAGAGGACATGTAGTCATCCAAACATTCAGCCAAAACAAAGAAATAAAATGCAAAGTTCTAAAAATTCCCAAAATAACAAACTGCCAACTTTGTCTAGGGCTTATCTCAACTATCCCTAGTCTAAGCATCATATTCGGTGCCTTCAAGGTCACCTCCAGAGCCACGACCTCCTTTGGTCTCCTCATCATTACTCTCCTTATCAATCTGGAGCACCTCAATCTACCACTCGAGAGTAAAAATCCTGGCCTGACTAGCTTCATTGTGATCCTATTCAAAATAAACTTCAGGTGAGTAAATCATATAAGCATGCATACATATAGACGTAGGAGAGATCTTTACCCTCAATTTTTGGGTGATAGCCATTATATGATCCCTCTGAGCCTCAATTATATGATACATGTACAGCCCTTAGCTTAGGGAAATTTGCATCATTAGTAGGATGTTAAAGACTAAAAAACACATTGAGAATGATCTAAAATGCAAGTTAAAAGTGAACTTACGTGGGTAGCATCCCTTAGCATATAAACAGGTATGAGCTCATCATCCAAAGTTAAGAACTGATGAGATAGTTCTCCTTAAGGAACCTAGTAATGAATAAGTGGCAACGATCTCAGAGGCAAAAATGGTAGGAGGTCCCCTCTCTGTGTCGATCTCTACGGGATCTCTAGGTCTCTCCCTCACACGCTGAAGGCCTAACGTGAATCATCGATCTAGCTAGTATAGCATGAGAATGAGGAATTATGTTAGAACGACATTATTGCAAGACATGAGTCATGCATTAAGCATTTACTTGAGAAGTGGAGGCATTGAATAAAGGTATCATCTGCAAGAGATGGGTCTGAATGAAATTCATATACCGACTCTTGATTAGCATGGTGTGATCCACAGCTAGTGAACTAGCAATAGCCTAGGCAAGATTGTCACCCTCCAACTCATACATCCAGAGCATGCTACTAGAAGGAGACAAGTATATGACTGGCTTTAGCACCCCCACTCCAAATAAGGATTCGCTCATCGAGGTACTAGACTCAATAGCTTAGCCTACACAAAAGGACCCTCCTCTGGGACAAAGGCCTTGAATGGGTCATCTCTACATTCTACCTATCTTCATCACCCCATAAGTCATTCTAAATCTACCAAAATACTAAAAGGTAAGCAATTTAAATTTGTAAAAATTACTAACATAGTTAATTGATTATTTTAGGTAATGCATCATGTGTTAATGAGTTCAAGTGCAGTGGAAGGATATGAACTTAAGTCAGGTTCTTCTTCAAGCCACGACTAGCACCCCATCTCTGAATGGCCGAAAGCTCATCCACTACGTGAGTCACCCTAATAAATAACTTTAACTCCATCACCCAGACCTACAAGAGAAGCAGCATTAATAAGATGTTTAGTAAATGGTAATAGAAATGAATCAGTTAAGAAAGAGGATGAAGCTTACCAAAACGACGTGCCAAAAGTCATAAAATCTTTTGGCTCCAAGCTCTAAGCTTACTAAAACCCTAATCATAGGAGGCCACCAGATACAAATACCGTAGGGGTGGTAGGAATATTAGGTTAACTGAACTGGAGGTTTCAATAAAGAGAGTGGTGCCGAGTAGATAAACCAAGAAAGCCTATACCACTTAATCCACCTAGCATGGAATGAATATCTCTACAATCCCCTCCTAGGTGTAGAAGGTCTGAATCAAATCAAGCTAGATGGTGTACGATCCCTTCATGTCCAGAACCATACCAAGAAGATGCTTGATGAAAGTGGCCTTCTTAAGAGTTAGCTAATGCAAACTAGCATCAAAAGGGATGAGATCCCCAGCACATGCTATCGTAGTGATGGCCACAAAGGAAATGGGATTCAGAGTGAGCTCTCCAAAGGGGAGGTGAAAGGTATGACTCATCTCAAACCATTACTCCACTAGCACATGGAGGGGTTGATAGTCGGTCTGACCTTGCTCCACATGAAGTGTGACGATAAAATTATCAAGCCCAGTCTTCTAGAGCCAGTCCTTTTAGCCTTTCATCAAATCATTGAAGAAGACATAAGCCCCATGGAAGTTCCTTAAGCCCTTAAATGTCTGAGCGTTAGCCTAAAAGAAATCAAGGAAGTTAAAATAAATTACAATTGAATTTATGTTGTTTCTTTGAAGAAAAAATAAATAAATAAAATTTGAACAAAAAAAAAGCACCGCAATAATAAGGCGATCGCCTTATGGCTATAACAATCACCTTTATGAAAGAGGCAATCACCATTTCCTACTTAGAGGAAAATCACCTCTAAGTAATGAAGCAATTGCCTTAGTATTGAGGTGATCACCTCATCGCAGAGGTGAACGCCTCTACGCAGCGAAGAATAATGGGATAATTTTTAATTTTTGAATAATTTCATAAAATTCAATCATAATTTGCCGCATTTTTAATCCTAAATGGTAAACTATCACAAATAAGTGCTAACCTGGTATAAATTATAGGAAAAAATAAGAGGATTTAGACACTAACCTCTCCAGTCATGAGGGAGCAAATGTGGGTTTTCAAATTTACTAAGAGAGGAATCTAATTTCCCTAAATCAATTTAAAGTTGAGAAGCGTGCTAGGACGAGGCAGAATACAATCTCACCCGGGCACAAGAGGAGTCCTCTTATTGTTCATTTTCCAATATGTGTGAGCATGAGAAAGAGAAGAAAAAGAAAAAGAAAAGAGAAGGAGGAAGGAAAAGAGGAAAATAAGGGAGAGGAGATCCTGTTATAGGTTAAAAAAAAAGAAGATGTGGAAATTCAGAATTGAAGAGAGATGAATAAATGATGATGACGAGTAAAGATGATGAAAATGACGTATAATGATGATGGATGAATTTTTCATTTCAAATGAACTTGAAGTGGTTAACAGATTAAGGCTTTTGATTCTGGTCAAAGCACTAGTCAACAATACTTAGTTTGGTTGGCCTATACATCGGGGGCAAATCGCATGTTTAGTTAGATCGGCTTGCATTCGAGGACAAGCTATGGAATCAATAATACTTAGTTTGGTCAGCCCGTGCATTGGGGGCAAATCGCCAGTTTGGTTTAATCGGCCCACATCAGGGGCAAATCACCCGTTCGATTTAATCAGCCCACATCAAGGGACAAGCTATGGATTTTCTTTGATCAAAGCATCAATAATAGAGGTGACTAACCATACAATAAATTCCTAGAGTCTGTAATAAAAAATAGAATGATCAGGTAATGAATTCCCGAAGTCTGCATTTTTCCAAGTGATTGATCAGGCCAAGAAACCCATGAATCACATTTCAGATGAGTGAGTGATCAAACCAGGAAAACTAGTGAATCACATTTCAGATAAGTCACTAATCGAGCCTAAAAAACCTAGGAATCATATTTACTACGCAAAAGGAGGGCCAGGAAAACCCAAGTTTCACACCAAAACTATAATGAGTGGCTGATCGAGCTAAGAAACCCCAAGGATCACGGTCACATTTTGAGTTGAAGCACTCACCTCTTGAGTGAAGCTCAGAGTCCAAGTACTTTACCTATTTACTTTTTCTTTTATTTGCATTGTGCATGTCATTTTCTCAAAAAACTACTTTGTATGTGTTTGGTTAGAGGGCAAACTGTAGACACCCAATCCAATCAGCCTATGATTCAGAAATAGACCATGAGTGCTCGATTTGATCGACTTGCATTAAAGCCCAATGATGAGAATGCAAAGTTGAAATACAATTAGGAAGCTTAGATCTTTGATTAGAAATGGACTTGAGAGCACAGGGACCTAAAAACCTAGCCCAAATCATCCAAACTTAGCCTAAAATTGTCTAAAAAAGCCTAAGTTTGCCTTGTCCTACTTGGCCCAATGCAGAGTAGGGACAAAGAGGGGCGATCGCCTCATTATAGTGGCACCGCCTCTATGGCAGACCACTTGTAGCTGCACTTAATATAGCTGTAGCGATGGTGGTCAAGTGGGATAGGCTTTACACCCTTCAGACCTGATTTTTACGTGAGGAAGAGATTTTTTAGGGGAAGAAAAAGGCTATTGAGGCTCATGATGGTCTATGAACCTAGGGGCATGGGTGAGATTTAAGATAAAAATGGAAAAAAAAAAAGAAAAAGGAAGAGGTTACCAGTATTATAGAGGACTAGTATTAAGAAAATTTAGCAAAAAAAAACTTGGAAAAGAAGGGGAGAGGCTCTAAAACCAGAGGGGATGTTCTTGAGAAGAAGAGGAGGAATTTAAGTTCAAGAGTCCATTTTCTTGAGAAGAATAAGGTGAAATAAGTTTATTCTCAAGTGTAGCTCACATCCAAGTAGAGTTTAACATCCAAAGCAACATCTGAAGACCAACTACTTTGTTAAAAGTTCATACTTAAATAAATCCTATTTTATCTCCTTAGCATTTTGATATTATACTTGCATATGACTTAGTTAGTTTATTTATTTATTTAGTGTATATTTTGAGTTTATACTACCTTTTATGCCATGTTATTAATATGATCTACTAGAGTGTTGAGTGTAGTTGTAAAATAGCAAGTTTCTGATTGTTTGTTTGTATGTCATTTGCTTAAAATAAAAGTTTAGTTGTTTTAAGAGTCAGGCCGCCTGTTGATCAGGCGATGCCTTTGTGAAAGGGCATCGCCTCTTTGCCATGAGGCGATCACCTCTATGAAGAGGTGATTACCAATTAGACAGGGCAACCCACACCTTTTGTTATGACCCATATTTTTAAATTATTTTATTTTATTTCAAGATATGCAATGTTAATAAATTTTAAAAGTCAAACTTAATTATTTTACTATTTTGTGATTAATTGCTAATATTTTGTGTTTAATTAGATTTTTTACGTAAGTATATTATTTTGGACGTTTAATTTGCATGGTTATTTTAATATTATTTTAGACGTTTAATTTGCATGGTTATTTTAATAACTGACATGATTTTGAGTATTATTTTTATTATTTAATTATTCCATAAATATTGTTTATTTTATCATCATCATCATCATCATCATCATCATCATCATCATCATCATCATCATCATTATTATTATTATTATTATTATTCAAGGTTATTATTATGTATTATAGTAATATAACATAATTAGGGTTTGTGTTTATTATATTTGTGTTATATATATATATATATGTGTGTGTGTGTGTGTGTGTGTGTGTGTGTGTGTGTGTATGTGTGTGTGTGTGTGTGTATGTATATATATATATGAGATATTTTTATTTTGTGTGATGGAGACTCTTTGATAAAAATTAAATTATTATATTATATTATATTATATTATAAAGTTTAAATAATACATATACATACATTTAAATATACAAAACAAACATACAAACATTCAACATACAAACACGCAGAACACTATACATCTCCTTCCTCCTGCACTATCCCGATCTGAGCTCGTCACCATGCCTCCCTCTCTTGTCGCCTTCCGTCGCCCTCCTTCTCCTTCCCCGGTGCCAGCAACAAGCTTGACAAAGTTAGAAGCCGAAACTTCACTTTTCCAACCAACTCCCTTTTTCGGCCACCATTTCTTATCATTCCAGTGTCTATCAACTCTCTAAACTCCGATGAGTATGAATCTAACTTTGGTTTGAGCTCAAAACATCCATTTCTTGAGTTTTCTTGAATTTTAGTTTTTGAGCTTCAGGGTTTTATATTTTTTTAAGGTTGATATTGATCGAATCACACAAACTTATTTCACAAAAGTTGATCTTGGTAGCTTAATCTACATGTCTAAATTTTTTTTGAATTTTTTGAATTTATTTTAATTTTTGTGAATTTTTGAATATTTTATTAATATTTATTGAATTTTCGTAAATTAATTTATTAAATTATAAATTTGGTATATTTGGTGTTATTATAAATTATTATTAATTTTAGTGTTGAGATTATAATTTTTGTGATTTTTATATAATTTTTATAAATATTTTTATATTATGTCAATATTAGAATATTATGTTAAAGTTGGGTTTTTGTTGAAATTATTGATTAATAATGTTTTTTAGTTAATATTCGTAATATATATGTTGAGAAAATAATTTTTATGCATTTATAGAATTTTTATAGAATTTTGGAGTAATATTAGTATATTATGTGTATTTTTGTATTATAGGATTAAATATGTAATTTTGTTAAGATTACAGTTAAATATTATGTTTTAGTTGGTTTTATAATTATTTAAGGTATTAAAATTATTTTTACAAATTATTTACTATTTTTAACTAATTAATACTAATTTTTAAAAATTGTTTTCAAATAATATATTATGTATTATTTTGGTAATAAAATGGATTTTTAGTAATTGTTAATATTGATTTAGACTATTTTAGTTATTTGAATATATAAAGTGAATTTTTACTAATTTATATTGAATTATCGAGAAATTAGATTTTAAATAATATTATATTATTATTTTCGGATTTTTACGTAATTATTGAGAAAATAATTATTTTTGGTGTTTTAATGTTAAATATGCTATATTTTGTTATTTTGAGGATATTTATGAAAATTATTGATTTTTAATATATTTATTATATTATTTGGATTTTTGGTGACTTATAGACCTCGATTGAAGAAATTGTGCAGTTCGGGATCTCAACTAAGGGTTGTGTGAATTATGTGATTTGAAGTGCGTTTTTCTTGCAGAATCGGCTCTACTTTTTAGTAGAGAGATGTCCATTTTATAGAGGAGGTTCTGTCGAATTTTTGATAAAATTCTCGTAAAACGTGATATCAGGTTAACTTTGAAATTCTATGCATGTCTGTGTTATGAAATCTTAAATCAAATCTCTATAAAGCTTAAGTTAGATTTATTCTAATTTTTATTATTTTTTTTATTTGTTTAGTTTCGCTGAGACCGAGGCCTAGTGGACTGAGACCATTGGACTAGTCTCGAGGAGTGCAAACCTGTGAGTTGTTATTTTATATATACATCACATTTAGGTTACATGTTTTAGAAAATACATGTTTTGATTTGTAAATATTCATAAATTGTTTTATTAAAATGCTTAGTATACTTTAAGTATATTTTAGGTATATTCTTAGCATAATTTTGATATACTTCTAACTAAATGCATGTTTTATTATTGAATTAAACTTAACATGTTTTTAGTATATTGTTGGTTTACATTCGGTATCTTTTATGATTTATTTTGAATTTATTTGATATATATATACTCGAAATATACTTAGTTTTATTTTAGGTATATTTCTTGTGTATATATGGTTTATTTTGTTATAATGAATGACATTATGCATTATTTATTTTCTTGTATGAATGTTTTGTTTTAAATGAAGGATATCGATAGAACGTGCTACCTAGTAGGCAGTACTAGGACCGTGTACATACCGGTGCGATAGATTTAGGGTTGAATGAGAATCATTTGTGGTATTATGATTTGATTGAGAATGATATGATTGATTTGATTGAGATGTGATGTGATTGATAGTGTGATTGCTGGAGCTCAGTTGACCAAGTGTCTCGGGGCCAGTCTACTGTTCATATGGATTAAGTGAATTTATTTGGAATAAGTGAGCCTGTATGGCTAAAGTGATATTATTGTTAATTGAGGTTGTGATTAAATAGGGTTTTATTTGATCCTTCATAAACTTATGTTTTTCAATATTATTATATAAGTGATTTTCAGCATCTGTGTGGATTGTTTGTATATATATTTATTATATACAAATGTTTGATTGCATTTGACACATAGGAGATGCATGTATATATATTATAATAATTCACTCAGTGAGGTCTGATTCCCCTCAGTTGACATTTTTACAGAAGAGTCTTCTTCTTTAGACCTCAGCAGTAGACCCATCTGTTGGATTTCTTCTGCCCCGGCTCATTTATGTAAATTATCTACTTAATTTTATATTGTACTCTAGAAAACTGCAATAGTCATATTTGGTATCAGTAATGAGTTGTATTTTTTTTTATTTACTGTATGTGATTTTAATTCAGAGATCTTTTTCTAAATATTGTATTAATATATTTTATGTTATGATATGGAAGAGATTATTTTTATTATATTGATTTGAGATTTTAATTATGATGAATATTTATTTATTTTATTTTATTGCATGCTTTTATTTTAAGGCTTGCTACGAGTTCTAGATTCTAAAGATTTCTCGTTCCTAGTGCCGGTCATGGTCCTTGGTTTGGGTCATAACACCTTTGTCTTAAGATTTTTGTATTAGTTATGCATGATTTTGATTTCCAAGCATGTTTAGGTTCTTATACTTCATTTATTTGCACATAACTACCTCTATCATGTCTTCTAAGTTAATTTATTAAGTTCTTAACCTCCATTTGCATGGACTTGTTTTGTAAATGGTTTGAATACTTTCTTTTGAAACATTTTACGTATTTTGGAACTAATATTTTTACGTTTGCAGGATTCTTGAGACTAATCTCCTTGAATCGTTAAGGGCTTATCCCTTAATTAGTTCTTGAGAGACTTTTATGGGTCTAAGAACTAGTTTAGTCATGGTTTATTCTTGGTATATTTTTGGTTTATTATACTTTTATTTGTATAAAAATGTTGTAATCCTTAATCCCTTCCCCCCTTTTAATTCTAATGTATTGTTTTGATTTATTATTTTGATGAATATCGAGACTTTAAGGCATGAAATTGAGTTAATGTGCAAACTCGGACTTAAGTGTAAAATTGAATAAATGATTAAAGGCAATTTCAAATTGCATGTAAATAAAGGAATAATTGAATAATTAAAGGTAATAAAATACAAAACACAAACGAAAGCCGATTGCAAGGTCGAGTGGGCATTGAAAAGCCCATACCCAGTTTTCAAACTCATTCTTTGATGACAGCTTCTGAAAACCTTCTTGAAATCCAATTGTTGTACAGTGTATTCTAGCTTTTATCCGGATGGCGACTTCATCTCCATTTAGGCTTAACATGTATTTTCTAGTAGGTCTTGAGCCCACAAAGTGCTATGGTCATCAACATTTGGGCCCATGCTAAATCCTATCGCCTACAACGCCACTTGAGTATCACTACTGGAAAATGAATCTAGACACTTTATTGATAATTGAACCAAAGGTTAGAAGGTCTTTTACAATAATTTAAAAGTTAGACAACATGGTAATATAAAAGCCAAAAACTCGGTATCAAAAGTGAAAATTACCCTAGATAATTTGCTAAGCCAATGTTGTTTGTTCGCATTGTTTTACAACATGCTGTAAATTAACCTACGAAGACCAAACAGGCAAATAGCAACAACTTCAACCTGACGTACAAATGCTAGGTAGTTCAAGAGCACGAAGCTCCTTCTCAATTTACAACAATTTATACTTGGTTAAGCTTTGACTACTTTTCTCTTCACATAATTCAATCACAAATTACAAACTTAAAAGGAAAGTCATAATTCCAGTTCAAAAAACAAAAGCTATAATTGGATATTATAAAGTAATGGCAAATGAAATATTACAAAAACAAAAATTCCTGAAAAGCCAAATACCATCCAAAACCTGTAGACTATGCTCATATTGAATGAGTAAAGGATCACCCTAAATATATTCTTGAATCACCGCAAAATTTCCATCACCATCTATGGCTTCATAATATGAAGATCAAGTCTTAATTATGCCCCACCCGAACCATACTTCTTTCCAAACACAATCACCTGAAGTTTATCATATCCAGCAAGCACACCAGCACCAGCTACTGCTCGAAGGATATTGGCACCAGCACCCTTGAAGAGGGATTTGGCTCCCTCGTTCTTAAGGATCAGAGAGAATGCTTCAAGTGAACTTTTGTACTTGACAGCTTCACCTGATGTCATCATCATTCTTCTGCGGACAGTGTCAATCGGGTATGAGGCAAGACCAGCACCATTAGTGATAACCCAACCAAGGGCAAAGCTGGCAAAGAAACTATCCTGAAATCATCACAAGAGAAAAGGAAAAATATATGAGAAATTATTTTACCTTATTAATACCAGCAACAATATTTAACTTTTAAACTCTAAACAAATATACCAACCTGCAGCTTTCCAGTCAGGATAACTGGCTTCAAAGAATCATACATTCCAAAATATAGACCACGATATACTATGATGCCAACACATGAAATGTTAAATCCACGGTAAAGCCCAGCAATACCATCTGATTGCAGAGTCTTTTTATAGACATCTATCAAGCCATTAAATTGCCTCTCCCCTCCCTTCTTTGCAGCCTTGGCATCATTGGCAAGACGTGTTCTAGCATAATCCAAGGAATAGACAAAGAGTAGGGAAGAGGCACCAGCAGCACCACCGGAAGCCAGGTTACCAGCAAACCACTTCCAATAGCCATCACGATCCTTCTTAAAGTTGAAGAGCCTCTTAAAGTAATCTTTGAATGCAAAGTTCAATGCCTGGAATAGAAACAATAAAGTTGATAGGCAAGAGAGAGAGATTAAAACCCCAAAAGAAAAGGCAATAGTTAAGTGAAGTACTTATTTGCAAAGGAGGAAACAACAGACCTGAGTGGGGAAATAACGGATGACA
This sequence comes from Mallotus nudiflorus, assembly GCA_947683625.1. Classification (NCBI taxonomy): domain Eukaryota; kingdom Viridiplantae; phylum Streptophyta; class Magnoliopsida; order Malpighiales; family Euphorbiaceae; genus Mallotus; species Mallotus nudiflorus. The sequence continues at coordinate 1,215,999 of CANTUR010000234.1, forward strand.
TTGGCTGTGTTCCCTCTCCACAGTGACATCATTCCCTCATCTCTGATTGTTCGGCTGAAACAATCTCCAATTCCCTTGTAGGGTTCAGAGAGCCTACCAGCCTTGATCATCTCATCTTGATTTTGGATCAAGAGCTTCACACGCTCTATGGGCGCTGCAGCAGTTTTAGACACAGCAGCAGAAACTCCACCCATAAGAAAATCTATAGCAAAGCCAGCAAACCCTTTTTCCGAAGGGGCTTGAACAATCATTGGTGTAGCTGTTGATGCAGCCAATGATAGATCAGGGGATGCTCGACACAGCCTAGTCATAGGGCACTGGAATGCTGCATTGCAGTAATTCGCATATGTAAACTGCCTCTGATGCAGGGTAGGCCTTTGAGAGCCCCCATATCGATATTGAACATACTGTGATAGGCTAGAACTGAGATGGACCTGGCTGGCCACCTTCTGCATGACGGATGGGTATTGCTGCGTGTCAGCCATTTTCTTCTCAATAACAAAACTCTGCAAGCATCACCAATCAAATTGTCATTCTGAGAACACACTTGCATAGAATACTTACAGAAAAACTCAAAAGTTTAATGCTGTAAACGAATCATTCTAAGAAACATTTAACAAATTGTAATTCGTATTTTTATAGGAGTTGCAGAATTGTTTATCCTCTCTCACAACCAGTAATTAAAGCAGACCATCAACCAACAGAAAAGGCTACATGGAGATATTTATGTCTGAAGAAACTAAAGAAAATGAACAAATCATAACATTAATTCCATTTGAAAAATGTCTCAACCAACTTTCAGAACTTAAAAGATAAAAAGGAAGTCCTGGATTAGGAACGACGTTGTAACAATCCAATTGTAAAAAAAAAAAAAAATTGCCTTATTGCAGGACTATTCAAAAGTTAAATGGGTTTCCAAAGATCACTTTAGCAACCACGATTGGCATAGATGATGCCAAACAGAGACCCGGCAGTCGCCAGTCAGCGAAGGCTGCCCAAAACGACAAGTCATTCAATATTGGATCGTCAAAATTGGAAAAGCAAAACAACATCATAAAATGTACCAACTCCTTTATCCAACAATTTTTTTTCAACTAATCTTAACTTTCTACGACTAATATAACAATCCCAGAAAACAAAATACAAAAGCTTTATCCAATGGAATTAATCATCAAATTTTTTTTCAAAAAAAAAAACAGTGCTTTATGATCAAAAATCAAAATGAATCAAACTATAAACAACTCCATAGTACATAATCAACCGCGTGTGGACCGAAAATCTCTTTTTTTCCACGTTAAATGCAGGGCGCAATCACTGCCACAGCAGCTCATATTAACAACAGCTATTCATGTTCATGGATGATAGTAAGGTCCAATATCAGAGAAAATAACAATAAAACAAACTGACCCTATAAAGCTTGATCCTTGATTCAAAAATAATAATAATAATAAAGCGAAAGCGAGCAGCAGATCAAAGAGATAGAGACTGTAAAAATGTGAGGAGGATTAGATATATGATGAAGAAACAATTAACCGTACACATTTACAAGAATCCGAAGTATCAGCAATGCCAATTAACCAAAAAAAAACAAAAAAAAGAGTTACCTTTTTTCTTCCTTTTCTTTTTATTGAAGGGTGCGAGGGAGTGGTGCAGAGTGAAAGAAGGAGTGATGCTATGCTATTCTACAGCAAATGACAGTGGCGCTGGCAGGCTGCGGGGGAGAAATTGGAGCCTTATGCTCGTTTTAAATGTAGGCCAAAAAAAACGAACGTAGTTGCGTTTTTTTTTCTTTTTCCGTCAATTTCTGTTTAGCCCTCCAACAAACTTTGTTGTTCATTTAAATCCTTATTAATAAATTTTAAAAAATATTTTTGTTTTTGGGAAAAAAACTATCATTATTTGACCCTCAAACTTATGTGATTTGTTTCATGGAGCCCTTATACATTTATTGTGTTTTCAAAAACCCTTAAACATTTATTTGATACAATATTGAGCCTTTTTTTAATAAAAAAAGAGAAAATAAAATTGTTATTTAAGGGTTCAATGTTGTATCAAATAAATATTTAAGGGTTTAATGTTATATTAAATAAATGTTTAAGGATTTGATATTACATCAAATAAATGTTTAAGGATTTTTCAAAACACAATAAATATATACAAGCTCAATGAAATAAGCCATAAAAATTCGAAAGTTATATAATGGGTTCTTCCTTATTAAAAAGTTAAAATAAATTAAGATAATAAAGAAGTTATTAAGTTAATAATTTAATGTTAGCACAAAAAATTTGTAATTTGATATATTGCCAAGGGACTTGATTGTTTCATATTTATTTTAAGTGGTTACTAATTTCTAATTTTTATAGTTGTTTTTAAAAATTTGGAATGAAATATTTTCCTATAAGTTCTGTAACTTCACACATTTTCAAGATTGATTATATCTCATCGATTGATAAGTGTGGTAGTTATATATATATATAGATATAGATATAGCAACTATGGGCATCTAACCATTCAAAAAAATATAAAATTATAAAACATTTGGCTTTTTGTTTAAAAGTTGGAGTATCCTTAAAAAGAATTGCATATGTATTCAAAATGAATGAAAAGTTACAAGAATAAAAATCATTCAAACCGTATTTATACAATGATTTATGAGGGATGTATTATTAGAATTTTAAAAGATTTTAAAAATTTGGTTAGAACCTCGAAAAAATAAGGCAGTATTCAATTAAAATTTCTAATAACTTAGAAAATTTCTGTAAATGTTATAACATATTTAATTACAACTTTAATAGAGTCTATAAAAGTAAGATGATATTCAAAAAGTCATTAACTTTTATAGACATTAGATTTTTATTTACTTTTATGTAATATTATGCATAAATATTTTCTTTCCTTCACTCTGAAGATTTCAATAGACTTTGAATGATTTTTTGTAGGCTAATATAAATAGGAAATCAAAAAAATTATTTTTCACCCTTCCTCAAGACTTTGAATGACTTATTACTATTTAAATTTATTTTCACTTTTTTTATATGTTTTTTTAATTTTTGTATATATATTTTTTATTATATATATATTAAGTAAATATTTTTGGGTGGATTGTGAATTTCCAAATCGACTTCAGTTTTTAGCTTCGTTTTGAGGTGTTTGCTATCATTTTCAAATTTTTCATAGTTAAGGTCAGCATCCTGAAACAACTCTTTGATATGTTTTTTTAATTTGAAATTAATAAAATAAATATCTTAATTATTTTTAAACCACTTTTAATAACTATTTTAAAAACTTTTATTTTTATTATATGATAAAAATCAATTTATTAGGTCAAAAAATATATATTAAAATCAATAAAAGTTGTCCAATGTCAATAAAAATGATAAAAAGTCTTTCAAAATAAAGTCTATAAAAGTCATTAACAAATTCATAAACTCTATAAAAGTTTTCAATAATAAAGTCTATAAAAGTAATTAAACTCGATAAAAATCATTAAAAAGTCTATAAACTCTACAAAAGTTATTCACCTAAAAAAAGTTTATAAATGTCTATAAAAATCCTAATTGAATACATCCACCTAGATTTTAATGTAATTTTATAGACTTTTTATATGATGTTATACATAAATATTTTCCTTCCCTTACTCTCAAGATTTTAGCAGACTTTTTTTTAGCTTAATCCTATAAGGCAAAAAAAAAAGTTACTGATACCCTATATACATATTTCTAATATAATATGTATTAATTGTCCTAAAGAAGGGTTCCTTGCAATAGAAGAAGTGCTCAGCCCTACTAGGAAGGGATTCCCTAAATAAAAAGATCTCCATATGAGAAGGAACTCCTCAAAATACACAAGTCATAAGTAGATAAGGAATCCTATTTCTCTCAATTTTGAGCATCCATATCTCTATAAATACTCTTCACTTCTATCATTCTTATCCATCTTATTCTATTCTCTTTATCCTCATTACTTTCTCTCTTTACATTCACTCTATACCCTTTCTAACTTAGGCATTAGAGGGATTTGTGGGGATTTTCCAACCTCTCACCTTACCCTTTGTTGATTTCTTACTTGCAAGACTTGAAGGTTCTAAAAATAAGCTATTAAGTGGCATTGTTTGTGGGAACCTCTTGAGCCAAAGCCATTATCATCTACCGAAGAAAACACTTGCATCATGGCATCCAACGCACCACCCAACACAATACCGGATACTCAGATTAACCCACCAGCACCTATTCCTCCAATCAACTCATCAACACCTATTCAGCTAATAAATTCATAAATACCTCCATAGCATATTGGGACTTCCTCCTAAAATCCCCTTAATGTGCACACACCACTTAGCATCACTCAAGGATGGTTAACTCCAGGTACAAATTTTCCTTATTATGCTCCTTTGCAATACACTAGCAGACCTATACCTTCCATACCCTTTCTAAGCTTATCGAGAATACTTGTTATAAACACCCTAGACCTAAACACTGTAACTCAGACACTCAACCTGCCCCCATTAAATAAGGAGGCCATGATCAATAACATTCAAGCCAAATAGCTTTGATGTAGCAATATCTGAATGTCCTAATTTAAGACAACAATCCTAGGCGAGCTAATTTGGAAAATAATATAACTATACCACCTGCAGCAGCCCAAAGCATCCCTGGAAAAAATAATAAAGGTTGTAAAGATTCGAAAAGAAAGTCCAGCATAAGTATCCTAGCTTTGAAGGATTCAAAAATAGCCCAAAAAGTTAAAAAAGTAATCTAGAAGGCTTGCACCAGACCAAGGAAGGAGGATGAATGTGTCCTGGAGGGAACAACACTTTTTATAAGTTAGAATTGAGATCTTATCCAAGTTAAAACTACCTTAGCTAGATCAATATGATGGTACTGAAGATCCTATCAACCACATATCATCATTCAAAACTAAAATGATACTTCAAAACATGAATGATGGGATCCTATGTAGAGTTTTTCCCAGCATGCTCACCCAATCAGCTCAAAGAGAGTTTCATCGGCTACCAAAGAATTCTATCTCATCCTTTAAGGAGCTAGTTAAAAATTTATGGACTAGGTTTATCACTGATGTACCTTTAGCCAAGAGCATAAATGACCTACGAATGTGTAAAAAAAGGTCACATAGTTGTTAAAAAGCTACCTAAAGAGGTTCAACAAAATTGCTATGTGTAGATACCCAATTTGATAGGCCCATAGTAAGGAGCAAACTGTGGTTGCTTAGTTTGGTTGGCCCACAACAAAGCCTAGTGATGAGAGTGTGCAAAGCTTGAATGTAAGAGGTCCAAAACCTTTTTGAGAATATACCTAGAGCCTAAACTCCCATCCATGTGAAGCCTAAATAGCCCAAACCCACACAAGTATAAGACCTAGCCCAAAAGACTAAGCCGAAGCCCACTTTGGCCCAAAGGCCTAAGCGCTGCCTAAGGTCGAAGAGGTGACATCTGATTGAAGGGGCATCGCCTTTATAGTGCCCATAACAATAGCACTACCTTTTTGCCAGCCACTTGCACATGCATTTAATAGATAAATAACACTAGTGGGTAAGTGGGTGGGCTCATGCAGGTTTGACTTGAACATATTGTGTGAAAATGAGAATTTAGAGGAAAAGGTAACTGAAAAGGGTGATAATGAGAGGTAAAAAGTAGATGACTTGTCAAAGGCATGGAAGGCTTAAAAGGGGGATAAGAGTGAAAGTAAGGAGGAGCAAGTTTAGAGAGACAGTCAAGAAAAGAAAAAAAAACTCTAAAAGAAAGGGAGGACATTCTTAGAGAAAAAAAAGAAGAATTAGTCTAGAGGTTCATTTTCAAAAGAGAAGAAGGAGAACTGTTGCATTCAAGTAAATTTTGAGATTAAAACTAATCTCTAAGGGCCAACTACTTTGAAAAATAAACTCATAAAGCAGTAAGAATCACCATTTATAAGCATTGAGTTCTTAACTTTCATAAAGTTCTTAATTTTTTTGCTTACTTATTTCTTAGATTTATTGTTCATTTTATGCCATATTTATGATATGATCTCTTGAAGTATTAAGTATAGTTATAAGTCCTTAGTCATTTACATTCGATATTGTGTACTTGAGTCTAAAGAAAATTTCTTAAGTGCTCCTGCACCTGGCATTCAAGCGAAGCCTCTTTGAAGAGGCGTTGCCTCTTTGTGTTAAGGTGATATGATATCACCTCTATGCACAAAGACAAGCATTTGTTCACTTTGTTTAGTTAAAATAATCATGTGTGTATCATTTTCATTTATGTTTATTTAGTTAATAAGTTAACTTTATGGTTTCCTCTTTGAGGGTTTATATATGTATGGAGAATATTCAGGAACTTTAAGATGATTTTTATCATCCAAATGATTATCCCTTAATTAATTTTTTTAATTTTTTACCTTTATTTATCTTATTAATTATTTGCATGTTAGAGATATAACTTATTTTTTCTTTTATTGGTTTATTTTTGGTTTATTTTACTCTTACTTATATGTAAAATAATTGTAATCTTTTCTTCCCTCTTCTTTCTTTGCATGCTTACTTGATTATTTATCTTTATTTTATAAATATTTTGCATATTTGTACTAAATGTAGTGAATCACCCTTAAAATTGCATGAAATCTTAATGTACAAACTTGGACTTAAGTATAAAATTGACATATGGATTGAAAACAATTCATAATTTGGATGTTAAGAAAGAAATAATTGAATAATTAAAGGTAATAAAATAGAAAACATACACAGAGGTCAACCGTAAAGTTGGGTGGGCATTCTAAAAGCCAACCTCCGTGAAATTCAGTTATTATATAATGTGTCCTGGGTCTCATCCGGGTGGTGACTCCTTCTCTAATCTGGACCTTAAGTCCATTTTATATTTCCTAGTGGACCTCAAGCCCACACAGTGTCGTGGTCGTCAAAAAATTAGGTGCATGCTAAACCCTACTGCCTACACTATATAAATGGAGAACTTAAGTGATGAAGAGGCCATAAAGGCAATAAAGAATGGAACTCAGTTAGGAAAGTTTAAAGACAATATCATGACTAAAGAGCTTAGCACATTCTCGGAAATAATGTCCAGAGCAATTAAATTGATAAAGTTGGATGAAGATAAAAGGATGCGTAAGATAATGAAAAACCATCATTCAAAAAAGAGGAGAAGCCTGAGTTCAGAAGATCCTAAGCTCAATGTCCTAACTTCAAAGGGCCAGTTAAAGGCTTCATGAGGGAAATTGAGAGGTACACACCGTTAAATGCTCTAAGATCATAAATCCTCATATGGATCAGACAGAATAAGGTAGGTATACCTCTAGCCAGAAGACTGAGTCAGGACAAAAAAGGAATGCAAGATAGGAGATTCTATTGTCAGTATCACTAGGACTATGGGCATGACACGGATGGATGTCGGGAGTTAAAGAAAGCTATAGAACAGTTGATCCAAAATGGGAAGCTCAGAAGGTTCATAGAAACTGTGTTGATCATTTGCATGATCAAACTCCTAATTTTGGACTTTGACAAACAATTTTGATTTTAATGATTTTAACTAAGTGTGTAGGAAGTTGAGCTATTATGAAGTTTAATTTTAATTATTAAATGATTAGAGATAATGAAATACTCTTTAAAAGAGTATAAATATGCATTTTGATGAAATATCTCAATCTATGCAAATCCATAATCTTTGAGAAATAATTATATACCAAAAATATACATTTTTGGATATACAATGATATGCTCATAAGTTGCCTCACGAACTAGATTGATAAGTATGCTATTAGGCTAATTTGATCTCTAAGATTCAAGGAGGCTTTTTGACATCCTTATCCAATTTAATAATTCTAACAAAAATTCAACAAAGTTTCCTCTGTATTGGGAATAAATCCAAAACTTGTATAATGCAAATAACACTCCCAATAATATATAACAACCACAACTTCTTCAAAATCACCATAACCACTAACATTTTAACTCAAATATATCAATATACATATTTTAATACAATACAAATACCAATATAACATAATAACAATAATTCCTTTCAGCTACTGTGATGTTTAGATTAACTAAATTAATCCATAAACATTAATGACATTATAATAGCCTACATAAAGCAACCGGTGAAGAATAAGTCCAATGCAGAGAAGAAGAGTTAACAGTAGACTCTTAAGATCCGAAAAAATAATTGAGGGGAGTCATGATCGGCGCTAAGGAACAAGAATTCTTTTGAATCTGGAACCCATAGCAAGCCTTAAAATAAAAACACATGTAAATATATTACAAAAAAATACGCCAGAATTAAAAATTTAATATTATAAAATAAAAACGTTATATCATAACATAATAAAAATATCTTCATACAAGATTCAAATACAAGATATCTAATTATTACAATACACTAGCACCACAATAACACTACTATTGCAGTGATTACTAAAAATACAAGAAGATGACAGTTCAGTATTTACATAAATCAGCCTGTGAGGAAAGAGTCCGACAAAGAGTACTACGAGGAAGGTCTGAAGTAGTAGATCCTGAAAAAAAAATATTGAGGAGAGTCAGACCTCACTGAGTGAATTATTATAATATATATACATACAACCTAAAGTCATCTACAATCAAGCATCAATATAATAATATATATATATACATACATTTCATACAGATGCTAAAATCCACTTTTATATAATAGTAGATGCAGAAAAATTTATTTTGGGTAAAGAATCAGAGTAGAACCCTAAAATATTCTGCAACCTCGATCACTGAACATCACTAGCCAACAGACTCATTTCTCTTTTCCATTTTTGGACAGTAGATTAGCCCCGAGACACTAATTCAATCAAGCTCCCACAGTCTCATTGTCAGTGTGATTGAGTCGAGACACTAAGTCAACTGAGCTCCCGCAATCACACCACTCTCTCACAGCAAACCTCAATAATCAATTAATCAAGTCTCACATTAATAATTTCATAACATCAATCCTAAAAATCTAACGCATTAGTGTGCACACAGTCCTAGTGCAGCCCACTAGTAGCACGTTTTACTGCTGTCCTTTAAATAAATCTTATAATTATTAAAAATAATGAAGGACATAATTTAAACATGGTAGCATCCATTTTATAGCAATATATCAAATATATACCAAACATATACCAAAACATATATATCATCATTTAATAAAATAACTCATACTTAATTACATTATAAAAATATGGTTGCTCATAAATATGTATTCTAAATGCAATGCATATATATGATAAAAACTCATAGTTGTGTCCTCCTCTAAAAGTGATAGATTGGCCTAGTTCGATAGGCCTCGGTTTCGGTGCAACTATAAAAAAAAAAAATAAATAATAATAATATTAGAATCGAAATCATAATTTTATACTTCTACAAAGTTTAAAGAATGACTCAATCTACGACATGACTCGACCAAACATTAAAAACTAAGGATCGACCCGATGTTACGTTTTACGAGAATTATATCAAAAATTTGGTTGAGTCTCCTGTATAAAATGGGCGTCTCTCTACTAAAATTAAAGTCGATCATGCACGCAAACACACTTCAATATTCATAAATGCATAACTGATCAAGTTGGGCCTTTGAACTATACAATTTGCTCAACCGAGAACCAAAATATACAAAAATTAATAATTTAATAATAAATATTAAAAATCATTAAAATCCATAAAAATCAATAAAATTCCTCAATACAATTTATTTAAATAACAAAAACATTAAAGAAAATTTATCTTCAAATTAATTTAATAAAATCACAAATAGAGTTAAAAAAAATTAGTAAAAATTCAATTTTTCAAATACTTGAAATTAAATAGCACAAAGTTCAATTAATTATTTAAATTACTCAATTATATAATAAAAATAGCTAAATATCCATTTTAATCATAAAAGTAATAGATAAGCTATTATTTAAGTAAAATTTCAAAAATTATGATTAATTAGCTAAAAATAGTAAATAATTCGTAAAAAGTATTTTAATACTATTTATTATTCAAAAGTTATCCAAAACACACTAATTAACAATAAGTTCAATTAAAATACAAAATTTACTAATTTTTCCAAAAATTACCATAATATTAAATATTTTCCAAAAATTAACCAAAATTACTATAAATTTGCAAAAAACTATTTTCTCATTTCTAAAACTTAATGTTTATATTAAATATACTAATTAGCATTAATTTCAATAAAAATCATATAATTAATAAAATTTACCTTATTTTTCAAAAATATAATTTTATACATAAACTAAATAAATTCATAATTAAAAATCTAAAATTAATTTCATCAAATTTCCTTCACAAATCATTATCTGAATAACTCAAAAAATTTTCAAAAAATATTAAAAAATTTCCGGCGTGGATCACCTAAACAGTGACTCACCGGAAAATAAAATCCAAAATCTTCAAATAATTCAGAAAAATTAAATAAAAATATATTTAGATAGCTCTTGATGCACACAACCATATTTCCAAAGGGATTAAGCATGAATCAAACTATTTCAAGCTAAAAAAAAATCAAAACCTAATTGGCCTAAACTAAAACTTGAGTATAAAAAAATTATCGGATGTCCTAAGCTTGAAACAATCAAAGATTCAACTTACTCGAACCAAGAGGAGTCGAACAAGCCGAGAATCACAAGCTCAATCTACCAGAAACCATCGCCAGTGATGCTTCTAGATGTTGCGCTCGACGGAAGCAAAGGAGGAAGAAGCTTGTTGTTGATGGCAGAAAGAGAAGGAAAGAGAGGAGGTGATGTTTGTGTGGTGATGGTGGCATAATGGTGGTTGATGGTGGCTCGAGTGGTGGTGATATTCCGCAGACCGAGAAGAAGAAGAAAAAAAAAAGAAAAGAAAGAAAAAAAGGAAAGGAAGAAAACCGAAAAAAAAAATTGTCCCTTTTTTTAATAATAATTAGGAAAAAGACAAAATAATATACATATATAAAATATAATAATAATGATAATAATATTTTTGAATTAAATAATTACTTTCAAATTAAATCCACCACTAAATATTAAAATATTTAAAATAAAATGAATTAATACTATTCATAAATAATAACAATAATAATATTATTAAATAAATAAATAATAATATATAACACTAAATTATACTTTTAAATATCGATTTAATACTAGTACCATAATAAAATAAAATAAACACCAACACTAAAATTTAATAAAATTACACAAAATAATCATAATATATAAAAAATTAAAATATTTATTAACACTGCATATTTCATAATTTAATTTAATAATTTATAACAATATCGGGTTATAACAATCTTTCCCCCTCACAAAAATTCATCCTTAAATTTCAAATAAAATAACAAAAAATAAAAATTCATCGAGGAAAAAGGTAAAGGAAGGCCACCCACATCTCAGCCTCGGTCTCCTATATGTGTTCCTCCATGTTATTGCTCCTCCATAACACCTTCACCATCAGGATCTGCTTGGAACGCAACTGATGAACTTGACAATCAATAATCGCGACTGGCTCTTCCTCATAAGTCAGGTCTTCGTTTACTTTCACACTCTCTAGCTGTAACACATGCGAAGGGTCTGAAATGTACTTCCTTTGCATCGAGATATGGAACATTGGATGCACTTGAGACAGATTCTGAGGCAAAACCAACTAATATGCAACCATGCCCACTCTCTCCAGAATCTCAAATGGTTCAATATATCTCGATGTTAATTTTTCCTTTTTGCCAAATATCATTACATCTTTCATCATAAACACCTTCAAAAACATATAATCTCCAACCTAAAACTCCACATCTTTACGCTTTGGATCCACATAGCTCTTCTGTCTGCTAGCTACGATTTCTAATCTTCTATTGATCACAGCAACCTTCTCCGCTGCATCTTGAATAATCTTAGGTCCAGTCAACGCTCTCTCTCTAATCTCATCCCTACATAGAGGAGATCTACACTTCTTTCCATACAAAGCTTCATATGGTGCCATTTTAATATTGCTATGGTAGCTGTTATTATAAGCAAACTCTACTAGTGGCAAATGATCATCCAAACTACCTTTAAGATCCAATACACACATCCTCAATATATCCTTAAATGTCTGGATTGTTCTCTCATATTGAACATATATTTAAAGGTGAAAAGCAGTACTGAAATCAAGCCTGGTGCCCAGTGCTTCCTACAACTTCTTCTAAAATCAAAAGGTAAACATTGAACCTCTATCAGATATAATGGAAATAGGCACTCCATGAAGGCACACAATATACTTAATATACAACATAGCCAACTTGGCTATAGAATACATAGCTTTAACTGGTAAGAAGTGAGCTAATTTGGTTAAATTATCCACAATCACCCAGATGAAATCATATCCATCCTTCAAACGAGGTAACCCAGTCATAAAATCTATAGCAATTCTCTCTCATTTCCACTTAGGAATAGGAAAAGGCTGAAGTTTCCTAAAAAGCTTCTAATTCTCAGCTTTCACCTGCTGACATGTTAAACACTTAGAAATATAATTAGCTACATCCTTCTTCAATCCATCCCACCAGTATAAATCTCGGATGTTGTGGTATATCTTAGTAACTCCTAGATGTACACTATAAGTCATAAAATGCGCTTCTTTAAGGATCTCTTCTTTCAAATTATCCACATCAGGAATGTATAATCTACCATTAATCCATAAAATACGTTCATCATCTAATGTAAAATCAGTGAACTTCCCTTCATGAACATTCTTCTCAAGCTCTGCTAGAATAGGATCTCAGCTTTGAGCTACCTTAATCCTATCTCTCAACACTAATCTAACTCTACAATGAGCTAACAGTCCTTTTGATCTTCTAATCTTCATCATCAAACCTTGATCCACTAACTCATGCAACTTTTCGATCAAAAGTCTCCTCTCCACACTAATGTGAGCAAGATTACCCGAGGACTTCCTACTCAAAGCATCTACTACCACATTAGCCTTACCTGGTTGATAAAGAATATCACAGTCATAATCCTTCAGTAATTCCAACCATCTCCTTTGCCTCAAGTTCAAATCTCTCTACTGAAAAATGTACTTTAAGCTATTGTGATTTGTGAAAATCTCATAAGTTACCCCATACAATTAATGTCTCCAAATCTTGAAAGCAAATATCACTGCAGCCATCTCTAGGTCATGAGTAGGATAATTTTGTTCATACTTCTTCAACTGCCTCGAAGCATAAGCTATCGCCCTACCATTCTGCATCAATACATAACCTAGGCTAACTCTAGAGGCATCACAATACACAATAAATTTATCTTTCCCATTAGGTAGGGTCAGAATTGGAGTTATGGTCAACTTCTCCTTCAATAACTAAAAACTATTCTCACAAGCATCTAACCACATAAAATTCATATTCTTTTAAGTTAGGCGAGTTATAGGAGCTATAATTCTTGAGAAATCTTGCACAAATCTCCTATAATACCTAGCCAAACCCAAGAAACTTTAAATCTCCATGACTAATGTCAATCTAGGCCATTCAAACACAACTTCAATCTTCTGTGAATAAACCTGAATACCATCTTTAGACACCATATGTCCAAGGAATGCAACACTCTCCAACCAAAAATCATACTTTAAGAATTTAGCATAAAGCTGATGGTCTCTCAGTGTCCGTAGTATTATCCTTAAGTGATATATGTGCTCTTCCATACTCTTCGAATACATCAGTATATCATCAATGAAGACTACCACAAATTGATCCCTACACAGTTTGAATACCTTATTCATCAAATCCATGAAAGCAGCTGGTGCGTTGGTTAACCTAAAGGACATTACCAGAAACTCATAGTGACCATATCAAATGCAAAATGTCATTTTAGGAACATCAACTTTACTGATCCGTAACTGATGATAACCCAACCTCAAGTCAACTTTGGAAAAGAACTATGCACCCTAAAGTTGATCAAACAAATAATCTATCCTTGGAAGAGGATGCTTGTTCTTCACTGTCACCTTATTCAACTCTCTATAATCTATACACAATCTCAGTGTACTATCCTTCTTCATAAATAGGACTGGTGCATCGCAAGGAGAAATAATGGGTCTAATGAAACCTTTGTTTAGTAAATCTTACAACTGCTCCTTCAATTTCTTCAACTCTAAAAGAGCCATTCAATAAGGCGACATTGAAATAGGAGTTGTGTTTGTGACCATATCTATACAGAATTCGATCTCTCTATAAGGTCGTAGACCTAGCAACTCCTTAAGATAAATGTTAGGAAACTCACAAGCTACTGGAACATCTATGAGAGATAACTTTTCCATTGAAGTATCCCTAACTAGTGTTAAGTATCCTTGACAACCTTTCCTCAGCATCTTCTTAGCCATGATAGCGGAAATGAGATTTTGAGGTGCAAAACTCTTATCACCTATAAACTTAAACTCTTCTTCATCCAAAATTTTAAAAATCACCTCTTTACTCCGACAATCTACAACGTCATAGTGCTGAGATAACCAATCCATACTAAGGATCACATCCAATAACACTAATTCCATTGATAATTCTCTGCCTCCTACTAACATTAGACATCCAACAAGAACCATGTCAGTGTCTAATGAATCACTTAAAGGAGTAGCGATAAATAAAGGAAATGCTATCCTTGAAGCTTGCCAACATGACTTCAAAGTAAAAATAGAGGACACGAAAGAATGTGTGGCACCTGGATCAATCAAAACTTTAGCATTTAAATAATAAACTGGAAGTATACCAAAGCCCAGGTAAGCAAGGGTGAAAACTCTGGCCTGAACTCAGCCTCCCTGCTGGCTAGTAGAAGCCTAACCAAAACCCCTGGAACTACCTCTGCCATGGCCCTATTGAGCTAAAAGCTGCAACATACTCAAATACTAAGCTGGAGGCAACTGATAAAGAGCTAGAGCTGAATTGGCAATGGACCATTGAGAAAATTATTGCTAATAGCTAGAATATGGACATGCTCTGGAAAAATGTCTCGTCCGTCCGCATCTGAAACATGCTTCAAGAATCATGTAGCATAGTCCCTAATGGACTCTCCCACACATTTAATGAGCACTGACTGTTGATCCCGTGCTGTCATAACTTGAACTCTAATCGTTGCTACTGCTAGTAGCATGAGAATTGAATCTAATAGGTCAACGCGGTCCACCATGGCCATGTCTACTACTCCTGTGGACTCTCTGCTGAGGTCTCTAGCTTTGCTGATAAGATCCTCTCTGCCGACTATTGGAGCCAATCTAAAAGGTGGTGTACTGAGTGCTTTGCGATCCTCCTGCCTGGATACCTCCCAACTGATAATAATCAAACGTAACTCCCTGCCTAACCAATTTGAGCTTTATCTCCTTGGCTAACTCTATCACAGACTTAAGAGTAAAGCCTGTATTAGGCATCCTAGTGAATGCAGAACCCAGTCTGATAACGTACGTAGTGACTATAAAGTACCGATCTCTCATCAGGCCCTCTGCATATCGACCTAGTGTACTCCTCTACCAATTTGTCACCTCTGGTAATACTTGTCAGCCAAAGTCTATAGCTCATTCGCATAGGTTCTGGACATAAATGCCTCATAAATCTCTCTTAAAACTGAGCCCAAGTAAGTATCATCATATGCAGCTGGATGACCTGAATGAACTAATCCAGGGTTAGCCCCTCGACAGACAACTCAACTATCATGATTCTCTGATGCCCAGTGTGAGCAGTCTAAGTCCTCATCTCAATGGCATGCAAAAAATCTAAAGGGTTAGTAGTCCTGTCGAATGATATCCTATAGACTTTGGCTAAAAAAATATTGCCTCAGGTCAGGTATGCCTTGTTGATAACCAGGCTGCATTTACAGTGCGGCTAGAGGTATAACAACTTCCTCAAACTCCTGCTCTACTAGTTCCTCATCTTGTAGTTCTCTTTACCTACGGTGACATGCCACTCCTTGAGGTCTACCTCTGCCTCTGCGCGACCTCTGCCTCTACCTCTATGCCTAAATGGCGGCTCTAGGGGTAGAAACTTATCCTGAAAGGATTCATTATCCTCGGCCTCAACGACTGGTGGAGCAACACGCGCTCAACTCCTCATTCTAAAAAGACAAAAACTAATGAAATTCAGAAAAAATGGACAACAAAAGACAATAAACAAACATCCTAACAATTATATAGAAAACTAATCAAGGAAAACTTATCGAAGACATAATCGAACCTAATTTATTGTAGTAGTTTCAAAGAAAACATGACTCTGATAACCTAGGTCCACAACACTAAAAACCTAGGCTCTGATATCAATTTTCTCACGACCCAAACTGAGGAGTCATAATCGGCGCTAGGGAACAGGAATTCTTTTGAATCTGAAATCCGTAGCAAGCCTTAAAATAAAAATACATGCAAATATATTTTTAAAAAATATGCCATAATTAAAATTTTAATATTATAAAATAAAAACTTTATGTCATAACTTAATAAAAATATCTTCATACAAGATTCGAATACAAGATCTTTAATTATTACAACACACTAACACCACAATAACACTACTGCAATGATTACTAAAAATATAAGCAGACAACAGTTCAATATTTATATAAATCAGCCAAAGAGGAAAGAGTCTGATAAAGAGTACTACGAGGAAAGTTTGAAGTAACAGATCCTGAAAAAAATATTGAGGGAAGTCAGACCTCACTGAGTGAATTATTATAATATATATACATATAACCTAAAGTCATATACAATCAAGCATTAGTATAATAATTTATATATACATGCATTTCATACAAATGCTAAATCCACTTTTTTATAATATCATTTACCTTGGGTGAAGGATCTAAGCTGTAATATCCCGTGTTTTTAAATTTTTTTATACTGCATCGGGATATGCAGTGTTAATAATTTTTAAATATGATATTGATATTTCATGAGTTTTTGATTAATTAAAATTGATTTTTAATTGTTTTAATATTATTTTGAGTACTTTACGTAAAATTTTCCCGGGACTTGCATTTTCGGGGTAATTTTTACGTAAATAATTTATTATTAATTATTTTAAATAGATTTTCGGACTTGCATGAACTCATACATATTTTTAAAATACTAGATAATGTGTATATGTGTATTTATTTATTTAATTAGGGTTTAATTTATTACCCTAATATTTTATTATTTATTTATTTGGTTTATTGTTATTTAATTATTTTCATGTAGTATATAAATTATTAGAATATTAAATATGCGGTGTGCAAATTTTTCCAAGTATTTTATTTATACACCATATTATAATATATATATATATTTACATTATTTTTTCTTTTTCTTTTTTCTTTTTCTTTTTCTTTTCTTTTCTTTTCTTTTTCTTTTCTTCTTCTTTCTCCTTTCTTCCCGAAACCCGTCCCTTCTCCCCCTCACCGCTGCAACTTCCGACCGCCTACCGTCGATGTGCCGCTAGCAACTCCACCCTTCCCAGCCAGCTGCTCCGCCGCCCCTAGCCTCCTTCCCCGGCGTCGGCTAGCTCCATTTCCACCATTTTTGGCTGAAATCCAAGCTTCACCGTTTCTTCCTCCTTCGGCCACCAAACTTCATGTTTTTGATGTCTTTGGACTCCTCTAGCAATATTAATCATGATTCTAGCTTTAGTTTGACCTCAAATTCCCTTGATTTCTTTGTTTTTTGATTTTTCTCCTTTTGGCCGAATTAGGTTTTTGATTTTTTTTGAATTTTTCTTGTTGATTCATGAAAATTACCTTAATAAATGTTGATCCTAGTAGCTTAATCTACATGTGTGAATTTTTTCATAATTTTTTGATATTATTTTGATTTTTGGGTATTTTTGAATATTTTAATATTATTTTCTAATTTTCGAAAATTAATTAATTAAATTATTAAATTGTGTTTTATGATAATTATAGGTGTTGAAATGAATTATAAGAATCTATTTGGAATTTTTATGAATTTCTATGTATTTATTTTGAATTATTTAGGTTTATGTAATTTTGAGAAAATTAGGTTAAATGTGTTTTAAATTGAAATTAATTGGTTAATTGAGTTTAATTATTGATATTATTGATAAATATATTGAGAAAATTAATTTTTTATAATTATACAATTTTTGGTGAATTTTTGAATGAATTTTAGTATATTTATATATATAGGGGTATTTTGGTAATTTTACCCTTAATTGGCTAAAAATGTAATTTAATAGGTTTTAATAGTTATTTAAGGTATAAAAATGATTTCTAAAAATTATTTAATATTTTTAATTAATTAAAACTATTTTTCGTGAATTATTTTCAATTATATATATAATATACGATTTTACTAATAAAATGAGTTTTTATCGATTTTTAATGTGTTTAAAGGTTAATTATGTAATTTCTACGTATAAAATGTATTTCTATGTTATAAGGGTATTTTTGGTAATTCTGAAATTGTTCTGTGATTGTGGACCCCGGTCGGTAGACTGTAGTTTGGAGTCCGACCGAGGGGTTGTGGATGAGTGGTTGAGCCTATTTTTTGAAGTGTGTTTCTTTGCAGGACCGGCTCTACTCTTTGAGTAGAGAGATGTCCATTTTACAGGGGAGGTTCTGCCCAATTTTTGGTAGAATTCTCGTAAAACGTGATGTCCGGTCGAACCCTAATTCTGATTCTGTGTTTAATATTCTAGATCGAGTTTCTAGGATTTTCTGTTAGGTTTATTCTGATTCTGTCGTTATTGTTTGTTTAGTTGCGCCGAGACCGAGGCCTAGTGGACCAAGCCCGTCAGACCCATCTCGAGAAGCGCATTAAGTGTGAGTTACTATTATATATATATATATATATGTTTAGGGTGCATGATTTTAGAAATATATGTTTTGTTTTGATTAATTATGCATAAATAATTCAATTATTACATAAGTTTATTTTTAGTTTATTTTGGTTTATTTTCTGTATATTTTGAATTATATGCATGCTTTATTAACCATTTATGTTTTAAAATGCTTTTAAATATATTTCTGGCTTAATTTGTAATTTAATTGAATTTATTTGACGTATATATACTCGAAATATACCTGATTTACTTTTGGTATATTTCCAGTATATATATGGTTTATATTGTTATGTTATTTAAATTCATGCATCATTTATTTATGAATGAATGTTTTATATTTATTAATGAAGGATATCAATAGAACGTGCTATCTAGTGGGCAGCACTAGGACCGAGTACGTACCGGTATGCCTATAGCATTTAGGCTACATTACTAACCAGTTTGAGGATATTGATTGAATTGATTTATCTTATGTGTGAGATGTGATTTGGGTGTGATTGTTGGAGCTCGGTTGACCAAGTGTCTCGGGGCCAATCACACTGGCAGTTAGACTGCTGGAGCTCGGTCGACTTAGTGTCTCGGGGTCAGTCTACTGTCTAAATGGATTAAATGGATATATTTGGAATAAGTGAGCCTGTATGGCTAGAGTGTTGTCTAACACTGTTTTTGAGGTTGCGATATTCTAAGGTTCTATTTGATCCTTCATAAACACTGATTTTCAATAAATATATATAAAATGATTTTATTGCATCTGTGTGTAATTGCCTATATATATACATATTAGATATATATTGTTGATTGTATGCATTGTCATTTAGTATGCATGTATATATATTATAGTAATTCACTCAGTGAGGTCTGACTCCCCTCCGTTGACTAATTTTTCAGGAACGTCATCATCTTCAGACCTCAGTAGCAGGCCTATACGCCGGATTTCTTCCGCCCCGGCTTCTTTATGTAAACTGCTTATCTGAGTCTTGAGTTCTATTTCATCTAGACACTGCAGTAGTCATTAAATTGTTAAAGAAATATTGCATTATATTTGAACTGGAATTGTATTAAAGGAGTTTATATATATGTGATGATGAGGATTTGATTTAAATCAGTTGGTGGATTATTATTTTAATATTTATGATTTTTATTTCCGCTGCTTTAAATATTGTTATTATTATCATTGTATGTTTTATTTTATTTTTAGGCTTGCTATGGGTTCCAGATTCGAAAGAATTCTCGTTCCCTAGCGCCGGTCATAACCCCTGTTTTGGGTCGTGACATAAGCAAAACCCTAAAATATTTCACAACCTCAATCACTGAACCTCACTAGCTAACAGACTCACTTAATGCCAAAATATTTCTCTTTTCCATTTTTGGACAGTAAACTGGCCTCGAGATACTAAGTCAATTGAGCTCCCGCAATCTCACTGTTAGAGTGATTAGCCCCGAGACACTAGGTCAACCGAGCTCTCATAATCACACCACTCACTCACAACAAACCTTGATAATCAATTAATCAAGTCTCACATTAATAATTTTATAATATCAATCCCAAAAATCTAACACACTGGTGCGCACACAGTCCTAGTGCAGCCCACTAGGTAGCACGTTCTACTGTTATCCTTCAAATAAATCTTATAATTATTAAAAATAATGAAGTGCATAATTTAAACATGGTAGCATCCATTTTTATAGCAATATACCAAATATATACCAAACACATACCAAAACATATATATAATCATTTAATAAAATAAATCATACTTAATTACATTATAAAAATATGAATGCTCACAAATATGTGTTCTACATACAATGCAAATATATGATAATAACTCACAGTTGTGCACTCTTCTAAAAGAGATAAATTGGTTTGGTCCGGTAGGCCTCGATTTCGATGCAACTATGGAAAAATAAATAATAATTATTATTATTATAATCAAAATCCTATTTTAATACTTCTACAAATTCTAAAGAATGACTCAATCTAAAATACGCCTCAACCAAACATTAAAAACTCATGATCGACCCGATGTTACATTTTATAAGAATTATACTGAAAATTCGGTAAAGTCTCCTCTATAAAACAGATATCTCTCTACTAAAAGTATAGCTGATTCTGCACACAAATACACTTCAATATTCACAAATGCACAACTTCTCATGTTGGGCCCCAAACTACACAATTTGCCCAATCGAAAATCAAAATACACAAAAATTAATAATTTAATAAAATATTAAAATCCATAAAAATCAATAAAATACCTCAATACAATTTATTTAAATAACACAAATATTAAAGATAGTTTATCTTCAAATTAATTTAATAAAACCTCAAATAGAGTTAAATAATATTAGTAAAAATTCCATTTTTCAAATATTCAAATTAAATAGCACAAAGTTCAATTAATTATTTAAATTACTCAATTATATAATAAAAATCCACTTTATTCATAAAAGCAATAGATAAGCTATTATTTAATTAAAATTTCAAAAATTATTATTAATTAGCTAAAAATAGTAAATAATTTGCAAATATTATTTTAATAATATTTATTATTTAAAAGTTATCCAAAACACACTAATTAACAATGAGTTCAATTAAAATACAAAATTTACTAATTTTTTCAAAAATTACCATAGTATTAAATATTTTCCAAAAATTACTATAAATTCGTAAAAATCTATTTCCTTATTTCTAAAGCCTAATGTTTATATTAAATATACTAATTAGCATTATTTTCAATAAAAATCAAATAATTAATACAATTTACCTTATTTTTCAAAAATACAATGTTATACATAAACTAAATAAATTTATAATTAAAAATCTAAAATTAATTTCATCAAATTTCCTTCACAAACTATTATCTAAATAACTCAAACAATTTTCTAAAAATATTAAAATTTTTCCGGCGTGGGTCACCGGAACAATGACTAACCGGAAAATAAAATACAAAATCTTCAAATAATTCAGAAAAATCAAGTAAAAATATATTTAGATAGCTCTTGATGAACACAACCACATTTCCAAAAGGAATAAGCATGAATCAAACTATTTCAAGCTTTAAAAAATCAAAAACTAAATTGGCCTAAACTAAAACTTAAGTATAAAAGAATTACCAAACGTCTTAAGCTTAAAATGATCAAAGATTCAGCTTGGACCAAGAGAAGTCGAACAAGCCCAAAACCAAAAGCTCAATCCACCAGAAACCATCGCCAGCGATGCTTATGGTTGCTGTACTCAACGAAAGCAGAGGAGGAAGTAGCTTGTTATTGATGGCGAAAAGAGAAGGAAAGAGGGGAGGTGATGTTTGTGTGGTGATGGTGGCAGAATTGTGGTTGATGGTGGTTCAGGTGGTTATGATGTTCTACAAACCGAGAAGAAGAAAAAAAGAAAAGAAAGAAAAAAAGAAAAAGGAGAGGAAGAAAATCGAAAAAAACTTTTGTCCCTTTTTTTTATAATAATTAGGAAAAAGACAAAACAATATACATATATAAAATATAATAATAATGATAATAATATTTTTGAATTAAATAATTACTTTCAAATTAAATCCACCACTAAATATTAAAATATTTAAAATAAAATGAATTAATACTATTCACAAATAATAACAATAATAATATTATTAAATAAATAAATACATAATAATATATAACACTAAATTAAACTTTTAAATCTCGATTTAATATTAATACCATAATAAAATAAAATAAAATAAACACCAACACTAAAATTTAATTAAATTACAAAAAATAATCATAATATATAAAAATTTAAAATATTTATTAACACTGCATATCTCATAATTTAATTTAATAATTTATAAAAATATCGGGTTATAATAGCTTAGCTATGCTCGAGCTCCTCAATCTTCTTCTGCCTGGCCTTAGACTCGGATTTGGCCTTTTCGCATTACTCATCACAAGCTCCAACTTCGTATCATAATCAATGGAAATAGTGTCAACCTCTACCTCCTTAAAGGCATATTCACTCTGAAGAATATGGTGTCGATCCTTCACCAGAAGCAAGCCTTAGGCCAACTAAAGAAAAGTAAAGGAAATTTAAAACCTATGCATCCATAACTAACCATCAGAAAGTAAATTCAAATAAAGTACATCAAGAGTATGAGAGAACAAAGAATTGTATAGCTCGTCCCCCTCATCCTCTCACTAAGATTGGAAATCCTCAAGCAACTGTAAAAGGTCAAATTTTGGATGCGCGGGGGTTTCATCTTTGATAAAATCCATTTCTTCGCGTCCAAGCATCCCGGCAGCTTCAGACGCTTAACGAATATCCCCAGATCCATCTCTTCTTCTTTTATCTATTAACTTTAACAATGTTTCCTCAGATGCTTAGTTGTCTCTTTTTATGAGGAACTCTCCACCCCTTTCCCATTGTCGATGAGTTGAGGATTAGCTTGGGCCTCCTGAACTTCCACATTCTCAGCAAGCTGGGTAGTCTAAATAATTTCATCTACCTTCATTTCATCATCTAAAAGTAGTACCAGCCCACCCGCAAAGGAAAGAAAGTCAGCCATTTATAAATAACAAAAAATTAAAGTCAGAATATACCTTGAGAAGTTTAGACTCACCATCATCATCTCTATTCACATCTTCAGTGTACAAGATACCACAGAGAAAGATTCTCAGCGAATGTATGCTCAGATATACAGTCATGAAGTCTGAGCATAACTCCGTATCTCTGCCAGGCAACTTTAACAGTTGCTTTATTTTATAGCACTTGTCAGCCCACATCTGTCGGATACTGATGAACTCTGACAGACGCTTAATGACAAAGTATTTATGTCTCCAAGACTTTGGTAAGTCTAGGAGATTAATGAACAAACTCAAATTGGGGATGGCTGATAGTGAAAAAGTAAACTCCCCCTTTTTGTTATTTAAACTATAAACATAACGAAACATATCAAAATCTAACTCTCTACACTCTCTATACATAAGTTCTATATACCTAATTAAAATCCTATAACTATTAGGATAGAGTTAGTTGGGTGCTATATTGTATTTATTCAAGAAAATCTTCATAAACGGATCCATGGGGAATCTCATCCTACCCTTTAATTGATCTTGATAAATTACTATTTTTTCTAGCACTAAAAAATGCTTATAAGTTACATGCAACAAATAATCCCTAGGAATATCAAATTGTCTCCTATACCACCCTAACATATCCTCATTTACCCTCGACTAAAACAAGTTAGATTTCACTTGTTTGCATGGAGCCATTAAAACTAAGAAAATAAAAATGAAAAGAAGAAGCAAAATAAAGAAGAGGAAGCAAAGCAAAGATCTTTGACAGAAGGAAATGGACACTAGGCATAGACAGACACTTGAGAGCATGAAGCCAAAAGGAAAAATTTGAGAAAGAACTAACAAATCTACAAAATGAAAAAAAAAAGTGATTTTTAAAGTAAATAGAAGGTTCTAAGATACCTTCCTCTACCACTGCAAAAATTAAGGACATCTTTACTACCCCAAAGGGTATTTTCAAGAAGAAGAAATGCTCATTATTTAAGTAATTATAATGGTAGTAGCCTAAACGTTCCCTCTTTAGACACATGAATAGATGTGACAGTTCAAAATTTGAAATTTAAAAAGTGACATCTCAAAAGGCATTTCGTTATAAACCACCTCTTCAGTGAAACTTAGGTCATTTTATAACACTGAGGTTCAGAGACTCGGGTTATTTCATAACACCAAGCATTTAAGTCTAGTAATTGAAGCTGGTACTCTTAAGTCGTTTCATAACACTAAGGTTCAAAAAATCAAGTCATTTTATAACACCAAGCATCATTTAGTAGAATATCTGACATTAATCAACAAGCACATAAAGTCTAACTGGCACCTTCTAGATTCTTGTCAATATATTTCTAAGACTTGGTACACTAAACATCTCTATAATTCATGATTAAGGCTGGCTACCTCATATCATTCTTTGACAGCATTCAAGACTTCTAAGTGCATCTATTCTCTTATGGGCATTTGTTGCATCACTCATTGTCATTGTTGATTCATTCTTTCTAGAAAATTAGACATCTCAGACATAAATATTCGATTAGACATTAATATTTGGGTTGTTTCTTATTTGGAGGAAAGAACTATCAGACATATATATCCAATTAGACATAAATATTCGGGTTAGATTCCTATTCGGAGGAAAGAACTATCACCTCCATAGAAGTTTAGGTTATAAACAATTCCTCCTCCTACCTAAGTAAAAATCCCTCCTTTGCTCTATTTCTCCAGGACTATTCTCACCTTCATTCTTCAAATCCAAACCCTTTTCAAGTTCTCAACCTTATTACCTAATAACTTTGGCCACCAGTGGAGCAAGTCTTGGGGATGTTTTGCTTAAACTTTAACATACTATAAAGTCAGTGAACCCATTAAATATTTTTGCACATCTTCAACAATAATATTTCAAAAACATTTTCAAGAAGCTAAAATGGCTAAAAGTTTTCTCATTCATTTTTCATTTCATCGAAATCGCCTTCCTACTGTTTAATGAAATGCCTGATTGGCGATAAAATTATTTTAACATTTTCACTTTGTAGGCTTTGAGTATCTAAAATCAATGAATTATAATAAGTACTTTAGGAAAGTAGGATTGGGAATAGAAGATTGGTATTTTTGAAAGCAAGTGGGCAAGGCTCAGCTATGTACTTACACACTATTTGGCACTGCATAGGTTTATAATGAAACATCACCGCTTGGTTGCTGGACGTTGAAGCTAAGGCTAAAAGAGGGGATCGAGAGAGTTAGCCCATTTGTATGAGAAGCATGAATTTCCATACCCAGGTGATAAAGAAGCAATGGATGAGTTTATTATTAATAGGGGAATTATCGATACTGCAATTGTGTTAAAAGGGTTTATAAAAGATGATAAAGATTCGTATAATTACCAAAAAGAATTACAGAAGCAAAAGTTTGAACAAGAGGCTCAGAAGATATGGATTAAGATGAGAAATGAGGTTATTCAAGAGCTTCAAAAGAAAGGGTATGATGTTGAGTGTTTAGTGCTTAATGTTAGTTAGTTAGTTATTATATGAAAATATAGTGCTTCACGAGAGCTTTCTAAAAAAGAAAGAAAATGAAAATTTGCAAGTTGACTCCTAGTTTAAATGCCTGAAAATATTTTTTTAATAATCATGTTTAATGATGAGATTGTGTTATTTGTGCACTATTGTCTAGCATGATTTTATTGCATGATAATGCTTCAAATGGAAAAGAGGGGGGACAAAATTTTGTGCTATATTGCATGCTTGGTTTGTTAATTAACTCTAATAAATAGGGGTGTAACCAAGGCAAGCCGCTCGACATTTAGCTCATCCAAAGCTCACTCGAGCTCATTTATTATCTTAAATGAGCTGAGCCCAAACATAATTTTGAAGCTTGTAAGCTAAACAAGTTGAACCCACGCATCTTGAAACTTGGCTCGTTTAAGCTCGCGAACAAGCTCATGAACAAGCTAATAAAGTAAGCTCGTGAATAGGCTCATAAACATGCTCATGAATAGGCTCACGAATAAGCTCGTAAACAGGCTCATGAAGTGGGCTCATGAATAGGCTTGCAAAGTAAGCTCGTGAACAGACTCTTGAACAAGCTCGTTTACTATCTCATAAATTTAAATATTTATATTAGTATTAAGTAGTGGTATTAAATAGGTGTAATTTCAGGAAACTTTTTAAGTAATTTTGATTTTTAGCTACTTTTATATTACTTTATTTTTATCACCTTAATATAAGAATGTATTTTATATCTAAGGTGGTTATTAATAAAGAGTACATACTTTACAAAAAAAAAAAACTATAGAAGGCATCTTAATATAAATGAAGTATGAATATTAAATAAATATAATATTAAACAAACTACATAATTTTAATGTTATAAAATTATTTAGTGTTATTGTATAATATTAACGTAGTATTATATATATATATATATATATATATATATATATATATATATTATTTCTTTCACTGGATGCTTATTAATTTTTTTTCTTGAACAAAAATGGATACCTATTACTTTCTTGAAAATAAGTCTTTGAGACATTCTCAAAGATTGGTCTACTAAACAAAAAATAATTTTATACATTAAAATGGTTGTGATTTATGGTAAAATTAAGATTATTAGTTGATTCATTTGAGATTTTTGTTTTGTTATATTTTCAAATCCTCCTCACACTGCCTCACCCTTTCTCGGCCTCAAATGATACTTGCAGTTGTTGTTTTAGATTCAATTAAGGTAAAATTGTTTAATTTTTTGTCCACTGTCGTCTGTTTCTCTATGTTGGATTCAGTGTATATGTCTGTAATCTTGAAATTGAAACACAGTTGAGAAAAATTTGCTAGATCATAACTTGTATTTGCTCATTTTTGTTTGATTTTCACAACTTATGTCTTATCTTGATATAAGGCATTAAAATATAAACAATGATTATGTGTATTATGATTAATTTTAGTGAATGTCACTGGATTGATCTCCTTCTATATCAACTTCAGGGTGAATGTTTTTTTTGCCGTAAATGTGAAGGAGTTTATCACCGTAAATATGTAAAGGAAAAGCTTTATGTCTCAAACCTAAATAAATTCAAGTGCCTCAACATATAAGATCTTATTTGTTATGCTATTTGCTTTTTATGCTTATGATATCTTTTATGTGTGTGTGTGTGTGTGTGTATATATATATATATATATATATATATATATATATATATATATATATATATATATATATATATATATATATATCCAAAAGAATTCTACAATATTTCATCTGTTGTTGTGTCTTTCCCTAAGTTTTATTTGAAATTGTATTGATGGCAAATGTAAGTCTCCATCCAGTTGATAGCATATGATATATTTTTTCAAAAAAGTCTTTGTGGGTCATGAGTTACTATTTGTGATGCAAAAAATGAATTGTTATCAACTACCAATAGTAAGCATTAATATCAATTGTGCATGTATTTATAAATGATTGTTCTCTGAATAATCTATCAATTATCAAATAATTGTTTGCAGAACTCTGTGACAACAAATTGTTAGCTGCCATTTTATGTGTGTTTCCTTTTGCTGGCAGTCCCCTCTCACTTGAAGTTGATTATATAAAGGTCTTATCTGTGTTTATGTGATCTTGAATTTTATTTATGTGATCTTAAATTTTGAATATAAAGTTGAATTCTAAAAAAAAATGGTGGATGCAGGTTGTGTTTTTTATTTGTTTGATCCTAACCAAGTGATATTCATATTTGGTGGTAACAACCTTTCCTTATGCCTCCCCTATATGTTTTCTTTTACCATGTCCTTTATAATTTTTTTTTCTACAATCATACCAATATTGATATAAGATGGATAAGTATAGTCAATCTTTGTGATTATAATGACTTAAGAAAGTTTACTATATATGTTCATCGCTTTATCTTTATTTTTTTTTCCATTTTTTGGACAAGTAGATATCATAGAGACTTGATGCACAAACTCAACAAATTTTCCCTACAAATGAATGATGGATATTTTGAACTCTTGAACTTGAATCAAGCTAAATTGAACTTTTATTATCTTATTTTTTTTTAAATTTATTTGTACGTAAGCTATTTTGGATGAACGTTTTTCTTAATGTGTTTGGTTGTGTATTGGATTTGTAGAATTTCAATTATTTTGTAAGATTTTTTTTTTTTGAATTTTATTTTTTACTTGTTCACAAGCACTAAATGAGCTCTTTAAATGAGCACTAACTGAGCTCTCTAAACAAGCTTTCTCACGAGCTCTTCCCAAGCTCTCTAACGAGCTCTTCCCAAGCTCTTTCACGAGTTCTCTCACGAGCGAGCTTGAGTTCTACACAAATAAGCCTTCCCAAGCGAGCTTGAGCTAATCTCGAGTCATAAATGAACGAGCTCAAGCCGAGTTCAAGCTCAATCTGTCTAATCTGAGCTAAGCTCAGCTCGATTACACCCCTAGTAGTAGAGCATTCTCTATTACTTCTTTATTAGCAACTGTGATGCAACATAATGCTTCAATGATGGGGTAGTCAGTAGAGGTTGTGCAGCTCTTGTTCACTTTCAAATTTCAATTTGTGATGATTTTAGAGCATGGTGAGAGGAGATAATTAGTAGCAAAAGTTTTTTAAATGCCAACAAAAGATTGAAGATTGGCCCATGCAACGCAATTTCCAAAAAGATGCATTTTTAGCTGACCTTTTACTGCTTCTGGACATCTTTTTCCTTTTTTTTTTTTTTTTAGTAACAGTGTCAAAATCTTGCATTCTTGATCAATTCTGGCAGCAAGAACACTGACATTTGAAAAGCTTTCCCATTTGGACCATCCTTTTAGTGTCTATATCAGTTGATCAAGTGGAAACTTTTAATGTATCTTCCTAAAGTAAGAATGCTGGCAAGCTTTTGAACCTGTTGTAGGATGAATTGATGGGAGCTCTTGTACAAATTGCATAATCACCTAAGTTAAAATTTTGAAAATTGAGCAAGGCACAGTGGTGAAAAGGGTACTGGCTGCCCGCTGCTGGAAACTGGAGGAGCCCAGACAACACACAGCAGATTTGAGGAATCCTATGCGGAAACTCCAACAGGATCACACCAATCAAGTTTGTCGAAAGAAGAAAATAATGCATCAGAAGTAATTATTGTCAATGTGTAACGAGCACTTGGCTTAGATCTTTGGGTCCCCACAAAAGATAGCAGCAACGTTCTGCATTGTCACAACTCACAAATGCAGAACAGAACAGGATTTTTTAAAACATCAATCTTCATATCAAGGTAACATATTTTCATCAGAACAAATGAGGGTGGTTCAGCCGCACATAATTTAATTTGTAAACTTTTTCAGTTTCAGGAATTTTATTTAGATTCTCTCAGAATTTGTATGTCAAATTCATCGCCACAACACAAACCCATTCTAGTTGCTGCAGCTAAGCAATATGCATATCATATATGTCTCAAATAGATACCAACTAACTCACCATGTTTCTTTATCCTGTTGTTTCAGCGTAAGGAGGAGTAAAGATTCTGCATCCATTTATCTTTCATATCACGAAAGAACAAAAGTAAGATCTGCAGCAATATACTAGAGACATAAAACTAAAGGGTAATTTCAATGAATCAAGAGCAACTTGCATGTGCTGCTAAGTAAGTACCATAAACAATTGTTATAGACAGAAAAGGTCTGCTGCAATTAGCAGGAAAAGTGCTAAAAAGATAACATAAAGACATTTGTCTGGCTAAAGTTGTCTACTTAGCATCACACCTCGCGTAAAGTAGAATACCATATGAGCATATGTTTTGTCTATAAGAGAAAGATTGCAGCAGATCTGCAACAAAAGCATGCCAACTCTGGAAACTGCTGAACGCATTGTATAGGAGAACTTAAATTGACTACCATTATCTGGAAAAATACGTGCTACATATAGTGCCTGGTATGGTAAGCATCATTTATTGAATTCAAATTGACTGAAAACAACAAATTTCTGATTACCATTGCTGAAATGATTAGAAATGTGTATTAAGAAGAGAGAACAGTGGGATAAGTATGATGTGTTTTTTAGCTATAGAACAAGGAAACAAATTAATCCATGTTTTTACATCACATTCCTTTCCATAGACTGTGAGTTCTGTAGCTGACTCTTTCCAGATTTGCTTCTTCCATAACTCCTTAGTATATTGTTTGTCTATTGTAGTTTAAATGTATACAGCAAGTTGGTCACCGAGTTCTAATCCTTCCTTGAGGCTTGGAGGTGTGGATTGAGCAGGACCACCATTCAGCAGTTCACGTACCCATTCACCATTTGCAGCACCAGCAGGAAGAATTCTTTGTAAAGATTGAGAATCACCCAAACCTCCTGGACGGAAACGTCAGTTGTTGATGCTTCCTCTCACAAAATCCTTTGCAAGGCCAGCACTGCATGGTAAAGGACCAGAATCTTGACCTCCAATACTTAATTCTGACACGTCCATATAAATAACATAACAAGCCAGTTCACAAACATGAGTTAAAATCAGAAAGACATAAAAATGACCGAGAATGAGGACCTTGACAAAGCCCACAAATCTTGCTTGGCACGAACATTTTAATGAAACTCGTACTCCAAAATATAAACAATAATTCATATCTATCTGTACCTAAATTCCTCTGACGGAAGAATAAGTACATTTCAAGAAAAGCTCAAACCTGTACTGACTTTGGCTCCCAAATGACTTTTGTCGTCTAAATGGAAACTCCCACATCGGAACAATGACAGACCGAGGCAATGAAGGATCCAGCACAACTTTAGCCTTCTGGAACCAATCGAAATCCCACTGCCTTCCAGCTTTTCCAGGTGAAAATTCATCAGAGTCTAATCTTGGCAAGAGATATTCCACCTCTATGTACTCCTTTGTCGATTCACGAGTCTCCCTAGGAAAGGCAGGGGGCTGGAATCAATTGAGACAATAAGTAACTAAAAGCAATTATTAAATCAAAACATTCTCCAGTAATAAAATTCGGCTACTTATGTGACATAATCCAAATCAATCCAATTCAATTCTTCCAAAAATCCTGTCCCATTTTGCATAATTTTCGTTATTTAATCATAAAAAATTGCACTAAATTCTCGCATTTTTACACTTACCAAACACAACCAAAAGCAAAATAGTACAAAACGAAACAAGAACCAATCCACTCCAAAACCCTAAACAACGGTAACTGACAAGGATGAAATCAGGGAGAGACTTGACGGGATTGGAGCTGTCTTCTACGGTGAAGACAGGCTCGACTCTGAGGTGGCCACCGTGACCCGAGAAACCGACCCGGAAAGCGAGCTCGTCTGTGGCTTTGATTTGATCCATGGGCGGCTACTACTGTAACTGTAATTGCTTCTTCTTCTTCTTCTTCTGATTTGTTAATTGGAAGAGAAGGCATGGGATTTTCGCGGGTTATGTGATTTGAGCGACTGTGTGTAGTAACGAGAACAAGGATGAGAAGTGTGATGCGTTTCGAGCAAATAGCAGCGCCGTTTTCTATAGCTGTAGTTAGAAAATAAATATTAACGTTAGAAAATAAATAACTATTTATTATGAATGTGAAATAATATATCGTAGTGAAAAGAAAATTTCTAGGATTGAAATTCATTAATGAAAATGTTAAAAAGAAAAAAAAAAGATCTCTAAATTCTTTCAATATTATAGTTCTTCAAATTCTCTCTAAATTCTCTTAAAATCATTCTACTATAAAATATTTTTTTTCTAGTTAAATACTATTAAATTCAAGTTTAGTTCTATAACAAATTAAGTAATTAAATCTTTATTTTACAACACGTTATCAACACGAGGAGCTCTCGATCAAAACAATAAGGTACATATTTCTTAATATTTAATATTTATGAATATATTATTTGATTATATATTATCATGGATGACTATGCCTCCTACTAATTTATATATTTATATTTATTTTTTTAATCTACCTTTTATATTAATTGTTATTTTTATTTTATTTTACTAACTACACCATTGATGCAAATATTGTTAGAAATTATTCTAATCTTATGGATGACTATGCTTCCTACCAATTTATATTTATGCACATTTATTTTTTTATTATTTATGTTAATGGAAGGTTATACCCCATTTTATATTAATGGACGGTTTTGCCCCATATTTATACATATCGTTATGTTAACTCACTTGCTATAAATAATCATATCAACATTATTTATTGATTTTACTTTATATAATTTATTTCTCAATATATTATATTAAAAAAAAATTCTAACGGCTATATTTTTATTACCAACGGTAACAAAACGGTAATAAACAGCTATATTTTTCATTATAAATAGATGAACTATAAATTTTATTTATTCACACAAATTCATACATTTTCTCTTTCTCTCTTTACTCTAAATTGTAAACATGATTTGGTATATTTATATTTGTGTTTTGATCATGACTGTTATAATAGTTTTAGGAATAATTCATATGAAAGATGATTTTCTATTGGATATAATTTTAAGTATTATTGTATCATTTTTTGTACCACTATTATTTCTTGCAATATTCATTCATGATATAATTAATTAGTAAATTTTGATTATGTTTGATTTTTTTAGTAGTCATCAAATTTATGAATTTTAATTGAGTTATATTTTTTTATTAGTTATCATAATGATAAATCTAGCAAAGCTTGAGTTCGTTGCTCTTGACATCACGGGAAAAAATTATATGTCTTGGATTCTAGATGTAGAGATGCATCTTCAATCAATGGGGTTAATTGATACCATAAAAGAAAATAATAACACCTCATTGCAAGATAAGGCCAAGTCTATAATTTTTCTCCATTGTCATCTTAATGAAGGATTAAAATGTGAATATTTGACTGTCAAAGATCCAAGTGTTCTTTGGAAGGATCTAAAAGACAGATATGATCATCAAAGAGATGTAATACTACCAGTAGTCACTGATGAATGGAGAGCTTTACGCTTTCAAGACTTCAAAAAAGTGAGTGACTATAATTCTGCAATGTTCATAATAGTATCACAATTAAAATTCTGTGGACAGACAGTCATAGACGAAGATATGCTGGAGAAAACTTACTCCACATTTCATGCATCAAATGTTATACTACAACAACAATACAGGATGCAGAGATTTAAAAAATATTCTGAACTAATTTCATGCCTACTGGTAGCTGAGAAAAATAATGAACTCTTGATGAAAAATCATCAGTCCCGTCCCACTGGCTCAATATCATTTCCAAAAGCAAATGCTACAAATTATTCTAGATATAAAAATTATAATAGCCATGGACGTGGGAGAGGTAGAGGTCATGGACGTGGAAGAGGTCAATTCTTTGACCGTGGTCGTGAAAATAAATATAATAATACTCTACAACAGACTCAGACTCAACCTCAAAAGAAGTTAAAATCAGTCATTAGTGGTGTTCAAGAAAGGCCTCAATATAAGTTTGAAACTGTGTGTTTCAGATGTGGTAGTAAAGGACACTGGTCACGAATTTATCGAACACCACCACATCTTTGCCAACTTTATAAGGCATCATTGAAAGGCAAAGAAAAGGAAATAAACTTCAATGAGCATCATACTCATGTTAATGATACAACTCATCTAGATGTTTCTAATTTTACTGATGATTTTACTAATAATGGAAATTGAGACATCTACAATTTTAAGTATATTGTTATTACTTATTTTATTTTGAAGAATATGCTATTGTTATGTATGTTATTTTCAAATTAAATAAAATGTACTACTTTACAATTATTTTATATTTTTACCTTAATTGATTAATTTTTTTTTATTTATCTATTTTGAAGTTTAATATGAATTGTACTCAACATAAAGACAATATTGGAGATCTCTGCATACCAGATAGTGGTACTACACATACTATCTTAAAAAATAGAGATTATTTCTCTGAAATAAAGCCCACAAAGGCAGTTGTAAAAACAATATCAGGTCCTGTAGATCTGATTGAAGGAATTGGCAAAGCTAAATTTATATTACCAAATGGAACAAAGTTTATAATTGATGAAGCTTTGTTTTTACTAAAATCAACAAGAAATTTATTGAGTTTTGATGACATATATCGAAATAGGTGTGATACCCAATCCATTACTATAAATGGTAATAAATATTTAAATATAGTTTCCTATGAATCAGGAAAAATACAAGTATTGGAAAGACTGCCAAAACTCCCTACTGGATTGCATTACATGCATATACATGTAATTGAATCAAATATGACAGTAAAAGAAAAATCTTATGATCCTTCAATAATAAATTTATGGCATGACAGATTAGGTCATCCTGGATTAATAATGATGCGAAGGATAATTAAGAATTCACATGGGCATCCCTTGAAGGGGCAAAGAATTCCTCAATCAAATGAAATGCCATGTACAGCTTGTTCTCTTGGAAAATTAATCTTGAGACCTTCACCATCTAAAATTCAAAATGAATCACCTATGTTTCTTGAAATAATTCAAGGTGATATATGTGGGCCAATTCACCCACCATGTGGACCATTCAAATATTTTATGGTATTAATTGATGCATCTAGTAGATGGTCACATATTTGTCTATTGTCAACTCGTAATGTTGCATTTGCAAGGTTGCTTGCTGAAATTATTAAATTATGAGCACAATTCCCTGATTATACAATCAAGAGGGTAAGACTTGATAATATTGGTGAATTTACATCTCAAGCATTCAATGATTATTGTATGTCTACTGGGATCATTGTTGAGCATCCTGTTGCCCATGTATATACTCAAAATGGTTTAGTTGAATCATTGATTAAACGCCTTTAGCTTATTGCTAAACCATTAATAATGAGAACAAAGCTTCCCATTTCAGTTTGGGGTCATGCAATCCTACATGCTGCTTCATTAATTCGCATCAGACCTAGTGCATATCATAAATACTCCCCACTACAATTGGCATTTGGTCAAGAGCCAAATATTTCCCATCGCAGAATTTTTGATTGTGCAGTATATGTACCTATTGCGCCACCTCAGCGCACAAAAATGGATCCTCAACGAAGATTGGGAATTTATGTTGGGTTTGAAACACCCTCAATTATTAGATATCTTAAACCTTTAACTGGTGATATTTTTACAGCACGTTTTGCTAATTGCCAATTTAATGAGGTTATTTTCCCAACATTAGGAAAAGGGGAGAAAGAAGGAAAAAGGATATTTCATGGAATGAACCATCATTATTGCATCTGGATTCTCACATAAAACAATGTGAATTAGAAGTGCAAAAGATTGTGCACTTACAAGCAATTGCAAATCAATTGTCAGATGCATTTACTGATACAAAAAGAGTGACTAAATCATACATACCAGCAGCCAATGCTCCTGGTTGTATTGAAATTCCAAGAATAAAACCTGAGAATAAAGACACTCATGAGTCTAAAACACGCCAGAAGCGTGGAAGATTAATTGGTTCTAAAGATAAAAATCCTCGAAAGAGAAAGGGAGTAGATAATCATATTGATAGCGAGGAAAATATCCCTGAAGAAATAGAAAATAAAGAAAGTCATGAAACATTTTCATATACTGTTGCATGTGAAATCATAAATGACAAAGATGATCCTGAACCAAAATCAGTCATGGAATGTCAAAATAGGCATGATTGGATAAAATAGAAAGATGTTATGCAGGCTGAATTGGACTCACTAAACAAATAAAATGTTTTTGGGCCAATTATTCCTATGCCTAAAACTGTGAAACCTGTAGGATACAAGTAGGTCTTTGTACGAAAGAGAAATGAGAAAAATGAAATAATAAGGTACAAAGCTAGACTTGTAGCTCAAGGTTTTTCACAAAGGCTGGAAATTGATTATGATGAAACGTATTCTCCTATTATGGATGCAATTATGTTCAGGTATCTGATTAGCCTAGTAGTTTCTAAGAAATTAGAAATGCGTCTTATGGATGTTGTGACTGCTTATTTGTATGGATCACTTGATAGTGACATTTATATGAAAATCCCTGAAGGATTTAAAATGCCTAAAGCATTAAGTACAAAATCCAAAGAAATGTATTTGATCAAGCTCTAGAGATCTTTATATGGGTTAAAACAGTCTGGGCGCATGTGGTATAATCATTTAAGCGATTATTTGATTAATAAAGGATATGTGAGTAATATTATCTATCCATGCATTTTTATTAGGAAAACAATATCCGGATTTGTGATTATAGTTATATATGTTGATGATTTGAATATCATTGAAACAGAAAATGAGATCCATGAAGCAACAGTATACTTAAAGGAAGAATTTGAAATGAAAGATCTTAGAAAAACTAAGTATTGCCTTGGTTTACAAATTGAGCAAATGCACAATGGGATATTCGTGCATCAATCAAATTACACAGAAAAGATCTTGAAACACTTTAATATGGATAAAGCAAATCCTTTAAGTACTCCAATGGTCGTTAGATCACTCAATATTGAGACTGATCCATTTCGACCCTGTGAAGAAAATGAAGAAATTCTTGGTCCTGAATTTCCATATCTCAGTGCCATCGGAGCTCTAATGTATCTTGCTAATTGTACTAGACCTGACATTTCTTTTGCAGTTAATTTATTAGCAAGGTTCAGTTCAGCTCCAACAAAAAGACATTGGAAAGGGGTCAAACATATACTTCGATACCTTCGAGGAAATGTTGATTTGGGTTTATTTTATTCTAACAATTCAAAACAAGAATTGATTGGTTATGCAGATGCAGGGCATTTATCTGATCCTCATAAAGCGAAATCTCAAACAGGCTATGTGTTCACAAATAATGGAATTGAAATTTCTTGGCGTTCCCAGAAACAAACGCTTGTCACTACTTCCTCAAATCATTCTGAAATTATTGCACTATATGAAGCAAGTAGAGAGTGTGTGTGGCTTAGATCAATGACACATCATATTAAAGAATCTTGTGGTTTTTCAGTCAATAAAAGTCCAATAATTTTATATGAAGATAATGCAGCATGCATTGCACAATTAAGAGAAGGATATATCAAAAATGATAGAACCAAACATATACCTCCAAGATTCTTTTCATACACTCAAGAGCTAATAAAAGACAATCATATAGATATCAAGTATATTCAGTCTAGCCAGAATTCAGCTGATCTTTTCACAAAGGCACTTCCAACTACAATCTTTAGAAAGCACGTTCACGATATTGGAATGCGACATCTGCATACTATGTGAAGGAAGATTATACATATCAACTTGAGGGGGAGAAAATCATGCACTGTACTCTTTTTCCTTAAGCTAAAGTTTTTCCCACTGGGTTTTATTTAGCAAGGTTTTAACAAAGCAGTTGCAAAATATTGTTATTCAAGGGGGAGTATTATGAATGTGAATGAACAATATATTATTTGTAAATGAACAATATATTGCTTGTGAGAGAATAGTACTCAAATAGTGAAAAGAAAATCTCTATATAAAGGGATTGAAATTCATTAATGAGAATGTTAAGAAGAAGAAGAAAAGATCTCTAAATTCTTTCAATATTATAGTTCTCCAAATTCTCTCCAAATTTTCTCTAAATTCTCTTAAAATCATTCTACTATAAAATATTTTTCTTCTAGTTAAATACTACTAAATTCAAATTTAGTTCTATAACAAATTAAGTAATTAAATCTTTATTTTACAACACTATTAATTTTTTATTTTTTTTATTGTTTAAGAAATAAAACAATGATTCAATTTAACAAAATTGTAAACAAAAGCATATAAAATGGATAAAATAAATTCGTCATTATTAAAAAATCAGATGAATTAATTGGTCTAATTCGTATTTTTAATTGTAAAAATTGTAGATATGTAACAATATTAATAAAAGTTTATAATTGCTTATGATGAATAATAGTAAATAATTATTTTATTTATAATTGTGAGCAAATGAAATCGAAAAATCAAATTGTTAATAGAAAACTAAAAAAAAATCCAAAATAAAAATTAGTAAATTAAGTTTTAGTTTGGTTTTTAAAACCACTTCAAAAAATAATAATTTGGTTTAGATTTTTAATTTTGTAAGACCGAAGTAAACCTATCCGACTGAAGATATAACAAAAATAGTTTGGTTAATTGGTTAATCAAACCATTAATATAAAAATTAAATGTAAAAATATGTTTTAAACTTTTAGTATAATTATTAACTTCTTATTAAAAGAAAAAACCTAGGAAGAATTTTAGTTTTTTAATAGTCCAATAGAATTGAAAATATATGAAATATTGGAGTAATGATCATTTGAAAAACTCATAATTTATAGCATTACAAGTCGTAAATTCACGTGTTGCGTGTACTTTAAAAAATATATACATTTTAATATAATTATTAAATAATTTTAATAAATTTAAAACAATAAATTAATTAAGTATAAAGTGAAAATTTAGAAAATTATTATAACAATTGTATTTAATAATTTTTATTATTATTAATATGTGTAGTAATAATAATAATTGGAGAAATAAAATAAAAAATAATTGATAAATTGTATTTCTTTACTCTGTTGAATAAAAAGAAAAATGTGTTTTTAATTGAATAAAAGGAATTTGAGTAATATTAGAATATGTATAATAGTGTTTTAGTTAAAAAAATAATACTAAAAAACTATAATAAACAAGTCATGATTCTGCACAATGCGTTGACTGTAAATTAACATGATAAAAAAAATTTGAATGGAATAATAACTAAATAAATTAAAAATAAAATAAATTACATTAATTTTTTTAATTTTTGTTGGCATGATTTTTTAATTATAATAAGATTTTTTTTAGAATTATTATATTAGTATTTAAGTATATATAATAGTGTTTTAGTTACAAAATAATATTAAGTAATTATTATAATTTTTTAAATTTTTTTATGGTTTAAAAAAATATTTTGAGTGATTTAAGTTAGAAAAATACATAATTTATAAATAATTTTAGAATTTGTGTGGTATTGAAATATGTATAATAGTGTTTTAATTAAAAAATAATACTAAATAACTATTAAAAATATTTTATTTTTAATAAAAAATTAAGATTTTTAATAGTTTGACACATAAACTTTTCAAGTGAATACTTAAAAAGTAAATAAATTACATTAATTTTATTTTAATCACATTAATTTAATTTTTTTTAATTTTTGTTGCCTTAAATTTTTAGTTATAATAATTTTTTTTAGAACTATTATATTAGTGTTGAAATATATATAATAGTGTTTTAGTTAAAAAATAATATTAAGTAATTACTATAATTTTTTTTTAATTTTTAATGGTTTTGAAAAAAATGTTTTGAGTGATTTAAGGTAGAGAAAAACATAACATATAAATAATTTTAGAATTTGAATGGTATTAAAATATGTTTAATAGTGTTTTAGTTAAAAATAATGCTAAATACCTATTAAAAATATTTAATTTTTTTAAAAAAATAAGGATTTTTAATAGGTTGATACATTAGTTTTTCAAGGAATACTTAAATATGAAGATGAACATTTATTAGGGCTCAACATTTAATAAATAAAATTTAAAATAATTGATAAATTACGCTTTTTTACTTTGTTAAATAAAAATAAAAATGTGTTTTTAATTGAATAAAAGGGATTTGAGTAGCATTAAAATATGTATAATAGGTTTCAGTTAAAAAATAATACTAAAAAATTAGAATAAATATTTTATTTTTAATAAAAATTAGAATTTTTAAGAATTTGATATATTAAAATTTAGAGTGAATACTAAAATATGAAGATGGATATTTGTCAAATTTTTGATTTAATGACTTTAACACTCAACATTTAATATATATATATATATAGAATTTATTGCTTATTAAACATTTATCCTATATACTTTTAAGTTGTATTAATGTTTGATTGAGAAACTTATTTTCTATATATTTAATTTTGAAGAATAGTAATTTTAATGTGAAATAAGTTGTACTATATATATTTTATGAATTTAATTTGATAATAGAAAATATGTGGGTTTTTTTTTTTGTTGAATTCAATATTATATGTGATAAAAAACATTACAAATAAAAAATAAAAAAAAAACTAGTAAAACCAAGCCGATTTAATTGGTTAATCGATTGGTTGTATAACCAAGATAATTGATTTGATTATGGTCCTAAATATGATTAAACCGATAGCTATGATTTTATTTAAAATTTTATTTTATAGTTCGGTTAAATATTCTATACTCTTATATTTGGATAAAATAAATTTACTAATACTAATTAAAATTGTATTAAATTGAAAACTAAAAATAAATAAACAAACAATTAAAATGAAGGAACAATATTTTATTTCTTAAAATATCATTTTTAATTCTTTTTGAAGTTTTTTTTTTCATTTTTTACAAATAAAAATATTATTTTTTCTTCATTTTTATATATATTACTCAGCTTAATACATATGTAGCTTTTGTATTTAGCATTTTTTTTTTGTCAATTTAGGAGATGTATTCAATTAGAATTTTAAAAGATTTTACGTGATATTCAATTAGAACTTTTAAGGAATATAGGAAAGTCTGCGAGTATCCCATTAAGATTTTTAAAAACTTAAAAGAATTTTGAAAAGTTTAGCAAGTATTTAATTACAAGAGTCTATAAAAGTAATGTGATATTAAAAAAGTAATTGACTTATTTTATTGTGCAAAGACTGCTAAATTCTTGAACAGAAAAATTTTCATCATCATCTGTGGCATCAGCAGAACATTTTTCCTTTAGGCCCCACCAGATCCATAAGTCTTTCCAAACACAAGAACCTGAAGCTTGTCATATCCAGAAAGAACACCAGCACCCGCTATTGCCCTGAGGATGTTTGTGCCACCACCCTTGAACAGTGATTTGGCCCCCTCGTTCTTAACGATTTGAGAGAATGCATCCAAGGAGCTCTTGTACTTGACAGCTTCACCTGATGTCATCATCATTCTTCTGCGGACGGTGTCAATTGGGTAGGAGGCAAGACCAGCACCATTTGTCACTACCCAACCAAGAGCAAAGCTTGCCATGAAATTATCCTGAATCATCAATATATCAATTATCAATAACCAAAACGTTATAGAAGAGTCTGATTGATAATAGTCTAGCGATCGAGTAGCTTTCCTGAAGCATCAGAAAATGAGAAACATATTAATATACTAACCTGAAGCTTTCCTGTCAGGACTATTGGCTTCAAAGTATCATACATCCCAAAATACAGACCGCGATATATAATGATACCAGCACATGAAATGTTGAATCCACGGTAAAGTCCAGAAATACCGTCTGATTGTAGGGTCTTCCTGTAGACATCAATCAAACCATTGAATTGCCTCTCTCCTCCCTTCTTTGCAGCTTTACCATCATTTGCAAGACGGGTTCTTGCATAATCCAATGAGTAGGTAAGGAGCAGAGAAGAGGCACCAGCAGCGCCACCTGATGCCAGGTTACCAGCAAACCACTTCCAGTAGCCGTCTCTGTCCTTCTTAAAGTTGAAAAGCCCCTTAAAGTAATCTTTGAATGCGAAGTTAAAGGCCTGCAAGACAAACCATCGCTAAGCTAAATAAGCAAGTCAAACAAATGTTACAAAGGATTAAAGCAAGAACGAACCTGAGTCAAAAAATACTAGAAAGGAAAAAAAAGAACGAACCTGCGTAGGAATATAACGGATGATATTGGTGGTGTTGCTTCTCCACAAGGAAATAAAACCTTCATCTTTGATTGTTCGGCTGAAACAATCACCAATTCCTTTATAGGGTTCAGAGAGTCTACCAGCTTTAATCATTTCATCTTGGTTTTGGATCAAGAGCTTCACGCGCTCAATTGGAGCTGCAGCAGTTTTGGACACAGCAGCAGAAACTCCGCCCATAACAAAATCTACAGCAAATCCTGACAGCCCTTTCTCTGATGGGGCCTGGACATGCACTGGAAAATCAGGGGAAGCTTTGCGTAGCTTAGTCGTAGGATACTGCTGTCCTGGATTGTAGTAATTCCTATATGCAAACTGCCTTTGATGCAGAGTATGGCCATGAAAGCCTCCATATTGGTACCAATGCTGGTGCCTATCAGCCATTTTTTCTCACGGTGATTACCCACAGGAATGGAGATATTTAACAATGAAACAAACAGACTCAACTTTCAAGCGAGGCAGGTAAAAGATTT
Organism: Mallotus nudiflorus; assembly: GCA_947683625.1. Taxonomy (NCBI): domain Eukaryota; kingdom Viridiplantae; phylum Streptophyta; class Magnoliopsida; order Malpighiales; family Euphorbiaceae; genus Mallotus; species Mallotus nudiflorus. Next base: position 1,258,434 of record CANTUR010000234.1, read on the forward strand.
TTATTAAAGTTTCTTCACGTTTAACAAGAGCTGCAGGGTATGGTTTTTATATTCAGGATTTGGACATGAGGATCCAACTTGCCAGTAAATAGATGGTTTGCTTTGACATTTATTTTCTATGACCTGTCGCCATTCAAGGAAGGCAGCGCCAGGGTACTGTATATTGCTTCTCATTGTAGTGTAAAAGCAAATTAAAAAAACAAAAAAAGATTGACCCGCTGCAAATAGCAAACCAAGAAATTGTTCTTTTAAACTTTTCAAATTGTCAAATATCTAATTGAATATGCAAGTTCTACTGCCTCTCCAGAAGAATGAACAAACCATATTATTAATAAATAAATAAATCCTTATTTTGGGGGGCCAAAGTACAATGAGAGATTCCGGATTCTTTAGATGACACATTTGGCCATTTAGGACAGGGCTCACCCGCATTAAAAAAAAAATTCAAATATGTCGAATGTTAATTTAAACCAAGCATGTTCTTTGCTGCATTCAGACTGTCTGGGGAGAAAAAAAAAATCACCTTGATCGTCCAGGTAGAAAAACAAACAAACAAACAAAAATAGTACCTTCTTTTTTTTTTTTTACCAAAGATATTAGTACGTACGTTAGAGGGGACGTAACACCACTTAGGTGAGTGCCCAACCACCAAGACCAAGATGTCTTTTGTCGTGTCAAAATTTTCCACTAATACTCCTTTCCTCAATATTTTTGACTGCCAAACATGACTGGTCTCGAATAATAACCAATCAGGCACATGTCTGCATGACTTTTCCTCCTTTTGACTGGGAAGAAAATGAGAAACTAAAACAAGTCTCCAGAAATTAAACTTCTGGATCCCAACCGGAACTTGCCAAAATGTCAAAGCTATCACTATGCACCGCGTAAAAAATTATATAGGACAAATAAAATATGTAAATTTTTCCATCCCTTGAGAGAAATTGCCACGAAGCATGTATCTACGCAGTCCATCGAAATCATGTGCTAAATAAAATTGCTACCTGCAAGTACGCAGCAGCTCCCAAAGCATAAGTATATATAGTGTGATGCCAAAAAAAAAAAGTAGCTAAACAGAAATGTTACACCAACCTTTGAAACAAATGGAGAAATCTCAGGTGCATTTATGCTCCATAAGCTTCAGACCTACGGAGAAAGGTACTAAAGAGAAACAGTGGAATAAAGCACGTAATAACTAAGAAGATTACTAGAAAGCTGCAGCATTATACTTTTCAACTTAATCGCGAACAGATCAATAAAACAATCTAAAACTCACTCCTAAGATTAATCCAAAGTGTTACGTGTGGGGACACAAGGTTAGTTACTCCATATACATAAAGCTACACAAGCTCTGTAGCAGGAAAATCATACAAGATACTAGAGCGGATATCAGTTCCTTATTTAAGTTATTGATGCATGCCCAAATCAATTTGATCTCTTCCTTGCAGTCTGTCAATACTAAGGGAAGTGGGGTCTCGGGATGATTCTGAGCTCCTGAAATCCATTTCCAGTTGCTTCTGCCTCAGCTGCAATACACTTTGCTCGTTCTCTAGTCTCATCCTCTCATTTTCCAGCCTCAACCTCTCAAATTCCTTATCTTTCTTGCTGCAGTATCTCAACCACTTGCACCGTTGCTTCTCAAGTTCAAAAGCTTCAGCCTGGATGTCAACTCTTTGTTCCAGGAGCTGCAATTTTTGCTTCTTTATCCACTCCTTTTTCTCCCACAATGACACTGTAGGGTCTTGAAAAATCCCAGCCATTTCAACCTCAAAGCCATTGCACCCACCTGACTGAGGCCAAAGATGAGCACCCTCTTCATTTTCTTTAATCCTCTCAGCATGCTTATGCATCCTTTCCCCATTGTCATTAGCATTATTATCATCTTCATCATCTGATTCTTCTTCATCACTGTCATCCTGCCCCTCAACTTCCTCATCCTCCGAGCCATTATTGTCTTTTGAGCCCTTTTCAAGAGGTAATGAAAAGCCTTGTAGATCAAGATCTTGGCAATTGGGTATCCTTTGCCCATTATGGTAAGCACACATTTCCTTATAAAACAAATGTTTTGAGCTCAATATCCTCCTAACATCATCTTTTTCCTTAGCAGAAAGCTGAGGCATTGAGTCCATAAGAGCAGGGTTCTCCACCACTCTACAGCTAGTTCCCCTTCCAAGTATATCATTCAACCTCTTGTACCTCTTATTCAAATCGTTAAACTTATCCTCACATTGTTGTGGTGAAACATGACAACCCTTACTGATCATTATCTTTGATACTGTTTTCCACTTACCTTTTTTCTGCAAAATCCCTGATTTCCTCTTAAGCCCCTCACCACCCTCAAAGGCACCATCATCACCCACACAAGCAACCACTGCTATGAGAAGTCTAACCACATTATCTGTCCATTTCATCCGCTGCCATGGAGATCCCTTTTTACCCTTAGCCCCACCGGAGTTCTCACCATTCCCATCTTCTGTTAAACTTGGCTCATCATCTTCACTCACATTGCCATCATTAGCAGCAACAAAATGGGTAATTGCTTTGCCTTTACATAAATTTGGCGAATATCCTTTTGGGATTGAACCTTGTACTTCCATGAGCCCACTGGGTTGGTGATCATTGTCAAGGCCAACCATTAAGTTCATTTGTTGATGTGATACCGAGGGATGACCTAATTGGGACTGCTGCTGTGTATTAATTGGTGACTCAAGGTCTAACAGTCCACCAACTGGACTTGACAGAAACTGACCTCTCAGACCTGAACTATCCATATGCCAACCAAATGAATCCTAGATACCAAAATCTTAGTGTTGTTGCTCGATGGATGGGAAAAGAAGGATGAGGGAATATCTAAAACCTCATATTTCAGATATTCCAATCCTCAAGAAAGCAACAAATCCACTTAACTAAACCTATATATCTCCATCCAAAAAGAACTAGACCCCAACATCACAGACTTCCAATTTCCTCATGGAATGGAAGTTCCAAAACGAGAAATTTCACAAAACCAGTAGGCGAGTACAGATTATATCAAGCTGTAACCATCCAAAAGCATTCCTCAAACTTAATCTTCCATGATTATTTACAAAACCCAAAACTTTGAAACTAAATATAAACACACCTTGATGATTGAAGTCAAATCAAAATCCCCAGCAAGGCCCAGTAATCAATTCAAGTGTTTCACAGATTCTTCGAAATAAAAGACTCAAACTTTGCTGGTAAATTAAACAAAGGACTGACTGATCAATGCAATGATCCAAAGCTAAAAATAGTAAGAATTTAAACTTTCAATAATTTTTTTTTTTTTTTTTACGAAAGTACATATAGTTCTAGCTTACCTTGTTTCACGGTCAATAATGGAGATTTCACCGTATTAGGGTCGAGAGAGAAACAAATGCAAAGACAGTAAGGACAGTTTCGCTGAAATTAATTTCTCCTGTGAGTGTGAAGAGAGATGTCGGACGGATCCTGAGATAAGCTACTTGTCGAGATGTTAGTTGTCGTTGAAAGTGTAGTTGTCACTGACGCTGTACTTTATTGATTCATTCGTCGAACTCAGTTTAATTTTTTTTTTAAATTAATTGATTTCTTTTATTTATTATCTAATTGTAATTGATAACTCTGAATTAATATTTTATTTGTGAAATTTACATAGATGAGGAAAACAGAGATGTGGGATTTTTTTCATAAATACTTTGAAACTTAAGTAAGTAACGGTACGAGAAAAAAATAAAAAATAAAACAAATAGACATAATAGAATAGAAAATAAAAAATAAAGGAATAAAAGATGATTGCTTGTGATGATGAGGTGATGAAATGATAAAATGATGTTGTATGATGAGAGCATTAATAACATGAGATGTCATAAGATATATTTATAGGAGAAGATATTACTCAAACCTCTTAGGAATATAATTCCTTAGTCTTATAGGATTGTCCTATTTAGTAGAGGAGGAAACTTCCTTTATAGAGTAGTCTTCTTAATTGAAATAGACTTCCTTATTGAGCTTTCCTCTTATTCAAGTAATCCTCCTTTTGGGGGAATATATCATTTATTATAATAGGATATTAATATAGGTTATCAAGAGTCCCCCCTGAAAGTCTGTTCGGACATTTATGTCCAATGTATCCAAGTCCATAAGATGATGGAAAATGTCATTCTATCTGCCTGGAGAGAGAGACTGCTTGAGTAACTGTATCTGATATGGAAGGGTGAGCTGAGGTGGCCAGCCTCAGTCACAAGAAAAGATAGAGCTTGGTACCGAGTATTGAAATCATCATATAAGAACATTGTTTGAAGTGCCAATTGGACTTGAGTACATAAAACCTGCAATAAAAATGCTTTGGGGTAAAAGATTTGTTAGTGATATGCATTAGGTCAATCATTTGTGATTATGTATTGACTTTCTTATTTTATTAATAAAGAGGTATTATATTATCATTTGATTTTATGATAATTACATGAATGGTTAATTCTTACTAAGGCCATCAAGTATGTGACTTGATAGTAAAACCCTTAGATTAAAATAAGAGTTCTATTCTAATTATCCCTAGCCATTTATTCATTATATGAATATTAAAGTATTAAGGCTAGTATGATGTTGACTGATGGTTATGTTTTACTAATCATAAATATGAGATATTAAGTCAACTCATAGGTACATGATGAGAGATCATGTACTGGATTGACCCACTATGAGAATACTACATAGATTATTGTCATAAGTATTTCTTATCACAGTAATTTTATTTCGATCCTTTGACCTTGAAATCATCATGGATTTCTACAGAGCTATTTTATGTTTTGACACATTCTAACATTGTCTTTAACCGGATGATTAAAAGAATGTTGTTGGATATAAAATTAGTTATGTGAGGAATGTGAGTGATTTAGAAGGAATTTATCCCTCATTAATATGAGAAACATATCTAAAGGCCCCTTGATGAGATAAACTGAATGAAAATGCATGGCCATGCTGAAATGAATTGATAAAGAGTTATCATTTTCAGTATACTTGGAATCAAGTCATAATATTGAACTATATAAGGATGGCATTCTATGCCTTATGTTCAATTAAGATATCATGTGATAAAGGGACAATAAAATTCACTGTAATTAGGTTATGTCGGATTATTGACTTCATATGACTTGGGTAGTTAATGTCTTGCTAGAGGCCACTTATGACTTGTAGGCCTAAATAGAGATTTAGGCCCACTGCCAATGTTATGTGAACCTACAGGGTCACACATTTAGAACAAGCCCAAAACGGATATGGGTTTAATAAGCCCAAAATAAACTCTGTGGAAATAAATAATTAAAGTGTTTTATTTATTTATTTATTTAAGATAAATATTATTTTAAATAAATAAATAAGATATTATTTTTGATTTATTTTTAAACAAAATCAGAATATAATAAATGGAAAATTACCAAAAGGTTATTGGTAAGTGAAACCCTAACTTGGAGTCTATAAATATGTTATACTCTCTAGGGTTTCACACACTTTGTTTTTGCCTCCAAATTCGTTTTCCTTCCTCTTAGAAAACAAAGACAGAGTTTTTCTTTTTGTTCTTGATTTGTGAGACAGTCAAGAAGTTGCTAGCACACACACTCAAATTCGTTTTGTGAAGGGCTGTTCGTGTGGATACCTATAGAGGACGCATCCTTTTGGAGACGTCTTGATCCGAACAACCAAGCCAAAAAGCTCGAGGTAAGGTGTCACCGGTGTGAACCTCCTCTCATCCTTCCAGAAAATCTTGCCTCTTCTGCATTTTGGTAAGATTTTTAAAACCCTAGATTTAATCAAATAGTCGAATTACATGGATCCTGGCTTGGGAACGTGACAAAATTTTAATTTTTTCGCTGCGTTTGCATCATGGAACCCCAACAAGATTAACCCATCAGTGTGGAAGCAACATGACGAAACCAGTCGTCACTGGAGTTTTGATGCTCGGTGCAAGGACGCGAGGCTTACGAGCTCAAAACCTCAGTACTACAGAAGCGACCTGAGGGTGCCAGCTTTAGTCACTGGACTTAGATACTTTGAGGCTTAGATGCTCGGTGCAAGGACACGAGGCTTACATGCTCGGAACCTCAGTACTATAGAAGTGACCTGAGGGTGTCAACTTCAGTTGCTGGACTTAGATACTTTGAGGCTTAGATGCTCGGTGCAAGAACACGAGGCTTACATGCTTAGAACCTCAGTACTACAGAAGTGACCTGAGGGTGTCAGCTTCAATCGCTGGACTTAGATACTTCGAGGCTTAGATGCTTGGTGTAAGGACACAAGGCTTACATGCTCAGAACCTCAGTACTACAGAAGCGACCTGAGGGTGCCAACTTCAATCATTGGACTTAATCTTGGTGCGTTAAAAGTGTGACCCAAGTGCCGTATAGTCTCGGTGCATTAGAAGCGCGGCTCGAGTGCCGTATAATGTTACTTGGTTCATGAACTTTAGTAACTCTTTTGATGGCAGCTGCCTAGTCAGAATAATGATTGATGTTGTGTTTGGACAATATTACTGCAAATGTTTATTTTTTTGAGCATTTATTGTTGGTAGTATTTTAGCAAAATATAGGATGTTAGGATCCCAATAGTGAGTCTGAGCCCTTTCAATCTGAGCTCTATAATATGGGATAGTAATTTAGTGAGAGTGTTTAAAATGATGGAAGGTGGGTTTTAAAGGACCAATTTTAGGTTTGCCCAATCTAAATTATAAGATGAGCATTTGTAATTTAGGTGAAGGGTCAATGTTGCATCGCTTTTAAAATAGAGGATAGTGTGTGATACTGGCTAGGATGTCTTGGAATTGCCTTTTGATTTATCCGGCTATGTGGCAGATATACTTGACTCCATTCTTAAATTTCCCTTGTCAGATATTCTCTGAAATTTTAAAGATCTGAGGTAGAGTAAGATTTGCCTAGTGCTGTTTGATCTAACTTTGGCGGGAACCACCATTTATTGTATGAGCATGAGTGAGTGGTTATTCGCCTTAGAGTTGCTTGGCAATGTGTCTAATATCTTTTGACAAACTTTGCATGTTGATGCCGAGTGAGATGATTAAAGTGTCCGATTATTTGGACTGATGGGTGCTTAAAGTAGCATCTTCAATAAATACGTTTTCCTTATCTGTAGTAATAAATAAAAGAACAATAGTTTTGAGATCGTATAATCGATCTCATTTGATAGTCAGTCCTTATGTAATAAACATATCAAATGTAATTGATATATATTTTGCATGAATAATAATCATGTATATATGGATGAGTATCTATGTGTAAATGTGTGAGCGTGCTTGTGTGACGAGTTATAAATGTTCATATAAGAATAAATAAGTTGCGGAAATAAATAAATTAAATAATATCAAGAGAAACTTATCTCCTGATGTACTCTTGTCCCTCTTTCGAATTCATGAATATTCATATTCATTATTTACTTCAATTGTTGCTTAAATGACCTTGTCTTTGAAGATGCTGCCTAAGTTTGTGTGTGCCCAATTTATTGGCATTTTGTATATATCTAGCTTCATAAAAATATACCATCTAAATATACAGCTCCAAGATTATCAGTTGGATCAAGTTCCCAAAGGCCATGATGATTTTTTTTATTGATACTCATGAGTGTCGACGTTGAGGTGCTCATGGTAACATATACATTTGTATTGCTTTACTGTAATAGTAAACAATAAAAGAATGAGAATCTCGGGATCACTTGATCCATCTTAATTAATAATCCATCCATGTGATAATAATTTAAGAAAAATGGATGTGAAAATAAATAATTAGGAAACAAACGTATCTTGGTTGTAATGCTCTTGTTTCGCTCGCCTTTTGAAGTAACGAATATTTATGTTCGTTGAAATTGTCTAGTTATTGTGGAGTATTTGAAGCTCTCTCCTTAATCTGTAGTGTTGGTGTAATTTGACTATCCAATAACGTCTATGTTACTGTCTGAGTTTTGAGTATATTATACTCTTTGGCACCTTGTACGTGGTTTAAACTCCATATGTTCAAACTCGAATGCTTTGGACTCTTTGATGCTCAGACTTGGAAGCTCAGACTCATTTAATACTTGGACTTGGACACCTGGAATCCTTGATGCTCAAATTTGGATGCTCGGAATCCTTGATGCTTGAATTTGGATGCCCAGACTCCTTGATGTCTAAGACTTAGATACCCAAATTCCTTGATGCTCGGACTTGAATGCCTGGAATCCTTAATGCTTAGAATTGGATGCCTGAAATCCTTGATGCTCAGACTTGGATGCCCGGACTCTTGATGCTCTGACTTGGATGCCCGGAATCCTTGATGCTCGAACTTAAATGCCCGGAAGCCTTGATGCTCGGAATTGGATACCCAAAATCCTTGATGCTCAGACTTGGATGCCCGAACTCTTAATGCTTGGACTTGGATGCCCGAAATCCTTGATGCTCGGACTTTGATGCCCAGACTCTTCGATGCTTGGACTCAAATGTCTGGAATCCTTGATGCTCGAGTCTGGAATCCTTAATGCTTGGACTTAAATGTCCAGAATCCTTGATGCTCGAACTTAGATGCCTAGAATCCTTGATGCTCGGACTTAGATGCTCGGAATCCTTGATGTTCGAACTTGGATAGACCATCATAGAATCTTAACTTTGTAAAACCTTATGTAGCATTTTATCATTACCCCTTCTTTTATTACTCCTTCCACTGTTGTAACCTTGCGATGCAGAGTGGATTTTATAGTAATGATAGGAAAGAATAATCTCTGTAACAGTTTAATTTGAATTTATTGTTGATGACTAAATTAGAATTTTTCACGATCGAAAGTTTGATTTGGCTGCTTTCCTTGAATGATTGAGCTAGATTCCAAACAAGTAAAGATAATTCGGAATTGAATTTGATCTTTTTCCCACAAACGATGCCACTTGATAACTCCGAATTGATATTTTGCTTGTGGAACCTACATGGATAAGGAGAACGGGTAAAGGGGCGGGGTTTCCCCCATAAACACTCCGAAGCTTAAGTAAGTAAAATAGTATGAGGAAAAAAAATAATAAAGCAAATACATATAATAGAGTAAAGAATAAAGAATAAAGGAGCAAAGGATGATTGCTTGTGATGATGAGGTGATGGAATGATAAAATGATGTTGTATGATGAGAGCATGAATGACATGAGATGTCATAAGATGTATTTATAGGAGAAGATATTGTTCAAACCTCTTAGGAATATAATTTCTTAATCTTGTAGGATTGTCCTATTTAGTAGAGGAGGAGACTTCCTTTATAGAATAGTCTTCCTAATTGAAATAGACTTTCTTATTGAGCTTTCCTCTTATTCAAGTAATTCTCCTCTTTAGGGGAATATATCCCTTATTATAATAAGATACTAATATGGGTTATCAGTAATGATTATATTTAATATTTCTTATCTTTTAATAATTTTGGTTATTTATTTCCTCCACTAGTAGTAAATATAGTTAAAAGACTAAAATAAATTACAAAAGTTGAATCTACATATTTATAAACTATTAAAATTTCTAATTTTTTTATTAAAAATATTTAATTAAACATTTTTAATAGTTATTTAATATTATTTTTTAACTAAAACATTATTATACATATTTCAATACTACTCAAATTCTAAAATTATTTATATATTACATATTTTTCTATTTTAAATCACTCAAAATATTTTTTTCTAAGCTATTAAAAAATTAAAAAAATTATAGTAATTACTTAATATTATTTTTTAACTAAAATACTATTATACATTCTTCAATACTAATCTAATAATTATAAAAACAAATCTTATTATAACTAAAAAATTATAGCAACAAAAATTAAAGAAAATAAAATTAATGTAATTTATTTTATTTTTAATTTATTTAATTATTATTTCATTTAAATTATTTATATCATTTTATTTCACAGTTCACATATTATGTGAAATCACGATTAGTTTAATTTAATTCTAAATTAGTTATTAAATATTAAATTAATTTATAATTATGAAGTAAAATATCAGTATAACTACAAAGTACGTAGGCATGTAACACGTTAAAATAATCAAGATTCCATCTTTCAAATGAGTTATTTCACATATCAAGAGTGCATATACTTTCAGTTCCTGTCATCGTTAGATTCAAGATCTAAGGCTTTACAATAGTAATTGTAATCTTTTTCTTTAATCTAAACCATGGCAACTGATAATTGGTTTCCAGAACTCTTGGGCTTGGTGTCCTATAATTCACGAATAGAAGGCAATATGAGAGGTGGGAACAGTCCTCATGAACACTCCGATGCCTAAGTTAGAGAACAGAAGCAAAGAAACTACAAGATAGCTAGAATATGTGAGAATGAAATGTCCCTTTGTAAGGGATGTAGGGCTCTATATATAGTAATACTTAAACTTGAAAGGAGTTTGATTCCGTGTGGGATAGTGAATTATAATTTTGGTAGAAGAGTGTTCCTTTTATGCTTAGGACTCCACTTTGGGGTAGTCCCCATTCTAGACGGATCTGCTTTCTTACTAATCCAAGTGTCCCTATTTAGGGGGTAAGGAGCCCTTAATTAGGCGGGAACATTCTGGATGGTATCAAGAGTCCCCCCCGGGGTGTTCGAATATTTATGTCCATCGCGTCCTAGTAGGATGTTGATGCTCTCATAAGGGGTATAATACGGTAATAGAGGCGAGTGAGTTGAGGTGGCCAGCCTCAGTCACAATGGGTAGAGCTCGATGCCGGGTATCTGGATGGTCGTCACTGAATCATAATCTGTAGAGCTGGGATATCCACCAAGTGCGTATGAGCACAATAATATATTAACCTGTCAGTTTGGAAATGATATGACGGAACCAGTCGTCACTGGATTTTTGATGCTCGGTGCATGGATGTGAGGCTTTATGAGCTCAAAACCTCAATACTACAAAAGCGACCTAAGGGTGCCAGCTTCAGTCATTGGACTTAGATACACAAGACGTAGATGCTCGATTCAAGGATGCGAGGCTTACATGCTCAAAACCTCAGTAATACAGAAGCGACTTGAGGGTGCCAGCTTCAGTCACTAGACTTAGATGCTCAGATACCCAGAATGGGTTGAAAATGCTACTTGAAATGCATTCTGAGTCGCTTGATGAAGCGGCTTAGTCAAAATTTGGGTGAGTCGACACATGGTGGCATTGCTTCAACTCTTAGGGATTCGTAATTGAAATCGTGTGAATGATGCATCATTTTGTATGTCAGTAAACAAAGCGTTTGTGCCGCCGTTATCGCCACTCCTCGTCTAATGGGCTCTTTTATTCCCAAAAGGCCCTTAGTGGCTTAGGGAGGAATGCAACAATAATGAGGGCAATTAATGGCGTGCTTACAAATCCTTCTATGTCTTTATAAATATTGTTGCGCTTGTTAACTAGCATATTTTGCTCCTTTGCTTTTCTGTTATTCTTGCCTTCGCTGCATTGATATCGCCTCTGCTGTTTCCATTTTTGCCTGCCGTAGTTCTTGCTTGTGGCAACTAGGTGATTCTTTTGTCTTTCTTTTTCCTCTTTTCTGCTATTGTGTGTTTCTCTTCTCTACTATGGCCCCAAGGGAAGAAGTTAATTCTATCTCCAATGTAGATAGTGATTTACTGGGGTGGTATTGGAGGCGATTATGTATCCCCGTCGATTACACCCTTCACACCGTAGATAGGAGGTTTAGGGCCCATACCCCTTCGTTGGGGCTCAGTAAATTAGTAGTGTATTTTGACCAATTATAGGGGGGGTTTAAAATTTTCTCTAAATCCCTTCATAAAGAATTTTTGAATAGAAATAACATAGTGCCCGGTCAGCTTCACCCGAATAACTATAGGATACTGACCGGGTTCATCCAACTGATGTATGAAGAGGAAAGGGAACTCGATTTAGATGTCTTCTGATATCTGTACAGGCTTATTAGAAAGAAGGGGTAGCTGATGTTCTCCCTGTCGGCTATACCCAATCATACCCTTTTTGTAAAGCTTTCGAATCTCCACAAGAAGTGGAGACACCATTTTTTTTATTGTGGAGCATTAATCGGACTTCTTGAATGTCCAGAGGATATGGTCGGATGAGTGTTATAAGGTGACATGTCCTGCGAAACTTTCCGACCATGATACGGAGCTGGTTTTACAGCTACATCTCGATGGGCTTGCCAAAGCTCGATCGGCGGAGGATGCATCTCGGAGGTACTTGTGGAGAGTCTGTCTGAGTCACGATCACTCCCCTGGTATGTTTGTTTTACTTTGAGCTATTTTTCTGACTTGCTCTATTTTTTCGACTGTAGATGGCTGACTTTTTTGATTTTATGGGCAGGATTTCCTTAGTTTATGAGCCGACTACTACGGAGGAAGTACGGGCCTCTCCTTCCCCTGAACCTGAAGTTCCTACCGAACCCAAAGGAAAAGCGCCGATGGAAAGTGAACAGCCGGAGCGGGTTGGCCGAAGAAAGAGGTGGTTGATTGATCCGGGGTCTGATGCGGAGGGGCTAAATAAAGAGATTTATGTTCAGCACCCGTGATTATCTAGGTGTCCAGATATGAGGGGCTGGATATTGAAGCGGATGAAGCCCCCGAGTATCTCTAACAACCAAGTGCGGGATCAGTATATAGAATCGCTAAGGCTGCCCGGTGATATGCAGCGTTGGTCCGATGAGGGCCCGAATGGGTTGTTGGACTCCATGATTGGCCAGTCACTAGAGGTAAGCTAGCTTCTGCCACTGATGTAGTTATCGTACATGTTTCTTATTGAAGCTAACTGTTGGTTTTTTGGCAGATGACTCAGCCCTTGCTGCTGGTGAAGGATCAGTACTTCTACCTGAAGAGCCAGTACAACTTAAAGGAAACAGAGGTGGGGACCATAGCCATCGATTTCAATAAGAAGTTGGATGGCACGAAGGCAGCCCTGGAGCACTGCCAGACAAGATATGCTGAGGCCAAGTTCAATATTGAGGCAAATCAAAAGAAAGTTTCTGAGCTAGAACATAGCCAAGCCCAGCTGACGAGGAGGATCGAGGAGTAGGATCTTCAAATTGTTAAGCTCCAGGGGAGGCTGGCAAAGCTTGAGAAATCTTGGGCAAATGATAAGAAGGTGTACCAAGGCATGGTATGAGGGTTTCTTAAAGCTTATCGGGCTGAGTGTAACAGAATCCTACTCTCTCAAGACTCGGGACTAGATCTGGGAAGCAGACCTTGCTAAACTTGCTGTGGAGGAGGACGCTCGTCGAAAGGCCAGTTCTGTTCTGAGGGAGTCTGCAAAGGTTGTTATTGCTACTGGGTCCATAGTGCATCCAGAGACTGTTGATGAGGTTTCCCCCTCTGTTTCTGGGCCTGGGGGTCCGAGTGTACATATAGTAGAGTAGATATGTATAGGTTCCTTTTCTCTTTTCTTTTTTTTTTTTGTAACTGATCACATGTAAAGGCATTTTTATTAATGAGGAGAGACTTTATTAAATCATATGTTGAATACAGTTTTACTGATAGTATTTTCTGAGAGAGTCTAAGTTCCAAAATCATGGTAGTTCTTTGCCTCCTCCTTCTCTTAGTCTGTATGCTCCCTTCATTGTGCATGCTGAGATTTGATACGAACCTTCCCAGTTTGGACCTAACTTGTCGGTTCCTGAGGTGCCTTTACCAATATCTGCTCTTTTGAGTACCTAGTCTCCCAACTTGAATTATTTTATTTGATGTTGTTGACGGTGGTACCGTGTTACTCTTTGCCGATGTGCCTCAGCTGTGGCTGTAACTTATTCTCTCTATTCCTTTAGTAGGTCTAGGCACATCCAGGCATCAGCGTTGTTGATGGTATGATTGAGATCCTGGTTTACCCAGTAGCTTGGTGACCCAACTTCCACAGGAATTACCGCGTCCATGCCATAAGTCAGTCTGAATAGTGTCTCACTAGTGGATGATCGGGGAGTGGTTCTGTAGGCCCAGATTATGTTGTTGAGTTCTTTAACCCAATTTTCCTTTTTCTCGTCAAGTCTCTTCTTCAATCCTTGCATGAGAATTCTATTTGTGACTTCCGTTTGTCCATTTGTCTACGGGTGAGCTACTGAGGTGAAGCATAGCTTTATACCAAGGTCCAAGCAGAAACCTCTGAATTTATTATTATTAAACTATTTACTGTTATCCGTAATTAAAGTGTGGGGGATGCCAAACCTACAAATGATCTCCTTCTAGAAGAAGTGTTGTATTCGGGCTTCTATAATGGTTGGGACTACTTCTACTTCTACCCACTTGGTGAAATGGTCAATGGCCATAATTAAAAACTTTTTCTGTGAGGTAAAGGGAGGGAAAGGACTAAGGGTGGCGAATGGTCAAGGGCTGCCGATGGGATGCAGGGGCCGAGAAGATTTATGACTGAGTCGGGCATAGTGTTGGCACTGGGGACATGCTTGAGTTAGTTGCTGGGCATCTTTGGACATGGTGGGCCAGTAATGCCCTTAGAGTAGTGCCTTTCTAGTGAGTGAATAGTGGGATTCATACGCTCCACAAATTCCTTCATGGATTTCTCAGATTATGTAATTTTCTTCCTCTGGAGAAACGCACTTCGACCATGGGTGTGAGAGGGATTTTCAGTAGAGCTCCCCTTGATGGATGGAATAGTGGGCTGTCTTGGTCCTGAGCTTCTAAGCCTTCAGCTTGTCTTCTAGAAGTGTTCCGTGTTCCAGATATTGGATTATCGATCGCATCCATTTCGAGACTACCTATGTCTTCAAAACTTCAGTGTCTTCTATGCTGGGACTATTAGCAACTTGGTGAAATTCATATCCTGGAATACTTAACTATTTTCAGCTGTAGATTTGGCAAGGTAGTTTGCCTTACTGTTTTCTTCCCTGGGAATCTAGATGATCTTCCATAGGCTCCATCCCGTTCAATATGTTGCAAAAGCTGTTTGGCCTTGTCTACGTACTTGGCAATACAAGTGTCTTTGACTTGAAATGCTCCGCTGACTTAGTTGACTACCAGTTGGGAGTCCGAGTATATAATGAGGTGTTTAGCCCTAACTTCGATGGCCAACTTCAAACTTGTAATGAGTGCTTCGTACTCGGCTGCATTGTTGGTGGCGTTATACTCGATATGGACTGCATACCAGATGTGAACCTTGTGCGACCCTATAAGGATTATTCTGGCACCAGAACCTTGAGCTGAGGATGCTTCATCAACATAGAGCTTCCATTCCGATGCTTCAGTCAAGGCTATATCTTCTCGAGCCATTTCTTACATAAAATCTGCTAATGCCTGGGCTTTCATCTGCTGTTAGGGCTCATAGTCAATATCGAATTCACCGAGTAAGACCGACCATTGCACTAGCCTGCCCGAAGTCTCTGGTCTTTGTAAGATTTTTCATAGTGGGAAGTGGGATCGGACCACGATATGGTGAGCCTGGAAGTAACGTCGAAGCTTTCGAGAGGTGTGGACCACAGCCATGGCTAACTTGTCCAACATGGGATACCAAATTTCAGGTCCTCAGAGCATCTTACTGACATAATAGACAGGGCTTTATTGGCTTCCTTCTTCTCTTACTAGTACTGAAGCGATGCATTCTCGGCCAATAAAAAGGTATAAATACAAGGTCTCATCTGGGACCGGTCGACTGAGTAGAGGTGGTGAAGATAAGAATCTTTTAATGTCTTCAAATACTGCCTGGCAATCAACGGACCACTAAAACTTCCCAGAATTTTTGAGAGCTCAGAACAATCATAGACACTGCCTAGTTGAGCAAGAAATAAAACACCTTAATGCGATGATTCTACCATTTAACTTTTGTACCTTATGGATATTTTTTGGTGCCTCCATATTGAGTATGGCCTCCATCTTTTCTAGATTGACTTCAATGCCCCAGTGAGATATCATGAACCCCAGGAACTTGCCTGCTTGGATTCCGAAGTTGCATTTCTCAGGATTCAACTTGATCCTAGATTTACTCAGTAGTTGGAAAACCTGATCCATGTCTACTGGGTGTTGCTCTAGATGTTTGCTTTTGATGATGATGTCGTCCACATATTCTTCTACACTTGTTCTAATATGGTCTTGGAGGACTTGGTTCATCATTCTTTGATACGTGGCCTCAACATTTTTTAGTCCGAAGGGCATCACCTTGTAGTAGTACAACCTTTCATGAGTGATGAAGGACGTTTTCTCCTGATCCTCTTCCTTCATCAGAATCTGGTGATAACCTTATGCCACATCGACGAAACTATATAATCTGTGACTAGTGGTGGAATCGACGAGCTAATCAATCGTGGGCAACGGGTAGCTGTCCTTAGGGCATGCTCGGTTGAGGTCAGTGTAGTCTACACACATTCTGTACTTACCGTTTGCTTTTCTGAAAAGTACCACGTTGGTTACCCATTCTGGTTGAGTAACCTTTTTAATGAACCCAGCTGCTAACAGCTTCGTTGTTTCTTCAGCAATGATCTTTTGTCTTTCATAGGTAAAGGTTCTTTTTTTCTGTGCTATTGGCTTGGCTCTCAGTTTGATGTTTAGGCAATGACAGGCAACCTGTGGGTCCACGTCGACGATCTCGGATGCTTATGAAGTGAACTCCTATAAGTGTCTGGTAAGGACTACCCTTATTTTGTCTCTGATGTTTTGGTTGAGTGCATTGCCAATTTTCACGGTCCTTTTTTTATGATTTGTAATGTCTCTGTGTCTTCCATTGGTTGTGGATCAGCGCCTTGCTTCTCAACTTCCCATGCCTCTAAAGGAAAAGCCTCCGCTTGAGGCTTCATGGCCATCTGATAACATTGTTTGGCCATGTGCTGATCTCCTTGAATAGTAAGGGTCATATTCTTGACCAAAATTTTTATGGTTAAGCGTCGGATGTTGGTGACTGCATCTACCTCATAAAGTGTCGGTCGTCCTATAATCCCATTATAGGCCAGTGGTATATCTACCACGTTGAATAGAGTCCGGATGACTTTTGTCTCCTCATCATCTTGGTTTTTAAATTCTAGGTTTAGCTCGACAATCCCCATTGGTTGCACGGTTCCCCCACAAAAACTTGTGATGGGGTTCTGGATGGCTTTTAGGTTGGTGACGGAGCCACCCATTGCTTTGTATGCATTCCAAGATAATACATTGATAGCACTCCCATTATCCACTAGTAGCCTTTTGACCCGATACTTATTTATGCGTGCAGTTATCACCAGAGCATCACAATGGGGGTGGTGTACATGCGAATCATCTTCCGAATTGAAAATAATGTCGCTTCTCCCAAGTACCAATTTTTCTCCTCTACTACGCTTTAATCTTTTTTCGATGTTTTCTCCCTCTATGATCATATTAATCATTCCGATCGGCTCCTTCTGAGTTTTCTTTGCTTCGGCTCTGTCCCGTTCCTGGCTTTCGGAGTTTCCACTTCTCCTTAGTGCGTTTGTGAAATTATCAAGCTTTCCCCTCTGTACCAATTTTTCTAGGGCATTCTTCAGCTCTCTGCAGCCCTCCGTGTCATGCCCGTATTCTCGGTGGTACTCACAGTACTAATCTCTGTCCCGGGTAAATCTCCAGCTTGGGCTGATTCTCTTAGCTGTGGTGATCCCCACTCCATTTTGCCTGACCCACATGAGGATTTTGGGTCGAGAGTTGTTCAAGGGTGTATATCTGTAATATCCCGAGTTTTTAAATATTTTTATACTGCATCCAGATATGCAATGTTAATATTTTTGTACATATTTATGATATTTTTATGATTTTGATATTTATTAAAGCTTATTTTAATTGTTTTATATTATTTTAAGTACTTTACGTAAAATTTTCTCAGGACTTGTATTTTCGGGGAAATTGACACGTAAGTAATTTAATATTAATTATTTTAAATAGATTTACGTATTTGCATGAGTTCATGCATTATTTTAATTGTCGTATTGAAATATATACATATACATGCATATATATATATATACATATATATAATAATTTTAGGGTTTATTAATTATTTTTAATTATGTATGTATATATTATATAGTTGTTATTTAATTAATTTTTTTGAATATAAAATTATTATAAAATTAACTTTAATTTTTTTTATGTGTGGTGTAGAATTTTTGAATATAAAATTATTATATTAATGTACAAATTACTAAAGTTACTATAATATATATATATATATATAAATATATATAAACTTTACCATAATTACAATTCATGCCCCCGACTCCCTCTTCTTCTTCTCTGACGTCCAACCACCATCACCATCGCCTGTCACGCCATTTCTTCACCGTCGGTGTGCCTCCCGGCGTGCCACCTTCATCCTCAGCCATCCCCGCCACCAGCAGCACCCGTTTCCGGCATCGGAGGAGCTCGAAATTGCTGGAAAGCCGAAACTCTTCCTCACCGTCGATCACAGCGATTCCGGCAACCGTTTTCGATACCGCCGGTCTCTATCTTCTCGTTAAGCTCCGGTGAGAGTGATTCCAAGTTTTGTTTCACTTAAAATAGTTTAGATTTCCTTAGCTTTCAATTTTTTAATTTCAGCCTATTAGGGTTCTTAATTTTTTTGAGCTTCAATTTGATTGATTTATGAAAACTTCCTTCACAAACATTGATCGTAGTAGCTTAATCTACATTCTGGAATTTTTGTGAAATTTTTAGAATTTATTTTGATTTTTGGGTAATTTTGATTATTTTATTAATATTTTCTAATTTTTGAAAATTAATTAATTAAATTATAAAATTGTGTTTTATAGTGATTATAGGTGTTGAAATGAATTACAGAAATTTATTTGTAATTTTTTTGAATTTTTATGTATTTATTTTGAATTTAATTAGTTTATTTAATTTTGAAAAATAGGGTTAATTGTGTGTTTAATTGAAATTAATTGGTTAATTTAGTATATTTATTGATATTATTGAATTATATGTTGATAAAATTAATTTTAAGTAATTATATTATTTTTGGTGAATTTTTGGATTTATTTTAGTCAATTTATATATATAGGGGTATTTTGGTAATTTTACACTAAATTGGCTAAAAATGTAATTAAATTGGTTTTAATAGTTATTTAGGGTATAAAATGATTTCTACAAATTATTTAGTATTAACTAATTAAAACTATTTTTCGTAAATTATTTTCAATTATATATATAATATACGATTTTTCTAAATAAATGAGTTTTTATCGATTTTTAATGTGTTTTAGGGTTAATTACGTAATTTGGATTTATAAAATGTATTTTTATTATATAAGGGTATTTTTGATATTTTTATAAATATTCTGTGAATTGTGGACCTCGATCAGTAAATTGTAGTTTGGAGTCCGACCGAGGAGTTTTGGTTGTGAATTCTGTGTTTATTCTTGAAGTGTAGTTCTTTGCAGGACTGGCTCTACTCTTTGAGTAGAGAGATGTCTGTTTTACTAGGGAGGTTCTATCGAATTTTTGGTAGAATTCTCATAAAACGTGATGTCCGGTCGAATTCCTATTTTAATTTTGTGTCTAGTATTTTAGATCGAGTCTTTGGAATTCTAATAGATTTATTCTGATATTCTGTGGTCGTTTGTTTGTTTAGTTGCGCTGAGACCGAGACCTAGTGGACCAGACCCGTCAGATCCGTCTCAAGGAGCACAATAAATAGTGAGTTGTTATTTTATATATATATGTTTTAGGGTGCATGATTTAGAAATGTATGTTTTATTTTGATTAAATATGCATAAATAATTTAATTAATACTTTAGTTTATTTTTTGTTTATTTTTGATATATTTTAAATTATATGACTGCTTTATCAAACATTTATATTTAAAATGTTTTTAAATATATATTTAGTTTATTTTGCAAATATATTGGATTTATTTGACGTATATATACTCAAAATATACCTGGTTTATTTTTGATATATTTCTAGTATATATATGATTTATGCTGCTATTTATTTCAAATTCATGCATCATTTATTTTTATGAATGTATGTTTTATATTTAAAATGAAAGATATCAATAGAACGTGCTACCTAGTGAGCAGCACTATGACCGAGTACGTATCAGTACACTGATAGCATTTAGGCTATATTACTAACCTAATTGTGGATTATGATTGGATTTGATTTGATATGTGAGATATGATTTAAGAGTGTGATTGCTGGAGCTCGATCGACCAAGTGCCTCGGGGCCAATCACACTAACAGTCAGATTGCTGGAACTTAGTTGACTTAATGTCTCGGGGCCAGTCTACTGTCCAAATGGAACAAGTGAACTTATTTGAAAGAAGTGAGTCTGTATGGCTAAAGTATTGTTTAACATTGTTTTGAGGTTGCGAATTTCTAGGGTTCTATTTGATCCTTCGTAAACAATGATTTTTCAGTAAAATATATAAAATGACTTTTGTTGCATCTGTGTGTATTTGTTTATATATATATTTACTATATATACTATTGACTGTGTGCATTGTCATTTTGTATGCATGTATATATATTATAACAATTCGCTCAGTAAGGTCTGACTCCCCTCCGTTCACTATTTTTCAGGAGAGTCATCGTCCTCAGTCGTCAGTAGCAGACCTGTACACCGGATTTCTTCTGCCCGACTTCATTATGTAAACTGTTTTCTTAAGTTTTATTTTATAATCTAGACATTGCATGTAATATCCCGTGTTTTTCAATATTTTTATACTGCATCGGGATATGCAGTGTTAATAATTCTTATACATAATATTGATATTTTTTGAGTTTGTTATTTAATTAAAGCTAATTTTAATTGTTTTATATTATTTTAAGTATTTTACGTAAAATTTTTCCAAAAATTCTAATTTCAAGGAAATTGACTAGTAAATAATTTAATATTAATTATTTTAAATAGAATTATGAATTTGCATGAGTCCATGCATTATTTTAATGGCTATATTAAAACATATATATATATATATATACATGCACATATATTCATATATTTAATAATTTTAGGGTTTATTATTATTATTTGATTATGAATATAATATATAGTTTATTATTAATGTGTGACATGTATGTATATGTATATGTATATTTTATTATATTTAATAATTGTGGTGCACAATTATTTGAGATATGATATTATAATTAAAGTTAAAAGTTATATATATATATATATATATATATATATGTTTATTTTTGTAAAAATTACATGAATTGCCCCTTCTCCTTCTTCTTCCTCCTGATCCCTTCCTCTCACCCTTGCCGTCCGTTTCTCCTTCAACCAGAGCGCCTCCAGCCTTCCACCATCGACCACCTCCTCGCCAGCAAGCTCCGCCGTCTCTGTTACCTTCTCCGGCGCCGATTAAGCCTATTTCCATCATTTTTGGCTGAAACTCAAGCTTCCACCGTTCTTCCTCCTCCGGCCACCATTCTTCGCGTTTCTGGTGCCCTTGAGCTCCTCAAGGTTCTGTGATCTTGATTCTAGCTTCGGTTTGAGCTCTAACTTCCTCAATTTTCTGTTTTTTTATTTTTCAATTTCGGCCATAATTGATTTTCAATTTTTTTTTTAGCTTTTCTTTGTGATTCATGGAAAATTCCTTCAAAAATATTTTTCCCCTTAGCTTAATCTTCATGTGTGAATTTTTGTATAATTTTTGGAAATTATTTTGATTTTTGGGTATTTTTTATTATTTTATTATTATTTTCTAATTTTCGAAAATTAATTAATTAAATTATGAAATTGTGTTTTATGATAAATTTAGGTGTTGAAATGAATTATTTAAATTTATTTGGAATTTTTGTGAATTTTTATGTATTTATTTTGAATTTATTTAGTTTATGTAATTTTGATAAAATAGGGTTAATTATGTGTTTAATTGAAATTAATTGGTTAATTGAGTATATTTATTGATATTATTGATATATATGTTAAGAAAATTAATTTTTGGCAATTATATTATTTTTGGTGAATTTTTGGATTAATTTTAGTATATTTATATATATAGGGGTATTTTGGTAATTTTACCCTAAATTGGCTAAAAATGTAATTAAATTGGTTTTAATAGTTATTTAGGGTATAAAAATGATTTCTACAAATTATTTAGTATTTTTAAATAATTAAAACTATTTTTCGTAAATTATTTTCAATTATATGTATAATATACGATTTTTCTAAATAAATGAGTTTTTATCAGTTTTTACTGTGTTTTAAGGTTAATTACGTAATTTCTACTTATAAAATGTATTTTTGGTATATAAGGGTATTTTCGATATTTTGTAAATATTCTGTGAATTGTGGACCTCGATCGGTGATTCGTAGTTTGGAGTCCGATCGAGAGATTGTGATTGTGTTCTGTGTTTATTTTTGAAGTGTGTTTCTTTGTAGGGCCGGCTCTACTCTTTGAGTAGAGAGATGTCCGTTTTATAGGAGAGGTTCTGCCGGATTTTCGATAAAATTCTTGTAAAACGTGATGTCCGGTCGAATTTTGATTTAATTCTATGTCTAGTATTCTAGATCGAGTTTTTAGAAGTTTCCATTAAATTTATTCTGATTCCTGTCGTTATCTGTTTGTTTAGTTGTGCTGAGACCGAGGCCTAGTGGACCAGACTCGTCGGATCCATCTCGAGGAGCGCACTAATAGTGAGTTACTATTTCATATATATATGCTTTAGGGTGCATGTTTGTAATATCCCGTGTTTTTAAATGTTTTAATATTTCATCGGGATATGCAGTATTAATAATTTTTGTATATATATTATGATATTTTTACGAGTTGATGTGTATTTAAAACCTATTTTAATTATTGTGTATTATTTTAAAGTCCTTTACGTAAAATTTTATCGAGAATTCTATTTTCGAAAAAATTTTCACGTAAATTATTTATTATTAATTACTTTAAATATATTTCTGGACTCGCATGAACTCATATATATATTTTTAAAATACTAAAGAACGTATGTTTGTGTAATTATTTAATTAATTAGGGTTTAATTAATATTATCCTAATATTTTATTATTTATTTATTTATTTTAATATTATTTAATTATTTTAGGTGTATTAAATTATTAAAATATTAAGTTATATGTGTGTGGTGTATATTTAATGTGTGTAATTTAATATTATTTTAATATATAGTATAAAGTATATATATATACATATATACATTAAATATTAACAAAATTATAAAGTTTGAAATATTTACAACTTTGCCACCCGAGCTTCTTCTTCCTCCCGACCGTTCCCCATCACCGTCCACCGCTGCTACCGTCGTTTCCTTGCCATTGGTGTGCCGTTCGGCGTGCCACCTCCTTCCTCAGCCTTCCCCGCCGCGTGTTGCAGTTGTTTCCGGCGTCTGGAAGCCATTTTTGGTTGGAGAAGCCGAAAGTGGGAGCAACGTCGTTCACGACGTTTTTAGCCACCGTTTTCGACACCGCCGGTCTCTTTCTTCTCCCTGAGCTTCAGTGAGTGTGATTCCAAGCTTTGTTTCACTTAAAATAGTCTTGATTTGCTTCGGTTTCGATTTTTCGAATTCGGCCATTTTAGGGTTCTTGATTTTTTTTGAACTTCAATTTGATTGATTCATGAAAAATTCCTTCACAAATGTTGATCCTAGTAGCTTAATCTTCATGTGTGAATTTTTTTAGAATTTTTGGAGATAATTTTATTTTTGGGTATTTTTGAATATTTTAATATTATTTTCTAATTTTCGAAAATTAATTAAATAAATTATGAAATTGTGTTTTATGATAAATATAGGTGTTTAAATGAATTATAGAAATTTATTTGGAATTTTTATGAATTTCTATGTATTTATTTTGAATTTATTTAGGTTTATGTAATTTTGAAAAATTAGGTTAATTATGTTTTTAATTGAAATTAATTGGTTATTTGAGTTTAATTATTGATATTATTGATAAATATGTTGAGAAAATTAATTTTGGATAATTATACTATTTTTGGTGAATTTTTGAATAAATTTTAGTATATATATATATAAGGGCATTTTGGTAATTTTACCCTAAATTGACTAAAAATGTAATTTAATTGGTTTTAATAGTTATTTAGGGTATAAAAATTATTTATAAAAATTATTTAGTATTTTTAATTAATTAAAACTATTTTTCGTGAATTACTTTCAATTATATATATAATATACGATTTTTCTAAATAAAATGAGTTTTATCGATTTTTACTGTGTTTTAAGGTTAATTACGTAATTTATATTTATTAAATGTATTTCTGTGATATAAGGGTATTTTTGGTATTTTTATATTATTTTGTGAATTATGGATCCTGGTCGGTAGACTGTAGTTTGGAGTCCGACCGAGGGGTTGTGGATGAGTTGTTGTGCCTGTTTTTCGAAGTGTGTTTCTTTGCAAGGCCGGCTCTACTCTTTGAGTAGAGAGATTTTCGTTTTACAGAATTTTTAGTAGAATTCTCGTAAAACGTGATATCCGGTCGAATCCTAATTCTGTTTCTGTGTCTAATATTCTAGATCGAGTTTCTAGGATTTTCTGTTAGGTTTATTCTGATGTCTGTTATTTTTGTTTGTTTAGTTGCGCTGAGACCGAGGGCTAGTGGACCAGACCCGTCGGACCCATCTCGAGGAGCGCACTAAGTGTGAGTTACTATTTTATATATATATGTTTAGGGTGCATGATTTAGAAATATATGTTTTATTTTGATTAATTATGCATAAATAATTCAATTATTACTTAAGTTTATTTTTAGTTTATTTTGGTTTATCTTTAGTATGTTTTTGGTATATTTTAAATTATATGCATGTTTTGCTAATAAATTAGGATTAAAATGTTTTTGAATATATTTCTAGTTTATTTCGTAATCTATATGGATTTCTTTGACGTATATATACTCAAAATATACCTGGTTTACTTCTGGTATATTTTTAGTATATATATGATTTATGTTGCTATTTATTTTAAATTCATGCATTACTTATTTGTGAATGAATGTTTTATATTTATTAATGAAGGATATCAATAGAACGTGATACCTAGTGGGCAGCACTAGGACCGAGTACGTACTGGTACGCTTATAGTATTTAGGCTATATTACTAACCAGATTATGGATATTGATTAGATATGATTATTTGATGTGTGATATGATTTGGGAGTGTGATTGCTGGAGCTCGGTTGACCAAGTGTCTTCGGGCCAATCACATTGACAATCAGACTGCTGGAGCTCGGTTGACTTAGTGTCTCGGGGCCAGTCTACTGTCCAAATGGAACAAGTGATTATATTTCAAATAAGTGAGCCTGTATGGCTAGAGTGTTGTCTAACACTATTTTGAGGTTGCGATATTCTAGGGTTCTATTTGATCCTTCATGGACTGTGATTTTCAATAAAAATATATAAAATGATTTTATTGCATTTGTGTGTATTTGCTTGTATATATGCTTATTATATATATACTGTTGACTGTGTGCATCGGCATTTAGTATACATGTATATATATTATAGTAATTCACTCAGTGAGGTCTGACTCCCCTCCGTTGACTATTTTTCAGGAGAGTCTTCGTCTTCAGACCTCAGTAGCAGGCCTGTACGCCGGATTTCTTCCGCTCCGGCTTCTCTATGTAAACTGCTCACTTGAGTTTTATTTTTATAATCTAGACACTGCAGTAGTTGTATAAAGTCGTGATATATTTACTTTAGATATTTGAACTGGATTTGTATTAAAAGTTTATTTATATATATGAGATGAGAATTTAATTTAAATCCCGTGGTGGAATATTATTTTGATACTTATGATTTTATTTCCGCTGCATTAAAAGCTGTTGTTATTATTATTGCATGTTTATTTTATTTTTAGGCTTGCTACGGGTTCCAGATTCGAAAGAATTCCCGTTCCCTAGCGCCGGTCATGGCCCTTGTTTTGGGTCGTGACAATGTTTTAGAAATATATGTGTTATTTTGATTAAATATGCATAAATGATCTAATTAGTACTTAGGTTTATTTTTGGTTTATTTTGGTATATTTTTGATATATTTTAAATTATTTGCATGCTTTATTTAACATTTATACTTAAAATATTTTTAAATATATTTCTAGTTTATTTTATAAATATATTGGATTTGTTTGAAGTATATATACTCGAAATATACCTGGTTTACTTTTGGTATATTTCTAGTATATATATGGTTTATGTTGTTGTTTATTTCAAATTCATGCATCATTTATTTTATGAATGTATGTTTTATATTTATAATGAAGGATATCAATAGAACGTGCTACCTAGTGGGCAGCACTAGGACCGAGTACGTACTGGTACGCGGATAGCATGTAGGCCTTATTACTAACTTAATTGAGGATTATGATTGGATATGATTATTTAATGTGTGAGATATGATTTGAGAGTGTGATTGCTGGAGCTCGATTAACCAATTGTCTCGGGGCTAATCACACTGACAGTCAGACTGCTGGAGCTCGGTTGACTTATTGTCTCGGGGCCAGTCTATTGTCCAAATGGAATAAGTAAATATATTTGGAATAAGTGAGCCTGTGTGGCTAGAGTGTTGTCTAACACTGTTTTGAGGTTGCGATTTTTTAGGGTTCTATTCGATCCTTCATAAACTGTGATTTTAAATAAAAATATATAAAATGATTTTTATTGTATCTGTGTGTAATTGTTTGTATATATTTATTATATATATACTATGATTGTGTGCATTGGCATTTAATATGTATGTATATATATTATAGTAATTCACTCAGTGAGGTCTAACTCCCCTCCGTTGACTATTTTTCAGGAGAGTCATCATCTTCAAACCTCAGTAGCAGGCCTGTACGCCGGATTTCTTCCGCCCTGGCTTTATTATGTAAACTGATCACTTGAGTTTTATTTTATTAATCTAGACACTGCAGTAGTTATGATCGATTATGAAATTGTTGTATTATATTTGTATGAGATATGTACTTTAAATATTTGAATTGAAACTTGTATTAAAAGTTTATTTATATATGAGATGAGGATTTGATTTAATCTCATTTGGTGGAAATATTATTTTGATATTTATGATTTTATTTCTGTTGCAAATTATGTTTTTATTTTATTTTTAGGCTTGCTACGGGTTCCGGATTCGAAAGAATTCTCGTTCCCTGGCGCTGATCATGACCCCTGTTTTGGGTCGTGACACTACAGTAGTTGTAAAAATTAAAAAAGGATGTTGTATTATATTGGTATGAGTGATTTACTTTAAATATTTGAACTGGATTTGTATTAAAAGTTTATTTATATATACGAGATGAGTTGTTGATTTAAATCCCGTGGTGGATTATTATTTTATTTTATTTATGATTTATTTTTGCTGCAGATTATTTTAATTATGTTATTATTATTTTTGCATATTTTATTTATTTTAAGGCTTGCTACGGGTTCCAGATTTGAAAGAATTCCCGTTCCCTAGCGCCGGTCATGGCCCATGTTTTGGGTCGTGACAATATTTTTCTGCTTCCTTGTCAAATCTCTCTGCCGAATTTCTGAAATTCATTTTTAGAAAGCTTGCTCGTCTCTGTTTTGGTCGTTCATCCTTGATCGATGGCCTGTCTTCTTCTCAACGCATCCTTCCATCTCCATTTTTATCATTCGGACCGCCGTCGCCATTGCTTCTACAAAGGTATTTGGTTTTTTAGTCATTATTTTATCTTTAAGCTTTTCGAGTCTGGTGCCATTTTTCAAAGCTTCTATGGCAACTTCATCAATAAGATGCTCAATCTGCATGGCTGTTTTATTGAATCGGTCAAGGTAACTTCGTAAAGATTCATCAACTTCTTACCAACACATCCAAAGATTGTTGATGTTTTTTGCTGGGGGAATATTGGTGATGAATTTGATACGAAATTGCTCCGCCAGATCCTCAAAAGAAGTGATTGAATTTTTCGGGAGCCGATGAAATCATTTTTTAGCATTCTTTACGAGCGTGCTTGGAAAGACTCTACACATGATTCCATCATTTACATTCTGGAGCAACATCTTTATTCGGAATGCTGATATATAACTGATGGGGTCTCCCGTCCCATCGTACTGATCAAGCTACGAGATTCTAAACTTACTAAGAATCTCTGTTTGAATTATTCTGCTGACAAACAGAGTTCTACTATCCATAACACATTCCTCTTCCTTTCTAGGTTTGGTCCAGGCTTTGCATATTGCTTCTTCAACCTTCTGAGCTAATTTTGAATCATCAAGGACCGGAATGGTTAAACTGCACTCCCCTTCTGGCACTTTACCCTTTCCCATGCTAGTTCATGGGGCCTGCCGAGGTGTTGTGTTATCATCATTTTGAGTCGGTTCAGAGCACCCACTTTGTATTATAGCATTTAGCTATTGTTGCATCAAAGCTATTTGCACCTGAATATTTTTTATCATGGCTTCCCTGCTAGTTTGATCAAGGCTGAGTGTTTGGTCCACAGTGTTTAAATTTGGAGTGGTTATTGCTGGTGTTTCTGGTAGACTTGGAAAAGGTATAGAAGGTATTGATTGATGGTATTGTAGCGGAGCATAATACGGGAGGTTTGTGCCCAAGGACAAGTATCTCTAAGTATTGTCAGGAAGTGAAGGTATATGTTCGGATGAGGCTCTGTAAGGTGGGTGGAAGTATTATTGCTGGGAGAGGGTCTGAGAGATCGATCAAAAGGATAGGTGCGGAAGGGTTGGTGCCAGCTTCAGGAGTCATGGCTGGTGGTGGGCTAAAAGTCATAGTGAAGATGTCTTTAGCTTAACAAGTAAATGAATGGCTTTTCCTAAGGAGTTCCCACAGACGACGCCACTTGATAATTGGTTTTCGGAACTCTTGGGCTTAGTGTCCTATAATCCACGAACAAAAGGCAAGGTGAGAGGTGGGGAGAGTCCCCACGAACACTCTGATGTCTAAGTTAGAGAACAAAAGCAAGAAGAATACAAGATAACTAGAATATGTGAGAATGAGATGTCCCTTTGTGAGGGATGTAGGGCTCTATATATAGTAATACTTAAACCTGGAAGGAGTCAGATTCCGTGTGGGATAGTGAATCATAATCTTGATAGGAGAGTGTTCCTTTTGTGCTTAGGACTCCACTTTGGGGTAGTCCCCATTCCAAACGGATTTGCCTTCTTGCTAATCCAAGTGTCCTTATTTAGGGGGTAAGGAGCCCCTAATTAGGCGAAAACATTCTGGATGGTATCAACAACTGATCTGACTGTTAATTTTGAAATTAACTTAGTTATAGAATTTGTATACACGAGAAGTTAGGGAAAACTCATAAAGAATTTATAGAATTAATTATAAATATAAAAGAATGAGTAGAATGTAGATAATGAATCAAACGTACTGAAGGAGTCTAAAGGTTAATTTAGAGATGTATAGCTCAATTATTATAGGATTTAGACTTCTTTCCTTGTCCTTTTATGGTTAGTTCTTGTTATCGAGGAAGTAGTAGATTTCATTTTCCCATATGAATTTAGACTTCTTTTAGGCAGTGTTACGCTTGAATTCTATGCTTGGATGATGATATGGGTATCAAGAGTCCTTAGGATGTTGCTCGGATATGGATATCTGAATGAGCAGAAGTGGTCGAGTGTTGCCTCTTCCTAGTGATAGTTGAATCGAGCACATTATAAGTGTTGAGGAATGTCAATCCAAGCACATAATGAGTGCTAGTAATTATTACATTAGCATTATGCACAATGTCAAACTGAACACGAATGGATGTTGGTAATTAATATAATTAAGCTCTAGCCACTGTGTCAAACCGAGTATAAATGAGTACTGTTGATTAATATGATTGAACGCTAGGTGCAATGTCGAACTAAGCACGAATGGATGTTTTAATTTTTTTTTTTATTTTGTGTGCTTAGCGCATTATCAAACCAAGCATGAATGAATGTTGGTGATTAGTGGATCGAGCACGCGTAGAGTGTTAGTAGGTGTTGAGTCTTTATTGTATGTCTATATAACGATACCCGCAATGCAATATAGTTTATAATGAATGACAAAGGAATGAAATTTTACCATTAGTATAGTTCGGTGTGATATTTAATGTCATCTGACAATTTTGAAAATGATTAATGCAATGTTTATCAATGCACTAATAAGACAATTCGAGTGCTTGATTGTTCGAACTGCCGCTAACTAAGAAATGTAGGCCTAATAAGGTAATCTGTCGAGTTAAAATATTATTTTCATAGTACTATCCATATGTTGTGGCCAATGAATGTGCTTTCTTTAGTTGTAAAGATAGACAAAAGAAAAGAACAAAAATTTTGGGATCGTTCGATCTCCTTTAGCAATAAATGGTTAGTACTTAGTGAATATACAAAAATATACCAATATGATTGGTACATGTCTTTTTTGAAATTCCATGCATAAAATTATAATGATATATATGTTTTAATTTTATTTTAATGAATATGCATCATGTGTAGAACTATAATGATATATTTTTCAATTTTATTTTAATGAATATACATCTATATGTAGATCTATGAGTATGCTTATATAATGAGCCATGGCTATTATATTATTTCTAATAAAAATAAAAATTTAATATTTAAATATTATTTATGATAAGATAGAATTATATGTTAAAAATTGCAATGCATTATATGCATGTTATATACACATTCAATTAGATGTGAAGTGCAAAAAATAAAACTTATCGGTTGTGGTGAGGAACACTATAATAGTGCTTGACATGTGTGTAGAATGTGAGTTGTGAAATTTATTTGTTATAGACGGCGCTATTTGATAACTCCAAGATTAACTCAATTGTAGAACCTTGATTTCTACCACAATAACTTCGATGCTTTGGTATTGGTATATTAAGTATGTAAATATAAAGTTAATGTGGTATATTTAGTATTTAAAGAATATATAGAATTGTGTATGAGAATAAGTAGAATATAAAGAATGAATCTAATAAAATAAAATAGTATAAGGGTTTATATATATATATATATATATATATCTAGCTCAAATATGGTAGGATTTGAACTCCATTTCTTGTCGTTTTAGGATTAGTCCTCCTTATAATAAATTTCTTTTTTTTATATGAATTTAGATTTTGTTCAGGCTCATGAGTGTTGGGCTTGAATTTTAGGGTTGCATGATCATATAAACTATCACTCACTAATTTGATAAAATTATAAGAGAGGAAAAGTCTTCCAACAATAGTAACTATAATTTTATTTCTTTAAACTATTGATATTTAAAATTAATTAACTTTAACTAATTTGATAAAAGTAGAACATAAATGCCCAAAAGAATTCCTATTCACTTGAATAATCAACCTAATTTATAGGCTTGGACTTCCAATTCTGTCCTTTATATCTGTATATAGTAAATTTCCTGTAAAATGAAGAATTCATTAAATTCTCTTAAAATTTGAATTAAAATTTCTGACTTTTAGCTACAAAATCACAAATTAATTCCTTCTCTTTGTTTTTTTCCTTTATAGCTACAGAAATCCATAGCAATCAATGACTTCTCATTGTGTTCTATATATACAGAGCTTGCAATGCACATATGTCATTGTGCTTGGAGCTTAGTTCAAATAATTTTTGTCAAGTTTCAATCTTAAACAGTTCAAATCCTCGAATCAATATGGTTTACGTTAAAGAAGAGTTGCAAGAGCTTTTTCTTCCATCTGGGTACAGGTTTTATCCTACTGATGTGGACTTAACACTCCATTATTTGAAGAGCAGGATACTTAGTCACCCACTTCCTGCTTATATTATTACCAGAGTTGATGTTTATTCATGCAGCCCTGATCAGCTTCCTCTAAGTAATGTCCTATAAAGATGTGATTTTGCATGTGCTGTGCTTTGGATAAAAACTGACCTGTAACTTTGATATATATGTTTGCGTAGGTGATTTTAAGTATGGAAGGCACAATGAGTGGTACTTTTTTTTCCAAAAGAAGAAAAGGAAAAATTTTAACAGAACATGGATACTATGTTATCTCTTCTCGGGAGCCTGTCTTAAACAAAAGTGAAGTTGTTGCTCATGTACGGACGATGGATTTCTACCATGGAAGACCACCTCGTGGAAGAAGGTCTGAATGGACTTTAGAAGAGTTTAGTGTTGATCCTGATCTGATTAAAGTTAATGAAGATGGTCATACAAATATCACAAATTTAACTGTTTGTAAAATTGTTCGCGAACAGTGGGATTCAATGTGCTCACTTGAAACATCAAGTTCTGCTCATATTTTGCATTAGATAATTTATTATACCTTTTTTTTTATTTGAACAAATACCTCAAATGCTACATTAAACAAAGAATCAAAATGTACATTATTAAATGCTCTCGTACATTAATGGTGCATACACAGATGCACGCATGTCCACAATTGAGCAATGACAGCTTCAAAAACAGATAGTTTATGAATTTTTAACATGCAAAGGTTTCCTATAAGACTGCAATAGAAGCGAAGAACAAACCACACTAAGTGATGAAGCGGCCATGCAAGCACCAGCCAGCCAGGGTGGGAGTCGTATTCCAGTGAATGGGTACAAAATTCCAGCAGCAATAGGCATGCCGAGTATGTTATAACCAAGAGCCCACACGTAATTTAGTCGAATCCGCATAATTGTCTTTCTAGATAAATCGATGGCTGTAACTACATCTTCTAAGTTGCTTTTGATGAGAACTATATCAGCTGCTTCTATGGCTACGTCAGTGCCAGCGCCTATTGCCATGCCAACATCAGCTGCAACCAAGGCCGGTGAGTCATTTATTCCATCTCCCACCATTGCCACAGTCTGACCTTTTCCCTGCATCCAGCCCAAATATTCAACATCATTAGTACTTGTGAGAAATCAGGTGCAACTCCAATAGTTATTTGCTTGTTCATTTATTCTACGGTGCACTGCATATAATTGAGAACGATTCATGTTTATATATTTATTTGTTTATTCATTTACTAGGTTAGAAAATTACTAGGAATTAAGCATACCTGTAAATCTTTTATCCTATCAGCCTTTCCCAGTGGATCTGTCTCAGCAAACACCGTTTCAATTCCAACTTCCTTTGCAATAGCAGCTGCCGTAGCCCAGTTATCACCAGTCACCATGATGGATGAGATTCCCATGGAATGGAGGAAGGAGATGACACGCTTGGCCTCTGGTTTTACTGGATCAGTCACAGCAAAAGCTCCTGCAATTTTTCCATCTATAGCAACTAGCACACATGTTCTAGCCAACTGCTCATTTTCTGACATGTAGTTCTCAACTTCCGGACCAACTGTAACATTCCAGGCCTGCATAAGTCTCTTATTCCCAACCAAAACTGTTCTATCACCAACTTTTCCACTCACTCCAGTGCCAGTGTGCACCTCAAAGTCCTTAGCCTCTGCAATATGTTCTGTGTTAGACTTAGACCCAATCTTCTGGCGTAATCCCTTAGCATGCTCCACCACAGCTTTTGCTACTGGATGTTCACTATTTGCCTGAGAAATTGAGAGAAAAAAGTTTTCAAAGTCGATCTTATATCACCCTAGCAGTGGCAAGAACTCTTATGATAGCTTTGCCGTTAGAATATAAGAATCAAAACCCAAAACTCAGACATTAGCAACTTAGGAACTACGAAAGATACCTCAAAAGTAACATTTTATTTCTTACTTCGTGACAGCATACAACAAACTTCACTTCAGACTAGAATCCAAATTGTTGTTTGTTTGTTAAGATGTTATCTTAAATTATAGATTTTTTTTTTAACGAAAAGAAATTCCCACTTTGCTCTTATCAGTAAGTTGTATTTCAAAACTACTACTTTCATAAAAGATCATGGTTCGCTATATGGATACCCACCTCGGCAGCAGTAACCATGTCGCAAAATTCCTCCATTGAGAAATTGGAAAAGAGTACAGCACTAACTACTGATGGTTTTCCCACTGTTAATGTCCCCGTCTTGTCAAAGATAACTGTTTTCACCTGCAGGAAAGAACATGATCTGGTTTAGATAATACTTATCCACAAGACTGGACTCGTAAGAATCCATCTGCTAATAAAGGTGCAGTTTGTCTCACACAAAAATCGCAAACAAAGAGAAAAAAAAAAATCAGTGCTTACTTCATGAAAATTGTTACCACTGTTGTAATAACAATTTGATGGGAATGCTAGCAGTTTAATATAACTATAATGTAAATGCAGCATGTACAAGTATCACTTTCTGTAACAGTGTCTAAAAATAATAACAATTATATAAAATGTTAAAAACTGGACTAAACCCAAATTTAACTGACGAAATATTAATTTGTAACCAAGACAAAGGTCTTACCTTGTGTGCCTTTTCCAGTGCATTTCCACCTTTGATAAGTACACCTTGAGAAGCACCCTTACCTGTAGCAACCATGACTGCTGTTGGTGTTGCTAGTCCTAAAGCACAGGGACATGCAACCACCAGTACCGAGATACCAAACTGAAGTGCAAGCTCAAAACCATCCATGGCTTTTGGTATCCAATGTCTAGGGTAAAGACCAACTTCTCCAGGAATAAACCATCCCAGCCACGTTATAAAGGCAGCAATAACGACCTGAAGTGGAGTGAGAAATTATCAATGAACCAAGAAAGGTAGAGTCATGTCATAGAAAACTTCCTCATAGTAAGGTTGAGTCTGCAGACTCTGCATTTCTAATGTACTTGATTTTCAATCAACTGAAGATTAACATAATTTTTGATAGAAAAGTGAAACCACCAACATCATAAACCAAACTGGCAAAGGACAAGATAAAGGTTTTCATTTACTGACTGTAGGAACAAAAAACTTGGAGATTTGGTCCGCTAGTTTCTGAACTGGGGCTCTGGCAAGCTGAGCAGCTTCAACAAGTTGAACAATTTGGGAAAGTGCAGTCTCAGACCCAACATGAGTAGCCTTAACCAATAAGCATCCATTCTCATTCATAGTCCCACCAATTACCTGTTCATTGCATAGGAGTAGCAGAGGAAAAGAAAAATATAAATTAATCCCATTTCACATTGTATTATTTATCAAATGCCTCATCAAACAATATGTAAATTCCAAATGATACCTTGTCACCGGGTTTTTTAGCAACTGGTCTTGCCTCTCCAGTGATCATACTTTCATTGACATGGCTTTGGCCATCTGTTATAATGCCATCCACAGGAACTTTTGCCCCTGGAACAATCTTTATTATATCATTCCTTTCTATGAGTTCAGTGCTGATTTCCATCTCTGAGATCACATTTCCATCACTATCCAGTGTTAGCAGACGAGCTGCATCAGGAGAAAGTTCTGTCAACTTCGCTAAAGCATCCGATGTCTTCCCTTTAGCAAGAACCTCCAGATACTTCCCCAACAGAATAAAGGATATTAGCATGGCACTTGTTTCAAAGAAATCTTGCCCCTCAAATTTATTTGAAGTCGTTGCTTTCACCACTACATATACAGAATAGAAGTAAGCAGCATTGGTGCCTAGTGCAACCAAAACATCCATATTGGCAGATTTCCGTCGCAGTGCATGATATGATCCCATATAAAACCTGAAATACACATTCATGAAAACAGATAAATGGGAGTCTGAGAAAAACTAGTATATAACTGTATTTCTCTGCAAGTGCAAATCAATTCACTGTGACATAGAAGTAAAAATGACAACCATGTAACATACATGGTTTATTCAGTACCTTCGGCCAATTATGAACTGCACAGGGGTGCAGAGAATCCACCTAAGAAGCATCCCAAGAGTAAGCATTTTTTGAATCCTGTATTCTAACCAGTTACCATAAGGATGAAGCATTGGAAGCACCATGGAAAAAAGAAAGACTGGAACAGAAAAAAGACAGCTCAAGAAAAATTGGTTTCTATATGTCCGAATTTCTTGCAATCGCTCTGTTTCTCTTCGTCTTGGAGGCACATATATGCTTGCATGGTAAAAGTTCGGACCTGGGGAAGCTTCACCAATGCACCGTATGAGAGATCTTGGACCTATGAGTTCTGGATCATAGCTAACTGTTACTTTATGCTCTGCTAGGTCCATTTCAACATGATTTACTCCCAGTGCTGACTCAAGGGAGGATTGAATAATAGTAGCACCTTCTGAGGAATTAACACCTTCAAGCTTTAGATGCACTTTGTTCATGTCATTACCAGAACTAATGAGCTCAGCTCCAAAGCCGGCATCCTCTACTGCTTCTATGATTTTATCTGTATCAGTTAAGTTCGGATCAAAGTGGACCTTTGCTTCTTCCAGAGCTAGACCAACCACGGCTTTTTTAATGCCATTGGCCATAAGGAGACCACGTTCAACAGACTCAGAGCAGCTGGTGCATGCCATTCCTTTAATCCTCAGTCGGCATACTGAAATTTCTTGCTCTGGAAACTCATCAACTGGAAAACCAGCAGCTTCTATGGTTTCCTTAATGTTTTGAGCCTAATAAAGAAGCCACACAAATTAGCAGGAAAAAACTCCATATTCTGATGTTAAGCATGAAATCAAGCAGGTAAAAGAAAAGGCATGTAATCTAAGATCAATATCCAGCTGACTTGCGTGCACTATAAAGCCACATGAATAAAAATAATTTGTGTTACAAGTTGTGCAAACAGACTTACAGTAACGAGCTCCGGTATGTAAGAAATAGCAGCATGGCCATCAAGGGGCGAGACAACAACCCTCTCAACTCCATTAAGCTCTCCTAACACAGATTCTACGGAAGTTGTGCAAGAAGTGCACTTGATTTCCCCAATTTTGAGCTTCAAAGTTCTGACCTTTTTGGCATTATAATTATTATTCCTCCTATCCTTGTGTTTGGAGACAGTAATTGCTACACTATCTGAAGGCTGCAGCAGAGGAGCCTTAAGATCAGATTCACCTCTCCCGTCATTAACTTCCATTTCACCGTTCTGATGAATACCACTCATCGCCTGTTAATACTTCCAAAACTTTTTTCATAAAAAAGGAAGAAATGAATCAGCAGATAATAAAAATGGAATCGCAATCCCAAAGAATTACAAAGAAAAATTAGATTGGCTTGTTCAACAAGAAGCAAAATTCGACCAAATCAAACACGAAACGACTCTATACGTTGACTTAAAATCTCAACCGCCTGAAACAAGTGTATATAATAAGAGTAAACAGCGACGTCATTTACCTAAAGAAAGAATCGAGCAAGAGAGGGATTGTTAGGGCTGTATTGAGGTAATCGAGAAATTTAGGGATTTTAGGAGTTGATGAAATTGAAACGGAGAAACCGAGATAGTAGTGTCAGAGGTCAGCCACCGCAGGAAATGGAAAGAGACGGTAACTAAAAATTAATTACGCCCAAACCGCCAAAATGTTTGAAGAGGAAGGGGAAGCCAAAGCCTTCTTTGTCGCTTTATATATACACGCACGACTTGCTTCCCCTTCGCTTCGCTTTTTTGAATATTTGAATTGTTAACGTCTTATATTTGTTTGTTTGGGCTTCCTCCACTCCCTCCGCGCTTGTAGGCTAGCACCGGCCTATTAAGCTCACCATGAGCTCATTTACAATTTCATTCCGCCATAGGCTGCGGTAAAAAATTTTCAATAATTATTTTTTTTGAAACAATTGTTATATACAATTTAAAAGCGCTAATCATAATCTATCAGTTTATTGTGATAAATAAAAAATAATTATAAAAAGAATAACAATAACTTATTTTTCTTTTCATTTTATTTTTCTGGAGGCTAAAGGAAGGGTGGATGCATGGGACCAATATACATATTTATATGCTCTTTTTGTTTTGCATGCATTCCGTGGTGGTGTAACTTTAGATGCAATGCCACTACCATTACTACTTTTCATTTCCTCAATGATATAATGCATCCATAGCGTTTGTAATTATTATTTTTTAATCAATTTAACACTTTAATATATAATTTTATCACTTTATCATTTAAACTCATTTAAAGTATAATTTTAAAATTTTTATCAATACATATGGTAAGCAAATAATAAATTATGTCATATTTTAAGAGTTTGATTAATTAGGTATCAAATAATAGTAAAAAGTAATACATTTTAGATAAAATTTAAATATTAAAATTATAAAACATTAAATTGAAGTTTCAAACTATGCCAACTACAAAGTCCACACATGTATTATACATTTCCACTATTCGTGTGTGTATGAATCACTCAGATCATATATCATCATGGGCTATATGGGCACACAACAAATCTGCTTTTGGAATCTCAGATATGATAGGCCAATTTTTTCTTTTTAAGCCTGGGTATCATATCACATGCGCTGCTGACACTTTCTCCAGCTTTTTGGTAAAACCAAATCCCTTTCATGCGATTCCTTTTTTAATCCACTACCCGCTGGAATCTTATCCTTCAAACAAATGTTTGTTTTGCGTTCGGCGGTCGCCTCAGGCCCAGACTGTAATTGTTGTTGGGCCGAACATAATCAATCTATGTTCAGTTTTTACAGCCCATTCCACTGAGTTGTCCGGTCCGTTCGGGTTGGGTCAAGTTAAACCGCCCGTCTTTCTCAAAAGAACTGCCTCAGTCAGTGACAGTCATTTGTTGCGGGTAGCTGCGGCTGACGGGCGAGGAGCCAATACCGGCCTTTGCCGCTTTCTCCATCTCCAATTACTTCCGGCAATTCTTTCAGTTTGCGGATACGACGATGACACAAAACGACACCGTCCGCTTCATTGCATCTTCTCTCAAAATTCCTCTTCTCCCTCCACAGCAGCTGCAGCGCCGATCTCCTATTCCTTTATTTAGTGAAGCCCTAACTGCTCAATTAGCTAAGACTGAAATATCATTCACAAATTTCATTGACTCGCTCATAACTCGCTCGAAAATTCACGTATCTCGCTCGCTGGACTTACCTAATCTCCAGTCCAGAACTCGGACACTTAAGTTGCCTCTTCTATGTTCCGCTTCACTATCGCTAACACCGTCCAAAGATTCCGTTCCCTCTGCTTCTCATGCCAAGTCGCCGATCCTCTGCTCTGCGACACTGTCATTAACTCCACCTTCCGAGTTAGAAACCTCGGCGACTCAGCAGAAAGGCGGCGGTGCTCACTCCGCCAGCAGACACGATGAGGAGAGAGTTTTGATTAGTGAAGTATTGGTAAGGAACAAGGATGGCGAGGAGTTGGAGAGGAAGGACCTGGAAACACAGGCTCTGGCTGCATTGAAGGCTTGCCGCGCAAACTCAGCTCTGACTGTTCGCGAGGTTCAAGAAGATGTGCATAGGATTATTGATAGTGGATACTTTTGCTCTTGTATGCCTGTCGCTGTTGACACGCGTGACGGTATACAATTGGTATTTCAGGTATGATTCATTTTTTTAGATATTGTTTCAACATTTCTTAGTTGCAATACAGAATTTAATTTACATTACTTCAATTATTGAATGATTGATATTGCTTCTTTTTTTCGTTTTTTTTTTTCTTGTGGCATAAGGTAGAACCAAACCAGGAGTTCCATGGACTTGTTTGTGAAGGAGCTAGTGTCCTTCCAGCAAAGTTTCTACAGGATGCTTTTCGCAATGGATATGGTAGGATTCCTTTTTTTCCCCAATTCTTCTAACATATTGTATTATTTATCAAATAGCTGTATCAAGCTTCATTGATTTTTATTTTTTATGTCAAGCTGTGCAGGAAAAGTGATTAATATTAGGCATTTGGATGATGTCATAACTTCCATTAATGGCTGGTACATGGAGCGTGGTCTTTTTGGCTTGGTCAGAGCTTCATCCTTCAAAATATGTCACTAATTTGGTTTTAGTTAAAATTGTAGGTTTTGATGTTGATTGCAGATGCTGGTAACTAAGCATTGTTTTTGTTTTGTTATTGTTAGGTTTCAGGAGTTGAGATCCTTTCTGGGGGTATTTTAAGGTTACAAGTTGCAGAGGCTGAAGTAAACAATATTTCCATACGTTGCCTTGACCGAAAGACGTAAGAGCCTGCCCTTGATTTGCTTTACATCTGCACACACCCTCTGGGATTTCAAGGTTATGAAAAAGAATGCTAGGATTCATGATTGACACATGCTTTCTTGCTAATTTTAGTGGTGAACCAACCAAAGGGAAGACAAAACCTGAAACGATACTCAGACAACTAACAACTAAAAAGGGACAGGTAATTCTTTTCCAAGCCTCCAAGTATTCTCACTTCAAGAATTGTCTCAGAATGTTAATGTCGATGTTTTTTTCTTTTTGGCTGAATTTTGGGCTTGCTATTTGTATTCGTAGTTTCATTTATTTAGTCTCCTTGTTGAAACTTTTTTTAGAAGTTATTTATGCTTTTAATTGAATAAAAGATGTCACAAATTCTTTTCCATAAATTTGGTTGCTGATATTGTTAGCTTTGATTTTGTCAATTTGCACTTATACGGCTTCAGCTAGTAATGCTTGCTAATAGGTTTTTTTTACATTTAAATAATGACCTCTTTGTAGGTTTATAGCATGCTTCAAGGAAAAAGAGATGTAGATACTGTGTTAACCATGGGAATCATGGAAGATGTTAGTATCATTCCACAACCTGCTGGAGGTGAATCCTTCTTTTCATTTTTGGTTGCCTCATGGAATATATTTTCTGAAAATTGCAGAGCCACTTGTCAAATGCCAGCATTAGAAAGTCCTGAAAAGTATCGCTGATGCAAAATGTGCTCTATACTATAGTATAAGCTACAAATATGCTCAATACTGAATATTGGATGCCCTAAAGATCTATTTGCTGGACAATGACATTAAAAATTGTAGGATGAGAGCCGCTAATTTTATCTTGATGGAATGTGAAAGGTTTTTAATTATTTTTTTTTATATTAACAGATAACGCTTAATGAATCAAGCTTGATATGAGTTAGCATCCACTGTTCTTTAAAATTTATGTCATAATGGTTGAATTTGAATAGGAGACCTATTGTTACTAGAAGTTTGTTCTTTCTTCCAGTTTTAATATCTACTAAAAAATTTTTTAGCTTAAGAAAAAGGAAAAGTTGTGTGTTGCATTTGCTTTTCTTTGTTATTGTTTAACCCTTGAATTTGGAATCCAAAATTTCCCCCCTTTCTCATGTGCAGATACTGGTAAAGTTGATTTGGTAATGAATGTTGTTGAACGCCCAAGTGGAGGTTTTTCTGCTGGTGGTGGAATTTCTAGTGGGTGAGTGATGCTTGCTGAGATGGCACTAGTGTCAATGCTGCGTCCTGCAGTTTACATGTGTGTTAAAGTTGTTCATGTTGCATACTGAAAACACCATATACTTATTATATTGCAATTTTCAGGATTACAAGTGGCCCCCTGTCAGGACTTATCGGGAGGTATTTGCACAGATTCCATAACCTGATTTCTTATGTTTTTGTGTTTCGTAAATATGGACATTTACTTATTGCTTATCACACTTAATGACCACCCTTTATAAGGAAAATGCTATGTGCAGAACATATTTCATTTTGGGATGTTATCTCTGTTTACTTTCCTATTCAGATTTGTATTTATTGAATTGATCCAAGACTATCAGCCATTCCATCCTTCTTTTTAATTGCATATGTTTATGGCTACAAGTGGATGGCTAGCTGCTAATATACTGTTATGTTTAATCACCTTGACTTGGGTTCTAGTATATGCCAATGATCCTTTGGAGTCGATAATACTTCATTCTTTTGTTATTGAGGATCTCTTTGATTCTTGTATGTTTTATATGAATCCTCCTTCTTTAGTTTCTGTCCTTGTTATTGAGACATTTGATGAGTGTATGTGCTGTTCATCTTTGTACTTCTATTTCTGTTTCAGCTTCACATATTCTCATAGGAATGTTTTTGGAAGAAATCAAAAACTGAATATTTCCTTAGAGAGAGGCCAAATTGACTCAATATTTCGCATAAATTATACGGACCCATGGATTCAAGGCGATGACAAGCGGACATCTAGAACTATTATGGTTCAGGTAACAGTTTTTTTTTTTTTTTTTCATTTCTTATATCTAACATTATTCTCTGTGATAGTACTGCTCTTTGTCATGTTAACTGACCCTGTCTGTATTAGAATTCAAGAACTCCTGGGAATCTTGTGCATGGTAACCAACCTAGCAATAGCAGTCTAACCATTGGCCGTGTAACAGCTGGTATAGAATTTAGTCGACCACTTAGGCCAAAGTGGAGTGGGACAGCTGGACTTATTTTTCAGGTATTTCACTAACATAATTGATTCTTGGCTTGGTTGCATTAAAAAATGAGGGATAAGTTCTCTAGGTAGCTTCCCATGGATAACAATGATGTTATCACCAAAAAAAGAACAGAGAATCATGTTGCCATATAGATTGCTAGCCAGGCCTTTCCCAGTTTAATTTTTAATGTTTAATTCCTTCTATTGATTCCAATATCACAGCATGCTGGTGCTTATGATGAAAAAGGAAATCCAATCATTAAGGACCACTTTAGCAGCCCTCTTACTGCAAGGTAAGACCTCTGATGGCAGTTACTGTGAAACTTTTGAAAGTTTAGTTGCCATGCTTGTTGGTTCTTAATTAATTTTTTTGGTCAAATGACCGTCCTTTGATTTTCTGTTTCTTCTTTACCTATTTTCTGGTGCAGTGGCAAGACACATGATGACACGCTACTAGCTAAATTTGAAAGTGTCTACACTGGCTCTGGTGACCAAGGTTCTTCAATGGTTAGTCAAGGATCCTGTCTGTTCTTGCCAATATAATTCAGACAGACCGTTATTTCTG
Organism: Mallotus nudiflorus; assembly: GCA_947683625.1. Taxonomy (NCBI): domain Eukaryota; kingdom Viridiplantae; phylum Streptophyta; class Magnoliopsida; order Malpighiales; family Euphorbiaceae; genus Mallotus; species Mallotus nudiflorus. The sequence goes on from CANTUR010000234.1 coordinate 1,300,991, forward strand.
TTGGTTAGTTTTCAATATATATGTGGCTGTTGATTTTATCCTTGCAGTTTGTATTGAATGTGGAACAAGGACTTCCCCTTTGGCCTGAGTGGCTCTTTTTCAACAGAGTAAATGCTCGTGCTAGAAAGGGTGTAGAAATTGGACCTGCTCTTTTCCTTCTAAGGTATTGTATCTACATGGATTTCCCCTGTTCCAGAGTATCTGTTTAACTTTGGATATCATAATTGGGAAAAATGCTTCAGATCTGATACCAAACTCATATGATGGCCTAGATGGTAAAAAAATGAATAGCCATAAATTTATACAGAAAATTGAGATGCAATTATGATGAAGTTCAAATTGAAGTCAGTTGGCATCTTAGGTTCTTAGGGATGAAATGAAAATCTTCATTAACATACAGGAGCTTTGTAAAGGGTCAATTCTCTGAGGAAACAAGTTGTATTTTGGATGTCATATAATACAAGTGAAGGTTACTTTGATGGGTTTACCTAACAAGGTCCACACAAGTTGCTGCCACTCTTAATCTTCTGAATCAATTGTCTGTTCACTAAGAGACTGCTGATTTATTTATGTCATGAGTAAACAACTGTTTTCAAAGTTGCATAAATTCTTCCTCGGTCATAAAAATTCTATAAATTTTTTCTATGTTCTTTGAAATCAATGAAGACTTTTTTCAAGCTACCTTGTGGAATATGCATGCTCTAGTCAGAAGGCTGAAGCCCTGAGGAAACTATTATTCTGTCTAAATAAAGAACTTTTTTCTTCTTCTTGGATGCTGCTTTGAATTCTTATTAGCGCAATTTTAATGAATGTAATCTCATTCTGTTCTTGTCATGCTTTTTTAGTTTATCAGGTGGCCATGTGGTGGGTAATTTCTCTCCTCATGAAGCATTTGCCATTGGGGGAACAAACAGTGTAAGGGGATATGAAGAAGGTGCTGTAGGCTCTGGTCGATCATATGCTGTTGGCTCGGGTGAAATTTCTTTCCCTGTGGTAAGCGACTGCAGCCCTTTCTTTGTTCTGCAAATGTTGTGTGTTAAGCTTATTCTTTGCTTGATGACCTTTACGATATGCTTGCTTGCAGCTGGTTGTGCAATTTAAACGTTTGAAAAGCTTTCATTGATTCTTGTTGTTTTATTGGTACACAGATGGGGCCAGTGGAAGGAGTTTTCTTTGCTGACTATGGAACTGACCTGGGATCTGGGCCCACTGTGCCAGGTAGGTAATTTGTGACTTGTTTATCAATCTGCTGGTTATAAGCTATATCTTAGGCCATGTGCTGCATACCTGCTATTTTGAGAAAAGGATGGAAAATATGCACTTGTATGTTTTATATTCTTGCTCAGGATGACATATGGATCTGAAATGTGCACTATCCAGAAACTGAAGCCTTGTATAATCCGCACTCTTTCATATTGATGTGATGTTATTCATAGGGTAGGGTTTAGCAAGTGGCTGCCTGAAATTTTGATGTATGCTGCATCTGACCTTGATAGCCCTATTATTAGGAAAGATTATTAATGACCAAAACAGGGCACCTTCTGTTTGTGCTCATTTAAGGAGGGACACTGAGTCACTATAGAAACATGTGATATTGGTGTGATAAGAATAATCTGCTGGCAGTTTAGAAAAGATCCAGTTGTTGAATTAGTTGAGTTTGATTCATCAGACTATTGAGATCCCTTTTTCTATGCTTAACCTAATAATTCAATGGTTTTGTTCTCATCATATCAATTTACTTTTTCATCATTCTTTTATTAGGTGATCCTGCCGGGGCAAGGCTGAAGCCTGGAAGTGGATATGGATACGGCTTTGGAATCCGTGTGGACTCCCCGTTAGGGCCATTGCGCCTTGAATATGCATTTAATGACAGGCATGCAAAGAGATTTCACTTTGGAGTTGGTCATCGAAATTAAGGCCGTATTGCATCACAATACTTTTAGTTAGGCGATCATTTTTTTTTTTTCCTTTGCAATTAATTTTCATGTTTTGTGTAGAGGTCTGTATTTCCAGTAATTTTTTTGTTATATTAGTTTCTGTATCATCTCGCCTCATAAAGCCGAGCTTTTTTGGAATAAATGAGGTTGCTGCCGCATATCTGCCCCAGCAACATATTGGAATTGGTGCGTTGTCTGTATTTTGGCGATTTTTAGGTGGATGTTGGAGCTTATGTTTGTGTTGATGATTAATCCTCCAATGTCAATCAATGCCTTTAGCTAGTGTTGTGCAATTTCATTAACTTTCTTGACAAGGTTTCCTTCTTTGTTAGATCCAACATGATGGGCTTGCGTAAAATTATAATATAACGTTGTTTTTCCATGAGAACTTTACTTTGCCTGGATCATGCAATTGAATTAGTTTAAATAAATTCCATCCGGTATTCTATGATCTACGCAGCATGAGATTTATTGTTTAGTATACTGAGAGAAAATGTGCATTAATTTTTAGCAGTTGATAACTTTGAATGTGTGGGCGTGACCAAATAGAACTTACTGTTACGAGCTATTAGCAGTTTTCTTCTGCTAGCATTGTTGATTTATTTCATCCTCACCGTACCTTTGGCCATAGCCATATTGGGTCCAAAGTTGAAGCTTTTCTGCTTGGTGGCATAGTTGTGTAGCATCAAGAAATAAATGAAGTTTGCTGAAGGGAGGATAATAATTGAGGTAGCTCTCGTGGGGTAACGGAAAAAAAGAAAAAGGCGTGCAATATCAAAATGACTGTTCAATGTCCTCAGAGACGTCTTCTTGGCAAAAGATTGAATAAATAATCTTCAATGAAAGATCCCATTTTCTATCTTTCAAGTTTTTCTTTGACCAGAATGGGAAATATATATTTACAAGCTATTTTTGTCATAGTTCATTGATTTAGAATTTAATTTAGCTGAGTTAAAGAGTTGAAATTTGAACTTAGAAATAATGTGATGCTTTTTTTTTTCCTTGAGCATTGAAGTTGGGAAGGGGTGGGATTCCAACCCCCAACTTCTTGTAATGTAATGCCAGGTGGGCTGACAAAAATGGGATGCTTTAAAACATGAGAACAAACAACAGAAAACAAAAAGAATAATTTAGCAAGACAGTGACTTTAATTCAGTAGTTGGCTACAGATGACTGTTCAGCATTCGTTCAACACAGGGCACTGGATGGATGAATATCATTAATTACAGTTTAATTAATTAGATCATCGAGATTTCAAAACTACATATAAATGTGTATATGAAAAAAAAAAAAGGATTTTATTCTTACAGAAAAAAAAAAGGATTAGCAAGGTGATGATTGTGAAATTCAAAAATGATTTTTTTTTTTTAATAATTGAAAGGTTAAGGAAAAGAGAGATAGAATATATCACTTTAATCTTATAATATCTTATAATTTATATTATATAAGCCATTAACGTACAAAAAGAGGATTAATTCACATATGATAGCATATATCAGCAGTTAAAATTAAAAAAAAAGATTATTGGGTCATCTATAAAGTAGTCAAGATTTCATCAATGCCCACTGTTTTTTTTTTTTTTTGGGGGTTTGGCTTTACAGTAAGTAAAATGGGTATGAAAGAACTAGCTAGTAGCAGAGAGAGCTAGCCAGAAGGATAATTTAATAATTAATGAAAAGAAATTAAAGAAAGGGAGGTCATGTCATGAAGCCAACAGCAAACTGTTAATCAATCATTGCACTTAGAAACTGGAGATATATATATATATTACCGCAGTAGAGTCAAGGGAAAAGGGGAAGGATTGGGACATTATGAAAACATAAATAGCAAAGAGTGAAATGATTAAAAAAAAAATGGCAAAGAGTGAAGAGACATGAACATAAATTAGTGGTTTGGGTATTGAGAAAACTGAGGCAGATGCTTGAAAATCTTATAACAAGACAGGGACAACTAGCTATACAACACTAGTTCTTGTACTCGTGTTGTCTTGGACATTTCAATGATAGTCTCTTTCTCTCTCTATGTATGCACATATGCAATTTCTAACTCTACATTTTACAATATTTTTAGAAAATTTTCCCTGTGAACTATTTGATAAAATAATAGATTAGCTCTCTTATTACCTTTTTGGATTAATTTAAACACTTATCCAATAAAAGTCAAATTAATCCTAATAATTACACTAACCCTCTTATTGTTGAAGGTCAAATTGCCCCTTGAATTTGAAGGTGATGGCCAAATAAGTCGAATTTTCAATTTTTCAACAATTAAGGACAGAACTTTTATTTTTCGTCCCAATTAAAACAAAATCAAACAGTATTGAGAGAGTGAACTTCACGCAATGTGTTTAGAAGGTAGATTCACATAAATAACAATATAAAAAAAAGTTGTTAAAAAAAATTAAAAAGCAAAAAGCAAAAACGACGTTGTTTTAGGTAATGGTTATGGGCAGGAAATTGAGCCAATTGTCATGTCAAGCATAGGGAATGAACTATTGCAATTAATGTTTTTAACTGAGCAAGAAAAGTGCATCTGCAAGTGTTTATGAAGTTATCAAGTTATAAAGAATGAAGAAGATATGAAGATGGTTGCTACTATCAAACCCTAAAAAATTAAAAAGTTGTGGGATGATTGAAGCCATATAATAATTAACAATCGAAGTTATAAGGTATGAATGCATTATATTGTTTTATGTTAAATAGATGTTATTTGTAATGAATGTCTGATTTGAGCTAAAATAAAGATGTTTTTATTTATTTATTTTTTTGAATGACATAATGAATGTTAGTATAAGATTCAATATATATCATGGTGGAAACTTTATTAGAGATCCAAAACTGAGGTATATGGGTGGGGAAAAGTTTGATTAGAAGCTCTATGATGTAGATAGGTTGTGTTATTTCAGACTTATGATGAAAGTGAAAACATTAAGGTATGGACACCAAAAAAAAATATATTGGTTATCGAAGGGGAAGGATTTTGAAAATGGTTTACTTTATGTGTTTGATGATAGTGCCATCTATAAAATGATGGAAATAGCTTATGAGAAATCGAAGTATATGTTTGATTTATACCTTGACCATTTGGTTGATAAACCAAATGTGGTTAGTGATACCCCATTGCTATTAGAAGGTAAGAAAAAGGTGGTTGAGATAAAAACAGATACAGCTGGTAGCTTTGATGTTGAAACAGAAGTTGAGTTATTAAATAAGGACATACTTAACCTGATAGAAGTGAATGTGACATTGGTTGATGGGCTAGAGGGTGAAGGATATATATTTAATGCAAATGTTGGAGGAGAAAGTAATGAGGAAGTAGGCAGGTCAAATGATACAGGTGAAAGTTTTAATGGTGAATAGTTGTTTGAGGCTCTAAGTGGACATGAAGTTCAACAAGAAGAAGATTTTAATGGAAGTGAAGTATGCTAACATTGGCAGAGGCCTGTAGGGATTGATTTTTTTTGTCAACAAATGAAGAAGCAAAGGTCCAAAAAGTATGATGAAAGGCAAAAGTCTGTGCATGTTGGTCCTGAATCTTAAGGTTATGGCTTTGATGAAGTTGCTTGTGCAAAGCAGGCCACTGATATTGATTAAAGTGCATATATGCACTGTAATGAAGTTGAATTTACTGCATGTGACAAAGATGCAAAGGGAAGTTATAAATCACAACACCCTATGGCTGCTGAAACTAAAATGTATACTGGTGCACCTAATTTATTTATTTTTGAAACTAAATTTTATGGTGTTGAACTTGCATAAGAGGGTGCTGAAGCTGAAATGGTTAGTGGTGAAACTGAAATGCAGGCTAACCAACAATAATTTCATGTTATGCAATCTAAAATTCTTGATGCTAAAACTGAAATGGCATTTGATGTTGCTACAGCAGAAAAAATAGGATTTGTTGATGATCAAGGTGCTAAAGATATTGATCAATCAAATGCAAAAAATGATAACACTTTTAGTGGTGATTAGTGTGGTTCTGATAAAGATGATTTAGAACTAATTACAATAAGATATAATCTAAGAAATGAATTTAAGAGGAGGTACAAGAAGTAGCAGAAAGGTCATGAAGTTAAACAAGTTGAAAGAGAAAATATTCCTGAACCTGTAAGGGCTGATGAGACAAATGCATTAGATAATGATGAGCTTGGTTATAATCCAGACTATGTGGTTGGTAGTGATAATGACTACAATATAGAAGAGGATTCAAGTGAAGATGGACATGGCAATGTTAGGAGGAAAAAGTCAAATACAGTAAGGTTCAATCCATATAGCAAGGTACCCGCTTTTCTAGTTATAATGGTCTTTGAATCTGCTCATGATTTTAGAAAAGTAATTACAAAGTATGCTATGGTTAAAGGTGTTGATATTCAGTTGAAAAAAATGATAAAAATAGAATCAGATGCCACTGCACCTTTGGCAATTGTCCTTGGAGCATATTTGCAAGTACTAACACACGGAGTAGGGATTTTATGGTGAAAACCTACAATCCAAATCATAAGTTCCATAGTGTGTTCAAGAACAAAAGAGCTTCATGTGGTTTCTTGACTGATTACTTTCATGATATTCTTGAAGATAATCCAGGCATGACTGTAGTACAAATTATAGCAAAGCAAAGAAAGATCTAAAGATTGAAATTAATGACACTATGGCCAAGAGAGTTAAGAGAAAGGTTATAAAAGATATAGAAGGGGATTATAAAGAAGAATATGCACTATTATAGGACTATGCAACAGTGTTAAGACAAGTTATCCCTGGCACAATATGTGAAGTGCAAACTAAAGAAGCAACCAGCACATTTGAAAATTCTATGTGTGTTTTGATGCTTTAAAAAAAGGCTGGAAGCATGGTTATAGGCCTGTGTTATGAGTGTATGGGTGCTTTTTAAAAAATGTATGCAAAGGGGAGTTATTTGCAATTGTTGGTAGAGATGCCAATAACTAAAGATTTCCTGTTGCATGGGTTGTTGTCAAATCAGAGATGAAGGCAACATGGAGGTCGTTCTTTCAACATTTAAAAGCTGACTTGAACATAACTTATGTCAAAGATTTAACAATTATCAGTGACATGCAAAAGGTATGAGAAATATCCATTAATCCCCTTTCATTTATGTTACTGCTCAATGTGTTTAGTTGTCACGACCCAAAACAGGGGCCATGACCGGCGCTAGGGAACGGGAATTCTTTCGAATCCGAAACCCGTAGCAAGCCTAAAAATAAAATAAAGCATGCCATAATAACAGTAACAGTATAATATGCAGCGGAAAATAAAATCATAATATCATAATATCATCCATACCAACTGGATTTAATTCAAAATCTCATCACATAGATATATATAATCTTTAATACAAATCCAGTTCCATATAATACATCTCTTTAAAATAAAATACATGAAATCCAATACTTTAATTCACAACTACTGCAGTGTATAGATAAAATAAATAAGACTCAAGTAGACAATTTACATAAAGAAGCCGGGGCGGAAGAAATCCGGCGTATCGACCTGCTACTGAGGTCTGAGGAAGTTGACTCTCCTGAAAAATAGTCAACGGAGGGGAGTCAGACCTCACTGAGTGAATTACTATAATATATATACATACACACTAAATGATAATGCATACAATCAACAGTATATATATATCTAATATATATACATGCAAATACACACAAATGCAGAAAATCATTTTTATATGTTTTATTGAAAATCCCAATTTATGAAGGATCACATAGAACCCTAGAATATCGCAACCTCAGAAAATAGTGTTAAACAACACTCTAGCCACACAGGCTCACTTATTCCAAATATATCCACTTAATCCATTTAGACAGTAGACTGGCCCCGAGACACTAAGTCAACCGAGCTCCAGCAGTCTGACTGCCAGTGTGATTGGCCCCGAGACACTTGGTCAACCGAGCTCCAGCAATCATACCCAAATCACATCTCACACATAACAATAATCATAATCAAATCAATATCCACAAATAAGTTAGTAATATAGCCTAAAGCTATAGGCGTACCGGTACGTACTCGGTCCTAGTGCTGCCCACTAGGTAGCACGTTCTATTGATATCCTTCATCATTAATAATGTAAAACATTCATTCATAAAAATAAATGATGCATGAATGTAAATGAAATAACAATATAATCCATATATATACCGGAAATATACCAAACATAAACCAGGTATATTTCGAGTATATATATATGTCAAATAAATCTAATCAAATCATAAATTAAATTAAAAATATATTTAAAAACATTTTAAATATATTTTATTAATAAAACATGTATATAGTTTATTATATACCAAAAATAAACCAAAAATATACTTAAATACAAATCACATTATTTATGCATTTTAATTAAAATAAAACATATATTTCTAAATCATGCATCCTAAGCATATATATATAGTATAGTAACTCACCTAATGCGCTCCACGAGACAGGTCCGACGGACCTGGTCCACTAGCCCTCGGTCTCGGCGCAACTAAACAAGAAATAAATAACCGATATCAGAGTAACCCTAATAGAAATCCTAGAATTCAATCTAGAGTATTAAACACAGAATCGAAAATTAGGGTTCGACTGGACATCACGTTTTACGAGAATTCTACCAAAAATTCGGCAGAACCTCCCCTGTAAAACGGACATCTCTCTACTCAAAAGAGTAGAGCCGACCCTGCAAAGAAAATACACTTCGAAAAACGAGCTCAACACAATCAAAATCCCACGGTCGGACTCCAAACTACAGTCCACCGACCGGGGTCCACAAACACAGAATGATTCCAGATATAACAAAAATATCCTTAAATCACAGAAATACATTTTATAAATAAAAATTACATAATTGACCTTGAAACACTATAAAAACCGATTAAAACTCATTTTATTAGAAAAAACGTATATTATATATATAATTGAAAATAATTTACGAAAAATAGTTTTAATTAGTTAAAAATACCAAATATTTGTAGAAATAATTTTTATACCTTAAATAAATATTAAAACCAATTAATTTACATTTTTAGACAATTTAGGGTAAAATTACCAAAATACCCCTATATATATAAATATACTTAAATTACTTCAAAAATTCACCAAAAATCATAAAATTATCCAAAATTAATTTTCTCAACATATTTATCAATAATATCAATAATTAAACCCAATTAACCAATTAAATTCAAATTAAAACACATTTAACCTAATTTTCTCAAAATCACATAAACTTTAATAATTCAAAATAAATACTTAGAAATTCATAAAAATTCCAAATAAATTCCTATAATTCATTTCAACACCCAATTTAACCATAAACTCCAATTTCATAATTTAAATAATTAATTTCCGAAAATTAGAAAATAATATTAAAATATTCAAAAATACCCAAAAATCCAAAAAATCTCCAAAAATTCTACAAAAATTCATACATGTAGATTAAGCTACTAGGAACAACATTTGTGAAGGAAGTTTTCATGAATCAATCAATTCGAAGCTCAAAAAAAATCAAAAACCCTAATAGGCCGAAATTGACAAATCGAAAACTAAGCAATTCTAGACCATTTTAGCTCAAACCAAAGCTAGAATCACACTCAACGGATCTCAAGGAGATGAAAGAGACCAGCGGTGTCAAAAACGGTGGCCGGAATCGGCGTGATCGACGGTGGATCAATTTTCGGCTTCTCCGGCCAAAATCGATCTCCCGACGCCGGAAACGGCCTCCTCAGGCGGCGAAATTGGTCGGGGAAGATGGTGGCACACCGGACGGCACACCCACGGTGAAGGAACGGCACGGCAGCGACCGGAAATGGAGAAGGGAGAATCGGAGAAGAAGAAGAGGACTCGGGGGCAAATATGTAATTTTCCAATTCTTTTGTAATTTTGACAAATATATGTATATATATATACTTTATACTATATATTAAAATAATATTAAATTACACACATCAAATATACACCACACACATAAAATATTAATATTTTAATAATTTATACTAAATAAAATTAATTAAATAACAATAAAACAATTAAATACTTAATAAAATATTAGGGTAATAATAAACCCTAATTAAATAAATATACACAGTCTTTATTTAATAATTTAAAAATATGTATGAGTTCATGCAAGTCCGTAAATACATTTAAAATAATTAATAATACATTGTTTACGTAAAAATTTCCCCGAAAATGCAAATCCCGGGAAAATTTTACGTAAAATACTGAAAATAATATACAATAATTAAAATAGGTTTAAAATACATATCAACTCATAAAAATATCATAATATATATACAAATTATTGACACTGCATATCCCGGTACAGTGTAAAAATATTTTTAAAAAACACGGGATATTACATTAGTATACTTAAATGACATGACATTTATTTTTTTTTACTGAAATACAGGGCTTAATTAAAGCTATCAAAGCTGAATTGCCATTTGTAGAGCATCGATGGTGTGCAATTCACATATTCTCAATTTGGAAGAAAAGACAGAGAGGGTCAGATGTGCATCAACAATATTATAGATGTGCTAAGAGTTCTTATGAGCAGTAATTCAATGATTAGTTAAAGAGGCTTAATGATCTTACCTCAAGTTTAGTTGAACATTTATTAATACATCCACTCACACATAGTGCAAGTCATATTTTTCTTTCACATCTAAGTATGAATCTGTAGAAAATAACATGTGTGAGTCATATAATATCCATTTAGTTAAAGCTAAAGCTATGATGAAGCATATTCTTGGATTGTTAGAATGGATGAGAGTTGATGCAATGAATAGGTTGCATACAAAGAGAGATGATTCAGTGAAATTGTCACAACCCAAAATAGGGCCATGATCGGCGCTAGGGAACGAGAATTCTTTCGAATCCGGAACCCGTAGCAAGCCTAAAAATAAAATAAAACATGCAATAGTAATAAAAATATATAATGCAACGGAAATAAAAATCATAAATATCACAATAACATTTCCACCAACTGGATTTAAATTAAATACTCATCTCAAATATATATAAACTCTTTTAATACAAATCAAGTTCAAATATAATCCAACATCTCTTTAACAATTTAATGACTACTGCAGTGTCTAGATAAAATAAAACTCAAGACTCAGAGAAGCAGTTTACATAAAGAAGCCGGGGCGGAAGAAATCCGGCGTACAGGCCTGCTACTGAGGTCTAAAGAAGAAGACTCTCCTGAAAAATGGTCAACAGAAGGGAGTCAGACCTCACTGAGTGAATTACTATAATATATATACATGCACACTAAATGATAATGCATACAATCAATAGTATATATCTAATATGTATATATACAGACAAATACACACAGATGCTGTAAAATCATTTTATATATATTTTACTGAAAATCATCGTTTATGAAGGATCAAATAGAACCCTATAATATCGCAACCTCAAAACAGTGTTAGACAACACTTTAGCCATACAGGCTCACTTATTCCAAATATGTTCACTTAATCCATTTGGACAGTAGACTGGCCCCGAGATACTAAGTCAACCGAGCTCCAGCAGTCTGAATGTTAGTGTGATTGGTCTCGAGACACTAGGTCAACCGAGCTCCAGCAATCACACCTTCAAACCATATCTCACACATCAAATAATCATATCCAATTAATATCCACAAATAGGTTAGTAATATAGCCTAAATGCTATAAGCGTACCAGTACGTACTCGGTCCTAGTGCTGCCCACTGGTAGCACGTTCTATTGATATCCTTCATTAATAAATATAAAACATTCATTCATAAATAAATGATGCATGAATTTAAATAACATAACAATTTAAACCATATATATACTGGAAATATACCAAAAGTAAACCAGGTATATTTTGAGTATATATATACGTCAAATAAATTCAATTAAATTACAAATTAAGCCAGAAATATATTTAAAAGCATTTTAAAACATAAATGGTTAATAAAGCATGCATATAATTCAAAATATACAGAAAATAAACCAAAATAAACTAAAAATAAACTTAGGTAATAATTGAATTATTCATGCATAAATAATCAAAATAAAACATATTTTTCTAAATCATGCACCCTAAACATATATATATAATATAGTAACTCACACTTAGTGCGCTCCTCGAGATGGGTCCGACGAGCCTAGTCCACTAGGCTTCGGTCTCGGCGCAACTAAACAAACAATAACGACAGAAATCAGAATAAACCTAACAGAAAATCCTAGAACTCGATCTAGAATATTAAACACAAAATCGAAATTAGGGTTCGATCGGACATCACGTTTTATGAGAATTCTACCGAAAATTCGACAGAACCTTCCCTGTAAAATGGACATCTCTCTACTCAAAGAGTAGAGCCGACCCTGCAAAGAAACACACTTTGAAAAACAGGCACAATAATCCATTCATAACCCCTTGGTCGGACTCCAAACTACAGTCTACCGACCGGGGTCCACAATTCACGGAATAATTTTAGAAATACCAAAAATACCCTTATATCATAGAAATACATTTTATAAGTAGAAATTACATAATTAACCTTTAAACACATTAAAAATTGATAAAAACTTATTTTATTAGAAAAAGCGTATATTATATATATAATTGAAAATAATTCACGAAAAATAGTTTTAATTAATTAAAAATACTAAAAAATTTGTAGAAATCATTTTTATACCTTAAATAATTATTAAAACCAATTGAATTACATTTTTAGTCAATTTAGGGTAAAATTACCAAAATACCCCTATATATATAAATATACTAAAATTACTTCAAAAATTCACCAAAAATTATATAATTATCCAAAATTAATTTTATCAACATATTTATCAATAATATCAATAATTAACTCAATTTACCAATTAATTTCAATTAAAAACACAATTAACCTAATTTTCTCAAAATTACATAAACTAATTAAATTCAAAATAAATACATAGAAATTCATAAAAATTCCAAATAAATTCCTATAATTCATTTCAACACCTATATTTATCATAAAACACAATTTCATAATTAATTTAATTAATTTCCGAAAATTAGAAAAATAATAATAAAATATTCAAAAATACCCAAAAATCAAAATAAATTCCAAAAATTCTACAAAAATTCACACATGTATATTAAGCTACTAGGATCAACATTTGTTAAGGGATTTTTCATGAATCCATCATTTGAAGTTCAAAAAAATTTGAAAATCATTTATGGCCGAAATTGAAAAATTGAGAAAAACCTTACCAAATCAAGTTTTAAGCTTAAAAAAAGCTTGGAATCATCTTCTATGGCCTCAGGGGAGTCCAACAACACCAGAATGAAGGAATTTGGTGGCCAGAATAGTAAGTTGTGAAGAAAATGGGACTTTCGGCCAAAAATGGAAGAAAAGGAGTTGGCCGGCGCCGGGGAAGACGACCGGAGCGGCGGAGCTGCTAAAGAAGACGGCAATACACATGGGAGGCACTCTGACGGCCTGTGATCAGAAGTAGCAGCGGTGAGGGTTGATGGAGGAGGGTCGGGGAGAAGAAGGAAAAAAGAAAAGAAAAAGAAAGAAAGAAAAAGGAAAAGAAAAAGAAAAGAAAAGAAAAAGAAAAAAAATAATATAAAAATAATATGATATGTTAATAAAATACTTGAAAAAATCACACACCACTCATAATATTTTAATAATTTATATACTACATGAAAATAATTAAATAACAATAAACCAAATAAATAAATAATAAAATAATAGGGTAATAAATCAAACCCTAATTAAATAAATAAATACACATATACACGTTATCTAGTATTTTAAAAATATGTATGAGTTCATGCAAGTCCGTAAATCTATTTAAAATAATTAAATATAAATAGTTTACGTATCAATTTCTCCGAAAATGCAAGTCCCGAAAAAATTTTACGTAAAGTACTCCAAATAATAATAAACAATTAAAAATTCAATTTTAATTAATCAACAACTCATGGAATATCAATATCATATTTAAGAATTATTAACACTGCATATCCCGATACAGTGTAAAAATATTTAAAAACACGGGATATTACAGAAATGGTGTATTGACGTGAGTTCGAGTGCAATAAAAAGATTAGAAAAAAATATGGACAAAGCATCTCAATGTATTATTGAATAGAATGATGAGAATGGTTATGAAATCAATAAGGGGAGGGAAGGGATAGATATACTATGGACGTAGAAAAATGTTCATGTACTTGCAAGTCATAGGATTTAACTAGAATCCCATTCCCTCATACTATATGTGCACTTTATCATAGTAAGAGAGAGTTAAAAGATTATATGCACCCATGCTATAGCATGTTAGCTTACCTAGCAACATATGCATATTGTATGCAACCATTAGTTAGGAGAGAAATGTACCCAAAAACTAATCTCCCCCCAATATTGCCACCTGAAGTACACCAAGTACCTAGTTGTCTAAAAACCTCAAAAAGGAAGGATGAAGAGGATAAAAAAAAGTAGCAACAAATCAAGACGAGGTGTTGTGATGACATGTGGCTTATGTAAACAAACTGGCCATAATAAAATTGAATGTCCATAAAAAGCAGTAGTAAGTATAAGATTCTTGTAATTTTAGTTTCATATATGTGTTTAACATTTGAGTATTAAAAAGATTATATTAATGGTTATGCAGAATTTGGCTCAAAGAAACAAGCAAAGTAATACTTCAAATGATACTCCAGATCAATTAGAAAATCTAACTAAACTACATACACAATAGCAAGGGGATAAGAGTGCATCTGCAAGCACTAACCTGTCCTAAGACAATCAAACAAATATATCCACAAATAACGTGAGTTATTTATGTGCAAAGCATTTATGTTATGCAGCCAGGTAATTTTAGTTAAAGATGGGTCTATACACAAAGTGTGGAAAATAATGTGCTAAGTAAACAGTAGAGGAGAATTTCACATTATTAAGCGAATGCAAAGAGGGTTCAAGGCAATCCATTTTATGGCGAGTTCCAAGTCCCTAGATTGAAATGGGCAGGAAAATCATCTGTAACAACCAGACAGTTGAATGAAGAGTAGCAATTACACATCGGTTTAACAAAGAAACGAAGACTATAATCAGAAAGTGATGAGGGACTTACAAGCATAGTCATGGCTTCTCAGACTTCATCAAATGCAGAGAAAAATCCATAAAGTCAGTCAGTAAATGTATTAGCAGCACCTCCTACAACACAGAGACAATAGAAGAATAAGAAGAAACTAACTTTACCTAAAAAGACCAAGCATCCCAACAATCCCCCATGGAGATACTAATAGGAACAAGAGGATAAATTTGTTGTTTTTCGTAAATATCTCAATAGGGGATTATTTACTTTTGAGTTACAAATCATAACCAAACTTGGTAGCTTTTATGAGTATAAACTATGATTAGCTTCTTTTTTGGCTTTTTGGAAAACTGCAAAGCTTTGCAAATAGCATTACTATACTTTAATGATACAATGTTTAAGTATAACATTATTATACCTTCTACTTTTTGCTATATATAATTAAGATATGCAGGTAATATTATTTACTATGATTACATTGCTATAATATAACTAATTATTGATTGTATCTTGCTTTTCATTTGGAAAATTCCGACACATAATTGCATAGGTAATTCTGTTAGTTATATTGCACAAAAAAACACTCAACCATTCATACAAGAAACGAAAGCTTATATACATAATAGAATTTCAGAGAAATTTTTGTTAAATTTCATTACTAAACTTCGATAAAGGGTTCATACACTTGAATTACATTCATCCTACCACGATACAAGGTCAAAGTGTCATGACCCAAACCGGGGCCATGACCGGCGCTAGGGAACGAGAATTCTTTCAAATCCAGAACCCGTAACAAGCCTTAAAATAATACAAACATACAATAAATTAAATAAATTAAATATAACATAATTAAAAAATTTTAATTTAATATGATAAAATAAAACATCTTCATATCATGAAATAATTTAATACAATATTCAGATTAAACATCTGAATTAAAATCTCATATAGCAAAATAAATAAAACTCACTACTAATACAAATACAACTATTGCAATTTTTTAGAGTACAATAATAAATAATTAAGTAGATAATTTACATAATAAAGTCGAGGTGGAAGAAATTCGGCGGATAGGTTTATTGCTGAGGTTTGAAGAAGAAGACTCTCCTGTAAAAACATCAACTGAGGGGAGTCAGACCTCACTGAGTGAATTGTTATAATATATATACATACATTACTAAATGACAAATGCAAACAATCATATGTATAATAAACATATATACAGGCATGTACGCACAGATACTGAAAATCACTTTATATATAATACTGAAAAATATCAGTTTATGAAGGATCAAATATAATCCTAACAATCATAACCTCAATTAATAGTAGAAAACATTCTAGCCATACTGGCTCACTTAATTCCAAATAAATTCACTTAATCCAATTGGACAGTAGACTGGCCTAGAGACAATAAGTCGACCGAGCTCTAACAGTCTGACTGTCAGTGTGATTGGCCCTGAGACACTTGGTCAACCGAGCTCTAGCAATCACACCCTCAATCACATCACACATCAATCAAATCAATCAAGTCATGATCCACAAATAACTTAGTAATTTAACCTACAATCTATCGCACCGGTATGTACTCGGTCTTAGTGTTGTCCACTAGGAAGCACGTTCTATCGATATCCTTCATTTACAATAAAACAAACATTCAAATAAACAATTAATGTATAAAGTCATTCATAATAATCAAATAAACCATATATATACTAGAAATATAACTAAAATAAACTAAGTATATTTCAAGTATATATATGTAAAATAAATTCAATTAAATCATGAAATACTCTCAAAATAAACCAATAATATACTTAAAAATAATTTGAATATAAATTGAAGGTAAATCATGCATTTATTTCAAAATATACGTAGGATATACTAAAAATATACCTAAAATATACTTTAAGCATTTAATAAAACAATCATGCAAAATTATACATTTAAAACATATAATTTTAAAACATGCAATCTAATGTAATGTATATATATAATAACAACTAACAGGGATGCACTCCACGAGACTAGTTCGACGGGCCTGGTCCGCTAGGCCTCGGTCTCGGCACAACTACACAATAAAAACAATCACGAAATCAAAATAAATTTAACTTAAACTTCTAGAGACTCGATCTAGAATTACTAAACATAGACAAACACAAAATTGAAATTAGATCCGATGTCATATTTACGAGAATTCTATCAAAAATTCGACAGAACCTCCTCAGTAAAATGGACATCTCTTTGCTAAAAAGTATAGCCGGTTCTGCAAGAAAAATACACTTCTAATATAGAAATTCTCACAACTCTCAGTTGGGATCCCGAACTTCAAAATTCCCTCAATCGAGGTCCACAATTCACCAAAATTCAGATAATATAATAAAATATATTAAAAACCAAATATTACCATATATACCCTCAAAATATCAAAATCTAGTATATTTAACATTAAAACACCAAAATAATTATTTTTTCAATAATTACTTAAAAATCCTAAATAATAATATAATGTTATTAAAAATCCATTTTTATCGATAATTCAATATAATTTAATAAAAACTCACTTTACTAATCCAAATAGCCTAATTATTCTAAATACAAATTAAAAATTACTAAAAAACCCATTTTATTACAAAAAAAGTATATAATATATCCTTTAAAAATAATCTTCAAAAATTAGTATTAATTAGTTAAAAATAGTAAATAATTTGTAAAAACCATTTTTATACCTCAAATATTATTAAAACCAATTAAACATAATATTTGACTAAAATTATCACCAAATTACACAATTAGACCTAATATTCAAAAATACACATAATATTCTAATAATACTAAAAAATTCAATAAAAATTATATAAATACACAAAAATTATTTTCTCAACATATATCTCAATAATATCAATAATAACATATAATTAACCAATTATTTCTAACGAAATATATATATATAACCATATTTTCCAAAGTTGACGTAAACCTAAAATAATTATAAAAATTACACAAAAATCACAAAAAAATTATAAACTCAACTCTAAAATTAACAATAACTACTAATAAAACTAAAAATCACAATTTCATAATTTATATAATTAATTTACGAAAATTAGTAAAATAATAATAAAATATTCAAAAATTCACAAAAATCAAAATAATTTCTAAAAATCACACAAAAATTCATGGTTGTAGCTTAAGCTATTAGGATCGACATTTGTAAATTAGTTTTTCATGAATCAACCATTAACACCCAAAAAAAATTCAAAAACCCTAAGTGATCGAAACTAAAAATTCAAGAAACAACAAAAATATAGGGATTAGAGCTCAAACCGAAGCTAGGATCAAGTTCACCGGAGCTTGAGGAGCTCAAGGACACCGGAATCGTGAAAAATGGTGGCCGAAATCGCCTGGAATGCCGGTGAGCTCAAGTTTCGGTTTCTTCTTGTTGCTGCTGATCTGTTGCTCATTGGAGAAGAAGGAGGAGATGGTGATGACAGCATGAGGTGGCTGGATGATGGTGAGACACTCCAACGGTGAAGCAATGACGTGACAGCGACGGGGAGGGGGAAGAAGGTGGTTCGGATTTTACGGGGAGGAAGAAATGGTTTTTTTTTTAATATATATATATATATATATATACACACACACACTAATCTCCACACACATGTATATCAATATATATACACACACACATACATATATTCACACAAGTAAAATAATAATAATAATAACCCTAATGTACGTGTGTATATATATATATATATATATAAAATAACACATAATATCATCATGCAACAATGCATTTTAGTAATAATAATAATAATAATAATAATAATAATAATAATAATAATAATAATAATAATAATAATAATAATAATAATAATAATAATAAACATCCTTTTAAAAATAAAATAACTTTAGTACTTAAATAAGATTATTAAAATAATTCTCAAAGTAGTAAATTTAACGTAAATAAATTTCTAAAATAATAAGTTTTAAAATAAATATTTACGTAAAAATTTTTGATTAAACATGAAATAATAAATATTAATCACAAGTTAATAAAATAATCAAATATAACTTTAAATTTTATTAACACTGTGTATCCTGTTTTAAATTAAATTAATTTAAAAACTAGGGTTATTACACAAAGTCACCTATATCCTTACTATCCTTACTATACACTAACTATAAAATACCTAACAATGGTTGCAATTCCATTCACTAACTACACAATACATGTCACAAATTTTGCAGCCAATAAACTAAGTCATTTCCTAAAAATATTACCCACAGCCACTGAACCGACAAGTCATATATGGGCAGCATATAGAACACTAAGAATCAATACCCAATTAAAGATTAATGTTGCCCCAAATACCAAACCTGACATTTGTTCTTTCCATTCTCATCTCTTATGGCTTTCATTTTCATCCTTAATTCTTCACATTCCTGAACATTTTTTTGAAATTCACTATGCTTGCTTTTATCACAATAGTTACACTTCAATTGTTCATTCTCATATTGTAATATCCCGTGTTTTTAAATATTTTAATACTGCATCGGGATATGCAGTGTTAATAATTTTTGTATATATATATCTTTGATGTTTTTACGAGTTGATAGTTATTTAAAGTTTATTTTAATTTTTTATATTATTTTAAGTGCTTTACGTAAAATTTTTCCAAGAATTTTATTTTCGAAAAAATTAATACGTAAATAATTTAATATTAATTATTTTAACAGACTTGCATGAACTCATATATATTTTTAAAGTGCTAAATAGAGTGTATATATGTGTATATATTTAAATTAAACTAGGGTTTAATTAATTGCCCTAATTTTTATTATTTATTATTAGTTTTAATATTATTTAATTATTTTTTTAGTGTATAAATTATTTAATATATTAAATTATGTGTGTGGTGTATATTTAATATGTGTGGGAATTTATATTATTATAATATTTGGTTGGGGATATATATATATATATACATATATACTTATTTATTTAACAAAAAAATAAAGTTAACAAAAATTACGATTTTGCCATTCTCCCCTTCCCCTTCTTCCCATTGATTTCCGCCATCACCATCGCCTGCCATCTCTTTTTCAGGCTGTCGGTGTGCCACCCTGAGCTCCGCCCTTCCCAGCCAGCAGCTCCACCACCTTTCCTCCTCTTCTCTGGCGTTGTTTCCCTCTGTTTTGGCCGGAAGACCGAAACTTAAAGCCACCGTCGTTCACAGCGTTTTCAACCACCGTTTTTGACACCGCTGGTCTCTATCTTCTCCTTGAGCTCCGGTGAGTGTGATTCCAAGCTTTTTTCAACTTAAAATGGTCTAGATTTGCCTAGGTTTCGATTTTGCAATTTCAGCCTATTAGGGTTTTTGAATTTTTTTGAGCTTCAATTGATTGATTCATGAAAAATTCCTTCACAAATGTTTATCCTAGTAGCTTAATATTCATGTGTGATTTTTTGTAGAATTTTTAGAAATTATTTTGATTTTTGGGTATTTTTGAATATTTTTTTATTATTTTCTAATTTTCGAAAATTAATTAATTAAATATTGAAATTGTGTTTTATGATAAATATAGGTGTTGAAATGAATTATAGAAATTTATTTGGAATTTTTTTGAATTTTTTTATATTTATTTTGAATTTATATAGTTTATGTAATTTTGGAAAAATAGGGTTAATTATGTGTTTAATTGAAATTAATTATTTAATTAAGTTTATTTATTGATATTATTGATATATATTTTGATAAAATTAATTTTTTTCAATTATATTATTTTTGGTGAATTTTTGGATTTATTTTAGTATATTTATATATATAGGGGTATTTTGGTAATTTTACCCTAAATTGGCTAAAAATGTAATTAAATTGGTTTTAATAGTTATTTAAGGTATAAAAATGATTTCTACAAATTATTTAGTATTTTTAACTAATTAAAACTATTTTTCGTAGATTATTTTCAATTATATATATAATATACGATTTTTCTAATAAAATGAGTTTTTATCTGTTTTTACTGTGTTTTAGGGTTAATTATGTAATTTCTACTTATAAAATGTATTTCTATGATATAAGGGTATTTTCGGTATTTCTGTATTGTTCTGTGAATTGTGAACCTCGGTCGGTGATTTGTAGTTTGGAGTCCGACCGAGAGATTTTGGTTGTGTTTTGTATTTATTTTCGAAGTGTGTTTCTTTGCAGAGCCGGCTCTACTCTTTGAGTAGAGAGATGTCCATTTTACAGGGGAGGTTCTGCCAAATTTTTGGTAGAATTCTCATAAAACGTGATGTCCGGTCGGATTTTGATTTAATGATGTGTTTAGTAATCTAGATTGAGTCTTTAGAACTTCTATTAGATTTATTCTGATTCTTGTCGTTATCTGTTTGTTTAGTTACGCCGAGACCGAGGCCTAATGGACCAGGCCCATCGGACCCATCTCGAGGAACGCACTAATTGTGAGTTACTATTATATATATATATATATGCTTTAGGGTGCATGATTTAGAAATGTATGTTTTATTTTGATTAATTATGCATAAATAATTCAATTAGTATTTAAGTTTATTTTTAGTTATTTTGGTTTATCTTTAGTTTATTTTCGGTATATTTTAAATTATATGCATGTTTTGCTAATAAATTAGGTTTAAAATGTTTTTGAATATATTTCTAGTTTATTTTGTAATCTATCTGGATTTCTTTGACGTATATATACTCGAAATATACTTGGTTTACTTTTGGTATATTTCTAGTATATATATATGGTTATTGTTGTTATTATATTTAAATTCATGCATCATTTACTTTTATGAATGTATGTTTTATATATTAATAAAGGATATCAATAGAACGTGCTACCTAATGGGCAGCACTATGACCAAGTACGTACCGGTACGCTTATAACATTTAGGCTATATTACTAACCATTTGTGGATATGATTATTTGATGTGTGATGTGATTATTGATTATGATTGCTAGAGCTCGGTTGACCAAGTGTCTCGGGGCCAATCACACTGACAGTCAGACTGCTGGAGCTCGATTGACTTAGTGTCTCGGGGCCAGCGTACTGTCCAAATGGAATAAGTGAATATATCGGAATAAGTGAGCCTGTATGGCTAGAGGTTGTCTAACACTGTTTGAGGTTGCAATTTTCTAGGGTTCTATTTGATCCTTCATAAACTGTGATTTTCAATAAAAATATATAAAATAATTTTTATTGCATTTGTGTGTATTTGCTTGTATACATACATATTATATATACTTTTGACTGTGTGCATTGGCATTTAGTATGCATGTATATATATTATAGTAATTCACTCAGTGAGGTCTGACTCTCCTCTGTTGACTATTTTTCAGGAGAGTCATCTTCCTCAGACCTCAGTAGAAGGCCTATATGCCGGATTTCTTCCGCTCCGACTTCTTTATATAAACTGCTTATCTGAGTTTTATTTTATAATCTAGACACTGCAGTAGTTATGGTCGACTGTGAGATTGTTATATTATATTTGTATGAGTTATGTATTTTAAAAATTTGAACTGAATTTGTATTAAAAGAGTTTATTTATATATGAGATGAGGATTTGATTTAAATCCCATGGTGGATTATTATTTTGACATTTATGACTTTATTTCGCTGCATTAAGTATTGTTATTATTACTATTGCATGTTTTATTTTATTTTTAGGCTTGCTACGGGTTTCGGATTTGAAAGAATTCCCGTTCCCTAGCGCCGGTCATGGCCCCTGTTTTGGGTCGTGACACATATTGAAGATTTCTAACTTCATTATGCAACTCCTTTATCAACTTATTTGCTTGTGGATGAAAAGGATCATCATGTTACTCAAAATAGTTACATCCTCTTCTTCTTCCACCTCTGTTTTTCTGTTAAAACCAAATAATGAAACAATAAGTTATCATTTGCTTTTACCCATATTAGCTTTCATAAGCACAATTTGTACACATAAACAACACACATTACCTCATAATATCTACAAGAGTAGAACTTTCTTCCAGCATTATTATTAGTCACACCATCCATCTTGGAGCCACCTTGCCACAATCACAGTAACGCAGCTCGTAATAGTTGAATTCAGGGCAACCATGTACAACCGACCTTGATGTTCCTGGAGATCAAAAAGAAGATGTAGCTGAGCGTTGAAATGATGACAACATTGCTCTTGAAAATAAAACTTGAAAAAGAGATTTTTTGTAGGAATTTGGGGATTTAGGGATTTTGTGTTCTTTGAATTATAATTTTGGGTTTTAGGGATTTTGTAATTAGAAATGTAATTCCCAATTCTAATTATAATACATTTTACCAAAGTATATATATTATAATATATATATATATAGTTTATTTTATATTTGAAAAATGGCATGCTGATCACACGCTCCCTTAACATTATTTTGTTATAATTTTGACGAAAAATAAAAGCTCTGTCCTTAATTGTCAAAAAATTAAAAATTTGACTTATTTGGCCATCGCCTTCAAGTTCAAGGGGCAATTTGACCTTTAGTTCTCTTATTGTTTGATTGGTAAACAAAAGACTCCTTAAATATTTACAAACAGCTCGCTAATATTTTATTTACTTAGTCTTTAATTAAATAAAAAATATTTTTAATAAAAGATAATTTTTTAAATTATATTTAAAACGTGAATTTTTAATACCACATATATATAGTAATTTTAAAATATATACAATATATATATTCATTTATTTTTTAAGTTATATTTAATTTTAGAAATAAGGGTTAATTTTCCCCCTTTAACTTTCGACCTAGAGTCAAATAAGTTACTTTTTCTTTTGGGTCTTCTTTAGTCCTTCAATTAGCCACTGAAGTTTCTATTCCCTAATTAAAAAAAAAAATTATTTATTATAACATGGACTAATTTATTCATGAAGATATTACGGAGGTTTTTGTAATTATCTAGGGGGTCTTTGTTTACCTATCAAAAAATGAGGGAATAAGTGTAATATTCAAAGCCAATTTGATTTTTATTGAATAATTCAATGACTAAATTTGCCCAAAAAATAACAAAAGGTTTAATTTGATATTCTTTAAAAAATTTAGGGGAGAAACTAATCCTCAGTCCGAATTCTAACTTTGTATTTTAAAACATTTTTAGAAAAAAATTAGCAGTTAATTCATCAAATTGACAATAATAACTTTAATTAAAAAGTGCAAAGTGAGGTTTTTTTTTTTTTTTTTTTTCTGAAGGAAGAAGTGCAAAGCTAGGTAATTATTCATGGGTTTGAAAGGTTTGACTCAACAAGATTAAATGAATATTGAATTTTTTTTTATTTTTATGATGTGTCAAAAATCACAAAAAATAATAGTATATAGCTTGACATGCATGGCACGACGTGACGGAGGGTAAAACCATGATAGATCGAAGAAAGGATAATACGAGAATTGATGCACTTTATTGTCTCCTACTGATGTTCTCCGAGCATTGAAACTGTGCCACATTTTCGAACTTCCAAATGAATAAATTCCCTCCTTTTGCTTCAATCCCCAACACTTAAAAAAATAAAGAATTAATGTGGATCCATATTTTTTTTTTATTTAGCTATAATTTATTAAACTTCATTTTAACATAGACCATAAAATTTAAGTATTAAATATTAAAAAATTGTATAATAAAGATAATTTTCTTCTTTTATCGATGAAAGTAAAAGTCAAAATCTACTTCTTAAAATGCTTTTAACGATTAGATTTTAACTAATTAAATTAAATTCAAATAAAATTATAAATATGATAGAAATTTTAATTTTTTTAAAAAATTTATTATATTAAAATATTTTTTTGATTATTTCATTTTTTTAATAGAGAATACATTATATATATGTCAAAAACTTTTTTCAGCACATACATAAATAAAGCTTGAATTAAGATATTTAAGAAATTATAAATTATTTATAATTTGATCTAATAAATATTGATAAAATTTTTTATTTTTTAATTATGAGCTTTGAACTTTAATTCAATTTCAACCATGTTAGATTTATACATGAGCCAAACACCATGAGTTCTCTACATGAGAAAATCAAGACGACAACCGATGCTCAGTGCACTTTCTATATTTTAATATTTGTAAAGATAGATGAATGATGATATATACTATATAGATTCATGGAAGAGTGAGTAAGGACATCATTTACATTTCTCTACGGCGTTACGTTCATGGATTATTCTTGGCTTCCCAAGATACATGCATTAGGTCTTTTCTTGCTTTTCCATTTGATTTATTCTTTATCTATATATATAATCCCATTTTCAGTCTTTTTTTCATATATAATTGATAAGATAGAGCATCATGATTAGGACCAAAGTTATATTACATAATTAGTTGAATAAAAAACAGAGATTAGTTGGAAATTGATACATATTATGTACATGGTCCATTGAATGTGCCACCAAATGTTTCAATTTATCGTTCAAAAATTAGTAACTAAGCTCCAAAGATCATCATTGCATTGCAGAATGCAGTTATTAAAAATTTAATTAATTTAATTCTTATTATCTCTACAAATTTTTTTCTCACTAAAATTTAACTAATTCGATTTGATTCTGCAAAATAAAATTATAAAGATAATAAGACCCTTTCAACTATTAATTTAATATATACACCATAACTTGAACCACACATGATTTAAATAAAAATAGCCTATGTAATTTCAACTGTTTTTGTTGGATGAAATTAGTTTTTAATTTAGATGTTGACCAACTTTAATTTATGAAGCTAAGAAACGCCTAATAATTTATCTGATGCATTACACGATCGTACAATATCTAGAGCAAAATATACATGTAAATTGTTCTTTTAGTTACTATATATTTCATTAAGCAAAAGCCAGAACACTCCAATAGTCCAATTTGTCTTCGAGCTAACTTGCTGCCTCATATCATCAACTCATTTAAGTCATATTAATCTGATGTGCCTTAATACAATGATCCCACTTTCTGTGTATATATAAAGGACCAGGTACTAGCTAGCATTAGCTATCAATAGTGATGCATTAACGGTGGGGGGTTTCGCCACTGCTGGTGAGTTCTCGCAGCAAAATTTGTTTCCAAGTTAGCACTGTACTCATGTTACTATGTACCAGTTTGTGTAAATTTAACTTCATCTTTTGCTCTCTTCTTTTATTAGTTCACTACTTGCAATAACTACAAACAACGAAACAGCTGTATAGACATACATGCAAAGTTTTTTGTCTACTTTTGCATATATTGGTTGGCCCATGTCTAGGGATGTAAGTACCAGAATCTTTATCACTTGTTTGATGGATAGATAGATACATAGAAGAACCTCGTTACTCTAGGAACAATTGCATGTATTTTACTCCATTTAATTACCTTCTGATTCTGAAAGAAACCCATCAAGAAAGATGGAATTATATATCAAAATCACCATCAAAAAAATAATAAAGATTATTATTAATGTAAGAGTACAATTGCATAAAGAAGAATTTGGACCTTTTTGCAACGAATAGTGTTAGGTCAATATAGTCGTTGGAAATTGCTGTGACATTTGCAGCTGAGAATGAGTTTAAACCGTGTGGGGCTGAGCCTCAATATGCAGGTCCTGTAATGTGTAAGAAGAGAGAACTACTTAACTAAACAGTAAGGTTGGTTGGGACACAGTGTAGAAGATGGTACTTAGCCAAGCCGACCAGGGCGCGCCCACCAAAGCAAGTGCTGGGTTTGGTTGAGACTATTTGTTTCCCAAGGAAGGGAAAAAGAAAAAAAAAATCACCATTGCAGAGGAAGAAGAAGTTAAAAACAAAACAAAACAAAAGACGCTGTAGAACTGTACACAAACATATATGCATATGTTGAGTGTTTAAGATTCTTCCAACCCTAATTACAAATTTTGTCTTTGGTTTATTTTATTCCTTGTGTTTGTTCTTCTTCTGGGGACTAAAATTTTATTTACAAATATTTATTTGGGTTTTTTTTTTCTTCTAACAATCTTTTCACACACTATTCAATACATGTAGCTTGTTCTTTCAATTCCCAAGATTATCTTCTCCTCCACTTTCAATCTTCATGTTTCTTCCTCTCACTCTCTATGCTTTAGCATATAGCATTTTTTGCCCTCTTATTGTTTAGTCACACCTCACAAGTGATATCTTGTCTCTCCTTTTTAACTCAATTGGGGTTCACTTTACCAACCTTGATCTTGTTCATTTTCATTTGTACCCTTCTCCATTACACTTCTTTTAATTTGGTTATCTTGTTCAGACTCCACTATATATAACCTTTTGGTCTCTCAATATATATCTTTATTTTTGTTTTGTTATGATCTCTTTCTCTCTTTCTTCAAATAAGCTATTCTCCTCCAAATTCCAATCATGGCTGATCCCTATTCCAATTACTTCAATGGATGGTATAATCTAAACCACGTACACCACTTATCCACTGCCTCAGCATCTTCTTCAAATCCACCTTTATATTCATCCTATGGCTGCAATTTATACTCATCAGCTGGTAGCATCTTCAATAGCACCAACTCTTTTGTTCACTACCAATCCTCACCTCCTTCTCCTCCTGTCAAAGAAGCTCTTCAACTCCTAAGTTTAAGCCCAACAAGGCACGAACATGACCAGCTTCCAGAATCATCTTGCAGTGCCATGGAATTGGACAAGATCAACAAGGATGATCATCATGAGAATGATGATAATAATGATGATGATGATGAAGCTGTGACTGTGGCTTTACACTTAGGTCTTCCTAGTGCTAGCTCTGTTAATTTGATCTCAACTTTATCATCTTCAACGGAGATCTCATCAGATAAAGAAGAAGTTACTGTTGCTTCTGGGTATCAAACGACTAGTAGCAGTCTTAACAAGGGTCAGTATTGGATCCCTACACCTGCGCAGATTTTGATTGGTCCAACACAGTTTTCATGTCCACTTTGCTTCAAGACCTTCAACAGATACAATAACATGCAGGTGTGTGCTACCATGAATCATTTGTTATGACATGATTCAAATACAAAAATAATTATAAGAACAATAGTAATAAAAAGCTTTGCCTTTCCTCTCCTCTCCTATCCCTTTCTGTGTATTCTTCTTTTGATTATGCAGGAAAAAAAAAAAGGGAAACACCCATTCCTACACTTTGATTTTACACTTTTTTTCTGGCTGAATTCAAGCTTTCACTTTTGATTTCTAAGCTGGATAACTATTGAGAGAAAAAAATGGAGTGAATATGGGTCCTGCGGCTAGGGTTTTCCTTTTTCTTTTTTCTCTGCTTTACGACATATCTTTTCTTTTTGACCCTTTAATTTATGTTTCTTCATCTCCTAATTACTCATTTTCCATCCCCACCTCATTCTCTTGCTTTTTTGCATGATTTTTTTGGCTTTGGGATTTAAAAATATATATATACATAAATGTAAGAATAAATCAATGAAAACCTCTGGTCCAACTGAGAATAAGATCAGTAGCTCTCTTTTATGTGATTGAACTACTCAGGCAATGTGCTTTTTTATACCTTGATGTTTGAGTTCTTGTACATTGGCAACCGTGTAAAAACATAAGTAACTCAGATGATCTTCATCGAAAGCCCTAGAGCTAATTTCCTCAAATCTTTTCAGTCAATATTGCTTCCTCCTTCATTAAGCCCTAACTCCTATAAAAGAACAGTTTTCTTACTTTTTTAAATATATATATATATATAATTTCTTTTTTGAAGCACCCTTTTCTTTAAATTTTCCCCTTTTTTTTAACAGTCTTTAAATTTTCCCTTAATTGCATAGCACTAGAGAAAATCGCATACCGATAAGCAGAGCTAAGACCCATATTTATGTACCTTCTCTGAAGCAAATTTAACCTCTCTTCCTTGATCTACTTACATGTTGATTCTTTGGATTTGAAATTTTTAGGGTTGGAGCTTACTGTAAACTTAGAATTGCATGCAGTATACGTGCAGAAGCCACCAAAAAATAAAGCCCTTTCTTGTGCCATTAAGCATAAATGTCAACGAGAATATGAAAGAGTTAAAATTCATTCTGATATGGATAAGCTAGCTTCAAGCATGTGCAATATTTTATTTTGGATACTTGCAAAGATGCTCTCTTTTTTTTTCTTTATTGTCAAACGTCTAGTTGCTAATTATATGTAAAGATTTGTTCAGGGACGTAATTTATATTCTTGATTATATGTGTTTTTCTTTATACCTAAGCGCTGCTTACTTGAAAAAATTTTAGATGCATATGTGGGGGCATGGATCTCAGTATAGGAAAGGGCCGGAATCACTGAGAGGAACACAGCCAACTGCAATGCTTAGGCTTCCTTGCTATTGCTGTGCACCAGGGTGCAGAAACAACATTGATCATCCAAGATCAAAGCCTCTCAAAGATTTTAGAACCCTTCAAACCCATTACAAGAGAAAGCATGGAATCAAGCCTTTCATGTGCAGAAAATGTGGCAAGGCTTTTGCAGTTAGAGGTGATTGGAGAACCCATGAAAAAAACTGCGGAAAGCTTTGGTATTGTACTTGTGGGTCTGACTTCAAGCACAAAAGGTCTCTTAAAGATCATATCAAGTCATTTGGGAATGGCCATGCAGCTTATGGTATTGACTCCTTTGAAGAAGAAGAAGAAGAACCAGCCTCTGAAATTGAGCAAGATAATGAATCTGCTCAGTGAAAAGCATGGAATTGTCTCGCTTTGAGCCGATAATTGTTTACACAATCATGGCCTATTAAAGCAAAGACCCATTAAGCATTATGTTACTTTAAAAGCCATGGCTTTTTCTAATTCCCTCTTCTTATTGTTTCTTTCCTTTTTATTTCTTCTTTTCTTCCCTTATTTCCGTTCCAACTCTTCCCCACGTTAGGACAAGTTTAGTAATTTTGTGAACTCCTAAAAGATGAAATGCTAGAGTCACTTTTTTTTGAATATTGGTTAAATTCGATCAAGTTGCTATAATTTCATTTTATAATTTGTTCATCCATTTTTCTTACTCCCATTAAAATATGCTATATGTTTGTTTTAAATAAAATGCATGTTATCTATTGGAATTATCTAACAAGAGATTGTTCTTATTTAAGCAGTTGTATTAAATTAATTATTAGAAAATCTTTATTACTGTTGTAATTTTGTGCTGATGGAACTAAATTAATTAAAATATAGTGACTTTGGATATTGATACTTTAGAAAAAAAAAAATAGATAAAAGCTAGCTATAGCATAGCTGGTGGGGTTATTTTGTTATATACATACACATATAGATCACTAAAAAGGGTGAGTTTATGTGGATCAGGGTAATACTTCATAGGAGCGGGCAAAAACATGCAAATGCTTGTTGCAGTGGAAGTCTTGAAAGAGAATTAAATTTGTTAATTTTAAAAATATTTAAAAATAATAAATTAAAATTCTATTAATTTAAAAAATATCAGAGGAATTGAAAGAATTACGTCTGTAATTTATTTTTAATTTATCAAAAACTGTTTTAAAATAATTTAAAGAGGCAAATAAATAGTGCCTAAAAAAACTCTAAAACCAAAAAAAGTAAAAGGCAAAAAACTCTAAAAAATGAACACAAACTTTAAAGTCAAATTTAAATGTCTAAATAAAGGAATTTGGCCTCGAAAATGGATAGCTACATACAAAATTGTAGCACCCATTATAGCTCTCTAGTCAGTTTCGATTTGATATATTATAGAGTCTAGTCAATAAGTGTTATCACAAATGTTCATTTGAAATCCAAATGTACATACCCATTCTTTCAAGTTCATTCATAAATTTTAATGTTGTTTTGTCCACATCAATCCCTTATTGATGTCTGAATATGCTAATACGCAAAAATAAAAATCCAACAACATATAAGGTAGGTATGGAGGTAAATCACAGAGGAAAGGCATCGAGCTTGGAACATTTGACTTGTAGTTAGTTTGTAATCTTGTTCAAGCTGAGCTAGCCCTAGCAGAGGGTATAAAAATTTTTAAAAAAAATTAAGAAAAAAAAAAACAAAAGAGGAGGTAGGGGACGAATTGTAGAAGAAAGGAAAGAGGAAATTTTCTATATATGGGAGGATAGTAAATGCATGGCCATTTATTGGCCATGTGGGATGTATTGTCAACCTTTTGCCTTCAATATTTCTCAGTCTCTCTATCAATGCCAGTTGAGTAACAAAAGGGCACTTAAAAGGGTCTGTAGGACTATAGCACCTCAAAGTGAAGACAGTAAGTAAAAATATATTACGTATAGAGAAAATGCAGTGAAAGGGGCTTTTCAATACTGTAAAAAAAGAAAAAAAGGGGGTTTTGTGTATGATGCCGTCGTCCCTTTTGGCTTTGTGGGTGGGCAAGGCTTTCAACTGATGGACAGAACATACCATACTATGTTTGTTGTTTACGTTCACAATAAAAAATTTCAAATCAAATGATTAGCCAGCTTACAAAAGAAAATCGACAGAGCAAAAGGGGAAGCATGAGATGAGTGATCAATGTTATTGTAGTACACAAAAGACGAGTGATTATATATAATAATTATACTAACTATACTATACTATACCATAAGGCTACAAAAGAATAGAAGGGAATGGATCTTGTTGGCAGCTTTGGCAACAATTTGTATGCGTTGTGACAATATAGAAAGCTAGGCCTTGCTGCTGCTAGCTAGAAAAGATAAATATATATCATAAAGAGAGAGAGAGCAAGCAGTCAAAGTGTTGCTTGATATGTCATTTCATGCTCGCTATACAGTCAGAGTATATGTACTGTTTAAGTTTTCTCAAGTACCTGTATTATATGAGCCCAGACAACAGAACCTGGGCTCCACTACTCCTCTCCACACTCTTCATTTCTTTAATTTTCTTTGTGGCTGATAGAGGTGTGAGTATTGGTCTGTATTGGCAGTATAGTTCTGAGTATCAATTCAAAAACAAAAGTGTATAGTAGTTCTGAGTATATATATATATGCGGTTAATTATTAGTTCACACTGTCGTTTACAGATAGATAGATTTAACAGGATTGGAAATGAGTGATGAATGAGATATAACTGTGCGATTCTTTTCTTGTTCTCTTTGTTTATCCAGTGATCTGTCACAGCAATTTCATTGTTCCTTTTGTTTTTTTAACACTAACTGAAGCCACCCAACTTCAACTTGTCAAGTAACAATTAACGAGTTGATTGATCCATTTATGGAATTATATGTAAACAAGAAACAACACCACCACCCATTTCCACCTTTCACTTCTATATCTCATGCCACCTTTTCACTCTTCTTTGAGGACTATATACATCCACATTATGTCATAACTGTTCATTGACCTTTCACATTGAAATTCTTTAGAAAAAGATTTTCCACCTTCATACATACAACTAAAAATGAAAACTTACCAACAACCACTTGCAAGAAATGTAATCACATTAAATTAATTTTTTAAAAAATTTTGATGTCTTTATAATTTTATCATAAATTGACATAATTAATCAGAATTTAATGAAATTTGAATATTAATATTTCAAATAAAAAAAATTAAAACTACAATATTCTTGTTTAATTTATTTTTTATACAAAATTATAAATAAAATAATTTTATTATTTCTAATTAAGACTCCGTTAGATATCTTAAATTTTATAATTAACAGCTTTCAAAAAAAATTTTAATACTATTAAATTGAAATTCATTGATGAAAGTTTTATTTTTCTCCAATTGCCACATTATTTTCATAGCTTATTATAATTCGATAATCGAATGGTTTTAGCTAATAAAACCTACTACATCTCTCTATCTTTTTTTTTCTATGATGGAATGAAATGTAGCTATAAATTAAAATTGAGTTACATTTCTCTATGTAAAATGGTGAACATGTAATTTCCTTGGCACTCTAACTGATGGCTATAAGATTGAAATTAAGTAGCTCCTGAAAAGCGATACATAGTACCTCAATACGCATGTGATTGCTCAATTTTACCAATTTTGATTTATATGAAGCCCCACGTGAATAACACCCTATTTGATAGCATCAAAGTTGTAGCTACACTATTCCTCTTGGTTAAAATTTTTCTTTTTTTAAAAAAAAAAAAAAGAAAAGAAAAGAGAGATAGATGGTGGAATTTGGTGATAATTTTGGTTTTTTAGTGCTGTGATGTTGATGGAGCTTCCGGGGACTTGTTGGTAATAGATTTTTTGTTGTTGGTCTCGGATCGAAAGATTTCACTGCAATTACTGGTAACAGCCGGTTATGTGCATAATCTTATATTCAGTCTAAATCATTAATCCTAAAGATTAGAGTGATATGGTAGTTTCTTATATGATGAGAATATAATTTTTCAGTTGTGGGTTTATTTCTTATAATCATTTAACCTTCTAGACTATTTCAGAAATGAAAGTATGTAAAAAAGAGAGAGATGTTGAAGACAAACATTTTTTTTCCTTCTTGAAATAGAATCAAAATTATTTTTCAAGAGAAAAAGAAAAGAAAATAACAGAATTACTTGGACACTGAATTAATTTTGTGGCAAGCTAGAAAACAACGTTTTCTGAGAGGATCCACAAGAAAAAAAAGGAAAAAAGCAAATAAAATCTTGCACCATGGTCACCTTTCTAAAATTTGTTAAGAAAGTCGTCAACATTTTGAAAGAAAGAAAAAGATAAAGATGGAAAACTATTTCTTTAAAAAAAGAAAAAGATTTAAAAAAAAATTGACATCTTTTAGTTTTTAATTCAAGTGTTAAATAAAAGTTGAAAAATTGAAAAATTTTACTTTCTTACGGAGCTCACTAACTTAATCTGAATTCATTAAAATTTTTAATTGTAATTATAGAATATTAGAAATAATTATATTAACAGCAAGAACAAAAAAATCCTCTGGATTTGGACGATGTCCCTCTATATATCTCTGTAATGTCACTGTACAGTAGTAAAAGCATTCTTGCCTTTATGAGGGTCCTTTAATGAAGTTGTGCGTTGTTTGGATGTTTATAGAGATTCCCCAGTTGAGGTCTCATTTTGTAGGGGAATATGGACAAACGCTTGAGATTGAAGAAAGTAATCGTAATTGATAAGGTGTGTTTGAATACATATGTGTGTGTGAGACCCTATGGGGGGATGAATTTAGAGCTACGGCTAGAGAGGAAGATATGAAATAGTCAAATTAATTCCCTTCATATAGTACCACTTAACCTTGGGGTTATTTTGTACATAAAAATAGATGTTTGGTTTGTTTTTGGAAATGAACCCCTATAGCTATAGTGGATCTTTACCTTAAGCAATCTCTACCTTGTTTCTTGACCTAGAGCGATATAGTATGGAAATGCAAAACATGCTTTATCTCATCTTATAATTGTTTCAAAGAGTTTATTTTCTTTTCAATAATTAATTTCAAGTAAATTCAAATTTAAAATGAAAATAATTCTATCAATTGATTTCAATAGTTGTGGTGTAAATTTTAAACATTTTTATCATAATAAAAGAAGAAAAAATGACTTTTAACTATTTGTATTACTATAGATTTATAAGTTGAGTAAAATTATTTTTATATAATTTTTAAATAATTAAAATTTACTAATATTAATCAATGAGTATTTGAATGGTAACTTTTCTTTAAAAATATTTTAAAATATAGTTTGATTTCTACCATTATCGATTTAAAAGGAAATAATTACTCATTATTGTACAATCTATTGATACTAAAGTCACATTATCTCCCAATTTAAAAAAAAAAGTTTATATATATATATAATCAAATATTATACCCACGGTTGAATATTTTGTAAATGTTATTTTTATTTATTTTGTAAAAAATAGTGTATATTCAATGAAAATAAGTGATTTCCAAATAAGTTGCTCCTCTTCCCAATAAAGCATTGAATGAAACTTTGTCTTTCCTTTCTTTTTCCTTTAGTTGATGAAACTAAAGCCAACTTTTTTTTTGGGTTCAATCTTTTTGCTTTAAATGTACGTAGGTCTCTTTTCCTCCCTCTAATTACCCATCTTCTCTTTTATTTTTCAACTTTGACATATCCAATCAAAAGCCTACTTTTTTGGTTTAGATATATGAAGGCAAGATAGGACTGGACACCTTTAATCCCATGAATCTCTTGATGAGATCTTTGTTTCCCTTATAATTTGTTTGAAAATTTGCATTCCCCATAACCTGTAATGATTCTCTAAATCGGAAAAATCTAACAAAAGCAAAAGGGGAATAAAATAGAGTTTGGTGAACGAACTCTACTCCTCTTCCTCTCTCCCTTCCCCATAAACAGAAACACACCATCAAGTGACAATTCAATAAAAATTCAAACAAATTTCGAAACCCATGCAGGTTAAGTTTCTCAAAACTACGTTGGATAACAGTGCTCAATTTTGAATGTTGCTGCATTGCATGTCATGCATAGTAAGTGGGACGGTCACAAAAGGTTACTGTCCAAAACACCAAGTTGCCTCTCCTGCCTATGATCTTTCTCCTGTCTTTGCTTCCTTTTTCAAATGTCTTTTCAATTAACGTTTTCATTTGTCTGCACAATACTGCAGGGAAAAGATAAGGTGGTGAATCCCAAGATTGCTGGTGAACGTAGAAAAAATGGCCCGTAGTAGTTACACATCAAGAAACAGTCCTCAACTTTATTATTGTTATTACCACGACACCCATGCTTATTTTAATATTTGTTTGATCATAGATTCTTCTCTTGCTTAAGCCTGATGCTATGGCTTTTTCAGTTTTAATAGCTTCCAAACGGCACAAAAGTAAAGTGTTTCAATCCATAAACAAATATATGGAAAAGGTCAATGACAGTAAATCCATTGATGAGTTCCAACATATTTTTCCCCCCCTATCTTCACCTCCTCCACAGCTACTCTCTATCTACATTTTCCCCTTGGAGGGAAATTAAGTGAATTGGTGAGGTTGATATTATGATAAAAACAACATTTTTAGGACACCCCTGCCTTATTGACCTTCCGATGAGATCATACTACGAGATTTTGTAGCTGCATAACAAAGGCAGGCACCTTGTTAAGTGCTGTGGTTTTGGAATGTTACAACATTGCGGTTGATCCAAGGCTACAAACTCATGTCCTTTGGTAAGCTGACTTCAAGAAAATATAGGCTGCAGGACAAGCACAATTACATGTAAGAGATTTAGTACCAGAGGCAATGAACAAAGAACAAGCAAAAGATAAATAAAACAAACTTGATTTCTATAAATTTCCTGACGCATTCACCACAGCTTCCAAGCTGTGCACGGTACAACCCTTTAATAATAGAATCTATCCTAAATTAAAGTGATTTTATGGATATCTGAGAAAGTTATTACAACTAATACCCATTTTTATTTTCTGAAAGCCTTTAGTAAAAACAGAGAAACAACAAAAAAGAAAAAATAAGCATATGATCCACCAGGTTGTCCATTTCTCTCTTCCCCATGGATCAGGAAAATAGAAAAATTGCTAGTTTTCTTATAATGAGCGCAGGCAAGGAACTGCACTAGATTCATTCAAATAAAACAAAAGCTTTATTTTTCGATCTTGAGACAGCAGCAATGTTAACAAAAATTCTAGTACCTTGCTGACATGAATGCCATGCCAATGAATACAGCCTTAACGGCCTGTTTCTGCCCCGCATAATCAAAAGCCAATGGCAGCATTTCATGCAAGGTCAGGAAAGCCATAACACCACCAACTGCAAAAGTAAATTCATACACAGACATATTCAAAATAGATTGATTTTCTCTAATCTATTGAGATGTGAGGAATGAATAGTGCTGCTAACCTGATCCTAGTAGACCCTCAAGGATTTCAGGACTTAAGCTGCTTGGAAAAAGATATGCTGCAAATGAGGGGAATTACATTCTCAATGCAAAGAATACAAACACATTTCAACTTTGACAATAAATGCAGTAAAAAGTATTTTGACGTACCTACAAGCACAACACCAAGTGGTTCAGCAAAACCAGAAAGAGTTGCTAATTTAAAAGCCTGCCACTTGCTGAGATATGTGCATAAACCAACTTATTATCATCTTGACATAACAAATCCTAATCTATTGAAATGGATGCACAAAAATGTGGCTAAGATTAAGAGGTAATTAGTATGGGAAGTGTTTTTATAGAAGCATGATACAGGCTAATAACAGATCTGATCAATATTGCTGAAACCAAATATTGAAGTATATGCAACCAACATTTCACAGCAAATTGACTTTTATTTGAAAGACTGCCTTCCTGTATCACTGTTGCTGCTGAAAGGAGTCCTAGTAATAATTTTGACAATAACATGGCCATCAAAACTGCCGGCACATCAGAGTTAATTGTTTTCAATTTAGCAATTGGCCACAAATGCTATTTCTACCAAGATAAGGATTTATATGTCAACCACCAATACTACCAGCACAACATCAATGAAATTGCAACCTTCACCATTCCACCACCATGTAAACTGAAAGTTAACAAAGCAGTTACCTTGATCTCCACCACTTACAAAGTACTAGTATTAGAGTATTACAATATGAAATATGATTCAAGTCTACAATTTACAACAGTCGCTCCACAAGTTCATACCTTTCTGTTGCAAAATAAACAGGCAGTGCAACAGCAACACCCTGCAAGAATGAATACAAACATGTAAATGTAAACTTTGCACTATTTTAATTATTTATTTTAGTTATTTATCCAAAGACTACTTGCCTATGCAAAGGCAGTGAAATTCAGTACTTAATAATTTCATATTAACTAGGCACTGTCCCCTCCTAAAAAAAAAAAAGGCACATCCCTGATTTAAGTCTGGACTATTATCTAATTCTTAAAATATTTTTCAATTCTCGTCAGTCATGGTCTGGTGTAGGATAACTGCCTCAAAGCATAAGAAGACAATGAACTTCTATGTACCGGCGATGACAAAGGAGTTGCAAAATCCAAGAAACTTATAAACCTGCCTTAAAGGTAAATGCCAAGAATAAGGAAGTCATACAACGGCAAAGTGTCACTAGAAGATGCATCAACGATGAAGGGCAGTAGAGAGAATGCATGATGCACTGTATTATTTTCCACTAGACACTGGTTAAGCTCCAAATAAGCTAAAAGAAACCAGGAGAGAATACAACAGTGCCAGAATTGACATGGTCGGACAGTGCCTCAGGATTTCCATTTAAACACAGGAGGCAACCAAGTTATATATGTTGGCTCATCTTATCTGAACTCTAACAAAGAATAGGAAAAAAATTCAAGCCCTCAAGGAAGGCCAAGATCCCCTTCTAATGGCACAAAGAAAAGACAATATTAAGGATCTGAGATGCCATACCTCTGGAATGTTATGCAACGCAATGGCCAAGGCCAAATTAAGACCAACACGTAATCCCTAGATAAATACCAAACAGCAGAAGTGAGTTGCATAAAAATAAGCTTTAGTGTTTTGGGGCCTTAAGGCCCAAAGTTCATAACAGTCACCATCAAATACCAGTTGCCAATAGCATATAATTAGAAGTTGCTGAATATTAACCTTAATCTCCACCAAAAAGTATGTTATCATCGGTTGCACAGCTTTTAGACTTATTAAGGATTTTGGAGATATGCAGTTGAACATAACAGATTAGAAAAGGCAAGTAAATGCTTTATAGCTGTCTATTGGAAAACCATAATGAAAGAAAACAAGTAATCTAGTCCTTTCAGCATGTGAAATGAAAAGTTTTGCATGTCGAAATTGGTACCCAAGGAGCCGACAGCTCCTTGCTGCCATGGAATCTACAATGCAACCACAGAGCAAACAGGGAGACCTTCATATTAAATCCATTGTGAATGGCTAAGTAATTCCATTTTCAGTGCATCAATCTCAGAACAGTTAATTTATTGGACAAAAGCACATTTAGTGACAAATAAAAGCACAGTCCCAAATACATTAAAAATTATTATGAGGTAGTTGGTGCAAAACTTTAATCTGTAAGAGCATATTTCAACTATAGTCATATTCACATAAAATTCTCACAGCGAAGTACAAAGAATCCTTAAGCTACCTTAATTGACCCAAGAAACACTGCCATTCCCTCTGGAAAATTGTGCAAGCTTATGCCTGCAGTTCAAACAACAAAAATTTCATCTAATCAGACCTTATGAACTTTTCTTCCACATGACCATAACAAAGAAAGAAAATTTCAAAATTAGAATTTAGTTTACAAAGCAGTATACAATTTCCAACCCCCTAAATTTCACATATACCGAGTTGCAGTTGACAGAGTGAAATTGTAAAATCAAAGAATAAGGTAAACATACCTATAGCTGTAATAATCCCACTAAACATAACTTGGCGACGATGCTTTTTCATGACATCCTTTCCTCCTTCATCCCCATTTTTCTGCTCAAATATCAAATCATAAATAGACCTTCTAACATCCCAGCACTTAAAGAGCAGCCAACATCAGTTTGAATAATGAAAAATTAATGAATTATGGAAGACAATAAACTGAAACCTTTTTACTTTTAACATCTGAACCTGGGACAATGGTTGGTTCTGGGATAAATCTAGCAACAATAGCAAAGAATAGAACACCTCCAAAAAACTGAGTCATTGACAAAATAGAAAAGAAAACATAAGGACTTAATTAGATAATGTCTTAAGAGAAATGTGATAGGATTCAAAGAATGAAAAGATAATTCTAACCCAGAGGTTGCCTTTCAAGAAACCAATTGAGTTCATGGCATTATGAGCCAGATCCAGGAATGATATACTCAACATTAGGCCTGCAGCAAAACCCTGCATAGAGAAGTTTAGAGGATGTTACTGCAAAAAGAAAAATCCCACTTTGTAAGTGGCATTGTCTTTTCCTTTTCAACAGGATGAAGAAAGAAAGAAATGAGCTTTTTCGATCAGATACTGA
This sequence comes from Mallotus nudiflorus, assembly GCA_947683625.1. NCBI lineage: Eukaryota > Viridiplantae > Streptophyta > Magnoliopsida > Malpighiales > Euphorbiaceae > Mallotus > Mallotus nudiflorus. The sequence continues at coordinate 1,340,841 of CANTUR010000234.1, forward strand.
GGGTTCAACCTCTTGGAATCACCTGTAAAAGCCCAAGCATCTTTAAGTTGGGAGCCTGATTAAGAATTACAAAGAGTGCACCTGTTTCATGACCCGAAGGTTACAATTAGGCTACAGATCAAAACCTAAACTGATCTAGGATCAATTAGTGAGGTTTGAGGCAACGAAAAAATATGTAGTAAATACCAAAAGAAGAAAATTATGCTTTTGCCATCATACATGCTAACTACAATTATGATATTTCTTGCCTGAACTTTTGCTAACAGAAAGCTGTCGAATTTGACTAATGAATTTCTTAATGTAAATCAGATGGATAACCGCAGTGCAGAGATGAAAAAGAAAAAAAAAAAAAAAAGAGGCTCAAACAACAAATACAAGAAAGTAGAAATAGAACAAGCACCATGAAAGAAACTCAAAGCAAAGTATTCAGTGATTTCAAACAAAAGTTAGTGAGAGCATATTTAGAACTTCAAATAATAGATATTTTCCTCAGTAAGCTGATTGCCAAATTGGTTAAAATAATCAAATTACCAACTGAAGTATTGAAATCACCCAAAAGCGAGAGAGCCATAACAAGAATGTCCATTAAGATGGTCTCTCTGTCACACATGCACCCACAGACCAAAGGTTCATATTACAGCAACAAATATGTTTTGCAGCATGTAGTGGGGGAATAAGATTGACGGAGTTCATAGGCGTATATGTTTAGACTGCCATAGATTCATAAAAAACTAAGATACACTTGTATGTACAGCACCTTGAAACTGACTTACTTATGCATAAGTACAAAGAAACACTCAAATCTTTCTACCTTTATCAGCCATGGATGTCATTTCTATGTCTCATAAAATCTATCTTAGCAATTTACACAAGCCATTCAAAAATGCAGTCCAGGAGTTAAAAATGAGAAAGACAGATTCAAATTAGCACATAACCCCAGCGTCTCATTTTCCCTTCCAATCCATAAGGATAAAGATAACTCAAACAGCAAGGAAAATGCATAAAAGCAACCAAATAAAATGCATAAAAAGAAGAAGAAGTGTACAACAAGGGCATCCTTTAAACTTAATTATCATCCAAAACTGAATTATTATTTGTTCAAATACACCAATAAAATGGAAATCACTGAAAGAAAAATTATAGCCAACCTACCTATAGAAGTGCTTAATCCACCAACAAGAGAGAGACCAAGTGCTACCATCACTTGAGAATCCATGGCGAAGAGATAACCTTAACTTGTTTCTTTTCTGTCTATATGTATAAGCAAAGCAATATATAAATTGCGACAAGAAGAGAAAGGATATAGAAACAGAAAAAAGTTATTGGCAGCGGTAGTGGGTAAATGGCTACAAACTGAGAGTCTTGAGAATGATAGGTGGGTATTTTATAGGGCTGGGTGGCTGTGCTGCTTAACTAAAAAATTTGATTAGAAAGAAAAAAGAAATTAAAAGAAAAGGATAGTTTGATGAGGATGGTTTAAGAAATGAAGTGCCCAAAAGTTGGGTTTTTGGGATGACTTGCCTTGCTCCATTTCCACTTCTCTGAATTCTGATACCTAACTTTCCACTGTTATCTTTCCTGCTCCTGCTCTCTCGCTCACTGTGTTCTCTCTGCTATAGCTTCTTCTGCTTAATTGCTGCTTGCTCCTTAATTTTGAGTCTGCGTCTGAGTCTCAGTCTCAGTCTGGGTTTCTCTTCTTCAATTCTTCAATCGCCTAGCTTCTTGGGTCAATTACCTTCCAAGTTCCAACTACGTTTCACCCTCACATCTCATTCATCGCTTGCCCCAACCATTGTCGTTTTTCCTCCAGTCCAACACCGAACGACAGTACGACAACCCTTTTCTAGCGTGCCACAACAGACAACTGCTGACGTGGAGCATGCTGGATGACATGGCATGCCACAGCATCCATGTGGATGACATGTCAGTAAAATAGAATTTCAAACGGCCTTTTATATGAAACATGTTTACATGAAGAGAAGTTATAGAGTGACCTTTATTATTTTTTTCAGAAATGGGTCTTTTTTCATTATTTTTTTCACTCACTTTATTTATCTACTACTTCTTTTCCTTACAACAAATAGAACTTGTTTTAAATCTAGAATCAAAAGTTTCTTTTGTAACTCATGTTTATGATGATTTTATTTTCCTTTTCTGAAAACTTTTTGGGTTTAACAAACCATTTTTTGTTCATTTAATGGTGTTGAATCTCATTCTCATTGAAGTTGTGTATAAGGCTATTAATCTCTGTAATTTACAGCATAACATTCCTTTATCTTTTAATTAAATAAGCAATAATTGAAATTTTAATCTGTAAACTGTTTGAAACATTTCTCTTCAATATGCCTAAAAACCAACACGAACACGTACTTTAAAGCTTTTTTTTTATGGCATCTATGACATTTGCTGTGCGAAATGAATATGACATACTTATTGAAGGATTCTATTTTGTGACACTCTCTCCATCAACTTTCTTAGGAGATGCATTAACTTTGTTAGTAGGTGCTCTAATTGCAAACAAAGTTGCAGATTGAATTTTAAAGAACGTACATAATCTTTTATATAATTCATTTTAGATGTGTAATGTTTCATTCGCCTCCGATGTAATTTTGTATTATGATGCATTTGAGGATCAAGACTACTATTGAAATATTAAATTGATTAATATTTTGATATTTATTTAATAATCTTTTTTTAATAGAATATATTAGTAAATCCTCCTATCTTATTTTAAAAGAATAAATTTCTTTAATTAATGGAACTTTAGATTTTACGTTACATCACATTTATTCCGTTATGATTCATGTCTTTCGAAAAAAATTGTACTTGTTTGTAACTTTCGATTGATACTAGATAAAGTAAATTTTAATTTATTTTATGATGGAATTCGAAGAGGGGGAAAAATGTTTAAAATTCGCCTATAAACTTTGTATATATTCATCTATTTATTATTTTTAATTCTTTTGATATTATTTTTAAATTTTTCAACCATATAAGTTGGTGATTCAAAACTATTTAAAAAAATTTTATATAGACTTTACATTTTTACATATCAAAAAATTGAAAAATATATTTATCACAACATTTATATATCATAAATTCGATTATATAATGTAATATATTTAGAAAAAAGAAATTTCATTATAAATTACATAACGTAAATAGTCATCTAACCATTTAAAGGACATGACAAATTTTGTGGTAAAAAATAGGTAAAATAACATAAGAAATATATATATATATATATATTAAATGTTGAGTCCTAAAGTTATTAAGCTAAAATTTTGATAAGTGTCTATATTTATATTTGAATATTCACTCTAAAATCTAATGTGTCAAATTCTTAAAAATCTTGATTTTTATTAAAAATAAAATATTTATTATAGTTTTTTAGTATTATTTTTTAACTAAAATATTATTATACATATTTTTTAACCAATCGAGTTTCCGCAATCACATCACTCTCTCACTATAAATCCCAGTAACCAATTAGTCATATCTCATATTAATAAATTTCATAATATCAATCCTAACATTTAAAGTATTGGTGCACACACAGTCATAATGTAGTCCACTACGTAACATATTTTACTGCTATTCTCCAAAATATTTTATCAAAAATAGTTAAATAAATGAAATCATATTAAATATGTAAAACATCCAATTTATACAAATTGATATTCAAAATTTATATATATATATATATATATATATATATATATATATATATATATATATGCAAACAAACATACATATAATTTAATAATAACAATTAATATTTAATACAACATGGCCTAATAAAATTCATATTTTTATTTAAAACATAGATGCCAATAATTTCTCTAAATGCAATGCATACATATAATAATAATTCACAGTTGTGCGTTCCTCGAAAATGACTCGACTGCCCTGGTTTTGTAAGTCTCGATCTTAGCATAACTATAGAAAAATAAATAATAATAATAATATTATAATCAAAATCGTAATTTTATACTTCTAGAATTTCTAAAGAATGACTCAATCTAGGACACAACTCAACAATAATTCAAAACTTAAAACTAACTCAAGATTACGTTTTACAAGAATTCTATCAAAAATTCATCATAGTTTTTTTTATAAAACGAATATTTCTCTACTAAAAGTAGAACCGATCCTGCACATAAATACACTTCAAATATATACAAAATTCAACTTCTCGGGTTGGGCCCCAAACTACATAAATTGTCCAACTAAGAACTAATATACACAAAAAAACAATCAATAATAAAAAATAAATATTATTCATAATTCACTAAAATTCATAAAAATCATAAAATACCACAATTTAATTTATTTAAATAATAAAAACATCAAAGATATTTATTTTCAAAATAAATAATAAAATCCCGAATATAATTAAATAATATTAATAAAATCTAATTTTCAAATATTCAAAATTAAATAGCATAAATTACCAATAATTATTTAAATTGCTCAAATATATAATAAAATTGCTAAAATTTCATTTAATCATAAAAATTAAAAAAAAAACTATTATTTGAATATATATCCAAAAATTATTATTAACTAGCTAAAAATAGTAAATAATTCATAAAAATTATTTTAATGCTATTTATTACTCAAAAATAATCCAAAACATAAAAATTAACAATAATTTCAATTAAAATACAAAATTTACTAATTTATACTAATTTTTCTGAAAATTCAATTTTCACATAAACATTCAAAAATTCATAATAAATAATCGGAACATAATTTCAATAAACTTTCTTTATGAAATATGTTTTAAATAGTCCATAAAATTTATTAAAAATAAAACACATTTTCGAGCTAAGACAGTCCCTGTGAACAGTATTTGAGCCTGGAATAGTGCTCAAAATTCAACTATCTCCAAAATCGAATTTAAATGCATTTTTGGAAAGCTTACAACTTTAAATTAACTAATCTAAAGTTAATTTAACATAAATCAAACCAATTGAACACAAAATCAACAATTTAAATTATGAACCCTATATTGAATTACTTAAAATTGAAGTTGAATTTGAGATTAATTGAACGAATTGCCTTAAGGGAAACGAAGCCCAAAGAACAAGTTTTTAAACAAGGCCAACCTCGACACTGTCATTGCCGGAATCATCGTCGGTATGACTCAGAAGCTATCGGTGCCGAGAAACTAAGAGTAGAGGGAGGAAATGGCAGCAGTAGGAGGAGGAGGAAGGGAAGGGTAAGTGTAATATCCCGTGTTTTTAAAATATTTTTACATTGTACCGGGATATGCAGTGTTAATAATTTCTGTACATTATATGATATTTTTACGAGTTAATATGTATTTAAAACCTATTTTAATTACTGTATATTATTTTCAGTGTTTTACGTAAAATTTTCCCGAGACTTGCATTTTCGGGGAAATTTTCACGTAAACAAAGTATCATTAATTATTTTAAATGTATTTACGGACTTGCATGAACTCATACATATTTTTAAATTATTAAATAAAGTCTGTGTGTGTATAATTATTTAATTAGGGTTTATTATTACCCTAATATTTTTATTAAGTATTTATTTGTTTTATTGTTATTTAATTAATTTTATTTAGTATAAATTATTAAAATATTAAATTTTATGTGTGTGGTGTATATTTGATGTGTGTAATTTAATATTATTTTAATATATAGTATAAAGTATATATATATACATATATTTGTCAAAAATCAAAAAGTTTGGAAAATTACCATTTTGCCCCCCGAGTCTCCTTCTTCCTCCCGATTCTCCCTTCTCCATTTCCGGTCGCTTCCATGCCGTTCCTTCACCGTGGGTGTGCCGTCTGGTGTGCCACTATCTTCCCCTACCAATTTCGCCGCCTGAGGAGGCCGTTTCCGGCGTCTGGAGATCGATTTTGGCCGGAGAAGCCGAAAATCGATCCACCGTCGATCACGCCGATTACGGCCACCGTTTTCGACACCGCCGGTCTCTTTCTTCTCCTTGAGCTCCGGTGAGTGTGATTCTAGCTTTGGTTTGAGCTAAAATGGTCTAGAATTGCTTAGGTTTCGATTTTGTCAATTTCAGCCTATTAGGGTTTTTGATTTTTTTGAGCTTCGAATTGATTGATTCATGGAAACTTCCTTCACAAATGTTGTTCCTAGTAGCTTAATATTCATGTATGAATTTTTGTAGAATTTTTGGAGATTTTTTGGATTTTTGGGTATTTTTGAATATTTTAATATTATTTTCTAATTTTCGGAAATTAATTATTTAAATTATTAAATTTGAGTTTATGGTTGAATTAGGTGTTGAAATGAATTATAGGAATTTATTTGGAATTTTTATGAATTTCTAAGTATTTATTTTGAATTATTGAAGTTTATGGAATTTTGGAAAAATTAGGTTAAATGTGTTTTTATTTGAATTTAATTGGTTAATTGGGTTTAATTATTGATATTATTGATAAATATGTTGAGAAAATTAATTTTGGATAATTGTATGATTTTTGGTGAATTTTTGAAGTAATTTAAGTATATTTATATATATAGGGGTATTTTGGTAATTTTACCCTAAATGTCTAAAAATGTAATTTAATTGGTTTTATTAGTTATTTAAGGTATAAAAATGATTTCTAAAAAATATTTGGTATTTTTAACTAATTAAAACTATTTTTCGTGAATTATTTTCAATTATAAATAAAATATACGATTTTTCTAATAAAATGAGTTTTAATCGGTTTTTATAGTATTTCAAGGTTAAATATGTAATTTCTACCTATGAAAATGTATTTATGTGATTTAAGGATATTTTTGTTATATCTGGAATTATTCTGTGTTTGTGGACCCCGGTCGACAGATTGTAGTCTGGAGTCCGACCGAGGGGTTGTGGATTTTTGTTGAGCTTGTATTTCGAAGTGTGTTTCTTTGCAGGGTCGGCTCTACTCTTGTGAGTAGAGAGATGTCCGTTTTACAGGGGAGGTTCTGTCGAATTTTCGGTAGAATTCTCGTAAAACGTGATATCCAGTCGAACCCTAATTTCTGATTCTGTGTTAAATACTCTAGATTGAATTCTAGGATTTCTGTTAGGTTTATTCTGATGTCGATTATTTATTGCTTGTTTAGTTGCGCCGAGACCGAGGGCTAGTGGACCAGGCCCGTCGGACCTGTCTCGTGGAATGCATTAGGTGAGTTACTATATTATATATATATGCTTAGGATGCATGATTTAGCAATGCATGTTTTATGTTGATTAAATATGCATAAATAATTTGATTATTTCTTAAGTTTATATTAAGTATATTTTTGGTTTATTTTTGGTATATAATAAATTATATATATGTTTTATTAATAAAATATATTTAAAATGTTTTAAATATATTTTTAGTTTAATTTATGATTTTGATTGGATTTATTTGATATATATATACTCGAAATATACCTGGTTTATGTTTGGTATATTTTCGGTATATATATGGTTTATATTGTTATTTCATTTATATTCATGCATCATTTATTTTTGTGAATGAATGTTTTATATTTAAGAATGAAGGATATCATAGAACGTGCTACCTAGTGGGCAGCACTAGGACCGAGTACGTACCGGTACGCCTATAGCTTTAGGCTATATTACTAACTATTTATGGATATTGATTTGATATGATTATTTGATATGTGAGATGTGGTTTGGGTGTGATTGTTGGAGCTCGGTTGACCAAGTGTCTCGGGGCCAATCACACTGGCAGTCAGACTGCTGGAGCTCGGTTGACTTAGTGTCTCGGGGCCAGTCTACTGTCCAAATGGATTAAGTGGATATATTTGGAATAAGTGAGCCTGTATGGCTTGAGTGTTGTTGAACACTATTTCTGAGGTTGCGATATTCTAGGGTTCTATGTGATCCTTCATAAACTGGGATTTTTCAGTAAAATATATAAAAAAATGATTTTTCTGCATCTGTATGAATTTGCTTGTATATATACATATTATATATATATTGTTGACTATATGCATTATCACTTAGTGTGTATGTATATATATTATAGTAATTCACTCAGTGAGGTCTGACTCCCCTCCGTTGACTATTTTTCAGGAAAGTCAACTTCTTCAGACCTCAGTAGCAGGTCGATACGCCGGATTTCTTCCGCCCCGGCTTCTTTATGTAAAATGTCTACTTGAGTCTCATTTATTTTATCTAGAACACTGCAGTAGTTGTGAATTAAAGTATTGGATTTCATGCATTTTATTTTATAAAAGAGATTGTATTATATTAAAACTGGATTTGTACTAAAGAGATTATGTATCTATGAGATGAGATTTTTATTTAAATCCAGTGATGAAAATGATATTGTGATATTTAAGATTTTATTCCCGCTGCATATATATTATATGGTTATTGTTATTGCATGATTTATTTATTTTTTAGGTTTGCTACGGGTTCCGGATTCGAAGAATTCCCGTTCCCTAGCGCCGGTCATGGCCCTTGTTTTGGGACGTGACAATAAGTGGCGGCGATGGCAAGTAGAAGGGGAACGGCGGCGCTAGTGCTATTGGTGGCACACTGCGTTTTGCAGAAACGCAAAGAGGAAGAAGAAACAAGAAGAGGGAAGGAAAGGAAAGGGGGAGGGAAAGAGAAGGGAAAATTTTTTGTTTACATATATATATATTATATTAAATGAGAAAGATATTAAATAGTATAAAAATATTTAAATATTTACTTTTCTAATTAAATTCTCCTAAAATATTAAAATATATTAAATACACTAAACTTAATACTATTCATAAATTGTAATAATAATAATATTATTAAATAATATATAAACACAAATTTAAATTTTAAAAACTCAATTTAATATTAAAACCATAATATAATAAAATAATTAATAACACTTGTATTTAATTATACAAAATAACCATAATATAGGAAATTAATTAAAATGTTTATCAACACTAGCAAATCTCAAAATTAATTTAATAATTTATAAAATTTGGGTTATAACAATCTTCCTCGCTTACAAAAATTCGTCCTCGAATTTCAATAAAAGAATAAAATACAAGAATTTGTCGAGGAAAAAGGTAAGGATAAAGCCACCTGCATCTCAGTCTCAGTCTCCCACCAGTATTCCTCCACATTGTTTCTCTCCATAACACCTTGACCATCGACATCTGCTTCAAACGCAACTGACGAACTTGAAAATTCACAATCACAATTAATTCTTCCTCATACGTCAGGTCTTCATTCACTTCCATACTCTCAAGCTACAACGCGTGTGAAGGGTCTGAAATGTACTTCTTCAGCATCGAGACATGGAATACTGGATGCACTAGAGATAAATTTGGAGGCAAAGTCAACCGATATGCAACCATGCCCCACTCTCTCTAGAATCTCGAACGGTCTAATATATCATTGTATTAACTTCTCCTTCTTGCCAAATCTCACCACACCCCTTCATCGGAGTGTAATATCCCGTGTTTTTAAATATTTTAATACTGCATCAGGATAGGCAGTGTTAATAATTTTTGTATATATACTATGATATTTTTACGAGTTGATGTGTATTTAAAACCTATTTTAATTATTGTGTATTATTTAAAGTCCTTTACGTAAAATTTTCCCGGGACTTGCATTTTTGGAGAAATTTTCACGTAAATATTTTATTATTAATTATTTTAAATATATTTGCGGACTTGCATGAACTCATACGTAGTTTTAAATTACTAAATAAAGCCTAGGTGTGTATATATTTATTTAATTAGGGTTTAATATATTATCCTAATATTTTATTAATTATTTATTAGTTTTATTGTTATTTAATTATTTTTATTTAGTATAAATTATTAAAATATTAAATTATATGTGGGTGGTGTATATTTAATGTGTGTTAATTTAATATTATTTTAATATATAGTACAAAGTATATATATATACATATAATATATCAAAAATCAAACTTTTAGAAAAATTACCATTTTGCCCCCGATCTCTCCTTCTTCCTCGATCTTCATCCTCACCGCCAACCACCGCCTGCAACTGTCGATTTCTCACCGTTGGTGTGCCGTCCGGTGTGCCACCACCTTCCCTAGCCTCTTTCGCCGCCTGTAGCAGCTGATTCCGGCGCCTGGAAGCCATTTTTGGCCGGAGAAGCCGAAAGTCGAGCCCAACCGTCGATCACGACGATTCCGGCCACCATTTTTGTCTAACCGCCAGTCTCTTTCTTCTCCTTGAGCTCTGGTGAGTGTGATTCTAGCTTTGTTTTGAGCTAAAATGGTCTTGATTTGCTTAGGTTTTCGAATTTTCAATTTCGGCCATATTAGGGTTTTTGATTTTTTTGAACTTCGAATTGGTTGATTCATGAAAAATACCTTCACAAATGTTGATCCTAGTGCTTAATCTACATGTGTGAATTTTTTGGAATTTCTAGAGATTATTTTGATTTTTGGGTATTTTTGAATATTTTAATATTATTTTCTAATTTTCGAAAATTAATTAAATAAATTATGAAATTGTGTTTTATGGTTAATTAAGTGTTGAAATGAATTATAGAAATTTATTTGGAATTTTTATGAATTTCTATGTATTTATTTTGAATTATTTAAGTTTATGTAACTTTAGGAAATTAGGGTTAATTATGTTTTTAATTGAAATTAATTATTTAATTGAGTTTAATTATTGATATTATTGATAAATATATTGAGAAAATTAATTTTGGATAATTATACTATTTTTGGTGAATTTTTTAAGTAATTATAGTATATTTATATAAATAAGGGGTATTTGGTAATTTTACACAAAATTTGCTAAAAATGTAATTTAATTGGTTTTAATAATTATTTAAGGTATAAAAATGATTTCTACAAATTATTTAGTATTTTTAACTAATTAAAACTATTTTTCGTGAATTATTTTCAATTATATATATAATATACGATTTTTCTAATAAAATGAGTTTTTATCGGTTTTTACTGTGTTTAAAGGTTAATTATGTAATTTTTACGTATAAATGAATTTCTATGTTATAAGGGTATTTTTGGTATTCTAAAATTATTCTGTGTTTGTGGACCCCGGTCGATAAACTGTAGTTTGGAGTTCGACCGAGGGGTTGTGAATGAGTGGTTGTGCCTATTTTTCGAAGTGTATTTCTGTCACGACCCAAAACAGGGGCCATGACCGGCGCTAGGGAACGGGAATTCTTTCGAATTCCGGAACCCGTAGCAAGCCTAAAAATAAAATAATATGCAATAATAACCATAAAAATATAATATGCAGCGGAAAATAAAATCATAAATATTACAATATCATCCATATCAACTGGATTTAATTCAAAACTCATCACATCGCATATATAATCTCATAAATGTATAATCTTTATACAAATCCAGTTTTTCTATAATACATCTCTTTAAAACAAATACTTTAATTCACAACTACTGAAAATCACAACTACTGAAAATCACAACTACTGCAGTGTCTAGATAAAATAAATAAGACTCAAGTATACAATTTACATAAAGAAGCCGGGGCGGAAGAAATCCGGCGTATTGACCTGCACTGAGGTCTGAGGAAGTTGACTCTCCTGAAAAATAGTCAACGGAGGGGAGTCAGACCTCACTGAGTGAATTACTATAATATATATACATACACTCTAAGTGATAATGCATACAGTCAACAGTATATGAGTAATATGTATATATACAGGCAAGTTCATACAGATGCAGAAAAAATCATTTTATATATTTTGTCTGAAAATCAACTTTTATGAAGGATCATATAGAACCCTAGAATATCGCAACCTCAGAAAATAGTGTTAAACAACACTCTAGCCATACAGGCTCACTGATTCCAAATATATCCACTTAATCCATATGGACAGTAGACTGGCCCCGAGACACTAAGTCAACCGAGCTCCAGCAAGTCTGACTGCCAGTGTGATTGGGCCCCGAGACACTTGGTCAACCGAGCTCCAGCAATCACACCCAAACCACATCTCACACATATCAATAATCATAATCAAATCAATATCCACAAATAGTTAGTAATATAGCCTAAAGCTATAGGCGTACCGGTACGTACTCTCGGTCCTAGTGCTGCCCACTAGGTAGCACGTTCTATTGATATCCTTCATTCTTAAATATAAAACATTCATTCACAAAAATAAATGATGCATGGATATAAATGAAATAGCAATATAAACCATATATATACCGAAAATATACCAAACATAAACCAGGTATATTTTGAGTATATATATGTCAAATAAATCCAATCAAATCATGAATTAAACTAAAAATATATTTAAAAACATTTTAAATATATTTTATTAATAAAACATGTATATAATTTATTATATACCAAAAATATACTTGAATATAAATCATGTTATTTATGCATATTCAGTCAAAATAAAACATGCATTTTCTAAATCATGCATCCTAAGCATATATATAATATAGTAACTCACCTAATGCGCTCCCCGAGACAGGTCCCGACGGGCCTGGGTCCACTAACCCCCTCGGTCTCGGCGCAACTAAACAAGAAATAATTAATCGACATCAGAATAACCCTAACAGAAATCCTAGAATTCAATCTAGAGTATTCAATACAGAATCGGAAATTAGGGTTCGACTGGATATCACGTTTTACGAGAATTCTACCGGAAAATCCGGCAGAACCTCCCCTGTAAAACGGACATCTCTCTACTCAAAGAGTAGAGCCGACCCTGCAAAGAAAAATACACTTCAAAAATAAACACCACAATCGATCACAACCCCTGGGTCGGACTCCAGACTACAATCTGTCGACCGGGGTCCACAAACACAGAATATATATTCAAATATACCAAAAATATCCTTAAATCATAAAAATACATTTCATAAATAAAAATTACATAATAAATCTTGAAACACTGTAAAAACCGATTAAAACTCATTTTATTAGAAAATCGTATATTATATATATAATTGAAAATAATTCACGAAAAAATAGTTTTAATTAGTTAAAAATACCAAATATTCTGTAGAAAATCATTTTTATACCTTAAATAACTATTATAAAACCAATTAAATTACATTTTTAGACAATTTAGGGTAAAATTACCAAAATACCCCTATATATATATATATACCTAAATTACTTCAAAAAATTCACCAAAAATCATACAATTATCCAAAATTAATTTTCTCAACATATTTATCAATAATATCAATAATTAAACTCAATTAACCAATTAAATTCAATTTAAAACACAATTAACTTAATTTTACAAAATCACATAAACTTCAATAATTAAAAATAAATACTTAGAAATTCATAAAAATTCCAAATAAATTCCTATAATTCATTTCAACACCTAATTCAACCATAAACTCCAATTTCATAATTTAAATAATTAATTTCCGAAAATTAGAAAATAATATTAAAATATTCAAAAATACCCAAAAATCCAACAACCTCCAAAAATTCTACAAAAATTCATACATGAAGATTAAGCTACCAGGAACAAAATTTGTGAAGGAAGTTTCCATGAATCATCCCAAATCGAAGCTCCAAAAAAATCGAAAACTCAAAGAGGCCGGAAATATTCAAATCAAAAACCTAAGCAATTCTAGACCATTTTAAGCTCAAAACCAAAGCTAAAATAACACTCACCCGGAGCTCAAGGAGAAGATAGAGACTGGCGGGTGTCGGAAAACGGTGGCCGGAGGAGGGAGAAACGGCGGTGAGGAAAAGTGGTGGTCGGCGCCCGCGGGAGAGAAAGAAGAGAAGAAGAAAAAGAAAAAGAAAGAAAAAGGAAAGAGAAAAGAAAAAGAAAAAGAAAAGAAAAAGGAAAAGAAAAAAAAAGAAAAAAAAATAAAATAAATTAAAATAATTAAATATTAATAAATAATTAATAATAAAATAATAAATTTTAATAATTTAATAATAAATAAAATAATCAAATAATAATAAATAAATAATAAAATATTAGGGTAATAATAAACCCTAATTAAATAAATATACACACACAGGCTTTATTTAATAATTTAAAAATATGTATGAGTTCATGCAAACCCATAAATACATTAAAATAATTAATATTACATTGTTTACGTGGAAATTCCCCGAAAATGAAAGTCCCGGGAAAATTTTACGTAAAAATACTGAAAATAATAGACAGTAATTAAAATAGGTTTAAAATACATATCAACTCATAAAAATATCGTATAATGCATGAAAATTATTGACACTGTATATCCCGGTACAGTGTAAAAATATTTTAAAAAACACGGGATATTACAATTTCTTTGCAGGGTCGGCTCTACTCTTTGAGTAGAGAGATGTCCATTTTACAGGGAAGGTTCTGCTGAATTTTTCGATAGAATTCTCGTAAAACGTGATATCCGGTCGAACCCTAATTCCGTTTTTGTGTTTAATATACTAGATCCAATTCTAGGATTTCTGTTAGGGTTATTCTGATTTTTTGTCATTATTGTTTGTTAGTTGCGCTGAGACGAGGCTTAGTGGACCAAGCCCGTCGGACCCATCTCGTGGAGCGCACTAATTTGTGAGTTGCTATTTTATATATATATGCTTAGGATGCAATGATTTAGAAATGCATGTTTATTTTGATTAAATATGCATAAATAATTTGATTATTACTTAAGTTTATATTTAGTTTATTGTTGGTTTATTTTTGGTATATATTAAATTATATGCATGTTTTGTTTAATAAAATATATTTAAAATATTTTTAAATATATTTCTAGCTTAATTTATAATTTGATTGGATTTATTTGACGTATTATACTCGAAATATACCTGGTTTACTTTTGGTATATTTCCAGTATATATATGGTTTATATTGTTATTTTATTTAAATTCATGCATCATTTATTTACGAATGAATGTTTTATATTTATTAATGAAGGATATCAATAGAACGTGCTACCTAGTGGGTAGCACTAGGATCGAGTACGTACCGGTACGCTATAGCATTTAGGCTATATTACTAACCATTTGTGGATATTGATTGGATATGATTTATTTGATGTGTGAGATATGGTTTGGAGGTGTGATTGCTGCAAGCTCGGTTGACTTAGTGTCTCGGGGCCAATCACACTGGCAGTCAGACTGATGGAGCTCGGTTGACTTAGTGTCTCGGGGTCAGTCTACTGTCCAAATGGATTAAGTGGATATATTTTGGAATAAGTGAGGCCTATATGGCTAGAGTGTTGTCTAACACCTGTTTGAGGTTGCGATATTATAGGGTTCTATTTGATCCTTCATAAACGATGATTTTCAGTAAAATATATAAAAAATGATTTTCTGCATCTATGTGAATTTGCCTGTATATATACATATTATATATATACTGTTGATTGTATGCATTGTCATTTAGTATGCATGTATTATATTATAGTAATTCACTCAGTGAGGTCTAACTCCCCTCCGTTGACTATTTTTCAGGAGAGTCATCGTTTTCAGACCTCAGTAGCAGGCCTGTACGTCGGATTCTTCCGCCCCGGCTTCTTTGTGTAAACTGCTTCTCTGAGTCTTGGGTTTATTTATCTAGACACTGCAGTAGTCATTAAATATTTAAAGAGATGTTGTATTATATATTTGAACTGAATTTTGTATTAAAAGAGTTTATATATATATGAGATGAGTATTGGATTTAAATCCAGTTGGTGGAAATGTATATATGAGATTTATGATTTATTTCCGCTGCATTATATATTGTTATTATTATTATTGCATGTTTGTTTTATTTTTATTTTATTTTTTAGGCTTACTACGGGTTCCGGATTAGAAAGAATTCCCATTCCCTAGCGCCGGTCTTGGCCCCTGTTTTGGGTCGTGACACGGAAACACCTTTAAAAATACATTGTCCCTAACCCGAAACTCCACATTCTTACGCTTCAATTCCAATCTGCAATAGCTGTTTTGTCTACTAGCCGCGGTTTCCAATCTTCTTCTTAATCAAAGCGACCTTCTCGGCTGCATCTTAGATAATCTCAAGTCCAATCAACTCTCTTTCTCCAATCTTATCCTAATATAGAGGGGATCTATACTTCCTATTATGACTCAAACTAGGAGTTATAACCGGCGCTAGGGAACGAGAATTCTTTCGAATCCGGAACCCGTAACAAGCCTTAGAAAATAAAAGCATGCAATAAATAAATAAAAATATGCCAGAATTAAAATCTTAAATCAGTATATAAAATAAATACTTAATGTCATATCATAAAATAAAATCTTTGCATACAATATTCACAGAGAAAGGTCTCTGACAGTAAAAGCAACATTTTACATATATAAACGCTACTACTGCAGTTTTTTAGAATACAACAAAAGTCATATAAGTAATTTACATAAACTAGTCAAGGCTGAAGAAGTCCGACGTATAAGCCTACTACTAAGGTCTGAAGATGAGAATCTCCTGAAAAATAAACAA
This sequence comes from Mallotus nudiflorus, assembly GCA_947683625.1. Lineage (NCBI taxonomy): Eukaryota > Viridiplantae > Streptophyta > Magnoliopsida > Malpighiales > Euphorbiaceae > Mallotus > Mallotus nudiflorus. The sequence goes on from CANTUR010000234.1 coordinate 1,357,246, forward strand.
CTGAGGGGAGTCGGACCACACTAAGTGAATTATTATATTATATATACATGCACCTCATAATGTCATATGTAATCAAGCATCAGTATATAATAAACATATATAGGCATTTCACATAGATGTTGAACTCGCCTTTATATATATAATAAATGTTGAAAAATGTTTATTTGAATGAAGCATCAAATATAACCATAATTATTTCACAACCTTAACCAAAAATATCTCTCTAGCCATACAGACTCACTTAATTCCAAATTAATTCTCTTATTCCATTTTGGGACAGTAGACTGATTCCGAGACACTAAGTCAACCGAGCTCCAGTAGTCTCACTGTCAGTGTGATTGACCCCGAGACACTAGGTCAACTGAGCTTCAGCAACCATACTACTCAATCACACCAATCTCAAAATCAATAAATCAAATAAATGTCCACCTCAAATGATTTAATAACTCATCCCTAAAATCTATCGCACCAATACGTACATGGTTCTAGCGTTTGCCCACTAGGTAGCACATTCTATTAATATCCTTCAATAAATTGAATACACATATGAGAAATAGATAATATATAATTAAATATAAATAACATTTATAACAACGAAATAATCCATATATATATAACAGAAATATATCAAAAATATACTAAATATATTTCAAGTATATATATGCTACATATAACCAAAATCAACCATAAATATATTGAATATAAACATGAATATACCAAAAATATTCTAAGTGTATAATGAAAATATAACAAGCATATATTATCACGACCCAAAATAGGGGCCATGACCGGCGCTAGGGAACGAGAATTCTTTCAAAATCCGGAACCCCGTAGCAAGCCTACAAAATAAATAAAAACATGCAATAATAATAATAACATAATTAAAATATTTTGCAGCAGAAATAAAATCACAAATAAAAGAAAATAATAATCTGCCAGTGATATTAAATCGAACATCCTTATCTCATATATATAAAATATTCCTTAATACAAATCCAATTTGAATATTTTAAATTACATAACTCACACAAATAAATACATAAACCCCACATCTGATTACAACTACTGCAGTGTCTAGATTATAAAATAAGCTCAGGTAAGCAGTTTACATAATAAAGTCGGGGCGGAAGAAATCCGGTGTATAGGTCTGCTACTGAGGTCTGAAGACGATGACTCTCCTAAAAAATAGTCAACGAAGGGGAGTCAAATCTCACTGAGTGAATTATTATAATATATATACATGCATAACTAAATGGCAATGCACACAATTAATAGTATATATAATAAATATGTATACAGGCAAATACATACAGATGCAGTGAAATCATTTTTATATATTTTCTGAAAATCACTGTTTATGGAGGATCAAATAGAACCCTAGAAAATTGCAACCCTCAAACAGTGTTAAACAACACTCTAGCCTACAGGCTCACTTATTCCAATTATATTCACTTGTTCCATTTGGACAGTAGACTGGCCCCGAGACATTAAGTCAACCGAGCTCCAGCAGTCTGACTGTCAGTGTGATTGGCCCCGAGACACTTGGTCAACCTGTAATATCCCGTGTTTTTAAAATATTTTACACTGTACCGGGATATGCAGTGTCAATGATTTCTGTATTTTATATGATTTTTTACGAGTTAATATGTATTTTAGACCTATTTTAATTATTGTGTATTATTTACAGTGTTTTACGTAAAATTTCCCGGGACTTGCATTTTCGGGGAAATTTTCACGTAAACAATGTATTATTAATTATTTTAAATGTATTTACGGACTTGCATGAACTCATGCGTATTTTTAAATTATTAAATAAAGTCTGTGTGTGTATAATTATTTAATTAGGGTTTATTATTATTACCCTAATATTTTATTAAGTATTTAATTGTTTTATTGTTATTTTAATTAATTTTATTTAGTATAAATTATTAAAATATTAATATTTTTATGTGTGTGGTGTATATTTGATGTGTGTAATTTAATATTATTTTACTATATAGTATAAAGTATATATATATACATACATTTGTCAAAAATCAAAAAGAATTGGAAAATTACACATTTGCCCCCTCCCTCTCCTTCTTCTCTCCCGATCGCTCACCCTCACTGCGCCTACCATTCCAGCACGCCGGACAGCCCCTCGCCGCCACCCAGCTTGCCGCCAACCTCCTTCCCCTTCCTTCCTCTTCCTCTCCGACGTGACCAGGCCGCCGGAAGCCCGCTGGAACGCCCGGAATCCGCCATGGCAGCAAGTTAAGCTTTTTACCGTCCGACGACGATTCCGGCCACCATTTCGTGCCACCCGCCCGGTCTTCATCGACTCCTTGAGCTCCGGTGATTCCAATTCTAAGCTCCTTTCGGCCCTGAAATCAAGTGGGATTTTGAGGTTTGAGCTAAAACTCAATTCGGTCACATTAGGGTTTTCGATTTTTTTGAGCTTCGAATTGGATGATTCATGAAAACTTCCTTCACAAATGTTGTTCCTAGTAGCTCAATCTACATGTATGAATTTTTGTAGAATTTTGGAGATTGTTTGGATTTTTGGGTATTTTTGAATATTTTAATATTATTTTCTAATTTTCGGAAATTAATTATTTAAATTATGAAATTTGAGTTTATGGTTGAATTAGGTGTTGAAATGAATTATAGGAATTTATTTGGAAATTTTATGAATTTCTAAGTATTTATTTTGAATTATTGAAGTTTATGTGATTTTGAGAAATTAGGGTTAAATGTGTTTTTATTTGAATTTAATTGGTTAATTGAGTTTAATTATTGATATTATTGATAAATATGTTGAGAAAATTAATTTTGGATAATTGTATAATTTTTGGTGAATTTTTGAAGTAATTTAAGTATATTTATATAAATAGGGGTATTTTTGTAAATTTTACCCTAAATTGTCTAAAAATGTAATTTAATTGGTTTTATTAGTTATTTAAGGTATAAAAATGATTTCTATAAATTATTTAGTATTTTTAACTAATTAAAATTATTTTTCGTGAATTATTTTCAATTATATATAATATACCGGTTTTTCGAATAAAATGAGTTTTAATCGATTTTTACAGTGTTTAAGGTTAATTATGTAATTTCCACCTATGAAATGTATTTCTGTGATTTAAGGATATTTTTGGTATATCTGGAATATGTTCTGTGTTTGTGGACCCCGGTCGGTGGACTGTAGTTTGGAGTCCGACCGTGGGATTTTGATTGTGCCTTGTGTAGTTTTTCGAAGTGTGTTTCTTTGCAGGGTCCGGCTCTACTCTTTTGAGTAGAGAGATGTCCGTTTTTACAGGGGAGGTTCTGTCGAATTTTCGGTGGAATTCTCGTAAAACGTGATATCCAGTCGAACCCTAATTCTGTTTTCCGTATTTTAATACTCTAGATTGAATTC